>VNKQ01000016.1:0-1351125 GCA_016508695.1 Hyphodiscus hymeniophilus | reverse complement strand
CTAACCCTAACCCTAACCCTAACCCTAACCCTAACCCTAACCCTAACCCTAACCCTAACCCTAACCCTAACCCTAACCCTAACCCTAACCCTAAACTTATCTAAAGTAATTAAGACTTATATTTAAAATATATTTTAAGAAACTCTTTAGTTTAAAGTAAGTAATACTAGTTACTTGTAAAGAGGTATTTAGATATACGGTTTTTAGTATTAATAATATTAGGGTTAGAAAAGGATTAGTAAGAGAATCGCCTAGTAAGAGGACTATTATTATTAGGCGGATAATAAAAATAAAAAGAAAAACAACTTATAAGGTTTAAATAAGGGAAGAGGGTTTAAAAAAGAACTAAATAATAAAGTACCTATTATTTAGTAAGGAGAATTCGAAAGAAAAGAGAAATATAAACAAACTATAATACGCGATATTATAGAGCTCTAATACATTATTATAGCATATAAATAGCTTTATAGAAAAAGCAATAACTTAAATCTCGTTAGAATAGTCTAATATCAATTATAAAGTAAAATACCTTTAGGCGTAGCACCTTAAGTTCTTATAAGGATATTATTTTAATAGTATTATATTAGGCTTGGGTTTATATCCTTTATATATAATAATAAAAGACAAAAGAAGTATAAAATATAAGCTAATATTCTTTTAGTATAGCGTTACGCAAAAAACCCCGGTCGGACTAATACTATATTAAGTAATTAATAGCAAACTATATAATAAGTTATTATAATAGAGTTTTTATTATAGCTAAATAGTATTAGGATTATTAGCCTTAATTATAGGTTCTTATTATAATATTATAATAGAATTTAGGTTATTTATATACTCTCTAAATATTCGCTAAGTTTTTTAATTATTAAATACTTAATTAAGTTTTTATTATAGTATTTTAACGAATTTCGTATTGATTATAATAGAATGCCTAATATAATGCTTAGAACTATATTTCTATTATAATATTATAATAAGAAGCTTGTTATACCTAGGTAAAGTTTATAATATAAGGCCGATAATAAGTTTTCTATTATAAATTATAATTAATTCTTTATTATACTTAGGTAAAGTCTATAATATAAGTGTGTGTTATATTACTAAGGCCGTTTACAAATACCCTTAAACTAACCTTTACCCCGGCCTTAACTTTACTAGCCCCGGCATATAAGAAGGAATACTTAATTAATTACATCGTTACTCTTATTATATATATCTTTATATACTTTGTTAAAAATAGTTTCCTTTTATTATTAAGCTATTTTAGTTATATATTATAAGAGCTATACGAGAATACTTTAGATTTAGATATTAATAATACTTTTTTAAAAGTAAGATCGTTTTAGATTTTATATAAGGTATTACTTTTATATATCTTTTACGCTTTATATAAATTTAGAGTTAGACTCGCCCTATAAGTTAGGCTTAAAAGAGTAGATAGTAAGTAAAATTAAAATAAAGGAGTATTAAAAATACTAGACTAATTAAATTAAATAGAGGCTTTAAAGGCAAATAGCCTATAACAAGTTTTCTATTATAAATTATAACTAATTCTCTATTATACCTAGGTAAGGTATATAATATAAGGCCTATAATAGGTTTTCTATTATAAATTATAACCGATTCTCTATTATAACTAAGTAAGGTTTATAATATAAGGCCTATAATAGGTTTTCTATTATAAATTATAACCGATTTTCTATTATAGCTAGGTAAGGTCTATAATATAAGGCCTATAATAGAAAACTTGTTATAAATTATAACCGATTCTCTATTATTAGACCTTTTAGTCAAGATATCACAAGATTTACTTTTTAAGAAATTAGACTTTAGAGAAGCTACGTATTTATAAGGGACTTAATTCTTCTTAATTTAAGTCTTTATATATTACTTAATAAAAGGGGCGTAGTTAGGGCTTAAAAAAAGATAAGGAAGGGAGTATATTTTCTAAACCTAAGTCAAATACTAGCTATAGATTAATAATCAATTCGTTAATTAGTAAAGTAGCTTATTAGCGTTAAATTTAAGTCCGGGGTAGTAATTATATAAGATTTGAAGTAGCTTACTAAAAGTGGGTATATCGGAAGGCCGGACTCCGCGATTTCCGTATTTATATATAACCTCTAATTAGCTAGAAAAGTAAAGTTAGTACTTAATTCTACTACTTAGGACGTTAGTGTTAAATTTGGGTCCGGGGTAGTAATTATATAAGATTTAAAGTAGCTTATTAAAGGTGAGTACGTTAGGGCGTTAGTCTCCGCGATTTCCGCGTCTATACGCAACCTCTAATTGGCTAGAAAAGTGAAGTTAGCACCTAATTCCACTGCCCAGGACGTTAGGCCTTTTAAATAAGATATTACGAGACTTACTTTTTAAGAAATTAGACTTTAGAGAAGCTATGTATTTATAAGGGACTTAATTCTTCTTAATTTAGGTCTTTGTATATTACTCGATAAAAGGGGCGTGATTAGGGCTTAAGAAAGGATAAGGAAGGGAGTATATTTTCTAAACCTAAGCCGAATGCCAGCTATAGAATTAGTATTAGCTAGTAGTATTTACTTTATTAAGTATAATATAGCGTTAATACTCTTTATACTTAAATAAAATTTAGTTCCTACTATTACTATTTCTATTATTAATATTACGTAATAAGCGTATTATGTTTATTATCTAATATTATACTCTTTTCCTTATAAACTATATTAGTAATAGTAATAATAATACTAAAAATTATATTACTATCTTTAAATAAGGTTTAAAGTATAAAACAAAAGATAGTATTATACTAAATACTAAAATACTATTTAACCTAAGGTAGGGCGTTTACTACTATTACGGCCAATTAGTATTAGTATTACTTAGTAATACTATTTGACTCAAGGTGGGGCGTTTGCTATTACTACTACTAATTAGTATTAGTATTACTCGGTAATACCACAGGAAATACTATTAGGGTTGAGAGAGAAGGTACTAGAATAGCAGGACACTAAGCTCACTGCCTTAGAGAGGGGGGTGCTCTTATTACCCCCTTTCGTCCCATAGTAACTTACTGCCTGAGATTCAAGGCTGAAGATTCGAAGTTCAAAGATCGAAGGTCAATTCTGGATTTTGTCTTTTGTTATCTACTCTGTATTTCTTCAGCTTCCTTTGCAGCCTAGTAATAAATCATGCTCAATCGAAATTGACTTTTTATATAAATATTATGCATATGGCTTCTAGAATTCCAGCCTTAGCAATGCTGATCTTGCGCGCTTCCAATGATATACGACTATGCCTGCGGCGAGGCGACCCAAGCTAAGTCCGCCAGCCTCAACACGACGTTTTCTCCAACTTCACTCTGCATTTATATTGATTCGACGGCTTAACAACTACCCAAAATCCTACTCTACTACGACCCTCTCACTTACTTAATACTAAGTTTACCTGCCGCTTTAAGCCGCCTCACTGCTTATACACTTTTTCTGGTTAAATTACGGGCCGCCTTAGCATTGGTTTCCGGGTAAATTCAATCGGACATCCATCTCGAATACATTTGCCTTGGATACAGCAGGATGTACTATGGGCAGTAATGTATTTAGCAGATGCTACAGCCGTTACCGCCCCGCGAACCCCTCCTTTCCAACGTTACAGTGCCGGCTTATACTGCGAGGGGTACAGCGGGTAAATGCTATTAGAGTGCGGAGGTGATGCAGTCTGATATCACTGTGGGCCCGATACACAATCTGAAATTGCCGGGACCTTAAAAGCTTGAGTGAACGACGGCTTGCCACTTTATCTTTCTCTCAGACCGACTTTCTACCATGTTCAGTTCTTCCCTAGATGCGAGAACTACAAGGCTCTCACCTTCCGATATGGAGGTATATATATATCATGGTGGCTTGCCTCAATCTCCGGCCGTTCATTCAGCCTTTAGTCCTTCGCCTCTGTACAAGACAGGTCTAAGATGAAGTACTCTCTTATGTTAGCCGGGGCAGTCACCGCAATATATGCTCAGTCAAACTCTCCGGCCTCTCCCCAGCCTCTTTCTTTCCATGCCACCCTCAATGTCAATACAGCCACAAAGTACCAGACGATGATCGGCGGAGGCTGCTCTGGTGCTTTCAGTGCTGCCTGCCAAACCAATACCCTCTCGGCAGCCGACCAGCAGACGGTGGTCAGGACTCTCTTTGACGAGAACCTTGGCGCTCTATCCATCCTCCGCAACATTATTGGATCCGCTGCTGGCACCACCATCCTTCCTAATTGCCCAGCGACCCCTGCCGGTCCCTTCAACTACTCTTTTCCTACCTCTAGCAATGATAGTTGCCAATTAACTCTAGCTCAAAATGCACTCAAATACAACCCGGAGCTTTTCTTGTACGCGGATGCTTGGTCTGCCCCTGGCTGCTTCAAGACTACTGGACAAGAGGCTGGTGGCGGTTATATTTGCGGTGTCCGAGGCTCGAACTGTACGGAAGACTGGCGTGAGGCTTATGCGAACTACTTGATCCAATATGTCAAGTTCTATGAGCAGCGTGGAATTAAGGTGTCTATGCTGGGCGCATACAACGAGTATATTTACCACGCTCCTTTGAACAGGTGCGCTCAGAAGCTTATGATCTTGCAGGCCTGACTTCAACCCTTTCACTTACTCTGCCATGTTGTCTGATGGTTACCAAGCTTACGACTTCCTCTCAATTCTCTATCCTCTGGTTAAGAAGGCCTTCCCGAGCCTTGCTGTGTCTTGCTGTGACTCTACTGGTGCCCGTCAGCAGCGCGATCTTCTTTATGAACTCGGTCGCTTAGGTGGACTCAAACTATTCGATATCAACACTTACCACAACTATCAGTCCGACATCAAGGAGTCCTTTCAAGATCTCCTCCATGGTCAACCCACCATCGAGACTGAATGGAGTGACGGGGGTTCAACGTGGACTCCTACATGGGATATCTCCGGCAACAACTTCGAAGGCTTACAATGGGCTATCTACATGCACAATGCTTTCCGTAACAATGTCGCTGGCTGGTCTCACTGGTGGTGTGCGTGGAGTGGCGGCGATAGTGCCCTTGTCAAGGTCAATGGCACCTCCTACGAAGTCGCTGCACGACTCTGGGCCTTCTCTGGATATTTCCGCTTCGCCCGCCCTGGCGCTGTGCGCATCGAGAGCGAGACCAACGTTGAAGACCTGTATGTCACTGCTTGGATGAACACCAATGGTACCATTGCCATTCCGGTTGTCAATGCAGCGCACTATACATATACTCTGGATGTGCAACTCTCTGGCTCTAAGGTCTCGCATGCGGTTGCGTACTTGATAGATAATGAGCATAATGTGACAGTAGATAATCAGTTTACATTCAAGGACGGCAGATTCACGGCACAGGTCGAGCCTCGGGCAATGAAGACATTCTTCCTCGACCTCTAGTAAAGGCAAGAAGGAGCCAATCATCTGTTGTTATTTTATGCTTCACTTGACCAGCGGACATAGAAATAGGCTAGCTACCTAGTAAAAAGTAAACTCGGCTAGATACATAATTAGATAGCCAGGAAAAGTAACACAGAAAGAAATTTACATCCTCGGAGCCCTTCTCCTCATTTATTAGCCTATCTCAATTGGGTAGATCACAGCGTATGTTGAGCGGTATATGGGATCTCTACCCATGTAAAGCCTTTTGTTCAGCTGTGTGATACAATACCATAATGATACACATTAACAGGTTAAGTAATAATGTATGCAGTTTTAGTAGTCGCAAACTGCTCTATAGCGCGACCCATTGACTCTTCTTGAGCCGCCTGAACAATTGAACAAGCAAATCAACATAGATCAAAAGCTCAACCTGAAATATGTCTTCACAGCCCACCAACTTTTCAAGACAAGCATGGCCGCGTCTCTACCCAATCCACATAAAGCTTCCTTTCTCCAAATAGCCAATCATCCTTAACTTTCACAAAGTGATCCAGATACCTCAGTGACGCAACCATGATCATCCGTGTTCCCTCTTTCTCATATATATGATGGGCAAGACAATAAGTCTCGCCTGTTGCATCTTTCACCCCCTCTGACTCTGCGCTTGCATCTCCAAGCACTACAGTACTCTGCCCATTGAAGTGTGTTGTGCGCGAATATGTGCGCAAGTTCTCAAAGACAGGAGTCAGCGCCTCACGCCCATGTAGCTCCTGTGTTGCTGCTGAATCAGGGCCTTCCATGAATACTGTAAATGTTGTATCTGTAGTGAAAAGAGCCTTCTGGCCAGTGGCGTCACGGCGGTCAGCGCAGTGTGCATAAGCGTCAACGAGATTGCGGATAGCTAGATAGGCGGCAGATTTTGTAGATGAAAGGGTGTCCATGATTGCTGAATCAAGAAAGTATCGAAGAAGTCTTTTATGGTGTATGAGAAATAGTTGACTTATGGGAAGAGAGGTTTATATACTATTCTTTTATTAAACTACAAGCACACCTGGAATGGAAATACCTTCGTGACCAGCGGATGGCTTTTCTGCATCAGCGGCCGCATTTCACGCAGCCGAGATGAATGCAGGCGGTCATAAAGACCCACTCTGAGCCACTAAGACGGACAGTGAGGCCGCAGTGGCGCGGAAGGCCGTACTCGAGTAAGACGCTATTCCGGAATCAGCCGAGGCGCTGGATGCGTTCGATGCTAATGGAAAGAGGTTGATCCGGTGTACACGATTTGTATGATTCCACATATACCATTCCTATGATTACTACGTCTGGGATCCGCCGACATACAACCTATCCATGACGCAAACACACGCCGATGATAACAGCAACAACCTGGCTGGTTTAAAAGACGCTACAGAAACCACCACATTCCAAGTACGCATTTACTCAACGATAAGGTACGCACAGAGTCTTCTTTATCCATCCGCTTCCTGCATTCATCCCGTCTGTTACGCTGACAACCACTGAAGACGAAAAGAGATCCATGTATATGTCTCGATCAGTTCGTCGCCTTTCTCTGCCAAATAGAGCTTTGATTAAGCAAGTTTGGGATAACAGAAGTAGTAGAAGCATAAATGACGCGCAGTTTCTTGATGCCGGAGAACTTCAGCATAGAATCGGAACAATCACTCCCTGATCAATACTCCTAGACAGACAATTGGTACCGTGGGGGCGGAGTGCGGCTCGATCAATATTCATCCCATCTTAAACAACAAGGCACTATGTCGTCTATATTGAATAACGTAAAGGAGGAACTGCGGAAAGTGCATTTCCATGTGTGCGCCACATTCCATCAAGTTTTGCAATTGGACAGTGACAATACGTATTACAACTTAGCCAACGGCCTTTTGTATTCGCATCATATTTCCAACGTCCGTATTTCTCCCAAGATGGCTCAAGTCCCTCCGCACTCTCAGACACTCTGCGCTGGATACACCTATCAACTTCTCAAGACAAATCCCTTTGACATGCTAGGTGTCTTTGAGTCCGGACAATTCCAGTCTGTAGACTCCAAGTTTGGAGATATCCAGCAGCAACCAGACGCGGGCTACAACCAGAACATTCTATTGATATCCTCCCACTCGAGATCCAACAGCAGGTCTGGCAGAATGTGCTTAGGCCTAAGTTTCCCGTTTCAAGATATAGATATAAAGAAGCTATCGATCTTCTTTATTGCCCAAACACGTTCGACATCTCTGAACAACACGTCATATGCTACCTCCTATTCATTTCTCCCGAGTAGCTTGTCATCGCTATACATCCGTGTGCATGAAATGCCAGTTCACTAATATTCTCCTCCCGGGTCAAATAAAAGCATGTGGGCCAAATACCAAGCAGACGATCGTAGTTAAACAAAGATGGACGGCAACTTGTCACAGCATTGCAAATATGCAGAAATCACACAAGTTCTACGTAAGACTCTTCATGTCTGGGTTAAACTGGAGAAGCCTAAATTCGGAAAGTGCAGATATATTATTCCAACCGATACAAAAGGTAATAAAAGCTTAGTCTTTTATAATTACTCTTGATTTTTCCCGCTATATATTATAAGACGATGAATGTGAATCCAATAGCACCGATTTCTGTGGTCAGCTTCAGACGACCGGGACGGTGCAAATCCCTCGGGAAAGCTACCTTGCACAGATCTGGGGCGAGAAATATGGCGTATCTATAGAATTTTAGTTTACTAGCATATATGAGAGGGTGACTGAGTTGGAATAATACTCAAAAATAGACGGAATTAAGAATCAACAGGACAAGATATCAATGCCGCACCCTACAATTACACAATCCTTACGGTAATGTTAAATGAGCCAAAAGATGTTAAATTGGCCAAAAGTGGGCAGCGGTTGTGTCGGTAAAATCTTGATCCACAGGTACACATAACGGGTCCTCGTAAATAGCCTTTTCCCAGAAGCGACTTCCACACCGGACTAGGATGGTAGGCGAGGTCGGTCTACTGCTTAGCCAAGGTTTAGCCGGTCCGTAAAGCATTTATAAACAATAGCACTCCCTGTGTACTTGATCATACTCTTATGAAATATCATGTTCGTAACCATGTCAAGCTCATCAGAAATAGCGAAAGTCACTGTCGACAAAATCCTGCTCTTCGGCGATTCAATTACTGAGATGAGCTATGACCAAGAGTTTGGTTTCAATCTCGCTCCGGCACTCCAACATGAGTACTTCCGTAAACTTCAAGTAGTCGCCCGTGGCTATGGAGGATATACCACAGAGCATGGACGCTATATCATTGGGCCAACTCTGGATGCAGAGGAATCTGGCGGAAGTGTGATCAGGCTCATGGTTATTTTCTTCGGCACCAACGATGCCAGTGTTGATGCAGTGACGCTGGAGCGCTTTATGGTTAATCTCACATTCATTGCAAACATGGCGATCGAGCGCAAAATTCCCTTAATCATTGTTGGTCCTGGGCTGATCAATGAGTACGTGGATGTTCCGGGCAAGTCTACGATGAGAAATCTCGAGTATTCCAACGCAGCTTCCAAGGTTGCAATGAAGCTGGGAGTGCCATTTATTGATCTTTGGCATGCGTTTCTGGATTACACGGGCTGGGAGGCTGGGAATCCGATTCCTGGCAGAAAAGGAGACAAAAGGACGGATGCTTTGAACGATTTACTCAGCGATGGGGTACACTTTACAGGTAAAGCGTACAAGATCTGGTACGATATGTTGCTTCGGACGACCAGAGATAGATTTCCACAGTTGAGAAGTGAGAGATTACCCACTATCCTTCCGCACATCTTCGACGTTGATAATTCAAATTTGCCTGCGAGTTTATGGAAGGATGTGAAGGTGGAAAAGCTTGAGATGGGCCCAGAGACCAAATAACAGCCACAGAGTGGTTATGGTACGTAGACTTAGATATAATAGCATAGACTACGAACATTGCGTTCTTTCTTTCTCTTCACAAGCGCAATCGTCATTCGTCGTTCATGTCTCTCTTGGCCAATCCGGACTGCGATGTGACAAGATCGAAGTCCGATGTCCAAATGTCTCCGGAGTAGAAGAAGGTTTCCTCATCATTCCTTTCAAATTGGCGAGATTTGTTGTATGATCACAGTATCATATCATATTGGTTTTCACAGTGGATAACACCACTTGCCAAAGGGCAAAGAAACGGAAATCTGGGAACTCAGGACGCACTACGCATCTCACCAAGCCTAGTATGGACAGCGCAGCTTATTCGTCCATTTCTGATAGAGTGGAGCCCGCTAACCCCACCGCGGTCATTCCTTGGTAAAAGCGGGGGTCAGGAGCGCGGGGAAACGGAACCTCATTTTTTGTTCTCTTCTCTTCTCTCTCCACATACGAGTTTCACGTATCTCCTCCGCTGCCTCCTTTGATCAGCGCAACTTACGGATATCATTCGGAACCTAGGATCGCTCCTTACGTCAGTCTCTGCTACAGCTTCGGGACAGCTTTAGCCTCGCCGATCCATCATGCCGAAGCCTGCATGCGACTGCTGCAACATCAGAAAGATCAAATGCCATGGCGACTATCCTTGTGCACGCTGCATTGATAACGGCCTCACGTGTACTTTCTTGAGACAGCGACGGAAGAGTGGGCCTCGAAATATTCGTCAACGGTCCATGCTGAAGATATGGGAGGAGCAAACTGTATCGGCACGTCTCGCCATGGAGGAGACGCAGCCCATTGGACCTTTCTCGCCAGGGCCTGTTGCAACCCTCCACCGAATTCCACTCGCCATTTTGAGTATTGCTTTGCGAATGTACGGAGAGAAGTTATACGGCATATGGCCACTGCTCAATGCCGAGAGCCTCATCCAACGACTTGAAAGTGAACCCAACAATCCTGACATCTACGTGCTTGCAACAGCACTCTCTGGAGCCACGTTATCGCATCTGAATCAAGTTGTAGTCCACGAAACGCTTTCGGAACCTCAGACGGCAGACTCGTTTATCGCGGATTCGAAACGGGTCCGCTCAGAATATGACTATATGGAGTCCATCACACTCAACACAACTCTCACCTCATATTTCCTACACATTTTCTATGGTCGACAGCCGGCACGCGCACAAACCGCTACTTTCTACATTAGGGAAGCGATCACATTTGCACAGCTATTCGGAATGCATATTGAGGACACTTACTCGCGGTACTCCATCAAGGACCAACAAGTTATGCGAAAACTCTACTTCTTGCTTTTCATGACGGAGCGATACCTCTGTATCAATGATGGTCTTCCTACCGTTCTTGAGTCAATCAACCTGCCCATTACCGATGACGAAGAGCTTCCTGACGTAGTGTCCGGGTTTCTCAATCTCGTCACGCTATTCAATACTCCTGGCACAGATTTCTTCAGCAAATGGACCTCACACAGCTCAAACACCTCCATCAACAGGGAGCGCCTTTTGTTGATACAACACGCCTTACAAAGACCTCTGGAAATTCCAAACTACGCTAACGACATACAAAAAGTTGATATCGTCGTTTCCCAACACTGGATGAGGTCTTTGGCTTGGAAGCTGTCAATACAGCTGGGGTACGTGATGCTAAACAGTAAACGAGAAATGAACGTCGGATACCCTTTGGAAATCGCCCAAGATGCGCTTGGTGGAATAGCCCAGTTTTCACCCGAAACCTTCGAGGTGCATGGGCCAGGGATGGAGGTGAAGACGTATGAGATTGCTAATGTGCTGGCCGACTCTATTCAATGCAAGCCCGAAGAACAGTCTTCACTTTGGGTTGGCCCTAAAGACACTCTTCACACCCTTGCGGGGGTGTTTTTCTCTCTCAAAGTCGTGAATCCAGATTTAAGAAACAAGCTATCGGCAAAGCTTGATTTGATTTTTGGTGGATCTATGCTACCGCGCTCTATGGATGTTGTTCCGGAAGTTGAGGATTCCAAATACGATGAGAACGTATTTTCAGCAGCCTCATACTCGCCAACGCTTGATGAATTTCTACTGTTCACATAAGCACTTGCTACGTGTCGTCGTACCTAGGTCTATACAGTCTTTAGAGGCTTTGCAGGTATCCATTCAGTGCCAATTTGCTTATGAGAATCTGAGCGGGGGCACAACCAATGTAAAGAGTCATTTAATACATGCAATTCCGGCCAAAACGGAGGCCAGACGAACAAAAAGGGCCGGGATTTTGGTAAACCCACATGTATATATTCCAGAAAGCATTAACCACACAGGCGGCATCATCTCGGCGATGTGCACACGAATCTCAGTCTGATCAGTCATCGTAATTTTGTCCTATTCTTTCCCAGAAGCCATTTCGTCTTCTGATAATATTTCATACTGTATACTTGATATTCGACTTTCATATACTCCAACAACCCTTAATTAGATTCGTATGTGGCGTAAGTAGAAGATGCAACGGATAGGTAGGGGAATGCGCTAGCTTTGAATCAAAGAATTGATATTATTCGAAGATTTCGTAGGATTTTGAACGTAATAGCTATTTTTCTCGTACGAAGTGGGCACTCCTTGTGCGTGCCGTAAAAGCACGATGGCCTTCCTTAGGTGAGGCATCGTTCTGACTTTGAGCCATCGTTCTGACTTTGAGCACTCCTTCTTTTACCGAACTATGCCTGCAACTGTGATTTGAGACCACCACATCCGCCACGTGCCCCACAGCAGACAAACTCAATTGCTGCATCCAAATAATGCAAGCAGAATCAAATAATAACGCCACTCTCGACTGTCCTTCCTCCGTCATTTCCATCAGTCTGCGCAAAGTAATATCCTCGCTGGTTCGTCAGTAGCCTCAATACTCGGCGGCCCCTTCCCACTCAACTTTGAAGTCACAGTTGCGTTGCCGATATCACCAAGAAGTGCTAGGGAAGGTGCCTTCGGCATGATGTCGAAGATATCGTAGGCTTTTGGAGTCTCCAAATGCAAGTCTGAGGGAATCTGAACCGCCATTGCGCATGAAGATCGATAGACAATAATGATTAATTGTATAGTCCTTGCTGGGAAACTTCTTGGAGCACCTTGTTGTCCCCTCGTCAGTCGTCGCTACCTACACTCTCGACTGCTTATGATCTGCCTGACAGCCTAAGGCTGCCAAGGCTGAGTGGCACTTGTTTCAAGCATTCCAGGTTCCGTTCCCTTCTCTGGGCTGACGCCGGCGCCCTCGTAAACTCATTCTGTACAATTAACAATATACTTGAATCTGCCCTAAGTGTATCTTGTGGACGATTCTCGGTCGCTCTAACATCGTTGAGCTTGAGACGTCCTTACGGGCGCCACTAACAGGCTGAACAGACGAGCCCACCGAAACACGACCCGAATCAGCTCTACCTTATTAAGGGCCCTGGATAAATGTAAGAACGAATACCGCCACGATGCTTTAATCTATATTGATTATTTTTCAAGCAAAGAAAGATTTACTCACCCGACAAACATTCAGTGATAGAAACACAGTCAATTAGTAAAGCGGTTCCCTAAACATGTTGCTCAGGATTTAAGGGCTTACGAACGTATCTCAGGTCGAAGATCCGAAGACGGAAGTGGAATCTGGTGGGGGCGTAGCAATTATGTTGCATTCCGCAGATCTTGACCCCATATCTGCGGACGCCCGAGAATCTAACCGACCCGTATTCACGGACAGATAGACGTCAACCCCATTGACAAAATTTGTACACTTTCGGGCTATTTCAATCTGCCTCCCGGCTATTTCAACTTCGCTAACACTAGATAGGACTTTGCTTGCTGGAAATTCGCATTTCAAGGAAGGAGAACCCTCGTATCGAGGAAGGATTCGCTACCCTTGTGAACACTGCCTTCGACCATACGAAAACCACCGCGAGAGCTTTTTTGTAAGATTATGTTTTTAATATGGGTTTGGCAGCGCTGACAAGGTGCACAGATAAGCAGCCAAGCCTGCAATATTTCGATTTGGGAGATGCACACGTGACAGACAGTTTTGCTAGACTCCTTTATCCTCGTTTAGGATCAAAAACCTATTATAGATCGAAGGTGGGATAGTTTGGACAGTCATGGCTGAAGCGCTGTGGTATAATGAGCCGGCAAAGTCATGGAGTGAAGGGCTGCCAGTAGGGAATGGAAGAATTGGGGCCGTTGTCCTCTCCGGAATCGAGGAGGAAATTTGGAGCCTCGATGAAATAACTTTCTGGTCTGGCCAATCTGAACCATCTCCTCAGGTTTATGGCGGTAAAGCTGCAATCAAGCAAATTCAGGCTCGTTATGTTGAGAGAGACTTCGCTGGTGGGAAGCTATTGGCGGAAAAGTATTTGCAACCCCCAAAGAAAAATTACGGCACAAATCTCAACGTCGCCAAAGTACGTCTCGAATTTGATCAGCCATCAGCCACGACTGCTAGCTTCAAACGAGAGTTGAGCCTGGACGAAGCTGTTACAAAAACACAATATACACTTGGCGGTCATGAATACCTTCGGGAAACATTCGTCTCCCACCCACAGCAGGTCCTCGTGTCACATATCAGTACTGATTCAACCCAAGGACTGTCATTGACCCTTTCGATTACGAGCGAGAGTCCGGAATTCACTGTGAATAGCATAGAGAATGCTCTCGAGTTTCAAGGTCAGGCACTTGAGAGTGTCCACAGCGATGGAAAGTGCGGAGTGCGAGGCCATGGAATCATCCGAATCATCGCTTCGGGAGGAACAATACTTAGTCGAAATGGAAAACTGGCCGTGAAGGATGCCACGTCCATCCTTATATTCGTGGCTTTCAACACCGACTTCAGACAGACTGACAACAATTGGATATCTCTCGCAGCGACCCAGCTCAACCATGCACAATCATACCCCTACAAACAGCTCAAATCAGACCACATGAAAGATCACCAGGCATTATATCGTCGAGTTGCAATCGACCTTGGAAGTACAGAAGTCGCATCATTGCCAACAAATATCCGACAATCTAGGTTCAAGGAATCTGGGTTTGATGACCCGAGCCTTTTCTCTTTGTATTTCCAGTACGGACGGTATCTCACAATCTCTGGAACGCGTGAAGACTCACCTCTTCCCCTTCACCTACAAGGCCTGTGGAATGATAGCGAAGCAAATAGAATGAATTGGAGCTGTGATTACCACCTGGACATCAACACCCAGATGAATTATTTCCCAACCGAAATGCTAAATTTGAGCGAGTGTAATACTCCTCTTATGCATTATGTCGAGACGCTCGCCGAAGCTGGCAAGACAACCGCGGAGCAATTTTACGGTAGTCCAGGTTGGATAGCACACATTTTCTCGAACGTGTGGGGATTCACGAATCCTGGCTGGGAAACTAGCTGGGGCCTTAATTTTGGAGGATCTTGGATTGCTTCACACATGATTGAACATTTCGAGTATACGCAGGACAGAAAATTCCTGGCCGAACACGCCTTCCCAATATTGAAGAAGTCGGCAGACTTTTACTTGGATTACATGACCATTGATCCAACTAATGGTTATCTTGTTACAGGGCCCTCTGTGTCACCCGAAAATAGTTTCTTCACTGGAAACCCAGAAATTGGGGAGCAACAACTCTCCCTTGCTCCCACAATAGACATAGTTCTGGTTCGCGAGCTTTTCACCTTCCTGATCAAGGCTGCAAGCCAATTGAATACTGAAATTGAATTCTGCTCACTGCTGCAGAATGCTCTGGCAAAACTTCCCCCTTTCAAGATTGGCAACAAAGGCCAATTGCAAGAATGGCTAGAGGATTACGAAGAAGCCCAACCCGACCATCGCCACCTTTCACATACAATCGCCTTGTGCAGAAGTGATCAGATCACACCTCGCCATTCTCCAGCACTTGCAGAGTCGGTCGGAGTAACGCTAGCAAACCGCCAGGCCCGCACGGATCTGGAGGACATTGAGTTCACTGCTGCATTGTTCGGACTCAATTACGCACGTCTCAACGACGGCGAGAGTGCCATGAAGCAAATTGGCCATCTGATTGGGGACCTGTCTTTCGAAAACTTGCTATCATACTCTAAAGCTGGAGTAGCGGGAGCTGAAAACGAAATCTTTGTGATTGATGGCAATTTTGGGGGTGCAGCTGTGATTGGTGAGATGCTCCTGAGGAGCAGCAACAGTGAAATAGATCTCGTTCCTGCGCTACCTTCCAAATGGTCTTCTGGCTCTGTCAAAGGACTTCGTGCGAGGGGCAACTTGGAAGTTGATATGGAGTGGGAGCATGGGAGTTTGACTGTGGCAACTTTAACGGCTTTCTCACCAGGCCGTGTGACGCTTTTCTACAGAAGCCATCAGCGCATCTGGTCGTATCAGGCTCAGGAAGTAATTCGGTTGAACGGTTCTTTGGAAGTACTCTCAAAAGAATAGTTCAAGCACCTAATTCGATGTTTGCAAAGGCATGTCAGATTTATTGAATATAACCTTCTCAACTTTGGATCTATTCTACGACTTCAAATGCAAAAGTTGAGACTCATATTCGTTGAGATAAGCCGTGAACGACCCCGTCACCACCGTTGAGTTCCCATTCCAGACATCAGTAAAGTTCCACGCTTGACCCGAGATTCCCAAATCATTTAATGAAACAGTCACCGCTTGAACTCCAGCAAGAGAAGTATCAAATCCACTAGCACCTTGGTCGGGTCCATAATTGGCCAGAATAACGTAAGCCTCAGTTTCCTGGCTAGGTCCAGCAATCCAAGCCTGCAGTTGTTGCGCCAGGTTGTTTCCACTTCCAGGATTTCGGGGTTGCATAGGGTATTGAGCCGAGAAGTTGGCGAAAGCGCCCGATTGCGAACTTGTCAACAACTGTATTCCCAAAGCATCGAGTTGTGTAAGATCAGAGCCGATAACAAGATTAGCTGCAGCCCCAAGCCAATGATTCATGATTGTGATCCTCTGGGTGTCGCTAACTCCAGTGACATTCGCTGCATTTCCAACAAAGAGATTGTCCATGTCTGGATATATTGTAATTGCCACCCCTCTTTGCTTTTGCAGTGAGATATACTGCCGGTAGTTGTCAATGGCACGTTGGACTTCTTGCCAGGCAACAAAAGTATCCTCTCCATAATTATCGATATCTTGGTCCGTCCTCATTGACTCGCCGAACTTGCTCCAGAGTGGAAGATAAGTCTCGTTGCGGCAAAGTTTCCAGGATAGATCTAATCGAATTTGTCGTCCGGACTGCGCTATTGCGTTATGATACGCTTCCACAGCTGCGCTGTTGTTGCAGACCAAATTTGCTCCGTTATAAGGACTTCCAGGAGTGATAAAGTCGAGTTTAATCATGTCCACGCCCCAAGATCCCCATAACTCAATCAATGAATCATGCCACTGCTGAACACCATCTTTTGAGAAATCCCAGTCACAGAAATCCTCCCCGTTGTTGTTTCCATTCAATACATCACCAATCAAAATATCTGTGCCCTGGATCGTCCGATTGGCAGCGCTGCAGGGAACACCTGGGATGATATAGACACCCATCTTGAGATCAATACCATGTAGGTAGTCTCCAAGCTCACCCAAATCAAAAAGCGTACTGTTATACTGAATTCTTCCATATTCATCAACCACATTTGTGGACCAGCCTGCGTCTAAACTGCATAGATCGTAGCCCATTTGCTTAAACTCAGGTTGAGCCAGGACCGAGCATTGTTTGATGACATTGCTCTGGTTGAAAACTTGCCAGCTGGGAGTCGTAGCAGGAGTAGCTTGAATACCCCAAGAATTCCAACCTCTAGCTGGCCCAGTGAAGCCATTGCCAGTCGGTCCAGTTTTCAAAACTTGTAATGCTCCTGAATTGGGATCTGGCTGTGGATAACAGCCGTTGATGACCGTGTCAGTCCGATCCTGAACGCAGAAACCGGGTCCATTTGTTGGTATAGTTCCATTTGATGAGTAGCAACCAGACCCTGCAGCCATCCAGAACCATTGGCCATCATCTGTTGCCCAAGTCCCAGTGTATGAACCATCCAGAAGACAGAAGTCTAGAATATCCTGGAAAGCACTCGTGTAATCGTTGTTGTTGCCATTGGAAGGTATTTGTTGCATGTAAAGATTTCCGGTTGTGTCTTGACAGTATTCCTGGCTTATATTTGCTGCAAATTGACTGATACAATTTTGAGCTGTTTGCATGCATTCGGTTGTAAAGTTCACAGATCCAGGGGTATAGGTTGTTCCACCACACTGCCATTGGGCGGCAGCATTGGTTACCATAAACAAAACAATGAAAAGCTTGAAAGTCATGATGTGCTTACACTCTTGCTGATCGATTCTTTGGTATTGTTCGATATATTTGAAGTCGGGATTTTGATTATATCTACAACTTGAAATTGGCACTTTGTCACAGATAACCAATCACGTTCATCTCTGCTTCAACTCCTTCGGAACTATTTTCAGGTAGGGGTAAGAGACTATCTGCCGACTCAATGATGGAGAAAGCGGGGTGAGGGGAAAGTCACAAGGCTTGGCATGGAAGTAGGGTAAGATGACGCTGCGGCCCAGTCCGTTAGCTAAGGAGTGCCGGACATAACTCCTATTTCAAGAACCGGGGTAAAGCTATATTCTACCCGGAACACCCGACTCTTACATACGAGGAGGGTTTGAGTGTTCTTGAACAATCACGTGTAATAATATTCATAACTATTCCCGAGTAAAAATATCCGTAATACCCATTCCTGCGGGTACCTAGGGGCTGGAAAACCATCCAGGTGATCCGATAATCCGGATAGATTAGATGTGCCCAACAATGGTCATCGGGTAGATCTTCGGGAGGATTCTCGGCAAACTAAATTCTGTGCTATCCATGTATATCTTCGCCCGAAAATCTGCCCGCCGACATCCATGCTTGCTATCAATCCTTGATAGATAAGGAACGAGATTGGAACTGGATTTTCCTACTAGCGGCGAAAAAGGAGGCCTTAATGTTTTTCGGGTTTGTTTCCTCGTCTTCCCCCGCAAATCTTACCGCAGGCAAGTTCCTTCGCCCAGCCATCACATACTTGTAAGATAACGTTTCGCAAATTTGCAAATACAAAGCTTTGTTGGTGTACAGCACTCTACCTGAGGTACCTCGTCTCCTTTAGTTACGCATGAATATTATGTCTACCACTGAGCGTATCGCTTTAACGCCTGCACTTGGGCAGGTAGTGACAGTTCCCCTCTGTACTTCCAGCATTGCAGTCTATGCAAGCAGTCCGGAATTGATCAATCTGGTAGCAAAGTTCGAGGGTGGAGCCTCAAACTTTGAGCAGCTTGATCTCGATTCATCTGGAAATTTGTATACTTACAAGCTCTCATTCTTGTCCTCAGACTTTCCTAAGAGCATTTCGGTTTTTGCAAATGGCGTCGAGCTCGAGGGGAAAATCTCGTTTGAACACGAGCGTTCCCACGGCAAGGATGAGGAATTTTCAACAGAGATCGTTCTTGAAGAAACAGAGGATTTCAAAAGCCAGAGACTGGAGTGGCTCAATATCGATGACTGGGATGGCTGGGCTTGGTATAGACCACGGGAGACGTGGATTGAGGCGTCTTTCACGCCAATGAGCAAATTGTCGCCAAAGACACCAACACACAACCTCTTGCTACGTCCAAACAATCCTAAAATAGACCCTAAATCGGTCTTAGCCGTTTTCCCAGCCTCACCACCTGGAGCTTTTGTCCATCTGACCGCTGCTCGTGATGGAGAGGCACCTGGAATTTACGCCCGTGTTCGAAGAGTCAAAAATGGCGGCAGGATAACATCCTACGTTGGTGCAAAGGTCAACGTGCACAAGGGCGAGTTGAACGCAATTCGTGGAGCAATTGATGTTGCTCGTAAGAAGTACGGCTACTCCACAGCCCCCTTCACCCAAGACACTGGTCATAGTCCTTTTACAGGTCTGGGCTTTTGCACATGGTCAAGCATTGGTGAAGATGTTCCATTAACGCTAGATCTCATGGACGACCTCGTTCAGAAGCTGGTCAAATTCAATGTGCCAGTTGGCACCTTCATCATTGATGACGGTTGGCAGGACATCCGCTATGGGCTTAATGGCAGCGAGAAGACACGAGGGTTATGGAGCTTCGATACATGGGAGCGTATGAATGCTCCGCTTTCAGATGTTGTCTCTCTGGTCAAGAAGACCCTCCCAACAGTCGAGGATGTTGGAGTCTGGATGACTCTACACGGGTACTGGAACTCAATTGCTCCAACATCGCCGCTAGCAAAGAAGTACGAGATGCAGACCTTCAAACTAAACCGTGACAATCTCCAAGGAATTGACTGGCCCGAAACCGACTTTGATGGTCAGCAAACTTGTTCCATATCCGATCCCGAGAAAAGGACCTGGTGCTTACCTCCACCACATCTTGCATATAAATTTTGGAAAGACTATTTCACAAGCTGTTTCGATGCCGGAGTTAGCTTCGTGAAAGTCGACGATCAGGCCTATGGTTCGCTTCTGGATGGCGTCTCGGGTGGCGAAGAGTTTGTAGCTCTGTGGGACGGCATGACCAGAGCAGCCAGTGAAGTCTTCGGTGACAACAGAGTCATTCATTGCATGGCTCACTACGAGCGTACTTTTAATGGCGATATCGGTATGGGTGTTGCTACACAGGGCAAGAAGATTGTGATCAGAAATTCTGATGATTTTGGGCTCAATCGACCTGATATCCACCGCAGCCACATTCACTTCAACATCTTCAACGCAATGCTTACTTCGCAACTATGCCTCATTCCCGATCCTGACATGTTCATGACAAGCGCTCAGTGGCCTGAGTACCATGCGGTCTTGCGTGCCTTCTTTGAAGGCCCTGTCTTGCTCGCTGATAAGCCAGGCGAGCTTGATCTTGAGATCCTTAACAAGTTAATCGGGAAGTCACCAACAGGCCGATATCAGATTGTTAGAGCACCGCAGACCATCAGGCCCTTATCAAGGGCTGTATGGGAGCGATATCTTGATGGTGGTTTTGGTCCAGCCATGAAAGGTGTCTCCTATTTTCCTGCCGCCAGATCCGCATCTCTTGTTCTTTGGAACACACGGCAAGGTGCTTTGCAAAGCACTGCAGACATCATATTCGAGAGCGATCTCATTGATGCTCTGGAAGGCATCAAGGACTCGGTCGAATCAGGTGAATCTTTGGATCTTGCGGTGTGGTTCTTCTCGTCAGGGCTTGCGAAGTCTGTCAGCTTGAAAGATTTCGGATCAGAGCCATCATATGGAGCCGAGCTTTCGCCTCCTGTGATAGCTGTATCTCTAGAACCGCAGGCGACTGAGGCACTTACAATTGCAACTTACCATTCTGTCGGTGATACGATGGTTGCATGTCTTGGGTTGATTGACAAATACGCTGGTCTTGCAGCTATCCAAAGGACCCAAGTCAAGGGTGGACAATTATCTGTAGCTATTAGCTTCACTGGTATCCTTGGCTTTCTAGTTAAGCAGGGGGCGGAAGATATTACCGGAAAGGTAAGAGTCACAATCGACAACATTTCGGCAAATTGTGCTGTTAAATCGAAAGGGAGTGGTTTGTCATTGGTTGAGGTCAATTTAGTAGACGTGCAAGCTGTTGCTGGAAAGGAAGGTTGGACAGTAGCGATAGATATTTGAGCATTTATTTGTACAGTTATTGGTAGGTATAATTCAATTTGATGACCTAAGACAACTTTCGCCAACTCATTTGCCATTTGCTAGAAAGTGCCAAGTGGTCCTGCATATGGTTTTCTCGACTTGTAGGTGAGCTTTCCATGTACAGCCAAGAGTAGACGCCGATGAGAATTTGGAGAGTCGTTGGAGTTACGTGGAATAGCTGTAATACAGTTGGATCAGCCCCCACCGATACGGCTGGAAGAAGACCGAGAATTTCCCCTTTTGGATTTGCATTTAGGACTTAACAAATCATATCGTATAAAGAGACTCAAATCAATATACCATATAACATATAAGTTAGGCATTTGCTTCTAGCAGGTTGAGTACATTATTGCTACGCTGCCATATCTTCTCTCGCTCTGGTCTTCTTGAAATTGCGGAACCATGGCTGGATCTGTCGCCACTGTCGTCAAGGAAGCCATTGACGATGTCACAATTACATCCTTTGATGTCTATGGTTCGTAATAGCAGAATCATTCGTGTGACCCGTAGCTCAAAGCAGCATCTTTGCAGACCTACGATTTCCCACCAGCCTGGATCAATCTGGCTCTGATGCCATGAATCCAGCGGCGGACTACAGCTCGGCATATATTATACTTCGTACGACAAACCGAGATTTGGATGGTCACGGTTTTGCCTTCACGATCGGACGCGGTAATGATCTTGTTTGTGCCGCTGCACGTTATGTGGCGGAGATGTTAGTTGGGAAGAGTTTGGGGGAGCTTACTAGAGACATGGGCAAGACATGGCGGTATATGGTTAGTGACTCGCAACTACGATGGATTGGTCCAGAGAAAGGAGTAATCCATCTCGGTTTAAGTTCTTGTGTCAATGCAGTATGGGACCTCTGGTCTCGATATCTGGGGAAGCCTGTATGGCAAGTGGTGGCAGGCATGACACCGGAAGAATTTGTACGATGCATCGATTTCCGATACATTCTCGACGCAATCACGCCTGATGAAGCGATTGGTATCCTCCGAATGGTTGACGCCACCAAGGCTGATAGAATGCGGAATGCGGAAAACAATTGTGCTGTGCCTGCGTATTCAACTCAAGCGGGATGGCTAGGCTATTCAGACGAAAAGATGGTCGCAAAGATGCGAGGTATGCTACACGACGGCTTTGACAAATTCAAGCTTAAAGTGGGTGGAAATCTGCAGGACGATCTCCGTCGACTGAAAATCGCAAGGGATGTGATCGGCTACGACAAGATGCTGATGATTGATGCTAACCAAGTTTGGAGTGTTCCTGAGGCTATCGAATATATGCTCAAACTTGTTCAGTTTAAACCTGCGTAAGATTAGCATCATTTTTTATAAAAAGAGCCGTCAACATGCTAAAAAGATTCACTCTGCTAGTTTTATCGAAGAGCCGACATCTCCAGACGACATTCTCGGCCATGCTACTATTCGTGCTGCACTGAAACCATTTGGGGTCGGTGTAGCCACTGGAGAGCACTGCCAAAACCGTGTTATATTCAAACAATTGTTACAAGCCGGTTCCATCGATATCTGCCAGATTGACGCCTGTCGGCTAGGGGGTGTAAATGAGGTGCTGTCAGTCTTGTTGATGGCTAAGAAGTATGGAATTTCTCGGTGCTACTGATATTCTTAAAACTTAGGCTGACTGTAATGATAGATTCAGCGTACCAGTCATCCCACACAGTGGAGGAATCGGTCTCAACGAGTACACACAACACCTGGCTCTCATTAACCATATCTCATTGGACGGTGAAAAGGGGCTCTTGGAGCACATCAATTCCTTTAGCGAGGTCATTACGAATCCCGTCGAAGTACGAAATGGTTATTTCGTAACACCATGGAATGCCGGTTACAGCGTCGAATACAAACTTGATGCTATTCGGAAATACGAATATCCTAATGGCGAGTTCTGGACATCTTCCCAAGGACGTGAGATTCGGGAAGGGCTGAGACATTAAAAAGATCACATGTACAGAGTCTCTAGTATCAGAGTTGATCCATTTACAAAATTTTCTCGGACCCTTCTGGGGAATGTTAAAGCTACAATCTACAATCTTCTCGTAACAGAAGGGCGCGTGACAGGAACTGGATACCGCAGTTAGATAACTGACGGGAAGTATAGCAAGCGAATGGTTATCTCAAAGGGCATATAACTATAGAAGCTACTGTCTTTTCAGATCGCTAGGTAAGTTGATGATGATGCAAGATATGCTGTAATCACTAGCTAGGTGGATAGTCTTGTTGAATCATCATCCTCGTACTGTTAGCTGTTGGTGCTGATCTACATGAACAGCTTCACATATCGCCGTCCAACGAACCAGGCGTCTCCGAAATCGCTTAGGATGATCTAAATAGGCCATAGAGTACATTGCTACCTTCTTCAAAAGTTGAATCAATTGTTCCATCATACAACCAGTCTATATTTTCCAGATTGAGGTCAGGCATCCTGAGTTCATGACTATCAACCTCGAATCCTATATCTTCTGAGACGCTGTAAGGTTCACGAGACTCTCCCTTGCCAGTCACATGAGTAGGTAGTGTAGCCGGGCTCTTTGGGGTTATTTCCAAGCGCGCCGCAAGACCATGGATATCGATCCCGGAACGTTCTATGAAGTCTCGGATGATTTTGATTGGCCTCCTCAAACCAAAGTTGGAACCATTTTGCAGTTCGATTAAAGCATTCAAGAAGAATAATGTAATATCTTCCCTCACAGGATGGCTCCATCCAGCGATCTCGTGGTTGGGGAGTACAGTAGCAGCTGAAAATAGGGAGTAGGAGAACAAGTATGGTGCTCGACGTAGTGTAAAAGTGTCGCGATATGCCTTGGCAAGCCGATATATTTTCAACGCAGCAGAGATACACACTTCCCGGGTCGACTTCTCATCGAACGAAAAGTGCTTCAGGTGGCCATCGGGGAGGAATGGTCGATAAAGTAGGATACATAGAGTATGAAATGTTGTGCTGAAGAAAGGATGTCAACAGATGTCTTGAGGGATTACGATAAGACTTACTGTATATTAAATCGATGAGTTGGAGGAGGAGGATCTTTTTCTGGGTCAAAACGTAAATGCGCGGGCAGATCTTCATTCCATCGGTTGAGATTATTCCTTATTCTGCTAAAGTGCTCCAACGCTGTTGCTTTCTTCATTTTACCAATTGCAGGCATATAAAGATATTGTGTGATCTCAGAGGAGATTTCTGCGAGCCGAACTAGCCAGGTGAACGTGGAAACCACATAGCCTGGCTTGGGTACATATTCGTGGAGCAGAACAGATGGCTCTTGAGGGTCGACGTAAGGTGCCCATAGCTCTAATTCCTCGTATGTGTCAGATAGGGTTTGTGGAGGCTCTGCACCCGTTGCAAGAAGGGCCGGTGATCTCCCAAAGAACAGCGACTGAAATTTGTCATTAACATAAGCACCCCAGAACACCCTCCGCTGAAGCTCTATATCGACAAAGCTTGTTGTCTCGTCGTTTTTCGCACCGTTAGAGCCAGTGGACCGTATTTTACCAAGATCAAGATGTAATCCAAGGTCAATGATCATGCGATATCCGATGCCAGAATATAACCATCCTGCCGTTTGCTCGCCATTCGCGAATAAACTAGATCCCATTTGTAGAAATGCTACAGCATTTGGAATGCTCGATCTCTCCAGTTCTGGAAGGAGTAATTCTTGGAATCGGACAAGGAATCGATTTTTGGCAGGCTGCCCGTCCGGTCCGACTTTCCAAAGGTAGTTGCGACTACTATTTAGAGAGGAGGAGTAGTATAAAGCGTTCAGTAGAAGTTTACTTGCATGAGGTCCACCAGTAGCCAGACTGCGCATCATTGCAGGCCTATACGGGAACAAATATGCGCAGTGTTGATGATTCCAGTGTAGATCGAGGAGATGCACAGCTGTTTCATGATCAACTCCATCAAGATCATACTGTTGCTCAGCCATATACGCAAGCTCCTTCTGTCTTTCAAGCGCAGCATACATGAAGAGTCGGGCACGCACTTCCTCATCTCCATGTCCACCCTCATACTGTGTTTGGAGATCTTGATTTGTGCCTGTTGAATCCGAAGGTGACACCGACAAACTTATATGGCTTGGTATTTTAGGTAAAACTGGCCGTGGGTGAAATGTAGAAGTCAATCCATGGACCGAATTCGAGACTCGCATATTGAGTTCGGAGATAATGTGGTCATCCTTATTTTGAGAAGCCGCGGGCTCACGATCAATGCCTCCAGTTTGATATGGTGATGGAGATGCGTTCCAAGGTGCACCTGCTCGTCTCTCAGGGACAGATCTCAAACCGGGTTGCGCCGATACCCGATCTGGTAGTAAAGCATAGCGCTCTTCCACCCTTCCAACATAGTCAACTGTGTCTCCTGTATCTGACTGTTGAGTGCTCCCATTTTCCGCATATGTTACGGGTGTAGGTAAGGGATTGAGAACGCTCGTCGGCGACGTCAGTCGGGGCTCTAGAGGATCGGACGAATTGATCGCAGAAACAAGTGGGCGGGTCGAGTTCAGCTCTTTGATGATCAATCCTTGACGTTGAGTTACTTCTTCCAAGTCTTTTATCACACGTTCCAAAGACGCAATTTTGCCATGCACTGTACTGATGGCAGCCTTCGTGACGCGAGCATTCTGCCTCCGATCGTGGGCATACCTGCATGTATAACCATTTTCGAGGCATAGGGCGCAGCTTGGCTGTCGCCCATCGCATTTGGTCTGCGGGATGCATCAGCAGTGAGCGAGAGACCTGCCTTACAGACACACCTTTCGCTCTTGGCACAGCTGACAAGCCTTGCATCTCCGCGGTGTCTTGACTGGCCGTGGTTGAGCCTCCGAAATGTTACACTCCATTGCTGATTGATAGGTAGCCGGAGTTGTAAAGTGCTACCTACGGAGGTACAGTATACCCTGGCGCCGGGGAACTGATCACCGTATTAATCAGCATACAGACCTGTTCCAACAGGTTCTACTGGTTCAACAGTTTTTACCGAGTTGCGGAGATGTACATTCCCCCGCATTTTAGGGATTTCCAGTTGTCGGGATATCGGGTCACGGGTAAAGGCATAGTGAAGGAAGGGATGAATGGTAGCGAGGGTGGGGGTCCGACAGATCTAAGAGGCATTCTCCGTTCTCGGCTCAAATTCACCCATTACTTATTGAGAAGTTCAGTACCTTCTCTTTTTCTCCTTCCTTACCGTGATGATCCACTGCTTCGGAAGTCTTCGGGTACCCAAAATTACTGTTCTAAGCTAATAGTTGAAGATTTTACGTATTCAAGATTAACTGAATGGTCCTGAGTCTGGTTAAGTAGCTCCTAAAATTTATGAGACTACAAACTATCGACATACCACCTCAAGCAGTAGTATAATCAAGAATACGAGATCGATCGTGTAGTCAGAAAACTCAATTTATGGTATATCCGCCATCAACGACCTATTCAGTAAGCAGGATGGAAATTGGGGATCCACGGGTATTGACTTACCATAGCTGCCCCTTGCATGAAAGAAGCTTTACTACTACTCAAGAATATAATGGCGTCTGCAATCTCTTGGGGAGTACCAAGGCGGTTCAGGGGGGCAATTGAAATGACAGGCTTCAGTCTCTCGGCCTGACCAGGACCTTGAGTCATTGGGGTGCTTGCAATATCAGTATGCAATTCAAGGATCGTCAGGACGGAAACTCACTCAACAATGCCTGGACAAACACAGTTGACTCTGATGTTGTGCACTGAGTACTAGTGGAATTAGCACTGTACGTCTTTGTATGAAAGAAACTCACATCAATAGCATC
Source organism: Hyphodiscus hymeniophilus (assembly GCA_016508695.1). NCBI lineage: Eukaryota > Fungi > Ascomycota > Leotiomycetes > Helotiales > Hyphodiscaceae > Hyphodiscus > Hyphodiscus hymeniophilus. The sequence continues at coordinate 1,324,332 of VNKQ01000016.1, read as the reverse complement.
GACCCTCGTCATACCGATCACAGCCGATTTTGATGCACAGTATGCCGCTGTACAGACTAGTCAACAACCGTATGGCCAACGCCTATATACCCTTCGCTTCGCGTCGAGAGATAGAGGTTGGACCACTTACAAGCTCTCGGTCTGCCGACCAGTGCCAGCTGGCTTGACACATTCACAACACTTCCTCTATTTCCTGGTCTTCCATCATGGGTTGGAAGTGGCGTTTGGTTCAACATAACCTTCAACTCCTCCCGAGAACACAGCCAAGTACCGCGATAATTGATACCGTTAATAGTATCAAATGCATGAGTTGCGGTGTCTGTACTCGCTTGATTGTTGCCAGTAACACCAGCAGAATTAACAGCGTAGTCAATTCTCCCCCAAAGCTTTACAATAGCGGTAATTGCAGCGATAATACTTGCTTCTTCCAGTACGTCTACGACCTGGGTAAATGTTTCTGCCTTTGTTGAAAGTGGAAGTGCTGCTATCAAGGCTGCTGTTCGGGTAAGACCTTCAGCACTCCTGTCGAGAAGGGCGATTCGGTGGCATCCTTCGTTGGCAAAGGATACAGCAGTTTGTTGGCCAATACCTGTGCGGTGTTAGATTCTTGGAACTCATAAAGTAGACATCTTGAGAGGGTGGTGACCAGAAGCAGATCCCACAATGAGCGCAACGCCCGGAAAGAGTGCCATGTTGCAAGCCACAATTAGTAGTTTGTATAGTCACAGAGCGAGATCGGCGAGGCTCTCAGTGCTATGAGAATAATGTATTTCTTGGGGATCGCGAAGAAGTTGTGTGGTATATACTTCGAGCTGCGTATGTCTAATAAACAACAACAATCTCATCTCGCGGATTTGGAACCCCGGATAGCACCAGGGTATGTTGATTAGTGGTAAGATAGTATTTAGTTTAGAGAGCTACAGACTAATAAGTGCGGGAAGGATATATGCTTCCAAGGCCATTCCGGGTGTCTGTTCCCCGATACCTCCAAACCCCCAACTACCCCAGAAGTGCCCCATAATCACTCTGCCCCGTATAAAGATATGCATTATCTCATTCGATAAACCCTTCGCAGCATCAGATTTTATTAGATCTACTTACTCTTGATAGGCACATCTACGGCGTTCGGCTTTGCTTGAACTCTCAATATCTGTCTGCGCATCATGGGTAAACTCGTCCCCAATTCCTTCAACCTCTTTGTTGTCGTATTCGTGGCCCTAGGGTCTGCAGCATGTACTTATGGTACCTCTGTGATTGGGTATGTCTCTTTTGGCTTCTCATGTATCAGTTGGCTGAGCTTATTGCAGTACGACAATCGGACAGCCCAGCTTTTTTAAGACCCTTGGTCTGGCTGAACAAGGAACTCCCGGATACTCTCGTACTTCTCAATATATTGGGGCTTTCAATGGTAAGTGGCTCAACACCTCCAACAAACCTGCTTTGGCTAGATTTTGACATATACTGACAAGACGGTTCTAGGGCTTAATTCTGCTGGATCTGCTATTGGCGCAGTTGTTTGTTCCTTCGTAGCAGATAAATGGAGTCGAAAACATACTATTCAGGGCGCCGCTGTTGTTCTTATCCTTGGCGCAGCTCTTTGTTCTGGCTCGGTCAACGTCTCAATGTTTCTGGTTGCGCGATTCATTAATGGCTTAGGCATTGGTGCACTCGTCACTGCCATTCCCATGTATGTTACCCAGCCCGTGGTCCGGAAATGATATTGTATACAGGTCTAATAGATGAAGGTATCAAGCAGAGGTATCAACACCAGAAGGTCGCGGCTTCATGGTATCTATGCATGTAAGTCTTACCCGAATGTAACGCTGTCTGTGGCATCTATTGATTACCTCCAAGGGCGTCATGTCTGCTGTTGGCTACGGTCTTCAAGCCTGGGTCGGATTCGGCGTCTATTGGATCACCGCCGACGGTTCGACCTCATCCTTCCCCTGGCGATTCCCCATTGCTTTCCAGATCGCACCTGCTCTTGGCCTCCTCATTGGCTCTCCACTATTGCCATACAGCCCGCGTTGGCTCATGATGAAGGATCGGAATGATGAAGCCCACGAGGTTCTCAAGCGTCTCCATCGGACAAAGGGTGATCCCCATGATACGCTGGCACGGAAGGAATTCTATCAAATGAGAAAACAAGTCGAACTGGATCGCCAGCTGAACCCAAACAACTCGAGTTTTGAGATTTTCAGAACTCCTGCAAACCGCAAACGAGCCATGGTTGGATTTTTCCTCCTGTTCAACAATATGTTTACTGGTGCTCTTGTGATTGCAAATTATGGTATTATTCTCTACACCAGCCTCGGAATGACTGGCTATATGCCTCTCCTGCTTACCACGCTCATGGTTTCCTCCACTCTACCCGGGAACATCTTATGCGCCTTCATTGTGGACAAATTTGGTCGTCGCAAGTTCATGTTAATCGGCCTCATTGGTATCCTTATTGATCTTATTATTGAAACAGCGCTCGAAGCCAGCTTTCTCGGGACTAAGAACAAGCTTGGTCAGGACTTTGCCATTCTCTTCATCTTCTTATTCCTTACACCGTTCTGGAGCACTTTCATGGATGCACCGCAGTTCCTGTATACATCGGAAATCATGCCGACGCATGTCCGGAGCCAAGGAATTGCAGTCGCTGTGACGGGATTTTATTTCGCACAGATCATTCTTCTTATTGCTGGACCCATTGCGCTGAACAATATCGGATGGAAGTTCTTTTTCGTACTCATCATCCCCACGTTCCTCAATATACTCTTTGTGTATTTTCTGTGTCCAGAGACGAAGGGTCGAAGCTTGGTACGTTTCCCAATTCCGATGTAGAATTACAATCCTGTGTCTCTTCTAATGCAAATCTCAACATAGGAGGACATTAATGCCCTTTTTGGTGAGGCAGTTGCTGTTCACTACTACGACGCCAACGAAGAAGAACAACGAGAACTCGAGAAAGCTGTAGAAATGGACGAGTTAGACGATTCTGGTAAACATGAGAGTGGCATAACTAGTGCTCACCAGGAGGTAGAGAGTGCCAAGGTCTAGGTTAAACGATATGTTGCAGTTCAAGGCTAGTCAGTGGTCATAAGGGTGGGAAAGGAAAAGAACTCACGGCTGTAGCATGTGGAATAAGTTATCTCTTTCGACATACTTCTACTCATAATAGTACTCGGACGCTACTCAAATGTGACTTTGCCAACTGCTCCTGAAGGGTCTATTGGTAGCTCGTGGTCTATTTGCTTGACGTTTCTATTGAGCCTTGCTTCTTGATATGTATAGTGTGGCACATGCAATTTGAATGAACTATAAGGTCTAACTAAAAGGAAAAGCATGCGAGTGAACATCTTCCAGGAGAATCGTGAGATATGTCATGGATATCCATTGCTCTCATCATATTCCGAGCAAAGTCTGAAAACATGACTGTCAAATATGGCCCATCCTCTTTTTGCCATCTCGTCCAGGTCCTGATGCGGCGTTGTCCCAACGTCATATTCATGAATTACCAGATAGCGCCGTCCCAGGGTTGAGTATTCTCCTTTCACACCACCAAAGATGAGTTCGTAGCTGGTTGACCGACGCCAGCCCGGGTACCGAGAGATCATCTCTAGATAGTCGTTGCTATACAGTGTATCGAAGTCGCCCGCTCTCTCAACATGAGGATCTAACACGACGGATTGCAGAATTGAAGGGCGACCTAGATGTGAATCAGGCAATAGAAATCAAGAAAGGGTGTTTTGTTGTCTTACCTTCTTTGGCATTCTCTGCCTCGTGAACTCCAATGCACTTATAGAAACGAGTGTCAAATTCGGCATATAGATAGACTGATTTGCCTCCAGGCAACATGGGATGATGTTGCCGGACGGACTTGAAGTCGATGTTCTTCTGTATTATCTCAAGCTCCGGTATACCATATATCACCAAATAGGGCTTTTCATCGTCCTGGTTCTCATTTTCATATCGCCGACCATTGACAATCCCCTCCACCGCCACCACGTCCGGAATGTGGACCTGATCATACCATTTTGTAAACAGGCTTCGAGGTAGGTCCTCGGGGGCAGTGATTCTGGCGTTTACCCACATAATTCCAGAGCCTTTGAGTCCCTCCAAGCTGATTCTTTTTCCATAGTCTTTTGGCATTTTCTAGGTTCAAGGCAGTTTATCGACGATTTATCCAAGACCGAGCACAGGTAACATTTCTATTCACTCCATTCCGCATCCGTTTCTGGACCACTGGAGCTTTCAACGATCAGGAAACGATTTCCTATGTCATATTTCAAGGCACTTCCGGCTTCGGGACTTTGAACCCCGCGCACCAACAGCTGACAAATTTGACAGACCAACCGAGTATTAGCCGTAGATCTGGAATACCAAATATCACTATTGGAGGTAGTTAAATCACGACAAGATACGGAAGGAAGTGTAGTACAGAAATATGAGACCGAGACCACATACTAATCGAACACGTCTTCGGTAGCTCCCAAATCTTCATTACAAGCAGATCACGTGACCAGTCCGACCTCAAGGTGGACTGTTCTGGGTCTGACACGGTGACAATCAATGCGTTTGAGAAGCTCTGGTGCTCTGTATAGCGCTGAGTTGAAGTGGGAAGTATTCTTCCTCTCAAATCGTCAATATTCGTCGACTACGGAATCAAAGAATTAGCCGGCAAAGTTTTGAAATGCTTTTGCGAGATTCTTGATCCAGGCGTGATATCATTATGAAATGAGAGTTCCGAGGATATACACAGACACAACCGTGTACTGCGATTGTGGGCAATGCTCATTTGTACCTCAAAGAAGTTTTTTATGAGAAGACAAGTTTCCATATAGCACATGTTCTAGTCAACCGAGGCGATTACAACTTTTTGTTACCAGGAAAGGCACTCTTTGACCCTCTATCATAACGCGTAACTTACCGCTGGATGGCTCTTGTCAATCCATGATTGAATGATAGGCATCGGAAGGAGCGTGAAGGATAGTCAGAATATCAAACTTTCAAGCAGCCAGATGGCTAGCGTGTGGCTCGAATTATGTTATTTGTTCAGCTGGAAGTAGTGATACTCCTGATCTTGACTGCATGAACTTTTTAATAAGCAGCATCTCTGCAAGCAAGAGAAAATCAAGAAAAGTTAAAGGTTTGAACTTCCGAAACGTTCCAAGACTGTGGTAGTGTGCTAAACCGCCGTGAATTTCGATTCGTATTACCCGCGCCTGCAAAAACGATATGACAGAAAATACACGAAGGAAACCCAGCATGAGCTCTTTTGATGACTTGCTAGAAACGCATCAATTGCACAGGCAGACAGATAGCCACTGGACGGAAGGCTGGCATTCAATCAAAGAGCGACTCTGCAAACGACACAGCATAGAATATCATCAACGGAAACGACTCCGACGACTACTCACAGGTCGTGCACTTGTACTCGAATGGCATGAAATACAAGACACGATGATTCAGTCCTGAGATTTGATCATGGCTCATCTGCATCTCCCCAGACGGCAGGAGACCCGTAACGCCTGGGCACATCAAAGCTCCTGTTGTATTGTACTCGAGTATCTGCACCAGTCTGTAATTGCGGAATTTTCAGACAACGTGACGACCCAAGCGGCCGCAAAGCTGTGGGTGCGAAACCTTCAAGATTTCTGCCTTCTTAGTCTTCCAAAAGACAACGGCGACGACAACAAGAGAATTCGAGACAGGGTGAGCAAATCACGTGCATGTTGACCCTCCGAGGGCCCGCCGCTCGCCGCCAAAATTCCTGAGATACGAGTCCTTAGTTGCCTTTCATCAAGAACACGTCGCTCCCAAACTCCCTTCCACCGCCAACAACTGCGCATCCATTCATTTGAGTTGCGCAAGATGGCGCCTCTTGTCGATAATCCTCTTATTGCGTCTGCCACATTGCACAATCCTTGTGAGTTTCGACTTCCTTTTTCTCGAGTAACTGGAAACCCAATCGCGATTGCGTGAGGATGGCGCCTTTGAAATCTTTTCAACATGTTCTGCAAGGCATCCTATTCACAATTGTTCGAAGCTTTTGATTTGCTAGATTCTCCCTACACTGATATAAAGACTAACTCAAGATAGTGCCGCTTTACCTCCATGCCTACGTCTGGCCTTTTGTTATCGTCTGGCCGGTTTTCCTACGATACTATCTTTCCGAAGAACTCTATAACAAATACATTGGCGGAGAAGAGTGGACCTTTGTCTGGTGTGGAACGATCATTACCGCGCAAAGCTTGGTCTGGTTAAGCACACATTGGAACGTTAATCTCAAGTCTGTCTTCACTTCGACGGCTGCCACAAAGGTCTCAGAGGCAAATTTGATCAAGGTCCTTCCAGTCACAAATGCTGGATCAGCGGAAATCTGCAAGATTGAAAGAGATAATGTATGTCGAATTTGAACGAAACTTGGATGGCAGTGCTAATGGTTTTGATTTCAGGCTGGAGGCAAAAACAATGTATCCTTCCTCTTTCAGAAGCGCCGATTCCTCTACAATGCTGAGAACAACTCCTTCAAACCTCTCGTATACGCTATTGATTCCGATCCCGCACCCGTTTTGGGGGACTTTCAAAAGTCTCGAGGCATAACCTCTGCTTCCGAGCTTTCGAGAATCCATCAGCACTATGGCGATAATACCTTTGATATTCCAGTCCCAACTTTCAGCGAACTTTTCAAAGAACATGCAGTCGCTCCGTTCTTTGTGTTCCAGATTTTCTGTGTTGGATTGTGGATGCTAGACGAATATTGGTACTACTCGCTCTTTACGCTCTTCATGCTGGTTGTTTTTGAGAGTACAGTGGTCTGGCAACGTCAGAGAACCCTGAATGAATTCCGTGGAATGAGCATCAAGCCATATGAGATTTGGGTCTACCGGCAAAACAAGTGGCAGGAGACGCAGAGTGACAAGCTACTTCCCGGGGATTTGGTGTCTGTTGGTCGCACAAAGGAGGATAGTGGAGTTGCATGTGATATGATCTTGGTCGAGGGAACAGCTATTGTCAACGAGGCTATGTTATCAGGAGAAAGTACGCCATTGTTGAAGGATTCCGTCCAACTCCGACCGTCGGATGCACTACTTGAACCAGAGGCCATTGACAAGAATGCATTCCTTTGGGGCGGAACCAAGGTACTCCAGATTACACACGGCAACAGTGATGAAGAGCGACCTTCACTTGCTTCCGGCGTTCCACCTCCCCCAGACAACGGTGCCATGGCCGTTGTTGTTAAGACTGGGTTTGAGACGTCCCAGGGAAGCTTGGTCCGAACCATGATCTACTCGACCGAGCGTGTTTCCGCCAACAACGCTGAAGCACTTCTATTTATCCTCTTCCTATTGGTATTCGCAATTGCTGCCTCCTGGTATGTTTGGGACGAGGGTGTGAAGAAGGATCGAAAGCGATCCAAGCTCCTCCTCGACTGTGTTTTGATCGTTACCAGCGTTGTTCCACCTGAGCTTCCTATGGAGCTCAGTCTGGCTGTCAACACCAGTCTCGCAGCACTCAGCCGCTACGCTATCTATTGTACCGAACCTTTCAGAATTCCTTTCGCTGGAAGGGTTGATGTTGCTTGCTTCGATAAGACTGGCACTTTGACCGGCGAGGACCTTGTTGTTGAGGGTATCGCTGGGCTTGGTCTTCACCAGTCTGGAAACGACACTCCTCGCGAAAAAGATGGTGCTCACAGCCACGTCACCCCCGTCTTGGACGCCGGGTTGGAAACGACCTTGGTTCTCGCTACTGCTCATGCTCTAGTAAAGCTTGACGAAGGCGAGGTTGTGGGAGATCCTATGGAAAAGGCGACACTGACATCACTTGGCTGGACTCTTGGCAAAAACGACATCCTCACCAGCAAGCATATGAGCTCTATCAAGGGCGCATCGTACGGTAGTGCTCAAAACAGTGTTCAGATCAAACGTCGTTTTCAATTCTCATCTGCTCTGAAGCGTCAGAGCTCAGTCGCCACCATCACTGCAATTCATCCCGACACTGGAAAGAAAATCCGAAGCACGTTCGTTGGCGTCAAAGGAGCCCCTGAAACAATCATGAAAATGCTGGTCGATGTCCCTGCCGACTACGAGGAGACTTTCAAGTTCTTCACACGGAAAGGATCGCGTGTTCTGGCTCTCGCCTATAAGCACCTCTCACTCGAGACCGAACTCGGATCTGGAAAAATCAACGAGCTGAAGCGTGAGAAGGTTGAAGCTGATCTAAAATTCGCCGGCTTCCTGATTCTTCACTGCCCACTCAAAGATGATGCCAAATCCTCGGTGCAAATGCTCAACGAAAGCAGTCATCGCGTTGTGATGATTACCGGAGACAATCCTCTTACAGCTGTTCATGTCGCTCGTGAGGTAGAGATTGTCGATCGTGATATCTTGATCCTTGACGCCCCTGAACGTGATGATTCTGCACAGAAGCTTGTTTGGAGAAGCGTTGATGATGCGATCAGTATTCCCGTCGACCCAACAAAGCCAATTGACCAGAAAATCATTGAAAACAATGATCTCTGTGTTACCGGCTATGCCTTGTCAAAATTTGCAGGTCAAGTTGCCCTTCCCACCATCTACCGCTATGCATGGGTTTATGCTCGTGTGTCGCCAAAGCAGAAAGAGGAGATTTTGATGGGATTGAAAGATCTCGGATATCACACATTGATGGCTGGCGACGGTACGAATGATGTTGGGGCTCTCAAGCAAGCTCACATTGGCGTGGCTCTTCTCAATGGGTCTCAAGATGATCTCAACAGAATCGCTGAACATTTCAGGAACAACAAAATGAAAGAGTTATACGAAAAGCAGTGCTCCATGATGAAGCGCTTCAACCAGCCAAACCCTCCTGTACCAGTCCTCATTGCACACCTCTATCCTCCTGGACCTACCAACCCCCATTTCGAGACTGCTATGAAGCGCGAGGCTGAAAGGAAGGGAACCAACGCCGCGTTCAACGAAATGGCTCCAGGGAACAAGACCAATGCCATCGAGACGATCACCTCCCCTGCTGCCCAGGCTTTGATGGATGGCAAGAACCAGAGCATGACGCCAGCACAGAAGAAAGCCAGCAGCCTCGCAGAGAAATTCACGCAGAGCATGACTGAAATGGAGCTTGACGAAGATGAGCCACCCACTATCAAGCTTGGTGATGCTTCGGTTGCAGCTCCATTCACCAGCAAGCTGAGCAACGTTATCGCCATTCCCAACATCATCCGGCAGGGACGTTGCACTCTAGTAGCAACCATTCAGATGTACAAAATCCTGGCTCTCAACTGTCTCATCAGCGCCTATAGCCTGAGCGTTCTGTACCTCGAGGGTATCAAATTCGGTGATGGTCAAGTCACGATCAGTGGAATGCTCATGAGCGTATGCTTTTTGTCAATCTCCAGAGCCAAGTCGGTAGAGGGACTTTCCAAGGAGCGTCCTCAACCTAATATTTTCAATTTCTATATCATCGGCTCCATTCTTGGCCAGTTTGCGGTCCACATTGTTACTCTTATTTATATTGCCCGTTATTGCGATACGATAGCTCCGTAAGGTCCCTCGCAACCCCTCCGCTACAGAGCTAACACATGATAGACGCGATCAAGAAGTTGACCTTGAAGGAGAGTTCGCGCCGTCATTGCTAAACAGTGCTGTCTACCTTCTACAGCTCATCCAGCAAATCTCGACGTTTGCGATCAATTACCAAGGCCGCCCATTCCGCGAAGCACTCTCTGAGAACCGAGGCATGTACTGGGGCATTATTGGTGTTTCCGCAATCGCATTCTCTTGCTCGACAGAGTTCGTCCCTGAGATCAACGAGAAGATGAAGCTGGTGCCTTTCACTTCGGACTTCAAGACCACAATGACGGTGACAATGATCGTGGATTACCTTGGCTGTTATGTCATCGAAAAGACGCTCAAGGCTCTCTTCAGCGACTATAAGCCTAAGGATATTGCGGTCAGGAGACCTGATCAATTAGCCAGAGAGCAGAAGAGAATAGCAGATGTAAAGGCGGCAGCTATTCGAGCTGAGGAGGAGAAGGCCGCAAGAGAGATTGAAGAACTGGAGAAGAAGCTGCTTGCACAGCGTAGCGGATAGAGGATGTATATCTGAGACATAGATTGTAACTATAGAATGTTTCTCGTGATCCGCAGTTTTCACTCTCAGGACGTTGTGAGGCTCTTGGGTAACCAGGGTACAAGATCTTGAGAGCCTGAGAGACATGTTACGGAGGCGAGAGATCTTCCCGACCTCTTCAATATCACACCAACATTAGCACTTCCATTAATGAAGCTTTTGATAACCCAAAGATGTATGTAATTCTCTCGTATACAGATTTCCCTTCGCAGACCATTCTCTGCCTTTGGTGTTTTCTCCACGAAAGCGACGTCATCGGCCGTTCGCATGCCAAGCCCATACCAAAACCAAGGACTGAGTAATGCCAAGAGAGAAGAATCAGCTACATCCAAGCTCGACCTTCCCTCTTACGAACCCTGTCTGCAAATATTTCGCATTGAGCGATTGCTCTACTGCTTTTCCTTTAATCTTTTGATCCTGAGCTCAGTTGTTTGAGAAAATGGTTCAATGGAAGAAGCTGTTTGGTTTGGACGGCTCGTAAGTTCTGCATCATCTCTGGCTCCAGGCCCTCCCTTCAAGCTTCTTCTCCATGGCAGAGAGACCAGCTGACGAACTACTGTTTCTGCAGAAACGATCGCAGAGCCTGGCGTGATGAGGCTCGCCGGCTCCTCCCTACCTTTGAGGACGAGGGAATGCCATCCGCCATTCCCGCACCGGAGGTCACCAAAGTCGCTCTTCGATTGAGATTCCTAATCGAGTCTGTTGTGCCGTGCGAGCTAGAAGAGGACACAATCACCAAAGCGCATAGCCGTGTCATCACAACTGCTGTTGTAAAGGCAGCGAAAGAGGCGGGGAGGGTGGGTGAGAGCGAAGATTATAGCTCTTGCGTGGTACGTTACACGCCTCTGGGGTGGCTGTTCAACCAGCGAAAGGTGAAGCCGGCAAAGTCCTAATTGTGGTGCTTGCAGATTTATGCGCTGCTTGTCAATAAGAGATGGTTCAAGAAACAAGCTATGCTTGAGCTTTGGGACGCAGATCTACACAATGTTCGAGCGGTGGCTTGTGAAGTGATTGCGAAGCAACTGTGAGCTTGGCCGCTTTGTTTGAATCGCTCGCATCTGACAATATTAGTATCGAAACCGAAGAAGACCAAGACTACCTACTCCAAGATATCCTCCTCAAACGCTACTCGATTGTGGTAGATGACGAGCAGACTGCTCCGGCAAATGTCATCGAGAGAGCAGTCGATCTCCACGCTCTACGCGTCACTGGCTCCTCTGGGTACCAGAAATGTGTCAACTACCTTTGGCGCGGCTGGCTAATACAAGATGAGAACGACCCTAGTAGTTTCGTAGACTACAAGAAGAAAGCGAATACCCGTTACTGGACACACGTTGACCCAGATCGCATGCGCGCCCCTGTCTATCAGAATGCTACTCAAATTATCTTCTCTCTGGCCTATTTGGGCTTGTACACTGGAGCTATCAATACAGTAAACCCTACGGGAGACTTGGATATCATCGAGATCATGCTATATATCTTCACTTTTGGGTTCTTATGCGACGAATTCAGCAAACTCTGGAAAGTTGGGAGGTACTATATTGGGTTCTGGAATGTCTTCAACGTCGTTCTATATGCTCTGCTCACAACTAGTCTGATCATGAGGTTTTTTGCGTTAAGTCATCCATTGGAGGATAGGGACGGGCAAAGAAGGAAATACAACGAGCTCAGCTATAACTTCCTGGGCAAGTCAGAATTCCTGATTGGGAAAATTGAGATACTAATAGATTGCAGCATTCTCAGCTCCTATGTTCTGGATGCGCCTTCTTCTCTACTTGGATTCGGTTCGTTTCTTTGGAGCGATGCTCGTCGTGCTGAAAGTGATGATGAAAGAGTCATTGATCTTCTTTGCGCTCCTGATTGTCATAATTGTTGGCTTTCTCCAAGCCTTCATTGGAATGGACAATGCAGACAGTAACGCCGATGTTAGTCCCCAATACGAAGTCAGTGACCAACGCTAACATACTCAGGCGACTGTTTTTATCCTTCAAGCCATGGCAAACGCAGTAATGCAATCTCCCGACTTTAGCAATTTCGATGCCTTCGCGCCTCCTTTCGGCATAATACTCTACTACATCTTCACCTTCCTCATCATGGTTGTTCTTCTCAACATCCTGATCGCTCTCTACAATTCTGCCTACGAAGACATTACTGACAACGCAGTGGACGAATACATGGCTCTTTTCGCCCAAAAGACTATGCAATTCGTTCGTGCACCCGATGAAAATGTCTTCATTGCTCCTCTCAATCTCATTGAAATTTTCTGTCTCATAATTCCGTTTGAGTGGTGGATGCCCAAACATGCGTACGCGAAGCTCAACGATTATGTCATGGCGGTCATTTACAGTCCTCTACTTATCGTAGCTGCATATTTCGAGACAAGAAGTGCGAAGGCGGTCACGAGTAATCGGAGAAGGGGAGAGGAGGACGATGATACGACGGAGGAATGGGAACAAATGGCTGGGACTGTTGATTTTGAACAAGAGGGCTGGGCCAAGACTGTTGAGCGCGCGACACCCAATATCGTTGACGACTGTGCGACTGTTGAGGTGCGGGCACTGAAGGGAGAGATTCAAGACTTGAAGGAGATACTCATGAAGTTTATCGAGGAGAAGCAGGGGAACGGTACCTAGGTCTGGCTGATGAGGTGCTGGACATTGTATATGAAAGCAGTCTGACAAATAATCGCCAGAATGGCCACGCCAGGAAATATCCAATTCAGCTCCGTGGTTGAACTTTTTGAACCCGACTTCTCTCTGCAGCCCATTTCTGCTCTAGATCCGCTTGGGTCTGCTCTTTGTGATCTCCAACACGACCCATTTTACCGTCGTACTGACCTGTCGGATGGCCTCAGGCCGTTTCGTGACATGCAGGTAATATTTTTGACGCCGGCGCCTCCCGCTGCTCCTGCATGCAGCATGCCACCGGCGGCTACAGTACAGATTTTATTTAGCTATCCACGGCCTGGTCTCGAGACCAGGCTGCGCACGGAAAATAGAAACACCAACAGACGTAGGTCACTCGCAGCGTTTATAAGTTGAGAGTCCATATATATATAGATGGAGCTTATCGATTAAATCTCGATTATCCGCAAAGCCATTTTACGTTCTATTCCCTTCATAGCAATTCTCATTCCGCAATCCACAGCGTATCAGTCATGCAAGTTCGATATATTCTGGCATTGGGTTTGTTATTTCAATACCAAGCAGAAGCTCATCTGCTTCCCGCATCCTTCGGGAGCTATCATCGTCTGCTCAACCTTTTACCAGCGCTCAGCTCGAAAAACATCCCCAAAGATTCAACCAGTGGGCTACTTCATAGCTGTTCAGTTCCCAATCGATACCTGGACACCAATTCTCCCCATTCAATACCACATCAACTACAGCAAGCGCCTCTTCGACAGGATGAAGACCACAACAAGTTCAATGGTGGAACAATCAACATGCTTTCTACGGCCGGCCATTTCGTGCCGGTTGAATTCTCAATCTCGTCCGACGTCGGCGCACTCGGCTTCGATACACTGCGCTCCGTCCATGAACTTGCAGCGTGGGTACTTCTCACCCATCCAGGTGGCATGCGAGAAGCCAATCGGACAATTCTCCAGAAAGTAGAGCTGAACAGGTCCGGCGTCCCATACCAGGCTTCGCTAAGCCTGACAGTGGATGGTGAATTAGACGAGGGCCCGTTCTTGGGGTTGTTGAAATTACTGGTCAGGACGACAGAAGCACTCTTCGTCCGTACTGGTGGAATGGGGTTGGGGATTTTGATGCAAAAGGCTGAGTTTGAAGGGGTAGAGCTCGAGGCGTGGTGGAGTTGGTACGAGGTTGTGAATGGAGATACGGTAGAAGGAAATGTAAGATCTAGAAGTACTTGGACAGAAGAGATTTAGTAAACTTCACAATTGCGAGCGGGCTTGCGATATATCACAAATGCCAAACCCGAGTCTCAGAATGGAATTTTTGAGGAGCTTCATGTTGAATAGTTGATTTGTGTTCATTCAAATAGAAGGACATCGCAGGATGGAAGACTCGAGATTTTGTATAGCTGTCTTTGAACTCTAATCAACAATCGCATAAACTTCTAGCTCCAACAGACAGAACCATGTTGTGCCGAAATCAGAATGATTTCCAGTAGCCGTTTCAGACTTTGTACATATATATCATGCCACTGGCGTATGATAAAGGTCGGGAGAGAGGACAAGAACTGCTTATCCCGTCGTAGATCGGTCCAGAAGAACAAACTTGAGGTCGAGCATCCTGATGCTTTAAGATGTCACTCGTAAGCAAGCCACCTACCTTACCCCATCCTGCTATCGACACTTGTTCGTTTCCTTCAATCCATCTCCCGTTGGGGCGAAATAACCATCATTCGAGAGTAACCTGCACGCCATGGTATTTCGTCCCCCATATCCTTATGACGCCAATCTGGAATTCTCCCACGATGTTGTGATAAATGCACTTCAGCCATTCAGGAAATTCCCATTGGACGTGAAATGACACTTCACCACACTCCTAATGTCGGTGCCTGGTGGAATAAGTTATGAGGTTATCAGCCTCGATCACTCTTCCTGGCAGATGTCCGGGTCACCCTTCATGCTGACCCCCAAAGATCTCTATCCATGGCCCTACGATAGACAGTCTCGACCATGTCGATCACTCGTGCCTATCCTCCAGAGCCCAGTTGAGGTTGTTATTATTGTTACTCATACCAAGATCGCAAATCATGTGTATGTTTCGGAAGGAGGATACCAAGGTAGAGGAATCATAAAGCTGTGAGAGAATTATTAGCTCAATGCTCAAGAAGACGTCAAGACATTCAAAGCACTTCACCATGCATATGCTTGAAATTTGGCTTCTGGTCATGATCATGATGAAACAGACGTCAAAGCTATCGAGATGGTCTGTATACCTAGGTTACGATGCAGGACTTCATTGTGTCGCTCGCCGTCCCACTCACCACCTGAGCGCACAATAACGTGGATATTCCTCTTCTGACATAGTGGCTTGTTCTAAAGTCCAGTAAAGTGTGTGACGAGAGGGTAAACCATGTAAAGGCTGCGACTTTGAATCTTGAACTTGGGTAAAGATGAGAAACGTTGAGATCCTGGAGGGCGGTTAAGATGATGTTAGGCGCGTATTCATGCGCTTTGTTATGGCAGACCGCCCAAATTCTGCCCATGTCTCAGACCAAAGCGGTCTGCAACTACGGCCTCCGCCTGTCGATTATGCCCCTTTCCCTCAAACGGGATTCATCCCACACCGAATGATATATTACCACATACCAAACCCCAGTTGAGTACATCAAGGTAAATCTCGTCGCAACTAACAAACATCGGTGCTCAATGGGGCTGCTATCAGTAGGCTAGCTCGGTCGAGCTCTTACCTGTCTGGTATGGGTATATCAACGTTTTCAGAGACCAATCATGGATTCCAAACAAGAAAGAGAGTTTTAAAAGGTTGTTTTGTAGAGTGTTTCATTGTGAACACGATCATATCAATTATTTTATTTATTTTTGATCCCATCACATTCCCCTTGATTTCCCATTGCCCCGTATCCCATTAGCATAAAGATAGCTGTCGAGACTTCCATCAACGATTGATTGCAGCCTGGCATTCTCTTTCGTTGTTTTCTGCACTTTCCTCTCCATTTCAGCGATATATGCAATGGCTTTGTCAAGGATAGCACCCTGAGTAGAATCGTTAGTTCCTGGTATGAATGTTCGGGCGAGTAGGGACGGGCTTACCTTGTTCAGCTTTTGACTTTTTCTACTCTCGGCACTGTCACTATCTAAATCATCCTCGTTCGCTTTCACTGCAGCGCGGAGACAAGGAATGCTGTCGCGCAGAGAATTTATTTTGCTGTTCAGATTGTTCCGATACCTCTTCTCGATGAGATTGTGTGCGTTGTGGCGGCCGGGCCCAGATGACTTGGTTCGCGAGGATGTTGGCCGTTGTTTCCTATCTTGTTTTGCGGATTTGATTGGTAGTCTGTCGTGTTCTGTGCGAGGAGAGCTGGGCGCGGAGCTCTCTGGAGATGAAGGAAATTCCAGATTCTTCATGTTTGGTGAGAGCTGTTCCGAGTGGGTGCTGCAAGAAGCTGTCGGGCTAGCAGCGTTGAAAGAATTTGGTACAATCCAAGGGTTGACAGCTGATTTCGAATCTAGTTGATCTTCAAATTCGAAAAATGATGAATTGTCGGATATGGGTGATGGTAATGTCAACGCTGGTGGGCTTGAAGAGAAGTCCAGGTCGTTCAAGTTTGGGAAGTCTTCAAAGTTGTACGCCAACGGGTTGTATTCTGTTCGGATAAATTAGCATGGTCAATAAAAGCTTAGGGTATATCCTTACCATTGAGGTATAGAGATGTTGGCCATAGTTCAGGTACAGGATTGAGTGTTTGGGATTTGCAAGGCGGTTCCGACCAGTTATCTTCGACGAACTGGTCAAATATCTATGGAGAAGGCGAAGTTAGTATTGGCGCTTTGATAAAGGAAGAAATAATGTCTTAGTATCACACTACGTACCTGAGGATCCATGACGCTGATTGAAGGACGTATGATCAGGGCTTGCCAGAGTTCGAAGTGCTTGAATGTACGCTAAGTTGGTAATTGGTATCTTGTCGGTAAGGTGATGATGAGTTTCAGCGAGGTCGGTGGGATGATGGCGAAAAGTCGATCTGGAGATTGAGGCGTTGTTCGTTATTTACTGTTTACTGTTGAGTGATGATGATGTGACAAGTGCAACGACGTTTAATTATACGCCTCTAATGCCGCAAACATCTGCGGGTACGAACATCGCTCCAAGGCCATGTTGTTTTCCGCGCACGGGTAGCGGTGTTTAGCGAGGAATCGATACTCGCCGCTTCCGGCACTCCTCGCCTTGGCTTCCCTTAGTCCGAGTTGGATCTCTGCGAGGGATTACTTCAGAATTCATTGGATGAAGTTAATTGAGTCATTGACTCATCTTCGCGAGTTTTTTGTGGCAGTGGATAAGTGTGTGATAACGCAAGAGACTGGAAAAATGTCGGTCATGATGAGGTTCGCACAACGGTGCAATTAGAATATACATAACCGCTACCTCCCAAAATTCAAGCTGTTGAATAGATCTTAATCTGAGTCAAATTCCCAATATCAAGCAACATCAAACACGCGCCATCGATAATCGTCCTTTTCTCATCTACTCTCTCGCTGTTGGCTTTCCGTCCGGAGTAAGTAAGTTCCCTAGGTACAACGCTCGAGGACGGGAGCAGCCGCGCGGAAAAGTTCCTCGGAAAACAGCTCGCCAGTCTCTTTCAGTTCTAGCCTCTCTGATCCCCTCTTGACCAATGAAATGCATGGTTGTTTGGTGCACATCTATGGATCATCTACCTTATCGATGCTCAGGCAATGAGAGAAAGATAGATACCTACTGTTTGCATAGTTTAGCACCTGATCTCGAGTATATCCGAAGTAAGTAGTGCCTTGGCTCGCTCCTCAATCCGTCAGCTTCAGGTGACGGATGCAGTGAGACTGTGGGAGAGAGTCGAGAATTCGAGTGAGTATATCGTAATCGTACCTAGCATACCTTACATTCCATACCCCCCTATCCTATTACTCGTGTCTTTGTGCAGATTGGAGGAAACTCTCGTCTAGCTTCTACTAGTTTCCTCGGAGACGGCAAAAACTCCTCGGGAATTGATATGCAGCTAGTAGACTAGTAGAGTAGGTTAGGTAAGCCGCCGCCCAACCACAGATGCCATGCTTGGGTATGAGTCTTTCCTCTCTATCTATGCTTTGAGCGCAACCCAACGACACAGGTAATCCAGGCCCACGCAGATCAACCCGTAATCAATCCTTGGGTAGTTCCTTTCATGTGTACTCCAATGTGCAGCGGCCGCTGTGCAACGCTTGCTTCTCTCCTGCTACCTGCCGCAATGACAGTCTGAATTTTTGAATTATTCCTTCAGGACTACGGGGATGGGCCTTTCGCAAGCATCATGTCTGCACCAAAGAAAAAGCAGAACATTATCGTGATAGGTATGTTGCCTTAAGAGCTCTCTTCTTTTTTATCGCATTGCTTGATTCGCAGGTCTCTAACAACATGTGTATTTAGGTGGAGGTATCATAGGATGCACTGCTGCATACTACCTCACGCACCATCCTCAGTTCGATCCCTCAATTCACACTGTTACGGTCATCGAAGCTTCGAAGATCGCGAGCGGAGCTTCGGGCAAAGCTGGCGGATTACTAGCTGCCTGGGCGTACCCGAACAATCTTGCCAAACTGAGCTTCGACCTGCACGACCAACTTGCGCAAGAGCATAACGGTACTGAGCTCTGGGGTTACCGTCGTGCTCGGTGTGGACAGATCACCGCAGTTGCGCCTCAGGAGGCCTACCAGCAAAAGTCGAGCAACCAGCCATCCATTGAGCTGGGAAAATACTGGGCTCGAGGACCGAGGAATTCGTCGGTCCTGCCAGAAGACCTAGACTGGTTTGACCCCAAGAGCGCGAAAGCATACGAAGAACTCGCAGATGAAAACTCCACGGCGCAGGTCTATCCGTTGCAGTTTACAAACTCTATGATCAGGCTGGCAACTGAACGTGGGGCAAAACTAATTGTGGGAAGAGTAGAGCATATCAACTGCTGCAATGCTGACGACAAACTCGAGAAGCCTTCACCGCTAGACCCCTCCGACAATTTGTCGCAAAAAAAGGTTCTTTCGGTGACATATCTGGACAAGGCTACCTCAGAACGGCATGTCCTTCCAGCCACTACTATCCTTCTTGCCGCAGGTCCCTGGACCCCTACACTTCTTCCCCAAGTTCGAATGCAGCCACTCCGCGCACATAGTGTGACCATCAAATTGAAACGGGAAGTTTCTGCATACTGCCTCTTTTCTGACATCCACCTCTCCGTCTCACGATCAGCTGCGGGAGCAGCGCGACCAATGTCGCTGGAAATCTATGCGCGTCCAAACAATGAGGTCTACATTTGCGGCCAAGGAGACTTAAACATCGCCTTGCCACCCCCCGGGAATGCTGTTGAAATCTCTTCCAACAGTTGTCAAGACATCATCAACGCTGCTTCAAGCGTATCGGACGATATTCGGAGCGGCCAGGTGATGGGAAGACGGGCGTGCTACTTACCTGTAGTAGATATCGGAGCCAGCAATGATCCCCTTATTGGCCAAACGGAACTGGCGGGACTCGTTCTAGCGACAGGGCATTCTTGTTGGGGCATTTCTAATGCGACAGGAACAGGAAAGGTAATCAGTGAGCTCATACTAGATGGGAAAATTAGTTGCTTAGACGCACCGAACTTAGATCCGAGAAGGATACGCCAGCAACCGAAGGCGCTCTAACATTCCTCAACCTGGTGAACCACCTAACGGTGGTCTTTCGTTCACGATTTCTTCAGGGCAGCCTTTGGCCTTTCTTTGTGTCTTCGTATATCAAAACAACGTGCACATATACACCGAACAAGAACGTGTGGAAAGAACATGTATTCGCTTTGCTTTGGGTTGCCGCTGAACACTTTTAAGTACCCACTGTGGCCGTACTATCTCACCACTAGAACGTGATATCGCTTCTACAGAAGCATCTTGACCCACTACTTCGTATTGCTACTTATATCTAAGGTACATGGGACGATAGTGGCGTGCGTGAAACTAAAAAAGGGTACCTCAAGCGGCCGCACACGTGCGCCAAGTTTCTGTGGAGCCGACATGCGTAAAACATGTGAGCTGTGTCTTGTCAACACCCTCCTCCTTACCAACCCGGTCCCGCTACCAACCATCACCCCATATCGTCCGATGCTGCACCACGATGTCGTCTGTCAATTACCGCGTGACCAAGACTGTGCAGCGCCCGCCGACGTGCGATACTTGCAAATCAAGACATCAAAAGTGTAGCGGCGAGAAGCCGCAGTGTTCCAATTGCAAGTTAAGGGGTATGGCATGTTGCTACAGCGGCACCAAGACGCGGATACCAGAGACCTCAAGGTCACCCGAAGCAAACTTCGTACCGCCATCGTTTGTCTCCAGCCTAAACTCGTCTACGTGGCCTGACCTATTGTGCTAGGTTAACTCGAGGCTCCATTTCTGATGCAGACTATGACCGTCTTTACTCGGAGATCTTTGGAGATATCGTATGTTGTACTATTCCAACCCTGGCTTCCTTACCTGCAATTGACACTCGTCACACAGGTCCGGCGGCTGAACTTGGGCAGAGAAAGCGCATCTGTACCCCAAGAAGATCCTCTATTAGAAGCACGACCAGGGAATGCCAGTCTGCCTAGTTTCAATCGGGAAGTCTTCTCCATAGTCGGGGAGCATGTCTCACGTGACGGCCCTTCGTCCTCTCTACAGTCAGACACTATCCCTATCAGAGACCATGCCCTTGAGAGAGGTCCAGATCATGTCCGTAAACTATTGAGGGACTCCCTACCGTCACATGACGTCTCTCTCCAGCTTCTCAATCTGTTCCTCGACTTCCAGAACTCCATATTCTATGTCTGCAGCAGAGAGGATGTGACCGCGCAGCTAGCCCTCATGTATGAGCAACCAGGATCGGTTAGCATATCTTGGTACTGCCAGATGTTTTTAATTCTCGCTGTGGGTATCCAATTTGATGACATCTATGACGCCGATGGCGCATCGTATTATGAAACGGGCAAAAAGTACATTGATGATGCTTTAGATGAGAATCCTCACAGCACAATATGGGTTATCCGGGCAATGCTTCTTCTATGCTTCTATCAACCGCAGACTAAATGGAATTCTGTGTGGATGCAGCTTGGTAAGCTTATTCCCCCTGTCGATAACTAATGGCTAGTGAGTCTCACATTCACCAGATGCCGCCATCCGGGGAGCCCAAAGATTTCAACTAGATACGGGGCAGAATGATTTAAAAGAACTATCCGACAGCGAATACCAGGAATGGCGACAGATATGGTTTACAGTCATCAGCTTTGATCGGTATGTAATTGTTGTGAACCTATGACCGAAACGCACATCTCATTGCGTCGGAACAGATGGGTAGCTATATTCCTCGGAAGACTGCCACGTATCAAGGAAAGTATATCTCGAGATCCAATTTTCAAGGTGAGCGAATAAATCATTCGTCAAGGAGCTCGAATAACGGTGACTAGGACTCGCATTTTAAACCGGAGGATACCTTACAAAACAGCGTCACACGTCTGGCCATAATATCAGGGAACATATTACGCGATATGTACTTTGCGGATCAGCCAAGTATCAACATTTGTCGACAGCGGAAAGGTGATCTCGAGCAGTGGATGTCCGCTCTGCCAGATGGTCTTCAACAATTCGTTCAATCAGGGAACGTTCCGGAATTCCCGAGAGACCAGGCGGAAGCCATTGTTAGTTTTCAAAACAGAACATATTTGGTATTCATCTAATACAATCATAGTTCAATTTGCATTTCATGCACCTTGGAGCATGGATATTAGTCACCAGGCCATACTTGCTGAAGGCGTTGAAAATGAAAGCGTCGAGTACCTTTGGGGGCTCTATTGCGTCTGTCATATCGTCCGAAGCAAATTTATGGTAAGCAGCACTGTCGCTAGAATTTCAGAGTGTTTCCACGGCTAATCGGTGACTTAAGCATCGACTGTGCATTTCGCCTGATCAGAAGCTCGACTCGCCTATTGAGCTCCTCGATTACACCAAAACGATCACTCATGGCAGTGTGCGTTCACGCATAATCATCAGTATCTCACCAGATAGCACTGACATTCTGCAGATTTTTTCTCGTCAATGCAGTCTATATTATGATTGTCGCTGCTGTTTGGAAGTCGAATCAGTGGGGGATCGGATCCCCCACAGCCTTCGACCAGACCCGTGAGATAGCAGCAGTCGACGCTTCGATCCAAGTCCTTACACATTGCGGTCAAAGAAATGCCTTCGCTCGCAGATACTTGACTCAAATCAAGCATCTTCGACGACAGTTGACTCTCATTCAGTCAGCAGATACCTCTCCTGGCTCGGGGCTGCCTGCTTCTTCCGCCGTGTCATCTGCTGGCTCAGGATTTGAATCAGACATGCTGGCGGAGAGCTCCAATCTTCAAAACATGAGGCTTTCGATAGAGCAGGGTATTGGACAGCCGCAGGCTTTCCCGCAAGCATTCGGTGGAACAGGATCTTCGTCATCCGCTAGTCCTTTCTTCCTGGACGCCGAAGGTTGGCAGCCTACTCAGTTTGGCACGCTGCCTCCAAACAACGACGACTCCACCTACAGTACGTGAATTCAACCTTATGCGCCTTTCTACTCGGTGATTACTAAACTTTGAACAGATTCTACTTCATCCTTTATTGGGAACCCCGACGAGTACAACGCCAATGATTTCTGGCATACCCCGGGGACCTAGGTACCACCTCCGCTGCTGAGCACTAGGGTCTGGTCTCGGGCGTTGCACAATGGTACAATTATTGGGGCTAGCGATACTGCGCACAACTGAGTCGATGAAGGGGTTGAGCGTGGATGTTAAACTACCATTCATGTGGATCAAATCCCAATGTTGGCTCTCCGGCTTTCGACAAATAAGACAGGTCCTTACAAACTATCCGGCCACGAAATGAGTGGCTGTGGCCTGGCGCCAGCAATAAGGCATAGTGGATCTCGAGCTGAGAGTTGAAGATGCATATTACTGCCAAGCAGTTGACCTATTCGTAACATTACCAAGATTGTGAGGCGGCGATATTGGATCGTCACGCAGCATTCAATTTTGGTTGCTGATTTGGTTTCGTGGTGAGTCGAACAGCCTCAATGTTCTGGCCGTTTAACTCAACCTCAAATGCGGCCTTGGTGGCGGTACCGAGGGAAACATGGATGGCGCCACGATAAGGTTCATCATAATTTTACAAATAGAGTAAATACATTGCATGAAGCTGAAAAGCAATTTTCAAGTTAAGTTGAATCTCGGATGAAGGACTTCTTCACAATGTTCTACTCTCACACAAGGTCGACGACACTTCACTGCTTCAAAGAGAGGCTTTTCACTAGGCTCACTCAATCGACGTTGTGACTCTCTCTGTATAGACCCCTCCTAGTGGTATTCTCCCTGGACTTGCCTCTTTATTTTCCTGTCTTTTGACTTCGTCTCTCCCCTCTGTCTCGTCTCCCCACGACTAGTAGCTTATCGAGCTCCCTCCCAGTCGACTGCTTGGCAGGTGGCTGCTTTGACGTTTCCTTCGCGACATCTGTCTTCCTGCTCCTGTTCCCAACAGCCTGTCTTGCCTCACGTGGTTTACGATCAGCTTTCCTTCCAGCCCAAACATTCTCCATCCATCTCCTGAAGACCGCAATCGGCTTCTTGCTCCAGAATGTATATCCGGAGAAGCTGTATTCTTTGCAGGCTGCCACAAGCTGATATCTGAACTTCATCTCGTCGAACTTTGGTTGTTTGATGGCGTAGAGGAATCCTCTCTTCTGGAAATATCGCGGGTCGAACTGCGCAGGCCACTGCCCTTTGCTTCCAGGAACGAGTGCCTTCCTACGATCGATCGTTAGACCACTATCTCGCATGGCTAAACCGTCTTTCGAGCGTGGGACTTGGTCAGGAAGGCGTTCTCGGTCTTTGTCTATCGTACTTGGAACTTTGGCAAGGGGTAGATCCAAGAGCTGATAGTTGAAAGGTTTTCTGAAGCCCCTGGTGAGCAATTCCGCCGCCATACGTGGTCGTTTCCCCATGTCGAGGTCAACTTCTTCGTAACACTTGAGATCATACCCACTAAAGCAAGAAAAAAAAAAAGTCAGCTGAGCCTTAACCAGCTGGATGGAGATGAATCTACGAGTAGGTAATTTTTTTAATGAATTGATCTTGGACATTGGCTCAATCGCTGAAGGAAAACTCACAAAGCTAGACACTAGAATTCAGGAAGTCAGCAAATTTCCCAGCGGAGAAGCTTCTTGATGATTACATCACTATTGACAACGACAATCGATCCTAAGGTGATTACAGGAGGAAGCTAAAAAGGGAAGTACGAATCTGGAAGCTTACAGTGGCATTCGTGACTGTAAACACTCCGCAATTGTAATAGTCAAACTGTCGTGGAGCGCTAGGACTGTCGTCTGTTGGTGATGGCTGTGCCCATTGGCCATACATCGGCCAATCTTGCTCAGTATCTCCAAACTCGCTTAGCAGCAGTTCAAGGAGTGGCATGACTGCATTATCGGTCTTGTCCCATGGCCAAGCTGTGATGCTGTCGATGGCAAATATAAACTTCTGCTTCGGCGCGATCCCAAATAGCAAGTAGTGCAAGTGCCTGTGATTGTATGGGAGGAAGAGATAGTCAAGGTTCCGGAGGTTGTCACCAAGACAATCGATTTCTCTAAGTGCATCAAATATTCCTCTTGGGTGCCCTCTTGCGCTCCTGTCACCACATAGGACTGTGCAAACGCTTGAAGATAACGTTGCGCAAGATTTATATGAAGGTTTTAGAGGCGTCTTAGCTTTTGTATCGGCCCCTTTAGAATTACTACCTGGCATCGTGGTTTTGCCGTTTTTCTTTTGTTTCTTTGACCCTCTCTTTTCACTTGGGCTTCGATCCCGCTTTCGCTTGCTTCCAGTAGCTGAGGACTCCGGAGCCTCTCTCGACTCCTCATCGGGATCCTGGGGATCATCTGTTCCGCCCATGCCGCCACCCAGGTCTACATCTTCTCCAGAACGAAGTTCTCCATTCTTGTACGCGCATATGCATTTCATATACGAGTCAACGACGTTCTCTGTGATAGCATTGTATTCCGTTCCGTCAGCGTCGCCTGAGGGAACGATGATTGTTCTGATGTCGTTGCGTTTGAGCGAAGTGTTTCCTGCGAGAAATTCATCGTTGTCATTACCATCTTGCGCCAAATACTTTTCGAAAGTTGCTATCCATTCATCAGGCAAGGGATCAAACTGGCGACGTGCGATGAAATTCTTTTCTTCTTTAGTAAGTAAAGTCATAATGAGATCGCTCCGCAACTGGGAATGGGTCGAAAAATCGATTTTGGCTGTGGATGTTGAAATATTATTGTCCCGTGCCACAAACTTGGACAGGGAAAGTCTGCAAAATCAAGATGCGGTATAAACAAAGAAAGAATTGCAACTCGCCCAAACTTCAATCAAAGGTATACTAACTGATTCCGTCGAGGAGAGCTGGGTTCCATTAAAGTTCATACAAAGAAATAATTGAAACCCAGACTCATCACCGGCGTTGATTTCAAGAACAAAAATACTGCTTTTGACAAGCACACTATCGTCTGTATCTGAGAATGAGTTATGATACGTCGGATGTTAATGAGTACAGGCAGTTTAGAGGTCATTTTCATGTTAAGGGGGCTTCATTCCATCTGCTTCATGTGAAAGTCACGCTTAACTTCTTAACTTCAAGAGACGTTCAGTTGACCATCTTCAACGAAGAGCGAAAGGCTTCACTGACGCAGAATTAAACGCAAGAGCTGCCTGGTAGCCCCCGAGTCCTTCATCTCTACTTCTACCCACTAGACCTTTCATCAAGTGACGTGCGGGCGATAATATGAATTCCTTATATTTTATGGATGGGAAGCTGTTCGGAATTGAACACTGTCTGTCCTTTAATATCGAAACGAAAGCAATAAGGGGAAAAAGATCTGAGTTCTGAACGTAATAGTGTATGTTATGGAGGATTAATGGGATCAAGTATGTAGCATAGTGTTTAAGCGACAGAGATAGGAGAAAATATGAATTCGATTCGTATCAGTAGTGTGCATAATATGATCTGCAATACGGTAGCGCAAGCCCAAGAAAAGGGAAATCCTGACTGACAAGGGAGCTCTGCGCTTTTCTGAGACGCCGAGTCATCAGCTGGGCGCTTGCAGGCTGCAGCTGAAAAAGCCACTTCAAAAATATGCTTGATGATTGGATCCTCTTTTAAAAGGCGCGGACCATTGTTTTAACTTCATCCGTACAAGAAGACCGCAAATCCTTTCTCATATACTGCGTGAGATGTACAAATAGTTTCTGCTACATACGGTGGTCGACACGAAGCCTACAAAAATGGATATCGCAGTACCGTCGGACACAAGGCCCGACCCGGACATTGCTGGCCCGGGAGTGAGGAACCACCGTTGATCTTTTGCAGTTGGCTAAGATAGCTTAGGTCATGATAGGATTCATCCTTACAGGAATGCTTGCGACGATGAGCGCCAGTATTGCGTCGCTGCTAGACAGCCTGGGCGACAACGAGAACAAGCTCCTGCTCCGCCATCCCATCTGGAGGAATAGAGCCTTGCGTGAACTGCGGCGTATCTGCCCTGCCGGCGTAGAAGATCCAGTCGAGTTCTGGGGTGCTATCTTGGAGGACTTCGTTCTCAATCTGAGTGACCAGCAGTTGATAACGGGTCTGTTGCTCGTGACTCTGGCATACCCGAAGTATTTCCTGAAGGACTTCTACAGCCTCTCAATCGCCGCTGATCTGGCCGTCTTCTCCATGATTACGCATTTTGCCACGATCTTGACTATTCGAACCATGCTGCGCGATCACTTTTACTTGGCAGTTCTACGAGTTTGTCTCGTATTCGTTACAATGATTATGTGGCTCACTATATGCTTGGCTGTTCTAATACTGGGCGATCGGGGCATGATTACATATCTTTTCTCTTTCCTGCAAATGCTGGGCATTCCTTGGGTATTCTGGGGTATTTGCCTATCCCTCTTCGTCTCAGAATCAACGCTGAGTGCTCGACAGTCCCTTAGTCTGTATACTGCTCTCAATATAATAAGGACTCCAAAACCTGAGGATCAGCACAATATGGACGTTTGGTTGGAGAAATACGACGCAGACGATTGCCCTCTAAAAGGGTTTTGGTCTTATGTTGGCGTTGCATTTAGGAAACCAATGTCATGGATGTTCGCAAAATTATGCCGCTCCACGTTACGAAAGTCAGACTCGAAAAAGCGGATAATGCTGTTGATCCTAGCACAGGCACTCTTTCCATTTAGGTTCGGCAACATAATGCAGATAATATTACTCTTTACAGGAATTATCGGTCTCTCTTTGGATCTGGCATCAAGTGGACTGATAAGTTCATGGGGATTCGGTCAGCTGCTACCAACTTTCATGCTGTTTTTGCCGTTCCTTTCCCTACTCGAAGGCTACGCCAGTAAGGTTTTCGGTCCCAGTGATGCAAGATCTTGGCTAACATATATAAAGAGTCCAAGCTTCAGTTGGCAGGGAAGAAAGCAGAGGAAGAGGAGCAAAAGCATAACGAGAATGACCACATGACTATCACTCTTACGCCTGCTCAGCAACCTCACCACGGCCGTGCTGAAGGTGCTATCGAGATGCACATTCTGGCTACCCCTCGACACGACCATGATATAGCACAGCAAGGAAGCCCTCGAGCTTCCATGGACTTGGAAGGAAGTTCGAATGAAGTGCTGTTGGTTGCCAGTAGCAGGGAATCATTAAAGCAACATCCCCGGCTTCAGAGTGGTAGCAGGTTCTCTACGTGGCCGCGGACGTCATAAATCCATCAGACGCAAAAATGAGCTTTAAATCGCTGTTGGTAGTCAAGCAGCAAGTATCGACTCAAGGTCCGATGCACCAGCAGCAATCATTTGGGCCGGCTCAGTTCTTAGGATTGGCCCATGAAACTCTAGAATCGCTTTGATGGACATTTCAATCAGGCAATGGAAACAATCTGGACTAGGTGGCACACTATTCGAGCCACGAGCGTGTACTGGTGCAAAGGTTCGAGTGAGAATAACAACATGTGTAGTTCCAGACGTAAGAGCGACAGATCATGGCTAACGCATTGAATCTTCCGCTTAGGGCGTCACTGGACAGAAGGCGCAAAAAGAAAACTAAGCTTGATTGAGTGTAAAGCTCAGGAGAAGAGAAACCGGCACTATTTTGCCATGAATAGCCGTTTGCAGCATGGAGAACAATAATGCCATTCTCTCTTAGTCTAGCCTTCCTCTGTCCATAATGTGAAGCCCGAACCGACAACTCATATTGCCTGAAGTTCTTATCTTGTAGTTTCACTACTTAGTGTCTTGAGCCATGGATGTCGGTCTATGAACAACTTCTGGGTCGGCTCTTCGGCATACCACATCCCCGGGTCCTGCAGCTACTAGGCTGCTTTTCCGTATCGATATACATCTCAAGATGCTCAGTCCTTGAGCTTACCTAAACCTTTAAGTCTGAGGTAAACGTCGCTGCCCCATCCGAATAGACTCTGCACGGCAATTCCGCCACCAAAATACTCTGCATATGCTCTCCCAAGAGGTAAACCGTACCCAAGGCCAGCAATAGAACTGCCCTCGCCTCCCCCAGCTCCAGAGATTACGTTTAGCGCGTCCGTACCTCCACTCCCAGGGGTCTGCCCAGGAAGTTCATCAGCGTCCGAGAAGGTAGTGAAGGAGTACGACCAGATATTTGGTAGGACTTCTGGGCTTATCCCGCCTCCTCTATCCCGTATGCGAATCGTAACACCCGGTGCCGAATCTTCAAACGGCTTTATAGCATTCTCGTCTGCGCCTTCTCCAAGATCTTTCTCTATAGCCCTTCTACGATCCACGCTGCTTGGTCCACCTCGTGGGCTCTCTGGCTCGGCTGCAATGGTGATAACAATCGGTTCGTGAGACCTTCCCGATTCGACCGTAGCACGGAACGCATTCTTCAGCAGTTCCGTGATGATGTACTCCAAATGTACGGGCACGTAGGCAAATGTTGTGCTCGGCTCCCCATCAATGATCCAGGTTGGTCTGACGCCATATTTGAGCTCACAGATCTCCGAAACAAAGTTCCCACACGAGTTGACAATCGAGGCAGGCTGGAGAGCCGTATCAATAACGCCAATATATGAGGGGTTGTCGTATGCAGTTTGGGAAGTCTGTGGATCTTGATGTGGTTGTGATGATACGTGTAACGCGATGTGCTGTTCAGCAATCAATCTTGTCCCGATTCTGGCCCGTAGATGCTCATCCAGAAACCGCGTCACGTCGTCTGGGCTTATGTATTTCCTGCATTCCAGGAAGCCTCGCGCGAGCGTAGGGATGGTTTGAGAATGTGTTTCGACGAGTTCCGTAAGGACTGCTGTAAAACGAATCTCGTCCTCGAGGTTTGAGATGGTCTTGGATGTGTAGGGCAATAAGGTCGACAACGAGTGTAGATAATTATTGTAGATCTTTGAAATATTAGGGTTCGAGACAACGATGAAGGGCAGATTTCGTAAGGCTTGGATTCGGTGAGCTAGACGGATGGGGAGGAGGGAGAGGGTGAAGTTCGCTGACGAAAACAGCGCATCAGTGGAGAGAGGTGGTCGTCCATGTCTGGGAATAGTTAGTCACCATTCGGCGTATGCATGCTTGATATCATACTCCACCAGATCTGCCAAACTCAGAGCGTGTAGTGGTTGATTCGCAAGGTTTGCCACATCGTCGTCGGCGATTGTTGTTGAACTCGGAGGATGTGACCATTTATGTGCTGACGGCGAGGGATGACGAGCGAAGCTCAAATATCTGGAGGACAAAATGTATTTACTCGATTGAAAGGAGTTTCCATTGCAGAATCGCAATGGTTGCAATAGACGGTTCATGCTCGCATTGTTGATGCTGGGTGGTGGTTGGGCGAGGCTCAGAGCTCGGGCGCCATCGAGCGGACGAGATATCAACACTTATGGGTCCGTATAGTTACATATCACTCAAATTTCAAGTTACCTTTTGCTGACTAGCCGATTCTGCTTGTGTATGTTGAGGCTTCTCTAAAGGGTGATATTGTATTGGATTTGTCTAAGCAACAGCCCCAGCCATCCACGCCGTCCTGCCAATGCTATCCTATCCAGTATGCAGACCCGGTCCCATTCCATTCCCATTCCAGATCCCAGACCATACCTTTCCATGCTCCATCCGATTGTGTTTCGTCTCCCGTGCATCTGCGGTATGCCACATCTATTGGGTTTTCACCTCCCCATCAACTTCAACGGATTCGATGTGCTTGCTGTCAGCGAACGTGGTGACAGAGTCCTTGGGCATGACAACGCTATTCCAGGTTTAGCGTACAGTATACAGAGAAATGAACTCGTACATACTCGAAACCTGGGAAGATGGAGTAGGTATTCGTGATCTCTCCGCCTTGGTCCTGTGCCAACTTCTTTGCTCTGTTGCATGTCAGATGGAGAGGGCCTTGGAATGGAACTTAGACGTACGGTTCGACATCTTCTTTTGTCTTGCAGACAACCTGGCAAAAGAAGTTAGCTATGCGACAAAACGCGATGCAACTGACGAGAGGGGTGATGGGAAGGGATGCTAACGATGTGCTTGACTCCGGCCATTGTTGATAAGAGTTGGAGTTGATTTGATTTGCAGAGTTCTGAGTTGTAGGGATGATGGTCGCTGAGTTTGAATATGGGGAATGTTGGAGATTTATAGTTGAAGAGAAAGATAAACAAGTAAAGGCTGGTCAACAGGTCTTAAGTACAGAAGTAGGCCGGTACAACAGCCCCGCCAAGTCGCATCTTGGAAGAGGACCACCAGACCCCACGTGTTCCATGACGCAACGCTTCCGACTTCTCTCTGCTCATCGCCAGGCTGAAGCGCACACGCCTTGCAACGCTCTTCACTCGCGGCGACGCCCCTTTTATGTTATAGAATGCATCTTATGTCGAATTCCATAACTTTATTACCTAGTTTTTACGCAGTTATATCAGAGATCTGCTTCTCGCCTACGATTACATACCTACAGGTTTCGGCCTACAGGAAAGGAATGCGAGCAAGGGATGTTTGGAGGGGGATATTTGATTAGCGATAAGATAAGATCTCGGGCTAGGCCGTTTACGGACTGAATCGCGGACTAAAAGTTTCCAGCTCCGACTCAAAATAATTTTCTGGATTGGCTTGATATCGGGCTTCAGCAACGACGTGCTCCAACCACTATGCCTGGTTGACCATGGAAGAGCAGAGTCACAGGCCTCACCGGCCTACAAAGGCGAAGAAGAAGCATACCGGAGGTAAGTCCTTCGATGCTTGTCGCACCTAGCATGGACTGATCGTGTCATCCAGATCGCAATCCGAAAGCTTTTAGTTTTGCAAATCCAGGGCGGTTGGCAAAATCTGCTGCCAGATCTCATGATGTAAGGCTTAGCGGACAGTCATATGTGACCGAGTGACTGACGTGCCCAGATAAAAGAAAAGCGGCTACATGTCCCCCAGATCGATCGCATACCCGAAGAACCTCCTCCAAGACTGGTCACAATCGTTGGCCCACCAGGTGTAGGGAAGACGACTTTACTGAAGTCTTTGGTCAAGCGATATGCGAAAGAAACACTATCAAATCCGCAAGGGCCCATCACCGTTGTTACATCGAAACGCCAACGGTTGACGTTTGTGGAATGTCCGAACGAACTTGAGGCGATGGTGGACATGTCCAAGGTGGCGGACATAGTCCTCCTGATGATCGACGGAAATTTCGGCTTCGAGATGGAGACTATGGAGTTTTTGAATATACTGGCTTCGAGTGGTATGCCAGGAAATGTATTTGGGATCCTCACGCATCTGGATCTGTTCCGAAAACCACAAACTCTTAAAGATGCGAAGAAACGGCTGAAGAACCGGTTTTGGAGTGAGTTATATCAAGGCGCACATCTGTTTTATCTGTCTGGGGTTATCAATGGAAGATACCCCGATCGCGAAATACACAACCTCTCGAGATTTATATCCGTCATGAAGAACCCCCGGCCCCTTATCTGGAGGAATTCACATCCTTATACAGTTATTGACAGCTTCCGGGACATCACGCATCCCACAAAGATCGAGGAGGATTCAAAATGTGATCGAACTGTGGTATTGTCTGGATATCTACGTGGGACGAACTTCGCCGCACAAGGACAAAGAGTACATATTCCCGGATTGGGCGACTATTCAATTACAGCAATGGAAGCTTTGCCAGATCCATGTCCAACTCCCTATATGGACCAAGCGATTGCGAAAGCTACCGGGAAGACTGGGCGGAGGAGATTGGACGAAAAGGAAAAGAAACTTCATGCGCCAATGTCCGATAAAAGTGGATTGAAAATAGATGGAGACACGATCTGGATCACAAGAGAAAAGGGATTCAACTTTGACGTGGATGCGGAAGATCAAGATCGAGGAGAGGGAGAAGAGTTGATCATTGGTCTTCAGGGAGAAAGAAGATTACTAGGTGAGACTGAAGAGGGTCTGCAATTATTCGGCGGAGGCGGTGCCATCACAGCCGTACCTGAGGATGACGATACGGGTCGAAAAAAGCCTCGGTCAGCGAGATTCGTTGAACGCGAAGATGCGTCAGAGAACGAAGGGCCCGTTGACGACGAAGGTTTTGTTAGTGGTGATGACTTTGACTCTGAGTATGAAGCAGAGATTACGGAAGAAAAGATGGGGAAATCTTTCCGGAAGCCCGACGACAAGGTGGACGGCGACATAGCATTTGCGGATAGCGATTCTGATCTTGGCTCTCTGTCTGGCGATGAGCCTGATGATGACGATGATGATGAAGATAGTTCATCAGATGAGGAGGGTGGGGCAGCACGTTGGAAAGATAACATGCTGGAGACAGCACGGAAACTGCACAACAAGAAACGATCATATCGAACCACAGATTTGGCGAAGTTGTTGTATGATGAGTCGCTAACCCCTTCCGAGATCCTCCAGAAATGGAAAGGAGATGTTGACGAAGGCGAAGCCGTGGATCTTATCGAGGCTGATGATGAGGACGCTTTCTTCAAGACATCAGGCAGGGAAAAAGTCGACGAGCAATTTGAGGATCGGGCAATTCCCATTCTGGATTACGTTACATTAGAGACTAAATGGTCTGTTGAAGAGAACGTTGAAGCTTTACGAAAGCGATTTGCTACAGCGGACTTGTTAATAGAGAAGACAAATGATGATGGTAGTGAGGAAGAAGAAGATACAGATGAAGACGAAAATGATGAAGGCGATGGAGAGTTCCAAGATCTTGAAGCAGAAGAGGAGTCTAAGCCTGATGACATTGAAGCGGAACGTAAGAAAAACGCAAGAAGGAAGGAAGAGCTGAAGCTGCGATTTGAGGAAGAAGATCGAGAAGGATTCAACAATGACAAAGCGAATGCTAGACGTGAGGGAGGGGAGCAGGAAGAATTCGGAGAAGATGACTGGTACGATGCGCAGAAGGCTCAGATTCAAAAACAACTAAACATCAACAAAGCCGAGTTCGAAGTCCTTGATGAAAGCCAACGAGTGAATGTTGAAGGATTCCGAGCAGGAATGTACGCCAAGATCGTCATCGAAGGCGTCGCATCTGAGTTCGTCACGCAATTCAGCCCACGAATGCCAATCATCGTTGGCGGTCTGTCTGCTACAGAAGACAGATACGGTTTCGTGCAAGTCAGGATCAAGAGACATCGATGGCACAAGAAGATCCTGAAAACAAACGACCCCCTCATCTTCTCGCTAGGCTGGAGACGATTTCAGACAATGCCCATATACAGCACATCCGACAATCGTACCCGAAACCGCATGCTCAAATATACACCTGAACACATGCATTGCTTCGGTACATTTTACGGCCCTCTTATTGCTCCCAATACCGGTTTCTCATGTTACCAGTCTTTCTCCTCCCAGACTCCAGGCTTTCGTATAGCAGCAATAGGGACCGTTCTTGACGTTGACGAGGCTCCTGAAATTGTGAAGAAACTCAAGCTTACCGGAACGCCATACAAGATCTTCAAAAACACAGCCTTCATCCGCGACATGTTCACCAGCGCCATCGAAATCGCCAAATTCGAAGGTGCATCCATCAAGACCGTCTCCGGCATCCGCGGACAAATCAAGAAAGCCCTAAGCAAGCCCGACGGTCATTTCCGTGCAACCTTCGAAGACAAAATTCTAATGAGTGATATCGTCTTTCTCAGAGCCTGGTATCCAGTTCGTCCTCATCGGTTCTACAACCCTGTCACGAACCTCATAGGTTGGTCCGGAATGCGTCTTACTGGTGAAGTACGCCGAGCCGAGAACATTGCTACACCACAACAGAAAAACAGTAATTACAAACCCGTTGAGCGTGTCACTCGCCACTTCAACCCTCTTCGTGTTCCCCGGGCTTTGGCGGCGGATTTACCGTTCAAGAGTCAGATCACACAAATGAAGAAGCAGAGCAAGCCGACATACATGCAGAAGCGGGCTGTGATCTTAGGTGGCGAGGAAAAGAAGGCAAGGGATCTGATGCAGAAGGTCATGACCTTACGAAATGAGAAGGTTGCTAAGAGACGCGCGGCGAAGGAGGAGAAGAGGAAGGTGTATAGAAAGAAGGTTGCCGAGAATGCGGAGATGCGTGGTGAGCGGGAGAAGAAGGAGAAGCAGGAGTACTGGCGGAAGGAGGGGAAGAAACGGCGGGCGGATAATGATGGTGATGGAGGTGGAGGTGGCAAGAGGAGAAGGTAGATCACCGGAAGGCGTTCTGGCATTTGCATAACTGCGGCCCAATGAGTTGAGCTGTGGATGGCGTTACGAAGTCAAAAAGCATGGAAATATTCTGTCGAACTATATCAAGTCTTAAACCATTTCCTTCGAACTGTTGTGTCTTTATACGAATATCTTGATCTAGACAGCTTATCCTGGAAGTTTCCGGTCCCAGTAGAACGCCAGCATCCTCATTAATCACATTTGGTCCCAATTCATGAAACGAATTTACAAGGCAGTGGATTTAGTCACAAAAGCCAGTCCACCACATTATGGCACAGGCATAGCGACGGACTTCATGACTGACAGAGGCTACGTGCTGAAGTTGTCGTAAGCTGTGCTACTTTCTTCATATCCGATTGGACTTGATCTCTAAGAGCGATCCGGTTCCATGAATTCGTTAAGCTCCACTTGCAACGGAATTCCACGACCACGTGATGCGGTATTCCACCGGAAAACTATGACGAGAAGCTGCTGACGGTGTTGGGCAGCCCTGGATTGAAATTAAGGGTGTTTTGTACCGTGAAAGTGACCGGGTCATCTTTGGGAGGCATTTGTAATACTTTGAGTGTGAACTTGTGAATTCCATATAAAAAGCTAAACCAGACAGCGAGCTACAAACCCCCGAGTTACTCACACTCACTCCACCCCTCCTCAGAGCCATATATCAGAACAGCTCTATATACTTCTTCTCGATTCATACTTGTTCTCTCTGAAGTTGAAATCGGCACATATCACGGAAATCGTTATTCTACATCTCAAGCAGGATGAATCAACACGAAATGCATTCACAGAAACGGTGCAACCGGCGCTGGATACAGCACTTCGGTCACGACCTGGTCTTCATAACAGCTTCCTGGCGCCAATTCTAACAGAGAACGACGAGGACGTTCAGTCAACGGTGAAGTTCGTTATTGATTCAGGTATGTCCTGCTCCCTCATCTTCCCTCGGCCCAGTCCTTGACATACAGAGACAGAGTGAGATAAGACAGAGAGCTTTCACGCCTTCTTAAAGACCCCCGATTCCCTGGACTTTATAGGACAAGTCAAACATTGGCTGCGGCAGCTGCACAACTGCAAATCTATGAGACGAATTTGAGCCCGGCAGCGGTATTCGAGAGTCCGTTGGTGGAAGTGTTTCGGATTAGGATTTAGGAGGGTGGAAGTACGCTCGACGTTGTGATGGAAGCCTGGACAGCTTTTGTCGGATCAACTGCGAAAGACGTCCCCGGTGTGCCATCTCTAAGTGGGACGAGTCTCAATGGTGAGGAAAAGTTATTCCTCGGTATCATAAGATGGGAGAGTATAAGGTAAATTTTATTTGCTTTAGCTATGGGCAACTGAATAACTACTGATTGGGCAAGGCTCGAGCGACGGTTCTGGCCAAGATGGGGACCAGGAAGTCGAAGTCGAAGCTGGAGAGTCTGGGTAGGGTCAACTCGTTCACTACTTCGTTCAAGGCCCGGTGATTGACCAACATGTGTGGGAGGTAGTTCTGAACTTTTGAAAAAAACTGGCAACTCCACTCTGGCAATTCACCATCTTTGAAACTGCGCTTTTGATATTGAAGTCCATTGTAATTGTTGGAAATCATATCATGGTCTTCCTTGAGTCCTTGACGCAAGCTGGTTTCAGCACGCCCTACTGCATTGCAAGGGGGACGCATCGCTAAGTCGCGCTGGAACTGAGGCATTTAACACAGCCCTCTCTTCGCACAAACCTTTGACATGCTGCACTCCCAGTCCAACTTTTGTACTCACGGCTCACTAATGTCTTCCTCTAGATGCTGCGGCGAGGGAGGGTCTCCTTGCCTCGAATTCATCACGCCAGACCCGCGATATTGCTCGCATCACTCGATCCCCCGTCATCACATCGTTCCGACTAACGTCGAAGGTAGTGCCAAGCTACCCCACTTGGGAAAAAATACGGACTCGTCTTCTTGCAATGATACTGGAAACGCTGGTGTCTGTGCTGAAGATCAGGAAGGCGGCTGTGCTTGCACTTGCAAGCAGCCGAGGATGGAAAACATACCCGAGATGTCAAACGATTCTGGAGAAAACAAAAGACTGTCTACATGTGACTGTGACTTGTCGATATCTGGCAGAGTGAAGTTCCTGTTACTGAGAGGATTGGGATAGTTTTGGGTGCACGCCTAGTCGGAATTGAGGTGAAGCATTGCTGCGTTGTCTATTTTAAACCATCGCATTCATTATTCGCAGCACTCAACTACAACATGTTCGTCCTCTTCGACGCTCTGAGCCACATCTCCGACTGAACGAAAATGCCGTGGTTAAATGACTCCCACGGCTTGACTGGATCAACTACGGAGATGTCAAATCTTCTTAGTAGCTATGCGGTCCGCAGTCAGCAACATGGCATCTAGGAGCGAAATGGGCGTCTTACCTCGACGAAGACCTTGTTGAGTTCTATCAGGGCCACATTCTTTCCAAGACACTGCCAGCGCCCATAGCTAAAGATCAGCTCGAGTGTCGCTTCTTGCTCACGTATCTGCTCCGCCGAGCCTTCTAGCCAGCGCTCCGGGCGAAATAGACTAGCATCATTGCCCCAGATGTTCTTGTCTCGGAATAAACCCCAAGCTGAGTATCCAATTTTTGTACCTTCAGGAATATAGAGGCCGTTAACAGTATCGCCACCGACAGGAACATCTTTTGACATGAGTCCAGTTACAGGAGGGAATATGCGAAGACCTTCCTTGATCACAGCCTGCAGATATGGCATTTTCCTTGCCTCCGCATCTCGAATCGGCGATGACGGAGAGACGTTCGCAATCTCAGCTACTAAGGCCGAGAGGACCCGTGGAGTTGTGATGATGTGAAGCAAAATTGCTCGGAGGGCTGTTGCGGTAGTGTCAGAGCCAGCCAGACTAAAGTGGTCAGTATTCATCGCCGGAGACGAGTCTCTTTCTCACATTTGCACAAGACTCTCTGATTCTGCCTCTTTCTGAGTGAGACCATGACGAATGAAGGAACCGAGCATATCTTGCTGGATCTTCTTGTCTGGGCCGAATCTCTCCCCTACAACCTGCTTGGCAATTCTACGAAGCATGTCAGTAAGGATGCCATCAACTTTAAGCAGGGCGAAACCAACCCGATGATTTTACCAAGCCCAAGCTTGTCTTCTTCAGATGGGAGAATGCTCTTGAAGATTTTTGACTGCAAGAGTCCATTGAGCCAAGGCAGTACGCTGACCAGGATGATTGCAGGGAGGGTACGTTCAGTGGTCGCGATGTATTCATGAACATCTGAATCCGTCGTAACGAAACCGAATGCCTTGCCAAAGGCGACATCGGATATCGTATCAAGAGTGAAGTACTGAGCTTTCCGACCAAAGTCGAATGGTTTGAAGACAGCATCAGAAGACAGATATTTGCTTTCAATCAGATCCATCAAAGCGAGGACGTTGCGATCGATAGTCTTCTCGAGGTGGTCGTTCTCTTTGCCAGAGTACTGGACATTCGTCAGTGAAATGAATACCAAAAAAACTCGGAACATTTTACCCCAGCAGCCATTTTGGCTCGAATTTCATTGTGTTTCTCATCATTTCTCTCGCTCAGAACGTTATCTCGGGAAGGATCCAATCGCATCGCAATATACCAATCCGATCGTCTGTATTGAGTTCTGACACCAAGCATCCTCCTTAGCTGGGCAGGATCGCTCGTTACCAAAGTGTTGGGACCAATTCGAGCCAGTGAGCCTGGCCTTGTTAGTAGATGCATATGTGATGTTAATCCACACTTGCCATATTTCTCGCAAACTTCTCCGAGGTCAAGATGCATTCTGCCGCCCGAAACATGGCGGATCAGCCATAGATTTGAGAAGCCTGCCGAAGGGGGGCCTTTGACGTGCCACAAACGGGTCCAGCTGCGTGTTGTTTGTATCACAAAGGCGGTGGTGACAACAGCGACAATGGCCAAGGAGAGGCTGCTCCAATAGGCCAGCAAGCTGCCCCATGCAGTTGATAGGAAAGTCATGCTTTGGTGCGACACCAGATTTCAGGGGGAAAGAAGGTGAGGAGCAGGCGAGAATATGAGGAAGTTATTTTTGCTGTGGTTGACTTCACCGACAATTGTAGATGTGCGAGATACGCACTGATTCACTGTGCAATACTACCCTATCGTAGTACCTGTGCTTCCGTGTCGGGTGCAGGGGGCGGACGCAGACCATACTCAGTGAATGTCCGACTCTTGACACCCCTTTCGACTGGTCCGATCCCACTAGGGGCCCTGTCGGACTGCCCATTATTGTCACATCGTGCCAACCGATCGAAGTAATTTGAGTAGGAAGGGTATACCCGCCTCCTAGGAAATGCATGGTTTACACTCGCACAACCTAGTGATTGTAGACTCCTCATTTCTGTGTACGACGTAGAAGTCTAGATTGAATTATAAAGTTGGCTATCCCATCAAGTGACGGCACCTGCGAACGCTTCTCAACGTTTCTGCGCTACACCTTAGGCAGTAATGGAGGAACACAACACTGAGAGTACACAAGTCGCCGCATCGCTGGTTGAGGTACTGCTATGCATAGAATGTGCTCGAACGATATCCACTAATGCTTTACTTAAGGGTGCGACGTCAAAAGATATCTACGATAACACATCAAATGCCACTGTGAGTGTTGATGAAAGACGCCACCTACATCGCCTTCGGGGAAGGCCACTGACATTGTTCTCAGGGGATTACCGGGCAGGGCGCTCACGAAATTAGCGCTAACTCGCCCCTGATTCCTGAGGTGATAGTCACTCCCAAACCAGCATCAGTACGACTTACTGAACTATATTCATCTAGAACGAAGACTTTGACGACGGTGATTCGGCTCTGGGCAGTGTCAGTAAGAGAGCGTCTCGTCACTGCGGTTCTAATTGCTGGTTCTAGAGCAACGCTGGGAGTTCTACAACCTCGATCGAATCAAGCATTTTGAGATACCGTGTGGAGAATGGCCGCACTTATCATGCCTACAAGGAAGAAAAAAACTATGTCTTACCAAATGATGAGGTATGAGTCCCATTACTGACTGCTTGGTATTTTGAATTGATATAATGCAAGATCGAAAATGACCGCTTAGGTAGGGTCACATCAATGTCTGATCAGAGAGCTTCCTAAAATTGACGCAGACCTTCAACATCACTTATTCTACTTGACTTTCGGGGGGAAGCTCTTTACCTGCCCAGCAAAGAAGTTTCATCGGGTTTTGGACATAGGAACTGGAACAGGAATCTGGGCGATCGACTTCGGTCAGTGATTCTTTCAGCGAGTCACGACGATTTGAACTGACCATGGCAGCTGATGAACATCCCGAGGCCAAGGTAAGTAGCGATCCCAACGACACCGAGACCAGATACTGACGGCCAAGGT
Organism: Hyphodiscus hymeniophilus; assembly: GCA_016508695.1. Classification (NCBI taxonomy): domain Eukaryota; kingdom Fungi; phylum Ascomycota; class Leotiomycetes; order Helotiales; family Hyphodiscaceae; genus Hyphodiscus; species Hyphodiscus hymeniophilus. The sequence goes on along the minus strand of VNKQ01000016.1, from coordinate 1,284,410 downwards.
TATTGGTATTGACTTAAGTCCGATCCAGCCAGCATTGTAAGCAGATGTTGCACTCTTCATGGAGTGGTTTGTTTGGCTAACTTTTTTAGTGTCCCACCAAATGCGAGTTTCTTCATCGACGATCTAGAAGCTGATTGGACATATTCCACAAAGTTTGACTTTATTTATTGTCGGATGAATACGGGATCAATCGTCGACTGGGCAAGATTTGTCCAGCAAAGTTTTGAGTCGGAGACTCTGACCCATTGTTCGACTACCTACTGACAAACATCAGTAATCTGGAGCCTGGTGGCTACCTCGAAATTGTAGACATTTTTTTCCCCATCCAAGCCGACGATGATTCCCTGGCTCCTGACTGTCCGCTTGCAAAATGGTCAGATCTCATGTTTGAAGCTTCGAAGGTCTTGCAACGTCCGCTGAATAGTGCCAAGTTCTGTAAGGACCTCCTGATCTCAACTGGTTTCGTTGGAGTAGTGGAGACACAATACAAATGGCCGATGAATAGATGGCCAAAAGACCCGAAATATAAGGAGCTAGGTAAGCTTCAGGCTCAAGAGGAACAGGGAAGCGCTAACTTCCTCAGGAATGTGGGCACATGAGAATATTAGCGCGGGGCTTCAAGGTCTCAGCCTAGCTTTGTTTACTCGTGGCTTGGGATGGTCCGTTGATGAGCTGGAAGTACTGCTGGCCGATGTGAGGAAGGATATGAAGAATCCTAGAATTCATTCATATTGGCCGATGTAAGAGGTATTGAATTTGAAGGAAAGTAAAGCTAACGCCAAGTAGATATGTCATTGCCGGGCAGAAGCCAGTACTTTAATAAGATCTATGAAATGTTAAACCATCGAGGCTTGATAGCCAAGACAAAACTTTCAATAATCTCGGCGATGGCCATCCTAACACTATGTGTAATGAATTCAAACCCTGACTTTCTGATTTCTTGACTGAGCTGTAAAGATTTGGCACTTGCGTAATGGGGGTATTGCGCCCATGATGAGAACCGACAAAAGTGATGGGGTCTGACCAATCTGCATCGCACTACTATGCAGCATCACCCGAAAGAGGCTCCTCCTGTCTAAGCAGCATGTGGTAAATATCTTCAAACAAACGGTTGGGTAGATGGGACGGACAAGCAGTCTTAGCAGGCATTTGATGCTGCCTAAACAAATTGAATTGCTGAGAGCAGAGCAGGCGAGGTAGACATAGAGCGCAGTACTTGGAGCAGGTAGAATATTATACAGCGACGAAATGGTAAAGAAGCGAATGGCATTTTTAAGTAAACACGGGAGTAAATAGATGGACGGAGGGGTAGATCGGCTAATAAAGGAGGAGAAGCGACCTTCGATAAGCTGATAATACACTAGTCCCTGATATCCTTGGCATGACGTCGCAAGGCTGTTGTGCCGCAAACAATCAAGGTAAGGCCGAGCTTGGCTTCCATCCTTCACCCACCACACCAAATTAGACCCCGCTTACATACAATCAGACTCTGCGACAACCAGAACCACATGTATCTGCATCGTCCGACTGTTGCCTCTCCTCATCCTATATTGATTTTTCTATCACCATCTTTCTCCGTCCCCCTCTGCATCCCCATGATTGCGTGAGATCGCGCGGATCTCTTCGTTGTACATTGTCCCAAGTCCAGAGACATCAACAAGATGTCCACAGCTGCCCCAAGCGATGGGGGGTCAAACCCCGAGCATCTCAAAGATAAACTGAAGCATCCCTTCCATAATATGCGGGAGAAGTTTCGTGACACAAAGCTTTACGACGTGAAAGTTGGCTTGATCAACAAGAAGTATGCGCAAATCCTCGGATGGTGGAACCTTGCTGACTCGAGACAGACATGAGATCGGGAAGTTTGCAAATTTGGTATGATACAAAGGAACGGGGATGTGACATCTGTTTACGCTCCCCAGATCAATCCTAACCATCGCCATGACGAAGAACACGAGAAACTCACAGACGAAAAGCGCACGAAGGTCTCCGAAGAACATCGATTTAAGTCTTTCGCTCCCGAGCGCCCAGGCAATAACATCAAGTGGTATGTCGATGGAAGGGACTACTACTGGGTATGTACGATACGCACAGATGTTACCTTTGGCTCATTAAGGATAGGCTGTATCGATTGCCCTCGAGCGCGCGAAGGAGACCATATACATTGCAGATTGGTGGCTTTCTCCCGAACTGTTTATGCGGCGACCCCCATACTACAATCAGGAATGGCGATTGGACCAGATCCTCAAGCGGAAGGCAGAAGAGGGAGTCATGATCTATGTTATTGTGTACCGAGAAGTTGAGGTAAGCTCACACTTCTAGAATTCATGAAATGTGTCGCACTGACTTTTCTTCAAGGCTGCCCTCACCTGCAACTCTGCTCACACGAAACACGCCCTCCAAGCCCTCTGCCCCAAGGGAACGAAAGGGCATGGCAATATCACCGTCATGCGGCATCCCGATCACAACGTACTCGAGAACGCCGCAGATATGACCTTCTATTGGGCTCATCACGAGAAGTTTATCGTCATCGACTACAACACCGCTTTCATTGGTGGACTGGATCTTTGTTTTGGAAGGTGGGACAACCACCAACATCCCCTCGCGGATGTGCATCCAGAAGGCGTCGCAACCGAAATCTGGCCGGGACAAGATTTCAATAATAATCGAGTAATGGATTTCCAGAAAGTTCAAGATTGGAAGGCAAATGAGTTATCCAAAGCCGAATATGGGCGTATGCCATGGCACGATGTTGCGATGGGAGTCGTTGGAGACTGTGTTTATGACATTGCTGAGCATTTCGTGTTGAGATGGAACTTCGTAAAGCGCGACAAATACAAACGGGACGGGCGATACGATTGGATGGAGATTGAGGGAAGGACGGGCGAAAATGAGGATCTAGTGGGAGTCCAAAGACCCGCACATCCGGTTGGCGATTACATTCATCATCCGTTGAGTCCGTTGAGCACCAAGACGCTCGGAGACAAGCAAGGAACAGTTAATGCACAGATTGTTCGGAGCAGCGCTGACTGGTCGAGTGGCATTCTTACCGAACACAGCATTCAAAACGCATACAGCGAACTCATCCGTAATGCACAACACTACGTCTACATTGAGAACCAATTCTTCATCACGGCAACTGGCGATCAACAAGCACCAATCAAGAATACCATCGGAAAAGCGATTGTTGATGCCGTCGTCCGAGCTGGCAAGGAAGGTAGAAAGTTCCGAGTCATAGCTGTCATTCCATCGGTCCCTGGATTTGCAGGTGATCTGAGAGACGATGCCGCCATTGGTACTCGAGCTATCATGGACTATCAGTACAAATCCATATGTCGAGGCGAACATTCCATTTTTGAACAAATCAGAGCGCAAGGTGTTGATCCAACAAACCACATATACTTTTTCAACCTGCGATCCTTCGATCGTTTGAATGTTACTCCCGCGATCAAGAAGCAAGAAGCTGAGTCCGGAGTCAAATACCAAGATGTGCAGCGAGCTGAAGCTGAAGAAATCATGAATTCAGGAATCCATGGTTCAAGAGATCAAGACGAGGGCGCAGATACGCATATGGGCAAGAAACATGCCATCGATCCACGCGATGACTCCGGAGATGAGAAGACAGAAAAGTCGACGGATGCGAAGCGCAAATTTGAGGCTGCCAAGGAAGCGACCGGGACGGGTGGTGAGCCGAAGAGTACTGACAGTGTGGCCAAGAATGCTATGCTCAACCAACCTAACCTCGTTGACGAAGAATGGGAAGGTGATCTCCAAGGCGAGGCGGACAACTGGATACAGGAAGAGCTTTATATCCATGGCAAAGTCTTGATTGTGGACGACAAGACTGTGATCTGCGGCTCGAGCAACTTGAACGACAGAAGTCAGATCGGAATCCACGATTCCGAGCTGAGTATCGTGATGACGGATGAAAAGACCATCAGCAGTACGATGGCTGGCGAGCCGTATGAAGCAGGTCAACATGCGGCTACTCTCCGGAGATATCTGTGGCGTGAACATCTGGGTCTACTCGAGCCGCAAAGTCTCGATGCATCTAAAGACCCGAACGCTCAGCCACCTGATGTTCCGAATGACCCTCACGATAAGCATGAGGGCTACGAGTTCGTGGCCGATCCGTTGAGCGATGAGTTGTGGGAAATGTGGACCAGTCGAGCAAGCAAGAATACAGAAATCTTCCGTCAACTGTTCCATGCCGATCCTGACGACTTTGGTTTGTCTTCCATGCTTGAGCACTTTCCTGCATGCATACTTACACTTTACAGTCAAAACATTCGACGACTACGACAGATTCCTCCCTCCCAAGGGAGTTAAGGCTGGTCACATATACGACCGTATGATACCACCTCAGGAGATTCGACAGAAGTTGGATCAAATCAAGGGTCATTTGGTTTGGATGCCGTTGGACTTCTTAAAAGACGCAGACATGGCAGAGAAGGGCTTACAGGTTAACGCATGGACGGAGAGTATCTACACTTAGGTCGATTTCAGGGCATGTCTGGGATGCAACGTGTTTACGCGCAAGGATTAAGGCGTTGAGGGGGATGGAAGGGTCTGATTCATTTACGCCTTGGGATTGGGGGTCGAGGGTGAACGGCATGACTATCACGAAAATTGGGATACGTGAATCTTGATGTGATGTATTATTTCTAACAGGCATGGAATCTGATCACGCTTTGAATCTCCCTCTCTCCCTCTCTCTCTCTCTCTCTCTCTCTCTCTCCTGATAAAGACGAAGACGACTTTTCGTACCCGCTTTACATGTCATTCCCAGCCTCGATCACGGACAAGCGTCCACCATCTCGCACAATCGGATCTTGCTTCCCTTGATTTTCTATTCGCCCCCCCCACCATCAAGGTTCAAAGCCTTGAACGCGGTAACAAGTGATGTCTTCAAAATATAGCTGGTGGGGCGAGGAAATACGAAACTCACCTTCCAACGAGGATTCCCTGCCCTTTCGAGGGGCGGCGACATGAGATCGTTCACGGCCGAGCACGTGATGTCACGTGTCGAAAACGGCTCCTCCTAAGTCGCCTCACTGTTCCAGGACGAACCCAGGTTCGTCCTGGTGGAGAAAACATGCATGAAGGTACAAGAGCGATTTCCAGTACATGGTCGCTTAGCAAGTCATCGGGTATGACTTTCTTGCTCCCAATCAAAGGGGCCGGATGATACTGATATTATTGTCGTCGAGGAGGTCTTGGGAAGGAGCCAGGATATTAGGCATGGCAAATTATGTGGTATCAATGTATCAAAGGTATATCTATTTAAACCCATCTTCGCCCTTCAAACGTCGCACATCCTCTTAAATGCACCACGAAAGCACCAACTCAGACGTCCAAACTCAATCATGCTTAACCACGCCCCCATTATCCGGGCCCGAGCTCCCCCCGAGCTCTTCTCTATCCCGTGAGGCGCGGCGTGCGGATCCCGGCCCATGGTGACGCCGCCCATGCTGAGCTCGCCGGGGCCGGTCTCGGAGCGCTTGATGTAGTGGCCGGCGAGGAGGTGCTCGTGGGCCTCGCAGGGGCCCAGCACGTAGGCGGCCTCGCCGTGGATCATGTCGTCGCCGGCCAGGAGCTGCTCCTCGGTCATGCGGAGCGGGATCCGGCACACGTACTTGATGAAACACATGATGGCGGACGTCCAGATTATGTTCCAGGCGATGATGAAGAGGGCGCCGACGATTCTGGGGGGTAGGGATTAGGACGGGTTGGGGATTGGTTTTGGGGGATATGGAAGGAAAGAAAGATGCGGGGAGGAAAGACGCGGGGAGGAAAGATGTGGGGATGTACGTACTGTAGCCATACTTGCTTGCCATTTCCCTCAATCGCTCCACCAGGATTGATCAATCCAAAGGCGGCGCATCCTTCAATTGTAGCAAATAAACCAGCGCAGAAGCCGCCGACGAATCCAGCAACGCAGTGGGTATGAAATACGCCAAGGGTGTCGTCGATCTTGCGGAAGTATGCGACCTTCTTGCCCATGATGTTCATGCTGAGCCAAGGAATGGTTCCCGAGGCGAAGCCAGTGCAGATGGCGCCCCATCCCGTGACCACACCAGCGCAGGGAGTGATGGCGACAAGACCGGTGATCATGCCCTGTACTGCACCGATCACGGATGGTTTCTTGAAGTAGATCATATCGCAGACCGTCCAGCAGAGGAGTGACATGGCGGTACAAACGTTGGTGTTGAGGACAGCCGCGCCCGCGTCTGCGGAAGCCGCATAAGGATCTCCTCCATTGAAGCCGTTCCAGCCAACCCAGAGGATTCCCGCGCCAATCAAGACGCAGAGGATATTGTTCGGGCGTGAGTCTTCGCGGTCGGCAGCCAAGCGAGGACCAATCCAGTGTGCGCCTACGAAACCCGCAGTTCCGGACGACAGATGGATAACGTAGCCACCTGAGTAATCTATGACACCCATCTGGAAGAGCCACCCACCTCCCCAGATAGAGTAGGCCCCGATCGTGTAGGAGAAGGTTATCCACAGGGGCACGAAAAGCATCCAGGCGGTGAAGTTCATGCGGCCCAGGAATGAGCCAGCCATGATGACGATAGTGATGGCCGCGAACACAAATTGGAAATATATCATGGTCGAGAGCGGGAAGTTTTGGAATAGGACTGGCGAGGTGGATGGCAATTGAGATTGCCCGAGTTCTTGCGCCATCGTGACGACCGGGCCAGGTCGTCCAACGAAGGGCAGCATGTATATACCGAAGGCCATCTTATAGGCCCAAAGAACCCAGGTGATCAGGACTGCCGCAAATCCATAGAAGGCCATAAATGCGCTGTTGATCGCCCACTTGCTTCGCATGATTCCAGCGTACCTGAATTGAATCAATAAGCGAATGAGAGGATTGATTGGTAATTCATGACTTACATGACCATCAGGCCAGGAATACTCTGGAGACCGACCAGAGAGGCTGCCGTCAATTGCCAGGCTTGGTCACCAGTATCCAACCAGTCGGTGGTGGTGAAGTTGTACTGGGATCCAACATTGCCGGCAATGTGCCCAAGGTCAGCTGAAGTACCTGACATGCTGAATTATCGCTCACGAGCCCGCAGTATTTGGATTGCGTTGTTTTGCGCTCAATTACTCGTGAAGGGAGTTTGTCGGATCTCCAGCTGGTCGGCAGTGGGGTGGTAGAGTTCAAGAAGTCGCCAAGAGCGTCGGTGGAGAATGGGAGCACCGGGGGGGTCTTTATGCAAACCCCTCGACAGCTCGACCAGCGTGGCGAGCTTGAAAAAGATGAGCGGGAGCTTTGGAGCTTTGAAAAGATGGGCAAATCACCTTATCCTTATCTGGACCTATGGCAGCGCTGCAAAGCAGGCCATCCTTGAATAATGGGTAAGAATAAGATGGGCCGGCGCAGAGTGGCAGAGTGGCAGAGTGGCAGAGTGGCAGAGTGACAGCCTGACAGAAGCGGGTTGAAGGCAGGTGCGGGACCAGGATGAGGATGAAAGCGGATGAAGTATCGACCAAGGGCCAAGGGCTGGCTACTCCAAGGTCGAAGATTCCAAGGGACAAGGGGAGGACAAGGGAAGGGAAGGTTGGACGGGATATGCAAGGGCCATTGGTTCCGCATGCAGTTGAGAACTTGAGATGGGTGGATAACAAAACAACCAAGCTCCCACGTTATTCATCATGTTTGTTCTACTTCAAGAAGAATGCATACATACCACAGCCGTGGGATATCCGAATTGGCGAGGCACAGTCTGTGGGCGCATCCCCCTCTAGTTTGTGAGACAAATATCCCACGCGTCTCGTTTCCAAATACTGTATACAGCTTGTACACGCATCTGGACCCTGAGGTTTCTTCAATAAAGCCCCATCATTTCCCCATAAGAAGGGTCGTTGTCCTAGTGGGATGACTATTGGTGTCATCTGAAGGTATAGAGTTAGAGTATCGGATAAGCGGAGAGCTATCCTTTAGAGATATCCTTTGGCTTGCAGCCGTTTGCCGTTATGGTTCTAAAGTTTGCGGTTTGTCCGTTCCATGAGACAGACCTTGACCATCCTACAACAGAGGAGTACTTGTACAATAGAACCAGAGGGGGTTCCGAGTCTATGGTGATGTCTCCGGAGTTCGGTCTCTCAAGCGATTCGTGTTTGATCGATTGTCCACCATCTTCATACGGGCCTGGGCTGATTCGACCCAATGCGAGATGAGATGCTGGATACAGATAGACATGCGAGTGATGATGATGATGATGATGATGATGACGATGATGAGGATGATGTCCGCTCCACCTATCACTCTGGATGTGCTTATCATCCAGGATGGAAGAGGAATGCTCTCAAATGAATGCTCTCAAATGAACTGGGTATAATTCCTCTCCTTCCTCGCTTGAAGATGCGATGTTGGGATATCCGGCTCGACGACGTCGGCCACGTCCAATGTCATGTCGCCGTCTTATCAGTGGCTTGACTCCTTGGCGCGGCCCCTTGTCCAAGACCGTAGACGACAAGCTTTGTGGGGAAATGGGACCCGTTGACTGGTTGGCTTGGCGAAACGATCTGCCCCCGCTGCAACATGAACAGGGGGAGGGAAGGTGTTCTCTTATCTATCGCGGGTGTTGGGGGTTTTTGCTTTGTTTTTAACTGACACTTGCTTGTTTGTGTTACTACTGTACTGACGTTCACTTCATCGATGGTTGTGGCTGAGATCACGGGATCGGAATAGAATGCACGAACGAGAAACGAAAACGAATGAGACAAATCCGAATCCTGTGATGGATTTATTAGATGTCGGAAACCGGGAAACGCTGGACAGTTAACCTACAGACACTTCATGCAATGGTCCGCAACTGACATCCCAAATCCTTCGTCCTGCGGGAAAAAGAGGCTACTACTCGTCTCTGCCCACGCTTCTATCTACTGAGCACAGTCAGCTATCTGGATATGTGGAAGGCCGACTTACCAGTCATCAAGTCGCCAACTCAACCACTCTACACTGCATTTCATCTGGCAACAAGGTAACTGTTATAGCAAGGAACTACCTGAGCGTGAATCGTACTCTCCATGAAGCTTAGTCAGCCTCTCGATATAGCAAATACTGTAAGGTCCAGGATACAAAGTGGCGTCAGCCAGGGGTTTTCTTTGGAATCTATATCTCGAGAACTATCCCCACATCAGAATTTCATCACCCGCAACCGATAAACCTCTTCAATGTCGCACGTGATACGTCCCCACGCTGCTGTCACGTGCTATCCGTACCGCATCGTGTTACAGCATCTCCATCCTCCAAAGAAAAGGACTGAGAATGCGGAGACGTAGATAGGGACAGGCACCGCGAGAGGGAGGCTTCTTATATGGGTAAGAATTCTCTCGCTTGAGAGAGAAGTAGACTATCTGCCTGAAGCAGAGCAAGTCGCGATTTACGACCAGAGATAAAGGAGCGGCTCAATGTTGAAGAGGGAACAGGATACGAATGAGATCGAGTAAGACGTGAACGATTACGTTTCCAGAATCCAAGGAAGCCTACAGGTGGGTGGTTGTTTTTATATACCTCATTATACATGTTATCATATTCTGCAGAGTTGAGGCTCTCAGAGTCAAGGTGTTCTGCTGGCTCATCCTGCCGAGCGATGCACCATGAAGGACCTTGGTCACTCTACGGTTTAAGTGCCGGAAACGCTCCTTTGCAGCTTCAGTCATCGTCTATGAAGAAGGGCTCCAGAAACTTTTCAATCTATGATTATCATTATTTTATCTTCTCGCCGATGAGGCAACGCTTCACCCGAAGCTGTGTATAAATCCATCACATCTATGTTGATATACAATTTTACAAACCCCCCAGCGCCTAGTGTCACAGTAACTCCAGCCCCATAAGCATTACAACGTTTTGATCCCGCCGAAAGAGAGTGCGCCATCCATCAGATATAAGAAACCCTCACTTGATCCGTTGCCGGAAACGAGCTCTTGGTAACGGGTACCTTCGTCGTCCCGTTCACAATATCAATCGTACTCGCCGTCGTCCCATTCACAGCGACAACCGTCCTCCCCGCCTCCGCCGTACACCCCGTGAAGGTAACGGTCCCGAAATCCGCAAAGGGCACCAAGCCCCCACTGGAGAAGTCCTCCACGATCCACTCCGCGTTCTGCCCCGCCAGGAGACTGCTATTAGACGGCGCCTTCAGCATCGAGGAGACGGAACCCCCCGTCCGCTGGTTCGACATGGAAGCTAGACCCACGGACGCGCTGGGCGCCTCGATGACGAGCTCGATCGTGTCGTTGCCGGCCACTTCGAACGTGAAGTCCGACCACCCCGCAGGGTACCACTCGTACCAGCCCCAGTACCCGTACGCGGACGAGCCGTCCGCGAAGACTTCCACGCCCCAATCGACGCCCGTCTGCAGGATCGCATTTCCGTACGTGAAGCCATCGATTCCGACCCAAGCCGTTCCCCACCATGTTCCTGGCCCCGAGACGGGCGGTTTCGGGATGGGGACCACGAAGGTCGCGATCACGATGTTGAAGGTCTCGCCTGTGGGAGGGGCCGTGATGATTGCTCCGGCCCAGTTCGTGGTGTAGTATTGGGTGGCGCTGCCGTTTTCATTGGGGAGGACTGCGGTTTCGTTTGTGGGGACCTGGATGGAGGGCCCGGATGAGCCAGCGGTGCGGATGTTGGATGCTGGTTTGGAGCCGCCTGCGGAGTGCATCTGCTGCAGGTTGTGGGTGCGTTGCTTCATGCGTTGATCTAACGATGATCCGCCCGGTCGGGCCATGGCTGTAGTTGCGCACCACAGGGCGAAGAAGGGGAATGAGAACTTCATGCTGATGCAGTGATGAAGGAGTGAACTGACTTGGGGTAGAGACAGTGGTAAAGACAGTGGTAAAGACAGTGGTGAAGACAGTGCGTGTGAAAGTAGAGACAGATGGAGAGACGAACGTGAGATGGATACTTCCATGCTTTATCGAAAAGGTAGGTGACCAGACAATAGCTCTGGAATGGTGGCAAGCTGAGGCCCAGCCCGTAGTAGTGGGACGGCATGAGCGTTCTGGACCATCAGGAGGGCCGGCAAGCAAGCCTTTTTAAATATTCCTCAAAGCCACGATATCCAGATGCAGAGATGCCACGTTCAAGCCTCACGGTAGGTTGTGCCAGCGAGGTGGAAATCCTCTCCGGGGAATCAGACTTTGGCGGGGGTCTCCATTGGCGAGAACGCGAGATGAACCAATTTCAGGGGCTCAGCCAAGCGAAAAGGGGCTACCAAAACCGAATGAAATGGCTGGATGGAGTAAGGCTTTGCGGACGTTGCGCCGTTATGGAATTATGGAGTTTCTGCATTGAGCGTGAAGCCTCTGGCATTTTCAATTCATTTTGAACTATCGATGTTGCATCTTGGAGTCGTGCAAATTGCAAAGTCAGGTGCTCGGTGGTATTGTAGATACAATACTCGTTTTGGGTCTGTGCATGCAGTGAATGGAATGGTACCCCTTTTTCCGAGGTGACGAGATGAATCACTAGAGACCCAAACAACGTGTATATATTCGGAGACGGTGCAAGGAGAAAGAATTCAGCTGGGGATGGCATGGCTTTTACTGCATCCAAAGTGAGTAAGGTACCGCTCCGCCAACTGCAAGAAGTTACGTCGCCTTCCAATATTCCAAGTACTGTATGCCGTACTTTATTGCGGACATGGCTGAAAGCACTCTGCAATGAAATTACATCGGTCAGTTATGACCCCTCTTCCTCTCCCTCTCCTCTGTCCTGATTTCTAGTCCTTTTCGATCCAAGTTAGTCAAAGTAGCAAACCCTTTGCACAAGGTTTGGTGTCCCTGTCGCTTATCCTGGATACCCGGACTGTTCGGTACGTATTATTTGATGATGATTCTCTCGTGGTTGGAAGTACCTTAAAGCTTATTATGCTTACTACGAGTTAGGCACCGGGCATCGACTGATTAACATAAATCTCCCTTCAATTATTACATCGCAACCTCCATCACTCTTCAAAGCGAATTCGACCTCCTGGTCATTGTCTTCAACAATCATCCGTGCAGGTTGCCTACCACTGTAGAATGAGTGTCGCCCGTAATCGGGGAGTCATCGTCGGAGTACAGATTAACTATCCACCCGTGCTCACGAATCGCCCTCTCCGCGGCAGGAAAGCCGTCCTCATCGCGCAGCCAAGTGAAGGTGTTCCTGGTCACCATCTCCGAACAATCATCGTCCTTGAGATTTCCATAAGAGACTGAGATATCGCCGTCTGTTGACTGCCCATTCTTGGCTCGTAAAGGGATGCTATGGACGGTGGTGTTCGTGCGCTGGCCACGGCGACAAAGACAGGTCAGACCTCCGTATTCGAGACAGCGATTTGGCTTACGTCGTACATGTTGACGAATGTCGATGTTGGTATTTGCTATCGCAGTAGAACCAAATCGAGCGAATGGGAAGAGCGAGGGAACAGTGTAAGATTGGTCGTGAAATAGGTACATGGGTCGACATTCGTCAGCACGCGATATTTCTTCTATCCCCTGGGGCAGTATTGACACAGGCTCTTGTATAAAAGACAGGAGCGTTCCGGTCCATGCTGCCACGTTGAGATCGATTATCCACCAAGCCTGACGTGCCTCTTGTATAGCACGTGCATGTGCCCCGATGATGAAGGCTCTGAGCCAAAGAAATCCCAGGCGAGGATCCCGTTTCATCAGGACACGTAGTAAGGTATGCTGATCCAATACGATATCTGAGTCGAGGAATACGAAAATCCCTTGTAGACATGCTCCGCAGATATTACATTCTACACCAGGTTCAAAGAAGATGCTATTGAGGAGTGCTTTGGTTCCTACCGCATTACAACTCAGTATAAATAGCCTGTCAGATTGGTTGAGCTTCTCGCTCCATGCCGGGATTTTGGAGACCGTCTCGTTATTGACTCGTGCTTTACGGCGAACTCGAGGGCTGGTAGCCGAATCCGTGTGTCGTCATATCTGGCCTCAGGGAGAAGTTGTGTCGCAGATATAGCAGCATTGCACTCCTCGGCCACTTCGTGAGACTCGCAATAACTTTAGAGATAGTTTATTACAGTGGGCCAGTGGTGAATGATGGCGCACGATGCTGAGCTGGTAGAAAGGGAGGTTTTGTTCCGCGCAGAAGAGTAAAGTGTTGTACTGATATAAGCTTCGTATACCATGGTGAGTAAAGGATAACACCTTTATCACTTGGAATAGATGCATTCCAACCTCCCACCAGGGCGAGTACCGCTGCCCACCACTGAGCAGCGTCATCATCAATATCTCCCAAATCTATTGTCGCCATGGTGAAACCTGTCGGGGCAATATCAGACGGAATACTGTCTTTGTCCCATCGGCCTCGTAGATATTGTACTTAGGGCTACACGCTTCGGGAATGATCTCAGCCCATCGTGCAGAAAGTCTGTAGATCCAGGCAAGGATGAGTAAGGTATTATGATTATCGTTCTCATTGGAGCATTGGGGGAACACGAATGAAGACTTTTGCGAATCCGTGATAGCGAGTATCGCAGACCGATCCGACGCAACTGAGATTGAAAACTCTTGATCAAAGGCTGGTAGATCAACCGGTCCCCGCACGATTCCCCACGTAAATATCCCCGATGCAGTAACAGTAGTCGAAAATGATGCGTTGATCGCAAGATTTTCTGGGAAAGAAGGGTGGGTGAGAAATGCTTTCTCAAGTGAAAATAGACAATCTCACAAAGGAATACGGGATTTCACATCTGCGGCTACTATTCTGTTGTAAGAGCAGCAGCAGTCAGTAATGGAAGTGACCAAGGCAAACCAGCTGCCACGTTTCTCGGGATCGAGAGGAAGAGAATGTGTGTGCCTGTCAGCGAGTCGACGATATTGTAGACATTGAACTCTCCAAGTTCTCGATTGAGGGAAATGTAATGGAAAATGACTGGTTGATTCGCAATGGTCCAAGCAAGTACTAGGAGTTTGAATTCCAGAGAGATTCAGGGAAGGCAGATGCTGTGAACAGCTCGGCTGAAAGATCAGAAAGATCCGAATGAACGGAACATTCGAGCACACCGTTGGCCCTCCTACTCCGTATGTCCTTGACAGAATGAGAGAGAGTTGCATGAGGTCCAGGAGAGCTGTGTAATCTAATGGTAATCCATACGAAAAGATATTGAAGAGCAGAACTGTCTCACCACCGTAATCGTGAATAACTGGGATATTATAAACATGCACAGACAGTTAGAGTAGCTCAGATTAGTCTCCCAAAAACTATTGCACTGCCACTTGATGTCATCCCAGGAAAGTGGATCTCAAATTATCGTCGCCCGTGACGTGGAAGAGGCCGCTTGGGTTTCATTTCATCTCGAGAAAAGACAATCACTTGTAAAGTGCAGCAATTCCTCCCTGCACGAGCCAGGCCCACCTCCAACACCAACATTCCGACTGCTCGAATTCTCGGGATAGAATGCCTTGCGGGCTTCTTGCATCAACATTCGAGGAATGATGGGTGACTGGAGTAGCGCATCTCGAGTAGATAAGAGTTGGAACCGACGCAATCTGCGATTCTATCGGGGCAGATGCGAGATTGAGATATTTCAAATCTCAAAAATATGGTTTGTTGAGTCGTATTGCATTCGCAAGTGTGGGCAATGGCATGAAGTAGCCAGCACAAGAATTTCCAGGTGTGCTCGAATAATTATTCGTATTTCGAGGGGTGACAAATCTGCTAGACGTTTTTGAGTCCTCCCCCTGATCCTCTAGCAAGGGATATCCAGTCATTAACAGATACCTTCGAACTCCGCACAATTCCATCAGGTAATTCAGGAATCTGCTCACCTTCCTGCAATCCAGAAGTTATCGATCTGTTCTGAATCTCTGATAGGGGTAAGCGCTTATGTCGATCTTTGCAGGTCTGGAGACTCCGCTTGGGTATGATGCCAGCAAACGACAACCTAACTTTAAATAGAGGTCGACATAAACAGAGCTCCTTGTTCTCGGGAGCTATCCCGTCATCTCACTGCCTACTATATAGTCATGTCAGCAGCAATGTGGAACCATGACGTACGTCAGCAGAGCGCGAGAAGCCACCAAGCTGGAAAATATAAACATGCCTTGCAAATCGTACAAAGGTAAGCAGCCGATGGTGTGATTTGGAGTCTCACTTTTCAATAAACCAATAGGACTTAGTGAGACATAATCCTTACCTTATGCTCTGAATGGAGGACCTGCCGATATGTCGCATATCTCCAATTTAAGCGACTCTCGCTTATCTGGCAGGAAAACAAGGTAGCCCCTTTACGGAACAAGAAAAGGCTTGTTCCCTCTTCGGCTCTCCACCAGACGATCAGCTATTCAATAGGCTTCCGCCCATCTGCGTCAAAAAGAACGATCGACAGATCTCCACAGGGGGCATGTTCGGCTTTCTGTCTCGTTTTTCTTCTCCCAGTTGGGCAAGCCTACGACTTTGTAATCACCCAATAGAGCTGATTGCTCAACGATCGCGATCGCAGTACTGGTATATAGCTCAAGGACAGATGCCAGTAAGATTCTCTTTTGTTGAACGTAGATTCTCTTTTCTCTTGCACAATGTTCTCTAAATATCTGGCTTCTACAATCGCTGCCTTCCTGGGAATATCAAACGCAGCTTGCAACTATGGCACATCCGAATTTCCTCGCGAGCCAAATGTTCCTGCCTCTAAATTCAGCTATACCGGTCTGACCGGTCCATTGAACTGGTACGGACTGAACGAAACCGCCAATGCGATGTGCGACAAAGGTATGAACCAGTCACCCATCAATATCGTCACAACCAATGCAACTATCACCCACGGTGCCAGTGTCTCTCTTAATATACCCTCATATCCTGGAGGGGCTGATTTCGAGAACCTGGGCACCAATGTCGAAGTGGTCGTCAATGGAACCTTGATAGACGCGAACAAGACGTATTCCCTTGCACAGTTTCATTTTCATACCACGAGTGAGCATCGGATCAACAATGAATACTACCCTATGGAAATACACTTCGTGCTCGAAGCGGCAGGTAAGATGAAGTTCCGTACCTTTCGAGTACTGCGCCTCAGACTGATACTGTTAGACAAAACGATTGCAGTCGTAGGCTTCCTCATCGATTTTGGACCGACAGACCCTCTCCTATCATCCGTCTTCGCTTCCGTTTCGGAGATTCCCTCTCCTGGAAACGTCACCTTGACCGGCCCCCTTGACTTCTCGATCTTACAATATCACCTCACACACAACACCATCTACCGTTATGAGGGTTCTCTTACCACGCCTCCTTGTAGTGAAAAGGTCAAATGGATCATTGGCACAAAGCCCTTGTACATTGACGTCGACACATACAAAGAGGTGAAAAAAGTCGTAAAGTTTAACGCACGTTATACTCAAGATGGACTGGGCCAAGCAAACCTTTTGGAGAATGCTGCTACGGAGTTAAATAGATGAGCAATATTGCTTCAGGGTTGGGGGGCGTGGTCGGTCACCTGTAATAGATGGGATGGATCTATTTACCAGACTAATTCTCATACTGTGCAATACAAAGAAACCTCAACCACCAAACTAATAAGGCGATGATTCCCTCATGTTTTTCCACCGACATCAATTTGGCATCCGCATGAGCACTACCTCTAGCGCAGCGGGAAGTCTCCGAAAGTTGTAACTGGAATGTTCATCGTGATGGATCGTATCAGATAATGTAGCAGGTGGAAATTTTTTGTATTTGTGCTTAACGACAAGGGTTCAAGTTGAAAAGATTGAGATGGAACTAAAGAAGAAGCACAAATAGGGCGAAACTGATGACGTCTCATACCTGCATACTTGAATATACTGCACCACGACCACCAAACGCTGGAAGTAATGAGCCGGATCTTGTTGCAGCAAGTATGCTCACCAATGAATGATCTGCCCTTTAAGGCTCAGGGTTACAGAAAAAAGGGGTTGGAAGCCAGGCTCAGACCTCGGCGTCCAAGTCTCCCAAACTTGTTGGAAATTGCCTTTAATTCACTAGACTTTCTTTCCTCTCCTTGCAAGCTTCTCAATCTCGACGGAGACTGCGTCCGTGACCTCAACAGTTCCACTCTTCCCATTCAAGTCAGCAGTCTTCACTCCGGCCTCCGTCACGTTCTCAACCGCTTCCATAAGCAACGTTGCGGCCTCTTTCTGTCCCAGCCACTGTTGGATTATGAAGTTAGCACTTTCATCATCAGGTCTTTTTTTAGACCGAACGAGAGAGTTTGAGTACTGCAAAAGAAAATCGGAAATCGTCTGAGTATAGAACGGTAAAGTACAAAGAATGCAATTATGATCGGCAGGTAACAATTTTATGAGCCGAATCTACTTACCAGGAGCATTTCACTCGCAGTCCAGAATGTAGCTACTGGATTCGCTACTCCCTTCCCAGTAATATCGAAAGCACTGCCATGAATCGGCTCAAACATGCTCGGGTTCTTCCTCGTAGGATCGAGATTACTCGTGGGAGCAATTCCTATACTACCTGCTAGAGCAGCTGCGAGGTCAGAGAGAATGTCCGCGTGAAGATTCGTGGCGACGACTGTGTCGATACTCTCAGGCTTGAGAACCATGCGCGTAGTCATTGCGTCAACGAGCATTTTGTCGACTTCCACGTCCGGATAGTCCTTCCCAACCTGCGTGGCGACACGATCCCAGAAGACCATGCCATTCCGTTGAGCGTTACTTTTGGTTACCACGGTCAGCTTCTTTCTCGGTCTAGACCTAGCAGTCTCAAAGGCGAATCGCATGATTCTTTCTGTTCCGTGGCGTGTGAATATAGAGACCTCGGTGGCTACGCTCCATGCCTCGTCCATGTGCGATGTCCCGCCGTGGCCTGCGTACTCGCCTTCACTATTCTCACGAATGATGACCCAGTCCAGATCTCCAATCTTGCAATTTGAAAGAGGAGAGGAAGTACCACGCAGAATACGAGTAGGTCGCACATTTGCGTACTGTTGAAGCGGTTGGCACAGTGCAAGACGAAGGCCCCAGAGGGAAATATGGTCCGGTACATCTATTGAGACATCAAAAGGCATGGACCATTCTAAGAAGTGGAAAACGCACCCGGTGCGCCAACGGCCCCGAACAAAATAGCATCGAATCCTTTCACAATCTCCAAGGCATTATCCGGGAGATACTTGCCCTCTTTCCTGTACCTCTCACTACTCCAATCGAAATGCTCAAACTCCAGGTCGAAAGTATCCAGTTCCTCCGACAGCTTTTGCAGAACTGTGATCCCGGCGGAGATCACCTCAGGTCCAATGCCGTCCGCAGGGATTGAAGCGATTTTGTAGCTCTGGCGACCTGGGGCTGCGATGCCTTCGGTGCCGCTGGAGTCGACGACTTTCGTTTCAACTGCTGAGGGCGCCATGGTGAAGGTGTACTCGAGTGTGAAATCTAATTGGGCTGGAACATGTTTGCTGAAACGCCTTTATGTATGCTTTCTTGAGAAGTTGAGGTGCGGTTAAACGTTGTAGCGTCACGGGCGTTGCGGGGACGTCATTGAAATGTCGGTTGGGTTTCAACCGACACGACTCAAGAAGCCTGAAGAGTGGGATTCATATGACTCGTGGGATAGAGCGAAATGAGTTGTCCGAACAAGGGACAAGTAAGAAGTGAAGGAAGAGGAATGTGAGATATAATCACTTAGTAGTCCTCAAGAAACCGATTTCGACATATAATACACGCCTATCTATCTAACAGCACGGCCAGCGCTAATCCCAAAAACTCCCATGAAACGAACCAGGCTTGGCACATTCAAGACCAAGCCATCAATCCTAAATGCCACGCTGAAATAGCAAGTCGCTCACCAGAACTTGGATCGTCGACCATTTCTACTCAAAGTCTCAAGCTTATTGCTGT
This sequence comes from Hyphodiscus hymeniophilus, assembly GCA_016508695.1. Lineage (NCBI taxonomy): Eukaryota > Fungi > Ascomycota > Leotiomycetes > Helotiales > Hyphodiscaceae > Hyphodiscus > Hyphodiscus hymeniophilus. The sequence goes on along the minus strand of VNKQ01000016.1, from coordinate 1,265,564 downwards.
CTGCTCAGCCTACGACTTCTAAATGCAAATCCTCCTGTCGTACTAGTTGGACTCGACGGCGTAGCCTCCCTTGTCAAGCCCGACACTCCTAGCTTGACCTCTCCTACTCTCCTCAACATACCCTGCAGTGACATTCTAACCTCGACACCCATCTCGCGTCCTAGGAGCTCCACGCCAAGTGGATAGAAGACCTCAACGTATTTCTCGAAGCCTTCCGCTGGGAAGTTTGTATAACCTTCGAGAACATCTACGACGACTGGTCGCCATGCCATGATATTGCGCTGCTGACTCTCCTCTTCCAGTTCCGTAAAGCCTCGGATGATGTCGGCGCATAGCGGCACGAGCGCGTTTTCCGTTTCGGTGCGATTGGATTTGCGTTCGGGGTTCTCGTCATGATACATACGCAGAAGTATGGATACGTATGTGGCTGCTGAACCGGATTCCTGTTTGAGAAGGTTGGGGGGCTGTTTCATGAAGCCCTCGCGCCAGAGACGCATGCGTAAATCTTTATTCTCATTGAACTTCTTCGCGAAGAGGAATGATTTCTTCAGAAGAGCCATGAGACGTAATAGTTCTGGGGAAGGAATCTGCGCATACACGGCGTCGTTTGAGAATAACTCGTTGACCGTTTCGATCATGAGAAGTTGGAGAACGCATCGGGTGATGATCTTATTGAAGAACCGTCTTCGGGCAGCTGTCACTACAACTGGTTGCTGCTGCAGTCCGGATTGAGGCTTGTAGTCCTCCAGCTCGGAGCCTTGTACTGTGGGCGTCTTCGCCTCGTCGTCATTAATGGATTCGCTATCTGAAGTAGCAGGACCAGAATTGCCATTGAGCTTCAGGGATTTCTCATCGCCTGATTGGTCTTCAATCGGTATAGCGCCATTCTCAAGGCTTCCAGCTGCGGAGGAGGTCGCTGCTGAGAATAATTGGTAGGCGGTCGTTCGTTCGAAGAGCTCGACGAATGCACCGACGATCTTAGACCAGTGCTGCGGTCTGAATTTAGTGACATTCTGGAGGATGAGCTGTTGCAGGCAGTTGCTACCAATGCGGGCGATGGTGTCATTTTCTTGGCATATACAAAGGCCAAGGAGATCCAACCATCGGTCGAGCATACTCTCCAAGGATTCGAAGTAGTGAGTGAAGAGAGTGATCATGTTGCGGAGTGCCTGGATCATAGTAGTTGATAACCAGACTGACAGCTCCTCGTGGTTAAGGACATTGGACATTTCTGATTTTGACTTCAGCACCATGAAGATGGGATACAGAAGCTGTCTCCAGAGTATGTCCCAGAAGTCCGCAGGAAAATCGCCACCGTGTTTGATAAGCGAGTCAAAGAGGTAATTGAGTGCATTTGATCTAACTTCCAGATCTTCTCCAGTCATGAGAACATCATGGAAAGCAAAAAGAACTGGAAACCAGAAAGTCTCCTCTTGCGATGTTCTACTCGGCTGTACCGTCAAAGACTGATCTGATTGGATTGTTCCATCAGAGTTAACATCAGACCTGGCTCGATTCGACAGTGGACATTCTGGGGTCTTCAACATTTTCGGAATGATAGACTTCAAAGTCTCCATTGCCTGCAAACTCTTCTTCTGGAACTTCATATTTTTGGAGAATTCCGTCAAACAAACTATGAGATCTGCGAAAGCACCTTGAGATATGACCATGCCAAAGCGTGTTTGGTATATCTGATTGACATTGTCAAATGCAAGGTTGACAATGCTTTCGTAATGCTCACGTGCAGCAACAGTGAAGACACCAAACATCGTTCGCCAACCGGATCGAATATTCTGCCCTCGTGCTTGGATCATCTGGATGAGACACCTTAGTGTCATATCCTTCACCGTAACGACAGTACTGTTTTCCATGACGTGCATGAATGGTTTAAGGAAGTCCTTCTGGAACTGGAAACCTGGTAATTCCTCAATCTCCATGAATCGCATGGACAATTGTCGTAAGGAGTCGAGGGCGAAGAAAACAACGGCGGTGTTGTTATGGCACCCCACTTGGTTGAAGTGCTCACCTAGGACGAGCCAGATATTTGTCCATTCGAATCTCACTCGCTCCATATTGTAGTAACTAATCTCCACGAGTTTCTGGAGGCTATATGTTCGCGGTGACTCGTTCGAACCGGATATCTTGATTTCCTCCCAGCTCACTTCGGTCAGAGCGCGCACAAAGTGAACAATAGCATCTCCAGACAGCTTCGCTGTATTGGTAAATATCCGATCGACTGCTTTGATAACATCGTCCGACCGGCTTTCCATCGCAATCTCCACGGAGTAGCTCGTACTACTCGACGTCGTTGACCTGGGCCGCGGTCGTGAAGGAGGTCGGAGAGATTGGGCCGATTTCCTAGACGCTCCAGAGTCCATCCTTGACGGAGCAACGATCCGTGCTCTCGAGACATCAGGGATGGAGCCCTCGTCAACGCCATCCGATATCAATTGAAGCCGGTCAAGTTGGCTGATGCACATAAGGATGTCACGCCATGATTCTTTTAACAGGTTACCCTCGGTCTGGGCAATTTCGAGCAACACTTTAAGAGCTTCGATGTTTTTGGCCATCACTTCTGTCGGATTGTTGAGGTTTGTCGCATTCTTTAAGGCGGAGATAAATGCCTCTCGGGGAGTCTCCAGATCAAACAAACAGGCAATCCTGACAGCAAGTTTCATGCCCTCCATACACAACTTGATGACTTCTAGATTATGGGCATTCTGCATCTGCCCAGAAAGCCCAGAAAAGAATGACATCCAGGTGACATCGAACATGGGACCAACATGCTTGAAAGATGTAGCAGGAATGAACCTGACCCCACCAGTTTTGGAGGCATTTTTCCGTTGATTACGAAATAAATTCTTGAAAAGTTGTTCGGACCTATGGGAGATCTCCTCAGATTGCTGAAGATAGGCTTCGCGCTGCAAGTCACGGCCGACCGTGGCAAAAGCTTGTCCAAGACCGGATGCAATTCCGCCACTAGTTGGCTGTGGTGTAATGCCCATTGCAGCCGCTGCTTCGCGCTCACTTCGGAGGACAATCTCGTTGTGAGCAATCTCGTCGTATATGCCAATCAGGTAGTCGTCCGGCAAGCTGGCGTTGTCGTTGATACCGCGGTTATTCTTGATGAAGTCTTCCTTCGTCATCCGTTTTGCTACTTTGGCGCTGTGTAAATCAGTGTTTAATAAAATAACAGAGTACGACAAGATATATGCTGTATCTGCATTTGCAAAGGCATTCGGGTTGCCAGTAACATATCGATTTGCGAATTTCAGCATAAAACGGTCAATCTTTTGAGCTTCTCCGGGCAGGCGGAAAGATTGAAGGAATTCTCGCAACGAATCAACAAATCGCCTCTTGGCGAAATCCATTTCATCCACGAAAGCATGCATGATCGCAATGTGGGTCTCATCCCCTTCTCCCAAGAACTCTCCAATCTGTGCTTTATCAAGCCTATCTTCCGCAAGAAGGAATCTGGCAACGTCCTGAGGATTATCACTCGGGATAAATCCTTCCGACAGCAGGAGTTTAATACCTCGCTTTGGCTTGAAATTAAATTGGTTGATTGCTTTGCTCAATGCTGTTTTCCGAGCCTTCTCCTTTTCTAATTGCTCGGGATCATCCTCATAAACAGGCGTTGAGGGTGGAATTGGGGTATCGCCATTGGGGATTCTGGAGGAGCTATCGTTCGTCGAGGGATCAATGGACTCGCGGAATTCTTCTGATTGTCGTCCATCTGTTTCTCCTCCAGTAAGATCTGCAATCCCCTGCTGCGACCAATTCACAAGTGACCTCAAAACTTCTACCAAACAATCTAGGGCCTGTCGCTTGATTATGTACTCTTTCGGGATTTCGTCATTGACTTCAGTATGATTCGACATGTGCGCGGTTGTCAATGATGGTGGAAGTGTTCCTCGTGCTTGCCAGTCTGCGCCAGCAGAGTTGAATGCACCCTTTGCAGCTCGTTCGTCGTATTGAACTTGAGCAAGAGGGGTTACCATGACCGGAGCACTTGCAGCTTTGGAAAGATCTTCAATCAGCGTTTGGAACATGTTATCCACGTTTCTATCGCAGTCATAGTTGAGATATGTCTCCACGAGAGCTCTTGGATCCCCACAGAATCTGAGCAAGATACCCATAAAGTACGCTTTCTGGACAACGGGAGCATTCCTTCTCTCCAGAAGCGCCAGGTAGATCTCATTCAAGAACACCTCTATTTCTTTCTACACAGTAATCAGTCCAAAGTCTACAATGAATCGCAGGAATACGAACCTTGAAGGGTGCCCTCATAAATTTTAGCATCAGCCAAAATATCTCGCAGCAGACCTCAAATACTCTGTCCACCGAACTGGCTCCGTTTCTCGTTATACTAAGACAAAGATAGAATTTGATAGCTTGCAAGAATCCTGTCGGCTCGTTGCTTTTGCTGTTCGTAATCGTACATAATGGGGAGGTGAAAACAAGCATATGGTTGTTAAGTAAAGTATGGATCAAGTGAAGAGAGATCAATTTCGACCTCATCGCTTGCCCTTTTAGGTCATAGAGCTGATCCGGTGGTAGAATCTTTGTGCTGAGGTTGCAGAACGAACGGAAGACCAAATATGCATCTCTTATGTATACTTCATCTTCCGTCTCATCAGAATCCATGCCATCCTCTATGCTAGGTTCCGGGGGTGTCTGTCCTGATGCAGATCGAGGTGATGTTTGTGCAGGCTTCACTTGTGTGACCATTGTCGGTCCTTCTCCCATTTGTGAATCATCAAAGCTCTTTCGATGCTCGAGATCCTTCAGCGTGAGCTTGGGGCCGTCTTCAATTGACGGTGTCTCCTGGGCAGTATTTTCTTCAAGCGAACTCTCTGCCTCATTACTCCCAGATTCAGCGTTTGACGAATCCGCCGCGTCATCCGTAAATGAACTTGCAATTGCCGCATTCTTCCCCAGCTTTGATAAGCTCAGCCGCGACTCTTTCATGTGTATCCGTGTCTTGACTCGCTCAAAGACTGTCCCTACCATCTGGGCCAAGGTTGCCTGCGCAATTTGCTGGTTTCCGCTGTTCTTTGATAGGAGGAAGACATTGTAGACTTGCCGAACTGCCTTGAGAAGCCCGGCACCATGCACGACAATTTTGTCGTTCAGTACAGCTGCCAGCAACGATTTGACAATCTGCATCTGAATCTCCGTCGGAGTCGATTCGCCTTGGAAACAATCGCATATTGTATCGATTGCTCTTTCGATGAGCGGCGCTCTGTCTGCCTCCTTGTCGGCATTGGGGGATGATGGGACAGAGAAGTATGAATAGCTGATCAGCTTTCCAATGCAGTCCAGTGATTTCGTGGCAAGGGGTATGCTTCCGGAACGTGTCGCTTTCTCCAAGGGCGCAAAAATGATTTCGGGGTCTGGTAATTGAGGTTCGTTCTCCTTGATTGCCTTCAGCGCCTTCTGCACAGAATCTCCCAGATCACGCTTCTTGTGTGCCTCCTTGGACGCAGCTACAGCTTCCAGAGCTTGAACCACAAAGACTAAAGAGCTCATGGTGGTTTATCGAATGCAGCTGATTCCATTCGCGTTTCTGCCGCAGACTCTAATGCTCGCTGCCGGTATCAATGTTGGCAGTGTGGTGATAAGTTCGTGGCCCCAATGTTCTTATGTAGCCACAACAAATCCGGCGAGAACTAAATAAAGTCGCTGACTGGCCTTGCTCAGCTCAGCCCGATCAGCACAGGATACGCAGTACGAGGACGGAACGGAAAAACCCATAGTCCGTCCCTTCCGAAGTGGCTAGCGCTTTCTTGCTCGGAGCTCAACGGGACTAGAGATTTTATTGAGCTTCGGGAACCAAACCCAACACTTGCGTCTACGATAGATCCTCCCACTCCCTCGTTGTCGACGCCGTCTCCTCTTCGCCTAGTATCGGTGAATTGATATCTAAGACATCAATTGTCTGGATTAGGGGCTTCTCCCTTCCCTCGTTCTCCTTTTTGCCTGATCTTCATCTCCCCCAAGCTTCCACGATGTTCGCCGCAGTATTACGGCGTCGCGCCCTTCAATCCTCGACCTCATTCTCCTCCTCCTCTTTGGCCTACCAATTCGCACGATGCTATGCTTCGAAATCATTCCCGCCTCACACAGTGGTCACAATGCCTGCTTTGTCTCCGACAATGACCGCAGGTAACATCGGAACGTGGCAGAAGAAACCCGGCGATGCGATTTCGCCTGGTGATGTCCTGGTAGAGATCGAGACCGACAAGGCGCAAATGGACTTTGAATTCCAGGAAGAGGGTGTACTAGCCAAGATCTTGAAAGACTCTGGAGCCAAAGATGTTGCTGTTGGCAACGTACGTTCTCAGTTGTGTTGCTCCCGGATTAATACTCGTCACTGACAACTTTATAGCCAATCGCGGTCATGATTGAGGAAGGAGAGGATGCCTCAGCTTTCGAATCATTCACAATCGAAGACGCTGGTGGACAAGATGCCCCGAAACCAGCACCTAAGGAAGAGGCCAGCGAATCTTCAGAGCCTGCAGGCACTGGTTCGGGCACAGCCCCCCCATCAAGTTCTGCCCCAGTCCCAGAAGAGTCCGAGTCGAGCGGAGGAAAGTTACAACCGTCTCTGGATAGATACCTAAAGGGCGAGAAGGAAGGCAAGAAGCCCGCTGCTGCTCCTGCTTCTGGAACCGCTGCCCCCGCTGCTTCATACGTCGATACTCCTACGACCTCCATGCGCAAAACCATTGCCAATCGTCTCACAGAATCTATGAATCAGAACCCCCACTATTTCGTGGCTGCTACCGTCTCTGTAACCAAGCTTTTGAAGCTTCGTCAAGCTCTCAATGCCTCCGCTGATGGAAAATACAAGCTCTCTTTGAACGATTTCCTCATTAAGGCCTGCGGTGTTGCGTGCAAGAAAGTTCCTACAGTCAATTCAAGCTGGAGAGACGGTTTCATCCGCCAGTTCGACAATGTTGACGTATCCGTAAGTCCCACTTTGATCTGTTGATATCACTTTGCGGGGTCCATATCGATCTATCCCTGCTGGCGAAATCTAATTACTCCCACTAATCATTCCTGTCAAACAGGTCGCCGTCGCAACTCCTGTCGGCCTCATGACCCCAATTGTAAAGAATGTCGAAGGTCTCGGTCTGGAGTCCATCTCCTCTCAAGTCAAAGATCTCGGCAAGCGCGCCCGCGATGGCAAGCTTAAGCCTGAAGAATACCAGGGAGGAACCTTCACTATCTCAAACATGGGAATGAATGCGGCCATCGATCGATTCACCGCCGTTATCAACCCTCCTCAAGCTGGTATTCTCGCCGTCGGAACAACTAAAAAGGTCGCTATCCCGGCCGAAAACGAGGATGGAACTGGAATTGAGTGGGATGACCAAATCGTTGTCACTGCTTCCTTCGATCACAAAGTTGTCGATGGAGCGGTTGGCGGTGAGTGGGTTCGAGAATTTAAGAAGGTTATTGAGAACCCTCTTGAGTTGTTGCTATAGTAGGTGATGACGGGCCGAATCAACAAGAGTGGTGGGTTGGAGGCGAAAGATCTGGTGTAATTGAGGGTGGTGCGATTAGAGATTCCCCATGTAACCCGTGTACTATGATCCTCATTATTCCTGAACACACTTCATATCTGCGCATTTGCTATGATTTCTACTTGTGTTTTCCCTTCAAACAACCCTTTCACAAGTACTGACTGCTATGACATGGATTATTTGCCCCTCATCAACGGGCACGATCGTTGAGACATTTTGAACAGGTGGGTTTGAGTTTAGATCATTCGGTTGCGATTCATCCCAGCGACTCGTCTAGGCCGAGGACAATTCAGACTCATACCTGCTTCTTTGCACCTTACACTGCACAACCCAAAGCTAGCAATTTTCACTACTTGAAGAGCAAGCTCCCTGTCTCCTCTCAGATATTCCCCATTCCTTGTCGGCACGAGTCCCAGTAGGGGAAGTAGTGAATCTCTCGGTCATCGACTTCGCACAGTCATCTACAGTTTCTGTCGCGTCGAGCTGACAATTTCCTTGCATTCCCTCTCATGGAATGTCTATTCATAGTTGTAATTAATTTGGTGCCGACTATTCCACTACACAAATGATTTTAACTGTCGGAATTCCTCAGTAGCGCCTGGCTGATGGCCGTTGGTCTGCGTTGACATTGTCTCGACAGAGTGAATACAAGATACCTCATGTATCTGGTATCTTGTATCTAAGTATTATTTTGATTCCAGGCGGAGGAGTGCCAAGCTGAGCATTACCAATGACTCAAACAATTTGGGCGATCGAGAGTACATCACACTGTATGAGGCTTGTCCCTACCCCACGTTGGCTGCTGTCCCATGCAAATCATGTAAGTGAACCCCGACAAAATCTGGGCTGAGAGATTGCTAATTCATCTTTCACGCGACAGTGATCTGTTACGAAGTAGCATTAGCAAATACCAATCAATTTACCCGGCGTTTCTAAGGTGGCAATCAGTCACTCTCTTACTTCAAATTCTTGCAAACCTCTCGTCCATCAATTGGGAGTCAAAATCACAACACTAGCTGTATAGCATTTGATCACTATGCTCAAAGAATAATTAACGCCACCCAATGATATTCGTCGATTTCGGCTCCTTGTACAAGTTCACTTCGTCTCTCCCACCCAAACGCCTTCAAATGCACCGCCCATAGTTACTCCTATCCCTTCCATCACAAGAGAGGCCGAACAATAGCGGTCGCTGTTATCTACGTAACCCGAGAATGCCACTGATACTACCAATGCCATTATTCGTGCTCCCATTGGCACTTCCTTCACCACTATCTCCCCCATTGCCGGTGTGGCGTTCCTTCGCATACAGCCCCTCGAAGTCCAAACCTTTGATTAACCCCATCACAGTGTCGATTTCTCTTCCCATTTCCTGCATGTTCGCACTCAGAGCTGCCACCTCATCAAACTTCCTCTTCTTGTTTGCGTCTGCTATCATTTCTCCGACCATGAATTTTTGCTCTTCCAGCACAATCAACCTCTCCCTCAATTCTTTCTCCTCGGCTTCCATTGCCGACACAGCAGAGGACGAAGAAATCTGGGAAGAAGTTTCCATATCGTTGAACTTAATGGAAGCAAGAGCAGACCGACCATTGGTCGGGAGACTGTTGGATGATATGGAGCGGCCATGAGGTGAGGCATGCTTAAGGATTTTTGGGAGCGTTTTCAGGGGGAGCATGTGTAAAGAGAGGAAATTTGCTGATTGTTGATAGATTGCTTTTTGCAGCTTTTGCTGTGTTGGTGATTTAGTTGGTAGGTCTCGAATACGTTTCGCCGCGAGGTCATATTTCCCAAAGCTGTCGATTAGTCGCTTACGAACTTTCGATGCTTCAGCAAGTTGCGCTTGCGAGGGGGGCTTCTCTGGGTCTTGCAGTGCAATTAAGAGTCGTTGGAAGTTTGGAAGTAACACCCGAATGCCCTTTTCAAATTGCAGGAGATTCTCATAAGATCGTTGGTCAGGCGGTCTGTGTGAGAGCTCATTCGCAAAATCTTTCTTTGAGAACACAGTGGTCTTGCAGTCTCGACACATGCGGATGTCGAGTATGAGTGGCGAAGTGGTTTTCTCTGACTGAATGTCAGTGACTGGATTTGGGTCAACGGACAGAGTTGAATAGAGTTTGCAAGACTGAAGCATTGCACTCACTAGCATCTACATTCAGGCCGATCTCTGATGAACAGCCTGTCTGTGTGTCGGCACAAACTACTCGTCCACATGACCGACAGTGGTGCCGCCGGAATGTCCATGATCCAAATTCTTGCTGACAGAAGGGGCATTTCGACACTTTGTCATCCTCCTCCCAGGTCACCACCGATTGCTCCAGAATTTTCCGTTGATTTTTTTGGCCACTCAGGGGTAGGATGCCACCATTATTCCCCGATATATCTTCCGTGGAACCAGCCAGTAGTTGCGTAAGTTTCGTAAGTCGTTTCTCCAACCGGGATACCTCCAAATAAGCTTTATCGACGGTTTTCCTCCGTATCGAAAGGAATTCGTTTGTATGGTCTCGTATATACCCGTTGTGGTCATTGTATCCATCTCTCGATTTGTAGCAAGTCTCGCAAACTCTACACCAAAGTCCTCTTACTGGTTCATGTTTTGCCGACCTGGAGAGTTTCATCTGGTACATGGTATGGTCCTCGCAGAATAATCTACCACACTTCCTGCAATTGACGCTCCCATTTACTGGCCCCAACCGCTTCCCACATGATGGCTCCGTGCACAGATCATTATATCCCGTCCTTTGCCAATGAGTCCTCGTAACGACTTCGTCTGGATCTGGTCGGTGTGGTTCAGGTGTCGATACTCGATTGCCGGGAAGGGAATTCGGAGCGTGGGCTGGTACGGGAGGGGCATCATTAGATTCGAAGACATCAAGACCTTTGAGTTTCTGATTTATGACTGCCAGTGGTTGGAATTTCTTCGCTTTGACCACTTGCTTGTTGAACCAATTCTTGACTTCGTCTTGTTCAACTTCCGGGAGTTCTTGGTGGGTATCATCGAGATGTCTGGGGAGTCAGTTGGTACAACATTGCAGTGTCTAAAATACACACCGGTTGAGTTGCAGCAGAGTCAACTACGGAATATTAGTCCTATGATCCAACAGTATGAAGGCACCCACCATTTCCTCGTTACAGATCGGACAGACTAATTTGGAACTCGCAGCTGTAACAGCTGGTCCGCCGCTCTCCAAGGATACTCTCGAGCTCAAGTCCTGGCTAGTATCTGGCAATGGAGATGTCGCCAAGGGAGAGGCTGTCGAGTCCCTCGAACTCAGGGAGAGGGTGCTCTCGGACGGCGATATCAAATCGTTCGTACGCTGATGCGCCGGAGGGGCAGGAGGTCCTAATCCTTTCCCACTTCCAAGCACCCTCCCCCCTCCCAACTTTCGACTGGACATGACAGCAGCTCGTCGAGTAAGTATCCTCTGAGCTTGAATAGCTCGAGGTTGAATGTCCTTCTTGCGACGGACGAGGTTCGACATCCTCGAACAAACGCCGCAATAAGCGAAAGGTTGGCCCGTGCCGAAGCCTTATCGATGATGCAGCCTCGTCGAGAAGGCAAGGTTTCTCCGCGCAGAATAATTTCAACTTCTTCACATTCCACGCAATGGGCGAAGAAGGTTTTCCGGACGTCGAAGGCGGCGGGTCCTTAATATTGGCATGGCAGATTAGGAATAAGAGAGTATTGGTTGTAGGAGGTGGAGAGGTAAGTCGCATCCCAATGACCATCAATTGATTGCCACTGACGATTCAAAGGTGGCTGCAGGACGCATTTTGAATGTTCTCAATGCCGATGCCAAGGTCACCGTTGTTTCTCCTCGAGAAGGATTGAATCCAGAAGTTGCATACAGGATCGAGAAGGGACAAGTGGATTATGTGGATCGCAAATTCAATCCTTCCGATCTTGATGATGTCGACATGGTTTTGACTGCGGTGGACGATCCAGAGGCATCGACACAAATATGGCAGCTGTGCAAGGAGAGGAAGATCGCCGCGAATATTGCAGATGTGCCACCAGAATGTGACTTCTATTTTGGCAGCGTACATCGAGATGGACCTCTGCAGATTATGGTTAGTACGAATGGGAAAGGACCACGATTGGCAAATATTGTCCGGAGATCGATAGCTGCAAACCTGCCGGAGAATATTGGAGAAGCTATAACGAAAGTTGGGAAACTAAGGCAAATGCTCAGAAAAGTTGCGCCGGATATCAAGGAGGGTCCAAAGAGGATGGCATGGTAAGGACTGCGATGTGGAGATTTTTGATTATGAATTATTAATGAGTTGTAGGATGATCAAAGTGAGCGATGCATATAGCTTGGAAGACTTATGTGAGATGACTGAAAAGAATATGGAAACATTACTGGGATTTTACGCTTCGGACAAGGTCCCCCGATTAGGTTGCTTGCAAGCTATGGAGGGAGAACTGGATGCATTTGATGGATCTTTCGGATTTTTTGTTGGATGGGGGTGAGAAGGGAATGAATAGAGCATGTATACCACGGGATTAAGGTGTTTATGGGTCATGTAGATTACAATGGGGAAAAGTGGTCTACACTACGGAGTGTACAATTAAGTGTGATATGAAAACTAGACCACGTCGGATCAAACTGCTTATTCCAATCTGTAGACTTTCTGTTTCTGTCTTAATTATCCCTCGAATCCATGTACTTTACTATCTCGTTGACTTTCAATTGAAGCTTCCCTTAGAGTCCTTATGGTACTGACAGCCTGGTATACTTCCCTGCCGATCCTTTCTGCATGTCGAGACCCCCTTAGTTGTGCCTCCGTCAGCTAGTAAAGCACATTCGTGACTGCATCCATTTTCTAATCTTCGCAATTACGTTTCCGTGTGACCTATCTCGCTCTCAAACTTCTTACTGTATAGTTTGCCACCCTTATGCTGCTCTCTCCCACTAGTCAATTTCCCTACTCGCTTGTTCGGACAATTATTTCTCATCTCAGGTACCTCTCTGCATGGCAGATGTGAATCACATGATCAGCCCCCTTTTCTTGCCTAGTGTTTCGCCTAATAATCAGTGCGCGTTTCTCAACGACAACACAAAAGTTCTCCTTCTTAAACACAGATAAGCGAGGGAACACGATACTGCACGGCGTCAGCCAAGTGGAACAGAAATCGCAAGCACGTGTGCAGCCTTAGTATTATCAAGACGACCTACTGTAGTTAAGTTTACCCCACTCTCCTCGCTGGGAATGATCCGCTTCTTTAGAACAATTGGTGGCGTGCGTACAAGGTCTAGAACTGCAAGGAGGAGCACTAGTGATAAGCTGAAGCGTAACTAGGTAGGAACTAACACGGGATTTCATTTACTCAAAGTTTTCATATTTGTACCAAAAGTGGAAAACTCCAACATGTAACCTGGGCACATGCTCTCGCGACTATGTTGTCGTTGTAAGTAGCGCGCGCTACTGATCTTGCCGCGAGCGCGGGGTTAACAATCACTTGGGTATGGCAAGGCTGCGGATAATAAAAAGTCCGTCATTTCCTTCGTCCTCTCGTCTTACATCGCTTCTTCTGAAAATTATGATTACGGACAGTGGCTTGAATGCATTTAACTGAATGTGAGAAGGAGAACCAAATGTTCGATCTGAACAACACACGTGCAAGGCTACTAGTAGCTGTGTCGAAAGTGTCTACGAGCGATCCCTCACAATGGTGACACTTACAAAGTAATTCAATGGAGTACCTCCAAGGAATTGATCTCTCGCGTTGGCACCTCCAACAAAGTAGATCACGAATCATACGACTTGTACTTGGTGCAACCGCCTTCCTTCTCTGCCTCTACTTCTGGACCTCCGAGACACCAAACTACACCTCCGCATTCCCCACTCCAGACATCCAAATCCTCACTTTCAACTCTTCGAATCGATTACCCTTTATTCCGCCCGAGATATGGCAAACGTACCTCGCGTACTCGCCCGAGGCTCTCACTGGCTACACTCTTCCAATCCACTCTTGGATCTCTAAATCACCCTCCCATGCCTACACTATTCTCGACGGACAAGGCTCTCTAGCCATAATCTCCAAACTCGCAAAAGATCCACAGCACGCACATATACTGCCCCTCTTCTACGCTATGTCGCGGCGAGTCTTACGTGCTGATTTCCTGCGGTATCTATTACTAGCAATCGAAGGTGGAGTGTACAGCGACATGGACACGGATGTACTAAAGCCGATCCACGATTGGGTCCCAGATGAGTTCATGATGAACACTCGCCTTATCGTTGGTTTAGAAGCTGATGAATCGCCACGGTAGCAGGGACCACTTACGAAGTGCAATTCTGCCAGTGGACGCTTGCCGGCGCGGCGGGACACCAGGCGTTATGGATGATGGTCGAGCGGATACTCGAGAAAGTGAAAGGGCGACCATTCCAACAAATTCCGAAAGACATCGATTATAGCGATGATGAGGTCTTGGATATCTCGGGACCCGTAGGATGGACTGAGATTGTCTTTGAGTATATTAACAAAGTTTCTCAGGACCCAGTCACGTGGAGGAATTTGACGGGTATGTTGAAGTCGAGGATGTATGGTGATGTGCTTATTTTGCCGATCAATGGGTTTGCCACGGGGGTGCCGCATTCTGGAGCCAGTGAGGCGATTGTGGAGGATAGCTTTGTGAAGCATCAGTTTGCCCGGGCGTGGAAAGATGGGGGTGATTGAGAAAGATATACCCCGAATTGAACTTATTCACGCAGTTATCTTCCATAGCAGGTTTACGGTCTTCCCATGTTAACATCAGAAGACTTGCGAAGGAGAATCGACGTCTAAGCCGGTGCAAAGTATAGCTTTGTGAGGCACTATTGTTACTGTTTGCTGCCATTGTCTTCGGGGCCATGAGGACAATGCTTGAGACGCGCGGTCTAGGTAAGCAGCACCTTACTTGACATCTCCCTGCCTTTCGAACTCCTTTTGAGCCTTCAAAAAATACACATACTCATAACTCAATACTAGGAAGAGCCGCTTTCATGGGAAACAATCATCCCCCGTGGTCTGATTTTGTCCCGAAGCATTAGTTGGTGGTTTCTGGTGATACTCAAGCCTTCGTCTGCGCTGAGAGTCTTTCATTCTGTTCAAATACCTCTGCCCAAAAAGCAGCGGAGTCCGAGTATCAAGTGGAACATATTCACACACGAGGCAAACGACCTTCAGCGACTTCACGTGAGTTGGTTCCCGACTAGCCTTCCAATGTAATCGCACCGTTCCTAGTACCGGAAGCGTTCCCCCTGCACCAAAATCAAGTTTCTTTCCTTCGTCCTCTTCTAATCCATTCTCATCATGGAAATACTCGACGTCAAGACCAAGATGTGCCGCGTACAGCTCTGAGATGACATTCTGCGGGAAATCCGGATACAGTACTGCGTGTATGGGTTTGTTTTGCTCGTTGACGTAGCCTTGAATTATCTCGGAATCGAGATCGGGACCTAACCGTATGATATCCTCGGTGGGCTGAACGTCAATATATTCTTCTTCGTCCCAGTATCGAGGTGCAATATAACTCGGATCCTCTCGATCGCTCGTGCTCGTCGTGCTGGTGCTTGGAGACATCGATGGCGGAGTCGGTGTGTCTCGTGGAAGCGACGCTGGCTCTACCCCGGAAGAAACGACGGATGATTCGGAGCTTGGTGGTTTTGGTCGGAGTGCATGCGAACGGACATCTTCCCATGCCGGGGTAGGGCTATAGCCTCTCCTGTGGACATTGGGTGGTGCTCCTTCACTTGAGAGACTACCAGTCGTAGCACTAACCCGGGATGGTCTGGAAGACCTCCCGCTCTTCACGATATTATTTCCCATATCGAGGAGAATGTCTTCAAGACTGCCGATATCGATACCGCGGGCTTCTTCTTCCAAGAGGGACGAGTGGCGACCAAGTTTTTCCTGCCGGTCTCTCGCAACTGCCAAAGTCTTCATGGTCGTCCGCAAGTATTTCCGAAGTTTCTTACTGTGACTTTTAGCCACAAAGGTTCACATCTGCCTGCAATTTGATGACCAACCTCTCCTTTCTGAAATTGCAAATTTGTTGCTCTACAGATGACGGATTCGACGCCCGCTGTTGTAAAGCCTCGTAATTGACTTGATGCATTATGAGCAAGAATGACGATTGCACTCTGTCCATCCAAAGACATATGTCCTCTCTTTCCTTTTTCTTCCAAATCCACTGTAAATGTCCTCGTAAGCTCAGACTGGGCTCATCAGCTTTTGGCCAGCGTTGGAGCTTCTTGATGCGTCGCATCTGCCTACTGGACATGGAAGCCAGTTTCTTCAGTGTTTCGTGTTTCTGAAGACTTAAAATTACAACAGACCTGTTGTTCTTGGTGTAATGATCTCGGAGTGTGTTGTGGACACTGATGATGGTGGATCCAACGATTTGGATGTGAGAAGCAAATGTATCGATTTCACCCGCAAATACTCCTGTCTTGAACGAGACCTGATACAAAATACCTACGCATTTGATGATTACATTTCCAGCTTGGCCAGCAGCGATGATGCCGCCGAGAATGTCCATGATTCCGACTCAGTTGAAAAAAGAAAATGCAACAGATGAGTTGAAAAAGAGAATCGAACAGATGGTAGATGTACATCAGCAGAGTCATCCACAGCCTCGTTCGATATTCCATGTCTTTCTATCAGTTCACGCACAAGATCGAGAAGGCTGTGTGGATTGTCCCATTGGAGGCAAGTTCTAGCTAGTTTGGTCGACTTGCATGTGGGTTCAACTTGCAATTCGTTGTTGCTCATGCGGGAAACATCAACAGTGACACTGAACCAACAGCGACACCGCCATCAACAGCGAAAGACACAGTGACAGCAGACAGCAAACAAGCAAAATTTCCAGGCATTTCATGTCCCAAACCATGAATTACGCTAACCTACTTTCGTCCCATCTTTAACCATATTCGCTGATCTCCTGGTTCCTTGTGTCGACAAACTCTCCCCTTTAACCTCAAGATTCCGTTGTCTATTAAATTTGCAGGATTCAGAATTGGGGAGGGCCAAGAGGTCTTTTATAACCATAAATCCGCCTTCAGGAATTGTTCCTTCCGCTATGACCGAATCACTTTGATTCCAGAAGCATATTGACGTTCAATTCGAGGGGTCCATCGAGTTCACTTACCACCCCGATTCAACCCTCATAATTCTCAGAACAATCACAAATACGCTCTAAATCCTCAAAGCCTCAAGAGGTCAAGAAGTATGGTCCATGACGTACAAATCATAAACGCGCCCAGAGGATAGTTTTGACCATAGCCACAGAGGAAGGTCCAACCAGGATAATGCCATGCCAGTATGGTTAGGGAACGCCTTGAGAACAGATTTCTTATTCATATATACCAAAGCACCCCTTTGGACTATTCTTGTCTAGGGGCATCTTTTTTAGAATCCCATAAAGCATCAAGCCACCAGCAAAATATATTCAATGAAAAACTCAAAAGGCAACTACAACGCCTCCGTACCTGGGTGAGAGCCTACTGAGTACCCCGCACAACAGACGCCTGACATACCTAATAGTATAAGCTGGCTTAATTCACAAAGAGAAGGTCGGGAAAGATATGGGAGTCATGGCCGAATAATCGGTCGAGAAGTCAAAGTCATCCAAACTCCCAAGACTATATGATGTGTCTCCACTTTCGAGGAAATCGGTCAAGGACTCAGTCACCTGGATCGGTGGGGCTGTCTCGGCGTGTGGTTTGTGAGGTCTACACTCCTTGAGGGCCTGACTTGTCTCGTTTGCCGGATGGGAAGCGGCAGACGGGAAGGACCGTCGATGGTCTTCACGTCTAACTAATCACGAAATCAATCTAGGACCATAGTTCTCCTGAAATAGACGAGGATAAATGAGAAAGGGTACTTGCAAGATGTGGTTGTAACATATGAAGCAGATTGAGAAGGGTGTATTCTGACATGTTTTGCAGTGGGTGGTGCCATTGAAGGCGGGGGAGTTGCGGGTCCAGATGTCTCTGGAGTGTTTGATATTGGTGAAAGGTAAGGAGGTGTCGGTGTGGTAGTCACCATATCCGCTGGACGGCCCTCGTTCGTGATCTTGACAGCATCGGCCTTGTGCTTGAGAGATTTCCTCTCTCGAACTGCCGGTATAGTACGCGATCTTAGCGGAGCGAGCCCAGGGTTCCAAAGTTCTGATTTCAATTCGCCTTGCACATCAACTCCTATGTCAAAATTCTTAGTAGGGAGGACACTTCAAGCAGGGGACAAGACGTACCCTTGTAGATGAGGATCCTTTCAAGAAGAGAGTTCTTATAACGCAGCATCAGACATTCATCTGCTGTGCTGGCGCGTGCAGCTTCAAGACTGCGCAACTTGTCCCCATATATCTTGACCGTATCTTCTAATTCCTTGATATATTCGGTTCTGCGTTCACGGAAGGCGGCTTGAGCATCGCGATTGCGCTGTTTCCGGGCTTCAGCTGTAAATGTCTGTAGCGATGATCAGTAAAGATCAATGGACTCATCACGGTATCTTGGGTTTCTTACTGGCTTTCTCCCTCCTTTCCGCTTAGGTGGTGAGGGGATAGTATCGATTGGAGATTCTACAGAGAACTCCGAGCTGGCTCGCATGTTGTAAGGCATTGAAGAGAATTCCATGTTGACTGTTTTGATGCCCCAGAACCAACACTCGAGTATTGCTGTACAATCGAGTAAAGCATTCGGGGAAAGTGGGATGGTTCAGAAATAAAGTGTTGACTCTGCGTTGGCGTCACCCAGTTCTCGGCATTGATAACGATAGAGGTTATCAATTGTTTTACGTATCCGATCATCAGACAGGGGGTGGAGCGGAAAGACTTGGCGTTGGTGACTAAGCGAGTACTTCCCCCTCCTCCACTATTTGCATCGTCTGAGCTTATGGACATTCCCTATCCTATTCCATCATTTATCATCCATCCACACCTCCAACAAAACCTGCACGAATTCGATACTGGACCAATCGTGCCGTTTGCTATCGTGGCGAGTTGCTGGTCAAGTGTCACATTGCAGCGCATAGCTACACCCTCCTGTTTCCAAGTGTTGTCGAAGTGCTTTATTTATGCATGTCTTCTGAGGGAGGTGTATGAGGCCGATATACCACTTCGTAAAACAGAGCATCGTCTGTCGACGAGACTTTGAGCGGCCTACAGTACATCGATCGCCCAGCCCATTTGAGCAACTCGCCGTCTTTCGTCAACACCAATGGTAACGCCGAAATGGCATCGAAAGACTGCAAATCCTCGCTACCAACTCTCCCGCCTGAGCTTATCCTCTCTGTCATCGGTTTCGTTATATCTCCTACAGAGTCTCGCGCCGTGGCCCTTCGCGCCTCTCATCTCGTTACCAAGACTCTTGTTTCTCTTCTTCGTGGTATGTATCCTACAAGATGTTCCCAAGTTCCTCCCCCATGCTCTTCGTCGACTGCTCCAACCTATCGAGAGGCCAAGATTACTCACGGCAAAAAAAGTTTCTAGCTTGACCTATCCCGCAGCTCTTCGACTGCTCCATGCTCGCTGCCTCTATATCGACAGCGATGCGCGCCTGATGTCTCTTGCCGCCTCCATCGCACAGATGCCACATGAACTGCGTACCGCAAGTGAACGGTTGAGACTAATGCGGCAAAGTGTTGGAGTGTCGCATATATTGTCCCTCTACCTCTCGTATACAGAAGTCAATGACTTCCAGCTTGCACAGTCGGTCTTAGGTCTCTTTACTGCTATTGCGCCGTACCTCCGTCGCCTGGTTATTGATATGCCTCTGCGTGATTACGATTATTGGGATCTACGTATGACAACTGCATCGACCCTTCGAGAAGCCTTCTCGAAACTCACAGGCCTGGATACAGTCTGCAGTATTCGTGATGAGCGTTCGTGCCCCGGTTTCTTTGTTTCTGTTATATACATGTCAAGTCGCCCAGAAACTTGAACCAATGTCATACTTGAGATAAGACGCTGGCTCTGGAGTTCAGACTTTTGAACGATTCGGATACACCTCACTCAATCTTCATAACTCGGAGCAATAAAATGCTGACTTACGCGCTCCTCAAAGTGTTCTTACCCGGTTTTGAACCCACAATCTCGGTTGAACAGACAAGTGTTTGGCCATTATGGCCTAACCTCAAAACTCTTATATTATACAATGAAGACATTGACAATGAAGACCTGTGGCCGAGTTTGGGCAAGCTGGAACATTTCGAGACGTTGGTATTGACCAGATGTGATGGCTTGGAAGAGACAGATATTAAGCTGGAGTGGACGAAAAATTGTGGTCAGAGGCCCCTGGAGGTTTTGATAGTGAATATAGAAGGCGGGCATCGGAATCCTTTGGGAAGGAAGAGTTGGAAGGAGGACAGTGTTGTTGTTAAGGAAATGAATGTTCCTACCAGCTACTACGGAGACGAGGACGAAATTGAGCTGTGCCAGGAATGGGTCAAGAGACGGGTTCTCAGAGGTGTGAAGCCTGCAGACTGGGACTCGGTGGAGTGGTAGTACCATAAAATAAATTGAGGATGACCGAAGATCTGAACATTGACGCGGAGAATTGTACATCCATATCTACAAGCCACGACTCTTTTCGTTTCGCAAACTCCTCCTAAGTGGTTAGCTTCTCTTTTATCTGTTCTGACGTGCTTGAAAGATGTTTGTTCCCGACTGATTTGAATTGGGATCTTCTAGGCTGTACTTTTCTACTACTTCAAGCGAAGAAGCCACCGCACAAGTAAACTTTGTACCATCTCCTACTTTATGAGGGTGAGTTTCTATAGGTTCTATTACTGCTCAGTACCTACGGGCTAGGTTTTCAGCATAACAAGAAAATTCTACATAAAACAACTAAATATGAAAATGAAACCATGATTTCTCAGGGGTTGGATGTGATCCTCGACGTAAACGTCGACCTCTGATTTGCCGTCGAGGTCATGTACTTCATTGAGTTCGCTATAGGACATCTCGGTGGCGTTCGGGTCCTAGGGAGCGAGAAGCAAACGCTTTCAGAGGTGTCCAGCTAACACGCAAGCTTTAGCTCGGCTTTGGTTTGGGATATTTTCACGGCTATCGAATCAGCTTCCTTGATCTTCATACACTGTGGCCACTGCTTGGTAATCCGACGACTATATTTACGTCTTCAGTGCCACATAACCAATGCAGGTATGGCTTAAGCGGGACTCGCCGGCTTGGTTCAACAATCAAACAAGAATTTCATCGGAATCATGACTCACACTCCCCTTCCTCACCTCAGCATGGTAATCCGACCTGAACTGCGCTTCAGATCCCGTCTGCGACATATTGTCCAGCGGGATCGCGCCCTCCCAGCTTCTATCCGTGCGCCCACTCCGCATACTCGGTCCCATTCTTGGCCTTGGGGTCCTCCCGCTCATGACCCTAGAGCCATAACCACTCGAGGCCGTGGATTTGGCAATGAAGACCTTTAACGAGGTCAGGCTGACAGCCGTGACAGCGACCGAAGTCTCGATGCCTGACCACAGCTCAAGCCAGATGGGATCGGGTGAGGTATTAGCCGTGTTTGTGACAATGACGCGAATGACGGAGAAGAGGATGATGAAGACTCCAAGACCGACGATGCTGCTGACGGCGAGCTTTTCCTTCAATGACTTCCTCACGACAAAAATCATCTTCCACGGAATGATAATGATGGAAACGTCTGTCAAGATGTCCAGAGCCGTGCTCATTCTTAGACTAAGCTGTTCGAGCTGGATTTCCCTCTGTGTAATACAGGCGTCTGTAGGTAGTCAGTCCGTCAACTGTGTTCTCTTGGTTAGTGTCTAGTTGGACAGGTACGACGAACCAAATGTGAAGTTATCCTTTCCATTACCACAAGTGAGTGGATAGTCGATCATGATCGCGATATACGATAGGCTGACGAAGGTAACGACCACGAACCACAATCGTCGATCCCACATCAGGCCCTCGCTTAACGGATAGAAGAAAGTCAAGAACGAGGCCTTAACCATCCAGAGACAACTCCAGAAACAGATCATGCCAGCAAAGTTCTGCTTCAGTATAAAATCTGCCTTGCTGACGAGGTCTAGCAGCCCCGCTTCTGTTGTTGGTGGAGGGATCACTCCTGCAGCAACTCGGAGTACATAGAATAACGGAGCGTGCCCGACAGTGTAAAGGACGGTAAGTGCCAGGAGCAGCAGGTAGGCGAAAAAAGTTAACAGGTCGTCGAGCTGGAACCGCCCATTGTATCTGATTCGAAGAAATCCTCGCAGAGCCACCGATGCAGTCGCAACACTGACTGCGGTCCAGATGATAGCCTATGGTGGCTATATTGAGTCATTCTTTGTATGATTATGGGCCCAGGGCTCATGAGACAGATGAGTAAGGAAACATAACAATGGCACAACATACGAGCGACTTACCAGAAATGTCCTCTCAGTCACTCTGGGTGCGGCCTCTGTGCCCGTAGCCGCCCTTGCCAAAATCATGTTAGCGGTCAATCCAACCACGTCGCGGCCCGCCAACATCTGGTGATCTTGCTCCCCTCTCCTTCTTCTTTCTCGTTAGATGATGAGAAATGGCGGAGGAGATATAGCACATATGTAAGCTACAGACCCAGAACGCGGACGGTGATCGACATTTAGTTGCTTTAACTCACCGCGGGGAAAGCTTGCGCATTACCGTCCCGCGTTAGTTGGGATGTCCATACTCAGGGTCCAGAACGGACTAGTAACTCGGTAAAGTAGGGGGGAGGCACAAGCCAAGAGAAAGGACCGAGGAACGACCAGAATTTCCAACATTCCCAACTCGCGCATACAGCTTTGCTGGGGTATATTACGTTAGTACCTTATTACTAGGTATCCCTACGAATCTCTTGCTGTTTAACAAAACCACCTCCACAGGGGCTTATTTACTAAGTAAAAGGTGTTTCGAGGTCCTTTAGCTCGCTAACGTAGCTAGAATGGCATGAAAATCCACTCAATAAGTAAGCTTGTAGGTCGATCATAAGAATGCGAACTAACGTAATATCCCCCAGCAAAGCTGTACTATTACGGTAGCACAAACGACGTAATCTATCTGCAAACCAGGGATTATTTGGGCCTGGGGAGAACAGGGTTCTTGGCTAGACGATCTCGTCCGATGTAGGCAGGTATATAGGATCGATCCGAATTCCGAAAAGTCCTGACCTTCATTTGAAGGTAGCCCTGGTCGGGTTACGAGTAGTGTCGAGAACGCTAAGCACACCCTCCAGGTAAAGGTTCAGGCTTCTTCAGCTGAAAGAGTTGCTCATTCTTAGGGCGACGTTTATACGCTACATCTTCTGTGATTATGTATCACGAGCCTACGACTCCGGGACTAGGGATGCGATTTTATAATTACAATAAGGCATAATATAAGGTCCTAACTACGTAATTATACGTAAGGTTCTAAACTACGTTAAGCGTTAGATTATACTATATAAAATAGGGATAAGTCATATATAACTTATATAAGTAAGTATAGAAATAACTCGATTTTATACTTAAATTACTACTTATTCTTAATCCAAATCGTTCGATTCGTATTCGTCGAGTTCGTTAAGAATTCCTCTAATATTAATATCGTCTTAAATTCCTATAGCTAAGTCTTCGATATTAAGTAGTATATCTAGTATTTCTACTAGTACCGACATATAAAAGACCTCTTTGCCCTATGCTAGCTATAGGAATCGAGTGTTTATATAGACAAAAACTAGCTTATTTATTACTCTAACTGATAATCGACTTCGTAGCTTGTTTTAAAGGAGGTTTATTACTAAAAAGAATTGTTCGGAAGGTACTAAATTCGCGGTAAAATCGTAGAGTTCGAGGGCGAGTTATAATAATTTAAGAGCGATAGGTTCCTAATAAATTAATATATTAATAATAATTAAATTAAAGAATAAGTATACGTACTTAAAGGCGCTAGAAGGTCTTTGGGTTACTTAATTTGCGGTCTTAGCAAAGTCGAGTAATATTAAAATCACTTTCTTAATAAAGGTAATCAAGCTACTAAACTAAGCTAGTTTCTCTAAGCTTTAAGAGTATATACTCGTTACATTCTTATCGAATTCGCGGGAGTAAGTAAGAATCTCGATTTTATAATATTAGTAAGTAAGCTATAGTATAAATAGGGAGTAACTACTTTCTTATTCGATCTTCCCATCCCCCTTTCCCTCGACGCGCGCAATACTAATTAATATCGTATTACTATGCGTTCGAACCAAGTAATAATATACGCTAGAAATAAGCATTAATTTCTATCTATATTAAGAAGACGTAATAGAGGCGATAGTAGTTTGATTCTAATATCTTTTAAAGGTTATAAATAGGCTAGAAAAGCTGCGTAAGACTATAAAGCTTTTACTAGAATAAATTACTCGAGAAAAGAGGTTATAAGGAAGTATTAGCTTGAGGGAATACTATATACCTTTTAAGAGCTAATTCTAACTATAGAATAGAGTTTGCTTACGCAATTTAAGTTCCCTAACGCGTTAGTATAATTGTAATTAAAGCTCTTGCTTTCCTATATATATTAACTATTATTCTACGCAAAAATGCTAATTGTTTATTAGCTTTCCCAAAGTACGAGACAACGTGATTTGGGCCGTCTTTAAAGAAGGTTCTTACTAAGGTTTGTATTTGCTAGTTATTCGCGTCTTTCCTAGGGAAAAGAAGGTCTTTAAAAATAAGGTAAAAACCGTAAGAATTATAGGGAATTAAATAGAGATACTATAAAGTATTAATACGTTATAAACTCTTTTAGGCAAGTCGCTAAGTCAAACAAGTATTAATTAAAAAGGAGGTCTAGCGTTATAGGTTATTACGAGTAATTTCTTTTATAGCTATAATAACGTGATTAACGGTCTATTTTATACTTACTTTAATTACTCTAATTATAGTACTCTTCTAATAGTAAGAAATACTATTAATAATAAAGGAAACGTTCTTAATTCGAGTCTTTATAATAGTTAAAGAGCCGTTACTAACGATTTGGATATATCGCGCGCTATTTGCTATAGTTCGAACTTAAGCTATAATTCGAGTATATATAGTATTAAGAAGAGTAGTAAAGAGTTTCGTTCGATTTAGAGGCTTAAAATTAAGTCGTTTAAAGAAGGCTTTCTATTTTAAAGTCTTAAATATACTAAAATTAGCTATAGAAGTATAAACTACTAAGGCAAACGCTTCTTTAATCGTATTATCTACTAGTTTAAATATATTTTTAATTCTCGGGTATAAAGGTTTATTCTAGTCTTTTCCTCCCTCTATAAGATATTTCTAATATATAATATACCTTTATAAGTATAGGAGATAGAATTAAGTCGTATTCTAGGCTCGATTAGTTCTATAATACTTGTTAATTACACGAGTAGTCGTTTTAAATACTAATTACTCGACGAAGTTATTTTAGGCAAGAGGATTCTTCCTTATTAAAGGTATATTATTTAGAGGCATATTCGTGAATTTAAAGGTAGGTAGAAGTAATAGTATTATAAAAAGAATTCAAAAGCGGGAAGAAATTATTTTTCTTAGTACTCTCTAATTGGCTCAAATAGCGTTTAAGATCACGTGTAAAAATCACGTGCGTAATATAATTTGTAAGGTCCTAATATTGACATTAAGCGCATTATACGTAAGGTACCCCCAAATTATATAATTATAGCACCCCTATCCGGGACTAACTTGTGCTCACTCGTACTGTCGCTGTGTAGCCTCGGATGGCTGACAGTTTAAGGCCAGACTCCGTAGACTGGCAAGGGGCGGATGTTGGGAATGGAAGCATCCGTAAAGGATCACGCACAGGACTCCACACACGCTAGCCATGGGTCTTCTCGCTTATTGTTGGGTTTGGCTTATTAGCTACTGTACAATGTGTACATAGTACATACTCGACGAGAGAGCAGAGCTGAGGCATCTACTTATCTATACTCGTATACTCAGCCAAACAAGACTGCCGCAGAGTAGGACTCCCTCACATCTACACATGGAATAGGACAGTATGGTTCTTTTTGAATCTCTGATGTCGTTGAGATTCGGGACTGCTCCAGAGGATTCACCTCATCCCTCCCAAAGCTGTGTAACCCAGGCAAGCAGGTACATCAGGGTTCCGGGACACTATCCTTGGTCTATGTGCCTTTTTCTCTATGCGGCGCAGTGCGCCCTTTTCAATATCCGCACCCTGCTTTTAGGCGGTCGGAACTCGTAAATAGTGCGAGTGTGCTCCAGACAGATGAGGCAGACGAAAATACTGCGTAGGAATACGAGGAAGTATAAGATATATTCTCAGTCCAGGCCCTTGTGTTTCTCCAAGTCTTACTCGTCCCTGGAAAAGCCAATCCTTCGCCATGGTCAAGCGTCATATGCAGCTCCTCACCCTCCTGGCGACAGCACATTCAGTTGCTGGGAGTATCTCAGCAGCGCAAGTGAATGCTGCGACTACCGCTGCTAAAAATCTTCCAGTTTTGGCTTGTGTAAGCAGTGTTCACACACACCTTATATGATCGCTTGCAACTCAGGCTAATACTCTACCAATTATGTACAGTGCTTGCTTTTAAAAGCCGAGTTGGCCAGCAAGGTCTCATTCGCTCCATCAAATTCATTTGAAGCATCCATCAAGTCGTACTGGTCTTCGCAGAGCAATACAGTCACCCCGGCGTGTATCGTCTCACCTGTCGTCACAGCAGACGTCTCTGCGGCGGTCGGCCTGATCGATGAACTGAGTCTTTTTGACCTGCAATGCCCGTTTGCCATCAGGGGTGGCGGCCACACACCAGCGCCAAATGCAGCTACTATTCAAAACGGTATCGTGATTGATCTCAGCGCCATCAAGCAGGTGGCCGTGTCGAAAGACCACACGGTTACGTCTGTGGGCCCAGGAGCTCGATGGATAGATGTGTATCTTGAACTCGATGCTTTGGGCCTGGCTACGACGGGTGGACGTGTTGGCTCTGTCGGTGTGGCTGGACTAACCACTGGTGGTATATATATTCTTCAATGTATGAGCGTTGATTTACATACGATAGCTAAACAATATACAGGTGGAATGTCCTTCTTTTCTCCGCGGAAGGGTTTTGCTTGCGACAACGTCGTGAATTTCGAGGTACATTAGTTGGTCAATCTTATCCCCGAATGCTTCTAATATTGGTCTACGTAGGTTGTCCTTGCGAGCGGTTCGATCGTCAACGCGAATGCTTCGACAAATAGTGATCTGTGGTACGCTCTCAAAGGTGGCTCAAACAACTTTGGGGTCGTCACACGGTTCGATCTCAAGACCTTTGCTCAAGGAAAGCTTTGGGGTGGCTCTATAGTGTACGTGCTTGATCACTCATTCCATGCCCACTAGACATCATTACTTATCAGATCTAGCTACCCTATCGAGACGCTTCCTCAACAGCTTTCTGCTTTCGTGAACTTCACTTCCAGTGCAAATTATGACCCCAACGCAGCTTTGATCAATAGTTTCGGGTACTCTGCCGCGGTTCAGTCATCCTTTGTGTCAAACTCTATAGTGTACACAGCACCCGTGGTCAACCCCACTGCTTTTCAACAGTACACTTCTATCGCTCCACAGCTCGTAAGCACGATGCGGATCTCTAATCTCAGCGACTTTGCCCTGGAACTCGACCAAAGCACTCCGTACGGTCTTCGAGAGCTATTCTATACCGGCACGTATGCTAACGACCTCGGGCTCTTGACGCAACTGGTCAACCAACTGAATACGAGCATGCAGTCTGTCAACTCTCTGGCGAGTCTGAATAACTACGCCATGAGCTTGGAGCCGCTCCCAACTACCATCACGAAATGGGGTTCTCAGACAGGAGGGAATGCTCTTGGAGTAGACCCAAGCGACGGTGACCTTGCCCGTAAGTGGTGCCCTCCTCATCTCCGAATGATACATTCAGTATCGCTCGATCCCCGATGCTAACTCCTCGAAAGTGGTACTCCTCGGAGTGACCTGGGGCAACGCAAGCGACGACACCGCCATAATCAACGCTGTGACCGATCTTTTCACGAAGTTCGACGCATACGCAGCAGCCCACAAGGGTCTAAATGACTTCACGTATCTTAACTATGCGTACCCAACCCAGAAGCCGATCCAAGGGTATGGGGCCGCCAATGTGCAGAAGCTGCAGGCGATAAGTAAGAAGTACGACCCGTCTGGGGTCTTCCAAAAGCTTGTTCCCGGTGGGTTTAAGCTGTTTACTTGATTGAAGAGATGAATCAGCCTGGCACAGGGTAGCATACTAGAGCTTAGATTGAAAAAGTTATATAACTACATTTTGAATGCACTAGACCACAAGTCTGCGATAAAGTCCAGCAGCATGCACATTGTAAGCAGCTATGGCGTTGAGCGTTGATGACATCGAAGCCAAAACTGTTACAAGTCTTCAATTCTTTAGTATAGTGGTTTTAAGAACCGTGCCTTGGTTTCCATCTCCATGCAAGCATGGTCGAGTTTCTCAGATTGCTTGATCCTCCATACTCAGTTGCATTTGCATACTCTGTTCAATCATTCTCGTGTCTCGAGTGTCCCCTTGTTTTGATTATCAAGTTTGGTTATCAGGGAGACACTTAATCTGGTAGTCTCGGGAGACTTGTTTCGTTCTCGGATGTGTTTAATAGTAGAGTTATAGGCAACCAGAATGAGTCCCAAATCAAGTATAAGCAATCTGATACTCTGCTATCGAAACTCAGCGGTAAGTCATCTTCAAAGGCCTCAGCGACGTTGCACCTAAAACCAGTAGCGCTTTTGGCAGCCGATTTCGCAAATGATATCTTGCTCGCTGTTATGGTTCGCTGCCACTTCCTGAGAACTAATATCTGATGGCACAAAGTGTGCTCCTTGTATGGGATCCACTTGAGGAATTGTCTTGACTATAGTAATAGATACAAGAAAACTGAATTTACCCCTTTCAATCCTTTAGCTGGTAAATGAGTGAGCCGAGGCATCCACCGAAGGAGGGCATGAATTACTTGTTACTTCAAAACATCCTCCATCTTCCTCTTCAGCATGCCACAGAAGCTTTCAAAAATAACTGTGTCTTGTCCCTTCAACCAACGAACCGTCGTTTGGACTCCAGCTTGCTCGGTATCTTTCTCTACGTGGATCTTGAATCCAAAAGCCATCTCTGTATCTTCATCTGTCTCAACCTTCTCACTCTTTACAGCTTGGCGTCGAGCTGCGCGAGACCATACTGCCTTCTCACTGAAGCCGACACCAGTGGAGATGCTTGCTTTCCATATCCACTTCAGTGGCAACCTCGATAAAACGCTGTTGAGAGCTTGCTGTGCTGTGGAGATGCTTGGAGTGTTGAGCTGGCTAGGCATTAGGAGTTGCAAGAGAGGGTCTGCTGGATTGAGAGACGCACCACGACCACATATTCCGAGGGGAACGGCAACAGTGCCTTCTGCAAGGTACCTGTACCTCTCGCGACATCCATCCTCGGCCTCAGATCCTCGAAACTCCAAGCCAAGCCCCACCTCCTAGTCTTACTTCCCTGCACAAATTCCGTGACTGCATAATTGCTCACACCCTTTTCTCGCAGGATCTCCACAATGGTCCCCAAACTTGAGAACTTGCCCAGCATGGAACTATACCACTGCACTCGGTCTTGTAAAACGATGCTTTCTTCGATCATGCGAGACACAAACGCAACTTCACCTCCCGGCGTTACCATCTCGCTCTCAGAGCCTGTGCAAGCTGTGAAAGGAGGTCTTTGCTTTGAGGCAGCGGATGTCAGCATCTCTGCTTGGGATTCGTAGAATGGTGGATTGCACATGCTAAAGTCGATGCTGTATGGCGATTAGCACTAACAAAACCTGAAATTCAGGAACTCACTTCTCAAAGCCCAGGCTATCGAGAGGTAGAAGTGGACCATCAGGTTTTGATTGATACAGCTTGATGCGATTTTTTAGCCCATTGATTTGGATATTTTGCCTTGCAAACCGAAGACTTTTGTCATCAATATCTGCGCTATAATTGAGTGCCAGCTGCATTGGAAGGCGCAAAAATCATACCTGTGCCAGCGAATCTCCATTTCGGCCGTTGGGAACATCCTAACAGAGGATAGATGCAACTCGCTCCAGTTCCGATATCAAGACCAAGGACCTGTCTTTCCGGCTCAAAATTGTCTGAAAAGGCTTGGCTTGTTGTGTCAAGCAGCAACTGGATCCATAGTAAGTAATTCAACCGATTTGGTACCTGGAGGAGACAGTCAGAAACACCCGTGAGCTCACCGAGGGGCTTGGTGCGGGGTATACAGGAGGGCACAATCGATCATCGGGAAGCTCAAGCTGCAACTCAAAATCTTTCTTCAGTAGAGCCTTGGTGAGTTCTTTCACAGATTCAGGGTTGCTGAAGTCAAGTTGACCGTTAGCCTTCAATCTAGAAACTGGTCAGCTCATTCAGTCCAGATGAACGTTGAAAGTTGGAATCGGGAAGCGATGGCAGAAAGTATTCTGGCATTTTCTATGAGACTAGTGGTGAAGGTAAGAGAGAATGTCGGTCCATACACTTTAGCGAAGTCTGCATCTTGCAGGGCAAGCTGTGCGAAGTCGATATCCTCCTCGTAAGGGTTTTTGGAGGTTGTCATTTTTTGTTTGCAGAAATGAGGGGCCTGACAATCAGAAAGCTATCATATTGCCATCTCAGATAGCAGCCGTGGCCTGTTTCCGAATCAACTAGTGGATTGCAGTTCAATATGACTTTGGGCCGTGGGCTGAACGATGGTTTAAAGTGGAAATCAGAATGTTAACAGTCAATAATCCACGGTTTGAGTATAGTCACGTGATCATTTCACAAGGGACAAACGAAAGACGAAAGTCTTCCACTTTGACTATCGTATGGTATTATATTCGCTCCGAACTTCATCTCCATATCCGTGACTCCCCTATGACAAATCCCTACGCCACTCAAAATGCTATCACTCGTTACAATTTCTCCTCGTCATTGGCCTTTTGCTTCTTGGCGGCCGGGCCATCGTCTTTTGGCTCGCCAGCAGGAACATCAGGGAGCGTGATGTTGCTTGCGTCTTCCTCGATTGCTTCGGGGTTTACTTCTTCCTTCTCTACTGGTCCATTCTCTGCGGATTCTCCGCCTTTGACCTCCTCCCATCCCTCTTCAGATTCATTCTCCGTTTCAGCTTCAGGCTCTGTTGACGGGAAGAAGCGTCTGCAGTCCGTTAGTCTTGCTGAAAAGCAGCTTCTATTGAAACTCACGGTAGCCAATGATTATAAGCCTCAACATCTTTCATCACGAAAGTAGTGAAGACCACCTTCTTCAATTTGTCTCCATCCTTACTCTCCAAAAACTTCTTCACAGCTCCAATCGCAACAGGCGCAGCATCATTGCTGGGATAGCCATACACACCAGTACTCACAGCACTGAAAGCAATGGATTTGCAACCGTTCTCAACAGCCAGTTGTAAGCTCGTAGTATAGCAAGACTCCAGGTCTTTAGCGCTATCCCGGACATAGCTCCGACTGTAGATCGGGCCAACGGCGTGAATCACTTTCTTGCATGGTAAATCATATGCACCAGTGATCTTTGCAGATCCTGTCGCGCAACCGTTCAGCTTGCGACACTCCCTGAGCAAGCCTGGTCCGGCAGCTGCGTGTATTGCGCCATCCACACCTCCTCCACCAAGCAAAGAGTTATTCGCGGCATTAACAATGGCGTCGACCTCGAGTTTCGTGATATCACCACGGATGAGACCAATACGGTCGTTGAAGGATTGGGAGGGTTTCGCAGGACTTTCGTGCTCAATTTCGGCGGGGGCGAGCTTCTTGAGACGGTAGAGGAGAGAAACCGTAGGGATCTCTGCAGCTGGAATGATCGTCATGATTCTTTTGATGCCGAGCATATGAAGGTGGATATACTTTGAGATGCAAGCTGCTAAGGGGAGTTCAAATCGTTGGTTTGGTGGCGAGGTTTTGGTTGTCGTAATTGGAAAGTGAACGAGGCAATGCTTCCAAGGTCGCAAGGCTGCTCCCCAAGTTGGAGGGGAAGAGCTGCCTAGCGCCACCCTAGACTGCTTTCATTCTAGGTTCAGCCTTGTGCTAAGAAAATCAGCCTCGATTTGAGTCACATCGTTTCAACAGCACGGGGAGTATTCAAACCACGATCTGCAAACCATTCCGCAAGAACAACCACAAAAACGCTTTCACCTACTAAATCGCACCTAGACTTGCTCTTACACCATCAATCATGGCGGACGCAATTACAGAGGGGGCAGCAAAGCTCCAACTTGACGAGGAGACAGGGGAGATGGTTTCGAAGGGAGAGCTGAAGAAGAGGATGCAAAAGCGCGCAAAGAAGAAGGCGAAGGCAGAGGCTCCACCGAAGGCTCCCGCAGTCTCAAAAGCAGCCACGAAGAGTGACGAATCTGTGGACCCATTGAACATGTTCCGCGTGGGGTTCCTCGACACAGTCTACCCAGAGTTCTATCGCGAGCGAAACACCACACCTGAAGCCACACCTGTTGTTACAAGATTTCCTCCCGAACCAAACGGATACTTACACATTGGTCATGCGAAAGCAATTGCTATCAATTTTGGGTTTGCGAAATACCATGGAGGAAAATGTTATCTTCGATTCGACGATACCAATCCCGAGGCCGAAGAGGAGAAATACTTTACGGCAATTAAGGATATGATCGAGTGGCTTGGATTCAAGCCTTACAAGATCACCTATTCCAGCGACAACTTCGACAAGCTATACGAAAAAGCGGAAGAGATGATAAAATCCAAGAAGGCTTATGTGTGCCATTGCGGAGGTAGATTATTGAAGTTGGGTTTGGGGGCATCTGTGCTAATACCTAACAGATGCTGAAATCAAAGAACAACGAGGTGGAGAAACACGAGTCGGTGAACGATTCCGATGCGACCATGCGAAACAATCCGTGGAGGAGAATCTCTCCAAGTTCCGTGCAATGAGAGACGGTGAATACAAACCAAGAGAAGCCTTCCTACGTATGAAGCAAAATATTGATGATGGGAACCCCCAAATGTGGGATCTGGCTGCATATAGAGTCTTGGATGCAGAACACCATCGAACAGGCCCGAAGTGGAAGATCTATCCAACCTATGACTTCACCCATTGCCTATGTGATAGTTTCGAGGGAATCACCCATTCCCTTTGCACGACGGAATTTACTCAATCAAGAGTGTCGTACGAGTGGTTGAACAAGACTCTGAAAGTTTACGAGCCAATGCAAAGAGAATATGGACGCCTAAGCATTACTGGTACAGTCCTCTCGAAGCGAAAGATTATGAAGCTGGTTAATGAAGGTTACGTTCGAGGCTGGGACGATCCAAGGCTTTATACTCTTATCGGAATCAAAAGACGAGGTGTGCCTCCTGGAGCGATTCTCGAATTTGTCAATGAACTAGGTGTCACGACTGGTGCTACCAACATCCAGCTTGCACGCTTCGACCAAACAGTACGGAGATATCTCGAACGAACTGTCCCTCGACTGATGTTAGTTCTTGACCCCATACCTGTAGTCATTGAGGACGCCGAGGAAATCGAGCTTGATATTCCGTTTTCTCCCAAGATTTCAGCAATGGGTAGTCACAAAGTCAAATTTACGAAGACAGTGTACATCGAGCGCAGTGATTTCAGAGAAGTCGATAGCCCAGAATATTTTCGATTGGCACCTGGCAAGTCTGTCGGTCTCCTCCAAGTTCCGTATCCCATCAAAGCAGTCTCTTTCAGCAAGGACGGCGAAAGGGTCACTGAGATTCGAGCCGTGTTCGACAAGGAGGGAAACAAACCTAAGACATATATCCACTGGGTGGCTGAAGGGTCGAGGAACGTGGAGGTTCGAATTCACAACTCGCTGTTCAAGACGGAGAAGCCGGACGATGTGGAGGGTGGATTTTTGAATGACATTAATCCCAAGAGCGAAGAGATCTGGCCTCATGCAATGATTGAATCAGGATTCGGCGAAGTCAAGAGCCGTGCACCATGGCCTGAAGCTGCTGGCGAGTCAGAACTTGGA
Source organism: Hyphodiscus hymeniophilus (assembly GCA_016508695.1). Taxonomy (NCBI): domain Eukaryota; kingdom Fungi; phylum Ascomycota; class Leotiomycetes; order Helotiales; family Hyphodiscaceae; genus Hyphodiscus; species Hyphodiscus hymeniophilus. The sequence goes on along the minus strand of VNKQ01000016.1, from coordinate 1,232,049 downwards.
AAAGGGGGTGTTGAGTCTGTTCGGTTCCAAGCTATGCGTGTAGCTTATATGGTATGTTATCTTCTTACGAATATAGAGCAACAGCTAAATTGTGGCAGGCGATGGATTCAGATAGCACTGATGAGAAGTTAGTGTTCAACAGGATTGTTAGTCTGAAGGAGGATGCTGGCAAGTGAAGAAAGACGATCGATGGAGCACGATTTGCAAATGCATTGCTGGAGTTTGTAAGCGTACTATAGACGGAGGAATCTAGAGCTGACAGAGTGCCCCATGATCTTTTTACCCGTTCATAGCCGCAATGCCGTCCCTCCGTCTTTTTCGTGATTTCCAAAGCTCCCCCAAGTCCCAAGTTTTGACCTCTCTCACCCAAACACATTCGTCCATGAAGGATTTACTGTCCCAGTGGAATTGTACATGAAGCCATACCAGAGTGAACAGAGTGTCATGTTTGCAAGAAAAAGCGAAAACGCTGACCAGCCGCTATCGTCGATAGGGCTCATTTCTTTCTTATCAACTTCTATAGCAGCTTCACCTGCTTGGCTTTCTCCTTCAACCGCTTCATACTCTTGGTTATCGATGAGCAGCGCCCGAGCCACACCCGGCCACTTCCTGCACACCATCCGCATAAACAAATGGCAAAACCAATGAAATGTAACTACGGCAAGTACAAGAACCATAATCTTCAACGCAAAGCTGTTGTAGCTTGCCCCAGTGCCCGTCCCCCTTCTCCTCTGGGGCGTAAAAACCAGGACGGCGCAGGAGATGAATAGCCACTTCCCGAAATTGACTTGAGAGGGAAACCTCCCTAAACGTTTCAGCAGGATACCTCCAAAAAATAGGATGATAATCCACAGCGTCGTGATGCTTTTGAAGAAGCCTGTCACAATGTAGATAACTTCGAGAACATCCTCGGTAAGTAGGAGACTGAAGCAGAGAGTCCCCGCTGTCCAAAATAGAAGTCCGACGTGGCTGAACGTGGCAAGGACAACCAGCAGGATGCTGCTGAACTCCATGGTTGCAGTCAAAGATTTGATTCTGGAGCGGAGAGCGTCGTTTTTAGGGTCCTCCCATTCGAGATCACTGAGGCCCAGAGTTTCGGAGACGGACGAAGGGTAAGCGCCATTCTTCGTATGTCCCAAAACACCAAATAGCTCAATGGCAACATACGAGGCGACGAACATCATCCCCCAAGCCTTCGACCAAGGCGTTCCAGAGAACGAAGCGAGTTTGATTGCAGCAGGAAGGCTACCAATAACGAAGAAGACCATCCGTGGCCATCTGCTGCTTTCATTTCGCATCTCTGGCATCGGTTCAGATGGCAAATGTAGAATTGAAGCTCGCCCCTCATGAACAGCTGCATCATGTCGTCCGAGTAAAAGTAGCTGGCATGATTTGCGGGGAGAGAGGCGCAAGTATATTACTATTGCCAGAAATCGCGCGACCATGTCTACGGCGTCAGCTAGGCAGATGAGGGGAGAGCTGCACAAGTAGATCCTGTGTCGGACTTCTATTGCGATATTTCCACAGACTCTTCCAGACGGTTGGGCCATGGAGTTAATGGCGAGGCATAGAAGTACCCAGTATATGATGTGCCATGTTACAGGTGAGGGGCTCGAGGGAGACGAGGCTACGAGGGGTAAGTTTGTTGTTAAAGACTTTTTCTTGGAGAGCGCCAACCTGGTGTTACCAATTCGGACTTCGTGTAGATGGTCATAGTACTGGCACTCAGGTAGAGCAAGGTGGACTTCAAAAAGATTTATATAATTGTTGAATCATTTACTCTGGGAATGGAAGTGTGGGACTCGCCTTGGTGAGTCGCTAAATCCCGGGTATAGTAGTATTCGGGTTAAATTTATTTTCGCGATTTTTCCCGTGTGCCCGCACTACTAAAAATTTGAGCCCAAATTCTACTTACTCGAACCTATACTAGGGAATTACTTAATAACTACAACTCTAATTATAGATTTAATAATTGCAAATTAAAGATATAATATACTTATTCGATTTACAAAAAGAGTATACTTTAATTCGAGTATTAAGTCTCCTAAAAAGACAAGATAGTCTCGATATAATAACGCGCTAAATTTACTTACGGAACTTATATCTAAACGCACTAGAAAACCTACTAAAAAGAAGGCTAATTCGACTAAGAATAAGACTAAAGAATAAGTTAATATTATACTTAAGCCTTTTTCGAATATAACTTCTCCTATTAATATAGACTCTACTATTAATATAGATATTAAGGTTATTAAACCCCTTCTCTTTAAGGTCTATAAAATTAAATTCCAAGTTAGTATATATTACGACTTATTATAAATTAGCAAGTTTTATATAATACGCAATATTAATAATATATTCGAAAAGCCTAGCTTCTTAAATATTAATAAGGAATATAACAAATTAGTAAATATATATAAGACATAATACCTAGGGGGGATACCCTTTTATTTTAAAAGATAAAAGGCAATATATAATACTTAAAGATAATTAAACGATAAATTAATATATAATTAAAAGGAATAAACCTCTTTTCTCGATATCTTAAAGTTTTATAGCCCTAAAAAAGCAAATCGAGTATATATACGCTATTAATTCCTTACTATAAGACTCTACGATACTATACCCCCTATACTTCTAGAAACCGCTAATTTAATTATAAAGAAAGGAATAAAGGCTTAGCTAAGCTTAATTTAACGTAGGAAATAATAGCAAAGTTATATTAACCTTAATCTTACTAGCGTTAACGATTATAATAGTTTAATAAGCTTATCCCCTCCTCTATTTACCCCCTCTTCTTATTACTTCTCTAAGCCCTCTTACTCTTGTATAAATAAGATACTAAATATAAAGAGTCGATTAAACAATTAAGCTAACGTATTAGAATATATAATAAAGTCTCTATAAGAATCCCAAAAGTATAATAATAGTATATACTCAAATAAGGGAATAGGGAAGGCCTACTTCGTCACAAAAACCCACCCTATAACCCACTTTATACTATAAGACAAGTACTTACACAACTAGGCCAAAGCGTTAATATATTATATTAATAATACAAATAAATTATTTCCTAGTAATTATACGTTTATAGAGATCTCTAAGTATATAAATAAAGTAACGATAAAGGGGGTAAGTAAAAGGAGGGGAGGGGTTCTAATTACTCTTATAAGCATTACGACTACTCCCTTAATTAAAGCCGAATTATAACGCTTATATAATCAAATAAAATAAGAGAAGCTTAAATACGAGATTAAGTTACTTAAATAACGTTTAATATACTCTCTTCCCTATTATTTAATAAGTTTCTAGCCCCCTTTTAAGCCCCCTTAATTTGGGTATTCGGTATATAATACTACTTAGCCGCAACTTCCCTATCCCCTAATAATATTATAACTATTAACTTAAAAAGTAATTCCTTAGCCTCCTTTATCTCCTTTTTAATTAATTATTATACTTAAAAGGCAAAATCAAAAGTTATAAAAAGAGTAGTCGAAGTAGGTTATTAATAAGGTTAAGACCCGCCGACTTATAAACATTTAGTATTCTCTCTTACAACTTATTAAGAGTAAAATTAAGTTAAAAGAAACTAGAGATAATATAAAATTAATTATAATACTTATTAAAAATAAGAGAGTCGCCCTTTTTATTCGAGATACTATCTCTAAGTTTAAAGAATAATATAAGGGCTAAGTAAGTAAGGTTAGAGGTAATACAAACTTTCTTTTAAGTTTAAATTAGGGAATTTAATTACAAAATACTCTTTCTAACTAATTAGAGTACTTGGTTTCTCTTTCTCTTATTTACTTTTATTCGATTTTATAAGTTAGTTAAGTATTTTGAGGGGGGTAATATACTTAGGGTTCTTTAATTTTTATACTTAAAGAAGTCTTAATAATTAAATAACCACGCATTTTATTAAACTCAAATTAAGTATTAAAAGTATTAAATAAATAAAGAATTAATATCCGATAAAAGTTTAATTAAATTATTTAAATTAATTAAATAGTAAGTATAAACTAACTAACGGAAATTTCCCCCTTACTAACCCTATATCTTTATTTAATAACTTACTTAAAGTAAAGGATTATACTTAAATGTTTCCTCCTTTCCTTTCTTAGTATTTATATAATAAACTATACTTAATTATCTAATACGTTAGGGACTTTAATATAACGAAAGTACCCGTAAGTATTTACTTTTGCCTTTTCCCTTATTCTAACTTAATTAATTACTTATATAATATATCATTAGTAATCTGCAAATCGACGACGTTTTATACGATAAGTACGTTTAATAAAAGCCTTGAATTTACTAAAGAACTCTTCGATAGGGTTAAAATCTAGAGAATAGAGAAGTAAGAAGAATATAATAACCCCCTTTATATAGTATATATATTTAATCTTATCGATGTAAATATAATAAAACTTAGCGTTGTCTATTATTAATATTAAATGCTTTATTAAGAATAGGTTTATAATATTAAGAAGGTCGTTAATAATAAAATAACGAAATATATTAGTAATATAAGAGCTATAGAATAATATAAAGTCGATTACTCCCTCGAGGGAATATATAAGTAATACTTAAACCCTCTTCTTTCTAACTAACTACTCTTTTATTACTATACGTATATTGCGTTAAGAGTACCTAAATCGACGATTTCTAATTCGATTATTACTCTTATACTTATCGATATATACTAGCTAGTTTACCTAGAATATATAGAGTTAATATTAATAATTAGATCGAAGTTCTTCGCTCCTTTACTTTAGCTTTATACTTAACTTCTTACGTATAATATTAATACGTTTTAATAGCTTTAATATAATAGGTTAAGTAACTCGAATAGCGTATATATTATAGAGAAATTTAGCGATTTCGTCTTAATATATAACTAATATAATACTTATTAAGTAGGCTATTAACTTAGCTATTTTTATAATTAAGGTAAAAGGGGGACTAAGTATATTGCAATTAATAGCTTCTCTAAATACTATCTCTTGCTTTATCTTCTTATATATATTGCGTATTATAACTATAATAGTATCGAATATAATTGTAATTTTATTCTAATTAAGTTTATCTATATTGCGCGCAAGGCATATCTAGATTAAGGCTTTTATTGCAATAGTAAGGGAATAACCGCGTATTAGACCTATTCCTTTAAGGGTTAGAAAGTATTAATTAATAAGAGTATTTTAAGCTATATACCGACTTAATTAAGCGTTACGTTATAGAGTTATCACTAGTTTAAGTAAATTTGGGGCTTAAATTTTTGGTGGTGCGGGCACACGGGAAAAATCGCGAAAATAAATTTAACCCGAATACTACTGTAATCTTCGGCACGGGTATCGTACTCGAGTATCAAGACGACGACTTCCAATTCTTCTTTTGCGACTCAACCCTCATCTCGATATAGGTTTCGAGTCAGGGTCAGTAAAACCGCTTCGTCACGAATGTAAGTTTGCTTCCTTCTTCATTCTACTTGTGGTCTGCATCGTTCTCAAAGCGAAATTGAGATTGAGCTGTCTCAAATACACAGAATCATGGGAGAGATGTTGTTAAAAGGTCTTCGCTATTGCAGACACAAGGGCCTATGTTTAGAAGTGATGTTTTCATTTGAATGCCCTTCTCGCTGCAAGCCGTCGCTGACGTTCCTCTTCCTGTCTTCGTAAATCCTTGTAGAAAGCAGACTCTGCATCCTCTTCCACGATTCTCTCCCCTTCTTTGGTTTCCGCATCTCCATCCTTGACACCATTGAACTGCGGGAGATTTGGACGACCATCGTTTGAGATAAGAATGTATTCCCTGTCTCCTGGGACCTTTGAAGGGGCCAATTCTCTTGGCAAGGGTAATGGTAAAACTCCGAGCCCGGAAATGGAACCGTTACGACGGTCTAGAGTATCACAGTCAGTAATTGTTAGACTATAGAATCTCATCGTTTGGGCAGTCATTTTTCCACGGCAATAGGCTTACCTCTATCCAGTCTACCGTGACTTCTCTGGGGTTTCCTCCTCTCCATACATAAAAGCTCAACGTTCTCGAATGTAGTCGTAGTTATTCTTTCGAGAGGCTCAAGCATGCCGATTTGTCTCAAGCTTATGATCTCGACGTTCAACGCAGCATGTTGTTGTTGCAGATTAGCAGTCCGCCTCGCAAATGCGACACTGTCTCCCAAAACCCACTTCATCTTGCTGCCCAACGGAATGGTATTGCCTTCATACACTTCTTTCCGGCATCCTTCAAGAAGCCTGCAAACATCTAGGATACTGTCTTTTGTAGCATGGATGATTCGGTCAAGACGTTTGAGAGTGTCTGGGACAGTGAGGAGATATTTCTCATGTCTCGCGCGCAGGTTGATGAGTGTCTGTAAGTCATCATCGATGCGACGAGTAAGGTCGAAACATGTCTTCACATCGGTTGGAGTGTTCTTAATATCTGCAATGAATCGTGCGATTGCCAAGGACGAGCTAGCCGTCGATGCTACCGTCGAGATGATCGCTACTGCAGTTGGCTCTGGCATAATCGGTATATAGTACTATGCAGCCAGGGAAACGTTCGAGGGTATCATTAATAAGGAAGTCGTTAAGTCGATGTTCTTTCTTCCCTCTAAATTTAGATGAGGCTGCATATGAAGAGGGGTTTTGTTCTCACAGGCCGTGTGGGGGCAGGATGTTGATTAAAAGGAAAATGTGTGACGGAAGCCTGCAAGTCTGCCACACAGCCTCAGGATAGGCAGACTTCAGTGCATGAGCTGAGTTGCATGTGTGTGAGTACTCACCAATGACCAATGAGTCTGCCTGACACGTTGGTATGCATCCGCCTCTTGTGTGCCACCGTTCAGATCGTCACGAACCCGCAGGTATCACTTTGCAGAGGCTGTACTTGGAAGAAATGTCACATCTGATCACTGGAGACACCAAAATCTCAATTTAGCATTCAATAGTTTAGTTCACGTTGAAACACGCAAGATTCTAAATTTGTTCTGACACAGCTTCCACGACCACCCTTAGAGTATCACTTCCATTTCTTCTAGTGACCTTTCCGATGCTGGGAAATACGACAAAAGACTTACTCCTAGCACTGGATCCGATATTAGATCGTCGATTCTCTTTACCAGCGTCTTCACTAACCCACCCAAAAGTCCAAAGTGCTGGTTGAGAGAATAGTAAATAACCGAAATGAGCACCTTCGAGTACAAGTGAAAATAAGTTCTCTGACTGACTACGTTGAGATTCTGTGCCTGATTTGATGAATGGGCGAAGAATCCCGCCGAGAAGCTTTACGGTGCGGTCAACGCCTGGCCGTAGATCTGGAGTTGACTCCATGTTGTCTGGACGCGCGGAAAGTGGACTCAGCAGCGAGGCAGTCAAATGGCGCCACTTTGAGAATGAGTTTGGGAATGCTAAAGAGATAATTGTATTAGAGTGTAGAGAGAAATGAGGGGTGACAATACTTTACCTTCTTGCTCTTTTGGCGTGCGTTTCATCGTCAACATCATTTGTGCGGAAGCGACAATATGGGCGGGAAGCAGAGATGTCTCGGGGTTGGTCTTCAAGTCGATATGCTGGATAATGACACGGCAAATAACGTGCCTGATGGCAGCACGCCGTGTGACTGGGTTGATAAGTAGAGACGCAATCGTTTGGGTGGACGGCTCCATTCGAGCGCTCCATCCACACTGTACCAACTCCTGGCTCAAGCCTTCACGTCGTCCTGGATAGCTCTTTGTGCTATAGTGATTTTCGGCGTGCTGATAAACCAACTCGTAAAGGCTTTGCATAGATCTCCGGATTTGACTATCGTCCGCGGGATCCAGAGGTATATCATCTAGAGCTATGATGGACGGAGACAACCCTTTGTCGCCAGTGTTGCGCTTTGCTTCGGCATACCTTCCTGAGCTGTCTCTATGAGGAAGTCCACCAGCTCGTCGGGTTCTCTGCCGCTGCCGGAAGCATATCCATATCGCGAGTAACGCTAGGGTAGCACCCAAGATTGCGGTCCCAAACCCTAAGCCTACAGCAGTGCCAGTTGAGATACTCTTAGATGTATGCGTGGGCGCAGGCGTACTCGTGGAAGACTTGCTAGACAAGGGTGATGTCGTAGATGAACTTGAGTCTGAATCTACCCGACTTGTAGAACCAGTGCTTGAGCTCGAGGTGGTTGGTGTTGGCGAGTACGCTGACGTCGGGTAGCTCACGCCCAACGAAGAAGAAGAGGGAGAGGATAAAGAGATGGAAGAGGAAGAAGAAGATATTGCGGTATTAGGCTCTGAAGTAAGTTCGTTGATTGATGATGGACCATAGACAATAGTGCTTGAGGTAAGTGTGATCTGAGAGATTTCTGTAGTAGGGTTGCCTCCGCCATTTGAAGTTAACGTGGTAATGGTTACAAAAGTTGTTTCTCTCGTGCTAACAAGTATGTCCGACGACATCGTTTCGTGGTGTGAGAATGACTGTTGTCGTGGCGGGAAGGCTTGCGAGAGCAGAAATGAGAAGAGAAAGAGAGGAAGATGGAGGTCGGACCTCTATTGTGTTTGTGGGAGCGAAGGGGCTGCGGCTCATGTTGCTGCCAACCCATGGTGCTCTGAGTAAACGAAACGCACTTGAATCGAACTATCGACGGCTCATCAAGTGGTGCGTTCAGGAAGCAGGATGCATAGTTTGGGGGCCGTCGCTTTGTGCTACCGCGCCACAAAGCAGGCTGGAGGTCCAGCCTACGCAAATTATCCATTAAGATTGTAGTAACTCACCCTCCGCGTCTCAAACCCTTGGCAGAGGCGTTTAATTCGCCTTGCAGGCGCTGCAGCTGCGGCTGAACCCAGAGTATCAATTTTAATGACTGGTCACTGCCAAATATTGTGGACTTGAACCACGCCCGGAAGCGGGTCGAACAAGGAAGGAGACATGGATCATCAAGTTGTGGTCAGTCATCCAGCAGCAATTGTCGAGGAGCTTCCTGCACAGGGGAATAGTGCGAAAGAAATCGTTTTGAGTAGCCTGGCCGACGACGGCCTGCTGGAATGCTCTATGGCGAGCTTACTTGGATACTGTATTGACACCTTGCACGTCTTTTCATTCGCTCCACTTACAGGGGCCTGCAATCAATGGAGCTGACTACAATCGACATTAAAAGCAACATGAATCAAGTTCGTCTATTCCTAGATCGCACTGAATGATGGCAAGGTTGCCTCAATCAGGTTGATTTGTGTAACTCGGAGGGCTGGCCCAATTCTGAGGGGAATGCCACTTCCAGCCGCTCAACGCTTTTTCATTAATTGAATCAACTCACAAGGCTGAGAACTTTGGATCAAATTTTTTATCTGCGATCTTTTGTCAACGTTTGGCTTGAAGCAATAACGTCTTTCTTTTCCCAAACACAATGCTACCAAGGAGAGCGTCGCCACCGAGAGAAGACTTGCCTGATTACATTGTTGGCATTGATTTCGGCCAGACTTACACTGGTAGTCCAAGCTTTTACGCGGGAGATGGAGAAAGGGGATTTGCTAATTATAAGGACAGGAGTCGTGTGGACGAATTTGCTCAACACCAGTCCTACACAGAGCATTCGAGACTGGCCTGGACTCCCTCCAGACTCCGTCGAAACAAAAGTCCCAACCAAGATCGCATACCCTCGGAATGGTGAGGAACCCCGCTGGGGTTTTCTCTGCGACTCTGACGACGAATATCACGAAGTCGCAGAAGTCCGAGATCATTTCAAAATCTATCTCGACCAAGACGCCTTAGGTGCAGCCTACCATAATGGCGTGAGAGATATGCCAGAAACTGTAGCCGAAGCAACGGGACTGATTACCGATTACTTGAGGCAGATACATCAACATGTGAAAATCTCGCTGGAATCTGCAACTGGGAGTTGGAGAGACAAGAAGGTTGAGTTTGTGTTCAGCCTTCCGACAACGTGGAATTCCTTAGACACTACGAACAGATTCAGTGAAGCTATTCGTGCAGCTGGCTTCACCGCCGACAATCCTGAAAAGCATTCTGCGAAGTTGGAATTGACGGAAGCAGAAGCTGCGGCGGTGTACATGGCCACCAATCCCCAATTTACACTAGTCAAGGGGGATATTGTATTGATCTGCGATGCGGGGGGAGGAACTACAGAGTAAGGAGGACCTTGACCATGCTAGTTCAAGAGCTTCGAGTACTGAACTGCAGCTTTATAGTCTCGGCCTCATCGAAATCATGGACGGAAGCCCCGAAGCGCCTGCTCTGAAACAAGTAGCGGCTGTGAAAGGAGTCGGTATTGGTTCGACTATGATTGATCGAGCTTTCGAACTTTTGGTTCAAAGACGACTGGACGAATACCCAGATAATAATCTGCCAGACGACTTGGCACATAAACTAGCACGGTGTGGATCATTCCAGTCCATCAAGCACAATTTTGGCATGAGAGCGGCCACACAAACTTCATACAAGATCCCACTAGATAGACTGGGTCTTGGCATCAGCCATGAACTGTCACTTTCAAATCTTGGAATCGAAGCAGGAAAGATAGTGTTCTCAAAGTGAGTTAGGAGAGGCGAGGGGCACTAGCATCGCCCTAGCGAGCGGGCATTGCCAGGTACACAGATCACTGATTCATCGCAGGTTGGAAATCCAAGCACTTTTCGATATGCAAATTCGAGGCATAATAAAACAGATAGACAAGCAGTTGAACTGGATGAAGTCAAATAGACCGAATGATCATGTTGTAAGAGTGTCTAGACTCGGGCGCCTTAGAACTCAATCGAATAATAGAACTGACATCCAGCAGAGAATTCTGGTATTGAGTGGAGGGCTGGGTGGATCACAATATGTCAAACACGAAATCCACACACACTATCTCGCAAACCGCCCTTCGAAGGGACCGAATATGCTCATCTTGAAATCGCATGAGCCTCGGCTAGCGGTGGTCAAAGGACTGGTGATAGATCGACGACAGAAGCTCATTTCTGGAGCTGCGACACTAAAAACCAGAATGTGCGTACTTTCAAGCGATCCCAATAGTAGCGACGACATACACTAATGCGATACAGAGCGAGGGCTTCGTATGGAGTTCTTTGTCGCGAGCAATATGACCCGGCTGTTCACATTGGAGCCAAAACAGAACCTGATCCGTTCAACAAAAAGCTGAAATGGGCTCTAAGGCAAATAGACTGGCTGACAAAGAAAGTTGGGGATGCCGACTTTGGAATCATGAGGATTTTTCGCTGACTTTGACTTTCAAGGGCGACACCATTGATACTGACTCTTCCATCGAAAGACCTTTCTCACGAAGGCTTCTCCCAGGGGATAAAAATCGCAAATTCGACACTACGATAGTAATATCTCACGAAGATCGAGATAAGCTGCCCAGAAGTTTCGATGGACGTAAGTGCTTACTCAATTGCTCTTTAATAGCCTGATTACTGACGATTCTCCAAGCTGGGGCTTATAAGCTCTGCACCATACAGTCGGACTTGAAAGAAGTGCTCGAAGATGAATTTGAGTTGAGAAACAAGCGAGGTTGGCCGTTTCAAGGGAAAAAGTACTACGTGGCGAAATTTGCTGTCAGAATGATCATCGCACCAGCGGATCTAAAATTCGAACTCTGGTTCAACGGAAAGAGATACAACAGAGGTCACGACCCTTTATCAATTGAATGGGACCAGGCCGGTGCTTCCAAGAGACCATCATCGAGTGATAGCCCTGGGCCTGCCGCGGATGGCTGGGAGGTTTACACGCCAAAACATGTACGCTCTCCTTGAATTAGTTGGTAGATTTTCCTTCGGAGCTATATTTGGATATGAGTGGAAACTATGCACTATCCACTCTCTTGAAATACTGTTCATTATTTCGAAAATCTACATACCATGACTTCATCGCATGTCGCAGCTCAAAGTGAGTCACTTATTAGTGCATTGACTTCGCACAAATCGAAAGGTTGCCGACATCACCGGCATATCACAGGAGATAACACCACTTGATGGAATGACTATGTGATTGGGTTTCATTCTGCAGCTCGAGTAGAGAATGATGATGAGAGTAGAAGAAGGACTCGGCGAGAAGATGGAAAAATAGAAAATAGATATTGCCGTGACTCAGTAGTCACTGGCTAGTGCCACCCCCAACACAGGGTAATATCTGCACCTGTGAAAGAAAAACGCAGGAATGTACTGCTCATTATCAAAGATAGAGGCCAGTAAAAAGACTTTTGCGTTTCTCGTCAGACGGGCTCGATTCGTCCGATGTCGTTATGTCACAATAGTCCGCCCATAGCTGAGCTTTGGCCAAGGCCAGATGGATCCCGGATGAACCGGTCATTACTTCAATCCTCCATCTTTGAAACTCCAGGCATCTAACACCGACGGAGCTACAGTGAAGCTCTCACGAAAACCCTCACCAACTCGCGACCTGCCAAAAATTGACCTAAGTCTGTGATTTTTCTTTCACGGTCGCGTGTGCTTTTCGGAAAGACCGAGGTGGTATTAATCACAAACACTAGCCCTTTAGGTATTGTAAGCTGTAGACATAGGCTCAAGAGAGCGGAGGAAAGTATGAAGCTCAACAGCTCTTCCAGATATTCTCCATCGACAGGGAGGTCGGAATGGATGGACAAGCTTCGCAAGGACTTCTCATGGGCTCTCAATGCCTTTAAAATGGGAACCGTGATATGCTCAGAAGGAACTCTTGAAGTCATGTGTGAAATTTCGAATCGCTTGAGGGGGCTGACTTTCGAGAGGACGGCAGGCGTGAGAGAGAGATATTGAGACAGTCCAGAAGTCGCAATGCCATAATCTTTGTCGTAGTATTCAGGATAGCGGCAGATGATGATTGAATCGAGGTGTTTGAGACTTTGCAGGATATCCAATATTTCGTCTGGCGTTGCCTTTGAATAGCCTGAAAATCGTAAGAGACGAAGATCGTCGAAATTCCTCAGATAGGCTAGCGGAAGCAGATTCGAGAAGACTGTAAAGGCCTGCATCTTTGGACATGCAGCTGCTACCATGTCCAGGACGAGCTGCTGCTCGATGTCGTATTTGGGGCATTCGGGGTCGGTCTGGTCCTTCAGCAGGATCCAAATGCTTCTCAGCTCGCCGACGGCTCTCAAAGCATTCCATGTTGAGGCAATTGGGTTTGTGTTAGCAGCTATCTTCCTTGGAAAGCGACTGGATATTATCTTGGGGATGGCTGACATGGCTACCGTTCTGAACGACAATGGTTGCAGTTTAGGAGGCTTGTGGGTCTCGAAGTTCTGGGTGTAGTTTGCTTCCCACCACTCTGGTGTATGAGACTGGGCAAAATCTTGGGCTGTCACAAATTGTGTTCGGTAACTCTTCATCGAAGACAGAGACTCTATATTGACATGAAGTGTGATACTTGAGACATGTTTCAACAACTCAGGACTGCCCCGCGAAGCCCATGACGCCAGATGGGAAAGGCTTTTGAGATATCGATCATCCTTAAGCAAGATCGGTAGAACCTCCGCTCGTATTTGCCAACACACAGCTGAGATAGACAGGTATGTTTTAACATGATATGGAATGCGTTTATCGAGTGCGATTTCGTAGATTCGGAGTCGTAACTCAGCGGGCAGAGTGAGAATTTGGGGTGTTTCTGACATTATGTCAGACAATAGTGGAGACGTGCCGCATCCGATGAATTTTCCTGACGTTCGAAATCAAGGTTTATTGAATCCTTATGAGTATTGGGATTTTGTCTCCGTGTCAAAGTTTCAGGCACCAATGCTAGGTGTAAACGACACCCGAACACGTGGGAAAAGTCACGTGTTAATGTACTCCTTTCCCTGCTTGAATGCGTCCAAAAGAGTCTCCAGGTCAAAAAGTAGACGGGTAGTAAGAAGTTGTATAGTCATGCTTGATTCTGGCAAACACATATCGCTAGTATGATTAAGACGCTTATCTTTCTGGACGGTAGCGAAGGTTCGTTCGGGGAACAGTATTACTTCCAAACTACCTTTACTCATAAGTACGTAATCAAGTAGTTTATCACTGACTAATTGGTTCAAGACTCAAGAAGTTGAGGGGACAGCTCTTCATGAATATAAAAGGAGGCTAGTTGGCCATGCACATGGTCAGTCACATGACCATAATCAACACATCTCCTATCAATGATCATCTCTCGCAAGCCACTGCTTGCAGGCGTCATACAGCTTGGCGCATTCTGGCTCCGTCTTTAATATTCGCTCATAGATGGACGCATCAACAGTTTTGAGGAATTGGAGCTGAGCAACAATCAAAAAGTCCGCATATGAAACTACTATCCTGTCAACATCGAAGTCAGATAATCATCCAAAGTACTCACCATCCTTTCCCATGACATATGGACCATCGTGTTTCTGGAGCAATTGCCCGAGTGTTTTGAGACTGGAATTTGCTTCCGTCCAAGCCTCTTCTACTGGAATGGTTTTTGCATACTCTTTGAGTGGCATGCCAACGAACTCGGCTCTCGTCCGCTCGAAATACTCGATGGATTTCTCAGTTAGTATACCTGGAACAAGAGGCATCCAAATCCCTCTCAAGGGCCCTAATATTTTGGACGTCAACTGCTCAACTTCTTTGAGCACAGGTGAGTCTAAGTGAAGAGAGGGAGTCGGATGGTCCTTCTCTAAGCGAGCAGCAATTGCTTTGGAGTCCATCACGTAGTCGCCAGTTTCAAGACGGATCGTGGGAATAGTGAACGGTCTGTCTGGGGGTGCGTTGGGCTTAACACTAGCAGAGTTAGAGTAAGTACCCTGATCGATGGAAGTTGGGAGAACAAACTGGGGTTTCAGAGTCGGCTCTACGTCTGGATAAGCCAGCCAAGTCGTTTCGTAATCGAATTTCTTGTAATTGAGAGCAAGCCGTGCTATGATTTGTTTAGTTTTGTGCCAGATATCAGGGGGAAATTGGTACGCACTCTTCCACTATGTCGAGAAAGTCAGTCGTCTTCCTTCTTGGAGCAGAGAAAGGCAAACATGACGAAACGAGTAACATTTGTTACTCGAAGTATCGAAGTTAACCAGCAAAAAAAGCAAATCAAATGTAAAGTGAAAGCAAGAAAGTAAGGAGACGATGATACTCACAGGATTGTAGGACCAAGAGGCACAGCGGCCGTTTAAGTTGCTGGGAAGATCGAATAGAGTTATTTTCGGCATGTCGACTAACTGAAGTACCAAAGGATCTCGAATCTGATATGCACGAGCAATTGTTTGACAGGGAACAATGGAGGAAAAAGGGGTATCGAACCGATGATAAATACAGATAAAGGGTGGGGTGTCGGCCAGAGATTACCCCACCTGGATCCGGGCCCCGCATCGCCGATCACGTGAATTTGGAATCAAACTCCGTAGGAGCCACCTGGGAAAGGTCTGAAGAGAATGCCTGGGCTTCATGTAGGAGCATTCAAAAAGTTGAAACCGGACGAGATCTGACCTGCATTGAGTCTGGAATCAATAAATATTTCCTTCGTGCGTAGGTTCGTTTTAACTTTATAATGCAAGAGCATCACGAGCATGAAACCAACTAGTGAAAGCGAATTCTACACAGATTACTCGGAAATGCCAGATAATTGTAAAGCAGTCATTACTGTCTTTAGGATTTGTTTGTGGAGCTTTGGATCCCTGTTCCAATGTTGAAACTACCTGGCCAGAAAGGGATATGACAACTTCCACGCGCGAGTCGCCAATTGGCAAAGAAATGCCCGGCAGGTAGCAACAAAACCACTTGGTTTCTGCAGAGGATTTCAAACTTGTGCCTCCATGGGAAGATATATGGTTTCAATCAAACAAAAGTAAATGTCGCCCTCGCAATCTCTCAATTTGCATTTAAATATGGAGACTCTTCTATCACGGAGGCTAGATCACGCAACCAAGGCCGGCTTAAGCCCAGAACAGTTACGGTAAAGAGAATCCAGCCAGGACATCAAGGTCGTTGACGGCATCTATTTGAGTTTCTGTCAGCCTCCAATTCCTCTCTCTGGAAACACTCTTGTACGCGACGAACAAACTGAACTCGGAAACATTCAATCATCCAACAATCCAGGTATATACTTCAAGATGTCAGGCTTATTTGATACCACTCCCAACTACTCCTTCTATGCTGTAAGAACATGTAAAATGGCTCGTGAAACGAGTTCTGACACGTCCTACAGATCCCAGGTGTTTGGGTTCTCTCCTTGTTCCCCCACCTCTACGCTGCGACGGCTTCGAAGTCCTTCGACAACCGCACTCCGCGCGGCTACACGAAGTGTCTCGACAGTGACCAGACCCTCGACAAGAGCGTAAGTGTGCACGCATGAATTATGCAACCAATCTATTCGCTAACCGAGACAGACCAAGGAACGCATTGCGCGCGCCGAAGGCGCTCAGCAGAACGGATTCGAAAACATCGGTCTCTTCGCCTCCGCCGTGGTCGCTGGAAACCTGGCGGGCTTGCCAAGTGCGACTCTGAATACCCTCGCTGGAGGATACTTCTTGAGCCGATTGGTCTATAACGTGGTCTACATCACAAACACATCTGAGACAATGGCGAACGTCAGGACAGCGGTATTCTTGGGTGGTATTGCGCAGATCATGACGCTCTTTGTGAAGAGCGGGAACGCGTTGATGAATCGTGCCCCGAACTTGATCTGAAACTTCCACTTGAAAGAGGGTTGTTGATCGGGGTTCCGGTGTTGTTAGGGAATGAAACGAAAGAGATTGTCGAGATCGAGATAAACTTCAAGGGTATGATTACTATTCAACGCCCGAGAGCTAGCTATTCGAGTGGATAGACCCCATCTGCATACAATGGCAATTAGTACATTTTATCGTTCTGTGGCTTCTAGTCGTGTCGATAGATGAGAACCTTCTTTGTTTGATGAGTGACTCGATTGAATTTCGTCGTTTGTAGCTCGAAGTCGAGGCCGCCGCGCGACCTTCCGTCGGTATTTGCTCGAGGAGCTTATATAGAAGCCTAGATACTCACTTAACCACCATCTATCCGGTAGAAGCAACAAAAGTGTGTTTTCTCGGTTCTTGACTGTGGGCTGCATCGGCTACACCTATCCACTCGTAGTCACACTTGCAAGGAGGCAGGGTCAGAAGGAAAATGACAGTGGTATGTTTGAAGAAACATTGAGTACGCGCAACATCGAAAGCCTAAAGGATTGGCATTGTTTGTCTTCATGAATATACGTTGCATCATTCTGCATTGACTCTCATGCAAAGTATCAGTCACTTTGCTCGTGCCATTGTTTGCTGCATGACAAAGGGAAGGAAGATTGCTTTAATATCAGTAGATAAGGGCCAGAGAAATCTAAGCAATCTACAGGAACTTGTGCAGAGAATTTAATCCCTCAAGTTCTGGCAAGCTAAATAGAAAAGTAACGCTGTGACCTGAAAATCCTCACTTCGCCAGATCACTGACATTGTTCCAGCCAAGATGCCTAGTCAACACCTCAGAACAAACCCAAAGCTAAGCCAAGTCACCACGTGAGCATTGTTGGCAGGTGTATCAGACGTTCAAGCTCATAAAACCACCAGCACCCTTCAGAGCGGCATGACGCTCCTCTGGAGTCTCGCAGACCTTCTTGTGTGACTTCCAATCTCCTGTCTGACACTCCCTACTGCAATAGACCGTTCCTTGCATTTGCCACACTTCATCAGCTTCTGCCCGTCCAAGAGATCCGCATCAGACTTGTCACATCCCAAGAGAGCACATCTGGGAGCAAAGAAGTTGTGAGGAGTACCGTCGTTCTTGTAGTGTGTCAAAGCGATCTCGAATTGGCGTTCCATTGGGCCGCGGAAACCAGAGTCAAAAAGTGGGAGGGAGTACTTTGGAGAAACAGGGATTGTTTTGTAGAGTTCGTGTAAGATCTCCATGCACTCCGGCTGGATGGTCGCTCCAACACGCATTGCTAGAGCAGCTACAAAATGTTATTAGATGCTCGGATTTTGTGGGGTGCAAAATACCGAGGAAAGTGAGGCTGAGCTCCTTGGTCGCGGTACCGTAATGAAAGTCCTTTTGCGTGGAGTACTGCCTAAATAATTGGCTGAGCACAACGTTGTTGAGATGATCACGAGTCGCCTCGAGACCTTTTCCGCCGAAGTCAAGTTCCGGATTCTGCTCAACCTCATAATGATAGAGCCTGAAATTTGGTGATATCGTTAACAATTGACCGACTTGAAGAGCCTCGCCATCGGAAGGGATGGGGTTACACAACCATCGGAAATTGGTGAAATAGTTGACAGTAGTGACAGCAGTGGAGAGATAGGAAATAACTCACTCGATACCAGCATCTTGGGAGATGTAGTAGGAAATATCGAGGTCATCATCACCCTCGAAGAATCCTTCACCCCAGCGACCCATCTTGCCTGCGCTACCTGGATCGATGAAATCGTCGTTGGAGGGCTTTGAAGGGTGAGGAAGATGGAAAACAGAAGGCAGGATTGTCTTAAGGAATTGTGTTGGCGTGATGATGAAGATGCGTAGTAAGGAAGAGTCTGCTCGGAGCGTGGTTGTAATTTGAAGTCACTTAAGAACATTGGAAGGAAGGAACGCGTTCAAGCCGAGACAGTTGCCTAACTTGGGTCATGCTTGACTTCCAACGTTTGGTGCCGAGAAGTCCATTGACACAAACCGAGCAACGAAAGAGAAGTTATTTGGGCTCTCTGGGAACGTCCTTACACGTGAGAAAGCAAGCAACTGTCAGGCTCGGATTTGAGATTCATGGCTCACAAGTTACTTATCATTCAAGGTGGCCACCCGAGGTTGCTTGCCAGGAGGGCAATTGCACTTATTACCCCCAAAATAGAAGAAATGGCACTCGTACGATCTATTCTACCTCAAGTTCAATCCGTTATGTAGTTCAAAGCCTGCTGTAACTTCATGATAGTCGTTGAAGATTTCACCGCGATTTCACTACTTCACAGCATGTATGCATATTTCCATATCAATCAACTTCGAAGCGTCGGGATGCAACCAAACGAAAATTCTACGCTTTTTATTAAAGTTCGACTTTGTAGTTTCGAAGGAGTGTAGCTAGATCAATGCACGACTGGTCTCACCTCTGAGTTATTCCCGAACAAAAGGCGCCTCGATCCCACTGCAAGAAGCAGGATCGCTGCGCGACTTGCGTTGGAAGTTCTTGCATTGAACTGGGTACAAGCCAACGAGTAACGAGTACCAGCATCTGGTGATCTCAACTCGAATGTGGCTGCAAGCGAAAATCGTCGTTGTTTCGGTACACATGATTAGTTGAAAGTGATGCTTGCTCGTGCGAACTGAGATGATGGGGCTGTGGATTTGGGCAGGCGTTCTGGGAGTAGAAAAGTGCAGGTTCAAATCTATGAAAGATGGCTCTTTATCTGAAATATAAGACTTTGTTCACTGACGCTGAAGTTGTTCATGATTCCTTTGTCTGAAATCTTTGACAGGAAACAATCTTCAGACTCAGCTCTTTGTCCCCGATAGACTGCTTGCCCAGCTTTCCACAGATTTTCTCCAAGTTGATACCCCGCTTTTCGTGTCTTGTGTGGCGTATCATCGTGTGGTACAATCATTCATTGAGAAATTCTGCCAGTAGCTGTCCCGTAAGAGAATACAGGTTGGCAGAATTGTATGCAAATCGAATGCTAGTCTGCGAAGGTCGGCTGGCACTGTCCTCACAGCGAATAAGCGAATTGGGGAGACGACGTTACTACCCTCGATCTTTCTTAGGAAAGGCAAACACCCATATTCTCTGAGCCCAATGACTGCAAAAACAGCAGGTAGCCTTGCTGTAAATCCGTCACGACCCAGTCAAGGACGAATATTGAAGTACTTCCATTGAATTTAACCAATGCTCATATGATCGAGGGAAATGATATCTCGCAAAGTGTTGTAGAAACCTCAAACGAAATACGAGTATCCAGATTGATTGAAGGAATAGTTAAATTTGGAAGGTTTCAAGTTTTCCAAGCCACACTGGTCTACAAACTAGCCGGACGTCTCGAGGATGCTCGCGTCGCATGAGATTAAGTAACCTCCAAATTTTGGCAGACATCAAATTGGAAGCTGCTCACAAGAGGTTTTCCTGCTTTGATCATCCTCTGGAGCTCTCTGAGAAAGTGCGATGCAATTCTCGAACAACAGCTCTCAGTCGCCAGTATTGTGCCGTTTCCAAAACATCTGCCTTTATCTCTCAGCACGGTAACGTGGGCTAATAATGGGTTTCCTTCGTACTCAAATGAATGATCCACCGAATCGTCAATCCAGCTTCAGCTGGAGGCGAAATTTAAATCAATCGTGAACAGGACATCTTTTGTCGTCTCAACCGTCACCCAATCCTCCTTCACATAATTACTCGTACTCATTTGACCACCGAACGCAGTTAACCACTCAGTCACATCCCATTGCAATCCCTTCGTTGTGATCCTCGATGGCTCTTTTAACGGTATGATCCCAATATTCTTGCCTAAAGCCATGCCTGGGAACGTTTCTCGTACTTTGATCTTGTGTTTCCCAGTCTTCAAGACAAATGTTATGGCTTCGCTGGACAGAAGAAACATCTTCCCCGACGCATAGCCTGACTCGTTTTGGAAGATGTACAAATGATGGAGCGTAGACATTCCCTGGTCGACTCGTCCTCCAAGACCTCCAATGCATACAATGTCTTTTATCCTTGGGCCATCCTTGATCTTCTGTAGTGCCGCTGCCCTCTTCCTGTCCTTCGACGGAGTAAACTCCCCACCTGCAGGGATCTCAAAAGCCTTGATATATTTCACAGCTTTCGTCAAGTCTGTAGAATACTGATCCGGATCATAAATGATTTCACTATCACGTGAGAGCCAGTATTCTCTGGCATCCGCTCGAAGAGAATCGAGATCTCCGATAACTGTATCGAGCTTCAATACATCCTTGTCTTCCTGGTTCGACCTGTTCAAGTCATACACGCAATTGGCACCGCCATCAGCTCCAACATGGTACACTGCATTGTTCCACACTTGAGTATAGAAGGCAACTTGGTCTTCAAGAGGTTGGTTGAGAACAACAAGACCGTAGTCTTTGCAAGCAATTGGGCTATCGGAAAATATATCTGCTGGATGCCATATTGTTGTGCCTAGGATAGCTGCCATCAAGGTAGCTCGAATGTACAAGACCCCAAAGTGGTGAAGTCACAAGCTCGAGAGTGGGGCTGTATAGTATAATGATAAATAGATCGAATATTTGCAGCTTGCGGCAATGAAAGCAGGCTATTTATGCAGACTCCATCGTTTTCAATAAAATATAAAATAGGAAGTGTGGATAGTTGTAGAGGTTGCGCCGGTGAGGTTGACAAAAAAAACCATAGTCCCATTTATCACGTGATTTGAAGTGTGGACACCACCAGACACCAAAAATTATGCTTACAAAACAGCTCCTGATTACCTTCTGGACTAAGCTCCGTTGCCCACGCCCAACTTTTCTTTTGTCTGACAATCTAATCAATCATCCCACTGTCTTTAAACTCAAACCATCTAATATGTACAAAACCGCCATTCGAGCCGCACCGCGGCGTGTTCTCCGATCGCGAACACTCATCCCAAATACCGTCTCCGGACGATTCCTGAGCACTGCGCCGCCCACGAGAAAGTCTCGCAGTTGGAAGAGCAGTGCAGCTCGCTGGGGTGTGGCTATTGGTGGGCTATACTACTACAACACGAGCAATGTGTTTGCGGAGGAGCCAGAAGGTAGGCTTGCTCTCCTGCGGACCCGAGTACAGCTGATGTGAAGCTAGCTGCTATCCAACGACTCGACGAATCGATACACCATATCCAGGAATCGAATCAACCAACAATAGATGCTATAGTTGAGGAGAAACGACAGCGCGCAGCTCAACGGATAGCGGAGGAGAATAAGGCGGAAAATGCTGCGAAGGTGGCGCTGGCAGGAGAAGAGGAAGCTCAGGAAGGGGAAGAGGGACTGGGAGGGCTGGAAGAGGAAGCTGATCAGCAAGGCGCGTTTAACCCAGAAACTGGAGAGATCAATTGGGACTGTCCCTGCCTTGGTGGTATGGCCCATGGGCCCTGTGGCGAGGAATTCAAAGCTGCGTTTAGCTGCTTTGTCTACTCCAGTGAGGACCCCAAGGGTGTGGAGTGTATAGATAGGTTTAAGTAAGTGAACTGGATGGTTTTCAGTCGCATAGCTGACAGCTGCTAGGGGCATGCAAGATTGCTTTAGACAGCATCCTGAGACATACGCATCCGAATTCGAAGACGATGAGGACGAATTGGAGGATGAGCTACGTGCGAGAGATGCAATTTCCTCGACCGAAACGCCATCTTCCGAAACAGACGAAGCTCCAAACCTACCTCAAAAGAAAGCTCCTAAACCTTTGGAGACCAAACCTGTCGAGCAGCCGCATCCAGCGAGTACGGATATAACAGCAGTCAACGCGAGAACATCAAGAGATGCTGGAGAGGAGGTAGTTCTAAAGGCATCTTATGATGCAACATCGAAATAGATTCGATTTCCCGGACCTGTAGAATGTACAAGATGTATCATATCGAAAAGCACAAGATGCGCCACTCCGCACAACTCATGAATATACATGTGCTCAACCAACATTCTCACATTAAAGGAGAGCGCAGCTAGGTTTGTTCCTCCCCTTTCCCCCGGCTCTTACGCTTCTCGAGAAGTTGGCTCTCATGACCACCCCCACCGACAAGAGCCTATGCGCTCGCTTTGAGTGCGAGATTTCCGAGCCGGAAACTTGTATAGAAACGGGTCCTACTCATGAACGCAATGTAGTACAAACACGGACGTGTAGCCGTACTGTGCAGATACAAACATTGTGACGAATTCCGAGAGTGATGCCTCAAAAATATAAAAGAGCTCGGCTTGAGCCTTTAAGTCAAAGTACTGCTGCTGCATAGAAAAAGTGACCAGACTTGCTGTAACAAATCTTGTGTTACTTAGTCGCCAAGTACATCATCTCATACATTATTTTGTTGCATTCTTGTGTTGAGCCTTACCGTTTGCATCAGAACGATAGAAAAGTTTGAGTAGCTGATTATTCTTCAATAAGAAAATTATTTTTATATAATTTAATATTGCTTAATAACCTATTGATACTCAGCTGGAGTAGTAATGCAAACAAATTGATACCGTGTCCGTGTTATCCAGCCGCGTACGTCACTCTTTTTCGAGCTGGAGCTTGGGGAGCTAACCACAGTAAGACACGCTAGTAATCCTTGCCCAAGTTCCAAGGCATGAATGGCATGTGAGCGCTCAACCTCACACGACTTCGTCCGTTGACCTCGAAACATCCATCCAAAGCAGCAACCTCTATCTCTCAGTGAGTACAAGAATACATCAGACCACCAAAGATATACTCACATCAAATAGCATACTCAGTCTCTCCTCGACACCGTAGCTATGTCGTACGCCGCAGCAGGTATAACATCCCCACAGCTCTTTATCTCGATTTGACAAGAAGCAAAACTAATTGTGATACCTTCAAAAGCCGCCAAAGGCCCCAAGCAGACCGCTGAAGAGGTACGTGCCAGGTCACTCCTACGTATCTATCAGCCCTCCGACTTCTACTAGCTTCTCTAATCAATACTAACAAACCCCCAGAAGCGCGCCCCAGCACCTCCAGAGATCGAGCACTCCGACTCTCCTTCAACCGCCTCTTTAATCGACGTTGATACCGATAGTGTTCACACCGTTCCCTCTGACTTCTCGTCCCAACCCGTCCAAACCGACACCCAAGCCGAGCGTATCGAGCGAGACTTCGAAGCGGCCGAGGCAAAGGCCAAGGAAGAATACGCTAAAGCTTCGAAAGCTGCGTCTAAAGCTGAGAAGGATGCTAAGGCCAAGGCCAAGAAGGCTGCTCATCGACTTGACGCAAACAGCGATAACCCAGTCTTCATTGGAAATGCCGTCGCGGTTGTCGCGCTGTCTGCGGGTCTAGGATTTGGTGCGTATAGAAAGTATGCTGCGGGTGAGCTGAGCTGGAAGGTTGTTGGTGCTTGGACGGGCATTGTGGGGTTGTTTGCCGCTGGGGATTATTACTTGAGCCAGTGAGTCTTGGTCCCTTCTGAGCAGAACTTGTTGCTAATGCATGGTAGGTATTTGTTCTCGAAGTACCCACCGAAGAAGTAATGCAATCTTGGTTGGAGGGGCTTTCGCTGACACCATGGTGTGGGGCTTGTCCTTCCATGTTGTTTAATTAGGCACTCTCATCTCTCAATTCATGGCACTGGTTAATGATGATTCTGGGAGGGTTTTTCATTGAAATTCGATGGTGCTGTGGGTTACCCTCTATGTAAATGAAAGCATGATTTCTTTCCTCCTTCCCTTGCTTGCAAGTGCGAATATGCGTGTACAGGCCCTGAACGTGAGGTGTATGACTGCGACTGCAAGTTCTCTGACTTAGACTGCATTGATTTGAAACTCGGACGAAAACTTCTGCAAGTGCAAAAGAAAATCCCCATAAGATCGTTGGGAAGATGAGTGAGTCGAAGAAGTCAGGCCAGAGATCCCCCATCCCAGTCGAAAGGAAAATTCATGTCAGAATGTGGTTGCTGAAGGGCACACCCTTAGCTCTGTGAAGTCTTTAGGGATGTGACACTCGGTGAGATGGAGCAATAATCGAAAACGAGAATGTTCGGTTCTTATGCATTTGTTATCGAGGCACTTTAAATATTCGGGTTTGTGACTGAAAGAGTATGTAATATTCTTCACCTAGTCGTTTGGTAATTATTATATGCGATTACAAGAAATTCCATAAACCGAATTTGTTGGAGAGGTAGTTGCAGTTGTTTGGATGTTACCCCACTTCAAGGAGGCGGTGTCAGATCCAACGTCAGCACTTTCATTTAAACACATGCACCTCCCATCGCTCATTAAATCCAAACCACTTTACTTGTTTTAATCTCAAACGCTAAAATGGGTAGTATCGAAGCACCACAGAAATTCAAGATTATTGTCATAGGCGCAGGCATCGCTGGCCTCACTGCGGCATTGGGGCTTCACCAGAAGGGCCACACAGTGACTGTTCTTGAGCGCCATGCTGATACTCAGGCCCTCGGGGGCCCCATAAACCTCTCGCCATCCGCCACTCACATTATGACCGAGTACGGTCTGGAAGAATTGATTCACGAGCGCCTTGGGCTAAGGGAGCGACCTGTTTCCCTCAGGCGGTTTGAAGACGGGAGTCAGCTAGGTACTACACCGGTTGGGACATCAAAGAAGCTTTACGGCAGCGGGTACGTTTGCTTCGAATTTCAAGATTACGGAGCCTTTCTGATGAAATAAGGGTATGGACGGCTAGTCGATTTGGGTGGCAGAAAATCTTCAAGCAAGTTGCTGAAGAGCGTGGGATCAAGATCGAGTTTTCAACGCCCGTTCAAACTATGGACGTGGATACTGCTACTGTTGTCCTTCGTGATGGACGGAAATTAGAAGCGGATCTCGTTATTGCAGCAGATGGTGAGCTATTCCCCCACACGACCTGATAATTGGGGTCTGATAAAGCACAGGAGCGGGCTCTGTTGTTCGTCCTATTATACTAGGCCAACCTCTTGATCGAAGAGATCCCGTTGGAGCCATTAATATAGATGTCCCTCTGGACATTCTGCAAGATGATCCTGAACTTGAAATGCTCGCAGACGAAGCCCAGAACTTCTGGATAGGGCCTGGAGGATGTTGTGCCGCAGGTCCTGTGTTGGACACAGGCGTTTTCAACATGTGCTGGATTTCTGAGGACAAGTTTGGACGCCCTGGAGAGTGGTTCATCAAAGGAGACCTGGCTGGAGTTGCTGAAAGATATAAAGACTGGGACCCAAGACTGGTGAAGCTGGTGAAGGCAGCAAAACCGGAGAATTGTTATATCTGGAACATCACGGATTTACCACCACTGCCAACCGTAAGGATGCTCGCGCTTGACCTTTTGCCCCTCCTCTTCGTTAATTATTTCCATGTTCATTATGGGACTCTCCCAATGACCTCAACTGTCCTCTTCGATTTTAATAATTTCGACCAGTAGACTATCTGTTTACTGACGCCTTGGTACTCTAGTGGTCGAAAGGGAGAGCTGTGCTCATCGGAGATGCTTCACATGCTACATTGCCATATTTAGGAATGGTAAGTAAGCCTACCATGATCCATGAATGATCTGATATGTCGATTCAGGGAGCGACCAGTAGCGTTGAGGACGGAAGAAGTCTCGCCGAATGTCTCGACCGCGCGAAGTCTGTCGGGGAGATCCCTCTTATTCTCAAGGCCTTCGAATCGCTTCGAAAAGCCCGTGCCGAAAGCGTGATCAATATGAGTAGAGTGGCAATGGGGTTATGGCACTTACCAGACGGAGAGCAGCAGGTTCAACGTGATGCTATGTACGCAGCTGTGTTTGTGCCAAAGCTATGGGACGGCAAGCCTGTCGATGATCCCCCTACTGGCTTCGCAGATCCTTCATTCAGGCCATATTTCAGTGGGCACAAGACTGTGGAGTTTGTGAGTCTTCCCCGAAATCTCGGTGTGCCTTCTGCTGACGTGATACTAGACAAATCGGAAATTGGACGAGATGGGCATTGAAAGATAAACCATGCCGCCATGATGTACAGAAAGCCGGGGATGAGGAACGGTTGATATTAGCTGTACATAGAAATATCAGACATACTAGATCCTCATATATTCATTCAAACCTTAAGCATAAATGGCGCCTTGGACTAAATCCAGAAGGGTTTGTTGACATCACTTTACAGAAAAGCCGATAACAAAGGCCGCGATGAGCTAGTTGATGACTCCAACCTTCTCCAAGTTTTGTATTTTCCCTTTTGGATGCTATACTTTTAAAGCTACCAAAGAAACAACTTAGTGGACTTAGAATAGGGGTAAAGCTGGCAGGAACCATTCTCGATGAACTGACGTCATGGCTTCCTCGCCTCTTTGGCATAAACTTCTTTCCAGCCCTCATGTCTAACACAAACCACAATTCGGTGTTAAATCCATCATACCCAGATCTCTTCATTCTTGAAATCATTCAGGTCAAGAAATAGTTCGAGATCTCCTCAATAATGACGGCAATCCTCTCAGTCCTCTATTGCCTCCAGGCGGCGTTCAGCGGATACAATTTATACCTCGCCTCCATCTCGATATCCAATCTCCAGGAATATGAAGAAACCAGCAAGAAAGCAGCAAAGTATTCCAACACCGCAGAAAAGCAACTACACAAGACCCGCACAACACAAGCCAGTGGAACGATCGCCGTTTGTACCCTTCAATCTAAACCACGTGATCAAGAAACTTACATCTATCAGGTCCTCTTGAGTTTCCTCACGTCCGCTTACATGATCTTCTCATCGCCATCAGTTTTGCCTCGATTGGTAATTGCCGTAGGGAACATTGCTGCACTGTTGGCTGCCAGAGAGCATGTTGGGGCATTCTGGAAGGGTAAGGCGAAGGTACCTTTGCCGGGCGTGGGCGATTACAACGACGCAATCTCGATAACTCAGGAGACCAGACTCAATATGGCGTACATGGCTGCTGGCTGGACTGTGCTGGGTGCCCTCTCGATGCTTATTTGAAGGAGTAGACCTCAATGGAGAAAGCAGTGAGGTATCACGGAAATCCTGATGACATAAAAACTGTATTGGAATGCAGCGATCCGAATGTTCCTTCGAGAGCATATATTAAGCTGGAGCTGCAATGTGATATCTCTGTCTGGTCTTCTGTTAAGGTGTTTTGAAACCCCACCCATCTGTGTTTCTGTACTTTTCTTTCAATTCATCGGTTCTCAGCACAGTATTTCCTTTCTACCAAATCATGCTCTCAGACTCAACGCCTCAAGGTAGATAATCTTCTTCCACGCGAGGAAGTCTTCGTACAGCTTTCGGACATTCGTTTTATCCAAAAACATTCGCTTAGATGTTTACTCGTTGGGGATAATGGTAGTGGGACGGGAGTACCCGCACACCGACGATTAGCGACGTGGACTAGTAGATGACATGCATAGTCCAAGCGGTGCATTGCATTGCAATGCTCTGCTTTGCTTTATGAGCGTTGCGTATCACAATACAAAGTGTCCTCCCCAAATCAAGTGTCTCATTGCTACTGCTGCCGGTACTTTTGTAGATTTTCTTCACACTCTAATCTTTATGGAAGAAGATCCATGGAAATTTATGCTATCAGTATAAAGTAGCCCGTTTCGTCCACCTTTTCCTTTCTCTGACGTTGCAACTTTGGCATTGCCCTATCTTTAGAATACTTACAGATAAATAAAGCCGATCAATGTAAATAGTACACATATTTTTACTCATATAAATAACTAAGACAAAGTTCCGTTTAATCGCACAGCATTTTGCAACCGTCGGCCAAGGCAATTGCAGCCTGCTATTTGGTCTATATGCCAACGAGGCTTTCCAACTGCAACCGCACGGTTTCACATGTAGTCACTCCTGTTCGAAAGCCTTGCTGACCGCCGCTGAAACGCGGCTCACAGTGTCGGTGTTGGGAGCCCGCAGATTTACTTGCAGCCAACAAAGCTTTATGATCATCCGATTGGCTCGGCTACCAAAAACCAACAAATCGAGCTGCCTATCTGTATCTCACGCGAGGCTGAGACTTCGAACTTTCGTCGCTTTCTTGTAACCCTCCTTCATCACATTCTCCTACATCCATCGCCAGAAATCATCTGGGAACCTCTCACTTGTCCAAGTTTTTGCACGTTGCTTGGAAGCTTGGAGACATCTCAGCTTTGATTCCTCCGCTACTCCTTTGCTTGCTGGCACGATTTTACGAGATTCACAGTTTTCCTCGAATTTTGCGTCTCTCATTTTGAGACTGTTTGGCGTTATCAGTCACACACTTACAGATATACTCCTACTGTTCACTTACAAAAAGACCTTCCTCTGTTGATTCGGACATCGAGATCTTGTCGGCTTGTAACCTCGTATTCTTGATCCAACTCACCATTTTGCCTTCCCGCGGCACATTCATTATGGTTCCGAAGCCAATTGGCAGCAATGCGCAGAAGCAGCCTCTGACGATCGCGCTGAAGAACATATGTCGCGATTATCCTGCAGGCAGTGGAGTTCTCCGTGAACTGCTCCAAAATGCAGATGATGCAAGAGCTACAGAAGTGGTAAGTACCTTTCACATATGAAACTGAATGAATGCTAACAGTTGCTAACAGCGATTCCATCTCGATGAAGGTACTCATCCGACGAACAACCTTATCGACCCAGCGCTTGCAAAGTATCAAGGTCCTGCCCTACTTGCGTACAACAATGCCATATTTACGGAGAAAGACTTCAAAAGCCTTTCTCAACTCGGCAATTCTCTCAAGTCTGATGATGCCTCGACTACTGGCAAGTTCGGTCGAGGATTCAATTCAGTAAGTTCACTTCTAGTTAATCTAGCAGTTTAGCTAATACTTCAGGTTTACAACTGGACTGACTCACCATCAATTATTTCATGCGAACGCCTGTTGATCTTGGATCCTCACGAAGAATGGTCAACCGGTGGGCCTGTTTATGATTTTGTCGAAGATGCAGAGGACTGTTCAATCCAGAATCAGATGGTAGCCTTCCAATCTGTCATGGACGACCGTACTAAGCCTCTTGCCGGTACCATCATTCGAATTCCGCTGCGAACTCGCGAACAAGCAAGTAATAGCGAGATCTGCAACAATGAAACCTCAGTGGCAGAGATACGTGCGGTTCTCAAAAGCTTCGAGGCAGATTTTGGAGACAGTGGCCTTCTTTTCATGAGGAATGTCACAACGATAACCATTGGTCCGACTGCTGAGATGTCGAGCTCTATCGAAATGCTTGCTAAGGATGGTACCAAGGTGTAAGTCCTGCATCTCGATGCAACTTGAAGCTCACTAATATCTATAAGGCACAAGGAAAAAATAAATAATGCTTTGAAAATTGCTCAATCAGATTTCAGCTCTTCATTCGA
Source organism: Hyphodiscus hymeniophilus (assembly GCA_016508695.1). Lineage (NCBI taxonomy): Eukaryota > Fungi > Ascomycota > Leotiomycetes > Helotiales > Hyphodiscaceae > Hyphodiscus > Hyphodiscus hymeniophilus. The sequence continues at coordinate 1,202,159 of VNKQ01000016.1, read as the reverse complement.
TCATTCATTTGAAGTGGTCATCAGACGCAGCTCTGGCAAGGAAGTGAAGGAGATGCCCTTTGTTATTCATCATACTATTGGTGGAGAAACTTTGGACGGCGGCATACAAAAATGGGCCAAAGAGCAGAAATACACACCATGGGTTGCAATTGCTGCCCAGATCCCGGTATGTTCTGTTTAGCATATGTGTTACCAGGGCCACGTCTAATGAATTTGTTTGCATAGTACTTTGAAGACTCCCACGGATCGCTTTTTACAGTCCTACCTCTCCCCATACCAGTAAACCAACCTGTTTTTATTCATGGACAGTTCTCTCTCTCTCCCGATCGAGCCTCCTTCTACTCTCAGGATCCAGCATCTGCGAAATGGAACGACTGGCTTGTGAAAGAACCATTGACATGGGCCTGGACCAAAATCCTCCTCCGTATGGCTCATCTTCATCCCAATGTGTCGAACTTTGCATGGTTTCCAGACTACGTCGACAATCCAAACGATCTCCTCAGAAACCCCTTGGTTAACGTGTTGAAGACTGTTGCTAAGGATTCTCTTCCAATCTGGTGGACTGAGGTCGGATACGTATCTGCCGAGGAAGGGTTCTTGAATGCTGGAGAGAAATCAGTTCCTTTGAGAGAAGCGTTCCGAGAAGCACAAGTGCCCGTTATCTATGCCCCAGATAAGCTGTACAGCAGTGTTGAACGTGTTTTCGATGGAAACATCCTCAGTCCTCGCCGACTTTGCGCCTTTCTGCTCAACAATACCGATCGTATTCGCGACTGGTGTCATTCTACAAAGCAATTTATCCTGGAGTACCTTCTCTCGGAAGTTGGATTCACCGAGGTTGGCTCGCTTGAGTTGTTTCCTTTTAAAGATGGCAAATATCGATCGATTGATCTCCACGTTGCATATGTCTGCCGCAGTGCTTCTGAGGAAGATCTTTTCAACCTAGAGAATGATCACAACCTTGACTTGGCTAAGCTCTCGGAGTCCACCAAGTTCATTCTCCGAGCTTGGTGTTCAGGTTCGGCTGGCCACAAGTCTATCCGTTACCGTTCTGCGAGCGATTTCAGAGACTATTCCTTAAGCTTTGTCTTCATTAACCCTGACCATGAGCAAGACATGACTTCTTTGGATACCAAAGCTATCGCTTTTATCCCAAAAGCATGGAAATGGTTAGTTGACCAGCAAGTTGACATTACCGGCATTATATCTGATCTTTGGCTGGTTCCATTGACTAACAGTCACTACCGAAAATTGATACCGCGCCACTCTGAATCGCTGACATTTTTTGCTCCTTTGAGACCGGTCGGAGATTTCATGAGTGCATTCGATAACGAATTCTCATCTAAAGTCAAGCCAATCGTGCAGACAGCAGAGCTCAGCTTACAGGCTCAAGGTCTGCTTACATCCACTTCAAGAAGCAATCCAAATCTCCGGATTCAAGACGGCTCCAATCTTGTCAGCTTTGCCCGGTGGCTGCATCAAATTCGGATCGTCATCGAGTTTGCCCCAGATGATGAAAAGATTAAAATTATGGAGATTATTGTATCCAACTTTCAGTTATCCGCATCTCATTCAGGATATGATTCAATCCAGAATGACATCGGATCTCTCCAAATATTTAAGAAAGTCGATTGGAAGGTCGAGGGGAACAAGGCGTAAGTCAAATCCAATGTATATGGTCGAAAATCTAACAGTTCCACAGCATTCCCATCCAAGTCTGGACCAGCATACAAGCCTCGGAGTCCTCTATCGGTCTGCTCGACGGTGTAATTGCGGTGCCTCGACTGGACAAAGTCCAGTTCTTAACTGCACCAGTATCAAGCCTATCATACAGAATACTCAGCGGGCTTAAGCTCGCCCAATGCATCAGAGCCTCCGCGCTTGTAGAAAATTACATTATCCCAAATTGGGCTAGTCTCCAAAAGGCAAATACATACTCCTGCAGAGAACAGGCGGCAAGATTGGTAGTCAGCCAATATTCATCTCTATCATCAGGCTGCCGAGTCAAGCTTCGAAAGGTCCCCATTATTCCTGTTTCTAGGATTACCGGTGAAACGACCTCGAGATTCTCCGTCGCGGAAGATCTCGTTAATCCTTCGGTTCTTGGTCTTAAGGCTCTATTCTTTGATGACGAAGAAGTTATTCCCGAAAGCGACTTCTTCGACCAGTTCAAGTCCTTATTGAACGACATCGGTTTGAAAACTGTTGTCGATGAGGCTCTGGTTTATTCTCGTGCACGCAAGTTTAGCAGCGGCAGCCATCCGTTATCAGAGATCGAGCCCCGTGCAAATGCGCTATTGCGATCTTCTTCTGCTTCTTCGTGGAGTTTATTCAAACCGAGTTCAGATAGACTCGAGTTTCGGCGACAGAAATGGCTTCCGATCCTCGATTCGGAAGGCACATTACAGTTACAGGTTCGTTTTTACCTGCTCACTATACCTTCGCCACTCGCAACTTTACCAGAAGTACTGCTGCTAACATCAAGACCCTTTCTAGGCACCTGATCAATGTCGACCCATCCGAGAGCAACTACTCGTCAGCTCACAGCTCCCAGTATTCAGCTTCTCAGTTTCTGCCGAATGGGAGGAGTTACTTGGCTGGCGTGATGTCTTGCCCAACAATGTACTCCTCGGACAACTGAAGCATGGTATTCAAGCCTCCGACCGAGCAATAATCGATGAAGTGTTAACTTATGTCGCCAACAACGACCAGTTACCGCTACTGATTGGTGATCTGCAAGCTCTTCCTTGCGTTCTTATCAGCAAAGGAGGAACTTACATTTTACCATCAAAAGCTTTTCGTCCCCCATTAAAATATTCTGCTAGGTGCGACGGTCTTTCCCCTTATCTTGGAAATGCGGAGGACAGTTTCTGGGATAAACATCGCATATTACTGGAGCATATGGGAATCAGAGAGAAGCCGTCTAACAGTGATCTTCTCACTGTTCAACAAACTCTGGAATCACGTACTCCGCTGAACGAGTTTGATATCGGGGTTGCCATAGAGCTCCTCCGCCTATTCACAATGCTCCCGGAGAATTCCCAAACAGGTATGAAGGTACTAAGTGAGGATGGCAATTTCTATCCCTCATATGAAGTCAGTCATAACGATCTTGGAACACTCCTCAAGCCTAAAGACAAGGTCAACTTGACCCATCCTGATATTCCATCAAAGTATGTCCGGAAACTGGGGATTGAGTCCTTACATGATCGACTCATGAAAGGAATGTTGGATATTGCAGACATTGATGACGAGGACGAGTTTGAGCAGCACGAAAAAGTTGCGACGCGCATTGTGGATACTTTGGAGCGATACACTGTTGACAGCACCTTCCGAGAGTACCTCGCCAATGCGGATGACACAGCTGGCACTTCAAGAATCAGCTGGCTACTGGATGAGCGAAGCCACCCGGCCGAGACGCTGGTGGACCCCCTTTTGAAGCCTTTTCAGGGCCCAGCTTTGCTTGTACATAATGATGGAGGTAAGTCAAGTTCTGATACCCGATCCTGTCATTCTTTCCAGGATAAACTAACTGTCTGGCAGTTTTTAGTGACGACGACTTCAAAGGCTTCAAGAATGTGGGTGAAGGCAGTAAGCGCGATAAAAAGGAAACTATCGGGCAATATGGACGAGGATCTCAGACAATGTATCATTGGACAGATGTTCCAATGATTCTTTCCGGGAAATGGTTACTGATCCTAGAGTAAGCTTGCCAATGTCCGATTCCATGCTTCAGCTGATTGATTTTCCTTACAGTCCCCAACAAAAGGTCTTGCCAAAGAACCAAATCAAAGGAAAGCGCAAGCCAGGGGTCAAACTCGAACTCTCCAAACTTAAAGATATTTGTTCTGATCAACTCGCACCTTTTGAGGGACTTTGGGAATATACTCGAGATCTCGACAATTATCTGGGTACAATTTTCCGATTTCCTCTCCGTACTCAAAGCACCGTGTCGGAGCTCAGAGTAGTCAAGACAGATCTCAACACTGCCGCGGTCCGCCAGCTTTTTGACACGTACTTTGACGAGGCGAGAATCTCGTTGCTTTTTCTGAAGAATGTTCGATCTATCGAGTTTGCCATCCACGGTAGGCTCAATCCAGAATGGTCTGTTATTAGGCAAAAGTCATTAGATGACGACCCAAATTCGTTCTCCGGGTGGGCGATTTGCACCGTCGCGAAGACTGTTGAATCTGGCCATCAACTCACTACCAATGACAAATGGTGGATAGCTGTCGAAGACCTCAAGCCGAAGACCAAACATCTTCCCTACAGTCCTAGGCGGGTGATGAAGAATGTGGAGTGCGGTATTGCTGGACTGGTTTCTTCGACACCTGTTATTGTCCGTCGTGGCACGGACTTTCCATCAATCACTAAGCCACGCATGTTCAGTACCCTACCGTTACCGATCTTATCTGATCTTCCAGTGTACATTCACGCCAGCTTCTCCCTTTCAGGGGATCGGCAATCTCTGGTCACTGATGAGCACGGCTTGGAGCCTTACAGATCCCAGTGGAACAAGTACTTGCTACAGACCGCCCTACCAGGACTGTATCTCGCATTCCTTGATGATATTGGCCCCAATGTTCGAGAAGAGGTTCTTGCTCTTTGGCCTCAGAAAGAACCCCCAACTCGTAGCTGCTCAGAAGATATCTATTCTTCCTTTTGGAAACAACTACCTCAGAGCGAGGGACGGTTTTTTCCGAAATATCGTAATCCGTCAGACTCCACTCTGCGAGAACGCCCTAAATTGTTTAGTATCTACCAAGCAATGTTTGATTTCTTGCCGAAGAAACAATCAGAGACTCTTGCGCCCCTGTTGCTATCTTTGGGTGTGAACTTGGTCCGGAACGTGCCCAGTACTATCGTCAGCCGCCTCAAATCGATCCCCGGCGTAAAGTCTGTTGATGGAACCGCTCTTCGCGACCTCCTCAAATTGGAGGAGAACAAAAAAATTCTTGAAGAGCAAATTGCTGTGGATCCTTCAATATTAGAGCTCGTTATACATTTGGTGGTTCCTACTGGAAACGACCTTACTGAGCTTGATGGCTGTTACATTCTCCCTCTTGTTGATGGCACCATTGGACAGCTGCAACTTCTCGGCTCCTCCACGACGACTGAGAGATTCTACTTCGTCTCTCGGTCTGAGGAAGAGCTTTTCGATTTCGCCGCAGAACTTCTTGTTTCCGCTAACAGTGGCAAACTGAATGCAGTTGTCGCTTCCAAGAAATTCAACCTGGAGAAGCTACAGCTCCACCACATAGGCAAGTTATTAGAAAAAAGCGATATCAAAGCTGGCCAAGTCACCCCAACTTTTTCAGAAGGAGACGAGTGGCTTACTGATTTTTGGGCCTATTGGAACAAACACTCCGTGGTCGCCGATACTCCTCCAGGTAGGTGGCTTCGTCTCTTTTACTTAACTTCAGGTTTTAAGGTTCATGAAAAAGTATCTGGTACTTGATGACCTACTATGGCTTTTCAATGTCTGGCCTAAACCCCAATAATTTATTCCTTTCCTTCTACCTTCCCGAATCTTCTTCTCCCCTACTATAATTAATTTTGGGTGAATATTGCTGACCAGAACCATTTTCAGCAATTGATATTAGCACTCTCCCAGGAGTATATCGTGCGACTTGTGGTAGTGACAGCTTCTATGTGGATCCTCTCATGCTGGATGAGCCCCCTGCTGTGGTTGAGCCATCTTTGCCCGACCACCAGCAGATATGCGACAAATTCCCTGAGCTGTGGCGTTTCGACCAAAAGCTCATGCCCAAGGGGTTGAGAGACACTGAGAAGTCCTTTACGAAGAGTGCTTCCTTCTTTCGATTTATCAGAGCGGTGAGCTGCCTGGCACGCAAGAAAGGTGACACGCTCGGAGACTTCGCTGCAAAGCATATGTCCATAGAGGACTTGAAGGTACATACATCTGCCCAAGACCATCATGTTGACGATGGACACCAATTGAACTTTTGGCAGGTTCTTCGGTGTATGCTTGTCTGCCACGCTGGCGAAGATGGATTGTCCCCCAAGGCGCCGCTACAAGAGATAGCTCAACTGCAGGGAGACTTGAGATCACTTCCACTCTGGCCAACGCAAGGGTCCGAAGGGATGTTGATACCTGCGACAAGCGCAAAGATAGCCGGGCAACCCGGATTCCTAGTCCCTTGGATGAGAGATTTTGCACAGTTTATAAATCCTCAGGCTGCCAGCGAACCTAACAACCAAAAATGCCTTGCACTATTAGGTATCCCAAAGTTGAACATCCAATACATTATCAAAAATCATATCCTGCCTTTGCCTCCGTTATCAACGCACGCCAACTGGACATCTTATCAAAAATTCGTTATTGAAATCGCGTCCATATCTTCGAGTAAACTCGCGCCTATCAAGGACGTGTTATTTCAAACCAGACTAGCTGTCGATGGAAATCGCTCCCTTCGTTATGCCAATGAACTCTTCGACCATGATGACGAAGTATTCAGATCGGCTTTCCGTGGCGAAGAGACCACCAAATTCCTTCACAGTGATGTGCGAGCCTGTCGTCAATTCTGGCTAAACGTGGGGCTTCGGCATCGCGCCAATGAAATTTGGAATCCTTTGGACCTCATTAAATGTCTCCAGTCGTTAAGTCTGCGACAAAGAAGTCTGACTGATAAAACCCACCTCGCAGCAGATGCTGCGGTCGTCCTTCGGCCCCTTACAGCTCCAAACTCTAGCATCCGAGGCTTCGAAAGCCACTGGACTGCGATTTCAAAAGAAAGCGTCTTTGATTCCCGGTCGAATTTCCCGTCTGGAGCAGATCATAGAACGTTTGTGATGAAAGGCATCGCGGCCGAGCGTCCCTTATCAGACCTGTCGCAGCTTGTATCATATAAACATGTTGCGGTCTGCTGGAGCCAAACGCCATTTGCGATCAATGAGCCAACAACAGAGGTCTTTGCCGCCGTCAATGGTGGTAATCCATCTACAGAGATGGTGTGGAAGCATCTGGAGTATCTCGCCGAGATGTCCCAGCAACTTGCCCCGAGTCATTTGCCAGGCTTTCTTGAAGATTTACACAACACCTACAGTTACCTCCAAGATCACGTAAGTGAGTGTAAGAACAATTTCAGCTCCCGCAGCACCAAGGAGCTCTGGTTGAATATCGCTACTTCGCCTGGCCAACATGCAGTCTTGATGGAGGTCAAGTCTTCATGGAATGAGATTGGAGGGCTTAATGTGTCAATCTCGCATGATATGGGCGGCGTCAAAGCCATCCAGCCAAGCTTAGTGCCATATGAGAAACTATTAAGAGCTTTGGACTGCCCAGCAGTCATTTATCCAACCGCAACAATGCCAATCGCCCATACAGCACATCCCAGAATGGCGGGGGTACGAAATCTGAGAGCAAAAAAGAGAATCCTCTTTGACGTTACCTTCCGTCACAATGGGGGGCAGACATTCAAGCCCATCGTTGTATTCTTGCAGCAATGAACGACCACTTCGCTGCTCGATGGAGTGGTTCGTTGCCCTCCGAACCGGTGATCACGTACAGTGATGACGAAATGTCTTATCATACGCTTTCGACAATGATCGATTATGCCTACGAAGAGAAGATCAACTGGGGTACAATGACAGCTAAAGCCGAAGATGATGAGACAACCCGAGCGGCCAAGCTGCATATGCTCATAGACCTCCACAAGGGGGCTGACTACTGGCTGATTGAGACGCTGAAATCTGAAGTTGAATGCATGCTCATTGCATCATTCAAGCTGTGCGTCAACGTCCAGAATGTCAGAGATATTGCGGTGCTGGCAGATCAGATTCGGGCTAGGGAGTTTGAGAAGATGTGCAAGGAGTTCTACCAGAAGAACAAAGCTGTTGTGGACCGAGCGAGTGGAAGCGTACAATAGATGGCTTGATGATCTCTCTGTAATCAGGGGAAGATGTACTATCAAGGTAACATGACGCGCGAATAGATTTTGTATGTGTGATTGATTACAAAATTCCAAATCTCCATGAGTGCCTCCTATTTTTCATGTTCCACTACCAAGTTCCTCCCCTACTCTCTGTGAAGCCCATCAACCACCCCTGGGTATTTCCAATCGAAAGAGTGAGAATGACTCCAATTTACTTATCTCAGTAACCCCACATGACATGATTCTCTGCCAACTATTCTTCCCATCTGTTCGATATCGAATGCCTATTTACACACGATGGTAATCTCAACCAATAGTATTTTCCTAATAAGTTATAACCAAACCCAATCTCAACGCCGGTGAAGCAGTCCCCAACACAACAGCAAGTCTATTTAAGTCCAGCCAGAACTCTCGTCCCACAAACACAGCTACTTTGTGCTCCTTTCATCCCTCTATCTTTCGTGAATTCCCTATCAAGCAGTTTCTACGTGTTCAGACGGTTGTCGACCTCGATTTCCCTTTTGACGGGTATATCCATGTTCGGAAGATGGCCCGGACTCTCGCGATATTGACGGGACTTTGCTCTTGTAAAGATGTGAACGATCGGAGAATCAATCTGGGAATCACAAGGAGATATGTTGACTTGCAAAGGGCTTGTGTTGAAGTGGTCCCGGTCTCCTCGAGTCTGCATTCAAAAGGAACCTTCAGGGCTGCCGAGTGTATTTCAATCCGTGACCGGCGTTCTGTTCTTTGTTTGGAAACCCCAGCGAGCACTTGCAGAGTCGGCTACAAATGACCCTTCAGTATGAGATTTTCCTTGAGCTTTGTGGACATGGATCGATAGCTCGAGTTGCTTTGAGAAAGTGTAATCTTTGACATATAGACTCATACATGATACAAGTCTTCCATGAAGACTATCAACCGCCATCACCAAAATTCATTATTCATACAATAGCCATATTCGTACCACTGCCATTTGTGCAAGACAATATGCCAGTACCGAAGAATACGCAGAGAAATCCCAACAAACTCCAAGCATACAGAATCACACCACCATGAATTCCTCGAACGCCCGTGTAGAAGTCCCGTATCCCTCATTTCTTAGCCTTCTTCGCCTCCTTCCGCTCCCCACCCTCACTCTTCCTCTTCTCGCCAGCCCCATCTGTCGCAGCAGCTTGTCCAGCCTGTCGCGCGCTAGTCCTCTCACCCTTCCTGGGCTCCTTCTTGGTCTTCGTCTCTTTCTTGGGCATGGCCACGCTCTTAGGCTTAGCCTCCCTATTTGAATCCTTTTTCGCTTCCTTCTGATCGCCATTTATCTCCTTGTTCTCTTTCGTCTTCGTATCCTCAGACTTCTTCTGCGGAGGTCCCTTCTCAGGCTTGTTCTTGGACCCCGCTTCATTCTCGTAGTCGCCGCCGCGTGCTTCGTATTCTTTACCTATTTGCGCCGCCTAGAATTCGCGTCAGCCTATGTATGGGTTCGAGGGGTTGGGAAATGGGATGGAGGTGGGACAGAGTGAAGAGACGGACCTTCCATGCAGCCATCTGACCCTTTCCGCTGCCGTCTTTGTTCGGTTTCGCCTTGACTTCTGCAATGACTATAAGACGATATTCAGGCTCGAGAGAGGAAAACAATTGAGTACCTTCAGTCACCTTCTCCTTCAACTTCGGATCAGTGGGTTTTCCCTTCGACGAAGTCATGATTCGCGGTTTGGAATGCGCTCGTTTTCCCTGGCAGAGATTGTAGCAATTGATGCGATATAATTCGCGTGCGTCAACGTTGTGGGCGAAGAAATGGTTTATGGAAGACAATGAATGGATGTGCAGAGGAATGCGAAGCCATTGTTTATGTGGTGGTTTGGGGTGGGATGGGGAAGGCGTGAACGAGGCTGAATCCTCGAATGCACGACGTCAGTATTTCCTCGCTTAGATCGTCCCTGGCGATCAGCGATCAAGGATTGAAGGAGGCTAGTACGGTCGGCTACGGAATGGCCACTCATTTTGATATTGATATCAAAACATTAAATTGGATCTATTCTAAAATCAACCCCTCCCAAACTCTCTTCTTGGATACTAATGATTTTAACGCGATAAAAACCACCTACCTGAAGACGATGCGTGACAGTCACTGATATCATTGCTCCTCTGTTCGACTATTTTGCCGTTTCGGGAACTGGACTGTCCCCTTCCTGTAAGCCTTACCCCGTCTGAGAATCGACGACGGCGACGAAGATCAGCTAATTAGAGGCTTAGAATGGAGTGATAGCAGTCTACGTACCTGGTTATACTTGGGCTGGATTATATTTGGATTATACATTACGCTTTTTCCCGGCTCGCTTGAGCTCCTTTCAGCATACTTGGGGTAACCTTGAGTTTAGTAGGTAGCCATGCCATAACCCTAACCTGAGAATAAGCTCAACTCCAACCCTCCGAACCCTACTAAAACCAAGTTTTATTTTACCTGTTTTCATCTACTTGTTTTACCTTGTCTTTATGACTTGGTCTGTGCCGCCCCTTCCTAAGCCAATAAGGGAGTTATGGGGTCTTCAGTACGGGGTTGTCGGCTGTGCAACTCGAGGTATTAGGCGATACATAGGCCCGGGTTCTTTCGCAAGGACCGGTTCTGGCTCGAGCCCGACCATGTGGTCGAGCCTAGATATAAATGAATACGATAGGATGCGAGCATAGTGGAGATATGAGAAGATACCGGAACCTCCATACAACGAGCCCACAATGCCTCCAACTTCCGAGCATGAACTTAAGCAAGAACCGTCATCTAAGCCAGTCTTGAGCATGCTCCCAGATATCATGAATGGCAGAGTCCAGCGGTTCGGGGACAACATGGACACGGACAGCATCATACCGACCGACAAATGCCTGGTCAGCCATCACAACGGCGGAGAAACACCTAGGCCGAGGCGCATTCTGCTACACTCGGCCGGCGATCTACGATCGTGCCCAGGCGGGCGCGACGATCTTGGTGGTCGAGAAAAGCTTCGGGAGCGGCTCCTCGCCGGAGTAGACTCCTAAGGCTCTCCAAGCGGCTGGTATTCAGGCCGTCATAGTAAAGTCGTATGCGTTCATATATGCACGCAACCAAGCGGATAACAGGCTTCTCGGTATCAAGCTTTCCGATGAAAGCTTCTATGAGCTAACGCGCGAAGGCGAGACTGTCTCAATTGATGTCCGCAACCGTGTCGTGTCTCGTGGCGGGAAAAGCTTCCCCTTCAAGCTTGATGGAATCGAGCAGGAGCTACTCTCTTCCGGTGGACTTCTGAAGGTTTATAACCTTTTCGGCGCGGAGCTGTTCAAGAAGCTGCGTGTTGCGGCTATGCCAGCTAATTCGGTTCCGAAAAAAGTCCAGTTGCCTTCTTCAGACGTAAGGATGGCATTGGATTGGTAGCAGATTAGTATTAGGCTCTAGGAGCAAAATTTATAATTAGTGACCTGTCATCTTAAACTTAGAATTGTCCTTCTTCATTTACCTCAATAGGTTGTCATCCTTAACGACTTGATGCCCCTCTGACGGATCTTGATAATTTAAGAACAACGTTTAAGCTCTTCAAAGGCTCCATTCGGTACATAAATGCATTAGAGATCTCGCTCTCCACAAGAATCCTACTTGCATGCTTTCGGCTTGGTGTTGCTGGATATAATAGACAGCGAAGAGATCAAAGAGGTGCTTCAATAGAGGAAGTGGTTGGGTTTCCAGAAGTATCAAATCGCAAATTTGCAGACGTACATATTTAGAAGAGCGACATGCTACGAGTGCACATGCTCACCTATCGATGTAGAATTATGCCCCGATCTCAAGCTTTTGCAAGCCTCGATCGTCGTGTTGATGAAGCATAGAAACGCATGGATAAGTGTACCTCAAGCGATGAAAGATCTGACAAGCTCCGGCGTAGAGAGCATCAGCTCCCACGAGGTGGAATATCACCCACCACACCCATCACTTGACAGAAAACCGTCGTCCTCGTCCTACCACGTGTCTCTACGTGTTTTCAATGTGGCAATACGAGATCGGGAACGGACACCTTGACACCTAAAACACGAAAACACGGAAACACGGAAACACGAAACAGAACATGACACGGTAGATTGGATTGGGTCCTGTGGCTCACCGCTCGAGTACTCGCGGAAAACCCCTGATGATCCCGAGTCGGCATTTCCACACCCCAGCTCCTCGGTAGACGGGGGGATGTAGGCAGGGTTGTGAATTTAATTAGTTTAATTTAATTTACCCCCAAATTAAAATTAATTAATGAAAACCTATACTAAAATTAATTAAATTAAAGCTAGCGTATACTAAAATTAAATTAAATTAAGAAAATTAATTAATAATTAAATTAAATTAATAATTAATTTCTAAATATAGTAATTTAAAAATCTATATATTATAGCTACCTTTAGATACTTCTAGTAAGCACTAGTAAGTACTAGAATAGTTTATAATAGTTTATAATACTTACTAAGTATTAGTAATAGTATTTACTAATTAAAAAGCGAGATTTTTCTAGAGTTTACTAGAATGTTCTATAGGATTCTATAGAGTTTTAGAGTAATCTATTTGTAATATAAATAGAATATTCTAGATTTTTTTAAACTATTATATAAAGGAGCCTTAGAATCTACTTGATTCTTACTTTTTAAATAACAAACACTCTTCTTTATAATATAAAACACAATATATTATAATATCTTTTTAAGAAACTTTATCCTTATTGTTTATTTAATATAATATAACTATTATATATTATATTAAAATGGATTCTCAAAGCTCTATAAACTCTATTAATAATTATCTAGAAGATAATATTAGTAATTAAGAGTAAGGTTCTAATTCACAAGAAATAATAGATAATAATCAAGAATTATCTATTATAGAACCTAATAAATATATAAATTTAAAGTATAATAAATCGACTTATACTTTACCTTCTTTAGAAGACGAATCTATTTATATATTTAAAAATAAGCTATTTACTCGGACTTTATTACCTATAAATTATAATAAAGAAAGAGAAATAAAAGTAGTTTGTTCTATTTGTTCTTATAATAAAATTATAAAATTAGACGGTTTTCAATCTTCTAATTTTATTCAACATTATAAGAATAAACACTCTACTATAGCTTATAATATTAAAAGCGAATCTAAATTAAAGACATTAAATTTAAATAAAATTAAATCTACTAATTTCTTTACTTTAGATAATAGTTCTAATAAAAGGATTAGATCTAATACTTTTAACGAATTTATAGAAGAAGAAGCTCTATTAAAAATATTAAACTTTATAATAGAGAATAATCTTTCTTTTAATTTATTAAATTCGGAGTCTTTTAAAGATTTATTAAATTATTATAATAAATCTTCACCTATTATTAATAAGTAGAAAATAAAGACTATATTAGATAAAACTTACGAAAATTCTTTAAAAGAATATAAGTTTTTTCTTAAAGAACTTATTATAGATAATACTTTATTTTCTATAGTACTAGACGCTTGGACCTCTAATACTTAAAAAGCTTATTTAGGAATAATTTTAATTTATTTCGATAAAGATTTAAATTTAAATTATAAATTATTAGGTTTTGAAGAGTTATTAGAAAGTCATACGGGTTTATATTTATATAATAATATTATAAAGATATTTAACCTATATAACTTAAAATTAGATAATATTATTTCTATTACTAGAGATAATGCTTCTAATAATACTACTTTATTAAAATATATTATTAATAATAATAATAATAAAGAGTTATTTGATATCCGATATATAGCTTATATTATTAATATAGTAATAGGAGATATTCTAAGTAATTATCTATTAAATAAAGACTTAGAAATAGATTTATCTGATTTTACTAATAATATTAATATTAATAATAATAATAATAATATTATTATAGAATCTAATTTAAATCTAGTCCAAAAATTAAGAAAAATTATAACCTCTATTAAATATACTCAAGAATTACAACAATTATTTTTAGAAGGTTATAATAAATATAAGCTTTCGGGAGATATACCTCAAAAGTTTAATAATAAGAAAATTCCCTTAGATAATATAACTAGGTGGAATTCTACTTATAAAATGTTAGATATATTTATTACTTTAAGAAAAGTAATAGAATATATATTTAATAATACTTCTAATAATACCTTTAAAAAGTATATATTATTAGAACAAGATTGGCTTATTTTAAGTACTTTAAGAGATATATTTTATATATTTGTTTATCCTAGTACTAAATTACAAGGACAAATATATACTACTTTAAACTATAGTCTATTATATATTTATAAAATATATAAAGATCTAGAAGCTAAAAAGAGAGATCTTATCTTAAGTCTTAATCTAATAAATAGTACTATTAATATTAATAACTTTATAGAAGCTATTGATAAAGGTATTATTAAGTTTGAAAAATATTTTCCTAAAGAATTAAATTTTAATTCTTTAAGAAAATATAAGCCTTATATTATAAGCTTAATTTTAGATCCTAGATTTAAATTAAGTCATTTTAATAGGGGGGGTTTATTATTCCATTATCCTTCTATTAAAGAAGACGTTTTAGAGTTATTAAAAGAAGAATATTTATTAATAAAATCTTCTTTAAATAATTCTAATATTAATAATAATAATATTAATTTATATAATGAATCTTCGGATTCGGAAGATATAGATAAAGATATTTTTATTAATAATAATAAAGTAGAAGAAAGAGAAGAAGAGTACTTATCTTATATTAAAGATAATACTTCTAATTCTAAAATAAATCCTTTAGAATTTTGGAAATTAAATAAAAATAACTATTCTATTTTATATATAATAGTTAAGAAGTATTTAATGATTCCTGCTACTTCGGCTTCTATAGAAAGAGTTTTTAGTATTAGTAGTAATATTAGTACTAAAAATAGGAATAACTTAGATCCTAAAGAACTTAAGAAAATTATATTATTAAAAAGTTGGAGAATTAAAGATATATTAGAGTTAAATAACTCTCTTATAGAAGAAGAAGAAGAAGAAGAGGATTAAAAGAATAAATTGTTACTATTTTTAAGTATATATATTTTATAGTTTTTAAAGACTTAAAATACTAATTTACAAATATACTTAATTTCTCAAAATTAAATTAATTATTAATTAGAATTTATAATTAATTAAAATTAATTAAAATTAACCTAATTTAATTTAAGTACTAATTAAAATTACCTTAATTTTTGAAAAAGCTAATTAAAATTAATTAAATTAAATTAATTAAAATTAAATACTAAAAATACTAATTAAAATCACAACCCTGGATGTAGGGAGGGAACAGCGAAGCAAAGCCACAGTGACCTGCGTAATGTAATGTCTGTCCGGGGATACGCGTAGCTTTGTAGCCAGCTGAGTGTGATGAGATGGATGGTGGATTCGCTTCATAAAGTACCTTACTCAGGTATGCTGTACCTTGGACAGTAGAGGTGTTAATCATGTCACGCAAGCAGCACGTGATGTGGCAAAGAAAACGGACTCCCTCAGCCACGACATGGACGCTGACGATCAGGCTGAAACGAAACGACCGTGTGGAAATGTGGGTGGGTAGCGAAGCAGTAGAAAAGGTGGACTGGAGTAATGGTAAATACTACCGGTATGAAGGAGAAAAAGCAGGTGATCTGCACTGCTGCACAGCGAAAATGCACCATGATGCGTTGTCCTTCTGTGGCGTAGGAGGTGGCTGGGGCTGGAGTGGATTTTGGTACTCGAGTACTCGCCTCACGTGGGGTGGTCTTCGTCATTTGGGGTGACATTTGGTGGTCCCTGAATCGAGGTGGTTGAGTCTTGGTAGAGAGAGCTTGATATTGCTTGGTTTCTACCCTCTAGACTCTGCCAAGCTGCCAAGGGAAGCTTTTCTTGCTTTGTTTCTTGCTATCTTTCTTGCTTGGATGTCGGGGGACAATACTCGTAGCTCATGGAGTGAAAGTCCAACGGATAATGGTGGGCGTCATCCTTCGTACAGAGATATATGTTTTGATGCGGTCAGGACTGAGATCAGGTCAGACTTGGAAATAGCTAAGCGTACTGTAGGTAGAGGATACAGTATGCATAGCGTTGCAATACAGTAGGGGTTGTGAGGAATCAATTACCAGCCTGTCATTCTGTCTATCTGCCTGTCAATCCACTATCCACTGTCCATCTGTCCATCTATCAATCCATCTTACCGCAGATGGATACAGATGAATAGTAGGTAGTACTTCGCAGAACAGAGTGGTTTCCTCATTCGAGGAACCAATTAACTCAGTTTTGCAACCTCCTCTCCTGCCAAGACTTGGGCGGTGGGCTGTGCAAGAATGCCAAGCAACACCGCCAAGGCCAATTCCCGTTGATCGATCAAAGGGAGAAAGGGAGATGGATGTCTCGCCCGTTGCTTGTTGGCTGGCTGATGGATGGATGGCCTGCTCAGTGCGCTCATCTTACAAGAACCAAGGCGCTTCCAAAGTCTCGACCTGTTCTCTGTTCCTTAAGCTCTTTCTTCCCTCTCCTCCTCTTCTGCCTTTTCTCCTTTCGACTTCAACTCTCCTCCATCTGTGGAATTATTATTTATTCCTGAAGGAGTCGCCCAGCCAGCCGGATACCACTCAACCCTTCACCTCACCTCAGATCAATCCAGGCATTTACGAGTACCCAAGGCTTTGCTCTCTTCTCCCCTACGAAGTGCGTACAGTGACTCGGCCACCACTCTGCACACGATACTCAGCCATCAATCACCATCCCAAACGAGCTCCCTCCTCACATAGATTCCACCCGCAGAGACAAGGCCCTCTAGCCCTGTCTGCGAAACGCAACGCAACGCAATCACCTCCGGAACTGTCATTCACTCATTCTTCCACCCAACTATTCGCCTGCCATCACGACTGGTAAGATCTTATAATTTGCGTCCAAAGTGCGTGGCGTGCCTGCGAACAAACGAAGCGACATTTCCCCTTCCCACTTCTTTCTTACGCCCCAAACGCCCGCACCTCTGCAGTCCCACTTCCAGCCTGATTCCCGCCTCGCTACGAACCACAAATCATCAAAGACCACCTCATTCCCGCACCCTCATCTCATCCCCAGGAAAGTCATTCCTGACTATCCAGCCAATTCTACCGACATCATGTCGTCCAATTTCAACATGCGTCAGTTCTTTTCCATTTGCGCATGATCTGAAATGCTTTCTCCCCATCTATTCTGACCCTCTCTTGGATTCGCGATTAATTTGAATGGCCCATCTAGATCAGATAAAGCGCCAGGCTCGAAAGGAGGCCTGGTATAGCGATTCCTACAATCCTTTCGGGAGAACGAGTCGGACCCAGACATGGAGTGGCAATCCCCAGGCCGGAACGGATCCAGAGCTGGGGATGGCTGGAGGACCTGATGGATCATCGCCGCTCTCCAACGTCGCGACAGAACCTATCCCCGAATCTCCATCACATTCTACGAACAGGCACAAAGAAAACGAGATTCATGGCGACACGAAAGCGGAAGACTTCGAGATGACCAAGGCTGGAGGCTCCGCTGGTAGACCAAGTGACCCCGAAAGCGAAACAACAGTGGTGGAGAGATCGTCGACGCGTCCGAGGAGCGAGGAGGAGAAGGCTCGCCATCGTTTCTTGGGCAAATTCCGAAAAGGTAACAAAGGGTCAAAAGAACCAGAGGAGGAAAAGAAGGTCAAGAAGACGCCCTGGTATAAGGGAAAAGAGATACCACATCAACCGTTCACGTGGAGGAATCAACTGCAAAGAACCATCTTCGGTTCGTGGGTCAACGTCCTGTTGATCGCTGCGCCGGTCGGGATTGGCATCAACTATGCTGGAGTCGATGGCAAGATTATCTTCGTGGTCAACTTCATCGCCATTATTCCACTAGCAGGCTTGCTAAGTTTTGCGACGGAAGAAATCGCACTGCATCTGGGAGAAAGTCTGGGAGGTCTTTTGAATGCTTCTTTTGGGTAGGGTCTCCATTCGCTGACGATAAACTTTCACTAATGAATGCAGTAATGCTGTGGAAATCATCGTTGCCGTTATTGCCCTAGTCAAAGGCGAGGTCGTCGTCGTTCAAACGTCCCTGATTGGCAGTATACTCTCCAATCTTCTGCTCGTTATGGGAATGTGCTTTTTCTTCGGTGGGCTAAGAAGAAAGGAGCAATTTTTCAACCAAACTGTGGCTCAGACCGCAGCCAGTTTGTTGGCTCTTGCTATTGGCAGCATCATCATCCCTACAGCCTTCAATAACTTCAGCACGACAAGCACGTCCAAGATCGCCCAACTTTCCCGAGGGACTGCTATCATTCTTCTCGTGGTCTATGCTGCCTATCTGTACTTCCAGCTTAGCACACACTCCGACATGTTTGCCGAGGAGAGTCAGAAAGTGGCTATGAGACCAAGAAAGCACGCCCTTCCAGAAGGCGCCATCGCGAAAAGTTTGGCAAAGGCTGGCGGTATGGGTGCAGGACCTGGTAGGGCTCAACTGGATGATCGACCCCCCAATGATGAGCTCCTCCACGTGACCGCACACGAGGAGGCAGATGATGAGCCCGAGGAAGCACAACTCCATATCATGGTCTCATGGGCTACTTTGGCAGGAGCTACAGCTATCATTGGACTTTGCTCAGGTAAGTACCGAAGATTCTAAACAATGGCAACACCTAATTTGAGTAGAATTCATGGTGGACGGAATTGGTTCTATCACTGAAAGCGGAGTCTCCGTTGAGTTTGTTGGTCTGATCTTGCTCCCTATTGTCGGAAACGCAGCAGAGCACGCGACAGCTGTGACCGTGGCCTGCAAGGATAAGATGGACTTAGCTATCGGCGTTGCCGTCGGATCCAGTATGCAAATCGCCCTCCTCGTTATCCCGTTGTTGGTTGTTATTGGTTGGATTTTAGACAACAACTGCATGAACATGAGTTTCGATGGATTTCAGGTCGCCGTTCTCTTCGTTGCGGTCTTATTGGTTAATTATTTGATTGGAGATGGAAAGAGGTACGTTTTCTCCGAATTTTCAAACCTCCGGGTCTTAGTAGCTGTGGACATGGCTTCGCTCCACGACATGTCTCCAGCTTTCGGGTCACTCAACTTCTCGACTTATATGTATGATTCACACTGACTCTGAGATCCACAGTCATTGGCTTGAAGGACTACTATTGCAATGTCTCTATCTGTAAGTAAAGATATAATACCCTGACAACCCTATCTAACGGAGGTTGGGATAATACCATGTACAAACGCTGATCCCGATGCCAGTATCATAGCGGTGTGCGCATGGTATTACCCTGCCAACGACAATTCCACCAGGTGCAACGAAGTTTCATAGAAACGTCGTCGAATCCCAATAGGCACAATCCACATCGATATTTCATATTACACCAATTAGGATGGTGGCAGAGACCTACAACCCTAGGATCTCAAACTACCCACATCCCGATATACATAATCCACTTCGATATCCCCTTTACACCCATCTGGATATATGTGGCAGTGGCAGGGACGTACGACACCCCCAGGTTCTCCAACCACCCGCATCCGATTATACCACGCCCATTTAATCTCTTTTGTACAAATCATACCACGACATCCTTCACACCGTCGAATTGTTCTCGTTGCTCTTGTATATTTATAATCGTCGCCCCAATGGAAAAAAGGGAATGGAGTCTGGCGTTTGGATTTCTTCGAATCGAGCGTTGAGCTGGACAATGAACGTCCCTTGTCTTTCAACGCAACCTGAGCTTCACCTGCAGTGTAGCCAGCTCTTGTGTTAGAAAATCCCCATCGCTGAGATACGACTTATAATAGAAAGAAAACCTTCATGATTTTGCTAGAGCGCTGAGTGACTGTGCCGAGTAACTACCGTGCTCGAGGGAGCCGATGAATCCGCGCTTCATCTCTATCCTTGCCTTGACATCCCTGAGCAGAGAGCAGCAAGTGCTACCATGCCCCTATATAAGATTGCAATCTCAAGTGCTGCTGTTTGGTACAGAAGCCGAGAATAGAGAAGCCGAGAATGAAGCAGCAGAAGAGGACAACGACATTATGGGTATACAAACACTGCTACTACCTACTGAGAATAGTGATGATGCTTCCGGTAGGCATGGTGATCATCTACCAGCGAGGATCAATACCGCCGACTTCATCGCCGAGTTCTCGAGCATCAACATTGTCAACTGTACACGTTTCGCCGGCCAGTGGCAAAAATATGAAAACGGCGCTGTGTTTGAGGATAGCATTGGTCAATACTGTCAGTAGAAACTCGCGCGACTCACCTACACCGATGAAGTTTCAATTTCAAGCGATAGCCCAATGCACTTATGAGTCCATTCAGAAGAAAGCCACCGTCGCCCACGAAGCTCTATGTTCTCCGGAGTATGTCGCTCGAGAGCTATATCGTAAGGAGCACGGAGAGAACTTTCACTGTGATCAGTGTGATAAAAAGTTCCTGACCCAACATCTGCTCAACATCCACCTCGGAAGTGTACACCAATTCACGCCCATTCCGTGTCCCGAGGGCTGTGATCCGGAACACATCTACCCTTCCAAGGAAAATCTCAGAGCACACCTAAGCAGAGCATACAGTGGAAGATGGCCAGCTCGCTGCTTGCATCCTGGATGTGCCAATGAAACCCTGTTCAAATCATCATCTTGTTCGAACCACCCTGTCAAGGCACACGGACTGAAGACGAGAGCAGATCGGAGCGCCTTCTTCCCACCACTTCTGAAGAGAACATGGCAGCCAACAGCTTGTGATGCGGATGGCTGCAGCAACTCTACCGAGCACACCCGCTCTCGTTGGTTAACCACCTGGTCAAATTACACAACTTTGACAAGGTTGGTGCAAAAGGAAGCAGCAGAACGTGGATGGATATCGCAGATGTCTGTCAAAGTATCGGAGGCACAAATCACAAGAGCACACCGGCCCACTGCTTGCTCATGAATGTCTCGTATCATTTTTCTTACATGCTGTCGATAGCTGCCATTCAAAATCGACAATGGCTTGATTATGGCAAAACCAGACGAACTGCACCAAATCGAGAGACCGGTGATTCCAAAATCAGTACTGGGCAAAATCCTCGATGCCGCCCATGATGCCCAAGGTCACTGCGGTTTTGTCCAATTATTTCAAACCGTTTCTGAAAAAATTTACGTTTGCAACTGTCAATTGCACTTGGGACGAAGATGTCGGGCTGCCTTTCTTTATTGAACGATATACGAAGCACCTGACAGCGACAGCGGCGTTGACATCGACAGCGACAGCGACATCGACATCGACATCGACATTAACACCAACAGGATATCTTCGACACGAAGCCTCACCAAATCCGACGAAAGGGCTCTTGGTGCATTCATTATGACGAGCAACGCCGCTTTCTTTGTCTCTGAACTAATTAACTCTTTTATGAGTGTTGGGAGCTCTGCCGTGCATACGATATTCTGCGCCTTTCATTAGTGTTTAGTACATCTTCCTCTTTATATATTCACTCCTTGACATACTCCAGCTTACCTTACTTGCTTGATTCCTTCGCCAGATGTGCGACCATCTATATAGTATGCGTGGACATCAAACATTGGTGAAGAAATATTACATCGCCTGCTACCATCGAGTATGATCCAAGCATTCAATTTTTGTAAGCGATCAGCTCTTTGAATTCCCTTACCTTCAAACACGTTTTCACATCATAGTGCCTTGCCTCATCTCCCCTCGCTTCTCTACCGTCTAGGAGAGTTAGTACCGTTCCCTTATTCTCGGCAACTGGAACGTTGAGTGTCTAACATTTCCAACTTCACCTTTACAGCATTCACACACAAGTAAGTTGGCCTCGGAAAATCCTCTATACCTCGTGAGCAGCGAGCGCTAGCCTTGAGCTAGTCCTTGGGTGACAGGCTAAGTTCTTTCCTTCCTCATTTCTCACTCACTATAAAACTCCTCTCGTCTTCCTCCTGATCCGAGATCTTCTTTTGCTTCATCCCTTCACATCATGCTTGAGCACACCGTGACCGACTGGAGGTCGAGTCATACCTTACACATTTACTTCTGTACCTCTTGAAACTCATCCGATGGAATTTACTGCAGCACCTTTTGAAGTTTTTCAGACGCTACTCACTTCAAAGTGAGGTTTATCGACAGTCAGGCTTGTCGACAGTGAGGTTCATCGACAGCCAGGTTCATCGACAGCCAGGTCCATCGACACTCAGGTCCATCGAAAGTCAGGCCCATCGACACTCAGGTCCATCGAAAGTCAAGCCCATCGATAGTAAGGTCTATCGACAGTGAGGTCTATCGACACCCAGGTCTATCGACACCCAGGTCTATCGACACCCAGGTCTATCGACACCCAGGTCCATCAATAGTGAGGTTCATCGATAGTGAGGCTTGTCGATAGTGAGGTTTGTCGATAGCCAGGCATCCGACAACGACAACACCAACGACACTTACTCACTTTTCCTGATACCAGACATCTTCATACCACAACATCAGCAACATGTACAATCTGGAGGATTTCAAAGATCTCCCAGTCGACCCAGACTGGGATATGGAAAGTCTCAATATCAATGACCAAGAAACCGAAGCAGATGGTGAGATTTCTGAAAGAATGAAGAGATTTACTCCTCCAGAGCCCGTCACCCCTACCAAGGAACTCGGCGCAATTGTATCCGCACCATATGACTCTCCGATTGCCTTGAAGATGGGCCCTCGCCAGTCAACTACTATTCCAGATGCCTCAAACTCGAGACCCAGTATCTTTAATCCCTCCAACGGTCCACTATTACCTGCGCCCCGAAGTATCTTCCGCTTTCCAAACGCAGATCCTGCTCTTCAAACCTCTAGCAATGTTTCAATAGCCCAAACTGCTCAAAGCACACCGACTGGAAACCAAACCAAAGGTGATGAAGCGGCTGATGTTATCGAGAATCCACTCTTTGGTGTATCTGCACAGCGAGAGCCGAACATGTCGCAGATCGAAGCTGACCAACCTCACTCCGAGAATAAAGCCTCTAACTCCAAAAGTCGACTTTACATCGAGATTGGCCTACTTGCGGCTAGAAAGCCGGCCATCACTGAGCAAAAAAACACGCAAGTGGAGATTGATAGTGACGATGACTTTGAAGAAATCGAGGCTGGTCAAGCATCCGGCGCTGCTCAAGACAGATGGAAAGAAAAGCGACCTCCAATCGAACCTCACACACCTCAACCACTCGTCACTCGCATCAAAACTGAGCCAGTCCATGGACATGATTCGCCAAATTCCTCTCACATTCCAGCGAACGTGCCAGGCGGGGGACAACCTACACCCACCCGCCTCACTTCGAATGGAGATATGCCAAGCATTCTTGCAATTCAAAGAGCTTTGATTGAAAAGACCAAAGCCGCTGCCAAAGAGCCTCCAAAAACCCCACGACAGTCTGTTGAAGGTGGAAAATCCCGTCATACGACCGTCCCCAAGAAGCGTGGCTTCGATGGCAATCTTGTCATTGAAGATCCCGAAGAGGTCGAGGCAGCTATGCGTGCTGGCTCTCACGAAGATAACGAATGGATGCATGATGAGCCCGAGGATGATAGTGAGGCCGAGATGGATATCATCAGAGGGAAAATCCAAGGCCTGGCTCGCAAAGAGAAGAACGGCAAGATCAACGAGAATGAGATGTTTGACCTCAATTCACTTCGAATGGAATTCCGTCAGCAACAGAGACTCAAGTTGGCTGCTAAGGCAGCTCCCAGCCGCGAGAGAGAGGAGGAGACCCTGTTTGTTCCGGATGAAAGAGACAACATGCTGATTCGTAAGAGACACGAGCAAAGACAGCGTACAAGACATGTTGGTGGTACTCCTGACATGGACTGGGAGGGAGGCGCAGAGGAAGATGGAGAGGAAGATGGTGCTGATAACGATAGCGGAAACCGTGTGCGCGGATGGTCACAGAACCTTGACGAATTCGGTATCCAAATGCCGGAGCAAGAGCTTGACGATGGTGGTCTCGAAGACTCGCTCAAGAAGACTACCAAGGCAAGAAAGCCGCGAAAGAAGGTTGCCAAGGACGCCCGCGAGGTCTTTCATCGGAAGGATGAGAAACGTCGGGAGAAGGAGCGTAGCAAGGCCCAGAAGGCAAAGCTGAAGGGTGGTAGAAAAGCTCACAAAACTGCTGGCAAAGGCAATTCCGTTGGAGGAAAGAAAGGCAACGCTGCGAGAAATGTCAAGGCTGCTGCTAATATGGGTGCTTCTTTCAACAAATTCACTCAAGCCGACGGACTTGATGAGATTGGTCAAATGATGATCGATGATCTCTTCAATAACGACCCCATCATCGACCGTCTCCAGAATCCCATTTTCGACGTCATGCCCGAGCCAGAGATGCAGGGTAATCACGTCAAACAAACCCAACTCCAAAGACTCCTTGCCAATATCCCACAAGGTAGCAATATCAAAGAGGCACGATCCGACAAGGCCAAACTTCAAAAAGCATCTAAATGTTTCGGCTTCGCCCAGGTCAAAGCCGTTGACGGAAAATGGTTGATCAATGGCATGAAGTCAACACTCTACCATCACCAACTCCTCGGCGCGCAATGGATGATTGAGCGCGAACTCGGTGAAGAAGCTCCTCATGGAGGTCTTCTCGCAGATGGAATGGGACTTGGCAAGACCGTCCAAACGCTGGCCTGCATGGTCGGCAACCAACCCGAAGCAAGCGACTGCAAGCGGGAAGTCAAAGCAACACTCATCGTCGTCCCATCCTCCGTAATCGATCAATGGATGGACGAGATCCGCGTCCACGTCGACGCGCGCATTTTCCCCAAGATCATGCGCTACAAGACCTCTTACAAGATCCCCGTGGAGGTTCTGCGAGACCTCGATATCGTCGTCACAAGCTATCACGATGTCATGAGACAGTATCCCTACCCCGATGCGAAGGATCGTGAACGCATCGCTGAAATTGGCTACGAGAAGTGGTGGCGGAAAGCCCAGAGAGAAATGGGTGATCTTTTTGGCGTTTATTGGTATCGCGTTATCCTTGACGAGGCGCATACCATCAAGAACAACCAGGCAAGAACTAGTCTGGCTTGCCAGAGTCTGAGATCGGTTTTCAGATGGTGCTTGACGGGTACGCCATTGTTAAATCGAATTGAAGAGTGAGTTCCCTCCCTACACTCGAACGTGATGGAGATGCTGATTCAATAGACTCTTCCCGTACCTTCGATTCCTAAAGGCCAATTACAGCATGGATTGGAAGACCTTTCAAAGATACTTTTGTGATCCCGATGCCAATGAATGCCAGACACGCATTGCCACCCTCCTATCCTACACCATGATGCGTCGTACTATGAAGACGACTATTCTCAATCGTCCTATCATCATTCTTCCCAAACCACATCCCGAAATCCGATACCTTCAGTTCTCTTCCGAAGAACGCATTATTTACCGTATTGTAAGTTCTTTCTCTTATGAGCTCAAGCGTTCCATCTACCTCAACGACTGTCCATATTCGGGTTTTCTCTCTTCCTTTACACCTCTTACGAAACTCTCACACTAAATCAACGAATAGACCGAGAATCGCTTCCGTGCTTTGCTCAACGTCTACCTTGCGAATGGAACCGCCAATAAGAACTACGCCGTCTTCCTAGTCCAGCTTCTCCGTCTCCGCCAATGCACATCCCACCCCTTCATGCTCGAACGAACCATCAAAGATTCTTGGACCTCCTCCGATCTTAAGGAGCTCAAAAGAGCTCTGAAATCGATTGGAAAGTTCAACAAGCCGTTCTACGAGCAATGCGAGGTATGGGTGACGCAGACGGAGCAGCAGAGAGAGGCTGCTCGAGCTCGTGGTGAAGATCCAGATCAGCAAGGCGTGGCGAAGGGGGAGGGCATGCCCTTCGGTGCTAGTGATTTTGGCCATTCCTTCAAGATGGGAAAGGCGCTTAAGACGCTGAGTCAGGAGGATATGTACTCACGAGTCACTTGCGCTCTCTGCTCCGATATCCCGAGCTCACCCATGGTCACCGATGTAAGTCTCACGTCTGACATCCGAATCTTGCAATGTTTTTGACAGATTCGGATACTGCTTTACGGCTCCTGCTAATTGAGTAGTGCAATCATATCTTCTGTAGCGAATGCCTCTCAGACTACATGAACCGTCAAGCCGCACTCAACGGTGACGATGACGTTCTAACCTGTCCCGCCTGCGAAAAGATCTTCTCCAACTTCCAGCCGTACAAAGGCTTAGCTGAAGACGATGACCGAG
Source organism: Hyphodiscus hymeniophilus (assembly GCA_016508695.1). Lineage (NCBI taxonomy): Eukaryota > Fungi > Ascomycota > Leotiomycetes > Helotiales > Hyphodiscaceae > Hyphodiscus > Hyphodiscus hymeniophilus. Next base: position 1,176,019 of record VNKQ01000016.1, on the reverse strand, counting down.
TCGAGAGCGAAGACGGCACGCCTGGTGCTCAGGGAAGCAGAAGCAAGAAACGCAAGACAGACCGTTATGGCGGTGGCGGAAAGGGCGCTGACGCTCTGGGCTTTGAGCCGAAGATCAAAGATTCAACTTGGGTTGATATGACTGACAATGACCAATTCCCCTTGCTTCCCTCGGCCAAGATGGTGGCCCTCAAGGCGTTGTTGTTGAAGGGATTCCATGATGCGCCTACTGACAAGGTACGCCCTACTCTCACTGCAAATGAGAGCATCCGAATCTTTCACAAGGATTCGAAACATTCGGATGCTTCTATTTTCCTTTCTCGAAATTCATCCGAACTCCAATTCCTCACCTGTTTTCAGACATTTGGATACACGTACTGACTTCACCCAGGTCGTCATCTATGTTCAATTCCGCCTTCTCGCCAAGATCATCGGTCGTATCTGCCAGAAAGAAGGCTGGGGATTCCTCTACCTGACGGGTGATTGTTCCCTAGAACACCGATCGCGGGCCATCAAGAAGTTCCGCGATGATGATTATGTCCAGATCCTAATCGCCGGCCTGAAGTGTGGTGGACTAGGACTGAATTTCCCCTGGGCCAATCGTTGTATCTCCCTCGATCTCTGGGTACGTACCTCTTCCCCCACCCCAAGACTCCCCATCCCAACCGCTGAGGAATCGTTCACGATTCATCCCCTCCCATCCCATAACTCGATGGAGATCCAAACCCTTCCCTCCCCCCAACCCCGCCCCGCACAACCTCCCCATCCCACCCGGTGCACTAACACACGGCAGTGGAACCACGCCGTGGAGCAGCAGGCCTTCGGGCGCATCTTCCGCATCGGGCAGAAGAAGGAGACGCACATGACGCGGCTGATCGTCAAGAACACCGTCGACGTGCGCCTGCTGTCCATGCAGCTGCACAAGCTCAAGGCGTGCGAGACGGCCATGCGCAGCGGCGAGGAGAAGCTGAAGCCCAGCCTGAACCTGCACGAGCTGGCCCGCCTCTTCGGCTTCCTGAGAACGAACGCTAAGGGGGACATCCTGGAGATCCAGGCCGATTACGTCGAGGGCGAGGGCGAGGGCGAGGGGGAGGGCGCGGATGGTGCTCGTGCTGGTGCTGGTGCTTGATCGGTGGATGTGTATGCGGACTGCTGATGGGTGACGGTGCGGTACGAGATGCGGATCAGCAAATTCAACACGAGAGGATGGATATCCAACATATCCAACCGGCGACACCCTACACACATACCCTCTGTATATTTCCCACGCCATCTATCTCACAGGGAGGACATATCGCGCAGATTTGAGCCATAGACCGTTCAGCGTTGTTTTTCATAAAATAAAAATAATCAGAGCCTTTTGCCACCATACCCTCCCTTCTGCTTGAATCGTGATTCGGATAGCGAAAAACATCGAGGGATTTCCGTGCCCTGAATATGCCTAGAATCTAATCTCTCTTCAACGTGGATTTATGGGGATCTGATCTCAATCGCTGGGTTGTTGTGAGTGATTGGGATACCTTGGGATACCTTGATCCTTGGGAAGGGGGATAGGTGGGTATATAGGGTGGGAATTAGGAGGAAGTGATAAGAGGGCAGGGAATAAGGTGAGGTGGGAAGCACGTCCTGATCGCTATAACTATTTGAATGATTAGGATACTAGGTATCAGGTGAGTGTAAGAGCAGGCTGTGAGGGGACTAGATAGCGACGAGAGATATGGAAGTTTGATGAATGCAGGAGTGCCGTCCCAATCACTGAATAGGGGTGCATGATTAGGATACCATTGCGAAAAAGCTGGGATTCATGAAGTAGGTTTCTGGAGTTTGTGGAATATCTTCACTACGATTTCTACTTCTTGGCTTTCTTCTTCACCATCTCCACGAGACCGCTTAACTCCCCCTTCGGCTCCGAGTCCAGCTTTCGCTTCCTCTCCTTCTTCGGACCTACTTCCTCGTCGGCCTCAACACCCCTCTTCCGCCTCCCCTCCTCGAGGAGTCTCTTCATGCCCTCCGTCCCCTTGAATTTGGGGTTGCTGGGATCAATGGCGAACTCATGACTCTCGAAGACCCTAGCGAATCGCGGATCCTGCACGTCCATCTCGAAGCTCTCCTGCAGGCCGCCGCGCTTCCCGCCCTCCACCTGCTGGTCTTTCCTAGACTTCTTGCCCTTCCTCCTGGCCTGCTTCTCCGCCCGCGCGATCTCATTAATGTCGAAGTGGTCGAGGCGAGCCGCCGCCTCGTTGCTGTTGTCCTGCATCAGCAGCTCGAGCTCCGCGCGCCTCGAGGCCTTCTCTTCCACCTCCTTCGCCCTGGCGTCGCGCTTCTTGGCGCGCTCTTCCTTGCGAGCCGATTTCGCCGCCGCCATCTTCACTGCCTCGTCGGTGGCGAAGAAAGGGTCGTCGAACCCTAGATCTGCGTCCTCGGGCTCCCGCTCCGGCTCGGCAGATCCTTCATTGTCGGCGCCTGCGTCAACTCCTTCGCGCTGGGCTTTCGCTTTCGCCTTTCGTCGTGCTTTGCGCTCTTTCTCCTTGCGGATATACATCTCGGCTGTCGTCTCGTCCAAGATGGGTTCGTTCTCGAAGACGCCGCTCTTGTCCTTCGACGTGAGACCGGCTGTGAATGTAATCTCCATGTCACCTACTGGACCAGCTGCTTTCTTGGCTTTGGAGGTTGGTTCTTCACCAAGGCCGAGGGCTGCACGCATCTTTTGGCGGGCTTGTTCTTTCTTACTGAGTATCGGAGCATCAACTTTGGCTTCTTCTTCGGCTACGTCGTCGTCATCGTCAGAATCGCTGCCCAAGTACGCTCGTAGGTCGTTTTCTCCAATCTCTGCACGACTGCCGCTGAATGCACGGTTGATGGCATCTTTCCGTGAAGCTTCCTCCGGGTCCATATCCCATGTGAGTTTGACTTTCGAGTGCTGAAGCGCATCGGTGACGAACTCGGTTGGTCTGTAGTCAGATGGAACGGATTCGCATTCATCCCTCGGCTTGTCGTCGAATTCAGTACCATCTGGAATGAAGCGTAGATCGAAGAAGTTTGCTGAAGAGAGGTATTCGGTTCCATCTGTAGCTTCGTAGATTTTCTCTGCAGTGACCTTGTCCGAACAGACTACTACAGCATAGTAATATCGTAAACGCTCGAGTTGGTACTGCCGCAATGCTGCACCATCAAATTCCTTCCCTTCGTCCTCTTGCAGCAGATCCTTCTTAATCTTCTCATCCTCTTCCTCGTCATCCTCAGACTCATCCTCGCTGTCGTCCTCCTCGCTCTCTTCTTCTTGCTTCTTCGCAAAGATTTCCTTTGGTGGCCCCTCCAACTCCTCCCTCTCCATTCTCTCCTTCCCGAACTCACTCTGATATATCGAAATCTTGTGGATTTTCCCCCCCGGCCTCACAAAACTGCTAAACACGGCCATCAAGTCCACACTGCGGATGTTATCCCAATCCAGATTTACAACTGCGATCCGCGAGCTAGCTTCACCCATCTCAACACCTGCCGCTTCGGCTTGCATATCTGGAAATTCAACCTCTTCGATTTGTACCCCGCCCTCATCCTCGTCCTCGTCTTCATCAGAGCTGGAAAATCCTCCGCCGCGAGCGGCATCGTATTTTCCAAGTTCTTTCTCGATCACTTCCTCTTCCTCTAATTTCGCTTCGTCCTCGTCCTCTTCATCCTCTGGTACGTATAACCGTTCCAACGCCTTCTTCTTGGCACTGCCGCTGAGTTTTCGCCCGTACCGATCGACTTTTGCGGAGTTCGTGAAGTCTTCATCTCTGGTTCGAGGTTAGCATGAGCCCTCGCGAAAGCCCAATCATGGTATACAGACTGCAGCATGCGAGAAAAACGCTTGTCGATCTTTGTTCGAGAGCTCTTTTTCGAGGGGAGGCGGAACCTGGGGTCTGTTGAGAAATTCTGTTCGCACAGAGTAAGCAATTGAACGAGTGCAGCTGTGAAGAGAGATAGGAACGTACGGAGAAGCGGGGGTCATTGATCTCAGTCGAGGCAGATGCCCCTTTGGGTACTTTTTGTTTCGGCATCTTGGAGAGGTATTGAGGGAGAATTGGTGGTTTGTCCTTCGAGGCTTTCGTCGCATAGATGATTTGTTTTTCTGCCGTCTGCAAAAAGGCGGTGTGACATGGTGATCTTGGTAGCCACTAGACCTCCCCCTCATTCTTGCCAATGAGGATCGTTCCATTTACCCAATCAATGCCATTACGAGGAGTTGAGGTACGATTGTGATTGATCGTCGAACTCTCTCCAAAAGTGAATGAATAAATAGTACGCTTTAATTGCAGATCAACGTATCATTTGCCTTACAAGACCCTCATGGCTGAGAGACTTGGAACGACTCGACGCCTCGGTAACCCTTCGTCGACTCTTCTGCAGCACTCATACTTCTGCAGCACTCATACAACTCTCCTTCTCCCAGTTCATTTTCGACGCACAGAACCCGGCCTCGCGAAATAGGAGTTATCATTCAACGGATTCAAGCTGAGGATGATCTTGTAAACCATTCCTTACTGTATCACTTTTGCCGTGGTCACTTGAAATTATTCTAAATATCGACTCAGTTTGAGAAGCTACGTTTCCGTCAGCTTTTTGGTTAATACGGGTTCTAGTTGTGGTCGCGGCGGGTCTTTATATCCTGGTTCGAAGTTGCTCAGCAAATAAAAGGCCTTTTCATGTGGGTAGACTGAGTCCTGGAAGATGAGATCAACAGGCACGGATGAGATTGTAGAAGCTCCCAATATTGAGAAGTACCTTGGCAGACTTCTTTATGGGAACTTGGAACTCTTAAGTCTTAACACCTGGTCGATCTTCACCACCCCCGTCCTATACTGTAACCTCGACCGAATGAAGTAAAGCTTTCTAAATCACATGAGACGAGGTTGTAACCTTCCTTCAGAACGCAGCCTGTTCGTCCTCCTTGAACATCAAACATATCGATACTCTCTTTCGTGATTGAACATCTTCATCCATCCTTCAGATTGCAAACATGTCGGACGACCCTCTCAGCCCTGCAGTAGTCGTCTCCAACACCAAGCCCGCAGGCTTCCCCGGACCCGAGCCCCTGACCGGCCAGCACGTGACTCTGGAGCGCCTCACGCCGAAGCATTTCGCTGACCTCTACGAGAACATAGGGCGTGACGCCGACCTCTGGGTATGGTGGCCCGACGAGCCCGTCAGCACTGCATCCGCATTCGACGACTACATGACAGCGTTCGTGAATCTCAGCGCAGACCTCGTGATGTACGCCGTGATCCCCCTTTCCGGATCCAACAAAGACAAGGCCCTCGGTCTGGCGTTTGCTCTGTCCGAAGACCGCTCTTCCAACCGAGTCGCTGAGCTCGGTCTCTTCTATGGTCATCGATTAGGGAAGACCACGGCGGGGACGGAAGCGGCCTTTCTCCTCAGCGATCTCATGTTCGAGCTGAATCATCGGAGGCTAGCGTGGAAGACCAATTCCTTGAATTCGGCGTCAAGGAAGGCCGCAGAGAGGATGGGCTTTGTCTATGAGGGGACACATAGACAGGATCAGATCAATAAAGGGAGGAGTAGAGACACCGTCTGGTATTCTATCATCGATTCTGAATGGCCAACATGCAAGAAAGCTTTCCAAATGTGGTTGGACGATGGGAATTTCGATGAGCAGGAACGGCAGAGAAGCAGGCTAGAAGAGATAAGAGATGGTCTAAGGAAGGATGTTTGATCATGCCTGGATGTGGGACTATATGGGTATGTTTTAGCAGGGCCCCAAGCAATATTACAACTATTCTATACATGTCACGCTATTCAGGGAGAGAGGCAACTCATCTGCGCACAATCTTTTCCCCCTCACCAGGCTGCGAGCTTTCAGTTGGAAATGCTTGATATAATTTCCGTATATTCTTCTCGGGCCCTTGGATGATCGCTACTTGGGAAAGAACATTACTACCAATTCAAAATAAATCAAGGCAATCTGGCCCTTGATCCTGCTCCTTGCTGTACCTGAATCCCGTTTTCCCGGTCCCATTAACTCCGCGCTGTATAATCGGGCTATTCATCTTCCAACAAGCACATGGGAAAGACTTTTTCCACCACTCCAACTTCATTCCTTTGAGTGTCTAATCACCCCATCAAAATCTCCTCCGATACGTCGATGCCCATCAACAATCAAGTCGCCCGAAGGCCCAATATTGACGGATCCACTGACGTCCAAACTTCCACCAACGTGAAGGCGGCCATTGACTGTCAGCTGACCACTGACCTTCAACTTTCCTCTGCAAACCCCCATATCAGCTTCGGTTCTCCTTAAGCTATGGTGAAGAACATCACGCAGAACGACCACTCACCCGAATTCTGTTTCCGCCCCACTCAGGACAAGCACATTCCCACTGACGTCTCCATGGCTCTGCACCTCAACCCTCCCATCCAACCTCAAGTCCCCACTAACGTCTACCAACCCCTCGATATTCACGTCGTCCGCCAAGCTCATACCTCCACTACTGGTGAAGAACATCACGCAGAACGACCACTCACCCGAATTCTGTTTCCGCCCCACTCAGGACAAGCACATTCCCACTGACGTCTCCATGGCTCTGCACCTCAACCCTCCCATCCAACCTCAAGTCCCCACTAACGTCTACCAACCCCTCGATATTCACGTCGTCCGCCAAGCTCATACCTCCACTACTGGTGACCAAGCCCTGCACTAGAATAGCATTACTCAGTTCTACATCCCCACTCGCTTCGACCTTGCCACCGATCTTGACATGATCTCGCAAGGTCACTCCACCAGAGGCATACACTCTCCCGTTCGTGGTGATGTATGTTGTGAGCTTCACGGGACCGGAAGCGGTGACTTTGCCATTGATCTGCAGAGGTCCGGCTCGTGAGATGGGGCCCGAGGAGTCTATCGGGCCCGTCTCGGGGATTGGCCACTTCATGTCTGCGTCGGGCCTGAATGGGCTTTGGATTGGTTTTGATCGATGTTTGGAAAGGATATCGGGACAAGGTCCTTCACTTTCGTAGTGGGCGTGGGTCTCAAAGGATGTGTATTCTCCGATGGGTTGCTGATTTGGGATGATGGCGCTAGATGCTTTGGTTGCTAGAAGAGTAAAGAGAATTACGAGGACGACGATAGATGTGGGTTTTAGGGAAGACATGTCTGGATGTCTTGAAGCTGTTCGAGCTCTATCTGTACTCAGGACGCCGTTGTTCGGCGAGAAAGTGTTCCCTTGAGATCAAGATGTAGGATTGGGGTTGATGGCTTCAGATACTCCACAAGATCTCATATCGATGTTGGCGCCACTAGGCAGCAATGTAATTATCTTGCGCGTTCTCTCCTTTTTGCTTGCATTGTGATACCGTGATAAAGGATATGTAGTGTTGCGTCATGGCATGTTTGGGGAAGGTGTGGTGAGTACGTCACATGAAGTGATTCGCTATCGTACCGTACCCCGCCCCCTGTATTTAGCGAGAATCTTACCGGTACGGTACGGTAGCGGCAAATCTGCCTGAAAGGTGCGAATGTATCAATAGAGTGTCGATACTTCTAAGGAGCTCGGATTGAATTCATTCACATATTTCTTATTGTCGAAGGTATAATGGAAGTATGCTAGTTAATGTATCTATATATGTTCCTATCTCGTACACAAAGTTCCCACAAGTGCCTAATCTCACACAGCAAACTCGGGGCTGTAAAGTCGAGCTATCCTCAAGCCCTAAACAATAGTCTCTCCTCCTGGGAACGCAGCCTCATACTCGAGAACCAGTTTAACACTGCAACCGGGATTCAAATGAACGTTCCAAGCGATCTCGCCCCCCTTTTTCGCTGTAGCCTCAGCAGTACCCCATTTAGCCTGCAAGCCAACTTCCTTGCCAGTCTCACTACCATAAGTGCTCGCCCTAATTGTCTGCGCAGAACCCTGGCTCAGCGTGCCCGTTGGTGAATTAGTAGATAAAGCAGAAGCATTACTGCCAGTTCGAACAGGTTCCGAGCCAGGTTTCAACCCGCGCGGAGTAGTAATCTCGATACGAAGACGCTCGTCTTCGGAGACAGGGACTTGATCGAGGACTGTGAGTTCGACAGAGGTACTGCTCTTGGTGTTTGTGATAGTGATTGAGCGTGTGAATATATGGCTATCCTCCTTGGCAAAAATGCCAGACTGGCTTCGTCGAACCGTTGGTTGAGGGTAGACTATTTGGATCGCTGGATCAACTCCTAGGGAAAGAGAGAACGTCTCACCAGCTGAGCAACGAGGGAAAGATGCCTGGCCCAAAAACGCACCATCGAGACTGAGACCGAGTGGGCCTTTAAGAAGTGTTATCTTTGAGGCATTACGAAGTCGTGCCTTGAGAAAAGCGACCTGGCGCAACTTGCTGATAACGATGTGCGAGAAGATGACGCTTTTGAAGTCGACTCGGGCGATCTTGTGCTTGATGTTGGAATTAGAAGGTGCAAGTGTCTTAAGACCTGGTACATCGTAAGTCGTAGTCATGCCAGATTCTTCCCAGGCGCCTTCCTGGAATACGAGGGAGTTGGCGTGTTGAATATGGCTACTATGGGTGAAGGGAAGACCAGAGCCCATAACCGAATCATCATCCCTATCCTCGTCATGCTTCGATTCAACAGCGTCAAATTTCTCCTCGGCGTCATCTCCATTGTTTGCAACCCGTCTATGACGTTGTATATTCCCTGAACCTGGTGTCGCAGACCCAAACAGACCTGAGGCTTGCTTCGCACCGAACAAAGCTTGGGCGGGCGCTGTTCCAAAAGTCGACGGTGGAGATCGACGGGTTTGGGTATCAGCTTTGGAGATAAGGTGGTCAAGCTTTTCTCCATGCTCCTGAATCTGAGCGGTTCTTTTACGCATATGCTCTTCTACATACTGCTTTTGCGCACTGTTGTCAACACCAAACAACAGGTGTCTTGGCTTCCGTGACTGAGTGGAATTGGCGTGCCGTTGACTGCGCTTCATAGCCATTTCAGACTGGGATATCAAAGCCGCATCAGCGTTGCGAGTGCCTTTGGTCAAGCCTATACAAAATTATGTCAGTTCTGCCTAGACAAAGGGAGAGGATCGGTATTTAAGGGCCTTAAGAGCCAGCGTGCTGAAAGATTCTAGAATGAATGAGCCATCTGGACTGGGGACCACTTACGGACGTGCCATGGTTGCAGGATCGGGATTTCCTCGCTAAGACCAGTGAAAGTTGTCTGCGAAGTTGAGAGGACAACTTTCGCATCGCGCCAGGTTTCGGAAGTCTCATTCTTCAGATCGGCGCTGTACTCTAGAATACCAGTCCGTTTGAGAGAGTTCAAATTTAGATCGTACCGAGGAAACCAACTGGCCGAGTAGGTAATGTACGAAAGGGATAGGGAGATTGATCCATCCTTGAGAGCTTCTGGTTCATGGAAGGTTGTCGTGGCCAAGTTCTTGACTTCGCCCTCATTGATTGAGCTACGGCGTGAAGAACTTGGTGTCATGGTATTTGAGGTTTCCAAGCATATCGTTATCCGATAGACCTTCTTCGCCCAAAACGACTCCCGTTCTGCCTTGATTCTTTGCTTCTCCTTGAACCATTCGGCTTTCCTGCGAATGGCCTTTTCCCTCAACTTCATTTTAGCCTTTTGCTCCTTCATTTGATCGTTGACCAATTCTTTTGCGAGCTTCGTCTTCTCCTTCTTTGCCTTGGCAATCTTCTCCTCAATCTGCTCTGCAGCTACAACGCAGGCTTGATGATCCAAGAATATTTTCTTGCGTTGCTCCTTGTACACTCTCAAGACATCTTGAAGCTTTTCCGGACCCATATATTGAGTAGAGATGCTCCTTCCATAACCGTCACATATCCCGAGACGACCTGCTGCGTTATTGATCTTCTCCTTCTCAACAATCAGGGTAGCGTTGAGTTGCTTTATCTTCCTATCCATTGTTTTCATAGACTCATCCTCGGGCTCCGATTCGCTCGAGTCATCCTCTGAATCATCTGAATCGGATGGGTAGATATCTTCGTAAACGTCACGATTCGGGAGGAGATCGACAGAGACTTCAGAAATCGTGGCGGCTCCAGTCCCCTCAACTTTGATGGAATGTTCGTCAACAGTAGGAGAGAGACCGTCGATAACAATCTGGTTTGGTCCAGGCTGCATTTGTTAGCATGGAGGAATCATTGCGCGTGAGAAGCTTACCTTGAGGGTGATGTCTTTGATGTCCCTGACGATTTGGGCTCTGGTTGGAAAGAGAAGTACACTCCTGGTTCCTAGATCACGGATGCGAAACTCTTGCTTGTTAGGAGGGTCGACTGCCATTATGGCGATTGCAGGTCTGAATCAAGCGTTGTGGTATGTTATTGCCGGCGGCAGATAGACGATGGGTGGCCGTTGACTTCGTTGAACACGTAGGAATACAAACAGAGCTTTTGCAATAACGTAAAAGTGATAGATGAGGGCAAAAAACATAAGGAAATGTCAACTTATATTTACTCGAGGAGTGCGGTCTCCCATGGCAGCCTGCAGTCAGCCTTGCCGTTCCTTAGGCAGCCAGCCAGCCAATGGCGGTGGCTTCATGCCTGGGTAGCTGCATCATTCTGTATCGAAAGGCTGAAAGGAGTAGATTACACTGCCAGGCAGCATTATATGGGGGTAAGAGTCACTCACGAATGTGTGATGCGGCCTTTGTGAGCGATGGCGATGGTTTAGCTGGTCGAGTGGAATTTGAAGAATTGACCGGCCAGGTGAAGCCTGGTGCACCACCAGCACCTTGCCGCCTTACTAAGTCATCGGGAAGCTATAGTGACCCACTATAAGTCTACGCGATTTTTCCAAAACCGCGATTTTTCGCGTCCCTATATTTCAACACCTACAACTCCAATTGTTAATATGCTTTAACAACGTCGTCCATTAGGTCTAATAACTCCCAATATCATTTGTAAGAAGGAGCTAAGTCTATATTTAAGAGGAAAAATCATTAGGGCGTATACGTCGGGTCTAATACTAGCTAGGATTTCAAAGCTATTTTTAACCCTAGATTCTACGATTCGAACTACCCTTCGTAATACTTCTTCTTAACCCTATAGGCTTATAATAGCTAGATCTAGTCGGCCGATTTAATATACTTTATAAGATAAACGATCTATCCTTCGGTTTATTCGAGCTAACCCTTAAATAAAGTATTATACTATCAAATCCGTATATAGTCTCGATATCTCCTACTTAACTATTAAGCGGATTTTACGCAAGAATAGGATTACTTTCTAGTGTGCAAAAAAGAGACTAGCCCTTATACCTCTTTTAGCTACAAAAAGGCTTGCCTAGGCGTAAACACAAAGTAATTAGACTAAGGTAGACTTTTATAATTATATCTAGACGGACGAGTGTTTTGTAGAGTAAGGGAAGGGAAAAGACTAGGCTTAGTATTTTAGTAACCCCAAAGATAAATAAAAACCTAGCTTTATTATAACCTATTACAAAGGGAAAGATATATTAGTAATAGTCTAGGGTGCCTTTTAGTTCGAGAACGGAGCGCTATAACGATCGAATCTTTATATAATAGACCGGGACTTTACTAGTAAGAAGAATGGGTACTCTACTAATTTTTACCTCGAGGTACTCGATTATAACCTTCTCTTAATATAGTCACCTAGGCTTATTTTTATATATATAATAATACCTCTATTTATACTGCTTATTTAGTACGCAATTAGTTTACTAGTTATAGAATACTAGTGGCCGATTACCCCCCTTTAGCCTAAATATAAACCCGATCGAATACCTTTAGTAATACCTGAAAAACTACGTACTTAAGCTTTACCCCGAACTTACAAATATAAGCGCCGGGGAGAGTGATATTCAAGCATTAGAACGAGCTTTAATTGAGGCTTAGGAGGTAATACTAAGTGAGATATTTATAGCATGCCTAGATAGTATGCTAGAGAGGGTCGCGGTAGTTATTAAGGCAGATGGGTAGTATACTAAGTACTAGGGGAGTAAGGGGGAAAATCCAAATTGCGCAAATTATAGAGGTGGTTTTAATAGTCATTTTAATATAATATAGGGAATTTCTGGCTTGTGATTGTGGAGTTATATATCAATTGATAAATTGGAATTATTTGATAATTTTGGTGGGGTTGGGAATCGTGTAGACTTATGAACTAGTACTGTAAGTCACAAGTGGTAGGGATATTAGCATCCGAGTCATTCGGAGCAGATCGAAAGGCGGAGACACCAATGGAGAGATTACAAATGGTATCTTGGTTCATACATTCAATTCTATGATCATTACTCTGTACACATCAATGATTATGCTTCTTCCGCATCATAATAAACGGTTTCTATGCTCTCATCCGACTGTGAACCATCCGCCGGAGAACTCAATATCGCCCCAATGCTACCCATATGCTTGATCCGTTGTGAGCTTGGCGTCATCCGGCCACTGGCTGGGGGTGTAGCAGGATTTTCGACTCTAGGTGATGGTGCGGCGACCAGAACTATGTCTCCAGACGAGGATGGAAGAGGAGAGGAGCTAGGTTCATAATCGACATCGATGGCAGAATCCTGGTTCGACATCGAAGGAAGAAATGAGTAGGTGAGGGTATCTTCAGCAAAACTAGTGGTACCTCTGTCTGATGGTTCGGAAGCGGAAGAACGGTAAGTGGGGTGGCTGTCGACTACAATCGTAGTGTTCTCGTCTGATGTTTGAAAAAAAGGAGGGCGGATAAAGCTGGCGTCGACAATAATCGTGTTACTGTCATTCGAGAGTTCCAATGGACGAGCAGCGTGTAGAGAGGTTTCAACAGTAATCGTAGAACTTTCGATGGAGCTTCCAGAGGGAGGACGAGCGGGAGAGTGGGCGTTGTTCACCATTACCGCATTGCTTGCATCGGCTACTTGTGAGGCCGGAGCCGGTAGTACAGGTCCAATAGATATTCCCGAGTGTCGAGCGGATGCCCGCGTTCCATATGAGTGGGAGATCGGTCGAGATTCGACAATGGGCTGTTCAATAGTAGGCTTCTCGGCTTTCTCAGGAGGAGGGTGTAGTGGGGGTTCTCCGCCGGAAGGTGGGTGTGTGAGGAGAGTAAGGCCATCGAGCCATGGAAAGCGATTTATAGACTGATCTACGAATGACCGACTGAAATTCATGTAGAGGTTATTAACGGGGAAGTCGCGGTTGTAATGAAGGTCCCTCATTGGAATTCTTCCTAATTCTGGGGGCGTGGGTTTCAGGCCAGGGGCGACCTTGCGTAGGCGGTCCCAAATCTCCGTGGCATTCTCACTCGAGTTCTTATTCGGCAGAGTGCTCGGGCATGACTTCCTCTTTTTGGAAGTTCCTTTCGTCGTAGCTATCGGCGCAGGTAGAGACTTTCGTGGTTGCTTGAGGGGCTCTGCTTTCACTGGCGCGAGAGCCGCTTTCCCAGACTTCTCCCAATAGATGCGTCGAGTGGATATGGCGCCCCTCGAGTCTTCCAGCAGACGAAGTGAGTCAAGGATCTTGAAGGTATGGTAGACGCCGCTCATCTTATCATCGCGAATGGCTTGTGGTCTTGAGCTCTGTGTTCGAGATCCTTTTGATATCCTCTCCGTCTTCATGTCACCTGCCGAATCCCTCCTCAATTCCATTTGACTGCCCTGCGGTAGCCATATGTCTTCCCTTCTCTCCTGCAAATCCAATACCCATTCATCACAATCCCATTCGACCCAATAATCGATGAAGTCCCCCCACGTACTCTCTGGAGGCTTCGTTCTGTTAACAAACACAACCTTTCCTCCCCTTGAGCGCACCGACTTTGCGAATTCTTTCACCATGACTTTGAGACCATGTACCTTCAGGCTTGTCCCCATGATAAGGAGAAAGTCTGGGCCTAGGCTTAAATCGTGAGTGATCAAAGGCGCGATCTGGGTGGCATTGGGATGCTCTTCGCCGTATAGTACGATATCGGGTCTTAAGCGGCCGACTGCGAGCCCTCGTCTTCCTCTGCCACGTCGGCGAGCGCTTGATTCTGTGCAGGAGGGGCAGTCTGGGGCAGAGCCTGAGAGGGTGGTGACCTCACGCCCCTCAGCTTCCCAGCTGCAAAGGGTCCCGCAGATCCCACACCTGAGTTTGACCAGGCTTCCGTGGAGGAGAACGCATTCCACTCCCCCACAGAGAGGGTGCTCTCTCTCGACAACCGCAGGTCTGGGCTCGCGCAAGATTTTCGACTGAAAACGCGTGCGATTGCCCGGCCCAAGCGCGATTTCCGTAGTGAGGCCTTCCCTCTCTTCCAGAGAGTCAATGTTTTGAGTATAGGCTCTGACGAGCCTTCCTCCATCACGGAGGGTACGGAGAAATCTGTGGGAAATGGTCGTCCTTCTGACATTATTTATCTTTTGTCGGAGGCTTGTAATGAACATGTAGAATATGGACGTGGTGAACGGATCAGACCATACCATAGAGTCAAACAAATCGCGTCCTTTGAGATTGGGCAACGCTCGGCTAGTAGAAGTAGGCTGTGAAGGCTGTGAATCTTCTTGCGAGGTATCGTTCTCAGTGCTGCTCGGCGGTGATGATGCAAATTGTGGCTCAAGCTCTACAGTGCTCGTGATGTTGTTGGTGCTGGTGCAATAACTTGGTGCGGAGGAGTGTGCTTGGGATAGTGTCTCTTTTGAGATGTCGTCTGTGGTAAATACGCTGCTTGACCTGGAGGACTCTGATCTCGAAGAAAGCGAGCGAGATATTGCGACTGAAGACGCGCGGCGCAGTGGTGGTTCGACAATTGAAGCGTCCTCGATGCTGAGTGCACTGGGAAAGGGTGGTGTTATTGACCTAGGAGATGAAAGGGGACTAGAATCTGGAGAGCGGCGTGCGGCTGGTGTACTGCGGCTGGTTGTGGCTCGACTGGCGGATTGAGTTCTTGGGGAGCCCGGTTCTGTTTCTTTGGTAGAGAATTTATTTGTATCCTGGACTGCGGGGCCTGTACCAGGTACAATTTCGTAGTACCACCTCTCTGTGACACGTCTTTTCTTCTTTGGTCTATCGTCAATATCGAAGGTGTCTGTGGTTTCCCAAGGTGGATTTTGCAATGCTGCGTCGTATTGTGCTTGTATTAGAGAATACAATCCATTCTCTGAGCGAAAGTCCTATTTCTTGTCAACAATGGCCATGCATAGTCGTCATCCGGTCTGTGCTCAACTTACTGGTATTCCACAGTTTGTACTGATTCCAGCACCTGTCACGACAACAACCTTCCTTGACTTCCCCAATATGTCTGCAATTTCCTGCAGTTCCAGGTCAGACCCTGGACCGACATTTTTGGTTGGCATCTTTGCTGCGTATCATGAACAGCCGCAACTCTTCTGGTGTCTCCCTGGTAGAACTAGATCTCAGATCCTGCAACAGTCTTGCTGATACCCTCCTTCGAGCTCTTGGTCCTTGAGATGGCCACGCCTAATACAGATCGGATCAGAAATGCTTAGATGTAGTACATTGTCTCTTGCAATTGTGTTCCCTTGCTTCAGAGAGTCCTACAACTGGATTGCAGATAGTTGTCTCCAAGCCTGACGCG
This sequence comes from Hyphodiscus hymeniophilus, assembly GCA_016508695.1. Lineage (NCBI taxonomy): Eukaryota > Fungi > Ascomycota > Leotiomycetes > Helotiales > Hyphodiscaceae > Hyphodiscus > Hyphodiscus hymeniophilus. Next base: position 1,160,501 of record VNKQ01000016.1, on the reverse strand, counting down.
ATCTTGTGGCGCCTTGTGTCTGGAGTTCCAATTCATCAATAATTGTACAGAAGTTTCTGTCCAATCTTGCAACGTCGCTGCAACGATGTGGACCCGCGTAGGAGTCCTATGATCAGGAGTGTTGTATTGGTACAAAAAGGCACAAGGAAAGCCCTTAATCGGTCATAGAGGAAACAATTTGAGCCGCTGGTGAACTCTGTGTCTGGACACGATGGTCGACGTGTTGATTTGCTAGATCTGGAAGTGGACCAACACTGGCAGAGGGCTCCGTATCATTGAGGGTTTGGTGTCTCCGTCCTGACCTCTGTCAGAGTTGGTATGGAGAAGGAGGCGGTTCGTAGGTAGGTGAGACTGATCAAGACGCGACTCTCTATAGCAATTCCTCTGATATTCGATTTAACCGAGATTTGTGTGTTTTCTGGAATGTCGCTAATTTCTGAAGTATACAGAGTTCGAACGGGAGCGCGCAGTCAGGATATTTCGAGGCGATAGGTAGAAGGTTGAGAGGATAGGGCGTGAATTCTCGACCGCGTCGACAATAGTTGAGGTTGTTGTTTGGCGCTCGGTCCAGGTCGTGGCTGGCAGCCCAGCGGCCGCCTATCCGCCCCCCACATTTTGCTGGGGGAAAACTCACTGCTATCTTTAATCACTCCTTTGTCTGTGACACGAGGTCACAACAAGGCTACACTGAGTAGTACAGCCCATTATCTTGTGGCTCTCATAGACGGGCAATGGCAGGAGCAACGTCTATCCATCCGTGCAGTGAATAGGACAACATCAATACCACATTCACATGTCTCCACGCGAACAGTTGCTGACGAGTCTCTAAGAGTGCTGAACATCACGGCTCAAGTGGCTGCATGTTATGTGAGTGTAACTTCCTCCTGTCATGTGCAGTGCTCCATAGTTTGCTGGCTGTATGCTTTATGAAATGAACAACACCAAAGCAAGCAGCAAGCATTCATGATGAAAACCCAAACTTCAAAAGAATGCTGTATAAGAGTCATCAGATCGTGACATCTTGTATGTTGGTCTTTATTTCAAATTGGAAACTCTGCATTTGTCGAAATCTGCTATCGAGATTTTGACGTCTTGTCTTTCCCGGACATCTGAAGCCCATTACTGAGATGGTCAATAATAAACTTCAATTCGTCTGGCCGAAAGATGGTTACAAGGGTCGAAGTGGTCGAGGGTTCTTTGGCGGCTTGAACGATATCATGACGAACAGAGGTCCGGACATCTTTCTGCAAAGACAGGGAAAGCGAACAGCGATCAGGCCTGACTTTTGGGGTAACTGGTATGTTGCATGTAGAAACGGGCTCAAAGTGCAGGTGGCTCATGAAATAACTAGGGACTCATACCATACTCCACGGTATCACAACCAAGAAATTGGTAGGAGCTACCACAATGGACTTTGGAGCGCTTCCAGAGGAACCCAGCGTTATGATCCGGCTACACGGCGGTACAAAGAATGGTCCATACCAAACGATTGGCATAGTGACAGAGTCGATGAGCAGAACAGTCCCCATTACCCAAGATTTACCCAGAAAGAAGCTCGGCAGATAATTCGACGGCTCCACGAAGGCAGACGCATCAACCCTCGCAGCATGGGCTCGGACTGGACGACTGATGGGCCCAGGGTACGGGCGCTTGCCTTCTTCTCATGAAAATTGGCTGACGCTGCGCAGAGATTTCAACAGGAGCACGATTGGTTTTGGCAGAATGCTCATAGAATTGGCGAGAATCGTCGAGAGGGCTTCCACCCGCTATACGCGGACATCAACCCCAATTTATTGATGCACCAAGCATGGCCGCACGAGCTTCGAGACTGGATTCAAGATGAGCCGTGGTTTCCGTATTAGATCGGGAGAAGTATTTTGGTTACTATGGAAAATGAGCAAATGCTTCTAAGCTCAAGAAATGGATGTCTGCCATTTCCGAATTGGATGGAATCAACTCACACTTTGCATAGACAAGTACAATAAATCGGTCTAAACATCGTGTCCCGACACGTGGTATCGGATCACTGTGCTTTTGCATCCGTGTTTCCTCCCTGTCTCCAATGTGACTTGTTTACCCTGGTGCGCAGGTAACTAAATTGGAAGTAATACCACTTTTCTGAAGCATGTGAATCATTGGGAAGGGAATTTTCTGTCGATGTCTGGGTAAGAAACCCTTGCTCCAAAAATGCATACTTATTAGCAGTTCTGTCGTGGATTCAATAGGAAGATAATCATGCGTTTCGAGTCTTTATAATTGTCTTCACGTCAGGAAGTGGTGAGGAGCGATGTTTGTTGATTGTACAGTAGCATTTTTTTCAAGATAACATGATATAGAACGTTATCCTGGTGAATAGTCACATCAAATTAGGTGTCAACAGCGAGACGGTAGATCTGGTTTGTCACGGGAGGCTCACATGATGATGAAGGCTTCTTGTCGATATCTACTCTCAAGGCTTTCAAAGTATTGGATGATTCTGGTGAATGGAGCACAGCGGAGATGTTTTCCTGAAATGCGCACTCTCAATGAAGAAGGTTTGCCGAGTTGCCACTTCTTAACCCCACCTCCAGCACTCCTTCCTTTCGTCCCCGCGACTCCGACTCCACAACCCGCATTCTGGGAAGATCCAGCTCCGAGAAAAAGGGCAAGATTTGTATGGAAAGGGCTTCGGAGAATCTCACTCAATTTGTGTTTATCCAGCCTCGGAAAACTTTCCTCTCAGTGTCTTCAAGTCAGCCTCAACCTTTGACGTGGTATAAAAGACCCAACTGTGTCTTGTTCTCTCTCATATATTCTCCCCCATTTATTAGCTTCTACCCCTTTCACTTCACAAGTAGCACGGGTACAGCTGGACCCTGTATAACAACTTCAAACTACGAACTAAATCGCCCTGACGCTCATATATAGGGCCTCGCTTTGCCCAAGCTGTTTGAGTTGGGACATTCACTGTATTTCTTTGAAAGGTCAATCTGCTGTGCGCAGCCACAATATTGAGCATACGGCGGCCTCATACTATCTGAGCTTTGGCAGCAACAATGGGCAGCGTCACAGTCGAAACGCCTTCCTCAGAAAGAGTTGAGCCTGGCAGCTTTCGTCTAAAACTTGCCACTTATCCAAATGCAGCACCGCCAGCTGATGAGCCAACCGATGCCAACTCTGTAGCTACTTCATGGGTTCATGCCTTTAACAAGGTACTCAGTAAACCCAACGTCGATATCGACAGCATCTCCGAACTCTTCTTGGGCCAATCATACTGGCGAGACCAGCTCTGTTTGTCATGGGACTTTCACTGTCTTGATACCGGAAAGATCATTGACAAGCTGTGTAATGGTTCCCGAGTTAAATCGGTGGCACTTGATAAGAGCAGCTCAATTCGAGCCCCCGCCACCGCTGTCCTTGGCGGCAAGGTCCACGTGGTTCGAGCTTTCTTGACCATTGAAACGGATGTTGGAAAAGGAGCTGGAATTGTCAAATTGGCCCAAGATGGGAGCGAATGGAAGGTTTACACTCTCTTCACTTTTCTGAACGAACTCAAAGGGCACGAGGAAGCGCTTGGTAAGAGTAGACCATTTGGTGTTGAGCACGGCGAGCATGCTTCTCAGCTGAATTGGCTTGATCGAAGAAATGCAGAGAAGGAATTTAAAGATGGTCAGGAGCCAACAGTTCTAATACTTGGTGAGTGATTCCCAGTCGATTAGCATTGAATGAGAAGTCGCTAATGTTACTTAGGAGCCGGACAAGCGGGTCTTACCATCGCAGCACGATTGAAGATGTTAGGCATCAAATCGTTGATTGTTGATCGAGAGGATCGAGTAGGAGACAATTGGCGTACCAGATATCATCAGCTTGTACTTCATGATCCTATCTGGTTTGATCATCTCCCGTACCTCCCATTTCCCCCGCACTGGCCCGTTTTTACTCCTAAAGACAAGCTCGGCGATTGGTTCGAGTCCTATGTTACCTTGTTGGAACTCAATGCTTGGACTCGAACAAGCATTACAAAATCCTCGTGGGATGAGGTGACCAGGAAGTGGACTGTCACCCTTGATCGGATCCGTGATGGAAAGACTGAGACGCGGATTCTCCATCCTAAGGCGAGTCAAATTCTTCACAAACTGGAGACAATGCTAATTTCAACAGCACGTAATACAAGCCACTGGCCACTCTGGTGAACCCAACTTCCCATCCCACATCAAAGGTCTCGACAGTTTTGCCGGTACCCGCCTTGTTCATTCCTCAAAATTCACTGGAGCGATTCCTTCCAACGGCCAAAATAAGCGTGCTATAGTCGTCGGCTGTTGCAACTCTGGCCATGACATTGCTCAAGACTTTTACGAGAACGGCTACTCGGTTACTATGGTCCAGCGCTCCTCGACACTTGTCCTCACTGCTGAAACAAACCTGCACCACTTAGCAGATCTCTACGGCGAAGATGGCCCTCCCACTGAAGACGCTGATATGCTCTTCTATAGCAATCCCAACCAAGTTGCCAAGCGCATGAATGTTGACGCGACCATTGCTCAGAATAAGAGTGACGAGAAGATACTACGAGGATTGGAGAAAGCCGGCTTCAAACTCGACAAGGGTCCGGAAGAGAGTGGTCTGTGGATCAAGTATCTTCAGCGCGGTGGTGGTTATTACCTTGATGTTGGCTGTTCCCAACTTATCATCGATGGAAAGATCAAGATAAAGCAGGGTGTGGAGATCACCGAGGTGGTACCCACAGGCCTTAAATTCGCCGACGGCGAGACGCTCGAAGCAGACGAGATTGTCTTTGCAACTGGCTATCTCAATATGCGAACACAATGCCGGAAGATCTTCGGTGATGAGGTTGCCGACAGAGTGAAAGACGTTTGGGGCTTTGACGAAGAGGGTGAAATTAGAACCATGTGGCGGAAAACTGGCCATCCAGGCTTCTGGTTCATGGGAGGAAATCTAGCTTTATGTAGATGGTACTCGCGATTGCTTGCGTTCCAGATCAAGGGTTTGGAAGAGGGTATCTGCAAATATGAGGACCTGTGAACGGAGCTGGCTTGGTATTTGAGATGGCATAACGATTTGGGGCGATAATTTGGCGTGCTTTGAGCTATCACAATCAACAGTAATAGAATCAATTTGAGATGCAATTGTTGGTTCTTATTGAAAGCTTGCAATGACTCGCTCGGGTGAAGTCTACAGCTCGTCCGTATTGCCTACAGTCGCGACTTAGTGATTTCCTACCTTCTGTCGCGAATATTATTTGAAGGTACTGTTATCATGAAGCTCTTCAACCCAGAAGATTCAGAAAGATGGGGTGGAGTTCGAGAGGAGGAACTTCTGCAGAGGTCCAGGAATGGTCTGAATAGAGCCCAAAAAGCGCCCTAGAATGACCCTCTGCATTCGAAGATGCCCCTTCGTATGAATACCCTGGTACCAAAAGTGACCTGAAGTAACCCCAACTCTGGAGAGATCACATTGAAAGACTGCGTTGGTCAAGAAATAGCCATCCTCCGAGGATTACTGAGGAAAGAGCGACTCCCCATTCGTTAACGCGCTAAGATATCCCTGTCCACAGCAACTCAACTTCAACTTCGTCTGCGATGTTCATATACAGGTTTAATTCTGAAGAAAATATAGCTGCAACAAATTTTAGTCTGACAGGGAGTTTTGAGAGGATTTCTGCCCAAGATTGCAGTCCAAAAGCCGATAAACGCGTCCCCAAAGCAGAGGTACCCCGCTACGCGACTTCCGCTCGAAACCTCTTCTATCAACATCAGCTTCTACAGCCTCTACAAGCGACGTTACATTTTGCAAAAACTTCCTGAGACGATCATCACTCTTGGTGTCGAAGATGGCCCCGGCGGCCGAACAAAGCATCGAGCCATACCCTCTCTATAACACCACGTTTACACTCCACCGAGTCTCTCCTCTGTATACCGGTTCCAATCTTCCACTCGACAATACAACTCTGCAGCGACATGCTAGACGGTTTCGCGACATACTAGCCGGAGATGTTCTACGTGGTGTCCGAGTGGGGCTGGGGACTGAAGACGATGTGCATGCACGCGTGGGAGCGCTGCAATCCGTGACATGGCAGGTTCTGGTGGAAGAGGACCTCTGGAACATGGATGAAGAAACGACGACGAAGATCACTATGGGACATGGAGCTGGAAAGGGGATGATGGTTCAGGTTGCGTACGAGAAGATGCTCTACCGGGCAATACTTCTTGGACATCAAGGGAGTGGCCAGGATGAGTCCATGTTGGATGTTGGACAGGATGGCTTTCAACATTTCCCGTTGCTACTCACACGCATGCCGGCTTCACTACGAGAAATGTTCACCGATTTCTTGGCTACGACTTTCGATGCGCGAGTTGCTATTCTTCATCTTACTGGACCTTACCTCCCAACGACCTTCGAAAGATACATATCTGATTGCTGCATGGGGGGTGATGGCGAGGAGGCAGGACTTGTGGAGAGCAGCAAGAGTTTACGCAAGACTGTGAAAGATGTGCAGGTTCTCATCGGATTTGACCTGCCTAACGTGGCGTCTTTACAGACGATTGAGTTCCATCTCAGCCAGGAGGATATTCCTCGACTCGTGCATCATGGAAAGAAGATCGGGGATATGGAATCACCATTTATGAATGCGCTGTCGGGTTTCGTCAAAACACATCTTGCGTTGGATTTGAAGCATGAAAAAATCCGGATATTGAGGATTGCTTGTGGTGCTTTTGTTCTGGGCGCCGAGGGAAGGATCAAGTTGACTGAGCCGACCGTTCAGTCGGCGCAGATGAGGAGTACTTGGAACTTGGTGGATGGACTTATTGGGATTGCTAAAGGAGGGGGGATGGGTAATGACGCAACCTGAGATCTGGAAGAAACGCCAATACCGCGTATCTACTATCGCATTTGGTCTGAGAATTCGACGGAACAAGCTCCGGCACATTACCTGGAATACCCACCAACGTGGCTACAAAACTTTTCGAATATTCTCACCATGTTGATCAAGTTCTTGATGGCTTTGCAGGAAACTCAGAGGAAGTTGTTGGACTTGAAAACGCACACGCGTACCGCGCGAAATGAGGGTCTTTGGGACTTTCTGGGTCCCTCTTATCGCTCCCTTTATATACGTGGACTTGCGAGACGCTGGCAGGAGTGGGCTGTCAGATCAAGCACTTCACGAGGAAGTGTCTGCTTCACATGATTGATCTTGTTGCTTATATGAAGGTCGATCCTCAAGGTTGGGTACTCGCCAGGCATTCAAGAGGTCCGAAGACGACCGTGGTCAGTTGTCATTCGGGACGCTAGTGGACCTTTGAAGTCATTGTTCTGCAACAGGTCTCCGGATAGATAGATACTTTAACGGTTCGGACTAACAAAGTCAAACGACTGTGTCATACAACAAAGTAATCAGAACCTGAATCAAGAACTTTATGCTTCCGAACTTCTTATTGAAGCCTCCGCTAGAATCGTTGTTGCATCATTGAGCCGCCAAACCTTTCGTTAGTGTGTTCCGCCGAATAACAAAGTTCATCCCGTCCGAAATCCAACGGCCCAAATCCGCGTGATCTCGTGTCCATCGCTATCCTTGTACCCCACTTCATGTGACCTTCTCCCACCGCCAACTCGCACCATCATTCAAACATACTCGTCTGCCAAATATAATTATCGTCAATAGATAAATATTATTGTTTCCCTGGCGATTGCAGTCTGAAAGCGAACAAAGGCAGTGGCTCATCTACACTTGTGCCTAAACGGACGCGTGGACCTAGCATTTTCATCGCTGTTTTCGCTCTGACGCCAAAACCGCGACAATCCCCGCCACCTTGATTTCGAGATAACCCACGTCTGAGCGGCTTTGAAGGAAAGAATCATCGAGCGGTCAAGAGAAGCCGTTTTTAAGGATAGATTCAATTCATGGAACCTCACGAGCTGGCCATTGCCGCCCTGAATCAATTCGCCAACTCTTCGAGTCGCCATCGCAAGAGTGCGTCAGCGACATCCGATTCGAGCGCGCCGGCTAACCGCATACAAGACAATACGATGCATCAGAACCCTCCCGAAGTTCAGGAACTCGCTCAGCAATCGCAAGGAACTGATGCCATGTCATCGACCATTGGAGATAGTCAGGAATTTACGAATAACACGACACTAGGCCTCCAATCTGCTTCAAATTCGCAATCCACCGTCGATGGCCTTGATACGCCGCCAACTTCGACCTCGGATGGCTTCTCATCGCAGAGTACGAACCCTGAGGGGCAGTTGTCTCAACTCTCACAGCTTGCTGCAGCAGCGGAACCCATGGCGAACCCATCCTCGCGCCCGAATCTTACAATTGCTCCCTCTATAGGGCTTAAGAGAACAGCAGATGGACAAGTAAAATCTACGATACTTTCGCCAACAAGTCCTCATAGGAACAGTGTTCGCGGACACTCGAGGAATACGAGCGCTGTGAGTATGAGTTCGACCGGCAGCAAAATCGGAGAGGTAGCACACAAAGCCTTCTCATATGCGAAATCCGATACTGACATAGCGCAGCTCTCCTCTGAACTAAGGACGCGTCTGACTTACGCAATGGTCAAAGTAAACAATGGATGGCAGTCAAATTCAATCGATGAAGTCGAATCACTGGCATCCCAAGCAGGATCCCCAACGTCTTCCTCGTCAACCCGTCGCAACCTCATAACATCCCCAAGAACGAATATGGCCAATCTCCAAGGCCGCCAAGTCCCAATTTTCCCTCCCAACTCAATCATGCAACCTCCCGCACAAGACTTCGACCTGTATTCTAGAAATGATCCACCTTCGCGGACTTATGAAAGCTTCTGGCGCGATCACTCGACCTCAAACCCGGCACAACGATCTTCACAAACGCTTTCCAACAAACTCTCCTTACAACCTCCTGCTGATATCAGACCTACGCAATCTCGCAGATCACACACTCCCAAATTCTCGAAACCACCTACGATACCTGGCCAAGGTTCAAACTCCTCGATTAATACTTCCACTCCTAGGACGCCAAACGGACGTGCCGAGTATATGGAAATCAATTCAATACACACACCCACTCAGAAAACAATTCAAGAACAAGACGCCATGGAAGCGCTACTATTTATGAGCTCACCTGGGAATTCGGGAAATATGGGACACGCATTCCCACCACCGCGGAACCAAATGAGTCCTCAGCAAAGCCCTTTGAGAGCAGAATTTAACGTCCAGCCGCCACTTAATAGAGCAGCGCAGGGGAGGAGAGTTGAGTTTCAGACAGCGGCCACGAGTAATAGCACAGGGAGCAGTGAAGCGGGTGGTTATACCGCGAAAGTGAAAGCCCTCAGACGTTCGAAAAGTGATGCTATTGATCGGATGCTGGATGAAATGGCAGATTCGAGCAGTGATGAGGAGGAGTTGGTGTTGAGTTATCAAAGTCCTAGGAGAGTTGCTGCTGGGAGGGTATGAGGGTTGCCGCTTGGAAAGTACATTGAGACGACGAACAAACAACTGCACATATGGAGTTCTGGGTTTACACAGCTAGCAACGCTCATCTTCAAAGTGTCTCCTTTGGTTAATATCCACGCATAATACCCTTCAGCATTCACATCTTCATAGGATAGTACTGCACCTACCTTTTCTCAGGCAGCATGGCTTTCGCATCTGTGAGGGAAGTGGAATAATTTCAATCAGCTCAGGATTGTTTCTTTCTTATAGCATATCAGGTGATATTGGTGCACTGGGACCCTAGGAATCTTGAGGGATATCACGACGTCACGAACGCGAACGGGATTGTATTTAAGTCGTAACTTTATCAGATGCCTCTATCTTCCTCCACTGCGCATCTCGAAAACATCTCCGCAATCTTACCCCCTTGCCATTTCTTCTCGATTACTCACGTGAGGTTCCACATCCTGCGAGATCCTATTCTCTCCTTTGAAACTCTTTTCACGATTCAGAACATGGTCATACGCATATCTGTCTTGCAATGCTCCAATATATTGAAAGTCGCTGAATATACTGGGCATTAGGATGGGCGTGTCGTTTTCAATACGCTGGAACTGGCAAGTGTACTTATGTACGTGGTTGTATTATCGGGCCACTATCGTGTGGATTGAAGATTGGTTGGGAATGAGGCTTTTAAAGGATAATCTTGCACGGTTCGGTTATGCGGAACCAGGTGTATTTGGTGATGGATGGGAATGAAGGAATGAAGTGTGTGTTATCAGTATTGTGCTCTGTTCTGGGAGGGAGTGACTTGGTGATAGGCTTCCTGCGGTTATCTGGAATCTGAGACGTCGTCCTCGAACCCTCGATGTCTGGATTCGGGCGGGCCTCCTACATACTTCCTCGGCAGACACACTTGGGATGGTATAAACGGCAACAGGAGTATGAAGATTAGTACCCATTCGCGGATATTGTAATTACTTGAAGAATTCAAGCTTTGATAATATGATATAAGACGCTCACGTAAATGGTCATTCACGTGACCGTCCTCGCAATGCAGGAAATCAGGGAGGATCACCAGAATACCCGCCGTGTCTTGTTTGATCCTCGCGCCATCGATGGAGGATGACGAATGCTGTATCTCGTCTGATGTCCAGGAGAGATACTCCCGGTTGGTAGGTAGGCAGATCAACGTGGATAATATAATGTCCCTTACTATGATTGGCCAGATAATTAAATCGTGTGCTCCGTTATGGTGATGTTTGTGAAGAGAGATGGAATACATTCATTCCCTTAGGGCATGAAGTAGTGTAGATTCGAGTTGTCAGGATAAAGCATGGGAGAGGGTGGGTGAGATATATTTCGCTCCACCCATTCCACCAACTGCACGCATTCATGAATCATGATCCGCTGAACTGGAGGCGGAATGTAGATATCGTAATGGAACCTCCCCTCTGACACAGTCGTCGTCCACTCGATCAACCTGACACTTTTTCCACTCACATTGCGTGTTCAATACACCCTTGCAGCAGCATATGATTGGATGCGAGGCCACGGTTTCAGATACCAGGACCGCGTTTCATGGCGCTTCGAACTGGGCCATTCGTACATGACATGCGCATCACCGAGAAAGCGAGAAACTCAGACGAGATATGCGACTGGCTCAGCTGGAGTCGGGGCTTATTCCGAAAAGGGATAGCAAAGCTGGGAAGGGATGGATCGTTTGGCTAGATGTAGCCGTGATTGTTTACGCTTGGCAATTCACATGAGTATATAGCCGGGCGATCTTTGAGATGGCCTTTGTGTGATTTTGGGTCGTTACGTGCTTTGAAATCTGAGGGATAATCCCTATCAGAGAGATCAAGAGGGAGGTATGGAAGTACGTCTATTGTGCGGACAATCCTGCATAGAATCAAGGTGATTCAAGGTCGTTGAGGTCGAAGGGGCTTTCATTGTCCTGGCGTCTGCGGGGCGCTGTGAATCGCGGGTGTGGCGCTCGAACAGTACCCAGTTACCAGTATGAGAGAAAGTGGAGAAGATGAAAGATGTTTCGAGGGTCTTGCGAAGTGGAGCTGTGAAACGCCGGGAGATTTGCTGTCGGCCAAACTTCGAAGGAGCCGCTTTGTTTAGTTGGGAAGGGCCCCATGGAGGATGTGTTGGCGCTCTCGCGTTTTGAGGAATGTCACTGGCAGATATCGTGATTCATGATTCAAAGTGGCGAAGCGCAGTGGTCTGTTACTGTTACATTGTCGGAGGTTGAGACTTCTCCAAAGGGAGGGGTCAGAGTAGAGAGAAAGAGGGGAGCAGACAGAAACAATGAAAGCGAGAGAACAAGAGTGATGAACTTCAGCTTGATGCTATTATGAAGTTGTCTTGGGTAATAACTACAACTATGGTAATAGTAAGTCGTATGTCTGGGGTCAGAATCATTGCGACACTTGATACTAGATTACCGGTACTCGAGTAGATCTAGTATTTTCAGGGGGCGTCGCCTAAACATTTTGTTTACTTGTTGCGCTTTCATTAGGTAAATAAAGCATTCCTAAGATCTTCTAGACCAAGCAAATAGTCCCTACTAACACAGCGCTTTGCTACCATCGAAGAAACCACGTCAGCCTCAACGTCCTCCGTTTCCCCCTCGCCTAGAGAATTCTTCCATACGAGGGGTCATCGGCCTGTCATTTGACCCTCTATGGTCTGGCTCTCCTCTCGCTAAGCAGCACTATCCCAAGCCCCCATCTCGCTCTCGATCTTCCCAGGCCCATCATCAATCTTCCCTCGACCTCCCCCCTTTCGTCCTCAAACACCGAATCATGATGCACAGACAACGCTATGAAAGGGCGTCCTCAGCCCCAGAGCATTCTCTTCCGCCCAGAAACTCCCCTTCAAGCTATTCTGGAATGAGTTCTCCTTCCCCACCTCTCATGCCGCAGGTGCGGCAGCTTCTGTCTAGCATTCGGGACCTTGCATGTTTTGCCCTTGCAAGACGCCGAGGCCAAGACCTATAGAAATAACCCGAGAGTTCATGCGTAGTCACTCTTCTCTCTTCTTGATCTCTCCATTCTGCTTTTTGTTGCTCTTCGTGGCTCCAGTGTTCCTTTGACTACTTTTTTTTTCGTTTTCTGAACTTTTGCGTCCCATATTTCATTCGCTCGTCCAGTTGTTTGGGGCGGGTATCCATCTTCTTCCATACTTGTGCTGGGCATCGTTCTTTTGCATTCCCTCGATTCCTCTCCAGCGATCATTCAATAGAGGAGAGTTTCAAACCTACTATTCTTTTCATTCACGTTCTAGATTACCACCTGGTGTGGCTTTACTTTCACGATGCATTCATTACTCCAAACCGTCTTCCTCCTCGCCCTTGTGGCCATGGTTCTCGCGGCGCCCGCACCCGCCTCGATGAAAAAGCGAAGCTTCAAGGTCGAGCGAGTACCGAATCCCAAATTCAAGGGTCGATCCCCAGGTGCAGGAACGAGAGCTCTGGTGAAGGCGTATCGCAAGTTCTTAATGCCTCTCCCTCCTGGATTGGCTGACGCTATGAGTGCTGCTCAGGGTGCGACAAAAATTGAAGGAGTCGCAGAAAAGGAGCAGGGCAAGGGAAAGGGGCATAAGCCATCATCGGTCGCCGCAGCGACTGCAACTGCCTCGGCTGGAGGAGCATCGAATGATGGAACCGGAGTTGTTACTGCGACCCCCGAGCAAGGCGATGTCGAGTACCTGTCCCCAGTGACCATTGGAGGACAAACCATTAATATGGACTTCGACTCCGGATCCTCAGATCTGTGGGTTTTCAACACAGAATTAGCGGCAGGTTCCCAAGCCGGCCATTCGAACTTCAACCCTGAGACTTCCACCACGTTCCAGCTATTGCAAGGAGCTTCATTTGAAATTTCCTACGGTGATGGATCTGGAGCAGCAGGAAATGTTGGAACAGACACCGTGAACATTGGAGGGGCAACAGTGACCAACCAAGCCGTCGAGCTCGCAACCGCAGTCTCTTCGTCCTTCGTCCAAGATACGCAATCCAACGGACTTGTCGGTCTTGCGTTCTCGAAACTAAACACCATCAAGCCCGTTCAGCAAAAGACCTTCTTTGACAACGCCATAGCCACCCTCCCCATTCCAGTCTTCACCGCTGATCTTCGCCACGCAGCCGTGGGCGCTTACGAGTTCGGAAACATCGATTCCACGAAATTCAACGGCTCCCTCAGCTGGACAGACGTCAATGCCACCTCTGGGTTCTGGCAGTTCTCCTCCCAGCAATTCGCCGTCGGTACTGGCCCTACCATGAACCTCGCCGGTGGACAGGCGATCGCTGATACGGGAACTACGCTCATGATTGCGGACCCATCTATCGTCAATGCGTATTACAGCCAAGTGCAAGGCGCTGTCAACAATGAGACTGTCGGAGGCGTGACCTTCCCCTGCGCTGCACAATTGCCGGATTTGGCGGTCGATATTGGTGGGAATTATATGGCGACTGTCAGGGGTGATGACATTAACTTCTCCCCTGTTGATGCTGCTGGAACAAGTAAGCTGCCCCCTCTGATATTCGGACATGACTGACCAGTATACAGCATGCTTTGGAGGTCTCCAAGCCGGAACAGCAGGCGGGCTTCAGATATATGGAGACATCATGTTCAAGTCGCAATTCGTGGCTTTCAACGGGGGAAACAATTCTATTGGAATGGCTCCCCACCAGAGTTGATCAATGGATCTGTTCTGAATAGACGCTAGAAGTAGAGGGATGGACAGGGACAGATTAGATGAATGGACACTCTTCACCTACCATTGTATAAATTTATATTCAAAGAGACATGACCTAGATGGGAATGAAAAGAAATCAAAAGGCTCTACATGGCAATTTTCCTTGCATTCGTGTCGGGTTTGCTACATGTCGACAACATCTCGGCTGATCCAATGCAAAAGGACAACAAAGCTAAAGAGGCATCAACGCACCGAATCTTTCGTACTTTCCTCCATAATCCGGAATCACTCAACCGCAGCCTTCCAAACGATACCGCTACCGTGATCAAAGAATAGTATTTAAACACTCAATCCTCGCCAGAGATGAGCTCGTCACTATGCACAACGATCAAGGAGTTCATTACTGTAGCGTTCGCTTTCCGCCAATACCTGTGAGTCTTTCATCAAGGATTGTATGCTTTCGATGCATTGCATTCACAGAAATGCTGTTCTGAAATGGACGGTGGGAGGTTTTGGATTGGTGGATGTCGACATGTTAACTTGTCGTTCGACAGCGAGGTAAGGCTCGACAATTCGGATGTCGCCGACAGGAGAAATCTCAATCGACACAGTATAAAGGTGCTTGCTCCTGGACTTGGAATTCCGATAACAACAACCATGAAGGAATGCGGCAGGTTTTAGAAGCAGTGGAATCTTAGAACTGATGCGGTCCCCGAATAGAGTCTTCTGCATGGAAGCAATACTGGCATTGCCAGCGTATGCCAATCTCTTTTGCACGGTATTTATAACTTGGTATTGAACCACTACGTACTAATTGCAAGTACCTGGAGGCCTATCTTTCCATGATGCCGGACCAAATCATCCAGTAACATCCCAATATTCATCTCCCAGCTCTTTCTCCCAAGCTACTTTACGCACATATGGCATCCGGTACGGCTTCTGATCGGGCCAGTGTTCCCGAATCAGCTTCAGCAGCTCCTCGAACACGATCTTGTACCCCAGCGGATTGAGATGTAGACCTTTCGCAGTCAGCTATTGTTTGCTCTTTCACGCCCCGCATCTGGGGTCAACTCACCATCATAGAGCAGCTCCGCTAGAGCAGTGTTCTTCCCACTCTCCTCACTTCCCGGCAGCACACCATCTCCCTTCCAACCTGTAGTCTTCATAAACGCACTCCACACATCCAGCACCGGGAGACCGCATTCCTTCCCGACCTCCTTGACCGCATCAGCGTACGCTCGCGCGTCTTTGGCTCTTCGGATGATCTCCGTGTTTCCGTTCTCCTTGTTGATGTCTAGGATTACGGTTTCCTCGACGGGAGGGTTGGTGAAGAGGATGATGTGGGGCTTTTGTGCTTTTACCAGCGAATGGTTGATGATAGATACGAGGTTGGACTTGAAGCGGGGGATTGGGACGTGTTGGTTCCAGCCGGGATCTTTGCTGCAGTCGTTGGCGCCGAACCATATTGTCTGTTCGTTAGCGCAGGGTTGGGGAGGAGGGACGTCAGAGTCTATACCAGGAAGCGCACTGTCGCCTGTGCTGGTGTAGGGATGACACTCCCGATGCACGTTAAAGCATGGTCTGTATTGTAGGCACTGTGAAGAGTCAGTGGTAGATTGGATAGCGAAGGTGGAAGAGCCTGACCTGTAGCCGCGGTTGATCACATCCATTCGTCTAATGTATGCTTTACGATCACGAATTAGATACCATGATTAATTTTGAGGTAAAGGCTGAATGTCTCAGGCGTACTAAAGACACAATCAATAGAGAATGAAACATACCAGTCTGGATCTCAGCACCCAATGCAAATCCACGTGACTGATCGTGAGCTCCCTGGGTGAGGCTGTCTCCTGAAAAGCAATCTGATCAGAGAATATCTCTATATAAACATTTCCGTAACGAACCAAACATGATGAACTGGTCTAATAGCGCCTAGGAACTGGTCAGCATGGTATGTTCACAACCCCACTCCTGAGAAATAGAAGAACTCTCACCATGACTGCCAACCTGAATATATCTCTCCAATGTATGTGTAATCTCCACCTATATCGATTAAATTACTTGCACAATCACCTTAAAATATAACAGGTAGTCAGTAAGATGGCGATCGATTTGGACCAGAAAAGAGGTAGTTTCCAGCACGTGATCCACACCTGGTTGATGTTTGATCAGGATTTAGGCTGTGCCACCCGGCTGTGTCAATAATGCAATGCAACGAGCACATTGTCCTCTAATCGTTAGAAAAAACACATTACACGGCACGCAGACCGATCCTCCACAACTTCGACGATAAGGATTCTCGTGACAAATTGTATGAGTGCAGTGCTCCGCCGCAGTGAATATTAGCACAGTACAAGCTTGAGCATAAAAGGGGAGTTCAAGCTTTACTTAAATCCACCCCGGACATTTGTCAACGCCTTCGTTCTACTGACATTTCCAAATTCAAAATCATGGTTGTCGACTCCGCAAAAGAGCTGAAAGGCGTCCTTCGAGATGACTTCCGCTGGGGATATCCAATAGCAGCAGCAAAAGTGGAAAGAGTAGGCACCGCTGATGGGAAAGGAGTCTGAAATGCTTTCGTCCACAGTCCTCAAAAGATCCAAATGGAAGTCTGCTGATGACGCCGTTTTGCCGCACTACAAATACAAGAAGAACGTCGCACTGCTTAAATAATATGGAAGGCCAGTCTACCGGTTCTCCTTGTCTCGGCCGAGAACATTTCTCCCCGGCGGGAAGTATGCGCCTGTGAATGAAGCGGGTTGATGAACGTGGAACAGAATCTGCTACCTTACTAACTGATCGGGGACAACACCATGGGAACTTCTATAATTTCTGAACTGGATCCGGAAGAGGTATGGAGGGCCGAAAATATCTCACTGAGAACGGTAGTTCCGTAAAAATGAAATCCTGGACGAAAGATTTCCAGTTGAAATCTTCTAAAGCTATCTCAGTCCCCCAAGTTTCTGAAGGAGCAAGAAGCCAATCTCGGTCTCTGCTCTTTACGTCCGTGCTTCGGGCCGTTCCGGCTCCCTATCAACTACCTGGACCTTGGCCTTGGATAGGGGTTGGCAATACCAAGCTTGACTTCTACCCATTCCAACCTCCATTTCTGCAATGTTTTCTATCTATATTTGGATGTGCCCAGAAGCTCAATCGAGGCAAATACATGCATGCTGCATCACGCACTGGCCAAATCGTGCAGCACACGATCTGCGATCGACATCGGAGGTGGGGCTATTGTCCATCACAAACTTCTCCTATTCGCAGCAATGCAGCAAGCCGCATGTGAGGCGCTATGTCTGAGCTGAGCTCGAGGTAAGGCGTATGCCCTTCAATGCCCCTCTGGTGTTAGTATCACAACGCTATGTTCAGCTTGATTCAAGTGTTGATGGAAACGAGCCAGTTACAAACGCAGGATACTCCTTTTTCATCCTGTACATAAATCACCGTCTTCCGAGTGGATGACTGCATGTCCACATAGCGCTGCGATACCATCACATTTCTGGAGTTAATAAGCGGTGAACTTTAAAACTAACGTCCTGCCTCGAAGTCGAAGGCTTTTTCCACATTCAAGCCTGCTAGAGATCAAATCTGATCCAATATGGGCCTCTTCAACAAAATAGTCGGAGCCTTCATCAATCTCTTCGTCTTTGTCTGGGACTTCGGGCTCTTCATCCTCAACATTCTCACTCCCTCTTTAAAACCCGGGCATGTCGTCCCCGCACACGCAACAGGTCATAACCTAACCTGGCCAACCTATGTCCCTCCACAAGAAGGCGATTCCCGCTCTGCCTGCCCTATGCTAAATGCCCTAGCAAATCACGGAATCCTCCCACAGTACGTACAGAGAACCCGGACTGATTCCAATCTTCGACAAATTCAGAAGAAGTGCTTTTGAGATCTGAGATTTGAGACATGCCTTGAAACTTCCTCTCGAGAAATTGCCTAAACAGCATGCCTTTATTGACTTTCCTATCTCGTCCAGCGACGGAAAAAACATCCCCTTCCGCGAGCTCAACACCAAAGTCCGCCAGACCTTCAACTTCGCGCCCTCATTCTGCTTCTTCGTCCCCAAGTTCTCCGCCGACTTCCTCAACCGCTCCTACTGGTCCGGCCGCTTCGACCTCGCAGACCTGAGCCTGCACAGCGACGCCGCGATCGAGCACGATGCCAGTCTCACCCGACAAGACGCCGCGCTGGTTCCGGACCAAGGGACGCCGGACTTGAAGCTCGTAGAGATGTTATTGGGATCCGCGACGGGCAAGATGGCGGACGGGTCGCCGAAGTTAACCACCCCGGACTTGTCGCGGGCGTTGGCGAATAGGCGGCGAGACGCGAGGAAGACGAACAAGGCGTACACGGAGAGTTTCTTCCATAACACGTTTGGGAGCGCAAAGTACGTGTATGCCCCTTCTGACTTGTCGACGACGGAATCAGGTACTAATTGAGAAATCTCGCTCAGCTCGTCAACTATGCTCACTATCTTCGGAGGCTCGATCGCCGATCTCACTCCCATGCTCACCGAAGAGCGTTTCCCGGAGAACTGGGAGCCTCGCGTCACTTCTCGGTATGGGCTCACGATGGCGAAGTTCAATGGGACGGTGATACCGGTGGAGCGGGGCGTGAAGAGGGAATTGAAAGCTTGATTCTTTACTTCTATTCATGAGTGATGATTTTTGAGTTGAAACTCCATGATGAGTAACGAGCGAGGAAGCGTTGTGGTGTCTTTGCAATTATCTCGAATTGTACGGGGATGAAATCAATAACTTTGATGACTTTGACTCCATCTGATGTGTGAGGTTGTGAATGTCTCGTGTGTTTGGGCTAAGTAATCTTGAGTAAAGCAATGAGCAAGGGAGGAATCTCGGGGCCATCTGGACATTTTACAGCTGGATGACCTTTTCGCCCGCAGTTCCCCTATTGAATCATTCAATCACTCGAAGTAGCCATGCACTGCGAAAATGTTAGACTTGTGTTCCAGGGGGGTCATTGTCATGATCGCTCAAATTAATAATTCGCCAGATTAGGATCCAGTTCGAGACTTATGGTAATAGGATGTTGTAGACTTTAGGATCCTACTGTCAAGTAGACGGGAAACTGTAAAAAGGATGTCATTTAGCAATCAAATTTCACAGAGTCGGCAGGATTTGATGAAGTTTTGATTATGCATCCAATTTTGTTTCTACCAAAACCGTCACAACCTCAACTTACAGCTGCTCGTTGACAAACAAACCCGCCATCCCCTGTCCGGTACCAATACACATACTTGTCAAAAGAATCTTCTTTTTCTGCCTCCTGCACTCGCTCAAACCGGTAACGATTTGTCTTGCGCCAGTAGCGCCCAAGGGATGACCAAGGGCAATGGCTCCTCCTCGAGGGTTCATCTTCTCATGTGGGAGCTTGAGAACATCTTTGCAGTACACGGCCATGGAGGCGAATGCCTCGTTGACTTCGATGATATCGCAGTCATCAACAGTGATGTTGAATTTCGTTAGAAGCTTGGGGATGGCGATCGATGGGCCAATACCCATGATCCGGGGAGCAAGCCCGGCGACTGTGGCGCCGACAAATTTTGCGAGGATGGGCTGGCCGAGCTCGATTGCGCGGGACCGCTTCATCAAAAGAACAGCAGCAGCTCCGTCGGTGACCTGGGAGGAGTTGCCACCAGTGGACTTGTCTCCGAAATCAGGGAACGCGGGGCGGATCTTGCTCAGGGACTCAAAGGTGGTTCCCCAGCGAGGACCCTCATCCTTGGTCACAGTAATCGTCTTCAGCTCTCCTGTCTTGGGATCTTTAACTTGTGTAACGATTGGCACGATCTCATCGTCAAACCAGCCTGCCTTTTGGGCAAGCTCAGCACGATTATATGACTCCGCCGCATATCGATCCTGCTTTTCTCTCGAGACGTTGAAATCGTTGCCCACGTTCTCGGATGTCTGACCCATGGGTTGCATGCAGTCTGCGGCTTCTTGGTTGCTGAGAATATCGGGGTGGAAGGCATTGGCTAGACGATCGCCGCCCGCGGACATCAACTCAGCACCCAGAGCAAGGCCAATATCGATGCTGCCATTCGAGATCTGGTTTGCGATGTCTTGGGTAGCTTTGAGACCAGAGGAGCAGAAACGGTTGACGGTTGAGGCAGCGGTAGTGTTGGGGAAGCCTGCTGCAAGGGAAGCAGCTCGGACGAGGTATGCAGCTTTGCCATCGTTGACCTGTTTGACGTTAGGGATTGTAATATCTGCGGAGTGAGGAAGAGAAGCTTACATTGCCACAGCAGATATCCTCGACAAGTGCAGGGTCGAGTTTCGATTTCTCGATTACTTTCTTGAGTAGAGAGTATACGAGATAATCGAGTTGAGTATCCTTAAACCCACCCTTGAAGCCTTTCGCTAAAGGTGTGCGGATCGCGAGAGTGATAACTACATCGTCGGCATTCTTGGAGGTGCTGTTGATCTAGGGATTAGCACATCTATGTGGCGTCTGACAGAGTTGCTTACATTGAAGAAAGTCCTGAAGAGCCAGGAGTGAGGTGCTTGAGAATTGAAGAGAGTCGTTCACCTGCCATTTTTGGTATATTTGAGATTTGGATATCTGGGGAAGTTGTGGAGGAAAGGTGGTTGCTTTTGAAGATTCCAAGAGCTTACAATGCGGGTGGGGGAAATGTTCTCCGAGGCGTCGAGGTCTGTTGAAAGCCGAGGCTGTCTGATGGTCACGTGATCTATGAGAAACGATTACTGATTGCTGGCCAGTCTCTAGAGGACTGTAGAGGTGGTCATTTGCATAACGATTAGTATTTATTGGCGCCTGTGTAGGTTGCGGGGTGGGGTGTGTCGTTGTTGGTGAGAATTGGCTGCGAGTCTGACTTCTGTGGGGTCTCATTGGTCGACAATTGGTGCTGCAAGGCTGCAAAGCTGCCGAGGTCAGTGTGCTGGTTGTCAATAGGAAACTGAAAAAGTTCCTTCTTTGTTTCTCCTTCCCGGATATCTAGTGATATAGGATATTTACATCGAAAAAGAGACCTATCTTCCTCTCATAGTCGACCACTTTGATATTGTCAACCTTGGCATCCTTTGGAGGATGGGAGGATAAATGGAAGTCTGATGACTTGATTACTCAATTCTTTGCGACATCGTAGGACTAAGGGTTAGGTATTCCCATCTTAGACACAAGATAATAAACTTCGAAAGTTCTGCAGATTGAGCCTCAATATCATCGCCACATAAGAATGTATATTGAGATTAAAGGCCACAGAAGCAAACATGGCTCCCCCAGGTCGGAGAATCAATGGCATACCAAAAAACGCCTGCATCAAGACTGTTCGAAATTGTACTACATACTATTTGTCTCTTAAACAAGCTTCAAATTAACGTTATTCTCAAAGTAGTCATTACACAAAACTTGAGGGTGTTTACTCGAGCTTTAGTGCTATAATCGAACCTCTCAACCAGTGTGCTGTTGGTACTCTTTGATTTTTGCTTGTTTGGTCTGTTACTTAAAGACCGCCCTAGGAGAGATGGGGTAGTTTTAGAACCGGTCGGCGCTCGATTGTTCTCAAACTAAACCGACAGCCCTGGTTGCTTTGCATTGTGTGCCTGCGTTTCATGGACTCTTGACTCGCCCAGCTTTAGGTTGTTATTATACTGTTGGTCTTCATTGACGTTCTGTGACTTCATTGTAGAAATGGTCAGAGAGTCTAAGCTCTGTGAGCCGTTGTAGTTTTAGGCATACAAGGTAAAGACGATGTTGAACTTTGTCGTTCCGACCCTCAGAAGCAACTTGATAGTGAGCACACAGATCATTTCCTTGCCTTACCAGCTCAAAGACATACTTAGTGCCGGTTCCAGACCACGAGTACCAAGAAGCTGGCGCACAAAATCAATTAAAGCACTTTCAAACAGTCTCCCACTTCAATGAAGAAACTCACTCGCAGCAGCTTTCTGGCTAGCAATCTTTGATTCATTCAAGCCTCGAGCCTATCTTATCTGGATGCAAAGATTATGTGTACTCTCCATTCATTTCAATGCGAAAGAGTGTATCAGCTTGACATTGCAACAGTCATGTGTCTTTACCACTAGGTAAGGAACCGACATTTTCAGGACCCCAAATGAGCTCTCTCGGTGGTGGACGATCAATTGTAAAGAAGGGATGCTAAGGATAGCGGGAAAAAGGAACCTGCTCTTTGCCTCCTGCACAATACTCGAGTAACTTAACACTAGCAAAACTTGTAGATAGGAATGATTTCATTTAGCATATCAGAGGAGAGAGCCAACTTTGGATCGCACGACGCAAGTCGCGATGTCCACGAAACATGTATTTGAGCGTGTACATTCCAAAGCTGCAAATTCTGATCGTGAATTGACCTCTTCGGTTTTTGCATTCATTCGCGACTCAATTCTGCTTAGTGGCCAAGGGAGCGAGCCGCCGGAATAATAATTGGACGCTTGGTGCGTCAATTTCAATAGCTTCGATTTCCGTGCCAGGCCCATGCCTTTTGCGGTGGCGGTTCATGACGACGCCTGTCAGCACTCAAAAAATGCTTGTTCTTTCAATTGCCGGTTTTGTAATTTGTGGTCGAATTGCTGACGAATGCATGAGTTTCATGCACGGTTTGTAAATATTTCAACAGAGTTGTAATCGTGCGGATCTTGGTTCCAATGCTGTTCTTGAAGCTTCGAAGAGCCTCCCACGCCATATTAAGCCAACTAAGACTACCCTGAGGTCTTATCTTGATTCCGTCCCGGCCCTGAATTAGGTGATTGGCGCTCTTTCGGTCGCCTTCTTGTGCCTGGGCTCTACTCGATTGGGATAGATTTCAGCACATCCAGAAGCCGGACTGAGACTACAGTTTAGTGTGCCTCTTGGAAATCCGGAATCCAACATTAATTTTCATCAGCCAACTTCTCCCTTCTTTCCGCTGGGTGAACCTCTTTCGATTCATCCCCCAACACTCGTTTTGAGCATTCGTTTGGAGAATCCGTTGCAGACATACTCGGTGCGATTGGATACCACAGCCTTGTTTCTTGATTCAGGACGAATAGATATTGCCTTGCATACTTATACCTATTCCCACCTCGAGGGAGGACCTCAGCTACGAGTACGGTCATATATCGGATCCGATATACGATCTGATTGAACATAGCGAGCCTATCCGCACATTCCGAACAAACATACACATAATCAATACGAGATGTATTTATCTACAACGCTGCTCGCAGCAGCAACCCTTCTGCCATCGACTCTCGCACAAGCGACATTTCAACGCTCCTCAAAGCGTGGACTCGTGTTCATCTCTTCGACTAAAACCCCTCAAGATAACGAAGTATGGGTTGAGTCCGGCAGTGATTTGACCTGGTATTACAACTACGCAGCTACGCCCTCGACAACATACAACAATCTCTCCCAATCCGACTTCGAATTCGTGCCTATGCTCTTTACCGCACCATCATCCACCTCCGACACATCTTTCCTCGATGGTGTCAAACAATTGATAAGCGGCGGAACGAACATTAGTCATGTGCTGACATTCAATGAGCCGGATGGAACGACGAGTACGGGAGGTTCCAACATTGATCCCACCCTGGCGGCGACGACGTGGATTCGTGAGGTCGAGCCATTGAGGAAGTTGGGAGTCAAGACCGGTGCTCCGGCTGTGACGGGGAGCCAGGGCGGATTTACGTGGTTGAGCTCGTTTTTCAGCGCGTGTGCAAGCCAAGGGACAAATTGCACAGCCGATTTCATCCCCATTCATTGGTATGGGAATTTTGAGGGACTAGCGAGTCATATTGGACAAGTTTCTGGAACGTACGTTTGTATCATTGTCTTGATTCTCTGCCCTGCGTCTAACTCCTGCTCAAATAGATACCCCAATACCTCCATCTGGGTCACCGAGTTCGCACTCAACGACGCCTCCCTGAGCGACTCGCAGAGCTTCTTCAACAGCTCGGCCGAATATCTCGATCGTCTCACCTCCGTCGATCGCTACTCATACTTTGGCTCCTTCCGGTCTTCCGTCTCGAACGTGGGTCCTAATGCGGCGATGTTGGATCAGAAGGGACGCTTGACGGATATTGGGTCTTGGTATCTGGGTGGTGCCGCTACGAATAATGTCCCGAGCTCGAGCAGTGCTAGCAAACCTGCTTTCAGCTCTATGTGGACTGCGACTGCTTTTGTCTTTGCTGCGATCTGGATCTGTTAAGCTTATTACGAATTAAAAGGGATGGATAGAAGGCGGTATATATATGAGAGGCTGGATGTATGGCGTTAACAGACGGACCGAGGGATACAACTACAGCAGATCTTTAGGCGTTCAGTTTGCTTGGATATAAAGGCATCCTTATTGAGGGTTTATCATGGGTATCTAGATACTCCTTTAATGAAACGATAATTACGAAAGTCCCTTGGTCAGCGCCATCTGCATTGCAGCATACTTGGAGATAGCCCATCTCGCGAATCACGGTGAAGTTGTTTGAGGGACGGGCGTTCACGAGTGTGGTGTGAATATAGATAGTATTCTTGCTTTTACGTGCTTCCTTCCTTCCTAGCCCAACTCCTTCCATCGGAACAGAGTAACCCGTCCCATGCTTGCTAGCGCTAGTTTGCCCTCAACGAAAAACTCCGCGAAACTTGAAATCATTTCCCAATCATCCATCGTCGCTCATCATCGTTCATCGCTATCCTGCTTGGCTTCATTGCTCATTCTACATGTATGTCCATTCATTTCCCCACCAGCCTTCGTGCATTCCGTAATCTTCTGGTCCAGGGTCGGCATAAGTATTCGTGCTGGGGAAAAAATGAGACGCTGCTGAAGTTGGCTGTGTCGTCTCATCGACGCTCCAAGAATTGACGCTGTGCGAAATTTAGTGATCCAATTGGTGCCAGATGGGCGTATTGCTTTCGAAGTTCGGGAGTGAATAGTTCCCATGCTTCATGGGTAACAATTGCTCCAGCTTCGATGAGAATCTTGATGGTCTCGTAGCGTTCGGGAATGTCTGCGTAGCGATTAAGTGCATATTCTATATGCGTTTCCCCATATTCTTCTGTTAGCTCCAAGTTTGCTTTCGCATCGACGAGTAGTTTGGTCATCGCGGGGCTAATTCTGATAGCTTCATGTAAAGCTGTGCCTGGATAATTGTAACATTCCTCGTTGATATCTGCCCCTTTTGAGAGAAGCAGGACTACCAAGTCCTCTCGGCCAGTCGTTACCGCGAGACTCAACGCAGTTTGCCGTTTTGCCGCCGGTCCATCAATTGCTCCATGGTCGAGCAGTAGGTTGATAATGGGATCCTGCTGGTGTTGTACCGCCACGCCTAAGGCTGAGGGACGATCGAAATTGTCCCGTACAGCTTGTACGTTTCCCCAATGCTCAAGCCATGCCCTCACTACATTGAGATACCCGTGTTGGATCGCCATGAGTAGTGCTAAGTTTCGAACACGAGTTTCGGGTTGTGTGTTCGCGACAATCAACAACAAAAACCTTTCAATCTCTTCATACCTGTCTTTTCTGGCCACCAGCCAAGTGAAATACTTTAAGTCCTCTTTGGACTTCATGTCGGCACCGCTCTGCAGCAAAAGCCTTACAATGCCCTCATGCCCGTTCTTTATTGCCACGAGTAATGCCCCCACACCAGAGGTACCTTTTGATCGAGCTTGCACATCCTGGCCGTGTTGAAGCAAGGTTATGACGATATTTTCATGGCCAGCTTTGATTGCAGCGAAGAAAGCAGTTTCGGTGGTATCTCTGAACCTTGAAAGTGCATTGATATCAGCGCCGTACTCGATCAATATCCTCGCGAGATTTTCGTGGCCATCTTTGGCAGCCGAGTGTAGTAATGTTCGTCCGTGTGAGGAGCCACTTTCGTTTCCATTTGTTCGGTGCATCATTGGATCTTGGGACAGCAAGTCTCTGATTTTTTCATCGTTGCCTTCCCTTGCTGCTTCGAGGATTTCAAAGTCACGTTGGTTATCGCTCGCCAGTTTGGGTGTGTAAACAACTCCATTTTCAGTCAATGAATAATCTTCCAAAACATGTCGCTGTTTCATATGCTTCCGAAGATAATCTTTTCGGGGGGTTCCTCTGAACGTGCATCCCAGAACTGGACATCTGAGATAGGCGCGTCCATGAGTCGCCTTATGTCGGTCAAGGTCATTCTTCAGACCAAACGCCCTGGGACACAAATGGCAATGGTTTGGCCGTGTATGGGTCTTTCGATGTTGACTACACATGCTGTCAGTACCTCGGTCATCAAATTTTAGGTTCTTATCTACGTGTAGAGCTTCCGCTTGTCGAATTCTCTTTTGCAGTCAGCACACTGGAAGAAAGCACACTTCTCGGAAGCCATCTCCTTGGATGTCGTTGGATAATATGATCAAGTAAAAACGAGACGTTCTGTATTATGAAATCAAAGACTGTGAGGCTTCGTCCATAGAATTCGGTGCTTTTACATCAACTCCTTCGTGCTACTTAAAGAGCTTGGTAGCAGAGGCTGTGAAAAGCCAGGGCGCTCGTTGTGGGTGGCCCGAATGCGCCTAGTGCGCCCTGCCTCACACAGGTGAGTACGACCTCTTCAGCTCCTTTTCTATCTCTTCTCCCTTTCACCATCTTCATCCCTCTTTCTATCTTGAAACTCTACGACACTAAGCAACTGCAGCCTTATTTCGCTTCGGAAACAGGATCATCCACGACATCCCCCGAGAGTATCACGGCCACGCTCTCACCACCATGGCGGACCAGGGGAATACCATGGCGGGAAATATGCTCCCACCAAACAAACATGCACAGCAGTATCTCTGGCCCGGTTCTGACGACAACCAATTTCTATCGCCGCTGGAATACCGTCAAATCCGCATCAGCAAAACACTTGACAGCGATCACCACAGGTAGAATTCCTTTTTTTTTTAGAACTAACTGGGCACGCCTACGTACAGTGATCTTCTGCATGGCACACGGACCCTAGCTCCTGCATGCGCCCTGTTACGTGCACTGGTCACACAACTTTCCGAACAAGGTTACAACCGCAGCCCCCAGGTCACGCTTTTACTCAACGAACTGAATGCTTGGCTGGCACGCTTCGACCCGTCCGCCTCATTATCACAGGCTCCGAACATCAACGCGCTCTCTCCCCGAGCAAATCATGTCCTCAATAGTGTCGATCAAGCCTTTACATCTGATGGCCAAGTCACTGTCGTCACGCCCCTTGGCTCGAACAACTACACCACGATTCATGGACATGGTAGCGCTAGTGAAAACAACTTCGGGGGGATGCTGCTCGAGGTCTTGCCAGACACGCAGTACCAGCCATCGACGGTGCTTTGCATGTTTTGCCGAATACCAACTTCACCTCCGACATGGCGGGAGGTGACGGTGAGATGCAATACGCCCGGCTGACTGGACATTCTGTTCAGCTTCCATACAGCGGCCTCACCAATCAAGCTGGGCTCTATTACGATGCTGTCCTGCCGCAACCGTTCGAGCAAAATGCTTCTATGGGTAGCCTTGCTGCTAATGTTGGGTTTGATGATGACGACTTTACCAACCTCGTTGACTTTGACCCTTTCTTCCTTCCGAATCAGAGCATAGCGAATGATTTCTCCGCCGCGTACAGCACAGATGTCGCTTCCAGTCCTGCAGTCGTTCTCCCTATGGCCGCATATACATCAGCAACACCTGCTGGACCGACTCCGGGCAATTTATCATGCCCAAGTTGCATGCACACTTTCTCTCGTAGTAGCGATCTTAACCGTCACTCACGCGTTCACGATGCTAACGCGAGGCGTTATGTTTGCCCAACCCCAACTTGCAGCTTTTCTTCTCTGAGGAGGGACAAGGTGACTGATCATCGGCGTCGCAAGGGCCATTGAGTTGGGAGACTGCTCAATTGGCGCCATGAGACCCTGGACTAATAGTCAAAGGAATCTCAGGAGTGCTTGACGGTGCGATAGTAGGATCATAGGTTAGGTGAAATTGGGGGTTTCTGGAAAGCAAGCAAGGAAACACGCAAGGACGTTCAATTTAGTTCAATTTCCTAATATTTTTGTTACACGGCAGCACTGCGGAAGATATTAGCAACAACTTTCCTAACGTCTTTGTTCTTCGAATTTGTGGATGAATTAGTCTGTGGTATGCGTGCTTTATTTCATTAGGTAGAATGTCAGCTTTTCTCATTGCAACACAAACCTTCAAAGTGATCATTTCCGACATGACAGCCATCAGCTGACGTCACGAGTAAACAACATATTTATCTCGCTCCGTGCTTATAAACTGCCTAGAAGTTTACGAGTCACTACATAAACAGACATAAGGATGTCCTCATTGAATTCTATTCAAATGAGATACACGTGACGTTATCTCCTTTCCCTTTCCTCTCCACAGCTCTAGTGTGTTCTCCTCAACTTCTGGCTCTTAAATTTTAATTTTCAAGAGCTTGGTAAAGTTGGCATCTTCGGCTCCCAAACATGAATGCTGGAGAGGGTGGATATTCTTGCAGTCAATCGACCCTGATTTGCCTAACAGGTAGCTTTTAGTTAGAGGAAGCGAAACTTAGCAAGTCACTACGTCTGCGAGGAGGAACAATTTTGGGTCTTGTAATTTATATCAAATGCAAGTCGACGTATATTCGTCCCTATCCGATATCTGCTAACGTCCAGCGAGAAGTCATCCATGCGACACGAAGACACCCACGCAGTTCCCGCTCCAAAAATCCCTCGTTCGTCCAAGCCATAAAATCTCTACCAACCCACCCTCACTTCTTGGTAACGTTGCCGTTAGGAGCGGTATAGGTAGAGGAGCCCTGACCGTTGTTGTAATAGGTCGAGTTGTTCCCGCTCCAAAAACCCCTTGTTTGTCCATGCTATAGGACCTCCACCAATCCACCCTCACTTCTTCGTAACGTTGCCATTGGGAGCAGTATAGGTAGAGGAGCCCTGACCGTTATTGTAATAGGTCGAGTTATTTCCGTTGCGGTAAAAGTAACTGCCATCGAGGTTGCTGTAGTGATAGGCCTTACCACAGGGTTGGGATCGGTTATCGTACTTATTTCCCTAGGAACAAGTTAAAGTCTGAGATAAACAGGGAGGTAGGCAGAGGAGGGGTTTGATTGCTCACCTGGGAGTTGGTGCCGGAGGAGATGATCTTGTAGGGGGTGTATGGGGAGGAGCTCTGGGAGTTGCTTTGGGATGGCATTTTGATTTTGGAAATTGGTTTGTTTCGGCTGGGTTTGTTTGCTGGTGAATGGGTTGTGAGTTGCCGAGGAAGTTGACGAGGTTGAGGAAGTTGAGAGAGTGAATATAAGGGGTAGGTAAGGTATCTTGTCTCTACGGTGTAGTCGGGGAGGCGCCGTCGTCAACACTTACTGGCACCCTGTGGGCCTGCCTACTTGGGATAAGGGAAGGAACGACAGGGAGTGTAACCTGAGCTTCGAACTTCTTTGGGCTAGCTATCTCATTTTCAATTTAATTCTTTAAAGAGTGTAAGATTCTTCACTAGGATAAAGATGAGAGTTTGTCGCGGTCGATCACCAAGTCACGTTGTGTCCGGTATGATCTCCTTTTGTCTTCCATATCCATTCGCCGTTCTCTAGAGTATGCTACTCACTTTGAGTGATTGTTAACACCCTTCAAAACAAACAATGCATTATTTCGAGACACATCGCCGATGCCACACGGGAGTATAGCGGTTCGTGATTGGCCTTCACCACTTTCATTACCTCTTTTGGAAGACCATCTCACATCGAGGCACGCCCGAGGTAAAGTGGTCTTTGATGCCATCAAAGAAGCCTCTAGTATCAAACTCGTGCATATCTGAAGTTGAGATATCGAACTCTTGTACGGTTCTACTGATCACCGAACGAAGTTCCATCATCGCGAGACCACGACCTGGACAGTTGTATGCGCCTACTTCAAGTCAGCGTTGCAAAATTGGAGAATTGAGAAAGAGGTTAGAGCACTAACCAACAGAGAAGGGAATAAAGGCCGATTTATTGAGAATAAGATCTGGCTGCGAGCTCCATCGCTCGGGGATAAATTCATCAGGGCGGAGAAAATTACGCGCATCTACACGACCATATCAGCTAGAACCATCGACTGCAGAAGGAATAGCTACCATGGTGGATAGAAAATGTTCCAACTGAGACCACAGTATCCGGCGGAATGTGCACTTTACCAATGGTCAGTCCCTCGGCAGGTGTCACCCGCTGGCTTAAGAATGTCACTGGCGGATACAACCTGAGTGCTTCATTGATGATACCGTCGAGCAGAACTTGGGGCTTGGCACTGTTATATGTTGAGTTTGCGAAAATAATTTCGACTTCATCCCTAAGCTTCTTCTGGTACGAAGGGTTGGTTGCAAGCAGTACGAAGAGAACAGTTAACGCCGATGCTGTCGTGTCACTGAAGCTGCGTGAGACTGATGGTTGGACGTGCTAATGTGGACTCACCTACCTTCCTGCGCCAATAATCACTCTCGAATCGGCATTCAGCAGTCTCCTGCCCGCCGCAGTATCTTCAGTATGCTCCAAGAGGTGGCCCATGATATCGGGTCTTGGATTCTTCATCTGGCTCCGCTTGTCTACTTGCTCAGCCGACCAACGATTGAACTCCATCATGGGGCCAGCAAATGATATAGACTCCACAACAGTTAAGATCTAAGGCATCGTCAGTTCCTGAACGGTAATCTTGCTGACTTCGATCTTACCCATGGAACATGAAGCAAAGCCCCAACAGCGACAATACCCTCCCGAATATTGTCTAGAATTTTCGTTGCTGTTTTTGTTGATTTCCCCTCGAGAAACCTCGTCGAGTCCCCAAACGCAAGTGCACTCATCACATCATAGCTGTAGTGGATGCAAAGGTCATTAAGAGCTAGTGGCTTCCCTCCGCTGCTTGCAACGCGAGCAAGAAGCGAATCTGTGAACTCTTCGATAGAGGGGCCATAATCGGCGAGTGCTGTTCAAATCAAGACATGATTAATTCCAAGAAGGTCAATGCTTACTTTGCTTGAAAGCCAAGTCCCATACCTTGCGTCTCATTTTGTGGAAGTCATGATCTCTCGTAGTGTGAAGAGATTGCTCCATCGCGCCATAGAAGGGGCCTTTGCGAGTCTTCGAATTGAACCCCAGTATTGGAACGATAGCCTCAGGGTCAAAGATAACAAGTTCTCTTGGACCTACAAAATGGATCAGTCAGAGTGCCAAGTGAGGCAAGCTGTGTCTGTACCTGTGCGGACATAATCGCCATATTTGTTCTTCAGTTCCCCAACTACCTGATACCACCTGACTTTCGAGTCTATCACTTGTTTCAGAGACCAAAACTTGGAGAGTTTTGCTCCGAAAGGCCCAGGAAATTCTTTCAAAGGGTGGGAAAAAGCCCGGTATATCAATGTATTCATCCAAAGAGACAGCACAGCACATGATTCGACCATCAGAGCTGATTGATACGCTAGCAAGTATCCTTCATATTTGCCAAGATGTCGAAGGCCAAACGCCAGGACAAAAGGAGCTGCGACAACAATGCTTAGGATCGACAACGGATGCCTATCCACTTCAACACGTTTGACATATTGATGGACAAAGTATCCACAAGCTACACCCGAGACCAACAACTTGGAGGAGGGTAGTGCAAGGATGTGGTTATGATCTTGCATTGTGATTCGTGATCCAGGGAAGACTCGAAGCCTCTGAAAAGCAAATCCTAAGTGTCGAATCCACGAGCAGTTCTTAGTCTAATAGTCACCATTGAGACCGAGGTTCGGATACGTCAATAAGGGGCTGGGGACAGTCGAGTTCTGCAATCGCATGCGAGATGCAGATCCATCGGTATGACTTTCCTCATAGGAGTCCTCTCCGACTCTCCGCATAATTGGCTCTGGATCGGCAAAAAGTCTGACATACCGTACCCAGGCGCTCGGGTGGGAGACTTCTTCCGGACACGCGAGAACGCCTCTTAATACTCTAGAGCCTAGAGGGCAATTCCGCACGGTCTCGAACCCTATCTGTCGGGCCGCGTCGGCTGAGCCCGCTGTAACGCCCTGGCAATCACGAAAACGTCTGACTGCCGTCAATACAATCGTTGAGAAATATTCAGTTATCGCTGCATCATCGACTGCTCAGTTTGCATTATCGAAGCAGGAAATCCTGACGATATTAGGTAACGAGTGATGCTACTCTTACCCTTGTCAAAACCTGTCAGTATTTGGCATGGCATTTTTGTAACGTATCACTTCCTTGGTTTCGATGTGACGGCCATCAACACTTTCCGATTCGACGGTGGCTTTTTCTAGGCTTCTTGGAGTCTAGTCTGTGGAGTTCCCAAGTATCCCTGATATGGCTTATTAGTTCGTACGAAGGGCACAGCGAATGGCTTTCCCAGATTTTCAAGTCGCTGGGCGAGTCAGTCTTCACGACACTTGCGCTATAATTTTCGTGTTTGCTTTTCTGAAGCCTCTATGAGCTCAAGTATCTGTTTTTTTTTTGTTTTTTTTTTCCTTTTTGGCTTTTTTTGGTTGTGACATTCACCTTTCTATGGCCTATTCAACTTCCATTCCTGTCAGTCAATTTACTCACTGTTTGGCTAAGATCCAGAAATTGGGATATCATGAAACTCTGTATTTTGCGAAATGGGACAATCTGTTGTCGATGTTTGCATATCATACTGAATCGAGCTTCAAGCGTAGTCTCACTCAAACATCTGCGACTGGCGTAATATGTGATGCAGGCCCCGGTTGTTGCATCCGCGCGTGCTAGCATGGATATGAAAGTACCGGGTATTTCTAGTGCTAATAGTTAGTCCTCGTCCACTCTCCATAAGTGTTGTGTAGCCTCGACAGTTTCTTTTACCAACAGGATTCTCTTTTGGTGGCAACGTGTTGTTGATAACCTTAAGTCAAAGGACGTCGACGCTACCTGTGTCACAGATGCGGAATTGGAACTATGCTCCTTCTACAAGACAGATTTACGCCGGAAACACTCTCAATTCTTATTCTTCAACGCAATAATCACACAACGGCTTTCGATTGATTAGCGTCCCGAGTAGCGTGCGCTATCAAGAAAGCGAAAGTCACACAGACTCAGCTCACCATGGCCAGCGCTTCCCCCGTTGGGCTGATGCCAGCTCCCGAAGGAGTCACACCAGATTTCAATATCCATCATATGACAGAAACTCAACTCAGTTTCATACTTGCCTATGGCATCACTTTGGGACTGGCAATTATCTCACTTGGGCTCCGCTTCCAGACTCGGATTTTTATTATGCATGCATTTGGTCTTGACGATGGTATGTGCGCCGGTGGCAGTATCCATAACGAAGTGATGAATACTGATGTAATACGCAGTTCTCGTGATTATAGCTATGGTAAACAGACCTCCCCGGGGCTGATAACAGACGCTAATATCCACGACAGTGTTTCTCGATAGCGTTTTTTTGCATTTCCATACAGTTGATGAAGTACGGGTTCGGCCGACATTTATGGGAAGTCACAGCAGCTCAGTTGGGAAACTACCTCAAGGTTTGTGCGAGGAGATCACAGATATGGGTCTGGAAGCCTAACACATCTTATAGTTACTCAGTCCATTAGTTGCGACATATGCTTGGGCACCCGCCTTCACCAAGCTGTCTCTTCTTGTTTTGTAAGTCTAACGGAGCGGCAAAGTAGGGTGAGGCTAATGAAAAACAGACTTCATCGCTTGAACCCCAAGTTCTGGTTTCGAATGGCACTCTACGCAACTGCATTTATGATCATCGGATATACCTTATCCATAACACTCACGATCGCCTACCCTTGCAGTCCCTTGAAAGCGAACACAGGAGATTGTCTCAATAACTGCGGGCTGTGGCAGGCGATCCTCAACATCATTACTGATTTCATCATCCTCGTGCTTCCATTGCACATGCTGTATAAATTGAACTTACCTCTTCGCCAAAAGCTGGTAGTAGGGTCTATATTCTCAACGGGAATATTGTAAGTTGTCCTACTGCATACCGAGGCAATAGAACCTAACGTACTACGATAAAGTGTCATTGCAATTTGCATCGTGCGGATTACCTACATTATGTCACTCCAAAACAACCCCGACGTGACCTATTCCCAAGGAAGGGCAGCAGTTTGGTCGTAAGTTCTCCTGCCCATAAGGCTTCATTTTACCAAAAAAGAAGACGAACTGACGACCGATTTCTGCTTGATAGGTCGGTTGAACTCAATATTGGGATTCTTTGCAACGCCGTCATCGTTCTGAAACCCTTCTTCCGACAATTCTTCCCACGCATGTTCAGCTCGTACGCGCAGAAGGCTGCCACTGATACAACAGGAAACCCCGACCCTGGTGGCCGATTTTCAAAACTCAGCAAGGAGGGTGCCATAA
Source organism: Hyphodiscus hymeniophilus (assembly GCA_016508695.1). Lineage (NCBI taxonomy): Eukaryota > Fungi > Ascomycota > Leotiomycetes > Helotiales > Hyphodiscaceae > Hyphodiscus > Hyphodiscus hymeniophilus. The sequence continues at coordinate 1,126,029 of VNKQ01000016.1, read as the reverse complement.
ACCCGACTCTTCCTCTCTCAGTATTGAAGAGTCAGCATGGAGCTGAAAGTGTTGCGTCTGGACCAGCCAAAGACGGAGAGCCATCGGTGACGGAGGACCCTCGGGACATTAGCACGGATGATCTTGTACGTACAGGTATGCGTAGTAAGACTTACATTCCTGTATGAGAGAATTACTCCACGGTCTCAAAACCATTATACTCGGCTCCATTCGTCCATCATCATGAACGTCGGAACGGTCAAAACATCATATGGGAACACTCCATTGTCAAATTGACTCGTCGCTTTGGCTCTCGTGAATACACCATAATGCTTTTATCCCAGCCTCAAACCACGCTCCCATATCTTCATCGATCACGGATCCATTCCTCTGCTGTATCCTGACAGTGTTTTCATGAGTATGGTACAAACGACGCATTTCCACTCTATCAAACCCTTCTTTCTGAAATTGCAGAAGACCTCCGGCCGCCCATATCAAAGCCGTCTGAACAAGCTGATTCGCATATTTTCGTCCGCACAACCATTTCACAATGCACATGCGGCCGAGTTTCAGATACAGCTCCGCTCCGTAATGAAGACTCATTACGTTGTCGATTGTGTATTTCGGACCTGGGACAGAGAAGAATGTCTCCGAATCTACAATCGCAATGTCTTGAGTGGGTGTGTCGAACCTTTCTCCGGGCTTGGGATGTGGATGATATGGAAACAAAACTAGACGGACCGTACCGACAGGTTGTGGCTTCGTGTCGCCCATTTTGGGTGACTCGGGGTCTATATAAATAGTCCAGTGCCATGAAATTACATCGTCTGGATCTATATGATGTACGAGAGTGACGGCCCTCATCTCTTTCATGAAGACGTTTTCTCGGATAAGCACGAGTTACAGAGTGCAGACGGCACTAATAGGCCTTATTAGGTTTCCGAAACAGAGCGGTCATAGGAACTTAACGTCTCACTCCCCGGGATCTGAAAATCGATGGATCTGAGCGACATGGTTGGCACTCGAAGGAGAAGACTGGTCTGGGATATCAAATTTTGAACAACAGAATTGTACGACCACTAAAGAGAATTGATGTTTCCATCAGCTGAATAGAAATCACATACTTTGGCTAATAGCTTGAGGATATGAAGATATAATAGATATCGTACGCACAATGAGCCTGGAGAAGCGCATCAGTCCAAAGCACCAATTTGTACACCCGAATGAGTGTAGTATACAGCTGACTTCACCGTCCTCAAAGGTGCTCTTATTCACTTCATTATGGAGTGACTGACTGAGAAGGGCTGAGAGGGATGAAAGTTGATCCGTAATCTGACTACTTTACGTCAAAGGTGGGGTGAACCAATCCCATTCACGAAAAACCGGAGGCAAATGTCAATCATTCATTCCCGTGTCCCATCTTCGAGCCGACAAATAACTCGCTCTAATCATTCCTGGAGAACGAAACCATCTTGATATTAAAATAGTCACTTCAAACTTTCAAACTTTAAAGATGCTCGAAGTCCTCTGTACCGGCAGCCCTCACCAAGTCGGCGTCCAACATGGCGAAGCAGCGAGACAGCAAATTGGACGAGCCATAATTTTTTATCAGAAACTTTTCCAAGAAAAATGCACAATGGACTGGGAAGAAGTGAAGGTGTTCGGACTGAAGTACCAACCCTATTTGCAAGCGTCCTGGGCTCAATACGTTGACGAAATGCGTGGTGTTGCCGAAGGCGCTGGAGTTACGTACGAAGATATCCTGGCTCTCAATGTGAGGACGGAGATTGCATTTGGTGCTTTTAACGACGGATGTACTGCTCTTTCGTGGAAAGGGGCAGGGACTTCGATTTTGGCGCAGAACTGGGATTGGAATACCGAGTGAGTTTGTTTCGAACCGGATGAGTGGATGGGGCTGATATTGCGGAAGTCAAGCTGAGAATCTCATATGCCTGAAGATCAAAAAGGAGAATGGCTTGGGAATTGAGATGATTACTGAAGCTGGGATCATCGGCAAAATTGGATTGAATGGCAAGGGAGTGGGATGCACTTTGAACGCCATAAAAGCCAAAGGTGTCTCATTTTCAAAGCTCCCTTGCCATCTCGCTCTGAGGACGGTGATGGAAAGTGATTCTCGAGAATCGGCCATTACCACGTTGGACGAGGCTGGTGTGGCTTCAGCTTGTCACATTTTGGTTGCCGATGTGACGGGAGGGACGGGGCTCGAATGCAGTAGTGAGGATATCGTCAGGCTGGAGATGAACAGAGAGGGAATCGTCACTCACACCAATCACTATGTATTGGACCACAAACCAACGGTCATTGAATCGCACGATTGGTTGGTCGACACAAGGTTTCGGTTGAGAAGAATTGGAGAGCTACTGAATGCTGCGAAGGAAGAGCAGCCGAGTCCGGAGGTTGTGGAGACATTTTTGAAAGATGATATGGAAGGAGATGGTGCTTCTATTTGCAGAAGCTCAAAGAACGATGCGCTTGCTACGCTGTTCAGTATTGTGATGGACTTGGGTAACAAGAGAGCTCGGGTTTTAGAGGGGAGACCGGCAGTTCCTGTTTCTAAACTGATTTTGAGTCCGTGAAGCCTGCACGACTGACTCAATCGGAGCAAACCAAATGGGCTATGTTAGAAATACATCGGATCCAAACACCAAGAGTTTGATAGAGGCAATCGTAGCATTAATCGTAAATTCGTGAAGCTCAAGACTTGACCACTATGCTGGAAACAAAGACTGCAAATGTGCACATATGCCAAAACTCCAGTGCTATGCATCCCTCCACTCCGTTCGACTCAGGCTTGTATGAGATCTGGAACCGCAGGGCCGACTCCCCTAAGCAGGACAATTCTGTTACCACTGACCAAAGCGTCTCCAACCTTCTCGTTGAATTCCAGTAACCTCCCTCCCTCAACATGGAATACTCTCAGCTTCGATTTCTCATCCATATTTTGGTTGTTAATGTTTTGAACCTGTAAACTCCTGGCTGCCGCATCCAACACCCTTCCTATCACCCAGTCTTTTGAGTAGAAGAAAGCGCCCTCGGGAAACTTCGAAGTAGTCGTTGCAGCCTCTGCCTCAACATACATATAGACCCTCTTATCCGACGCTAATTTGTCGTTGCCTTTCGCAGTCTTTTTGAGTGCGTTCACAGCTACCAGCCTAGTCGCCGCAGAGGTTGGTTTTGGTTTTGGTAATGCCTTCGACATAGTCTCTTTCTGAGCAGCACCCCACGCCTTCAGCTTGCCGAACGCAAGTCTAGACTTCTCCGCTTGTCCGTCAAATCTGCTAGGCCGCGCACCAATCGGTATAAGATTCTTGCAGTCGTGGTCCTCCTTCAGTCGATGTTTCAGGCAGTAATCTCGATTACACGTCGAGCAGTGGACCGCCGTTGATAGACTCGTCCCAATAACCGTTTTACACTTCGGCGATGCGCATGGCTTTTCGATGTCTGCCATCAGCTTGCCCGCACCGAGGGAAGGTGTTGCTAAATTCGCCCTCCGTCGCTTTGCCGCCCATTCTCCAGCCTTCGCACATTTGTGACCAGTTTCGGATCGGTGATCGAGGCAGAAGGTTCCTCGACATGATTCGCATCTGAAAGGAAGGAAATCGAGTTGATTGCAGTAAGCGTATTGGCAATGTGCGCCTATCAATGTAGGGTCTTTCTCGTCCATAGTCGTGAAGCTGGCTTCTTCGGAGGGATCTGAACTTGAGGACGCCATGCTTGGACTGGCAATGGTCTTATATTCGCGGAGGCGACTAGTGTATTAGAGTGTGGTCGCCGCAGGCAGAGAGCGTAGTCGTAATTAGGATGGTAAGTGGTGCGAGGCTGCAGAGTATTTTGATTACGAAGGGAGAAGTAGTAGCTTCGAGAACCTCAGCCTTGGCGCTAGTGAAGACTGCTTCACTCCTGTCTTAGCGAGCGAAGCCAGCCTCGTGGCGAACTTCTGTCTCCATCTTGTCTTCAAATTGTCCTAATCGTCAGAATCCGAAGCTCGAAGACTCGTAATCATCATAACCTCAAATCGAGGACTTGTACAGAATGCTTCACTTCGCTCTTGCCATCCTCTTCCTCGTCGCCCTTGCACTTTTCTTTTACTCGGGCCTAGAGCACCAGCACTCCATCGCCGTTGAAGGAGGCATCGAAGTCGAGAGGCATCAGCTGTTCTTCGTCAAAGGCCCTATAAAGCTTCCTGTCGGGACCTATGGTGAGCGACGCCCGCTCGGTCGCAATCTGTGAGCCAGGAGACGGGGCTCCAGGTGTGGTAAAACACCTCGAAAGTGCAGCCTCGGTGCTAGGATCCTCTATTCGACGGGTACAAGCAGGACACTTTGATTATGAGTCTATACTGAAGTCACATACGGATTGGGGAGCTTTGTGTACGGCATCTACGTCCCCTTACTCGTTCGTTCAGATGACCGGCGATCGAATGTCTGGTTACAGAGACAGCATGACTGGACTAGAGGCCATATATCTACGAGTTGGAAATGTGATTATTTGTCATGGTGTGGCAGGCAGAAACTGCATTGGATAGCTATAGATTCCACTCCACGCTCAGTCATGGAGTTTCTACCCTCGGCAGCCTCCAGCTTCGGTTAAGAAACTGCATGTTGCGAAGTACATGAGGTACTTTGTGGCTTTATCGGATTGTTATATAACTGGTCCCTTACCTGTCTCATGCGAGCTTTATATAGGTATTCACTGACTCAGTCGGTTTGCTGCTTTTCGTTATCTCAACCCGACTAGTCCATAGTCGAGTGAATAATGTCACAAATGAGCTCCATTAGTTTGGATAAGTCGCCTTTAGGAACATTTACAATTGAAGTCATATAGTTGATAAACTTTAAATCAATTACCTAACATCTGTCACAGAGTTCCACCCCTCCAGTCACCTTGATGCAATACTCATAAGGGCGGCAAGTCGCAAAGTCACATGACCGACATGACGTGCACTATTTCAAGCATTTAAGCCATTTGGAGGACTTCCTGCCCTTTTCCAAATGATTGAACCATATTCTCATCGATCACGTCTAATCTGCTTGAAATTCTAGTATATTTGCACTTCATCATGTCCAGTCTCCCACATCTAGTAATCGACCCTACAACTAACGAATCACCTCTACGAAATCCTGGCAACACTTTACCAACTTCCCTTCCCGTCGCCAATGAAACCAGAACCCATCCTACTGCAACCAACACCAAAGAGAATGCATCCATCTTTTTCGTTGGTACCGCGACCACGATTCTAGAATGGGAGGGCATCCGTCTCATGACCGACCCTAACTTCCTGCACGCTGGAGACCATGTTCATCTAGGTCCAGGAGTCAGCGGAATACGAAAAACGAATCCTGCTTTGAATTTGGAAGACTTACCAAGGACTGATGTGGTGTTGCTCAGTCACTACCACGGAGATCATTTTGACCAAGATGTAGAAGCGCAGCTGAGACGGAACTTGCCAATCATCACGACGCCGCATGCGAAGTCGCATTTGGCGCATAAACAAGATGGAGAGGCTTTTACGGATGTGTATGAGTTGGATGCCTGGAAGAGTATGATGATTGATATCAAAGGTGTGGGGGACCAGGATACGAAAATGGTGCCCGCGATGAAGGTTACTGGGATGCCGGGAAAGCATGTCGATCTCAAGGTTGTGGAAGTTGTCAATGAGCTAGTACATGCAGTCTGTCCATATCGTTCCTCATAAAAGAGTGGAAGAAAGCTGATGCAAGCCCAGATTCCACCAACGAATGGCTGGATGGTAGAACTGGGCCACCAAGCCTCCGGTGACGATGATACATTCAAATGCGGGTATCGCATCTACATTTCGGGGGACACATTGATGGTAGACGAGCTCAAAGCGATCCCGGAAGTCTACAAAGGCCAGCAAATCGACTTGATGCTTATTCACCTCGGCGGAACAACAATTCCAGGTCCCAATATGCCACTGCTAATGGTCACGATGGACGCAGCGCAGGGTCTTCAGCTTGTACAGCTAATCCAGCCTGATTTGACCATTCCCATTCATTACGATGATTATGATGTATTCTTGTCGCCGCTGAGCGATTTCAAGAAAGTGGTGGAGGAGGCGGGGTTGAGTGAGAAAGTTGTGTACTTGGACCGAAAAGATGCGTATAAATTCGAGGTAAAGAATTAGCCAGCTGTTGCTCAGTTGGGGTGGAATACAGGGTCTGTAGCGCTTGGCAGAGAGATGGGGATTGCCTTGCCCACACCAACAAGCTCAATACACTGCAAATGTCTTATTCGATTCGAAAGCTCTGCTGCAGAATTAAAGACATAAGTGATAATGAGAAGCCGTATTGCGGCATGAACTGTTGTGGAAACACTATCACTTACATAGGTCTGCGACTTCCCTTCGTCAGGGCTGATGCACCTTCCATAATTCCATTTGCTCGGAAATTGGTCTCCAGATATTTGAAAGAGTCTAAGTTGACATACATACTGACTGGCATATTTCAAAAACCTGCCGCCTAGCTTTGAAGGCAAACTCGACCATACAATAGCGGGACGGAACCTGTTTGATTATCCAAATGCATTGAAGGTATTCGGTATGCCATGCTTTTGATTATCCTATGAAAAACGCTATTGGCTTAACGTCTCGCAGGATTAGAATAGGATAGGCAAAGGCATTTCAGATGTATTCGATCAAATACTCGTGACCGTCTGATAATTCATGCCTCCCCACATACACACTACTCGTTGAATGCCAGTTGATGATCATTGCCTACGCGGTGGAGGTTCAATTGGAAGGGCGCCTGTTATAATTGAAGCATGTCAATATCTCCTGTAAGCTTCACGTATCAAGGCATTGAACTCACCCCTGGCACGCCTTCCCGTCACCGTCTGATATCTACCCCACTAAGATCTGCCTTACACCTGGGGTACCTTCTACCCGCCGCCACTGCAAACATGAATGTGGCCTAAAGTCTATCTCTGCCCAGAAAGTCAAACGTCAAGAAAAAGCATGAAGAAGAGATACGGATGGCCCGTAGACTATGAGTGGCTGTCCGGAGTTACCTTGGCAATCAATATATCACCAGCCTGGAACGAACTTACAGTAGACAACACTACCCCAAAAATGGACAAAGAGATAGCAAAATTGGGGCCTTCCATTGACGAGATTGACCCAGTCCCAAATCCGGGGCAATAATAAAAAACTGAGGTCTGCAAGGTATCACTTATAGCATGAAGTCTTCAGATTGATGACGATAACTGCACAATTCAAGGACTTACGAGAAGGCTAGGTTTCGCAATATCAATTCTGAAGCTTAACTGGAGTATCGAATTAATCCGGCGCTTGAAAGTGGAAAGAGTGGTAGACGGTCAATGCTGAAACCCGAAGTCCAACTTCTGAATCATAGTCACGTGTGGTGTTTTATATCCGCCTCCTACTTTCTCGCCTCCAGAAGTTGAGACTGACAACGTCCCATCCATCTTCGTCTCCTCTTTCTACGCGCTCCACAATGCTGTGGGAGTTTTTCAACCAATACATCTTCGCGTCTGACCTCGCTTGCCGCAAGATTTCGAAAGCATCGACCGCAAGTCGAACTCACGTTCCCCCTGAAAACCTTCATCGGATGATTGATCGCACCTCAGGGGTTACTCCAAGCTCCAAGATTCCAGCGGTGCTAGACCCGCTGCCGACCCTGCAGATACTGACAATTCCCGCCAATCAGTAGTAGTACCGAGCTCTGAAGTCGCCAAAGAGCACCCGCTTGATGCCGCCATGCGAGATTTCAAGCGGCTGAATGAACAGAATGCTAGCATGGCTCCAGAAAGCAAGAGACGTCTCTGAAAAGGCCGTACCTCCCTGTATGATCCACTGCATTCTGATTGCATGGTGGCTTTCAAGGGTGACGGGAGCTGGGACCTGAACCAGGCTATGGTTTGACCCAGACTTTGATGAGTCTTTGCATGTCATGGCGTTCAAGCTATAAAATACTTCTCATGCCAGTTGCATAGAACCTTTTGGTCATCGCTCTTCAATCTCTCTCTTCACTTCAGTCTACATTCTTTTATCAGTTCTGTGAACTTCCACTTCAACACACTCTTTTACTCAATCTTTGATCTGATACAGGCCGGTCCTTTTATTGTTCATACTACATTCGCATTCCTTCACTTTTCAAACGACATTATGAAGTGCAATACCGCTACTTATCTCATCGCCTTCTTTGGCTTGGCAAGCGCTGCTCCTATGCCAGTCGCTGAACCAAAGAATGTCTGGACCATCTCCATCCCACGTGCCATGCTTCGAAGCCGTGAGGTTCCTCAAGAACACTCCCACGATCGATTTCTCGACGGTGTTCGAGTCAACCTAGCTCTTAACAACCCAGACAACATTCAAGATCCTGTCTTCGGTCTTCTCGGAAACGCTGCGGCAGCGACTGGGGCCGGTGCCATTACTAATCTTGATTGCCTTCACCAGGCTACTGCCGATCAAGCTTTCACCAACGCGAAAGCTGCTGGAAATGTTACTGGTCAAGCGGATGCTTTGATGTATGCTGCTCTGGAGAGGAACACTGGAAAGGTTGGCCTTGCAAGTGTCATTTGCAACGAGACCGCTGTAAACCCAGAAATTGCAGCTGTTCAACAACATCAAGATCCCGCATCGACTGGCGCAGCAGCTGGAAATAAGGCCGTCGTTCTAGCTCTCGCTGCACAACTTTCTTCCATTGGTGCTGATCCAACAGAAGCCCTTCTATCTGGTACCTTTGCCCCAGGCGATCTCAACGACAACACAGGGGCAGGGAATACCTGTGATACGACGAACGATCCTGATGGGGGATGTATTTTCTCCCAAAACCTCCTTGTCGATGATGCCACTGTTGAAGAGATTAATGCAGCTGTTGCTGGTAGTTCATCCGGATCATCTGGTAAGAAACCCATTATTGGCTAGAGGATCGAGGCTAAGCCGTGAAAAGTGGCCGCTTCACCTGTAGTCAGCTCGGCAGCGAGCCTGGCAACAGACTCTACAGCTGCTTCTACTCCTGATGCTGGTTGCTCTGTTTCTTTTGTCACGGAGACCGCTGGAGCCTCAGTAAGTTTATACGCTCGGAAGACCTTCATATCCTCAAAGCTAATATCGCTTCAGGCCACCGCTGCCGCAGTTGCATCAGTGGCTGCTTCCAGTACTCCAGTGGCTACTTCTGTATGTCTCCCAGCACGATCTGAAATACCATCCATCAAGAGCTAATATGTTATCAGGCCGCGGCGACTTCTACAGCAACAGCCAGTGGCACAAACGTCCAAACGTTCACCGGGTCCCTTGGTGGACTCCCCCCGGCGGTTATCCAGAGCACTGGTGACCGCCCATTCTCTGTTGATGGAGACACCTTCGTGAACATCGGAGCTGCTCTTCAACGATCATGCTCCGTTCAGAACAACGCCTGCTCTAATGCGGCAAACTCTGGAACTCTTGCTGGCACTTCCGTCTCGGACTGCGGGGCTCAGGAGACTGCTTGTAATGCAGCTGCTAGCGCATAGACAATGGCATGGTTAAAAGGAGCAGGTGGGAATTGGTTGCTGGATGAAATGCTGGAGAAAATGGCGTTTATACAGAACCTGCAAACAAAATGATTAAATCCATGCATTATCCTCATCCTCCCAGGGGCATTGTATATCCCGTGTCATCAAATTTATGAGCTTATGTGCCATGACTGATCAGATAGTTTCATATGGGGACGGAAGGCAGTGACTCCATTCGATGGGATTCCAAATGCATTTCGTACGACAAACGGGTACGCTGAGTATTTTCCTAGTTGCTCTATTGTTCTGAGTCACTCCTCCCTGGAATCCAAACAATTTTAGCATGTCTCCCATTCGAGAGGTGGAATCACTCCAATTAGATCTTCACGCGATTGTATTACATGTTTCACAATAACAATCGATTCAGTGGATAAGTTGAATCGATTGCGCCGTCGAAATATTGGACGTTGCTGAATCGAGTTAAGTGGGAATGGAATCAGTGTCTCAGTCAGCTGCTCGAGGTATCTTGTTGCACATCGCAGAATTATGATTTGAAACGGCATCATCTAAATCAGACCATTAGCCAAAGTAATCGAAAGTCTGTTGCACGTCTCATACAACTGATTCCGCATCTCGACTGACATGATACGGGATGCTTTGCCTAGCAGCTTGAGAGCGTTGTTGCATCGAACGCGGGTTAGGCGGGGTTGGGTCACGAATTCTCGGAAGCTTCAGCCGCATTCCATCTTCTGGGACCAACATTCCAAATAGGTAGAAGATGCAGTCCGCTTCAGCGTAGTGACAGCTTGCTTCAAAGACGCAAAAAGAAACTGCATATCTTACAGATGGTCAATGATGTCCTGTCCGCTCATATGTTATGAATAATTCTGATCTAACTCGAGTTGGTAAATTCTCGAAAACGTTTCGACTGATTGGCCAATGATACTGACTAAGTAGGGCTTGACAACGATATCGTATATGTCTTAACCGCGAACGTAATTGATCATCTGGAGCTGATCCGAATCTGGTAACTTTTCTCTGTTAGTCATCTCATAGTTGGATTCGTCAAGCCAAGCGATGCCCTATCCACTCTCGCCAGTCCTGCCAGTTCAAGCTGAATGTAAACTTAACAACATAATTGAACCACACATACTTGCAATGACACGAATAGAGTAATGTCAAAAGATCTTTCCTTGTAAGTCCAAGATGGAGACTCCGGAGTGGTGTGGTAGTCGAGGCAGCATAACAACAATACTATATCAACAACGACATCACGTTGAACATTGTTGGAGAAAGATGATATAAACAATGAGATTTGATTCCTGATTACTTTTGGCCCCACAACACTTGAGAATTCGGGGCTTATTATGGTAAGCTTCCGCCCCCACCCAATCCTCATTTCTACAATACGTCCAGAATGCCCGGCTTCATCATCCCCTTTAGACACCATGGCTGCGTCACGTGCATTTATACGACTCTCAAGCGGCGACTCCTCATCTCCTTATAAAGCCACTTACACTGTAAAAGGTTGAGACTGTCAGTGCGGAGTTTTATCATGTCTGGGTCTGTCAGAATTGAAACTCAGTGCACCAGCAAACTCCTCTCACTCAAAACCAGTGAACCTTGAATAAAAGACTACCTTGGATAGGACGAAAGGAGACGATTTTGACGTGGTTCATATACCAACAGGAGTAACGATTCCAGTATAATACTAAGCTCACCAAAGACAACACTCTCGTATCGACAATGCTCTCGAGAGCTCTGATACAGCCAGCCGGTAGTCTTTTGTCGCATAGTATGGGACCTTTGGTTGATTGGGCTCGGCGACCGAGGGGTTGTTTAAAGTAAGCGTTGCTAAGAAGCTGGAGCTTGGCTGGGAAATCGATTGTGGGTTGGAGTTCCGAAGGTTGGAACTCAGAATTAGAGGAGGAAAATGAGAGCTGCGTTTGATGCAAAGTTCTGGAACTAGTGAAATGCGCTGACTTCAAGATGTCTCACGACTGCGTGAGATTCCGCAGCAATAATACCGTTTCATGCCTCCGATGCAACGATTTAGCAAGTCGAGACACTAAACACATAATGATAAATGTTGCTGTAAAAGGCGTCATCAGATTTCCTTTTAGTTCCCTTTTATCTACCATAAATGCAACCGAGTTGACTTGATCAAGTGTCAAAAAGCCAGCTGCCAATCCGCTGCGAAATTGCACACCAAACCAACTCGATCAATAATAACGCGAAAGGTCATTATAAAAGATACTCATGCGCATCAATCCATCATCTGAGTGGCTTCCCTCCATCCAATTCGTTATTTTTGGTCGCTTAAAGGACTGACATGCTACAGTCGTTCATAGAGACAAATGCCGACTCCAGACTCGTAGAAGAGAGTAGCTTTGTGAGCGAACCACGTACCTCCATGCCTTTTGCATGCAAGGTCTTTTGTGTAAAGAATTTTATGTTGATAAATAAGTCGAAACATTTCACTTTGATGATTTATTGAAGCAAATCGACATCCAACCCAATAGAGCGCATGAAAAGGTTGACGTTGGCGAGACGCTGACTGGCCATAGCGGGAGGGAGGGTCTTTGCGAGAGTCACAGTCTCCATGACACGATCCTTGACGGCCATGACTAGTCTTTGTTGTTGCTCTGGGCTAGCACCAATACCGATCGCTGCAAGGAATTGCCAAACGTAGACATCCTCGCCAGTATTAACAGTCCCAGGGAAGATGGAGGGAAGAGTGGGCTCGAGAGTATCGAAAAATCCGTTGTACGTGTTGACCCTGTCAGGTTAATATGAATCATCGAATGGTTCTGCAAGACTTACCATTGATCCCACTCTTGCTCGTTAGAACCGCCTCCTTGCTTAATGAGCTCAGCTCGACTGAGAATCATAGTCAACATGCTGACACCAACTCTTGATCGAGCTATAACGTCGACATTGATGGTGAGAATGAGACCCAGTACGCCAGTGACAATGTCCAAGTCTGCTTCACTGAGGAATTGGAAGAGACTCGGCATAACTGCCAACGAAAACAGATCGACATCCTCACGAAGGCTGGCATTCAATTGTGTCTCTCCAGACAGGAGCTGAGCATTGCGGATAACATCAAGTTGGTCGAGATGCACCACAATCATGGTAAGAATCGTAGTTCGTTGCTCTTGCGTAATGTGGCGGAAAACTCGAGGAATAGCTTTCTTTCCCTTGCTGAAAGAGAGGAAAGCAATGAAAGGGTGAGTAGTCGTGGCACCAATAGGCTCGTGAACCTTCAGCTGCTTCCAAAGTTGTTGGTTGAGTTTCAACCCAGTATCCCTCCAATCCATGTGACGCCCAACAAGCTCTGGGTCAATGTCATCATTTGATGGTGGGGGTACATGACGATCGTGGTCCTCCATCTGCATCAACGTATTATAAACATTCTCGATATCGGTAAGAACCGTTTTCCTGTCATTGCCACTGACACCAGCCATATTGGCCTTGCGGTCGCGCGCAGCACTACCAGGTCGATTAGTGTCGGCACCACTATCAGCACGCTTGATATTGAGCAATGGCTTTGGTGTCTTGGCGTTACTGAAAGAGATCTTGCCCAAACTTCCTTCAATGACTAGTTGCTTATTCTTTGGCTTGTTTTTGGCGGCCTCGACTGCACGCTGGACTTGCTGCTCCATACGTTGCATGTGGTTATCACCGCCTCGAGCCTGTCTGCGCATACCACCATGGCGACCACCAGTCTGAAATAGGTAGGTCTGCGCAAAATTACTTAATGGTTGACCTGGATGTTGGCGAGGGCCTCCACGGATTTGGTTGTGAACTTGGTAATAGAAGTCCTCAGACAGGCCTGCGTCGGTGCTACGCTCGTTTGGATTGCCTGTGGCAGTAACAAGTTGTTGCAGCTGAATGCGGGTGATAAAGTTCTTGTCCTGAGGTGTCATGAGTCCATTGTCCTTTGACAGCAGGAAAATCTTGTGATTGCGTTTAGCTCGCTTTGCATCTTCTAATAGGAATGCGTTTCTCTCTTCTTCAGACAAACCAGCAAGTTGTTGTGGATGAGTGATAATATTCCGGGAGCCAGAAGGACGCGTATGATGACCATGATGACTCTGGTGCTGCGGCGGAGTTGCTCTCTGCTGCTCACCAGAGTATCTGTTGGGGTTTTGCAAGATTTGAATTGGTTGAGATGGGCCAGCTGGGAGAGTAGGTTGGCTAGCAGGTGCCTGGGAGCGTTGCAAAATTTGGATTGGTTGATTGGGTTGCCCTGAATTTGCCTGACGTGGCTCCTCTCGCGATTGGCCACTGGGTTGAACAGGGTACTGTTGTGGGGTAGGTTGGGCGTAAGCCTGCTGGTATTGCTGGGGAGGGGCTTGAGAGAATTGTAGCTGGGAAGGTTGCTGAGTTGGTGCTGGAGCTTGCGTTGGCTTCTTCGCCTGAGCTCTCATAGTAGCTTCAACTTCCTCCAAACTCATCATCTTGCGAGTTCCTGTAGGACCAGTTGGAGCCTCGTGGACAGGAGCAGAGGCGGGCTGCTTAGGTGCAACACCCCACAAGCTAGCATCTACCTGCATGTCAGGGACATAATCAGGCTCCTTATATCGCTCATATCCAGACCGGGCAGGCTTCGAGAGAGGCTGGGAGAAGGTAGAAATGGTAGGGGTGACTCGAGAGATTGGTTGTTGGCGGGTGAAGCGAAGTTGTTCCTCGTTGATTGCATCAGATACCTTGGCGGTCTGTCCGAAAAAATCAAAGTCTTTACCGACTTGCTTCTTGGCCGTAACGGCTGGTCCATCTCCACCAAATGTATCATCGTTGAACGCGTCATCTGTCTCATCTAATTGATCACCAAGGCCATCATATGTATCCTCGAAGTCGAGACTGCAAAAACGATATCATCAGTATTGATTGAGTCGAACGGCAGGGTATCAAACTCACGCATCATCGTCGTCTTCGGGTCGAGAAAGTCCAGCAAAGGGGTCGGCAGCTTGAGAAAACCCAGGTGCAGAGGGATTGTGCCCACGATCGCGGGGAAGCGTTGAGTCGAATCCGAAGAACGACATGACGACGGTATTGAGCTTGGTGACTTAAGTGTTCATAGGGAGGGTGGAGATTGAGCTGGTGGCTGATAACGCAGATATGAGCTGAAGTTTGCTGTTAGAATGGCGAGGGTACAAGTTGGAGTTTTGGTTCAACAAACCGCAAGTGAGGTTTGTTGGTCGATCGACGGCAAATAAACTTGTCTTTGAAGGCGATATGATGTTGGTATTGTGTGCCAAAAATTTATATCAGAAAGGTATTTCGGATTGAGGTTGAGGTTTGCAGATAAGGACCGAACAGCTCAAAAGCCGTGAATGCGTTCGAGGTGGTTTCTTGTGGGGAGATGCTTGGCAAGTCGAGGCATGAGGCTCTGATGAAGCATTGAAGTCGGTAAGGATCTCACTCGACCTGGGCTAATACGTAAACAGATAGCGTCTGGACCCACAATAACGCCAGGACTGTCCAGCATGCATTTCTGCTGTACGAGACTCCTTAATTCGTCTTGCGCGTCCTCCCCTTCCACAATCATATCCCTTTCCCAGCCCACTTCTTCTTCCATTTGTTGCTTCGTTAGGCTACCGAGTTTTAATTCTTTAGTCTTTCGTTGAAGAAATACAGGGAGCAGTTCATCAATTCTTCCACTCGCATTTTGGCTGAAAGGAGGTAAATCTTGGTTCATGGGGATTCCTGAAGAGGCAGACACATCACCTTCTAGCAATCGTCCCACCATGGCTTCTGGAACAGCTAGATACCTGAGATACGTTCTCTTCACGATATTTGTGAGCTTTTATATGTGCGCTGGTGAATGGATATCGTACTGACCTACGATTAGGGCCTTGCAGTCGTCTACTTCATATCATCCTCCTCATCATCTCGGCCGTTCGTACCTGCCGACATCCTTAACGGTGCGCCAGTGAAGGCAGGAACTCCAGCAGCGGATACCACGTCTTCAGTGGGGGTTACTCCTAGTGATCTAGGTGGCCTTCCTCCGGCCACTGCTGATGGACCTCGAATGAACGCAACATTCGTCACATTGGCACGTAACTCCGATATTTGGGAGATCGCACGCTCTATCCGCCAGGTGGAAGACCGATTCAATCGCAAATATCACTACGACTGGGTGTTCTTGAACGATAAGCCTTTCGATGCTACTTTCAAGAAAGTCACAGCCTCCCTTATCTCTGGGACACCTCACTATGGCGAGATTCCAAAGGAACATTGGTCCTTCCCAGAGCATATCGATCAAGACAAGGCACGCAAGGTCCGTGAAGATATGGCACAACGCAAGATTATCTATGGAGACTCTGTCAGCTACCGTCACATGTGCCGATTTGAATCTGGATTCTTCTTTCGTCAAGAACTGATGTTAAATTACGAGTGGTACTGGAGAGTTGAGCCAAGCATCGAGCTATACTGCGATATCGACTACGATGCATTCAAGTTCATGGCAGATAATAAGAAGAAGTACAGTTTTGTGCTAAGTCTGTACGAGTACGTGGAGACGATCCCTACTCTGTGGGACAGCACCAAAAAGTTCATGAAGAACCACCCAGAGCACATCGTTGAGGACAACTCGATGGGCTTCTTGAGTGACGACGGCGGAGACAGCTATAACCACTGCCACTTCGTAAGTATACCTGAAAAGGTAAGCGAACCAAATGCTAATGACAATTATAGTGGTCCAATTTCGAAATTGGCAACCTCGATTGGCTCAGGTCACAGGCATACACAGATTTTTTCGAGTCTTTAGACCAGGATGGAGGATTCTTCTATGAACGATGGGGAGATGCACCGGTCCACTCAATCGCAGCAGGTCTTCTTTTGAAGAAGGAAGAAGTCCACTTCTTCAACGATATCGCATACTACCACGTACCATTCACCCATTGCCCAACAGGAGAGAAGACAAGGTTGGACTTGAAGTGTCATTGCAACCCCAAAGACAATTTTGATTGGAAGGGATACTCTTGTACGCACTCAAACCTCAGACATGAAAGATCGTTTGCTGACATCATTTAGGCACATCTCGATTCTTCGAGATCAACGGAATGGACAAGCCGGAAGGTTATGAAAATCAACAAGATTAAGGAGCATCAAGGACGAGTCATTTAGGGCATTGTATTAGTGATAGCTAAGGATTTTCTATCCGGCATGTGGCGTTGGGGAAAGAAAACCAAAGCACTGTTGTAAATATAGGACAGTGCTTAGATGGGTTCGGAACTTCAGGACAGGATTCAGAGGCAATATTGAGTATTCGAGGCCGAAAAAAACGCCCGTTGCGTGAGAACACTCTCATCGAGATTTCGGATCTGCCCATCCTCCGTTCTACTGTACAATATGCGAGACTTGATAGAACATGCCCTGCCAGAACGCCGATTATGCTTCACAATGCAATACTTAAATTGCCCAATGCATCATATCTGTCTTCCATTGAGACCTTAGATTCCTCTCAATCATTTCCTTCCTATGCGGTAGCAGCCTTCTTCGGTTTCTTCGTTCCATACTTCGATCGACTCGTCGCTCTGTTTCCAACCCCACCCTATATGACACATGTTAGCCAATGTCTTCTTCAGTAACACGACTTCGTCCATCATGACCGTTCCTCAAGTCTTTCTTCTCCACGGCACACCACCCTCCCAACTCCTACTCCCATCCCAAGCTCTCCTCGGAAAATGTTAAAGCCGTACGCACCAAATCCATGGCCCCTCTGACCAAATGATACCTCACACCCGGACAATCCTGACTCCTCCCACCTCTGACCAACACCACACTATGCTGCTGCACATTATGCCCTTCCCCGGGAATATAACACGTAACAACCCTCCCTGTGCTTAGTCTCACACGCGCTGTCTTCCGTTCTGCGGAATTAGGTTTTTTAGGCTTCGTGATCCCTACTTTTAGACACACGCCTTTGAGCTCGGGGGCTAGCACATCGCGGAGGGCAGGAGAAACGGCCTTTCGTGCGCGTTGCGCTTTTCTGCATCCCTGGAGATGGATATTAGCGAGTGCAAGAAAGTGAGAGCGATTGCCTTACCTTGACGACCTGATTGTATGTTGCGAAGTTCGTGGGTGTCGAGGAGAAACATCGTGCGATTGAGGGGCTGACCTGGGGTTTGACCTTTGGGGTAGATATTGGAAGCCGTACTGAGGGCGTTAGAAATCTGCGGAGAAGTGAGACAGCCATGGTGGCTTGTAGTGGTCGAGTTGCTGGCTCATGAGAGTAGGACTCTTGATTCAAGAGAAGCTTTCGAAATGGACAAGGTTCTTCTGAGGATGCACGTGACCAGATAATCTGACCTCATCTCGCTCCTGAATTTGAAGCACGGCATGAACATACTGAAGCGAATGGTAGTGGTTCTCGGAGATCTAACTGTTTTATCTAGTGATCGATGTCCACAGTTTTCTTGCTAAGGATTCTTTTATTCGTAACACCGCCTGGTGTGAGGGCGCCGCGGATCTGTATGTGTAACCTTCCAGGTTGGTACTAATATCCTCGACTCTAAAACTGTATTTCAAAACCATCGTAAGGATATATGAAAATATGTTCTCGGTTTCTAGCGACTTCCGATTCGCTGTGTGAAGGCAACGGCTTTCCGATGTTGCAAGAGAGGTGTACTTTAAAATAAATCTGCAACACAACTTTTTAAGAAAGTCTTCCTAGTTGCAGGACTCTAAGGTTTCTATAGTCTATCCAGCATCTAGCCTCTAGGTGCGCTATGAAGCTCCGTCTACATCTCTACTTCTCGTTCCTACCACTCTTGAAAGCTTCCACCCCCTCAGCAGACACTTTCTTGACTGAAGTCTTACCAGCCACTATATCTTTCACAGTTGCCAAGATTGAGGACCAGTCTTCGAATTCTGTGAATGGGACATTCTGTTTGACACAGTAGCTGACGAGATCTTTACTGTGTTAGCGATATGCATGTTGGGCTGAAGAATTATTCCTTTTACCATGTCCCTTCTTTGCGAAAAGCAAATCTGTCTCCTTCGCCGCACTGAGGTCCGACACTCCATCTCCAGCATAGAACATAGTCGGTCGCTCAGATTCTGGCAGTGCAGCATATGGTCTGATCTCCATCGACTTGTCGTGTCCAAAATGACTTGTAAACGTCAGGTTAGTCTCCCCGCATCGATCTTTTCATCACATCTTTCACAAACATACCTCTCATCATGGAAGACAATCTGCCATCCACCCTCGGTATTGATGTCCTTCCCATCCCTCCCCTCAACCTCATTACTAACTATCTGAATATCCTCTGCTGTCTTCCCAACCAAATGTATCAAGAGTGCCCTGATAATGGGTTCCATCCCACTGCTTAATACCACCACAGGCACATTGTTCGCTCTTGCCCATTCATAGAACTCGGCAAAATATGGGTCCAACTTGATGTTCTCCAATAATGTTTTAATGCACTGATCATAGGGTGTCTTGACACTGTCCATCATTCCTCGGAAGGAGTCGCGAAACGACATGCGGTCGTGAAGTACATCTTGATTTCCTTGCTTGCGGAGCTTCTCGCCGTAGCCGAGATTGTCGGTCAAGAAATCATTGGAGTCTCTTTGGGTTATTGTGCCGTCGAAGTCGGTGAAGAAGATGAATCTGGGATTGGTCTTCATGGCGGGGAGCGTAGAGGGGGCCATGATGGTGTCTGGGTTGGCAGGATGTAGGTTTCAGAAAAATGATATCGCTACTCTATTGAATAACCTGTAGGATTTGTTAGTCTTTGAATTTTTCTAGCCAGGTTCTGAAATGGAAGCACCCGCGTTGATCAGGGGAAACTGGAGTCAAGATCCAAGTTGGGTAACCAGCGGGGGCGTGACTTACCGGGGAGAATGGATTATGTAGCCAAGACTTACGTCGGAATTCTATTAACAAGAAACAAAATGCAAGAGAGAAGACGAATATGTACAAGAAGTCGTTGAGAAGAATGGATGGATGGTGGGGTTGATCTTGGGACAATTTGTGCCCCACTGTGGTGCATAAACGCCATGCCGCCCGATTCAGGGCCTAGGTGAAAGACCGAACACCACAAAGTCAACAACGACGTCAACTTCGATAACCTGCCATGCAACCCTTGGCCCGGTTCGCCCCAAGGCTCGTCTTCGATTCAATAACCGCTTCCTCGGCCGTACGACCATTACGAGTACCCAATGGACCCTTCCGCCCATCAATCTGTCTACAATGTAGAATCCGTACCCAAGTACGGCGATATGCCGACAACTCCAAAGCCTCGAATCCTCCGAAAACCGCAGAACTCGTGACACCCACCAAAGCATCAGATCCGTCAATAAAACATGGCTCAGTACCAGAAGAAGTCACGGAAGAGCTTCCCTCGGCGGAAGAAGGACGTCGGAGTCAAGTTGGAAAACGCTTCTCCCATCTAATGGACAACCTACAAGGCAATATCTTCATTGCTTCTCAACGCATTAACGACTTGACTGGCTATTCTGGAATCGAAGCTCTGAAAACCCGCATCACGACCCTCGAGCAACGCGGGCAAGATGCGCAAGTAGCTGTACGCTCATCACGAATCACATACAAAACTACTGTAGCAGACAGGGCTGCCACGCAGCGGGAAGTCACAACGTTGTTGGCGAGGAAGGATAGCTGGACGCCTTCAGATTTGGAAAGATTTACCAGTCTGTATCGCATGGACCATAGCAATGAACAAGCTGTGCAGGAAGCGGCTACGAGATTAGCGGATGCCGAACGCGAGGCAGAACATTGTGCTAGCAAACTCAGCAGCAGTATATTGAGTCGTTATCATGAAGAGCAAATTTGGAGTGACAAGATTAGGCGGATGAGTACATGGGGAACTTGGGGCTTGATGGGGGTGAACGTGCTGTTGTTCTTGGTGTTCCAGTTTGGGTTTGAGCCATGGAGACGGGCGAGGTTGGTGCATGGGTTTGAGGAAAAAGTTAGAGAGGCTTTGGAGAAGGAGAAATTGGCGCAGGCAGAGAATAGAGATAGGAAGAGTGGTGAGGTGGACGAGGTGCCGCTGGACGGAGTTCTTGCTTCGGGCGTTCAAGAGCTTCAGAATGAGATGGATGATGACCCCAGGAATCCAGATCCAGCTGTCGATGCGGTGGTTGCATGCATACAGGGAGATGTTGGCCAAGCGGATGAAGAAGCTGAGATGGACAGTGCTGATATGCACATTCCCAGCAAGGTTTTCCAGCTCAAGAAGGTGGAGACGTGGAAAGTGGCTGTACAGGACCTGTTCAGTGAGAGGCTGATATCTATGCGAAAGCAAGATGTCACATTTGTTGCATTAGAAGGGGCTGCTACAGGAGCAGCCATATGTGGTATCATCGCCACTCTGATCCTTCGCCATTCGTAGGCATTGTAGATTTTGTAGAATAGTGGAATTATGAACAATTTTGCTCGAGCAATGAACAAATGTTCTGTCTCGTATTAACGCTCATTCACCACAGTCGATTACATTTCTCCGGCAAAAGTATTCAAACGGACGTAAAACATATTACGAGATGAGACGTTCTCGGAATTATATTGTGTCGTTGCATCCAGCTATCGTTCAAAAGCTAGGTGCCTCTTTAGAGAACGTTGTTAAGTGCACGCCACCTCTGTACGGAGTCCCTGCCCTGGGTACTAAAAGGTACCTAGAGCCTAGAGGCCGTGGCACGTTCCACACAGGCCCTTGCTCCCACTGACGATGTGGGCGTGGGCGTGGCCTTATCTGAGCCACAACCTCACAACCTCCTTCGAGTATTTTGGTTATCGAAAACGAAAACAAGGGGCAGGAAGACGCCAAGATGAGTTACAAAAATATGAGTGCCAAGTCGCAGTGGATTGTTCTTGCTGTGGCAAGTGGTGCTTGTGCGGCTTTCAATGGGGTCTTTGCGAAGTTGTGAGTGCCATTCTATGTTATCAAGCCCGGTGAATGGCCGCACACAAAGGAGGTACAGAGGCTCGGTAGGAAAGTTGGAGTAGGAGGTAGAGAGGAGCTCTATTAACGCTCAAGGTCTCGTTGGGATTTGATAGCCCACTCGCCGATATTAGCACTGCAATGGAGTTGGCGCATCATCGCCTATGGCTAATAGCCTCATTCTAGGACGACAACAGAACTCACAACAACGTTTGCGACGTGGGTAGCGAATCTTATTGGGTTAAGCAATATTGAAAAGGGGGTGGAGATTGTCGTAAGAGCTGTGAGTGCTGCCCTAAGAAGGTCTATTCTCAAGGGAAGGGTACGGAGGCTTGGTCTGGTCTCTATATCTTCATGAGCCATGTACCACAAAGAGAGCAGTGGGAACTCGCCCTCAGTGGCTGCAGCAAATCATTAAACTTCTATACTAATCCACTGTCCGCAGGTATTCTTCGGCCTGAATCTAATCTTCAACGGCATTGTAAGCACTTCCCTCTCCCATCCCCTTCCTACCAGCCACTATTCTTGATCGCCACTGACACCTCACAGATGTGGGCACTGTTCACGAAAGCCCTCGCGCGTGGGACAAGTACAACCCAGGTATCGATCCTCAACACGTCCTCGAACTTCATGATCACCGCTCTGCTCGGCTTAATCATATTCTCCGAGTCGCTCCCACCCCTCTGGTTCCTCGGAGCTTCGTTGCTCGTGGCGGGTAATGTGATCATTGGGCGGAGGGACGAGGGAGAGGATAAGGCTGATGCGGGAGGGGACGGACTTAATAGGGAGGGAAGTACGAATGGAGCTGGGAACGGCGAGGGGAGATATAGCAGTGAGGATGAGAGAGAAGATTTGCTGAGTGGCGAAAGTGTGGAGCTTGATGAAGATCTTGAGTTAGACCGAAAGCGAAGGCAGGAAGAGGATGACATTTTGATGTTAGGAAGTGGGAGCGACGACGAGGGTCCTGCGAGCTCGCAAAGACTGATATAATATAAGCGAGTTGCTATGTATGCAAACAGAAATGTGATACACGAAGAATAACGATATCAATCGTGCTTCAGAAGTGTACAGAATGTTGACGGGTTAAATACAAGCAAGTGGGTATCCGTCTCCGTGCTTTAAATGTGCTAAGCAAATACCAGTATCGCCGTCACTCACTTCAAACCAGTCAATAATCGTATTCCTTCAGCTCGCCAAGTATAGCCATACTGCAATCAAACCTCCCCAGGTACCAGATGGAAAAATTCTAGCAAAACGATTTCATCTTCTACCTGACTTCTAAAGCACCTCAACTTTCATAACATCCTTCAAGCTCTCTCTCTCGTTTTGCAGTTTTTGAAATGGCGGGTGGAACGGCAAGCTCACCATCCGCTTCCTCTCACTACTTGGTACCGTTCCTAGGTCTTTGCTGGCGCGTCTAGTCAATTCGCTAAGAGTCTTCTCTGCTCTAGGAGTTCCACTCAACATCGTATCTCCAACACCAGAACTGCTCGTCATTCGACTGGATGGCGAAATGGTGTATTTGAAGGCCGCAGTCATGGTGACTCCACCATGCTTGAATTCTCCTTTTGCCTGTGCCCGAGAAGTCTGCACTGAGGCCGGCATGGATCTCGTACGAAGAATTTTAGCTCTGCGATCAGGATTTACGAGGTCTTCAGAAGCTCTTTGGAAGTAGTTGCTTCCGAGTGTGAAAGTCTCCTGAGACCATGATCCTACCTCTACCTGCTTGTCGTCGTACTCCTCGTCTGCTTCATCTTGCATCCCCTCATGCAAATGTTCCAAGCCTTGGTTTGGATTAGAGAGTTGAGTTTCTGCAACGCAGGTGCCCGGAGAAGCTCCTAGCAAAACCTGTGTGTCTCCAAGTTCAACAGAACCTTGACTCTCCCTATCCAAACGGATCTGAGGGTGTGGACTAGGGGGTCTAGTACCGACGATTTGAAGAGCTTGGCTTGCCGATCGGGAAATTTTTCTTGAAAGCTTTCTTTTCAGGTTGGGCGATTTCTCGGATTCCGCAGGAGTTGGACAATCGACAATTTCGTCGTTCTCCACCTCCGTCAGCAAGCTGCTGGCTTTCTGTTCTCTGGGTCTCCAGAAATCAGCGATGTAGCTGTCTCGTTTTGAAAATCGTCTTTGACGATGTTCATGTCTTTCTTTCTCCCAAGGTCTATCAATGACTGTTTTATCAATTATATCGAGCAGGGGCTGATCCAATTGAGGTTCTTGTGCTTGGTGCAGAATTAATGATCGCCTTCCAGAAACATCCTCTAACGGTGCCTCTCTACGGTTTGGACCTTGCTTTGAGCTCATCCTCGATATGGAATTATGCGCATCTTCTCCGGGTAGGGTAGGGACAAGTGGTTTCCTTTGGTATACTCTGCCATCGGTGTTGCTTGGAAACGGAAGTCCAATATGTTCCAGAGCTTCACTAGAACCAGGATGGAAATCCTCTTGGTTGACGATTTCCACGTCCTCTTCTTCGACACCAACTTCACATTGCGTATGTCCCTCTCCTCCAGAATCTTCCTCAGGAGAGTCGCTTCTCTCATCTTCATCGTCGGAGCTACCTTCATTCTCATCTTCCGTGTCTTCTTCAGAATGGTTATCGTCGCTACAGCTACTTCTCACGGAGCTTATTGGAATTGATACCATCATCAACTGTTTGGATCTGAAGTCAGCCTTTATCACTCATCTGGGCAGATCTGGGAGTAGGAGAACCTCGGCATTTCATTTACTCAAACGAACCGATCAATCATCATGCTGGTAGAGAAGGGAAAAGATATGACAAACCTGGAGAGGCACATCTAACTCCTTCTTTTTGGGCTTAGGAGCCGGCTTGGAGACCATTTTTAATTGCTGCGAGACACTCGGTTCATTGTTTTCATGACGTCCGAAAGGACCTCCGGATTGAGTCGAAAGTGCTTGTGAGATGTAATCGTTGGTCTCCTTGAACGAAACTGTGCGTTTGCGTTGCTCCTTCTGTTCAAGTGGAGAATTTCTACTACGAGGCTCGGTTATTCTCGTTCTTTTCGGCGAGATCTGCGGTGTAGCATGCTCTCCTCTTCCTTGTGCTCGCTGAGGTGCCTCTTCATCAACAGCCACTTCAAGAAGTGGCTGCTCCTCAGCGGGATCAATCAGCATTGGATCAATCTCGCGCACCAATTCAGCACGAGTGGGCTTTGAAAAAAGACACCCCGGATTGTTATCTTTGTTTGAGCAGTGAGGCTCCTCAAAGTTCTCTTTAGCGACTGGAATCGGATTCTGGTTTTGAGTATCCTCATATCTCTCAGCTACCAGCTGTAACTCGCCCAGCCAGACTGTGATCCTATTGTACACTTTTTGACGTCTAATATTCATCCGCAATGGCATTAAATTTCCAATTGGCTGAGCTTCATGCCCGACAAAGCCATCCGAGTGACTCTGAGCCGGTTGACGTGGCCCAGGTCGTGCCTTGGGCATTCGGAAATCCGATAAGTCGATTGGACCGAAGGTTTTGTGTGATCGCAAGGTGGACTTGAGTTTGTGGGAAGATTTCTTGCCGTTTGCCTCAGTGTGGATATTCTCGAACGACACCGTCAATTGTGAAATCGGGTCCTCGGCCAACTCTGCTGGGAGCGCATCTCAAAAAATGTCAGAAATGCAGAACATAAAACGATAGGCTGAATGGAACAAGTGAAGGAAATCAACTCAAATAACTATTTTCCCACATCTAGTGGGTGAAGAGACTGGTCAGATCCCGTTGGTTTTAGTTCCAATGAGCAAATTTAGGGTCCATCGAATGATCGAGGTAAGAACGAGAACCGCATACCTGGTTCACTGGCTTCAGTATCCAAATCTTCAACTCTCTCAGAGACGATTACAAGCTCGCCAGTAGGTCGGCTTCGGGCCTTCTTCTTCGATCGAGTCAGCTTTAATGGCTTACTTTTGACCTTTGTGAATGCATGTCGAGTTTCCTTGGACATCCTGCGATCCTCATTGTCTTGCAGCAGTTCCCCAAGAGCTTGCTTTTTGAAGTTCTGGCGGCTCGTTCGACGTTTCTTCCTAAGACCTGCCCGTTCAACCTCTTCATTCTCTGTTTCATCAACACTGTTATGTAATTCGGAGTTATCAGGAGACTCGAAGTCCGGTGTAGGACAGCGACGTTTAGGACTCCGAGCACTTGAATTGTCTCCGTCAGCAGGTTTGGCGGAAACTGCATCATGTCCTAGTGGAAGCATCTCCTCCCCAGTGATATGGAACTGTTGATCTTCCTTGTTTCTATTGGAAGTCTGAAGTGAGTAAAAGTACCACTAAGCTGTATGTAAAGGTATAAATATACGTATGCACGTAGGATAGGAGGAAAATACACACTCATCATCATTGCGTCCATAGTGTGCAGGTTCTTCAATACCGCGTTCGCGTTCAAATATCTTTGAAGGTTCGCCATCGCGAAAGATGTTCGCCCCCGAGATGGTATTCTTGGGCTGGGTATCCTGGACGAGGCGTGGGTTTTGTTCAGCCACCGTGGTAAAGTCAACCACGTTGACGCTTTCCGCTCTAGACTTTGAGTCATTCGACCCACATCGCTGGTTGGTCTGCTTCTGAGCCCTTTCATCTCTTGTCTCGTCTCGTATAACAAGCTTTCGAACATCCTGCTCGTCATTCGGCTGTTGAGCCTTCTGAACGGCCTTGTCAAATATGACACAGTCTCCACTAGAGGCCGAGCCATGAGAGTCACCTTTCTGTTCGGCAAGTAATACATTACTCGTGAGTTGCAGCCCTGTAGAAGATCGAGAAATATCCTGAAGCTGAGCTCTTGGTGTACGAGCAGGCCATCTGGATAGTCGGCTCGGAAGCCCTGCTGCCAGTCGGCGTCTATTGCCTCTATTCGTAACAGGCGTAACAGCAATAGCTCGCTCCAGATCTTCCTTGGATACAGTACAACGAGTTCCCTGTAATCTCTTCTTCTTAGGCTCGACTTTGTTTTTGAGAGGTGCAGGAGAAGGATAAGCCTCGACTTGCGCATCAACAACCATTTCAGCTGCTGGAGCAGTGTGGTGACGGCTGGTCTCACTCGAATTTTTATCATGAATAGATGTGGATATTCGGGCGCGCAAGAGTTGTTCATTGAGCGACGTCTTAATAGTGGGGCCAAATCGGGACGCGTAGGTCTTTAAAGTACGACCACGGGGTTGTGAAGGCGTCACAAACGGATTGCGGACTATCAAATCTGATATTTCGTACAGCTTATCTTCTGATGTCTTCCGTGGAACACCTCCAAGCTGCGGGACACGAATGTATGTGCCATTGACATGCTCCGATGCCATGATGGGAGGAAGATCGAGAGTATCATGGGACACGTTTCATCAGATAATCCATTCCATGATGGTTGAAGTATTAAACGAAGCCTAATCCGCCGCAGCTAAGTCGAGGCCAAAGTACAAGAGGATAGGAAATGAGAGCATGTGAAATTTGAAGTGGAGGGAAGGAAATTAGGACAGGGAAAGCACGACATACGTAATCGTAGGTAGCGTTCAAGCAAGCAAGCGAGATCTACCCCTTGGGTAGGCTCAAAAGGGCAGTCACATATTTATCAATCTCGGATTAAAGTATTATAAGATCTCGAAAAGAGCCCTTTTCTCGGTACAGAATGGATTTGCAACGTTACTCAGAAAACACCGATCAAACAGGGTATCCAGCAACATCTTGCCTCTCCAATCATACCAGAGTATGTAGTCCACACTCATGAGTAACGCCTGAAATCCCATAAAATGAGTGTATAAACAGAAATTGTGCCTACTGCCACTGATCCAGCTCAAAAAACGTTGAAAACATAAGGGATCATTGCACTGGTTCTTTGTTAGCCTTTCCATACCGCGAATGAAAGAAGAATGTACTCACCCAATTGCCAAAGTCGCGCTAATGCCAATCAATGCCCGAGTCTTGATTTTCTCTTTCTTGAGCTCTGTTTCAACTTTGACTTTCTTGGCCGGTGCAGGCGCCTCTCCTCCCTCCTCGACCTCTTCTTCCTCAATCTCTTCGGCCTTCCGCTTGAGCGTCATAGAGCTTTCTCCGTTCGAAGCCTTTGTGGCCGCCTCAACCATTTCCTTTGCTTTCGCAATCATTGCCTCAGTGTCTTCTGGCAAAGGTAGCTCTGGTGATCCTGCAGGCATCTCAACCTCTACGTGCGTATGAGTGGTCTCGACATCGCCCTTGACCTCCACATCCGTCTCAACATTGATTCTCACAACTGGCGCTTCTTTTGTTTCGACTTCCTGCTTCTCAGAGTCTTCTGTCTCGGTGGCAGTATCTGCATTGAGTGCTTTGTGAAGGTTTTTGCTGGCAACTTTTGCGGATGGCTCTTCAGAAGGCGCCTTGGCATTCTTTCGTGAGCGCGTTGATCCTGCAGTCTTTTTTGGTGAAGCAATCTTACTAGGAGACGCGGACCGGCGAGGACGTCCACGACTTGGCGTTGGGGCAGGCGCAGCCAAAGCCTCATGGGGCAAAAGGAACGATGGTGGTGATTGAATGCTCTTAGGTGATTGATCCTTAGTTTGGTTGACCTCAATAGGCGTATTGTCTAAAAGAGCTTCGATCCAAGCGGAAATGTTATACTCTTTTGCGAGCTCAAGAGCATGGTGTGGGGGTATCCACACATTCCCAGCGGTCTCATCCGTGCTTGTAGTCGCGAGGCTCTTAATATATTTGCGCTCCGTCTCCTCCTCGGAAAGCTCAGCATACGGGAAGGTCGCCTTGAACATGCCTGTAGCACTGATATACCCGTCGTGGCTGCGGCGCATGAGGAAGTAGGAGGCGGGCGACGGCTTGAAGATGCCAGACACTATGCCTTTTGGCAGAGGAGCTCGAAGATGCGCATAGTCGAAGGTGCCCAGACTCTTCGGCTTACTAGAATTGGTAGTATTGACTTGTCCAGTCTTGACCGCAAGGTCCGTCTGCCCCAAACGACGACGTGATACAAGGGTCTCGTCTATGGGAATCAGTGACACGGATAACAGTCGCGCAGTAGTCGCGGCTTACATGGTGGGATTTCCTCAGTCATGAGAGGGTTGACCTTGGAGGGAAGTTCTCGGGTTGCTGCCATTGTGTGTTCGAAAGAAGCAGCCAAAGCTGGGACAGAATTATTGGAAATGGTATCGCAGGGTGTATTTGCAAGGGAGGTTCTTGAGGAAGATGTTTGGTTCTGCGTACGAGCTTCTGTGCGGCTTCATATCAGCCCAGAACTTGTCTTAAAAGGATACAACGTTGGCGCATTGTTTTGAAGAGTATGGAATCTTGACGACTCACCAGGTAAAACCAATGCGCCTTGATGATTGAGGGTGAGAAGAACGTGATGAAGTGCGCTGACCGTGTCGCAAATCGTTATCGAATCTTATGGGCTTCAAACTCGTGGGAAGGAGTGTCGGTATTGCTGGATAACGATAAGAGAGCGAGCAGAGGCGCGACACAAGATGCGATTCTCCCAATGATTGGGGATTGTGAATGTTGTACAATCCCTGGAAGATATGGATGGTTTAAGGATCCCTCTCCGTTTTGACAGCGAGGCTTTCTGTCCGGATGCTGGGGGGCTGGGGATTGCAGGGGCCGTTCCCGAATCGAGCTACTGGATTGAATCGTCCAATGATAGATAGGAAGAGTCATGAAGAATTTCAACTCCCTAAGCAGCTTCTGGCTGTTCTATTGTGAGGCACTTAATGCCTGCCGATGAGCCTGATCTATTCGAAATGAGTGTACGAAGGTAGCAAAGAGATTAAGCCTCCCTTCCTGTTTTTCAACTTATCACGTGATACATTGATATCTCGTCTGAACCCCGTGATTCATTCGCTGGAGTTTCCATTTCGGCGACAGCTCACCTTGCTTCACATATGAGGCTTCATAATGCCGCAGCTTCAGTAGGCAGATTCTGATGTTAAATTGATATCGGCCTCAGGATCGTCTCAAGGAGCCCTGCGCCACGTGACTTTGATCACATGCTTTTCTCCTTCTGAAGCTCTATGTTTGCGTTGCAGGATCTTAAGACCTTCTGTACCCTGTCATACGATCAAACAAAAATCTACAAAATTTGAATTAATATAGGTACTTTCTTCATTGTCCAGGCTTAGCCGCTTCACACATTCGCGAACTACCTGGGACCTGCATTGGCCTAGAATCCCTGTCACCGCCTCGTCAAACAGCATTCGTTGAAACTAAGCAAAGAACCTGATCTTTCAACATCAACACTCTCTTCCCATTATTTTCAGATTATCGAAACTCGGCGGTACACTGCAGCTTCAGAACACACACAACCTACTCAGAAACCAGTGAGTCTGCTCTCAGATTCCTCCAAGCCTCTCATCTGTCAACCCCGCCGACCCCGCCATTGCCGCCACTTTGGTCTAGCAGCTTGTTTTGATCGTTCTATGTCTCATCTCCCTAAGCAAACTGCTCTGACTCACCTCCAGGAATAAGAAAGAGAGGCCTCGAAGCTACAGCAGCCAAAATGTCTGGTAACGATGAACTTCTGCCAGAGCAGACGGAGGGGTTCAAGGTGGGAGAGAAGAAGACGATTGATGAATACCATCAAATGGGTATGTTTGAAGCCTCTCCGCCATATACGCAGAAATGGTGGTCTCCAAGTGCTAAATCTCTTCTGTTCTCCAATTTCTCCTGCTCTTCCTTCAACTTATTGAAATCTTCGCTTTGCTTGCTGGCACGACATTTTCCTCCATGTCACCAACCACGAGCAAGGCTCTTGTGCTTTGTGTCGTTGATATGGTCTATTGTCAACTCCGTCAAAAAAGCTTCCCCAGCCCCAGGTTGTTGAGTTTTCTGTGTATTGAAAGATTTGTATAGATAGCAAGTCCTCAAACAGATACCAACTTGCACTCAATTCATTCTCCACCCCCTTCTTCCTTCATCAGCTTTCATTAATCTTCTTGACCTTCTCTCCAAGCCCCACTAACAACCTCCAGATGCAAACGATGAATCTTTAAAGCGCTACAAAGAATCTCTCGGCCTCGGCGGCGGTGGAAAAGACCTATCTGATCCATCCGACCCACGCCACTGCATCATCCAATCCCTAACCATGAACACGGCTGGCCGAGACCCCGTCACCATCAACCTCACCGCCCCCGGCGCTCTATCAACCTTGAAAGACCATCCATTCAAGATCAAGGAGGGAGCAAAATTCACCATGGAGACGAAATTCAAGGTACAGCATCAAATTTTGAGCGGGTTACACTATGTGCAGATTGTGAAGAGGAAGGGTATCAGGGTCAGTAAGGACCAAGAGATGTTGGTAAGAATTCCCATTCGTTTGACCTTAACTGCTCTCGAGAGGGAAAAGTGTATGTCTAGTTACTGATATTAGTATAGGGCTCGTACGCCCCCAACACGGACAAGTCGCCTGAGTATACCAAGCGATGTAAGTCATTCTTTGGTTCGCGGCTGGCTGAAGGTTTTTGTGACTGATTTGAAACAGTCGCCGAGGAAGATGCTCCTTCTGGAATGTTGGCCCGCGGTCATTACAATGCTGTCTCTACATTCGTTGACGATGATCACAAGACACATCTCACATTCGAATGGTCCTTTGACATCGCCAAGGACTGGTAGACGGTGTGTTAATCACCAAGCCGTGACACTCCAATAGACTGGCGAGTGATGAAGGCGTTGGGGACATAGGCTTGCGGAGGCTAGGAGACTTTCCTTTCGTATAAGGCTGAGAGACATTGTCGGGGATTTTCACGAGGGTATGACGGACACGATGACGACGAAGACACACGACAGGCTTTCTTTACATTCAATTCCTTTCGCCTGTATCTACAAGAAGTAATCAGGCAGCGCATTCCCATCCGCTACCTTCTCACCGCCCTGATTTATATCCCCTTTATGCAAATCGTTCTCCGGTGCTGCCGCAAACACATTAAAGAACCGCTCTCCCGTATCACTAACCTCGAGCACACTTGCCATATTCCCGCATCTGTAGCAGTAATTCGGTGCGCTCCACACTGTGCTTAATCTATCATCATAGAGAACTTGGTAGCCTTCTTGGCAGAGTTGATGAGCGCGGAGGATGTGAGACATGTTGTTTACTTCAAGGAACTTCTTGACTACCTGTGCGCCAAATGTGTAGCCTGCTCCACGGGGAGAAAGGGAGAATTCATCGCGATCGGGATCTGGATCGGACCAGACGAGATCGGCCATGGGTCCTTCGTGAGGTATCTCGCGGAAGCGGTCAATAACCTTGATTTGGTCTATAGAGTGGATCGAGGGCGAGAGGCCTGGGTAACGGAAAGTCAGAAATGTTCCAAAGGCTAGCAAAGAAGTGGACAAAGTGGTCGCTTCAGACTGGGAGGTGTGGTAGCTTACCTCCGTGAACACAGAATATCTGATCGTTGATGACGACACTTAAGGTCAAGAAATCGAACATATCCGTGAAATAGTGCCAAACATTTGCATTTCCATATTTTCTGGAACACTCTGTATAAAAACCGTACGATTGTGTAACTCCTCTAGACTCGTGGTTCCCTCGAATCAAATGCACGCGATGTGGGTATCGAAGCTTCAAGCAAACAAGTAGGGAAATCGTTTCGACGCTGAACATGCCTCGATCAACATAATCACCTTTGCAGATGTTAGCTAGAAAGCCAGCAAGCTTGCAAACAACTCTGCCAGCAACTAGACGCTGCCAGCAGGCAGGTCTTACTTACCCAAGAACAAGTAATTCGTGTCCGGGCACCATCCTCCTATCTTGAAGATCTCGATCAGGTCGTAGAATTGACCATGTATATCCCCCACAACCGTAACAGGGGCTTGTACGTGTACAACATTGCTCTCTTGCATCAAGAGCTCCTTTGTTTTCGCGCATATTGCTTCGATGACGGACTCGGCGAGGAGATTCTTCTTGTAGAGGCTCTCAATGCATTGATCAAGGTCGACAGAAGCTGTGGAGGCGTTATGTCAGTTTCTTGAACGGACAGAGGTCTGTGGAGGAGTTCTGAACGTACACGGCAGCCCGGGCATGTTGCAAATGGACAGATTCTATGCGGTGCTGTATGCGCCACCGAGCTCTGTGGTCCAAGGGAAATTGGCTCTTGAATCTGTGGTATCTTTCAATGTTGATCGTTGACGCAACAACATGGTCGCTTGACTTTCAGCGCTAAGTCATATCAAAGAAATGCAAGGAGCGCAGCGTCGTTGAGAGGACGAAGTATGCGAACTTCGTGGATAATTTGAACTGCTTGACGATACGATTATCGAGACACGGCGTTGCCCCCTGTTCTCGCTAGTCGACCACTTCGTGGCGTTCTGCTGATCCTGCACCAATCCTCTACCGTAATGCTAGCTCACATCCTTGCCAACCCCCAATCATACTTTCGCTCTTGGAATTTGTCTTCTGCCTCACGTTATCCTAACTCTATTCACTTCACTTCCCTCGTCTTCTGTCCCCCTGGTCTTTCGAGTTTCTTCTCCCACTACACCTTCAAAGTCATTCCTTTGCATCGAACGAATTGATACAGTTGCTTTGCTTCTTTCTTGCTGCATTTTCGAGCTTCATGTGGAGCCTGTGCTGCGAAAAAGCTGAGGCTACAAGTGCCTGAGTGTTTTCAACGGCAGACTACAGACCAAAGTTTCACAGCGTCTGATTCCCTCACCGCGACAGCGCTTTTCCATCAACACTGCTCTCCTCCATCTCAAGAACAAATAGGACTTGTAAACACTTTCTCGACAGTCGGATCTGTCGCCCTTGAACTCGTATCTTTCCGTCGCCCGCTCTCTCGCACATGCAAGGGCGCTGGTACTGATGACTTGTTAAGAACAAGCAAATGGTGGCAAGGAGCAAATCGTTCGCAAGGAGATCGAAGGTGTTGCGCTTTCGATATCGACGGGATGCATCACCTGTCAGGTCCACACCCTGGCCCGCCTCCGATATGCTTTAATTGCAGCCAGGAAGGCCACTTTGTGGTGGATTGCCCTGAACCCAAGCGCAATATCATGGGGTAAGTGAACCAACGTCTTTTCAGATCTCCTTTCTACTTTTCCTTATCTTGTCGAGATTATATCACCAGAGCTGACGTTGACTTAGTGGTCCGCCTCTTGGTGCTTCTCCAAGTCCAAACCCATCCAATGGAAACTATTCTGGAAGTCCAGCATCGCAATGGGCCAACGGTCAGAATATGGGTACTCCCTCACATTTCTCCAAAGCTCCGCCTGTAGTCACGAGATTTGCTGTTCCTGGCCAGCCTCCACAGTACGGTAGTTCTCCCGCCTCTTATGGCACATCACCTATCGCGCTGCCACAGCAACATCCAGGCTACCCCCCTCCACAAAGCGCCTACCAACCTCCTCAGTTCCAGAATCCGGCGCCATACTACTCCCCCGGTCCTTTCCCAGAATCTTATGGTGCCCCACCGCCAAATGCACAGTACGGCCAAGGATATCATCCATCACCAAACCAATATCCGCCCAATGGCACCCCACAATATAATGGCTCCCCAGCTTCTTATATGCCTCCTGCTGCGCAATTTCAATCACCTGTCAGACAGTATACACATAGAAGTAACAGCTACACTGGACCAGTGCCACCGCAATGGAATAATACGACACCTGTTTCTGCCTCCTCTCCATTTACTGCTCCACCTCAGCAAAATCGGCCACGTCAAGATTCTAACAGCCAGAAGGAGTACTTGGGAACGCCCAGCCAACAACCACAGCCAACTCCGCAGAACGACTACGGATCAGTCTCTGATGCGCCACAGACAACACCGCACAGTCCGACCCCTGATTTCAAGGCCGATGAGCCGGCTCAGAAATCACTAAGCTCACCAATTAACGAACAATACTCCCCCAAGAGTAACACGAACTCGTTGTCTTCGACCCGTGCTAGTACCCCTTATGGAAACTACGGATCTATCTCTAGTGATTCAGGAAAGCTAAAAGCAGTGTCGCTATCTGTCCAGTCAAGCCCAGCTACTCCCAACGTTCGTACGTTAAAGCCAGTCTTTGCAGCTGGCGAGGAGATAATCAAAGATGTCTCTATAGATTTGGCGAAGAAGGCTACCGATGAGGTTGGCGAAGAAGGCGAGTACACGGAGGAAGATTTGATGCAAGAGCAGTTTAATTGGGACTTCAAGAAGATTTTCAAAGAGCCCACGCCAACCGAGCATGTCGCTCTCTCTCAGCCCCTATCTTACACATATTCTGTTACTCCGGTGCCGTTGATGGACCCAAGATGGGCTGGGTCGGTATCGAGATATGCAAGGAAAGAAAACCTCAAGGAATACTTGAAACCCATTCGTACTCAACCACAATGGGATTATTTGAAAGAAGATCCAGCTTTCTCCGATGTCAAGTTGGAGGGTCCACTGATCCCACTGCAGGGGCTTCGTCAATGGATGACCCAGAGACACGGAATTGATGAAAGCCCTGAACCCGTTGATGAGATCATGACTGAAGTAGAAGTTATCGAGGAGCCTGCGACTTCACGAAAGCGCACTTGGTCTGGAGAGCAAGAGGATGTTGATAATCAGATTCAACTCGAGGTATCTATTGAGCAAAGCATAGAGCAGCCAAGCAAGCGACGAAAGAATGAGACTTACGAAGATGGTCTTGATATTGGTGCACCCGAAATAGCGGCCCCTGCAACGCCAACTATTGGAAGATCAGGCACTCCAACGTTTGGTGTACCCGACGACGTCTGGGCTCCTGAGCCCGGCGAAGCAGCGTCGACTCCAATGGATCCAACAGAAGCATTACTTGCATCGTTAGGAGTGTCGGGCGCTCCCAAACCAGTACGGGAAGAGTCAGATCCAGTGCCAACGGAAGATCAATATGCGACCCCGCCATTCGGTAACATTCCCCACAGCATGTCACCTCAGGTTCATGCTTCAAGCAATGGTACTCCACACAAGAACTCCGTGAAAAACATGCAACAAGGTTCACAAGGATCTCCTCAAGGACCGCAGCAGAATTATCCCGGATATGGCAATCCTCCATTCAACACTCTGCAGCAAAACAGTCCCGCTGATGGTAATCCATATGGACCTCCACCCACAAATATTCCGTATCCTAGTCAAGGAATGCCGAGCTATACCAATAATATACCCCCCCAAACACATTCCAACTATGGCCCTCAAGAACATTATGGTGCCCCCTACATTCAACCTCCACCACAACGCCAGCCCTCCTTTGGCAATAGTCAATATGGACCTCCGCAAGGCCAATATCCACCACAAGGTCCGTATGGGCCCCCACAAAACCAGTACCAGCATCAACCGCCATATAATGGCGCTCCAACTAACCAATATGGTCCTCCACAACCTCAATGGAGCGCTCCGCCCCAAAGTCAATACAACGGCCCACCGCAACATGGCCCACCTCAATCTCAGTATGCTCCACCATATGGTCAATATGGAGGATCCTCACAAGGCCAGTATGGTCCACCCCAAGGTCAATTCGGCGGACCACCACAAAGCCAGTGGGGCCCGCCCCAAAATCGATATGATAATCCACAAAGCCAATATAACAACATTTATCCTCCTAATCAAGGACCTCCACAGTATGGGAACCTTGCTTATCCTCCACAAAGTAATCCTCCGTACGCCAACAATCTGCAACAAGGCAATCCATCGAACCAACAATTCAACACTCGAGATTCCCAGCCTCCCCGCCAAGATTCTGGATATGCCAGCGCACGAGGCTCTTACAGCAATGGCCATGGGCCCAATGCGCCGAATGGCTTCAACAATGGTGTACCTTCTCAGCAGGGTCACCAAGCAAACGGAAACAATCAGACTGCTCAGCCGCCTGCAGAAGGGATGAACCGGACGCCAACTGAGCCTGTATCGACGGAAGCTGCACAGGTTGGTGTCAACTTGGAAGTTGACGATGCCAAGCCCAGCGAGCCCGAATCCCCATTGTCTCCCACGTCAGCAGAAATTCTTGGCAAATTGCAACAACCCAGCAAGCCTCGTAAGATTATTCGAGTCATTAGTGGGAAGAATAAGAATCAAGCTGAGGACGCAGCGAAGAAACTGAAGAGGCCTACACCTGTTGTTGCAGAAGCTTACAGGCATGTGAAAAGCCCTTGCGTATAGAGCTGATTTGCTGATACTCGTACTCTAGTCGTCGTTGGTGAAATTGTTTCGTATTCAACCACCATCCGTTCGCTAGTCGTGTGTAGGGTTGCAGTCGAACCACACCGGCATATCACAAGCCTTCAAGTTGTTGGTTGCGTAATGCTCGTTTCATTCTTCTGTAAAAATAAAATCACAAGCATTAGTGGAAGATTTGGGGAGCATGGCGTTCTTTTGTCATCAGCTGGTTTTTGTACAATTTGGGTTTTGCGCATGAATTGCTCTGTCTTTAGGAGTGAGTAACTTTACAGGAGAAGATGGATTCTAGATTCCTTTCTTCCCTGACTTTGTTTTTGGCCAGGGCCAGATGCATCAGATAATAATAGGTCGGAAGCTTTCGCTGATAGTCCTCCACGCGGGAGCTTCTTTCCTGCCTGTATCATATTACACGTGTCAAATATTGTTCTTGTGACGTCCCTATTTTATGAAATGTGTGTGCAAAAGAGCAAAAAGCCTTCTAGTTCGGGCTTGCTCAATTGCGTGTGGATTCATAGGCTTGCAGCCCAGCCTAGCTACTCTATCTCACAAGTCTATCATCTTCCTTATCATTGTCGCTTTCTTCTTCAGACACTTCTTCGCTTTCTTCTTCCTCCTCCTCGGTCTCTTCCTCACCGTCATCGTCGGTCTCTTCCTCAGTCTCTTCCTTGCCGTCGTCTTCAGCTAGCCAGTCATCAAGTGTTTTCTCCTTCCCAGGGGCGGCTCCGGACCCATTAGTCGTAAGTGGGGACCCCGCTCCTCTATGATCCCTGACGGCGCTATCAAGACGCTCGCCAGCTGGCTGAACACGCTTCTCTTCCCATTCCGATTTCGGGAAATCAGGTTCTCGCAATGACGGATCCGGCTCCGATCCGTCCTCGATCCATTCCGGCAATACTTCATAACCGCGCAAGCCATGTAGACCGCCTTCTTCGCCAACCACAAGACTTGCCGAGCCGAGAGTGAATCCTGTTCTTGATTCGGATGGGCTAGGCAAGTGGGGGACGGGTTTAGGAGCTAGGAGCATGAGACTTGCTAGTTGAGTTGATGAGGGGACAGCAAGCAGGGCTTTATAAAGCCTCGTGCGGTCGCGGAGGTCGTAAGAGGTATCGTAGCGGGCTAAGAGGAGGATGTAATTCCACAGAACAACGATCGGGTGGTCGGGCTCTGATTTTAGTGCTGGGTGGTAGGTGGACTGAGGTGAGTCGAGTTCTGCGAACCCTTCATTGCCTCCTGGTGAGTAGTCATGTGAGGGTGCCGGTAGTGAGGGAGGTTGAACATCTCCGCTCTCATATGTGCGGTTGAGGTGATGAAGGTATACTTTTGCTGCGAGGAGAACGATTTGCAATTTCGCTGGTTCGGCTTCGTTCGCAAAGCCTTTCGCGAGAATTCTGAGCACATCCGGAGCGATATTATTCTCTCCATCTGTACCCGCGAACTCTCCCACGAGCCAGATGATTGTTGCTCGTGCGGAGGGGTTCGTTGCAGTATCGAGGTTTTTTGCCAACCGGATAACTGTGCTTGTATGTGATCCGGGGTCTTGTTGGATCAAGTGTCTGATGACAGTCAATGACTCTGCTACCAAATTCCCATCAAGACTGGTAATCTGCTTCAGAAGGAGCCGCAAACATCTTGCTGATGTTCTTGTATCACTCGTGGCGCATCTCCCAATAGCACGCACTGCTTCACGAACGAGTTCTTTATCAGAACCGCGGGAGAAATGCTCCAACTCATTGAGAATGAGACTCTTCATGTACGGGTCGCAGTGGGGAAATATCAGGGTAAGTAGTTCGAGCTTCAATTCCCAGACTTGAGGCGGGTCCGTAGAGTGTACCAGAAAATGAGATGCGTATTTGACGAATACTTGTGGCCTCGTGAGACACACTGAGACGATGTTATAAAGTGCGATGTACTTAATATCCTGTGGCGATCGTAGTAAAGCGATCAAAGGTCCAATGGAGAGGTTGACATACTCCTGAGTGCCCAGATGAACATAGCATCGAGCTACTGCCACAACGACCGCAGAGTTTCGACTTTGGAGCAGAGGGTTAATGCTTTTCAAGAGCAACTCAAGATCTGGATCCAGTACTTGAATCATTTCCCCAGTTTCTTCCTCGCCTTCCTCATCCCCGTAGAATCCCTTTGAGCCATTGCTCTTCGTCACTCGCCGTGTCCTTCTTGGGAAGCATTTTCTCGCATATATCGTCATCAATCTCAGGGTAACCAGCTGGCTCCATTCATCCATATCCACTAATTTCTTGACCAAACCTCTATAGTGCTTGTGAATGAGGTCGATCCTTTCTGGACAAATCTCCATGAACGCCTTGACTGCCGCGCCAGCCACATAATACTGCTTATCCCCCAGTAAAGTATTCAAATATTCCAGTAGTTGAGGTAAAGTATTTGGGTCCAGTCTATAGCATTTCGGTATAGCCAACGCAGCAGCTTTTCGGACATACGGACTCATGTCACCAAGACCTTTTTTGATAGCAAGGGAGACGATCTGGCTGATGACGGGTACCCTGATTCCCGACATAGTTTTAAGTGCTAGAGCTCGTACTTGTGGGTTGCCATCTGAGAGAGACTTTTGAATTGTGTTAATAGAGAGGAGGGCCAGGTCGGGCTCTTGCTCGGCGTGGTTTAGCAGGTAGATATAGACCAGTTTTTTTATTTCGATATTCGGAGAGGCAACGTTCTTGACGACAGAGGAGAAGAATGTAAGGCATGGCTGGGAGCGGTACATCATCTATAAGAGCTTGTATCAGTCCATCGTCCCTACGTTCAAGTCCCTCTCACGAGAAGTCAAGGAATGTTCGAATCGATCCATATGGTCTCTGACAAGATCTACGGGCAGACGTACCGAGATGACCTTCCTTAACCCATCGAGTACTTCTCTATCATTCCGGCTATCCAAAAGCTTCTTTATATGTGCTGCGGAGGGTATCTTCGTCGAGCTGCGAGAGCTCCTTGCTGCTTGGGCGGCATCGAGAGTCAGGTCTCGAGCTACGGAACACATCAACACTCTATTCGAAACAAGAAAGGATGTGCCATAAAAGACCGAGTACATACCACTTTCTAGCATACTGGAAATCCTTGATATCGACTCCATGGGGAATCATAAAGTGTCGAGGCGCATCGTCATGTAGATTTCAGGTTGGTGGGGTTAGACAAGCGATGGCACCTTCGAAAGATCCGCATTACATACGGGAGGCTTCGTCCTACCAAATGTCAAGAGATGCGAATACATAGCCCCATACTGTCTACAAGATTCCACGATATGCAGGCTACCACTTAATACCTTAACTGATCTTCATTAACCCTTAGCACTAATGCTAGATTGGAGATCCTCTCCAACCGTACCTCACAGATAGCCATCATCTAATCTCTTTCATCTCTCACCCACGCGACCACTACTCTATCAACATCGTCCACGCAATATCAAGTCTATAAGACCAATGGCACCGACTCCAGTCGCCCTTCCGCCCGCTCTCCCCTCAGAGCTCCTCGAGTACGTCCTGGCGCGTCAAGCCTACCCCACGACGCTCCTAATCTGCCAAAGCCGCAGCGTCTTTCTCTCCCTCCTTCTCAAAGCAGTCAAGCACAAATCACCAGTCTCACGTCTACCTAACCCGGAACTTGACGTCCTATCCAAGCATGTTTCCTCGGAAGGACAG
This sequence comes from Hyphodiscus hymeniophilus, assembly GCA_016508695.1. Classification (NCBI taxonomy): domain Eukaryota; kingdom Fungi; phylum Ascomycota; class Leotiomycetes; order Helotiales; family Hyphodiscaceae; genus Hyphodiscus; species Hyphodiscus hymeniophilus. Next base: position 1,085,889 of record VNKQ01000016.1, on the reverse strand, counting down.
GCCCAGCGACACTCGCTCCTCGTGCCCACCCTCCACCAAGTCGCGACTTCAAAGTTCATAAATCTAGTCTTCATACCCACCGTCACCCATCTGCGCGCATACATGACTGTGTTTCCCGGTCCTCAGAATAAGGAGGGCCCGCCGAGGCAGGAATGGGACAAGCAGGGAAACAAAGTACCGCTCTTGGTGGTTTTTGGAGTGGTGGCCTTGCATAGGGATACGAGTGAGTGGAGCGCGCAGGGCTTGGGGAATAGCTTGTCTGGATGCGTGCAAGCTGGATGGAGGAGTGGGAGGAAGGTCGTCGTGCTAGAGGAAAGGCAAGTCGAGGATGGGAATGAGAATGAGAATGAGAGTGGCGAGTTTGAAGAAGAGAGGCCTGGTGATGAGGGCGCTGAGACAGAGACAGAAGGTGGATGCAAAATTTGGGAAGAAAGGGTGCCTATGCTAAACGGAAGTGTAAGGCGAGCTGGACTTGAGAGTGAAGAGGGAGGATGGAGTGGAAGAACTGTAGAAGTAGGGAGAATACTGGCTAGGTGGTTTAAGTTCAGAAAAAGCGGACGAGAGAATGAAGACACTGCATGATTGGAGTCTGTGGCGTTTGAAAAGTGTATGTGGTCATTATCATGCTATTTCAACAGGTATACCCAACGCCAATTGCTCCCGGCATTATCCTTCCTTCGTTCCACCAAACCATCCTCCAAAAAGAAAATACATCGAGCTTAAGGTCTCAAATCGATTGCTCCATCTCTGTGATGTACAACTTGATGTGCGAATCCATCTTTAAAAACTCGTCATGAGCGGTGTGGATTTCGTTCTCGATATTCTCCTTCAAGTCCGCCATCTAGAAACGTTAGCATCAAAACGATATTGGGGAAATGGAGGTTCGAAATACCTTCTTCTCTGTCTGCTCGATTCTGACCCGGCGTCTCTCCATATCCTTGCTTTTCTCGGATCTCTCTTCAGTCAACTTCCTATGAACTGCACGCAGTTCCTCCATCCGCTCCTTTGCGCTCATAGCTTTCTCCTTGCTTCCCTCTCTTAGCTTGTCCGTCCGCTCCAACCATTTGGACAACTGGCGTTGCAGCAATCCCTCGGTCCGCTCAACTTCCCGAACGTTATTGCCTCTTTCGCCAAGTGCGTCTCGTTGTCTGGCTATGCGGATGTTCTCTTCCTCTTCCTTGACAAGTTCAGCTGATATTTCTTCAAGCAACTTGGTGCACGAAGCTACGTCCGAGGAGACCACTGAGAAGGTGTCCGTAGACGTTTGTAGAGCACGAGCTCGTCGGTCTAGGGCATCGATCTGTGCCTTGTCTGCATTCAAGGCGTTGCTTAACTCGGTCAAAGATGCTTGCAGAGCTGCGGGAGATTGTAGAACATAAGGCCGGAGCTTCGAGCTATCTTGTCGGAGCGCAATTGTCTGTGCAGTCTTGTCCTCTAATATAGCTGTCTTCTCGGTCTTCCCGGCTTTAGCATTCTCGAAACGTCGAGTCACTCTCTCCTGATTCTGTCGCAATTCCAGCAAGCGCTTCTTGAGTTCCTCATTTCGCTTGACTTTCTCTTGGACATGGACTTCCATCGCTTTTTTATTTGCTTGCAATTCCTCTAACCGCGCCTCGTTCTCCTGGTTTGCAACATAAAGTTGCTCGATCTTGGCTTTAGTGGTCTCCGCCTTGTTGAAATGCTCATCGATGACTGCAGTTTGACTTTCCCGGAATCGCACAAAGTTGATAATGTACGAGAAGATCTTAGCCAAACGATCGTGGGTAGGCTTATAGAGATCTTGGAAAGAGAAATCCGTGATGCCGCATTCGACTAGCAATTTGCGCAAACTGACGTAGAAGCCCATCAGATTGCGCGCTTCGCCTGGTATGATATCCATGTATTCTCCGCACACGTCCTCTGCTGCTGCGCGCATCGCTGGCTCGACCGTTTCGCGCGTCGCGTTCATCAGAAGTTCTGCGAACCATTCAAAGATCATCTGAATTTGAAGTGGGTTCGGCTTCTGGAGATCTGCCACTGAGAAGGGCACTCCGACTGAAGGGACCTTGGAGTTAGCATTGCTTCTGTAGGGTCCTATTAGGAGATGGAAATAATTCAAGAACTGGGAGCATATCGCGGGGAGGAGATTGTCTAGCAGTTCTCAAAAGCAATCGGAAGAGGATGATAGCTTGAATAAAACTCACTATCTGAGATACATCCCACGATCTCTTTGTCGGGCTGCTTCCGTTAGTTGCTGTGCTTGAAGATATTTTTGAGATTGTTGTTTACCAGGCGCCTGTAGATCACCGTCAGTTCACGTCTACAGTGGAGGATTAAAACGCAGGATCTTACATGAATGCATCGCTATCGTCGTCTTTCTTCTTGCTACGATTTTGAGAGCTGGGCACCATGGAAATTCGAGGATTATAAGACATCTTGAAGAATGATTGAAGAGTTGTGGTGACTCGAGTGTTTATTGTTTACTTCAGGTTCTATCTCGGCGCATAAGCCAGCCGAGCTTACAAGGGTGTTCTTACCGAAGATCTTCCAGTCACGTGGTGGTAGGCGTCCTGACTTTCAATATTCTACTCTAAAACATGCCGACAATGCCAAAGGCAGTTTTCATAAGCGCAAGATGATTGGACTTTCTATTCCACCGGTCCCGTCGGTGTTGTATCTAGGATGACCCGTTCAGCACTTTGCAGCTAAGGTACCTGACGATATGAAATCAGGTGATTTGGCCCTCTCCAATTATTCCAATGCCCTGAAGTTTCAGGAACGGAGGAACCCGTTATCTTCAAGCGGTAATAAACGTATCAAGATATAATTCCTTAATGGGTTCCATACCGGCATCATGCCTAAGCAAGTAAGCTTCTGGACCCCCACTGGAATAATGATTAGCTTGGCCGAACATCAAAATCCTCCTTGCTGCATGGCGACCGACGGCGCTTCGGGCAGCAGCTCCCTTTTCCACGTTACTTTGCACTACTGTACCACAGTATTCATAGTTTTGCGAATAGACGCACAGGTGGGACAGATCATACACAGTACATAGGTGGACCTGGACGTTTCCTATGCTCCGTCGAGTGTACTACACTTCATTATTAGCCTACGGTATTTGTCACTGGCATTCAAAGGGGGGGTTTCCAACATCACCCACCAGGGCCACCACGCCACTCGCATTATTCACCCCGCAGTGGAACGTCGCCCGCAGGACCAGGATCCACGAAAACTGCAGGTAATCAGCGCGTCATTCTGCGCCAAACGATGGCCCCCGCCCTTGTGCTTCTCTTCAATCAACCTCTTGGGAACACCCGAGAACAACCTTCTCCACGCCACCTCCAAGCAACCAGCTGCTTTCGTCGAATTGACCCCCGCCTTGTGGTCGGTGGAATGTGGACTGCGAATGCATGCATGCATGTAAGGTCAGCGACGATCTGGAATCGATACCCGTCAGCGACTCGACCAGCGGTAGCAGCGTCTAATGAGTGATCGCTGTACACTTTCTCACAGGCTGCTTTTGCGGCTCCCTCGCAGCAGACGATCAATCGCTACCTACTGACCACGGAGGGCTTCAATCATTGACTGATTGGCTGATTCCTCACTCAATGATTCCACATCCGCTCGTCAGTTCCCAGGAAAGGCACTATCAGAACACAACTCTACTATCACCCTTCTCCAATCCGTACCTTCATCTGCCATCGCCCATACTTACTTCCACGTTACCTGTGCACCCCGAGGAATATCATGAGGGATGATAGTCATCTCCGGATGGTACTTACTTCGTATCCCCTTACTACTCGGCTGGATGAGAGTGTGAGTCGTTGATGATGAGGTCAGCTTGCCCGATACTGGCGTGGGGGGCTTTGGGAAGCCTGCTGGTGGCCGCCAAATGCTGACTGCGGGGCGAGACGGAGGCAATTGTCCATTGTCCATTTTCATATGGTGTCTTGTCAATCGCCGAGAGAAAGTTCCTGCCTGTTCCTGATTCCTAAGCTAGTCTTGATAATCCAGGTTCAAAATATGAGGCGTGTGTGCCGCAAATCTGGATCCATTCGGCTTTATTCATGCAACGGAAACTAGATCACTAGTGCCTTCTACTGTTGCTCAACATCACCGACTTGCTATATACAACGTTTCCCCAGAATTCATATTCACTTGTTCCAGCCATCCGAAGTCAGCGATCAATATACTCAAGATGTCACCCAGCGCCTCCAATAGCGCTGTTGATATCATGACAGCCAGATCAAAGGCACCGGATTTTCAGCCTCCATCGAACATTGACATCATCGACATTCGCCACGATGCAGTGGAAATCAACTTGAAAGACGAAATTCTAGTTTCTCTAAGGCCCCAATCCGGGCCGAAGACGATGCCTACTCTCCTTCTTTATGATGAGCAAGGCTTGCAGTTGTTCGAGGAGGTGGGTTTGACCCTTCAGAAGCGAGCCATGGAAGCCTTATCCTAACAAAGGCCAGATCACCTACTTACAAGAATATTACCTTACAAATGCAGAGATTGATGTCCTCGAACGATATGCAGGCAGCATTGCCGAGGCCTTGCCTTCTGGCGCAGCTGTCATCGAATTGGGCAGTGGGTTCGTTGACTGCCAGCGGGAAGCCTCCGATATGCCGGGACTAACATAAAGCATAGTAATCTTCGTAAGGTAAGTATCTTGCTGCAAGCATTGGAAGCCGCGGGCAAAGACATCGACTACTATGCTCTGGATCTGTCATTGAAGGAGTTGAAAAGAACTCTGCGTGAAGTTCCTGCGTTTCAGCACGTAAAGTGCCACGGGCTTCACGGCACATACGATGATGGTCTAGAGTGGCTGAAAATGCCGGAGAATAAATCGAGGCCTAAATGTGTCATGTCTCTCGGGTCCAGTATAGGTAAGTCGCTTCACTCAGGACCTATTCCAAGGCTAACAAAGACCAGGAAACTTTCATCGACATGAGGCGGCTGGCTTCTTGCGCTCTTTTGCCGAAAACTTGGAGGCATCTGATACCATGCTGATTGGAGTCGATGGAACAGATGATCCTGCGAGAGTCTAGTAAGTGTTCAGTCGTTCTGATGCTGGCATTTGCTAACACTAACACAGTCATGCGTATAACGGTCAGTATACTGATTCAAAGAGACGGTCGCAAAACCTTCGCTGACTGTTGTACCAAATAGACCAAGAAGGGGTCACACACAAGTATGTCATGACGTGAGCATTCCGGAATCCTTTTTCATCAGCTAATACATTCACAGGTTTGTCCTCAATGGACTTGCTCACGCCAATGGCATTCTAGGAGACGCAGCCTTCAACGTCGAAGACTGGAGAGTCATTGGTGAGTATGTATACGACGCGGAAGGGGGTCGCCACCAGGCATTTTATTCTCCAATCCGAGATATCCAGTACAAGGACATACACTTCAAGGCTGGAGAGCGAATCCAAGTTGAACAAAGCTTGAAGTATTCTCCAGAAGAGACATCGCAGTTGTGGGAGAAATCCGGATTGAAAGAGGTCAAACGGTGGTCAGCCTCGTCCGACAGTTACAGTGAGTCCAAACCTGTTTTTCTGAATTATTTTTGGGTCTGCAGATCACGCCACACTTCGTGTCCCGTGAACGAGGAAGAATAAGGCTCTGCCCAAATACTTCGGAGACTATTTTGGCGATCTCATGACTGCCTCATCCTGAGACGTGTGGGAGACGTGTGGGGGTGATGCCGTGCCATTTACCTGTATGGTGTGGAGCACGGACCATCGTACTTTCTGGGGATGCTACCGAAGTGGCTTGGAATCTCATTTATCTAATGAAGTGGTTTGTTTCGTGATAAATTTACTTTGCTCACATACGGCTCTTTAGATATTCACCTATTGGCGAAGCAAAAGATGGCGTTCAACTCAGATCCCAAGGTGTATGCCGCGACAACTGTGCCATCCCTTGATGACTGGAAGGGACTTTGGTCAGTCTGGGATAAAGTCACCAGGGGTATGATTCCTGATGCAGAGCTACATGAAAAGCCCATCAAACTTCGAAATGCTTGTATATTTTATCTCGGTCATATCCCTACATTCTTGGACATTCAGCTCACCAAAGCCGCAAAATTACCTCCTTGTGAGCCATCCTACTATCCACAAATCTTTGAGAGAGGAATCGATCCGGATGTCGATAATCCTGAAAATTGCCACGACCATTCAGAGATTCCTGATGAATGGCCTCCGCTAGACGAGATCCTGGCATACCAAGAGAATGTCAGGACCAAAATAAACAAATTATACAACAGCAAAGAAACTCCACGTGAAGTTGGTCGGGCTCTTTGGATTGGGTTGGAGCACGAAATCATGCATCTCGAAACTTTGCTTTATATGCTCCTACAAAGTGACAAGACGTTGCCGCCTACAACATTCACACCGGACTTTGAGGGAGACGCAAAGCGTGCAGAAGCGGCTAGGGTCCCCAACGAGTGGTTTAAAATCCCGGAGCAGACAATTACCATCGGACTCGATGATCCCGAGAATAACTCGGGCCCAGACCACCATTTCGGATGGTGAGTGAGTGTTACTTCAATCTGAAATCTCGCTAACAAGATGAAAGGGATAATGAGAAGCCTTCCAGAAATGTAGTCGTTCCTGCTTTTAGTGCTCAGGCACGACCAATTACAAATGAAGACGTAAGTAGCCACAACCCGTCTTTCGAACCCTGCATTGCTGATCAGTAGAAAACAGTACGGTCGGTACCTTGAACAAACCAAGAATCCAAAAATTCCTGCCTCCTGGGCCGATCAAATCTCAAAAAGTGCTCATACAAATGGCCACACCAATGGCCATACCAACGGTTATTCCAATGGTGTTAATAAACTCAACACTCCTTTGACCAAAGCATACTTGGATAGGTACTCTGTTCGTACTGTGTACGGCCTTGTGCCTCTCAAGCATGCTTTGGATTGGCCCGTCTCTGCTTCTTACGATGAGCTTAGTGGTTGTGCAAGCTGGATGGGTGGCAGAATCCCAACCGCCGAGGAAGCACGAAGTATTTACAGCCACGTCGACGGTTTGAAATTGAAAGAGGCGGAACAGCATCTCGGCAAGACTGTTCCAGCAGTCAATGGGCATGTTCTCCGTTTTATGTTGGATTTGCCCTAAACTGACGTGGTCTAGACACCTCGTAAACAACGGAGTCGAAGAAACCCCGCCATCACAGACCTTGCAAAGCGACGGCAGCTTGCAAAAGCTCTTCGTCGACCTCACAGGTGCCAATGTTGGATTTAAGCATTGGCATCCTGTTGCCGTGACCGCAAATGGCAATAAACTTGCTGGTCAGGCCGAAATGGGTGGAGTTTGGGAATGGACCAGCTCCCCGCTTACAAAGCACGAAGGTTTCGAACCTATGCGATTGTATCCCGCGTATACAGGTATGTAGTCCTGTCTTAATTCTGAGATATCGGCTTGACGAATACTAATTCACTCCAGCCGACTTCTTCGATGGAAAGCATAACATCATCCTGGGCGGCTCCTGGGCAACTCACCCACGCATCGCTGGACGTAAAACCTTGTAGGTGTATTCAGTTGGCCATATTATATTATATTGAGACTAATTAACCGCTCCCAGTGTGAACTGGTACCAGAGAAATTACCCCTACATGTGGGCTGGGGCAAGGTTAGTCCGAGACATGTAGGCATCAGCTATGCAACACCCCCTGGGACTTAGCAGCTTTCAACAGCTCCCCTGCAATAGCGTTGATCCTGGGGCTGCAAATTCAACTTTACAGTCGCAAGATCGTGGTGAAAAGTCTCGCTTGGGCAGAGTAAGGTGTGTTTGGAGCGGGTTAGTGGTGATTGGGACGTATTTTGAAATCAATGCTATGATTTTCATGATTTATTCAAGTCCTTTGGTAAAACTCAAATTGAGTATATTGCGTAGGTCCCATCAGTGGTTACACGAAATCTTTTCCAATCTGTAGGCCTCCGTCTGTTATCAGAGATTGGGTGAGTGGCGCGTGATGTACAAACAGAAGCTGAATGTCAAATTATTCACTCATTTTCATCTCTATCGAGTCTTGTAATTCACATTTTCATTCACTTATCCTTCATTAATGCGGCGAGGCTGCAGAGTGAGACGCAGATTTGAGACCTCGTGCCTGTTAGCCTCGACTTGCTTGCTAGCTCTCGACAAGACAAGGAGGCGCGGTTGTAAACAAACTACTGATTTGATTTCTTTTTGTTTATTTTGTAGAAATTCACAACTTCCTTCCTCGGACTGAGACTCCATCAACGTTGTCCATCGTTTGCTACTCCATTTCTTCTACATTTGGAGGCTTTTTACCCTCTTCCTTCTTAGTTGGTCTAATACTTGGACCTTCAACCAAAGTAAGTATGTTTTCTGCCTATGTATTTAAACCACCGAGGCCTTTAAGCACATATCAGAGCTTTTCGAGGTCGATATGAGTAGACTTAAGTCATCTAATTCCAATATCACCCTCTTGCTCTTTCCCACGCTATTGAGCCCCAAACAGGATTCAGTTGCTAACCATGGCTAACAGATACTCCCTTAGTAGCACCCTCGCGGCAGTATGAATTGGGCTATCATTGCTCCCGAATCGAGGCTCTTCAAGGGCAAAGATCTCTTCCGATGGGACGATTCTCCTGGCTTAGGCAAGTGAACCAAAGATTCAAAAAACAACTCTTGGAAACTTCCCTACTTACTTATAACAGAACACCACTGTGGAATTTGTGCGACTCCTCTCCATAGTAAGTCTCTCCACATCATTTTTTCTTACATTGCTGATCATCTTCCCAGACTCCAGAGCGAAATCATCTTGCCTGGGCAAGCATGTGGAGCCGTGTTATCGTTTTCATCAACAGTTACATTTCATTGGTATGAGCTCTAGGTGTAAAGTCCCCTTTAAACGAGGAACACTTGAATAACAATTGTACAATTGCTGTATAGGCCGATCTCATGAGTGCTTCGGGTAAGTATGTCATTTTATATTCTCTATTCGTTGACTGATCGCCGATACAGATGTAACCATGCGGACGAAATGCATCACAATCGACACAAAGAGATCTTGATCCTCATTCGAAAGATAAACGCCCTGGATGAGATCCAAAATCCCGACCAAACTCGCTGCGATGATCTGTCTTTGGGTAAATCTTGCCGAGGTTCTGCTCATTCCTCTGCCACATCGACGACAACAACCAGCGAAGTCGGCTCTGACTGCGGAGAGGGTAATGGAACTAGAATGAAACGGAGTGAAAGAAAGAAGGCAAAAAAAATGGGCCTGGGCTTTGCCAGCAGGAAGCAAAATGTTGAGGCTTTCTCGAAAGAAGACATCGATTTTGTTAGCGAGGCTCTTCATCTCACCATCCATGAAACAAAAGGCGGCTGGTACAATACCTATGTCTACCACAACAAGCAGCCAGAAATTGAAGACCCCGTTCTGGAAGTCGAAGAGATTGAAGATGTCGTCAACCACAAGGCAAATTTGAGTGTCAAGAAGCCAAGTACCCCTACCGCCGCCATGACTCCAAGACAAAGACGGAGTGTCAAAAAAAGCTCAACAACAACGAAGCACCAACGCTATCGCGGAGGTTCACAAAAGTTCTCTGGCAACGAATCTTCGAACGATCCTTTTCGCGGTCTGGATCCCCAGATCTTTTTCCGATTGAATGTAGAAGTCAACCCCCTGAAAAATTCTGTGGCGAGAAAAGAACTGGTCTCCAAGCTTTTTGCTGCTATCACACATGACTTTGCCATTCTTGCGCAAGAAAATGTTGAGAGTCACATAAGGACCGAAGCTTTCTGGAGATGGGCAGGCAAAAGTGCATGGCAAGCTATTGCGGAGCGAAAAGAGGACTTCGATTGGGTATGTAACATCCCAAAGATAGACTCCCAATCCCCCTCTCCCCCCCCCACTAATTTAACACTCATTAGGCAACGGGTCAGAAGAAAGACGCCAACAAAACAACTGCCCGGTACTCCTTTGCTGAGTCCGATAACAACGGAGCGAGCCTCGGAACAGCAGACAAGGTGGTTACGGAAGGACAGTCAACTGAGAAGCTCGCTGATGATGACCCTCATGGAAGTTATGCATATGATTTCTCCGTCAAAGAAGCATATCCTGTTGTTGAGGAAGAGCAACTCAGAGAGGCTAAACAAGCATGGTCTGTGGTCCCGACTGGAAAACAAGCAGCGAGAAAGAAGCGCACAAAAGGTGGCCGGGCTTTCGTATCAAAATCTGTTGGTGGAGTTACGACTCTCAGAATTTCGACGGATTGAGTGCAAGATGGATGTGAATCGAGTATGTTGAAGTATCTGTCGTTGGTATTTGGTTCTTTTCTTTTCTTGTTGGGATATTTCGATTTGTATTTTGCCTCCGGTATTTCTCTCATGGCGAAACGAATGCATGCAGCGTGGGATGGCATATGTGGTAGCCTAGTCTTTTATTTTCATATTTCAAGGTTCATTAAGAACAATGAAGAGTTCGAGTAATGAAGGAAATCTTGTACGTTATCTTGCATCTCCTCTCGGAGATTATTTGAATGCTCGCCCTTGACTTTACATACGTGGTTAATCTGCTATGTGAGCCTTTGTTTACACAAACGATTTTTGCCTTTCAGTGAAACATTGTTATTTGTTTGGTTTATTTCCGTTTTCGGAACGAGGGAACCAAAGGAAATAGGGGAGGAGCCACGTGGGCTGGCAATTGACGAGAACGGTGATCGGAGTCGACCTACAACGCCGGATGCGCAACCACTGAAATCGCCCTAGAAACATCTACAATTATGATCTTGCAGGGCAACGGTTCTCTCCGATAAGTACCCCTCATGAATCAATTCAATGATCTTCCGACCTAAACCCAGCTTCATGCCTCACCATGGCATCGAACGCATCACACTTTGTGCCTCTTAAAACATCAGACGAAATGCCTCGGGATGATGAACCATCTCCAAACTCAAGCTCGACCTCTAATGCGCATACACGGCTGACGCCCAATTCGGACTTCGATGACTCCGACCTAGAGATTGGCGACGGCGAACTTGGCGAAAGCTTCAAATTACGCCCTCGCGGGAAGGATGCCGAGAAACGCAGAGAGCTCGAAGAAAGTGAGGACGATGAAGCGGACGGTGTGGGGTACAGGGATAATGGACATCGCAGAGGCAGCGCATCGACTACACAGTCGTACCAACTATATACGCCAGATGAGGAGAGGGCTGTGGTGAGGAAGTTCGATCGCAATCTGGTGGCATTCGTTGCACTACTGTACATGCTATCTTTCTTGGACAGATCTAGTACGTTCCCACACCGTTGCGCTATGACTGCTGCTGACACACCTAGACATTGGGAATGCCAGAATTGCTGGTCTTGATTTAGATCTCGATCTCGACTCTACACGCTACGAATGGGTTCTCACAGTCTTTTACGTCGCATATATTTGCTTCGAATGGATGAGCGTGTTATGGAAGTTGATACCTGCCCATATATATGTCACAGCTATCGTGCTATCCTGGGGAATTACTGCGTCCTTGCAATCAGTTGCCACATCCTTTGCGGGCTTGCTTGTACTACGAACACTGTTAGGAATCGGAGAAGCTGGCTTCACTGGTATACCATTCTATCTGTCATTTTTCTTCAAGCGTGAAGAGCTGGCACTTAGGACAGGGTTTTTTATATCTGCGGCGCCTCTGGCAACGTCTTTCGCAAGTACACTGGCATGGGTGATCATCAAAATTGGGACATACTGTCCCATTGCTCCATGGCGACTACTCTTTCTCATTGAAGGGTTTCCCAGCGTCCTCGTTGCTGTGATAGCCTGGCATAAAATAGCGGACAGCCCGGGAACGGCTAGTTATCTCACAAGACGGGAGAAGAAAGTAGCTCGCCTGCGACTTCGCAAAGAGAAAGACCCTCGTGAGCACACTGGCAAAGGCGGGCTCAAGCTTCGGGAGATGCTTGAAACGATCACAGACCCGAAGAGCTACCTCACAGCCTTCATGTTTTTCTTCACTAACATGGCTTTTTCTTCGATGCCAGTCTTTCTTCCCACCATTATCCATGAAATGGGTCATACAGTGCTGGTATCCCAAGCATTATCCGCTCCTCCATACCTGGCCTCATTCTTCGTCGTAATCCTTACGGCCTGGCTTTCTGATCGCATGCAGAATCGCAGCATATTCGTCTGCTTTCACGCCCTCCTCTCAGCATTTGGATACTCGTTCATAGCCCTGGCTGGAGCCCGAGGATGGGGAACCTGGTGGCGATACGCAGGTCTGTACCCCGCTGCCATTGGATTTTTCAGTGTGATTACCATTATCATTACATGGACTATCAACAACCAGGAATCAGAATCGAAACAAGGCACCGGGTTTGCGATGCTGCAGCTCATTGGTCAATGTGGACCTCTGGTTGGGACGAGATTGTATCCTGAGCGTGATGCTCCGCTCTACCTCAGTGGCATGTCAATCTGCGCTGCTGCCATGGTGTTGGTTGCCTTTCTATCATTGTTCTTGCGCTTCTATTTGAGTAGGAAGAATAGAGGGACAACCGTGGCTTATGGCAAGATTGGAGAGGAGTCGGATACCTTCGTTTCCAAACCATCACGGGTTCCTTTCAAGTTTATGCTTTGAGATAGTAGCAACTATTTATGGAAAAATGACTTTCCCATGAATCTCTTAAATTCACTCGCTCAACTTCTCATCAGCGCCGTAGCTTTCATTCTGTGCGAAGCAGCGATTGGTGCGGCTGAAGCTGGGTTTGTTACGGGAATAGGTCGGGATGTGAAAGCTCGGGCACGTTACTCCGTACAACTGATACCCTTCTTGTAGGTAAAAATAACACTTCTTGTCTGAAAGATCCTGAAGATAAACACTATTTTTTAGATGTTTCTCAGAGCTATCGGCTAAGCGGACGGAATAAAGTTTCTGTAGTGGGTTCGTAGCGGGTTTTGTCTCTTCTGGATATTTCGGCCTCAGATACGAGGCATTCACGCTTTAGTTCCCCAAGCCAGCCGGTAGCTCTCTTTTCCAAGCTCTCCGCAAACTTTCAATTGAATCAGTTCCCTTCCTCCGACGTCCATCTCCAACAATCAATTCGAAGTCTCCCCTCTCGAAATCCTTCATAAATCTATCACAATGTTTGCTGCCCGAAGAGCACTGACTGGCGCTGTCCAGCGCAGAGCTTTCACAGCTTCTGCACGAGATGTGAGGTCTCCGACTATCGCCGAGGCTCAGCTACTGACAAAACGACGTATAGCTCTCGAAAGTTACAGTTCTTGGTGCCGCTGGTGGAATTGGACAACCTTTATCACTCCTTCTCAAGCTGAACCCTAGAGTTACCGACCTCGCGCTGTATGATATTCGAGGTGGTCCAGGTATGTGAAAAAGTCTCCCAACCAGAGAGATCTACAACTAACTTCTATCTTCCTCAGGTGTCGCAGCCGACATCTCTCACATCAATACCAAGAGCAAGGTTACCGGATATGACCCAACACCCACTGGGTTAGCATCTGCTTTGAAGGGTGCCGAAATCGTTCTCATCCCAGCCGGTGTCCCTCGAAAGCCCGGCATGACCCGCGACGACCTCTTCAACACCAACGCCTCGATTGTCCGTGACCTCGCCAAGGCTGCTGCTGAGTCTGCTCCAGATGCCAACATTCTCGTCATCTCTAACCCCGTCAACTCCACCGTCCCCATCGTCGCCGAGATCTTCAAGGCCAAGGGAGTCTACAACCCCAAGCGCCTGTTCGGTGTTACCACACTCGACGTTGTCCGCGCATCCCGCTTTGTCTCCGAGCTCAAGAACACCGACCCAGTTGATGAGAATATTACTGTTATTGGTGGACACTCTGGTGTCACCATTGTTCCCCTCTTCTCGCAGTCCTCGCACCCCGATCTCGTCGGTGATGCAACTCTGCTCAACCGTGTGCAATTCGGTGGTGATGAGGTCGTCAAGGCTAAGGATGGTGCTGGATCTGCCACTCTATCCATGGCTATGGCTGGTGCTCGCTTTGCTGAGAGTCTGTTGAAGGCCGCACAAGGAGAGAAGGGTGTCGTTGAGCCTACTTTCGTCGACAGCCCATTGTACAAGGACCAAGGCATTGACTTCTTTGCCTCCAAGGTCGAGTTGGGACCCAACGGTGTTGAGAAGATCCACGATGTTGGAAAGCTTTCTGGAGAGGAGCAGAAGCTTTTGGACGCTTGCTTGGCGGACTTGAAGAAGGTAGTTATTCCCAAGAATTCACTCCTTTGAAAATGACCAATGCTGACTACGTTGTCCCTGCAGAACATCAGCAAGGGTGTTGCTTTCGTTGCCGAGAACCCAGGAAAATAGATACGGATGAAGTTACCTGAAGAGTTGAAGGTGGGTTAATGAACTACACCGGATTCTGGACGGGTCAGGCAATCGGAGACTCTTAGCGTGTAGATTTCGATTTTGTATCAAAATTCAGATTCCCTCCACTATTCCCATACCTCGCAAGTATCTACTTCCATGGTAGCAAGTATACGACGTGCTAATTGCTCAATTCTGTTGGAAGTCATATGGGTATAGTGTATTCGTCCCTCGGTTGCTGGAACATTGACTCACATTACTTGCAAGACCTACTGTAGCTTTCTGCAGGCTGTGTAATGGCCATAAAGCCCCTTTTACAGCAGGTAACTTCTGGTCCACATCACAACCAACTCACACAAATTTATTCGCATGAGCAGTCTGCTTTGGGGCCGACTTGCATCCATCGAAGTCCATTACAAAAGCTGAGACATCAATTACTTCTTGAGGACAAAGAGTTAGTCCGGGTCCAAAGTAGCGACTGTCTCATGTGATGCATTCCACCTGTATTGATTCGAACCAAACCAGGACCAATAACTCGCTCACCCATCAACCATACAGATATATATACATATATATATATATGTTTGTCGCGAGGCGAGAGTTGAAGCAAAGAAGTGTTACAGTTTGACATTCGGGTGCAAAAGTCTCCAGATTATGGGCATGACGCCGCCTGCACTCGTACAGATGAAAGATTTCATTAACCTGGTAGACAAGATCGTATTATATCGTCGTGCATCTCTCGAGTGCGAAAAGTCCATGTCGACAGTGATTACCTCGACAGCGAAAGGTACAGTAACATCGACAGCAAAATCCGTCCCGACAACGAAAGTTGACATCGACAGCGACACTCTCACACCGTAGCTATTACAGGTCGGTCAACGATAAAGATGGTCATGGTGTATCTTCAGACAGCATTCTGCATGGCAAGGCAGCCAGACAGGGAAATCAAAATCTCGGAAAGGAATTCCTATAGCTAGGGCAGTTGACGGGATGAGCGTTTGGGATATCAATTCCATGAGCGACGGAGAACTCTATTTCAAGTCAATACTTTCGTGAGTGCTGGTGCTCGATATTGCTAGTGGGTACCTTTGTTACTAAGGGTCGTGATACTTAGGCTTGTGAACGGATGTTGGGGAGTGTCTGATCGCTGCTGCCTGCTTGATCTTTAGGATCTTCGGGAATTGAAGTGTTGGGAATTGCTCTGGGTCCACAATGACTCGAGATGGAAGGCCGAGAGACTATGGTGGCGTGATTCAATTGCTATTGATATTTGATACTCGTCACTTGAAGGTGGGTTGCTTTTGGCGTTTTCATGTAAGCACGCTCAGAAGACAATGGGATACTGTAAGAGTAGAAGTTCAATTTCATTGCGCTCGATTTCCTATGCAAAGACTTCAGTTTAGCAATCATCCGAAACACTCCGTGCTCCTCAAGATCGGCCGTCTCTCATGAACATACATAATACACAAGCAAGAAAGAAAGGATATCTGGGAAGAAGCGCACGCTTATTTTGCATCCATGCTCCATTACCCAGATGCGATTCAAGTTCAACCCAAAGAAAACGTGATCGAGGCTCAGCCCAGCTTAGCAGAAGTATATTCAAGGAAATTATGGCCTGGAAGGAGTGACTGAATTAGGATATTCGGTGTCGTGCGGAGAGAAGAGGCGATTAGAAGTAACCACGCATGGCATCCTCGAAGCCTGGTCCACCCTTCAAGTCACGATCAAAAGCGTTTGAGACGTCGAGCACGCGCTTGATGTGTTCCATGCTGAGAGGCTCCTTATTATTGACAGCCAATGCTTGCGCGGTGCGGATTGTATTTTTGATCTGCGAGGAGAGTTAGCTTCTTTGTTCTTTGCCGGATAGACTAGAGGGACATACCTGGCGACCGTTCAGGTTATTTCTAGCGAGACTGTTGTAGTCCTCCTCAGAGAAAGGCATCGTCTTGACGCATTCAAGAACTCGAACTCTCTCGATGAACATCTTGAATACAGCCTTTTTAGCCTTGGTGCTTAGCTCGCCATATCTCAATGCAATATGGATTCGCGATTGGAAGGCGTCGTCGAAAGTCTCGACGCGGTTGGTGGTCAGAAATAGGATACCTTGAAAGTATTCAAGCAGGCGCAGGAAGATGGATACGAGCGCGTTGCGGTGGATGTCTTGAATGGTGCGCTTTTCTAGGAACACGTCTGCTTCATCAAGTAGAAGGACTGCCCCCCATGCGTGTGCGATGTCTAGGATCTTTTGCAGTTCGGCTTCGAGCGTGCGGGGGTCCGTTCCAAGCTCACCGGCGCTGACCATATAGAGAGGACATTTGAGAAGCTCCGAGATACCTTCTGCTGTGAGGGTTTTTCCGGTTCCTGGAGGACCGTGCAGGACGGCGACGAGACCTTTACCCTTGCCTTGAATGACATCGTCGATGCTTTCCGCAGGATGGTATTTGTGCGATTCAACGAGTGCCTAAAGATATTAGCAAATTAGGAAGGCTAGGCAGAAGCTTGCATACCTTGACAATGGCTTTGGTGTTGTCTTCAAGAACCAATGAGTCGTAGGCACCCTCATTCCAAGTAATATCCTTGACTCCAGAGACTGTGAACTCCAGCCATAGTTTCTCGGCAAACGCAAAGCCGAGCACCACAGGAGAAGAAATGAGGTACTCCTCGTCCGTGAACGTTGGTAGAACCTTCTTATCTTCCTCGGGCACAACAACTTCGCCCTCGCCCCTTTCATTCACCATTTTGCTTGGAACTTCCTCGAGCTTCTCGACATGAATCTCTTGTCCATCCGCATCAACGGGGACTTCGACGATTTGGGGTTGTTCCTTCTCGTCCAGAACAACCTTCATTTTCATTTTGGGTTCCTCATCATCTCGCTGTTCTCTCTCCTCAAGACCACGACCATGCCCTTCATCGGAGCTGCAAAGAAGTAAGCATATATAATTAGACTGCAATGTTCATAGCTTACCTATCGCCGCACCCGCATCCCTCATCGTCAGAATCATCATCTGAATCGGAGTCAAGAATATCCGGATCCTTTGGTTTGACGGTGCTGACATTATAGTTGGGCAAAATTCGGCGATGGATCGCAGGATCAACCATGATTCTACCGTTGATATTGACCTTGATGATTTGTTTACGCTTCTTGTAGTATGCAAGACCCTCGTGACTCTTGTAGTTGACGCCTTGGAGAGAAACGAATTTCTTCCCTCTTTCAATGAGTTCGGCACGCAGCTTTGGCTCATTCTTGTGGTATTTGAGAGGATAACAATTCAAGCTCGTGATCTTTCGGGCTCCTTTGAAACCTTGAACATCACAGTCCATTGTGCCTAGAGAAGTCAGCACGTCTGCGCATTGGATAGAGCCAAACTGTTCAAACTATGAGAGGGATTCGGATAAAGAAGACATACCCATTCCCCATGTCTTGCCATCGTACTCGAGATATCGGCCTTCGATATTGTACCACTCTCCCTTGATGAAACTAAACTCCTTCTCTGCCAACTCAATCTTAAATGCACGAGGTTCATCAGCAGAGCCATAGGTTGTGGTGAATGCAAGAGTGTTTGGCTTATAGAGTGCCCATAGAAGATCGAACGTGATGATACCAGACTCAAGCATAGGATAGAGGGTCTTCTTGGTGGAGGAGTAGTCTTTGTCGAGGTACTTGATAAGTACTTTGATATGCTTTCGTTTGGTTTCATTGCGCTTCTTCAACTTCTTCTTGCCCTTCTTCTCTGTGATCTTTTTATTCTTCAAATCCTTGCAGGACTTTCGAAGGTCTTCAAGATAGAGGAAGAGTAGATTGGGGTCCACGGATGGAGTTTCTTCGACCAGACTGACGCCCTTGACTCCATCCATAACCTCATTTAGAGCCTCCTTGATGAGCTTGCTCTTGATATCAACGACAGTAGTCCTAGATATTCGTTAGCAGGGAATCGAGAGAAACAGCAAATAGAAGTTCAATAACCTACTTGAATTTGCCTTCCCAATCAAAGGTTCTTCGGACATTAAACAGATACTGGTCATACTCTGAGCTTTCCTCATCCTCGGCCGTATCTGTCAACTTGTAGTTGTGGATTGTGCTGTCCCACAGTTGATCAACTCTCTTGAACTCAAGCTTACTGCCACGCTTCTTTTTGCCCTTCTTTTCTTTCCTAGCCTTTTTCAGACTGACTGGATCGAGACCTAGGGCGGCGAGATTATTCGCATTACGCCGGGCTTGAAGTCGGGCGCGAGCACCTCCTCCACCTACAGGATTGCGTCTGCCACCACCTCCAGGAAGTACCCAATTATTTGTAGCCAGGCCAGTGCCATTAAGCTCCTGTTGCCGTTGCATTTGTTGCTGCAGGAGCAGCATCTGCATATCGTGGTCGGCTTGGGCGTCATCGTCGAGCTCCAAATCTTGGTCCGTCTCTACCTCGGATTCGGTTTCGCTGTCTGAGTCGGAATCGAAGGTAAGCTAAAACATCAGCAATCGTTCAAGAGATGTGACCGATAAGGACGAACCTCCTTTCTAGCCTTCCTCTTTGACTTGGCTTTCTTCTTGTCTTTGGCCTTTTGCCTCGCCTTCTTTTTCGCCTTTCTCTTCTTCTTTTCCTTTTCTGTCTCTGTTTCCGAGTCTTCCTCTGACTCGCTCAATGAACAATCACTAACACCAGAGTCCGAGTCGCTCGAGCTTTCAGAATCATCACTGTCACTGCTGACTACCTCCTTAGCCTTCTTCGACTTTGACTTGGCCGCCTTCTTGGGTGCATCTCTGGACTTTGCTTTCGTGGTCTTTGATTTTGGCACTTTCTCAGCAGGTTGGCGTTGCTTCGTGTCCGCTTCTGTACTTGCGCTACCTTCACCAACGACGTGCGAGCCTTCGTCTCTCTCCGTAGCTTGCTCACTTTTGCTTGTACTTGGGGTATCCATGACTGCGCGCTGACGGAACTTTGCAAGCTAAGTTGGGATGGGTGTAGGAAGGGCCCGGAAGGTCGCAGGCAGGCGGAGCGTTCAAGACGCCGAGTTGCTGTCGTTGGGTTTGATTGATTCGGGTTCGCAGATCCTCGAGATGCTGTTGATAGATCACACTGGACTGGGGTCAGCTTAGATCTCCCCAAGTCACACTCTCGAGCACGACTACGACCGGATGCAAGCTGCTTGTGAAATGTTTGTCCAGGGAGCGTGTAACTCCTAGAAAAATCCCAATCACCAGGCAGCCTGTGGAGGATGCGGATCGAGGAACGGTCAGCAGACACTTACCTGGTTGCACGGCTTCACATCACAACGCGAAGCAGTTTGCTAGAAGGAAACGCAGATGATGCAGTTTTTCAGGACGGCCAGACACCAGCTTTTCGGTGTGACGAGATGCAGATTATTTCATGCAGCTGTCGATCGTGTTGGCAGGCTGCGAAGTGTGCTGGACGATAAGGAAGCTTATCATAGGTCGAGATACCCCGTATGCGGAGACAATCGGTGCCACGATGACGAGGCTGAGTTCTACTCTGCTTTGTGTGCAGACGTGCTGCAATGAGCCAACACATCTGTGGTGACCTTAAGTATCGTGGTAATTGTCACACCGGAGACGATGATATTCCCAGTCAGTGTAGGCTACAGTGAAATTGTTCGATTTGACTCATGCCGTTCGACGCAGAGTCCTCCAGGCTGTAGGCTCCGTTCTCTTGGAGGCAGCAGTGCAGGTAAGGCTGAATCTCCCTAGTCAACCCCTGGAGAAAGCTTGGGCATGGACAGGGAATCAGGGATTCAGGGATACTGCCCCATAGTTTGAGCTCACCGATTACAGTAAATTCAGTAATACAGGGCGGGTCAGGGGCATCACGGGCTACACGGGGAATAATATACCACTCTGGGCTGCTTATCTGAGTATCTCCAAGTCGCAGCGCTTCCTACCCTCCAACCCCTGAAAAGACGAGCGCGGCAGCCGGCTTGTGGAGTACAGTGGAGACTGTCGTAGAGTACCTGGTGGAGTAAGCTGGAGAGCCGACCGCATTCCGTCTCACTTGGGTCACAATGATGTATTGAAATCAGGAAAAGATAATGGCCGAAGATCTCTCCATATTTGCCTTCAACTTAATCAAGAAAATGCGGGAGTTTTTGCAGAAGACAGTGCTGATCAGGCCCATTATCCGACACGAAGAGAGAGACCGCTAGAGATCGCTGGAGAACTACTCGAGAATTCAAAAAGTAATCGACGATGTTGCTTTAATCATACAATTGCGTTGGATACATGCACTGATTTGGCGGTTGTATCTGGAATGCGAAACATATATAATGATTACAGGAGCTCGACATGAGCGGAACCGCAGTAGCTGGTTGTGTCCCGATCAAAATCACTGAAGGGATGGGAAAAAGTTTCATTGATGATTCCATCCCATCTTCTATTTGATGCATAACTACCTCCGTAGAGATTCGTTCCTCATCAGAATGAACAAGATGCCGTTGATACTCGAGATACTCGATATCCTATGCAGAACGTCACGCGAAAACCGCTCATAAACCCTTCCGTAATGTGCAATCCGTAGTAAGCAGCCAGAGCTCAGGAAGAAGATCCGTACAAGTCCCCAAAGAGGTGTCCAAGTAAGTTTCAACCCGTGAGCTATCATGATGCACCTAAGCTTCCTCACTCTCAGCTTCCTCGCTCTCGCCTCCACCCTCCTCCATCTGGACGTCGCCATTCTCCTCGACTTCAGCATTTTCGAAAGCCTTAGCAACCTCGGCAGCCTCGGCTTCAGCTTCAGCATCAGCACCAGTGACAGTGTTCTCAGCATCGTTACCAATGTAAGCGCCCTTAGCACCGACCTCGCCCTTCTTCTCCATGATCTCCCACTTCTTTTGAAGACCAGCAGAGGAGTACTCGGAACCAACAGCCTTGAACAACTCAGCAATCTTGTTCCACTTCTCCGCTTCAAGCTTCTTGAAAGCAGCCTTAGAATCCTCCTCAACTTGGACCTTGAAAATGGCAAGCTTGCGAGCCTAGAAAACAAACAATTAGCATGCTGGAATGGAGAGTTAGAGAAGTACAGCAAGGTGACCTACATCACCAGCCTTCCACTCGACAGCCACAGCACGAAGTCTCGTCTCTTTCTTGCGCAGAACATCCTTGCCCGGGACGATACCAGTGACATCAGTCCAAGCCTTCTGAATGTCATCCCAGCTGTTGCCCTCCTTTCTCATTCGGACCAACAACTTGTCACCCTCAGAGAAGTCCTCAAAGCACTCGGGGAAGGCGGTCTTGGCGGCAGCTTTGGTGGTGGACTTTGGGGTCTTAGCGGGGGTGGCGGTAGCCTTAGTCTTTTGCTTCTTGGTAGGAGTTTCATTCTCATCGCCGCTGGCCTTGGGCTTGGTAGCGCGCTTCTTGGACGAAGCAGCAGGTGGGGTAACGGGAGCGGCATCTGCATCTGTATCTGCATCTGCATCCTCGGACTTGGTTATGGCCTGAAAGATATACGTCAGTGAACATAATGCAACAAACTTGGAGTTCTGTGATAGGAAGCTCGATGTTTATAATCGTAGGTCGAGGTACTTGCCTCAGTTTTGACTTCCTTCTTTACCTTGGGAGTACGCTTCTTAGCAGGCTTAGGGGTGGTTGGCTCTTCGTCTTCATCATCGTTCTCATCCTTCTTGACCGGAGTCTTCTTGGGGGCGGCCTTGCGCTTAGCAGGAGTCTTCTTGCCAGCTTCAGCGATAGTATCACCGTTGTCCTGGATGTGAGATAAATGTTAGATATTTCAAACACGAGCAATGTAGGGTTGAAATTGCAGAAATATTCGACTTGAAAAGCTGGCAAAAAAGAAAGCCAGGCGCGGGGCAAGAGCAAAGATATATTAGGTATGACAAGAAGTCAAGGGCGGGGAAGCTTAATATTCATTGTGAAAATGTTGCTTCACATTGAAAATGAGAGCCTTCAAGATGAGGTTCAGCCATGAATCAAAAGTTCCAGCGAACCAGCATGGATTGAAACAGGAGTGGGGATGAGAGTAATGGCGATAACATTAGGGGTAGCCATGGAGGAGGCAGTTGATCTTCTTGACTCACCTTAGAATCACCATTGCTGGCAGCAGCCTTCACAGGCAAGGTGGGAAGGGGGACGGCCAGGTTGGGGAAGGTAGTATCAGACATCTTGATGGATGTTGAGCCGTTGGATGTTCTGATCTTTGGATGCTCGAGTTGATTTTGTATCTTAGGATGGGTTTGTAAGAGTTCCAAGTTGATTTGCAAATGCGATTTTCGCGGATGGTCGCGAAAGTTGAGGTTGGAAGCTTGTTGTGGATCGTAAGGAAATACACGGCGAGGCTGGCGGTTTTACTTATATTCAGTTGGCCAGAGAAAGCGAGCTAAACTGGCTCAGACGGTGCTATTGAAGTGAACTGTAGGTAGATAATAAGTTCTAGAAGAATCAAGGCCTGTGAAGAATTGTTCATATTGTCGATTCCAGAGCAGGACAATGGTGGTGATGCTCTGAATTGGGGAGTTTTTCTGCAGCTCAACGATTCCAATTACTCGGAAGCTTTCCAATAATACAGCCAGCAACTTCAAGGTCAACGATTTTTGAAAGAAAGTACTTGCATTTGTTGGAAGATGAGTCAATGAAAGCATGCCAACCAACACGAACCACAACCTTCTAAACCCCTCCTCTAGTACATCAAAGAGCTCCATCTTGCACACCGGGAAGCGTCCACCAACCTCCAACTCACAGTAAGCCTCTGGTAGGTTCGAGATCCATTTTCTCGAGGCGAACGGACAACAGTTTCTCACCTTTTTAGTCACTTGGTATTCTGCGGTACTCGACCTCGAGCTCCAGCATGGAAGGTATACAGAAACTTCTGGGCCCACAACCGCAGGCTCCAACGCTATGCTGAGTACCTTGAGCTAATAATGAAATTTTTGATTGTCTCTCAACACTGCGTTGAATATCATGGTCATGTCTTCTTGAAGTCGTAGGTTGAGAGATTACGTAATCATATTAGTGTTCGGCTTTTGATCACGTGCCTTTTACAATCTACCCTCTTATTCACTTTTCATCGAAAACATGTTCTTAGGGTGACCAGAACCCATCTCTCAAAACCCTGCCATGCCTCGCCCAGCTCTACCGAATGATCACGCGACTGTGCTGATATGGTGTTGTTTGCTTTTGGTACATTGAGCACATGCAAAGCACGAGGCACTCAAGTTTGCTCATGCGTACGAGTCTCGACTCTGTGACCTTGATCTCGAAATGAATCATTTATCCAACGTCTACCATGCACATGGTAGCTGCTCATTCCCTCGCAGATTCAGTACAGACACGAAGGAAAGTTGTGCCAAGACTTGTACCAAGAATTCCATCCATTATTGGCGACTTCGCTGTATTTCTCCATGGCCGTAAATCTCCAGAGTCATCCCATACCTGAAATGAGCTCACATCTTCAAGAGAATGGCGTGTTATTTCTGATCAGTCGATTTTACGAATGAAAGTGCTTTCGGACTTCGGACAATCTTTCGTGAGATCGTGTAGAGGTTTAAGTCTGCGATATCCATTGGCTTCCAACGTTGCGCGAAAAAGGCATCCTGCATAAATTTATCGCTATGGTAGGAGATCAAAAGAACTGCCTCGTTCGTCAGCTCGAGATCCACCTATCGGATGTCAACTTTCGCGAAGTTTGCAGCCAACTTTTTACCGCCATCTGTTATTGTGTGCAGAAATGAGTTGGCATTGCGTGTTGACATTTCTCTATATAGCTTGTCTTTGGTCTCAGATATCCAGCAGCCAACTCAAACACCCGTTCCACCCAGTCAGTGTTGAGCAACATCCAATATACTGATGTTGTGTCGAAATCGCTGTCGGCGAGCAGATTGCAGATGCCTCCTTAACCGGGGCCTTGTCAAGGAGAGAAACTCCGAACTCCCAGTCTTTATCGAATCGAGCAGCACGGGCCCGAGAAGAGTCTCGCAATATCATTTGAAAAACACCTACCCAGTCATCTTGAGCCACCTTCGAAAGTCTGGCAATCGTGTCATCAACCCGGTAGACCGCATCAAACCCTTTTTCGGTACCATCGAAGAGTATGAAGACGCTGAAAATGCGATGAAGCTGTTAATATCTACTCTCGACGGATGCCAAGACACGGGGTGCCCAGGTTACGCCTATAATCCTGTATTCGAGTCTTCATTGAAGGAGTTACAACAAAGTATTCGCCAACAAGATCCATTTTGGTACGAAGAAGCATCTGAACGATACCTTAACATCTTTAATTCTTTCATCAATCTTCAACGCCCGTGGGGTCGCAGGGATCTACTTCACCCGCGACTTGGCCCGAATTGCCCTGACAGACCTACTGGTCTGGGTCCTCATATAGAGCCCTTGATTCGACAGATGGGTTTGCGTTTCATGCCAAGCATGGCGGAAGGATGTCCTCAAATTGTTCTTGACCACCTTCACAATCATTACGTTATTTCTGGGAACGATACAGCAATTCTTGGGAGAATGATCGAACAATTGCGATTCGATGAACAGATTCAGTTGTTGATGTGGGCAGAACATCTGGCCATATATTATGGAAGCATTTTCGCGTGGAAGGTCGCGCAGGTTGTGCGCGGTTTACCGACAGACAATATAACGTTTGGACAGTGGTCGCAGCAAATACAACAGATGCGACAGATGGGATTAATCTGAAGGGTTAGGTCTGTTTCTATGATCAGTGATATTCTTGTTCTGTCTGGTATTCCCTTTTGCCTTGACGCCACTGAACCTATGGATAGGCAAAAGATACTGATTGCCTAACTGATCCGGTATGTCCCATCTGCTGGAGGCAGTGGATGCAAATACAAATGAGCTGATTCAATTGTTCGAATTTCCGAAGCTCCAGAATAGTCCTGCCTCCGGGCCAAATACGGGTTGCAGAAGGTGAATGACTTCTGGTCCATAAGCAGACTCGTTGCTCCATTGACAGTCCATACGGTGTTGCAGTCGACATGACAGATGATCGGCAGGATGCATTGTGATGCTTTATTAGTCTGAAATCGGGGATTTAACAACCGTGCTCGGCGGGAAGGGTGAAATTTGGTGGGGCGGCGTTTCCGTCTTCGATCTGGTGTATGTGCATTGTGAAGAATAGGATAATTTGACTCCATTAATCTATGAATCCTTGCTTGCTTGTACTCGTAATGCAGCCGCTCATATCACTGACCTTGAAGATGACCGCAGAAATGTTATCAGTGATAAACACAAATGGGATTTGATTGGCTCGACCTGCCTAGACGAATTGCAGTTGATTGTCAAGAATAAGCAAAATCCTTTCCCACTCATGACGGGGGTTAGTTTCTGTTGGTTGTACAAAACCAACAAACCAATTAAAGCAGCTAAGGTCATGTGACCATCACAATCAACGATTCGACTTCGCCCGACGGCACCTCAACATTACGACCTTGCGACAGAGCACTCCTCCACGACATGCCATCGCCACGTGGACTACTTCTTGTTCATCAACGGCTCTATCGCTCATCATCTTGAGCTGGCGATCTGGTCTCTCCCGCTCGCATGAAGCGACGGAAACATGGCACCTACCGCGGAGACCGTCAAACTGCTCAGATGGAGCCAAGAGGAGACCGATATCCTCCGCCAGATGACCAACGATCAACTTGAATTGGAGGCACAGGACAGTTCGTTGGTGATTTCTTGGACTTCGCATTGGAAGAAGGTTTCGTCGCGCCTGAAGGAGCATGGGTACAACAGAAGCGCGACAGCTTGTCGAGGTATTTGGAAACGTGGACTTGGCGCCCCACGAACGGTGAGGATAACCATTACTTGAATCTTTGAATACTTCGATTGTGCTCGCAACTTGCTAGATATGTGCTTCATTGTATTTTTATCCTGATTTGTTGACGTCGCGGTCATCGCTCCGTTCGCTCGTGACACTTCTGGTTGGGAAAATGCTGATTGAGTGGTGCTATAGAATAGGGATGCTGCTGGACCAGACTGGTGAGTGCTCTTTCTAAAAATTACTCTTTACCGGAGAGAGCGAGAGGATATTCGAGAGAGAGTGGCATAACTCCAGATATTTTGTCAGTAGGATGCTAACTCCGAAATGTAACAGGGATGAAACCGAGCATGAAATATTAGTCCACATGACGAAAAAACAACTGCGCCTTGAGGAAGACAACCCCTCAGCCGAGATCCCATGGACAAAACACTGGGAAAAAGTATCGCTTCAATGTAAGTCTTCCAAAAGGAGAAATTTAATGTGGCGGTCATTTCATGATTTTACTCGTGAAGATGTCCCGAGATCACTGACTCTGGCCTTCAACTTATGAGAAGATTGCTAAATTACTTTTCCTGTAGTGGAGGAGGAAGGCTACAACCGAACCCCTGACAATTGCGATGCTTACTGGCAGCTTGTTGACAGTGATATGGAGGTGGCCTCTGAGCTAGAGGACGATGATCAGTCGCCAGAAGCTGAAGAGGATGTTAGCCCACAAGATTTTACAGTCACGTCTCCCCAGATGTCTAAGAATACTACATGGAGCCCTGAAGAATACGAGAACTTACTAGGACTCTTAAAAGCGCGGCGAGAACATGAGGAGAAGTGGGGATTGGAACAGCTAGAAGGCAAAAACCTTTGGGTTAAGATTGCCCAAATGCACAAAGCAAGTGGTTATGACAGAACTTATGAGGCTTGCAAGACATTTTGGAATAGGCAAGGCAGAGGGAAAAGGGGATTCGACGACCAAACAAAGCATACGGATTCAAGCACAGCCCAGGCGAGTACAAACCAGTCGAATAGTGTCGAATCAAAGTCGAATTTTCCTCTGTGTTCGACACGCAATGGAGGTGTTGAGGAATCAGGTACGTGTTTCGGACCCTCTGAACTTCTTGAGCATAAAACTTACTGATATTCAAGGAAACGAGCATGATATCTGCCGAAATCCCGCTATCGAAGCATTAAGAGAGTTCCATGAGGAGCACTCGACTGAATCCCCAGACCCAGTCATCACCAAGTTGAGGAGCTCAAACGTTGGTATCGACGATTCTGACCATGATAGAGACAGTACTGCTCCAGCTACATTTGAAAGTAAGTGCTACACGTTCGTTCCCCTTAATGACAGCTAACGGTTTGTAAAGGGAAGGAGCGCAAGATAGGAGCTACCAAAGTTCGTATGACTCCTGAGAAACGGTATGTGACTTATGAATTTTGAATTACTCAGACCAGATTGTTGAGTTTTCTTTTATTCCCCCTCCCTCGAATGACGACTAATGTATGGATCTCTTGTAGAGCTGTACTCGAAGCCGAAGTTGCAAAGAACAGCATTATAACTACCGAGAGAAAGCAAGATTTGGCCCAGGAGCTAGGCATAGAGTTTAAAACTGTCAAGGTATGATCATACTGACTGTCATCATCTCCGCCATGCAACAATTTGAATTTGCACCAATATCAAAAAGACTGATTCTTATAGAACTGGTTTTCCAACTACAACGTGAAAGCCCGCAAAAGTCAAGGATCGCTGCCAATAATCCCGACAGAAAAATCCGTAATAGGAGGCGACTTTGACAATTCTTTTGATGACAGTCATGCAAACCTTTCTGGTCAACAGATCAATCTAGTTTCAGGCACTTTATTGTCAACGCCCAATGATGAGTCTGTGGATGCCAAAGCCGGCGAACCAGTGACAAGCACAAAGCGTCCGCTGGATCAGGAAGACCTGCTACGCGATGGACCACCTTTCAAGAAGTCTCCTTTACCCCCAGCCGAGAGATATCTGCAGCAAGAAATTTCGCCAGAAAGGGAGCGGCCCACACCTAATTCAGGTTTCAATGTGAGTACAACCGATTCATATCCGATCGACCTGTATTGATCGCGTTCACTCAGCCCGTCAATGCCACGTCAAGTCATCGTCCTCCTGTGCCGTACTCGCAGCCTCCTAACAATCTTCCTCAACCGCCTATTGCCCCATCTACTACTGCTTTCTGCGTCAATGGCTCCGAAACTCAGGCAAGTTTCAAAAATAGCCCCACAACCAAAACTTCACCTTCAACGCCATGCCCCACACAGAATGCTACTCTACAAGCCGTGGATTCACCCCAGACTACTTCGTATCCCACCAGAATGATATACAACGACCATGATCGCGGAACTAGCAATGACACTCTGGGTGAAGCTGACGAGAACGGATTGGTGACGCAGCGAGCCGCAACTACCGCTAATAATACTAAAAAGCACGAGGTCAGAAACGATGGGTACACTTTCATCGATTACACAGGTGCAAATGAGGATCACAGACAATTCTCTAGGGATAGACCCGAAGCATCTGGCGGTCGTAAGCCATCTGATCTTGACCGGTCGGAGCTACCTCCCTACCCTACACAGAACACTTTTCATATGGTCTCCACCGTGGAGAAGCCCAGTGCTGTGCTTCAAACTGTGCAAGCGATAGGGGCGTCCCAGGTCGATTCTGGTTCAAATCCAGCCATACAAGACATGACCGTCAAATCAGCATCTACTCCGGCTGATGAAGACCCCAAAGCAACCGCCTATCGAACAGTGCAGAAATTCGGTTACGAGATCGAGGCTCTGAAACAAAGCCGTGATATGCACCGTACAACAATCTATGGAATCGAGCAGCAACTTTCCACTTTCATGCATAGACGTAACGAGATCGAAAGAGCAAAGCAGGCTGAGATTCAACGCATTCTACAGATAATCGAACAGCAGTTTGAAGGCCAGCAGTACGTATCCAGCGAAATCACCATACTCCAAAACGTCACTAGAGGTTTACTAACCCTGCCATCTGCAATAGGGCGACTTTGCGACAGCAAGAAAACCAGATGCAAATGTCACGAAGTACCGAGCTCGACAAATTCCATAAAAGCACGTCGGACCTAGCGAAGAAGGAGAAAGGCCTGGCGCGATGGCAGGGAATCATCGATTTCTACGAAAACGAAAGCGAGGATTAGATGTCGAAGAGAAGGCGCTGCGATGGATATGGTGTGGTGGAGTTTGGTTTCCGTCAGATTCGCTCCATCGCATCGATGGCTGTGAGATACAATGTGGAAAGGTCTGTACTATTTGAATACGGGATGGGAATGTTCTCGAGTATGGTTTTCGACGCATTGTTCCGCGAGTGGTTTATCATGATACCATCGCCATTTGCGTGTGCATTTGTAATTTTTGTCTTTGATACATACGGGGTCTTTCAACCAATCCGAAAGTTGCTTAATGATAGTTCCTTCAATACAATACAATCTCACCGAATCGCTAGCTGTTCTTGAGTGTTTCGAATCGCTTCTTGAAGGCAGAAAAGTCCGTCCTGATGACCCAAGATATAATCTATATCTTTCGACCCCTCTATATTGATTTCAAAATCTATTCAGAAGGCTAGAACTCTATAGGTATCTATCTACATTGACACTCTCCTATCCTCCTCCATCATCGTAATACACTGTACACAAGAATCTATCCCACCGCTTCCTCGTGTGGACACATTGATCTCGCATTGAATGCACACTTACCACAGCACACAACTTCGAGTCTTCACCCCCAGAACCACCCCACTCGGATACTCGGACGGCTAGGAATTGGGCCGTATATAAATACATGCATTCCCATCATCGTACTCACTGCTCACCTCGTACCCCCGTCGCCGAGGCCTAGTACCCTGGGAAGCTGCAGTTGCAGTTCCCGAATCTCAATCTCAACACGGGACAGGAGAGGCAGGCCCATCAGCAGGCCAAGGCCATCGGACATTCCTTCAGGCAAAGCAACATACCGAACCCCTTCCAGACATGGGAAATTGTAAATTGTCCAGTTGCATAAGGATAGTCCTGGTTCGATCCACGCTTCTCCAATTCCTTGAGATCGTGCTCATCGAGAGATGAGATGTTGGAGATGTGGCAGCTAAGCGCTAGATTAACAAATCACAAGTGCGTTACCCGATGATTGACATGGAGCATCGTTTGAAACGAAATGCTCTACTTGCACGAGATATGATGGCTGGAAACGCTATATTTCCACAGGACGTTGGTACGTGCTAGCTCTCGCACTACCATCGATGTGAGGGGTAGTCTACCCCTCACATCGATTCGCATTCCAACCCGGGAGGCGTCTGTCTTCATCTCGGGTTCTCGGAGCCCACTTCACATCTCGACGACCCCGACCCACCCTCGGCGGTGCGTGCCGGAAAGGACGAGCGCATTCCAGCGTATGTATGGCTGATACGCGAAGCGACGTCTGATCCAGGACCTCACATCAAAATCAAGAATGCAACAAACCCCCACGTGCCCAGACCTGATGCCGGCTGGTGCAGGATGATGATGACTTGACCGGGCACTTGACAGGCAAGACGCTGCATGTGAGGAATGTAGAAAGAAAAGCGGTGGATCAATACGAGGTATTGTTACACGAGCGAGTTGTACTTTCCTTTACATCTACGTCTTCACTCACAGCAGGAATGGTGATGAGGGCGTTTAGGTCTGGAAGATTTCTCTCCTCAGGGGATTCCCACGATGAGCTGAACGACTGGCATTCTCGCTCTGCTATGTCGTGCTTCTGCATAACGGTGGCTTCGAAGCGCCATTCCCGCGGTTTGGGAACCGGACGGGCGTGTGCAGCGAGAGCTATTCCGAGCCCATGGTAGCCTGGAGACGAACGTAGCGATACTTGTGCGAGGCTGCGACTGCAAGGGAGGTCTCGTCGACGTTCTAGAAGGACGTCAAACAGCCAGCAGACGCACAACGGGCGTGCTTTATGCTTCATGAATGGCTGCTACGCCTCTGAGCTGGAATGGTATGCATGGTGCAAACATCGAGCAATTTCTCTTCCGAGGGCGGATCGAGGGCTCGAGGGCATGAGATTCTGGCTGAGGCTGGGCGTGTGGCGGGATCGTTCGAGACTAAGGATTTGCCGGTTTGGAGGTTGGGATTTCGGACTCTGCCGAGTGTGTAACGATGCGGTTCTCCGTGACTGCCTGGGTGTATGGCCGCGGAACATCATGCAGATAGCCTTGCTGCTGAAGCCACCAAAGGGCTCTTGGGGCGGACATTGCCTAGAAGTTGCGATTGGACGAAGAGGGTTGAATGCGAAGCAGAAATACCCCTTGATATCATATCATATGTTCCGGCGCCGTACGCCGCAGGAAGTAGTCATGGATTTGCTTTTTCGTCGCTTGAGCACTTGTGTCGTGCATGGTGGCTACAATCGCATGCTGGTTGAGAGCCGCGTTGACAACGGTGGGGAAAAGAAAATGTATCAAACGAGAGACTGATATTAGACTCCTAATCCATTGGCACCACTTCCCTCTTGTAGAACCCAGGGATCGGTGTGTTCTTAATGGGAAGGTGCTCAATCACTTGGATCTCCGAAGAGAATCCATCTTTCGAGGTATGGTACCGGGTCCCTGCACCTGTGCAACGAGCGGTGACACTGTGTGATCAAGATCATGCTCTGGACTGGTTCCCAGGCACCGCATAGCTTTTCATGGCATGTTGATCGGCGTGGACGTCAAAGTGATCTGATCTATTGGATCGTGGGCCCGCTTTTGCAGTTACGGTTACCAATGTATTGAATACGGCACAAATGTATTGAGATGGGCAGCAACTAGCGAAGAGAGTGACCTGTATTCCTACAGGTCAACATTACCCGGTACTGATGTCGCCGATTCATCGTCTTCTCGGAAAGGTTGAGCAATGATGGCACACACTATGCCGATCACAGCTCGCTGGCTTGCCGGGCAGATGTATCAGTTACCTTCTCCCAGGTACCCAAGCCCAAGTACAGGACCTTCGATAATCAAGCCAATCAATAGGCAGACCGCCAAGATTTAAGCTTTTGACAGATATCTGCTGTTGTCAAAATGACTGGTAGGGAAGAAGTTCGCAAGCGAACAAAGAGAAAAAAGTAAGGGTTCGGGAGGGAGTCACGGTTGACAAATCAGATGTAAGAGAGAGAGAGAGAGACGGCAAAATAAATCAATCTGGCCGCCAAATATGCGGCATACTCTAGCCAAAGCTTCCTTGCTCGCCGTGCCTGCATGATCTCCCTGATCTGCGACTTGTGGCTTTCTCATCCCTCGGGCTCTGTGAGTGGTCGTGGTGCTCGGGAACCTACCCAGTGCCACCCACCTGTCACCCTTTCAGCTGACTGGGAGATGGACATGGGGTAGGAATGCGTAAAAGCCTACTCAGCCACATTGAATGCGAATACCTCGACGTGGATGGGCACTCCGTACTCGTACTATTGAAAGGCAAAGGGCCACGGCGAAAGTTGGGGTGGGAAAAGGGGAAGCCTGACCCATCTGGACGATTGAGTCTTCAGCTTCTATGACGAGCCTTACGCCCCCCCCCCCCCCCTTCGTGATCTATTTGTAGCTGCATTACATGCACATGATGGATGTTGATGGATGTTGATGGGGGTGGTTGACGCCTCAAGTGGTTGCGAAGTGCTAGTGATGAGCCCCGTTCTGTCCAGTGGTGAGCGGCGATGACCTCCCCTGGTGACCGATTTGAATGATGAGATACGGGACAGCACGAGTGCGAAATGCGAAATGCAAAATGCAAATGCAAATGCAAGGTGTGCAATGGACTATTAGTCTATTAACCATGCAGCCCTCAGCAGGAGGATGGTGGCGAGTGAATACGACGATTATGGAATCATCTGTCGAAAGTCAATGGTCTTCCAGCCTCCAGGTGATGCGAGTTGAGTGTTATTATTATTATTATTAAAGTGTGTGCCTCATACTGGTGATACATACCTACTTACATACCAGTTGTCCACACACATACCTGTTCCATCTCTCTGTCTCTCTGTCTCTCTCTCTCTCGGGAAGAGAGGGCCGAAGAGGCCTGCGCCGTATCTCCCACTGCTTCTTCCCTTGTCCTTGTAGATGCAGTACTTACAGTACTTCCCTCCCTCCCTACCCCCTACCCCCTACCTCCGTAAAGTACAGGACACTAAACAGTGCCGTATAGTCCAATCCCGTTCAGGCATAGACTGAGAGAAAGGGGCCCCTGAACTGACACACCCGCAAGGCTCCAAACACGATCCCCCGGCGTCGATCGTCTCCCGCCTGTCAAGTCTCTGCCAGCATTCCAACCCTCTCTGCCGTCCATCACCACCACCCATTCCCCACTTGCCTGCGCTCCTCCTTTCAGCGCGCACTATCAAATAATGGCACGCAGAGAAATTGGATGGATGAGGACAAATATCAATATTGGTGGACCCTGACCATCCGACCCTTTCCCGGCCATTCGGGCTGTCTGGACGATCCCGATCAGCACTGCTCTGTGCCCAACGACTGGCTGTCGTCACAACTTGCCAGCGAGATGAGCTCCTTCCGCCGCTCTGGCCCCCGATTCGATATTTTATCATATTTGAAATTGCAAAGTATTGGGGAATTTGGTACGGAGAATTCAAATAAGAGGAAGATGGTCGTTCAATGGGGAACGGATCATTACGCAAGAATCTTCACCGTGGCTGGGGTCGTGATACGGGTTGGTACAATACCCCACATGCACATATCCGTACAGCGGGACAGCGGATGTCTGGGAGAGGGAGAGGGATAGGCATAGGGAGGTAGGGAACTAGGTAGGGAGGGAGGTAGCCAGGGAGTAGGGGAGGATCCTGCCAGTGTGTGAGATCAATCTGATGGAGTGAGATTGATGAAGTGAGATGAGATGAGATGAGATGAGACGAGACTGTTGATGACCATGAACAGGAATGATGTTGATGATTTGGATGTTGTTGATGACCACGAACAGGAAACAATCAGCCATAAACAATGAATGGCCATACCTGGTTAGGTGGGCACTGGGCAGATGAGTGACAACCATCTCCTCTTTCGACGATTGATTCCTTACCTGTTGTTTGCCCTGTCGAATGGGTGGGCAAATTGGTACATAATTAATAAATAAATAGGTAATCAATCAAATTCTCCTCTCCTCCACCCGCAGTGGATCTTACCCTCCTCAAGTGCCGGGAAGGAAGTCTCACCTTGCCGGCATCTCAAATGACACGCTTGACGCGTTGACGTCGCACGTAATTGCACCCACGAGTCCGACAGCTTGGATCTGGATCTGGATACGGGAGGTCGAGGGTTGCTTACTTGCTTGGTCCATCCATCCATCTATCCGCTACCCAACTCGTAGTCGGGCACGCAGAGACGGCGTGCATGTTTATGTTTGTAGTTGAAGCTGATGATGTACTCTACAGTATGTGTCTACTGCATGTACAGTACGTATCTACGAAGTACTATGACGGTAAGGAGGTCCGCCCGTGCAACCTCACCTTACCCAACTCAGGGGAAAGGGAGAGGTGAGATCAACTAGCCTCCAATCCAGTTCGACGATGGGGAATATATGGTAACTCCATCTGCATTGAGAGCCCTGGTCAAAGTGAGATCGGCCTTTACATTTCACTCGTATCTGTGATGTGCAGCGCGCATGCCACTTACAGCGCAGCGTCAACACAAACTAGCCCTCTTCAATCAATCGATTGACTGGAATTGAATGCACATCAATCTACCTGGCTGGCTGGCTGGCTTGCTGGCATTCACTCACAGTTTCCAAAGAGCAATGAGATTGTGCATCCGTGATGTGGAATTCTCGAGGGACGCCTCTCTAAAAATAATAACTCGGGGCTTAGCTGCCTTTGGAAGATTCCCAGTCCTCGACGGACAAGGGGATGCCGCGGCGGATGTGACGCTATTCCCACTTCAGGCCCCCTGTCAAGCCTGACCGAGAACCCTGAGGGTTGGGAGGACCGTAGAGGGATAGCTGTTGATAGGGATGTCCGAGCAACGGAAAGCTCCCACGGAGAGAAAAAGTTGAAAGGAAAAAAAAAATTGAAAATGTTTATGGGAGAGCAAGGCCAGAAAAGCCGCATTCGGGTCGATCAACAGCAGGAGCAGAGGTTGTCACCGCTTTTCTCTGTGCATCCAAACCATCCAGCCATCCAGCAATCACTCACTCGA
Organism: Hyphodiscus hymeniophilus; assembly: GCA_016508695.1. Classification (NCBI taxonomy): domain Eukaryota; kingdom Fungi; phylum Ascomycota; class Leotiomycetes; order Helotiales; family Hyphodiscaceae; genus Hyphodiscus; species Hyphodiscus hymeniophilus. The sequence continues at coordinate 1,050,661 of VNKQ01000016.1, read as the reverse complement.
CGTGCAATGGGAATTGCTTCTGCATAGGCTCAAACTACCCTTCCTTCGACCAAACAGAGTCCTGCTCTCTTAGCTCCGCACACACGAGTCCAACAGCAGCAGCAGCAGCAGCATCATCATCATCATAATCATCCTCCACCTCCACCTCATCCCTCATCCTCCTACCACAAGTCGCCGAACATTCGGGTTTCGTGCTTCGACCTCGATCTTCTGCAGCTCCCCAACGGTCGATGTACGAATTGCACACAGCAGTGAAGGAGATGGCGGCATAATACATTGTACTCCCCCATATCCCCTTAGCTTTCCTCCACAAAGGCTCCGTCGTCTCCGTCGGTCAACCTGAGGAACCTGCACCAAAGAAAGGCTGGCTGCCTCATATCCTCCATCCTGTCGCTACCTACTGTGTTCGCCTCAAGGACACTTGACGCCCTTTATTTTTTTCTAGCTACAGACCCTCTCATTCATGCTTGCCTGCCATTCTACGCTACTCGAGAGGACCCATAATAATCGTCGGTGACAAGTACTTGTCTGCTCTGCTCACCAAAGTCGCTCGCTGTCTATTACAGTTCTCTGCTCAGACGAGCCGACGAGCCAACAGGACACTCCTAGGCTTACGTCCTCGCTCACACACAGCCCTCACTCACCATTAAAGCCTTCCACCTCCCCGCGTGCCCCGACCTTCCTTCTAATAATAATCATAATAATCCAGCCCGAACATCCGCGAGGCAGATACACCCTACACATACACATCTCCATACGCACACACGTCCAACATATGCCAAGTCCCAGCGCGGCTCGTTCACAGACTCACGTATTCGCCCGAAGGACTCTCTGCCCCGTCCATTCCAATCCTGCAGACGCAACCGCCACAGCTTTTCTACTTCTGGCGCCTGGTCGATTCCTTGCCGGTCCGGTGTACACCCTGGAAAATCGACCTCGACCAGACAATATATACATTTATACATACGTGTGTGTGTTTGCCCAGAAACTCAGCGTCCACTTAACACTCAATCTAGGCTTGGAGGGTTAAGATTGGGTAGGAGAGCAGACTCGGGAACGACAGATATCTCGACCTCTTGGAACCTGGAATCTCGAGCCTTGCAAGCAGTACAAGTACCCGTATTTGCCAGTTCCAGACTCCAGTACCTGCCAGTATCCTCCAGTAGCTAGCTACTCACCTACCCGCCTGCACGATCCTAGGTAGGGCATTGCAGCATTTTCCCTTCCAGCCCTTTGGAGGCGCCGGAACGCTGCGATCTCCGTTTCGCTTGGTGTGACCCCTTTGATCAGATCACTTTCAGCCATCAGCCGCCCTTTTTCGCGCGCACGAGATCCGAGTGGAGGAGGAGGAGGAGGAAGAGGGGGGCCGCCTGCGCAGGACGGACTAGCAGTTGAGTTACCTTAGCTCAGCCAGCTCCTCACTACCGTACTAGCCCTGCCTGGGATCGATTTCCCAGCTCGACCCTTTCGAGTCGGTCTGCATCTCCCGATTCTCCCACGCCCACCCAGGGTCCCCCACCAATATCCGTCCAATCCATCCATCCACCATCTCTGTTTGCAAACTCGGCGCTACTGAATGGGAAAAGGCCTACCTACCTAGTATTATCTAGTATACCGACCTTATTTCTCTTGGGAGTCCGTCTTCAGACCCCACCATCAACGACACAGTGGGTACTGTACTTACTTACTCCCCCAGTACATTCACTCACTACCCACCCATCACCCTAACTACATACTACTTACTCTACTTACTCTACCTACCTTGCTACCTCACACGCATGGTACGCCTCACACACATAGCTCGTACTCCGTACAAGGAATATGATCCATATGCGAGATCCAGAACGAAGTCAGCTTCTCATACAGAAAATACTTCGCAACAGGAAATTGAGGCGGTACCAACGTTCCGAGGCGATCTCTGATATTCAAGAGTGTCCATGTCCATGGACTGTAGTACTCGTACGGCATGCTGTGACGCTTTAGTGAGCACCAGCTGAATATGCAAAGCCTGTCAAGATCATTTCTTCCTTTCCATTCTCGGGCAAATTTCTAATCGGGGAGTGGCAATATTCCCTGATTATTACATAGAAATCGGAAAGGCTTCTATTATTTCACTTAAACATGCTCCTATTTATCTCGCATTTCCACCATCACACAACGCCATGGCGTGCCATATTTTGTGGCAGTTTCTCCTCTTATTTTCCATCTGCGAAGGGCAGTGTCCTCTTAAATCTGACGCATACCTTGCATGCATCTTGGAAGCGAGTTTGAGAAGGCTCAATTGAGAGTATTCCCGTTTTCCATCGTGGGCTCTTTCTGGGATGTGGGCCACCGTGTGGCCCGAACAGAAGTCGCTATTCGCCTATCAGTGATGCCCTTGACCTGCCCTTAACCAACACCACTCCACCAGTGCACCAGCGAGTAAGATTTGCAGGGTTGTACAGCAGATACCTTCTGCGAGCCTCACCTCTCCATAAGTGCTGTTGACGGGGGGAGGGTCTGTATAATGCGAACTTTTTGCATCGATCGAATCAGTAGAATGTTCTGTACAAGCTATGTGTCTGGGCGTCGGGTGTCAAAGTCTAGAATTGTATTGATACTTTCCGGCACTCAGAAACCAAAATACTCCAGGGATATGAGTACATCAATCATTTTGAGCTGTAATTGTGGTGCATGATACATTACCGAGTGAAGCCTCGACCAACGAGCTGGATTACGAAGCTCAGTAGCGGGTATCTAGGGACTTCCATAGATTACCAGTCTCTGGTCCCAGAAAGAAGGCTCGTGCAGTTCTTGCCCAAAAGTCGACAGGCAAGAACGACAAGCCGGGAACATCACGAGCAAAACCCATCATTCATACATGCTTAGAGATCAAGGATCTATCTAATAGCACACGACCCTGAAGAGAAACGTATCAAATGATACTGCAAGGTTCTTCCAGAGAAGGCCACTCTGAACAGGTGAGGATGGCGTTCACCTCGAATTCAGATCTATCTCTGTCTATATCAAACCTTGTACCAGAGATCTGATCTGCTTCAAACCAAGCCATAGGATGATCCAAATGGATACTTCAATTCATTTGGAATATTTCCAGTGACCCCACCGCTATCACCAACGATTACTACGCTTGTCATGCAAGCAGCCATAACCATCACGACCAAGCCTCTGAAGCAGTGAAGATATTGGGTGGTCTTCCCACATCAGTCACTTCACGTGAACGTATTTACCCGCAGCGTACCATCCGGGAGCACGCAGAAGCTGCCAAGTTCCCATACGCGTCCAGGCCTTCTTCAAGTGACAGATAATATGATATCTTCAAGATCCAACAAATGCACCATGAGTCTGACAGCGGCATGTATCGGGACCATGCTTTCAAGATTGAAACTTACACCCCCGTTGCATTTCCTCGACTGAATCCATTTCGCAATGTTAAGTGGTGGCGTATTGTTGTTTGTGCTTGTTGGCGTCATGGCTGAGCTTCCAAATGCTTGTTTGGCAGCAATAGTTGGCTTCGTGCTAGACTAACCCAGAACCATGTGCGTCCGTAAGGGGAAACAATAGAATGCTCCTCAGCCGAATCTGGACAACCAACACCGTTTCGCACGCAGTCTCTGCGCAACTCTAAATTCTCTTTCGGAAGTGCCTACCGCACCAACGATGAAGTCATATCCGGATCACTTCTGCAACATTGTGAGGCATCAGTTTTAGTCGCTCGTCTTCCAAATATTGATGAACTTTTTGATGATCTGACCGTTCCGGAGAAATGCTCCTGGGCCCCGAGCTGGCTTGCCCACTCGCGAGTCGAGATCGCCCATACATGACAGGCCTCGAATCTGGAAAGACCGTCTCCTTCCAGCTGTGTAACATGGACCAGTCAACGGCAGATGGTGTCTGTGGCCACTTCTGGCTGAAGTACCCATCTTCAGTCTCAGCCAATGGCAGTACTCAACTTTACGAGCTGGCGCTACCAGATGACCAGATGTTGACAGTCAGTTCTTAGCCCGGATCTGACGTTTGATCTAACGACATGATCTTATCGCTACGACTTAAGGTTGGCCTTGGCGGCATACTGCGTTAGCAGGAGCGTATCAATTCGGAAACTAGAAGGAATAGTACCAACCCAATCGTTCCCAATCCCAATCAATTATTTCGAGGGGAAAGAAGAAAAGATTGATGCAGAAAACTCCACAGAAAGCCCACCGGTCCGCCACGCGAGAGCCAGGATACGCCTTGCACACTGAAACGGTTTGGAACGGCATTGCACAACCTGTTGCGAAGAATATTGAAAGACAATCATCCTATCCCAAGCATGGAAACTTCAATGGATACCTCAACCAGCGTCTAGTCCAAGATCACCCTCATCTACGGAGGTAGACTGACTACAGCAGTCGATATCTCGGAATGTGGGCACGTTCATCACCTCATCTCCCAGGTCTCAATCAGTAATTCGAAGATACAAGATCCCTGCCAAGCACATCTATTTTGAGTAAGACCACCTCAAGTCGCACAAGAGGCAGTTGTGAGATCGCCGATCGATACTTACCTCAGATCTTTGTGGGAAGTATCTCTCTGTACCTTACTGTCTGAATTGCCCCTAGCCCCTATCCCCGCTCGCTGCCTACGGGGTACAGGCGCAGAAGCTCCGGACGACAACGCTATCAAAAACTATCTACAACGCCGCCTCCAGTCTTACTATCTAGAGTTAGAAGATGCTCGTTCCGTATTTCTACTGCATACCGCCCCAAAAGGTCAAGCATCGCTAATTCCTCCGCGGGAGCTACTGATGAGCCGGCGCTCCTGTGTCTCCGCGATTTGCTAGATCGAGTAAAGATAGTTTCTTTATGCTTCCAACATGCTCCAGACCTGAGCGTTAACGAAGGCCGGAAGAGGAAGAGCGGGACGCGGCGGGATCTACCTTTGGTCAAAGAATTTGGATGACGGCAGAAGCTGCCACATTTATGTTTGCAGGTCGATCGAGTGACTATCCAGTCCAATTTCATTTGAAAATTGGATGCTTGACAACTGCCGGCGACAAAAGATCATAGGCTCGTTGTTTCTTTAGAGGCAAAGACCTACAGGGAGTATTTCAAGCTAGACGCTTACCATAGTAACCATACTCGCATCGCTTGGAGCTGGTTTGCAACCAAAAACCGTACCCCAGCTAGTGCGAAGAATCCAACCCGGTATTGGTGTTCGAGGTAAGATCTTCAGAGCTCCCCCTTCCGCCCATCAAGCTCGCCGTCGATGGGTAGATCTTGCGTGGTGGGTGAAGGCGACAACGCCCGAGACATTCGGCTGCGGGAACTATTATGATTATGTGGAAAGTCTTACTGTAAATGCGTTCTTTCTTCAGTCAGTGAGTGCGCGATCTTTACGTCTTTGAACAACTTTCTTCAAGCGCATGCTACCGACTTATGGAGGCGTGTCAGGCAATGAACGACATCAACTGTCAACAACGTTCCTCTCTTCCGGAACAATAATCCCCAAAACGGCGTCACACGAGTCCAACACAGTCCTACCCCACCACCGACCCGCAGAAACCAAAGCATTTTCTCATCGGTCGATCGAATGCATGTTATAACCCTGTTCCCTGGCTTTCACAATGCACAACCCGATAATAGGCATTATCCTTGAAAAGCTGCACCGAGACGCTGGCTCGGACGGCCAACCTCGGCAAGCGAACCTTCCCGTTGGGACATCTTCTTACCTCCGTACTTGCCAACCGGGCCAGAGGGAAGCTCTCTTGCCGCTGCAACCATACTCCGTATACACCGGAGCAACGACGCAGATGGGCTACCTACGGAGTATGTCCTGATCAAAGATGGCTGGCTGTCAGTCAGTCAGATAGATCAGTCCGTGGAGACTGACTGGAACCGCTTTTCATACATCCTGTGGTATCGGACAGGAGTGGAAAGGAGTATATCATGTCGCAAGCAGTTTTGTCGGACCGCCTATCCTGGCTCCTGATCTGCCTCGAAAATGGGCGCTTTCAACCATAAGATATTAAGATCAGGGTTTCTGAGTCAGTATCCCCTTTACTCAATCGTTTGCCTCAACGGCTGCGAATCTGCGATGTGTCCGTCGTGGAGGCTCTCTACTGCAGCGAAATCTCTCCGGCAATCAAGGATTCAGCGACTACAATAATGTGCTGTGCCAGTCACCAGCATTAGATACCTTGCAGCATCTTCCATTGCAACCCTACCACGCCTAGGATTGCCTTGCCTGTAGGAGACTTATCACGCCTTCAGCGAGTCACAAGTACCGAATCGCCGATTTGATGTGCTTGGCATCGTATGATTTTGAAGTACGAAGTAAGAACTATTTTTGTGTTTGGCTAAGGACATGCACCAGCATTTTCTACCACGAAAGAGGCAGTATGCGTTACCAGCTTCATACCTCAAATCCCGATTTAGAATCCCTTTGATCGTTCGTTGACCATAGCGAGCATTTGGAATATTCGTCCTCGCGTTGGAGGGCTTGGAGCATGAACCAAAGATGTTACTGCGTCTGTGCTCCTGAACCCTTCTGAACCCTTGAGGGGCGGCTTCAAGGATTCTGGAACATCACAGGGCGCATCTGCAGGCCTTGGAGAGCCACCAACGATGGGCTTTTCCTCCCATTCGCTGACACTAATAGGCAAAGGGGTTGAATTCCAGTTTTATCCGCGAAGAGTTGCAAGCAACCACATCTCAGATCATAGGCCTGTTGCTGGTTCATCCGCTCACCTTGTCTGTCATCATCATCATCACCGTCCTTTGAGCCTGCTACGACGGTGGCATACTAGAGGTGCGCCGCAAAACTGCACAATTCTTCAATCTAGGGTTCGATAGCCCACAGGACGTCGTGATCGTGTCATCATCAGTGCTGAAATGCCACACCTCGTAAGGTGCCCAATGCCCAGCCACCTTGTCGTCAATTCCTCGCAGCGAAGCCCAACGCTAAATGCTTCAGTGAACCAAGTGCTGGGTTACACCAACCGACAGCACACTGCACAGAGTACTCCGCAGTCCAACCAGAGTAAGGATACAAATACAGATCATCTCGCGACAATCGGAATGCGGAGCTTCCCTTGAATGATCGCGAAGATCTTGATCTTGCTCCCTGGCCCGCTCCCAGGGCAGATCTTACCGTATCTGACCCATCCGGGAACCCAAGTCCGGTTTCGGGATACGCAGCTCTAGGCATGGGTAGTGGGCTAGAAGCATTAATCTGCCGATAAGGTTATCCGAAATAGCCTGACATGGGCCATCCTGCACCTCGACTATCAATATTCCGGCGCTGTATTACTGCTGGACGCTGGGATTCCACCTCCCGTGCTGGACCTGCCCACTGCCCGGCGAGAGAATACTGTGCTGCATGGTGTCGCCCTTTCCTCCAAGTACGTCGTACAGTGAGAGTAAATCGAATATGACAGTTTCGCTTTCACGGTAACTGCAGTATCAGAGGAAGTCTTCAATATACACGTGCTGCCTCCAACCCAGCGGCCCAGAATGGCTTTCGGCCCGACCATCTACCCCGTTCTCGTGGAACTTTCAGCAAGAGAAGAAGGATATGGCGCCGAATCATTCGACAAGAACACGGTCTCGGTTTTCGTTTCTCCAATTCCCCCTCGGTCCTGGCTCCTTACAGGGACAAAGACACCCGCACCTGCCAATTGGTGCTCGAGCCTGTAATTCTAAGAAAATCTTCAGAGCTTTTCGTGTTCAGTCTCAATTTGTGACTCTTATTAGACTCTATCACTTGCAGCACGGCCCGTAACGGTTGTCATCTTGGCGCTTTTCGAGAGGCTGACAAGTTGACAACTCGAACTTCTTTCCAACTCTGCAACTTCGTCTTCCCACCGGTAAATATTCCCATCCGTTCCAAGTCTCCCCAACCAACGGTTCCTCTCGTACTTCTCTGTCTTTCATTTGCTATTCTTCCGGCAGTGGCGTAGTCGAGCTTGTAAATGGACGCCACACATAACCCTCGTCAGCTAACCCAAGCGTCCACCGTGTACGGAGGTAGAGCCAAGGAGCTTACGATGCGAGGGGCCTATGGAACCGATACCTGTTTCTCGTTAATCTGATCTTGCTTTTTCGCGCATTCATTCCACAGGTTGTCTTCCCGGTGGCCTGAAATTGGCTCCTGGTAATTGGCAGGTATAGACGCCACTCAGATGTGGAATGTTGGCGCTTGTTCTAACCATATACTATTTCAGACCCCTTGGCTCTAGATCGAGTCTCCGTGGTTTCCTCGTGGCAACCGGCATGAGGTGGCAGCCGCAAAGCTGTGGTTGGTGCCAAAACTTTGAAGACTTATTAGCGAGATCTGATAGCTTCAAGCCTCCTTGCATAACTTGTTCTTTGTCCCGTCTCAAAAGAAGGCGTACGTTCCTCGTAGCGCACGTCTATATTGGGCCAATGCTGGAGATGTAGAAGTTTTCCGGGGATTGCGCTACATCGACGAGGCGACCTACTATCAATCAACAAATAAATGTCTCACAAGTCAGCCCAACCGACCCAAAGCTCAGCTTTGGGTATTCAAGAAGTCTGAAGCGGCACGGATCTGCGTATCCGTCACGTAGCGTGACAATGGGGTTGCTGTTGGTAGTGTCTAGAATCTATCAGACATATCCGTTATCCACATCTACTAAATTCTAAGCTTGTTCCCACTCATGCGTCAACAACTTTCCCATAATATGATACGGGACCTCCACAGGCCCACTCCATAACCTGGAGTCGAAGCTTGATCTTCGAGACAACGCATGGGAATGGAAATCGGCGGCGTTCGGGCACTATGATAGATGAGACATCTGTCACTCCTTTAGATGCATCTCCTTTGTGGGACCAAAGACTGTAGAGCTGAAGCGCGTGTAGTACGGCACGGAAATTTCACAAAATTTCCCTAGTGGAACTCTGATCCTCTGGCTGGCTTCGATACACACATGATGAATCCCATCTCACCCCGTTTTTGAGCAAGCCGTGGCTTTCAAATTCTTTTTGTCCGACCTCGCCCACGAGGTGAAAATGTTCCAGTCGCATGGGACACATGACTTCTGCGTGGCAGCCACTTCGCTTAGTGATCGCTGTGCAAGAATGAGGTATAAGGTTCCTTTTCCACATTCACAAGATTTCTGCGGAGAGGTCGGAACGCACCCCGTAACGATGTCCACCTGAGCTGAAATTCGAGTCTAGATGCTTCATTCGACTTGCTGGTCACGAAAATGATCAAGCCGGGCTTTTGGACGGGTCGAGGTGATACCTCGAAGCAATGTGCAGAGACCGAGGAAGCACTTGCTGGATAGTGTGAACCAAGCATCCCTTCAGAGCTTCGCTCTGATACTTGCACCGTGTTCTCAGAATTACCAAGTCAGCAAGCAGGTAACACTTGAGATAGTGAACACGCAATTGATGGACGTAGTCCCTTCTAAAGCAAAGAGTTTTGCGGCGCCCAAGCGATCACTTTCAAGTCTCGTAACTTCCATTATCACCTCGCTCTTTAGCCATTGCATAACCCCCAAAAAAATTTGAAGTCCTCAGAGAGCCGTCATCAAGTACGCATCCGTCAACTACTTACAGCACTTGCCTACTTTCATTTTAACGAAAGACAAATAACCAGGTCATTGGTACGATCGAGTGTGGTAGACATCGTCACAAAGAACGCAGGGAGCACATCATGGGAAATCCAAAATTTCCGTTCCATTATCCACCCTCCGGACCTCCATCCCACAAACCAGCCAGCCTTGCTAAGACGCGGCAAACAACGAACCGAAACACTACTCAAGAGCATGGCGGGACAAAAGAAATAGGAGGACCCAGCAACAAATGTACATAAAATATGAAGAATTCCGAAAGCAGAACTGAGTTAAAGGTTTGAACCCCCGGCCAAGAAACCATTGCTAGGTGAGGTGATCAGTCACCTTCACGGTCAAACAAAATAGATCGACGTGTATCATACCACTCACTCCTTTTCCACCCTGGTATTAACCTTCAAACCCCAAACGCTGCAGGAAAGAGAGATAACGAGGAGTATCATCCATCCAGCAACATCCCATCCACTTCCTTCCCATTGCCCATCATGCTATCATCTGCATATTCTCTCTTGCCCATGGTGACGCCGCCGTTGCCATCACTGTAGTAACCTCCAACGCCACCTTCTCTCTCCGTACCGCAGAGCCTATATTCGCCATCCTCTTTACGCTCAATGATAGCCTCTTCAAGAGCCCATCGGGCAAGTAACCGGTCGACACCAAGGCGATTTGCTTCTCCCTTCTCCATATGGCGTCCCACGTGTTCGGTCCAGTCGTCCCAGCTGCCGGCACCTTCGAAGACGTTGGAGCAGTCGGCCTTCGGGCAGGCGCTCCTCTGTGGCGGACTCCTTCTAATCACCAAGCAAGAGGCTTGCATTTCTTTGACATGTGTCTCCCACTCGAGCTGTAATTTGCTGTCACCCTTTGCGATAGCTTTCTTGATTGCGAAGGGGGCGTGCATGCGACGAAGATGCTGAGTGAAGAGATCTTTGCGGTTGAACTCATTTCCCTTGCCTTCGACAGTGCTTTGCGGGCATGACGAGCAGCGATAATAGGTCAGACAGAGATGCTGGGATGCAATATGCCGCTTCCATTCGTTCTTAGAACCGAAGGTGCTGGTACAACCAGCGAAAGAGAAAGCACAGGGGAATGGTCGAGTATGTGCTGCTGCGATGTGTTTCCGGAGAGAGGATGAGTCTTTGAAGGGTGCATGACTACAGAGCGAACAACGAGTATCTTGTTTCGGGCCTTGCTTTTGTATCGAGCGACGAGGTTTGGGCCGCGAGGCAGGTGAGTTGTATTCCGAGCTGTAGAGATTATCTTCAGCGCCAGACTCTCCTACATCTTGTGACGAGATAGAGTCTTCGCGGCCACTTCTCAATCCGGGAGAATCTTCAGAGGGAATATGAGAATGATTGCGCTCGCTTGCCAAATTGTCGTGACTGACATGCCGAACGTGGCTCAGAGCCTTGAGCTGTTCAGCAGCCTCATGCATCTCAACGGAGTCTTCGACGTCGTCTTTGTGATCGGGAAGAGCTGATGGTCCAGGATCTTGATACACCATTTGAGATACTGAATTTGGTGTCCCCATGACCATCGAATCCGACCTCATCGGATCTTGGTGTAAGGGCCCCTGCTGCAAGGGATCCTGTCTCATTGCATCTTGTCGTATCGGCTCGTGTCGCATCATGACAGGTGTTGAGGCAGCGGCTTCTCGTGCCTCGAGAAGGATTTTGCCATCTTCCAATTCCTTGAAAGTCGCAGCCTTCCCAATAGGAGAAATGCCACCAACGAGATGTTGATATTCAGTCGTCATGTTATGGGAGTTAACATATCCAAGGAAGCAGCAGGTACGATCAGCAGCAACCACATTCCAGACAGCGATTGGCATTGATACAAGGAGAACAGTGGGAGGGCCATGGAACATGCCTTCGACAGCAATCTTCGAGGCTGCAAGGGGAGTATTTTGCAACCATTGTTTGAAAGAAGCCATGTCTTGACTCGGCTCTCCCAGAAAGGTTGTACAGACCAGGGCTCTCACTTCCTCCATTGTAAGATCTGAGTTTGAATTGGCTTTGATCCCATGCTGCTCCACCTGAAGATCATTGGTCGGTGAGCCCATTGGCGAAGCCATGTGAGATCCACTGGGGCCTTGTCCACCGAGAGGAGAAAGAGTAATACTCTGAAGAGTACCAGGCGTTAAGGTAAAACAGACTGGCATTCGTTCGTGAGCCGAAGCAGCCTTGCCAGCCCCATTTGTAAGGCCACTGTGCTGTAGTAACCGATTGTGCTTCTGAGATATGATTTCCTCATGGAGACGCTGTATGCTAAAGGGACGAGGGCCTCCAAGTTTGTTAAGTGCTTCGATTAAATGGTATGTAAATGTCCGGGCACCAGGCTCACGAGAAGCATGGTCGGGGCTGTAAGCAGCGATGGCTTGCTTAACACCATGACTGCCGGATGTAGGTGCATCGGCAACTGCACAGGTATCGAGCAGAAGCAGGATGTCTGACTGGGCATCTTCGAGAAGACATCTAATACCTTCCCATTTCAGTCTGGAAGAGTCTTCCCGGGAATTGCTATTATGATATCAGCTTAAGTCATAACTTGTCAACAATGACCGTACCATGCCCAGTATAGATGGTGATCAGCACCAACGAAACCGTAACCCGCATAGTAGACAATCAATAGATGGTCCGACCGAGCATACTCGATATGTTGTGCCATTTGCATTGTGAGTTTAACACTGGGATTGGGACCACTGGGTATGCTCCACGACTCCGTGCGAAAATTGAAGCGCTCACGAAAGACCTTTTGGAGCTGTAAAAGGTCTTGCTCGTAGCTCAAGTCTTCTTCCCATCGTAAGAGGAGTACAGAGACACTTGTATAGGGAGATCGATTCGCTTGCGCGTAAATGAGCATCGCAGCATCTTGCAGATGTCGTGCAAAGGACTCGAAATCGGTGCGTTCGGGAGGGGGCGCGGCATCTTGAGCGACTGGCATAGGTTTGTAATTATACTGTACTTGTGGTGACTGAGCAATATGTCAGTTGCCAGATACGATGATAGTCGTAATGAGGTTCTTACCTGCTCGTGGAGGGGTTTTTCTGCAACTTTTGGGGCGAGACGACGTTTCTTGTTAGAAGGCTCCATCATCAAGGCCGACACAATTTTCACGACACGCGATCGATTGGTATGAGCAGATAGGCAAGAGAATGCGCTGAATGCGATGATGGTATTATCGCGATGATTGAGCGCCTGTTGGATGTTGTGGTGATAAAAGAAGAGTGTTGATTTTGCAAGCAAGGCTGTTCGATCTCGAGGCTGTCGGTTTAGCGAGGCCGAGTGAGCCTGGTGAGCGCCTTCTTCGATTGTTGAACAGGCTTAGCGTACCACGTGATGGAGTATCTAGAGGACGATGACAAATGGAAACTTGATCAACCAATCTAAAGGCAGGAAGAAAGCAGCGACGAGAAGACGGAGATTCCGTGAGGATAAGGAGATCAGATTGAGAGTGTACTATTGCAGCAAATCTTTTATTTATTATTCATTCATCCCGTTGAATTTCCAATCGTGCGAGACAAACCTTCAAAGTTTGAAGCGTGGTGCGGCAGTCGTACTGTTCCTTCTTGAAGCCGAGGTTCTCCATTCGAGGCTGAGTCGAGGCAGCCCTAAGAAACGAGCTTTGGTTGCTAGTGCAAATAACGAAGTCCAGTCTTTACGCTTGGTGTGTTCTCAGCCGGGTCTTATGTTGGAACATTCGGTGATGGGAGACTCCCAAGTCTATGTCTGTAAAGGACATCCGCTGAGTTGAGATTGCACCGGTGCTGCCCCACCTATTCAAGGCTGAGCAAGGCTTTCTTCAAATTCCAGTTTTAGACCGTGAGAATATATTACATCCTCAGTACTGAAGTACCTGCTTCATCAGTTCAATAATTCAAACTCCCGAACGACTGAGAATACCTAGCAGGTCAAGGCCCTGTATATATGATTCGACGTAAGCAAGCGTTTGGGTGTTTCAGAACGACTGCGGTAGCATGATTTTTCACCTATTCATATCAGAATTGGAAGCAGCCCTGTGTGCATTTTTCTGATCTTAGCTACTGACAAGTTGTTGTGGAATTTCGTCTCTGTCTCCACGTTCGAGGCTCTGAACTCAACATTATCTTCGGAGTCCAGAGATCCTGGTGAGAGGCTTGGCTTTAGCCGCTCTACCCACAAGGTGCCTTGTAATGCAGTATTCTTCCTGTTCTGAAGCTTATCCGTCATGGTCCGACGACTCTGATATTGTCTTGTGTAAAGAACGACGAGATTTCAAATTTAGAACCAACGTAAGTCTGACATCTAGAGCTGTCGTGGTGGTTCATGATTCCACGCCAGTGCAAATAATTAGGTGCTCTGAACTGCCAGGAAAGTACAGAGAGCTCGTTGCGCAGGCGTTACGTCTAGTTGACATGTTTTAGATGACGACTGTGAAGCGAGATAATATGCTGGGGTATTTCTCCACTTAAAGCTAGCTGCCAGTTTGTGCATATCGCAATGAGGCTGGGCCCGGCCCAAGTTGGGTAACAAGGTCATTTTGGGAAGTCCCACCTTGCGTGAGCTTGAACTGGTTTCTGCTCTCTCGAGTACGAATGTAAGCAAATGCGACTAGTATAGGCACGGCTGGATGGAGGTCATGAATCGACAGAGCGTAGGATCCATGAAGGTGGCTAAAATTTTGTCTTCTATGCTTGCATTGCTGGAAAAGTGAAAAGACGTCAAAGCAAAAGGGTCAAAAAGTAGGCCCTGCATTCCCATGGATTCATATGATTATTTACACTGGTGGACCGGTTGTTTGTGTTATGATACTGTCACATCTGTTTTCTGAAAGATAATTGACAAGAAATCAAGTGTCAAAGAAAAAGAAAATCGTGTTCAGAGTACGTATGGTTAGTTCTTGTTGGTCTCTTGAACCTTCTCAACGACGACCACAAAGGGGCTTAAGCGAGAAGTAAAGTCTACTGGATTTCGTTGCATATCGTTCTTTTGGTGTGGTTGCTGGACCAAGTTGTTGGAAGATTAGCTAGAAGCTCTCGAGAAGGGTTGGTTAACTATTAGCCGGAGCTGAAAGAAAGCCTGAGATCTGTGTCACTTCTTTCGGGCCTCGTGTACCAAGGTACGATGTTGTACCTTGTTACATGAACTCGTACCCCTGCCTTTTTGGGAGCACTCGCGACAGATTCTATTCATAGCTTTCAGCTGGATTTGTAAAGATTACACTCTATGGACATCAATATGCCTCTTACGTAATAACTATTTTCAGGGTTTCCGATGCTTAGAGTGAATAATATATATGCGTTGTAACACCGAGCCAATTAAGATGCACCAAGATTCTTTATTCCTCCTTGATAAGTTGATCGTAAGTTCTTAGTAAGTCAAGCAAACTACATCCGGAATAGACACGTTTGAGTATAAAATCTGGGCTAAATACGATTTATCCCTTTTTGTGCTCGATTGCAACGCCGAATGGAGGGGTCGAAAATCGCGCGTTTAAATACGGAAACAAAGTGTTATTTGTAATTGTACAATTCCAAATCGAGCACCCCTAATCGAAACTCATGGATTTGCCGATTCTGTACTCAATCGATGTTCAGTTCTGACACGGCGAAGTGTGGTTTTCAAGATTGAAGCAGAGTTCATTGCCTCTGTTGTCATTCCTGCGAAGCTGAGCAAACAGTATCTCCTAATTAGGAAACTCTTGTTGTTATTACCCCTTTTACCCCGCGTCTGAGTCTCTGAGGGTTTGCGAAAATGTTATTCATCCTTGTGCTTCTGGCCTTCATCAATTCACTGCCCATGAGAGCAGAGGCACAAACAACGTTGAATGACCATATCGAGCCTACCTCACCATGCTTGCAGCAACCGTACAAAATATCCATTTTCAATCACCGTCCCCTCGTGATCTACGTCGAAGATTTCGTCTCCGAAGATGAAGCCGCTCAGCTTATCGCACTCGCGTAAGATCTCAAGCATATATGCTTTATAGCCCTGTCCCAAAGAGCACAACTAATAAGCACCCAGCTCCGATTCCTATCAAGAGTCACAAGTAGTGATCAAAGAGGACCCTGAAAATCACGCAGCAACAAACATTTCCCACCGTCTCTCCCAATCCAAGTACCTCTACGACGACGATGCACCTCTCATCAGATGCATCCGCGAACGTGCTGCTCGATTTCAAGGGATTTCGGTCCAGTATCTCGAGCCCCTCCAAGTCGTTCGATATCCCAAGAACGGTTTCTTTAAACACCACTGGGACTACTTTTCTCGAGTAGACAGTCTCGAGGGCCTTGACTGTAACGGCGATTTCTACTGCCAAGAAGGAATGGGAGATCGAGCAAGCACTTTCTTCGTATACCTAAAGGCCGATTGCGAGGGAGGTGAGACGGATTTCCCGAGGCTGGAGATGGGAGAGCATGTGGACAGGCACCTGTGGTGCGAGTTCATAGATTGTAGACATGAGGATCCCGGTGTGAAATGGAAGCCGAAGGCTGGCAATGCGATTTTCTGGGAGAACATGCTGGATGGGAAGGGCATCGAGGATGTCTTGCATGCGGGATTGCCGGTGAGTGTTGGGGAGAAGATAGGGCTGAATATCTGGAGTCGACAACGTTCGGGTCGGATTGGAGAGGGAGAGAATTTTGGCAATTATTTGGATGGTGCGACACCAGAGGAATCGAAGAAGATTTTGCAGGAGCTGGACATTAAGAGACATGTTGAGCTGTAACCAGCAATTAATTTAGCAGGATTGGCCACGTGCAATGAATCTGACCTTCCCCAATAAGATGAAGGTCCTTCAAAACTTCCCTCCCTTTGAGAGGACATCGATCCAAGGGAGGGCAAGCATTTGCTTCTGATACTGTGTCCAGCAACTTGGGCGACGGAGGCCGCAGCGTGTTTATCGGCAGTGTTGAAGAGCCCTTCCTGCATCGACGAAGCCTCGGGGACACAAACAGATTTCGAAACGTAACCTTGTACTAGAGAAGTATAGGCAGCTTTACTGAATCAAGTGCTCAGCTTCTCACAATCTTTCGCCACGTCTTCTACCTGCGAGCGTTTCGCTTCTCTGTCTGCGTCGGCGCAGAGTCCGATTCGAATGTTCGAAGGAGCAAGAAATATTGATAGAGCACCAAACAGCCATGCTTTAGACGCGGCCCTCATTTTATTTTCGGTATATAAATCCCTGGGGTTTCAGACTAAGACTTCCAATCTCTTATAGGGTGCGAAGCCATATTTTAGAGACTCCTGTATGTTTGTGGCACATTCTACTGAGCCTTGCAATACTACAATTTTGGGTTATTTCCAGATTGATATAAAAGAACAATAACTCGGTGGACGTGAGAAGACGCCTGAGAAGCAGTTTCCTCTAAGTAAGGCACGAAAAGTCAATACTGAACAGAGTTTTCAAAAATTGCGGACTTAGTTTCCTTCCTGGGTATACAATAAAAGTACGCCAAAAGTGTCCCAAATGGAATTATCTACTCGTTCTTATTAGACTACATCCCTCTCTCCTTCAAACGGCGGTATTTTCCAGCGTCCTTGACACTTGCTCGTACCTTGCCCAAAGCAACCTCCCAATCCGACTTAATGATTCGAAGCTCACCCTGTTCCTCAAGCCCACCACCGCTTGCAGCCATCTCCTTGTTCTCAGCCATCTCTCTTTTCAGTGCAGCTACCGCAGCAGCCTGATGGAGGTTACCCAAGTCTGCCCCGCTGTATCCTGTACATCTAACATCTCTCGCCACACCTTCAAGGGCACCGACTTCTTCAACCTTCGCATCTGGCAAGGCCTTCTTATACAGCGCCTTGAGAATTTCCACACGCTCATCAGGAGTCGGAAGATCGACAAAGACCGAAGTGCCTAGACGACCCGGCCGAAGCATTGCTGGGTCAATCATGTCTGGCCTGTTGGTTGCAGCAACGACATAAATTCCCGTTCTGTTGCTCATACCGTCCAATTCTGTAAGTAAGGTATTGACGACCTTACTACTAGCTTCCGATAGGGAATCTTCTCGCTTCGGCACCAAGGCATCAAGTTCATCAAAGAACAAAATGCATGGAATCGAGGATCGAGCCCGCTCGAAGACTTGGCGGACGGCTCGTTCAGATTCACCAACGTACTTATTGAGCAACTCTGGTCCTTTGATGGATATAAAATTCGCCTTCGATTCATTAGCCACGGCTTTTGCGAGGAGTGTTTTACCACATCCAGGTGGTCCCCATAGTAAGACACCTGCTGGTGTTGTGAGACCTAAGCGTGCAAACGATTCGGGTCGTTTGATCGGTTCGACGATAGCCATTTCAAGCTGTTCTCGAACCTCATGTAGCGCTCCAATATGGGCCCAGGTGGTGTCTGGAATCGTAGCGAATCCTTCACGCTTTGCTGAGGGCTGGACTTTGGGCACAGCTGTGAGAAAGTCTTGGTAGGTAATCGAGAAATCTCCGTCAAGAGAGGTTTGACCGGCATTGGCGACGAGAGATCTGAGTACCAAGAGTGCGGGCGAGATACCAGACTCCCGAGAAGCGCTGTCGATGTCCATTGGTGTCGTTTGTTCTGTGAGAGCAGCCATCATCCGCTTCATAGCTTCGGTGCCTGCGACAGACACAACGTCATTGAGATCTGCTCCAACGAACCCAGGGGTGAGCTTTGCGAGATGGCGATAATTGAAGTCACTAGGCAGGCCTAACTTCTGCGTAAGAGCCCGTAATATCTTTTCTCGAGCTTGCTCGTTGGGAACGCCAAGATTGATCTCCTTGTTGAATCGGCCGGCTCTTCGTAAGGCAGGGTCAAGGCTGTCTGGCCGGTTTGTAGCAGCAATGATGATGACGGGTTTCCCACCAGTCTTTTCTAAAGCCATGTCATCCATGCATGTTAGCATTTGTGCCACTATGCGTTTCTCCATTTCTCTTTGTGCACTCTCTCGTTTCCCCATAATCACATCGATCTCATCGATGAAAACAAGACATGGAGCCATCCGTTTAGCCTCATCGAAAACTTCTCTAATCTTCTTTTCAGACTCTCCAGACATCCCAGCAACTAATGAAGGCGCCGAAAGAGGTATGAATGAGATTCCAATTTCTGCCGCAAACGCATTCGCCAACATTGTCTTTCCGCATCCTGGAGGACCATGAAGAAGAACTCCACGAGGAGGTTGTATTCCAGTGCTGATGAACTGATTAGGGTATAGCATTGGCAGAGCTACAAGTTCATTCAATTCCCTGATGACGTCCTCAATACCTCCCAAATTTTGTAATGAAATATCCGTTGGTGGTGAACGGTCGACATCTTTTCTGCCTTCGGCCCTGCGGCGCTTCAACTTCGGTTCTCCGGTCGCTTGTCGATCTGCCCTCGTGGGTGACTCTATCTCTGAAGGTTGCAGCGATGGCTGTGTGGGCACACTCGGTGTGAGCGTTCCATTGAGAGGTGGTGGAGTATTTGCTCTTTCTGTTATGGTTGGAATCGCCATTGGTTTTGCCCACATTCTAGTGATATTTTTGTTCATTATGTTGTGTTCCTTTTACGAACTTAGCAGTCTGAGCGCCCTGCTGACTCCGGAATTGTTCTGGGCTCATACCTTCAATCTCGGTGGATCATCTTCTATTCCATCAAAGTCTCCATCCAGAGAATCGCTGTCATCTTGCTCTTCCCTCAACAACACAAGTATCTTGTCAATTGAGTCCTGCAAAAGCTTCTTGCTTCGGCGCTTCAACGACGAGTTCGAATTCTTGATGGATTCGTAGACAAAGGGCACAGTGAGCCGTTTGCCACCATTTTCGTATTGAGTCTGC
Source organism: Hyphodiscus hymeniophilus (assembly GCA_016508695.1). NCBI lineage: Eukaryota > Fungi > Ascomycota > Leotiomycetes > Helotiales > Hyphodiscaceae > Hyphodiscus > Hyphodiscus hymeniophilus. Next base: position 1,031,323 of record VNKQ01000016.1, on the reverse strand, counting down.
TTGTCCGCGAGCTTCTTGACTATTTGGTAGATCTACAGTACTGATCAGCATGTACCATCTTGTAACTCATGACTCAAATCCTACATTTGAGCTTGAAAATGGAAGACCATACCTCTTTATCCAAAGCAGAGCCCAAAGTCTGTCGTGAACGTCTAGTCACTATCATAGTTTGGCCATAGAGATCCCAATCTGGCAGTTAGATAGCTGTGTTTGTTGAAATTCTAAATATTGGGGAAAATTCGAGGCTAAATCCGGGCACCGGCGAAACAAAAATCCGAAACCTTATTCCTCCATTTTTGGAGGCAGAACAATTGATTGTTTCGATTGCAGGATGAGAATCGATAGAAAACTACGGATTAGTGTATTTATAGTCAAACTCAATTAAATAACTTACTAGGTCATTGGCGTCATTTTCGATTTGTATTCAGAGTTCAAGAGCCGTCACCAATCCACACGAGCCTCTTATCGCTTATCATAAGACAACTTCACCGATCTAGTAGGCCATCCATGTAGCAAGTCAACAAGACTCGAAAGACTCCATACATACTCAACGGTCAAGCAAAGTCCAACATACTATCGCTACAACCATTTGGTTATTACGCCTGGAGCGTACTCTTCATCATAATGGGGAACGCATCAAGCACAAACAAGATATCCGCTCAAGACAAGTAATTACACCCCTCCTTCCATCCGCATAAACCTAACGCCAATCAGGGCAATACTAGACATGAAAAACCAGCGTGACAAGCTACACCAGTACCAACGACGAATAACGGTCCTCACGTCCCGCGAAACCGCCATTGCGAAAGAAATGCTCTCCAAAGGAGATAAGCCCCGCGCTCTTCTTGCTCTCCGGCGCAAGAAATACCAAGAGTCCCTCCTCACGAAGACAGATGCGCAATTAGAACAGTTGGAGAAATTGACGAGTAGCGTAGAGTTTGCTCTGGTGCAAAAGGACGTCGTGTTTGGGTTACAGCAGGGAACAAATGTGTTGAATGAGATTCATAAAGAGATGGGTGGTATTGAGCATGTGGAGAAGTTGATGGGAGACACGGCGGATGCGATTGCCTATCAGCAGGTACGTTTTAGTTGTCTAGAGAAATATGGATGCTCATGGCTGTTTAGGAGGTCAGTGAGATGCTGGGGGGAGGATATCAAATCAGGATGAAGATGAGGTTGAGGATGAGCTTGATGCTTTAGAGGCTGAGGCTTTAGGTGCACCTCTACCTAGTGCACCAACTGTGGAGCTGCCCAATGTTCCGACTGCAGAGCTGGCCACGGAAAAGGCGAAAGAGAGAGCTAAAGCAAGACAAAGGGGGAGGGAGGAAAGAGAGGAAGAACAGGCGGCTATGCTGGCATAGTGGGGTGTATCGAGAGAGGATTGACGAGCGATTAGGCTATTGTATTTTGGAACCAATGAAAGTGAGAGTAGAGAAATGAGCGGTTGCGTTTGCATTTGGTTTGGGAAGCATAGCACAGGCGGCGTTTATTGAGCATGAGCATGAGCATGAGCATGAGCATGAGCATGAGCAGTTTTAGAATATCCGCATACACATAAGAGACATGATTTGTGGCACTAATATTGGACGGAAAGCTGCTTTTATGCATCTATTAGAATGGTAATGGTACATCGCGCTTTCAACCCATCTGATCTACAGCATGGTAATCCAGCATATCCGCCACTAATTGACCAGCCCAGAATATGAGCGTCGATACATCATTGAACTCCAAGCATCAAGTCATTGACGAGCCGCGAGACTCTGGACTTGATGAAGTTTAATCCCATTTCGCCCAAGCAACGGCAGCCATGGTCAGTAAACCTTCACGGTCCAACGTATCATGCGCCATTTCAACGCCAAAAATGCGACATTGGGTTCATAAACCACATCATCCTCGCTCCCATGCAATAACATAACATCGCCGACAAAAGAAAATCAATCTTCCAGCAGGCTCAAACATACAATAATGCCCGTACACCTTCGATATGTGCACAGTCTCCGAAATCATTCGCCCTCCATACATCGCGTCATCATCAAAGTGAGGACAAGCTCCCGCTATCCTAATCGAAGCTCGTCACATTGACATACTAATCGAGATTGCCTATTCCAATACGATGACGGGTCGGCGTACAGTTCTGACGTAGATTGGGCTGTCTCCTTCGGGAGGAAGACGCGGTCTTGGTGGCAGGGGTTCATCGACGGTTTGGTATCGTTGCTGCCGCGCGGCCTGGCCATTGCTGTAAAACGCCGGTGTTTGTTCGTCCTTCATAGCCCTACAACGCAGTCATCTGTCAGTAAGTCCTCTGACGTATTAAAACGAAACCTGTAACTTACATGGATCTTTCAATATACTGGACTGGAGATCTAGCTTCACCGGTGCGTAGAGTTGTGAACGTAGGTGGCCTATCCTCAAGCCGTAAAGGGGTGTTGCTTTGAAAAACATGATCCTGACGAGGGTTTTCAGGAACAGCAACGAAGCCATCACGTGTTCTGTACAAGGGAGCTTCCACCCTGAATTGAGAAGAACTGGAAGGAACTGCAATATCACGGCCAGTCTCGTATGGACGAGAGGATTGATCTGAAAGAGCGAGTGGCAGAGGCCTCTGGACGTGATCTCTAAAGCCAGACTCGATATTTACCTGACGGCCTCGGATATGCTCAACCATTCTTAAATCCCCATTGACGGGTTGACGATTATAGGAACCTTCACCGCGGTGCTCAAGATGTGACTGAGAATCGGGGCGGTCTTCCCGCTGGACAGGGCCATGATAATCCTCACCTCTTCGATAACGATCATAAGGTAGTGTGAAATACATGGACTCCGGTGGTGCATCATAAACAGTAAGTCGATCCCTAACGATTGATCCTGATATTGGTGGTTGAGCATTTCTGAGCAAACCTTGCGTCGGCTGAGACGGTAGTCTCTCATGAGCAAGGAGGAAATCCCTTTGCTGAACAGACGATGTAGGGAGTAAATGAGAATCAGGGCGCGGAGCTCTGGAATGAAGGCCTTGATCACGGGATGGAATAGATCTGGAAAGACTGACATCATCTTCATAAAACATGCGTCGTTGACGCTTGTGCACTGGACTGTCATCATCGATGACAATGACTTGCCGCTGCAATGGTGATTGCAAAGAGTGCTCAATGACATGTCCTAGATATGCGTCTCCTCGGCCACGGTGCATCTCATGATGAGGCGAGTCAACAACAGCATCGCTTGAAGCTGTTTCGATGGACGGTACCAGCATGTCCTGAAAGTCACATTTTGTAGGTGGAGCTCTCACAACTACTGGCGGCGTCTGGTCTTTGGCTGCATGGAAAACAGGTCCATGGCGCGGGGGGTTATGGGGGAAAGATGCACGGGCCGCTTGCGGTCTTACTGTGATCTCATCTCTCTGATAAAGGTTTGAAGGGTGTGGTCGTTGAGGGACGTAATCCTGGATTCGTTAGTCCTGCCAAAGGAAGAAGTCGTCAGAGGAGCAGTCCAGATTTGAGACTTACGTGTCGTGCGCCCTCGTGAGGACGATTGTCGTAGGAAAGTGCCTGATCCTGAGAAGAATGCTGCGGTAAGCGGAAATGATGAGGCTTTGGACTGACGTGAGTAATCCCGGCCGAGTACCGTGGCAGCAAACTCGATTGAGGGAGTCTTTCGACGCCGTCCGCAGACACGCCACCTGATTCTGGGATTCTTGGGTTCTCTTGCTGTCTGACCAAAGCCTGGTCCCAAGCAGCCCGATAGCGTTGGAAACCGCGCTGGGATTGCAAGCCCCTTGGAGCTTCTCGTTGGACAGAACGACCCTGATTGCGAGAATTGGGGAGAGAGACGCTTGGTACAGAAACGCTGGAAGAACTTCCCGAGTCGTCTTCCTCTTCTTCGTCTTCCTCCTCAGAAGTATAATCTTCCTCGGACGTGTTCTCTTCCCCTTCGGAATCTGTTATGACAACAACTTCGCGAAGAATTTCTTCTAATTGATCACGCCCAGTTTCTTCGTCTCCACGCCATTTTACAATGATGTCCAAGCATATTGGCTCTACAACCTTTCTTGCATTCATCCACTCTGTCTCTCTGAGGAGGAGATCATACCTCGTGTGAGTGTGGCGGATGTGTGCTAGAACGGCAAGTTGAACGCGACGAGATAATGGAATATCATCTGCTAAGCCTACCATTGGCTGGCCTTTAAAGAGTGCGCCCTATACTGTCAGCAAGGGATTCCTTTTAGGTCCATAGCACTTACCTTCTTGAAAGCGTGATCAATAATCATTTGTCGATCTGTGTTGGGTATTCTGGGGAAGAGGTCTCGAATAGCGGCGTCCGCTTGCTTGTTAATTTCTGCTTGTGATTCGGGGATTGCCTCTATCTCGTCGGGCTTGTAAGTTCTTCTTGAGACTATCATATCTCCGACACTCGTCGCCGCGTCATCGACGATACTTTCTCTGAAGTGGTATCCGATCCTCGAGATATATTGATAGACCCTCTCAGTAGCTTCTTTGTTCGACTGTGACAAGACTATCAGTTGGGCCCGTGGTTGTGATGAATTATCCTTACAGAGACAATAAAATACATGGCCTCGCGGTCTCTCGAGAGTTCCTTGCACGCGTCGGTGAGTGTCGGATTACCCACAGGAATGAATCGGAAGCCTGGAGGCGGCCTCGAGTCGGTCGTGACCTGTTGAGGAAGTCAGCAATCAGAACGAAAGTGGCACAAATACATACTTCGAACTCTAGCTTCTTATCCTTCTTCTCGACATTCTCTGCGAACTCAAAGTAAGACTTGTGCTTCGAGATCACTCTCGGGCGCTCCAGTCTTCCAATCAGGCCACGAGGCGCGGGTATTGCCCACTCTGCATCTGTTGGCCGGATCTTCCTATCCCTTCTTCGATGGTCTAATTTTCTTGCTCTCCGCTCCTCTGCCGTAGCACGAGGCTCTTGTATTGCAGCTCTGGCTCTCTTCCCAGCAGAATTGGAAGCCTGCTTCGCAGACCGCAGCTTCGCCTTGGGAGCCTTTGAGGCAGTGCCATTGACGACGGCAATAGATGCAGCCTTCTTTGCTTTCTTCCGCTTGCCTACCATGTTTACTTTGATAAATCAGATACCTACCATTTGGGGTGGGCGCTGAAGTTTCGGCGGGAGGCGCGAGAAGGAAGCCCTGTACGCGGAATTTCTCAGTGACAGGAAGAACACCTGCTTGTTAGTGAACGCAAAGGAAACAGGAGAGAGTAATGAGAAGATCCAGCTACAAAGGCAGGTTTGCCCGATGCAGGTGAAAAGTTGGTCCTTGTGGTGCGGAGATGAAGTCGAAGTACGAAGCGCGCGACGACTCGAGCTGATTTCCGGGCTCCTTAGCGTCGAGCTAGCCGCGTTGAGCAGATCCTAATGCTCTGTACTTGATTCACGTTAACCATTTCATTGTTCTACTAGGACTCGATCATTCGAATTCTGACGAGCCCCAGCTAGAAAGGCATCCTTGAAATAGGCCTTATATTCTGATTCTGGCAATTATCATGGGGCCCAAGAGGGTACGTCTCTTGTACATGGGGCAAACTGAGGTTATGGTCACTCACAAGGAAGACGTTATTTGAGATCGAATTTCAAAGGTATCATTTTTCAGTTCCAGGTCACCCCTTGTGACTCTAAATGCAGATATGCCGTCCCTGGCATCCAAAGGAAGTATGTACGAGAACTCCATTTCCCAACTCTCATCTCCAAATATGGACTCAAGGCTCTCAATGATCCTCCAGAGCATTGATCTGCTTTTTGATAAATTCAAAAGCAGAAAAAAAGATCGAGTTGACGACACATGAACGCCCCATGGACACACCTAAACCACGGTACATTCTTCGATTGAAGAACTGGATCTTTGGTGCCTTCTTGACCGTGTCTCCCTTGCAAATTGTCAGACAATTCCGTTGGTAGATGCTTTTCGCTGAGTCGATTGGATATATCAAAGCCCAGCTGGCAATTCCGCACAAACCGCCAGCTACCACAACGGAGAACGGGTTCGTTGGTGACTTATCGCCACGATAAGTTGTTAGCAGTTGCTTGCTGCTCTCATATGTCATGAAATATATAGCTGTACCCAGTGTGTCTCTCACTATTAAAAATAAGCATTTCCAGGTGTCTACCCACCGAGATAACACTTACGTAGATGAAGGTTGAAACCGGAATACAGACCTGCAACACCACGCAGCTTGACGATATTCTTTGCGGTTTTGAAGGTTCCCTTGTTTTGGTAGCTGGCAGCAACAGCTCGCCCAGTCGGATCAGAAAGACTAGTATTTCGCTCGGCCATAAGGACTGAGACCTGCGCGCTCAATTTTGTCAATTCGAATGGACCTTCTTCATGATTAGCTTGCTCAGACATACACATAGCCTCACTTACATGCAACCAATGTAATGAAAGATCCAGCAGTTGCCCCAGCAGCTCCAAAGCACGCAATTGTGGAGAGCGTTGGATATGTTCCAGGTGTGTTGACGTGAACGAGGGGATCGATTCCAGATTGTCGTTTAAACCAGTCTGCGTATGTGTATTTTGATTTTTGGTAAACTGAGAACGATATCGTCCGGACTAGAGTGACGCTCAACATGGGTGCAAGAACCCCCCGGAAGAACCCTCGATATCCTTCTGTCTGATAGGTGTGCCGAACGCAATCGGTGAAGTTGTCATATTTGTAAGTTTGCATACGGGTCTTCACGGAATCCAACGGAAACTGCATAAGTTAGTCACTGCCATACTTTCAACGATGAGGAGCCCAAACAGCAGCAAAGGTGGACAAGACACTGCTCATAGAAGCAGCTACCTCAGTCCGGTATCTTTTGACCCATCGCTTCTGCGGGCCCGCCCTTCCTGGAGGATTGCTCGAGAATTGGCCTTGCTCTATCCCATCGTTCTGAGCCGGCGTAGCAGGCATTATGGCAAGCAACCCAAACACGGCGGGCGTAACAGACCAGGTCTCTCAAGACCAGAGTCTCAACGCGGTCGCGATAAGAAGAGAAAGTCCATGAAGTCTTCTGTCGATAGTGAATCGAACGGAAGACTTCGACCGCGCAATTTGCAACGGCGAGGGGTGAAGAGTTGCTAAAGCAATAGGATGAACAGGGTATGCGGGGTTGCAGTTGTTGCGAAGAAGATACATAGGTCGTGGTTGGCAATACTTTTGAGGTGAGGCCCCGCTATGAGCTATCACATGCAACTGGCCAATTATACTGAAGTAAAGATGACGAATTGCGTCACTTTATTGCTTGTAATCAAGGAGCATCATTCATGGTACTTTTGTTTCATTCAATGAGACTTTAAATAACGCAGAATCAAGCTTGACGGTAGAATCGCATAGCTTCGTTCAAATTGTGAAGTGTCAGTAGCAAGCAGCGATTAAGGCAATTATGATTACACTGAGGTTGACGGTAGAACCGAGTAGCTTCGTTCAAAATGTGAACCTTTATTCACAAGCAGCGATCACGGCAACTGAGGATTGAACTCGGTAAGCTTGACGATAGAACAGCGCTTTCAACATGACCGATTGGTGGGAGGAGGAGCATTTGAGCATGGGCAAGCACGTTTATTGTTGAGGTAGTCTCAGAATAAGATAAATTGCTTGGTCACAAGATAAATTACGAGTGATGACAAGTTTTCAATGCCCGCTTGGTGCCATACCATGTGCAATTGAGTCTTTTGTATAAGTCTCTGCTGCCCACGGTTTACCACTCTACCGCCTGTTCATGTCCCCTTGTACAGCCTCCTCTTCCTTGATTTATACACTTTACTAACCTTTAACTCCACTATTCTAGTCTTATAGATTGTAGCCATCATCGATTAGAACCCGCGTTGTGTTTGGTGGCGGCGGCTTCTCAGCCTAACCTTCCTCCTGCAACATGGATCAGTCCACTGATCCAGCCAGGCCAGATTCTCCCAGTGACCATGGACTTTCGAAGGAGCGTTCCCTCAGAATGATTGTGATTATATTGGTTCAAGCCGATTCACACCAGAATTGCTATTCAGTGACTTGAGACCACTCACAATGGCTCGTATGTCAACCATCGCACACGCAAATTTGGGCTACGCAGTTGAACATCTCTCGACTAATGCGAGGACGGATTATCTCAAGCAAAGTCCCATGCTATCATTCAGCATTGCCACAGTCATATCGTAATGAATCATCGCTGTTTTTTCAAAATGTTCTCGAGTGGAAGTTTTCCTGACTTTCCTGTCCAGATATTAGTCCAGTTCCAGCCCTATGACATTCGGATACTCACAATGGCTTTTTCCGTCGCCAGTAAGCGGTATGAATCAAGCTCTTAACAAGCTGATGCTCGAGACCCCTTTCCCGTGCAGCAATTTTGAGGAAACCAACCGTTCTATTTACTCTCTCCTGGTCGAAAGTTGACAGGTCTCCTTTGCGGAAGGCGTCTCTCAATTGATCCCTTGCCGTAAACCTGTTGGGCATCGAGTACTGTACAGCATGAAGAATCCCTCGGTACAGATGTCGATATGCTTGTATGACAGCTTGGGGACTGGGCTTTATTGCTGACATTTCGATACTCCTACTCCGTAGACGCCGCCAGGGAATTTTCGAATACTTCTCGAAGGTCCGTGCTCTTCCCGACCTCGGGAGGGACGCTAGAAGATAAGGCAGTGGTACGGACGATGACGAACCCCTGTACTTGCTGCAGCGGGACTTCCAAAAGGCACCTCCACAAGACGACTACAAATCTTATTATATGAGGCCTATATTCACCAAATGAGCTCCCTCGTATCAGATCTCTTAATAAACCCGGTTTTACGACAAGCCCGACGATTCTCTCGCAGCAATACAACTGGTCCTCCACTGGTAGACCCTGTTACCAACCAGCGAATCGATCATATCCAAAGGAACAATGAAGCAGCTATTGATGATCAACCTGATGCAGTAGAAGATTCAGATATATTGGAAGCTGTTCAAGAAAGGTCACAGGACACGTTGTCTGGCGTGCCTCTGAGTTCGTCACCTATCGAAGAAGATGGAGGACTCGAAGATGAGCTGGCAGCTCTCGAAGTTACAAGACGATCAGGTACACCTCCAGCTGTTGGCCACCCAGTGACAGCTCGACTAGCATCTCTGCGATCTGATTCGGGCCGTATGGATGAGGATGTGTCGGACAATCCATCATATGGCATTCCCGGTCGCTTTCGTACGAATTCTGCAACTAGTTCTACTTCCTTGAATAGCTCAGCCCGGGTCCTGAATACTACGATGAACCAGGTCGAAGCGGCTTCACAAACTTCAACACAGGATCAGCCAGGGTCGATGAATTACCAGAGGAGTGGCTCGCTGCCTGCTGATGATGGAATGGGCCCTCTGCGACAACAGATTAGGATGATACAAGCTTTGGAGGTTCCAGCTGAGCAAAAGGCCCGGATGATGCATCGACTGCTCACACAAGGATACAACCATGCTCAGGAGATATATCAAGCCAAGCACCAACCACGGACAACTTCACCTTCAAGTATGATCAGTCAGGAAAGACCTGCTACCCCAGCATCTCTGAGCTCATTCATATGGCAGATTAATGGGTCCGGGGACGAAGAGATTCCAGGCCAACAACATATATTTCGCTTGTCACCAGATGATTTGAAAAGAACATACGCTCTTCCAGACTCTCCTGAATTGGACGACGATGGCGTTGCTATCATTCCTCCCAAGGAGGAGAAGGAGGCGGTACAGGTACTGGGATGTCAGCACTACAAGAGGAATGTTAAGTTACAATGCTCGACATGTGATCGATGGTATACCTGTCGGTTATGTCACGACGAAGTCGAAGACCACGTTTTGATCCGAAAAGATACGACGAACATGCTGTGCATGCTATGCGGGTCCGCACAACGAGCTGGTGAGTTTTGTGTTGAATGTGGCGAGAGGACGGCATGGTACTACTGCAACGTCTGCAAATTATGGGATAATGATCCGAACAAGAGCATATACCACTGCAATGATTGTGGGATCTGCAGGAAGGGTCGTGGTCTAGGGAAGGACTTCTTCCACTGCAAGGTTGGTCTGCTTCCAGCTTTGGCAACTTGGTTACTAATGCTCATGATAGACCTGCGGTACGTGCATGTCAATGTCCGTTGAACGTTCCCACAAATGCATAGAGCGAGTGTCAGACTGCGATTGTCCGATCTGCGGAGACTATATGTTTACATCTCCTCGCCCGGTTGTATTCATGCTCTGTGGCCACAGTATCCATCAGACTTGTTACTACGAGCACATGAAATCATCTTACAAGTGTCCCATCTGCAGCAAGAGCACTGTCAACATGGAAACCCAGTTCCAGAACTTGACTCGCGCTATTGAAACGCAGCCGATGCCTCCTCAGTTTCAAGATACGAAAGCCATGGTATCATGCAATGATTGCTACGCAAAAAGTGCCGTAAAGTATCATTGGCTAGGACTCAAGTGTGCTATTTGCGACTCTTACAATACTGCTCAGTTGTCCATCTTGAGCGATCCTGCTGTTGAGGTGCCGATAATTGAAAGCAGAGAAGTCGACAATGATATTGTCTCGGAGCAGACTGCTGTGGAAGCTTATCTGCCAACAGACCCTACACCGGGGTCAGGGCTGGTGAGACATAGAAGGCACTCTCTACATGCACCCACACCGTCAACGCTAGCTCCTCGATACGCACCATATCCGGTGCCTCAGCGTATCGGGAGATCCGTTTCGCCTGCTCGAGGTTCAAGATTCTTTGAGAATGCCATTACTGTCAATGGAGGCGAAATGGAGGAAGCAGTTGGCGAGGAGGACGACCTTGACTTCTGGGGTAGAGATGAACCTCGAAAGGTCACATCGATGGAAAATATTGATGTGAACATGGATGAGGAGGGAGAGCAAGAAGACTCGAGCGACGATTCTGACTCCGAAATGGAAGTTGATGAAGGCGATGAAGCTGACGAAGGCGACGAATTTGAATTGTTCGGGCATCGATGAATTTATATGGCTGGACAGGAAAAGAGGCAACTGCATTACATTTGGCGTTTGGGTGCATAACTGTACAAAAGATACCGACTGTATGTGTACTGGGACTTTTGGATATTCGAGACAGGAGGGCTTATTGAGCCCTTAAGAACGGCGAAATGAAATGATTTTCCCAAGCACCTTTACCGTTCGAAGAACCCTGAAGACAAGCACATTCACTGAATACCCAGAGCTACATGACCCCAGACGGGATGTCCTAATCATGATATTTGTGGGTATCTTAATGCTTGCTCATCCTTTGGATCCCTCAAGCCCTTGTTAAACGCCCAACGCCAAAGTCAAAATCGAATTCCTATTCTTGTTCCCAAATACGCTCCTATTTCTCAACCATCACGTTCCTCGATCTCCCTCCTCGTCTCCACAGCATCCTTCTTCAGCTCCCTAACAACAGTCTACTCATGCATCAGCCCCAAGTCCTACTTCCGTCTTCTTCCAATCAAAACTTAGATTACATACCGCGAGCGCCTCCGGATTGACACCGTTCTCGATCAACGATACGCAAATGGACAAAGTCTGTCGATCGAGATCCGCATTCTGAAGGGTCGTATCAGCAACCACGATGGGAAGGCAGGAGAGGAATGGGACCAACAAGGAGTGTGGAGATTTCGTGGAATAGATCGATGACTTGACGGGCTTGCACAGCGTTTGCGGCCTTGTCTTGCTTGAGATCGGCTTCTGTGGGCATCTTAGTGTGGTGGGGAGATTGTTGAAAGTTCATAGATAGGGCTGGAAAACCGTTGGAAGACGTGGGAAAGGAAGTTGGACGCGGCGAGTGGGGCTTACCGCTTTCGGAGTGACAACACCATCTCACGCCCTTCCGTCGAGCTTTAAGAGCAATGAACAACTTCTGCTTCATGTCCAAATAATCCCTGATCTGATAAAACCTCAACATCTTCATAAAAGTCTCCGTCATTCCTAAAAGTAATTACAAAATGTCAACAACCTCTGAGCCGGCTCTAACAGGAGGATGCCAATGCGGTGCCGTAACTTATGAATCCACTGCGCTCCCTGACGAACTCACAAACTGTCACTGCTTCACCTGCCGCAAGATATCAGGAGGAGCATACCTTACTTTCGCCAGGTTTCCCTCTGCTTCCTTGACCTGGAAATCCAAATCGAATGCTCTCAAAACAACGCAGTATTCAGATATGGCCATGAGATGGCATTGCGCCGATTGTGGGAGTCCGATCAGCATGATGTATAAGTTTCAGCGCGAGAAGATTAGTCTCACGGCGGGAAGTATTGATGAGAAGAGTGTCAAAGGTGTTTTGGTCAAGCCGGTGGAGCATATCTTTCTGGCTGAGAAGGCACCTTGGTTTATAGTGCCTGATGATGGATTGAATAGGTTTGAGACATTCCCAGATATGGAAGGGTTTGTAAAGAAGATGGAGGAGTGGAAGAAGGGCTCGAAGACAGGCGGAGCAGGGGGAGGAAGGGAGTTTGGATGTTAACAAAAGAGGAATTGATTTGCTCCAATACTTGAGTATCCTAGACAAACACAGCACGGCCTTTGCAATCCTCATTATGCGCTGAAACCCTTTCCAGCTTTGAAACACAGACGCACAAATCAACTCTTAAAAGCTTCCACGAAAAGTTCCCTCATCCCCTTCAACAAAAGCCTCAAATCCCTCGTTTCATTCAACTTCTCCACAACCCTCTCAATCTGTTCCTTCTCCAGCTTCGGCTTACAGTACGAAATGCCGTATTCCCTCTTCTGTGTATCGAGTTCGAACCACGCTTCCCTAGTCCAGTCCCTGTCGTCAATATGCGTGAAGATAAACTTAAGTCGGTCATCCTGCCCAGCTCCTTCAATATTCACACACAAGTTCGACGTCCAGAAATCCAGCTCCGGAATATTAAACCTAGCTTGCGCATCAAGGTGCTGCGCATGAGCGCGTTGCGCAGCCAGCTTAGTATCGATCTGCTTCTGTGTCTCGGCAATTTGCTGCTTCAGTGCCTCCTTAGAAGCGAGATGAGCATCTCGTTGTGCGCTGAGGGATGCGATAGCAGTTTGCATCTCGTTTGTCTCTGCGGCTTCTTTGGAGAGAATTTGTTGATGGCTGTTGGACTTCGAGGACAGGATCTCAATGTCCTTCTTCTTCATTCGTTGGTCCTCTACTATTGTTAGTAGGAAGCTTTCGGCACGTTGAGATTAAAACAAACCGCGAAGCTCCGCTACGTCCATTCGAAATTGGTTCCTCTCTTCTAAGACACGTTTGCGACCTTGCTCAATGAATGCGTCAAACTTGACCGTGAATTTCGCCATTCGGTCGCGTAGTTCCTCGAAGCCAAAGTTAATGGATGGCAGGGAATCTGCCATTGAAGGCGCCTCTGTTGAAGATAACGGAGGACGCATTGTGCTTGTGGAGAGAGAGGGCTCAAATGCGGTAGACATGATTGCGTGCATGTTCGTTTGGTTACAAATGTTTCGAACTCTTGAGCGACCAAGTAAATGTTGTCGCAAAAGTCGTTGGCCACGCAACCAACCACCCTAGCAAAAACTCTAAGCCGATCCGGCGCATATTTTGGAGGCTGCGCTGCTACTGACCCAGACCAGATTAATATTCCTTCTTCATTTTGATGTTTCTCCAAGCAACGAACTCTTTCGAACTGTCACTCTCATCACATTCGGCTTACATCGTTTCAGAGATCGCCATGATTCTGGGAAGACTCCTTGGAAAACGACCTCGACCGAAGCCAGATGATTGATCATCAAGTAACTGACCTTTCCTATGGTCATCTTGGAGAGGTTACCTATGATATTGACTCAAATGAGTGGTGCTTCTCTGTGAACCCATCCACTCTACAAATCAGCCAACTCCTGCCTTTGAAGACCTCTATCCCACCTTCGATTTACACTTTTCCCTCTACGACTACTGCATCCGAGCAGCGAACATTATCGACTAAGTTGTTCCTCAAGTCGTGGCCAGAAGCATATCCTGCCCAGCCGCTGCTTTCATCTCATCTCTATTCACAGGCGCCGGCGCATTCTTTGACTCATGTCGGACAACTGTTGGCAATCGGACGAGCAGTCGACATAGAGAAGACTTTTGGATCTCGAAAAACGGATATAATTGCTACTGCTTGCGGAGAAGCCGGGCATGTGCTTCGATTGATCAAGCCTCGAGTTGAAAGACATGAATGGGGAAGGCAAAGCTCTCTGAGACTGTCTACATTAGATGCAGCATCCTCAGACCAAGGATATTGGGTTGGAACCGGTGGCAGAATCCTTCAGATCTCTTGCGCGGAGGATGAAAATGGACCAACAACTCGTCTTGCTGTCCGCCAGGCTAATGCGACGACTATCTTTCGACCTCTCTATGAAGCAAACTTGACCCCAGCTGTGGCATCAAGTGGATATGCGAAGGTATACCCGGCTTCACGCATAAATGCGAACCCCATCGCTATTTTGACAGCCGAGCTATCAGGTAGTCGAGGTCATGCCGATGTGACTTGGAATCCTTGGTATTCACGCCAATTTGCCGTCGTCGATGCCTTCGGCTCCTGGACCATATGTGACATAGAAGGTGGAGTCAAGAAGAACATCTCAGCCAGATTGATCACAGGCAAGAGTGGGAATATATACGATGGCTTTGCTCCTGATCCGACACTCAAGGCAATTAATAATGCTGATGGATGGCATCAAATACTTTGGGTCGGTACTGTTGGCACGATTGTCGTTTGTAATAGACGTCACCTCGCCGTGTTCAATGTTAAATCTGCACCAACACGTATACAGTCTAAGGACTTCTTCTCAGCTCGCAATACCGATTGGATACTCGATATGAAACGGAGTCCCTCGAACGCAAGCCACTTGTTCGTTTTGACCAGTTCTCGGATTTTCTGGTTGGAAGTACTGCCTGCTGGGGTGGGAAAGGGCAGTGATGTTGGATATAGAACCCTACTCTCTTATCGACATTTCAGAGACGCGAATGATAGTACTATGAGACTTGCTGTTATGGGACTAGAAGATGGTAGGAATCCTAGTATAAAGTATGCGAATTCACTGACGAGGACAGTCTCCATTGCAATATTTTCTGAAAAAAGCGCCATGCTCAATATCTACACGTTCTGGTCTGTCGCTGATGAAAAGCGCCCAACCGCATCTCAAGCTTCTTTGAATCTTTCCATCAATCTGAATGACGGAACCGGTGGGGAAGGGAATCAACTGCAATCGCTCTTGTTTTTGGACACGCCACCAAAATCGATCACAAATCGGCCGCTCGGACCGGAACATCGATACATCAATGAAGATGTCAAGTTTTACCAATTACTGGTCGTGTCATCAGATCTTGGATTAATGTCAGGACTATGTACTGTACACCTATTGGGCGTCAATCTGCTTCATATTACACCACCAACGAGGACTTATAGTTACACTCCTGGATATCTGACCTCGAAGCGCGTTAAGGATGATCCGTGGATCATTCCGGATGAACAAGTCGATGCTATTACTAATTCAACCAAACGCACACTTCATCGAAGGAAGCCGCAAGCGTCTGTGTGGAAGGCGACGGACGAGACTCGTTTTGCAATCAATTTCAGGTTGATCTTTGAGCAGGCGTTTAACCCCAGTGAGCCTGGGTATATCGATGAAACCCTGACGAAGCTCTTAGAAACCACACTAGATCGAGTCAAGCAAGCGAAAATGAACGACGACTTTGCCAATGCTACATTTCTAGAGCTGTCACAGATTCCCGGTTTTGCAGAGGATCTAGAGCAGGGAGCTCCGATTCTACGGATGTTCTTGGAATCTCTCGGCGACTTGGAGGAGCCTGATGCTCCATCAACCTTAGTTTTGTCGAATCTGACACTATGTCCTGGGATTGACTTTCACACCCTTGAAGAGTCATCGCTACCAGATCTCTTGAAAGTTTACGAGCAGACTGCTCAGAATTGGATCGCAAGTCTACCTCTTCGAGTCCCAGGTATGACTCGGCTAGCAAAATTCAAGGTCGCTCGCAAATTAGCTGTCGAGCTGTATTTGAGCTCGATCGGGATATCTCTACGCGATAAAGCATCCGAGGTACCTTCTTTCCCAGTTCCAGATGATGGAGAGGCCGCAGGTCTGCTTCAAACATCATCGGTCACGTCTCGACAAGGCTCGCCTGCATTATTTTCGTCTCAATTGCCTCCAAGTTCTTTCCCAGGGTCTGGATTTGGTCTCCCTACACCCGAACAAACGCCTTCTCTATATTCTCACTCCCTTGCCTCGGGATCCGACATCTCCGAGGATCCTGCGATATCACGTTTACGCCAGTACACGGTGTCAATCAAGTCAAAGCCTGACCTTGGAGTGTCGAAAATGCTTTCTCACTGGCCAGTTGCACCCGGAGTGGACCCTGCTACCTACTCGTACGAGTTAACACGGAAGAAAGATGCGACTTACGAGAACGGAGAAGAGAACTCCTGGAAAAAACGAAATCTGGCTAGGAGAAAGAAGCGGACTGAACGATTCTTGAGCCGGCATGGCACTGCTCCTGCAGAGATATCTTCCCAATCCCAGCCAAGGTTCGCTCCGTTTGGGAGTCAGCCAGATGTTGCTCATCTAGGCTTTAGTTCTCAAACGGTTGAGAATGTACCTATGACGCAGCCAGATAGAGGAGCCTTCGGGAGTAGAACTGCGCAGAGTAAGCCAAAGCCTAAGAAGAAAAAGGCTGCCGGATTCAGATAGTTAGCAATACAAATATTCATGCTACAATAAATTACCAAGAACGGTAGATCTCGCACTTCATCCTTGACGTCTCTAAAACACTGAACCCTTTATTGATTGAAACTAAAGTTTGAGAAGACTTCGGGCCTCCATACACAACCAGGTCAATGAAGAATATAAAAAGATTGAAGATTGAGGAGCCTCTGGTCTTGTGACTCCGTGAGAACCTCGCGTTCGCGTATTCTACCCCGCTATCGACACTCTTACCTTTTTTACTTACCAACATACCTGATCAGCTAAATCAAAACTTCTAAAGTAGACATGTCCGGTCATTGCCATGATGAACATGATCACTCAGGTCATTCGCACTCCCACGGCGATGTACACGACCATTCAGACGACATCACCCCCGCTCTGCAATATTCCCTCTACCAACATATCAATTTCGACGACATCACGACATTGAACGAGTCAGAAGGAGGGTCCGGCAAAGCTATTGTCAAGAAAACTTGGGCAGAGAGACTACAAGACCAGCCGGAACTGGAGAGCGACGCGGACGAGCAGTTACTTATGCACATCCCGTATGGTCTCAATTCTTTCCTCACGCTTAGTACTGATGTCCAACAGATTCACTGGCCAGGTCAAACTTCACTCAATCTTGATTCGCACATCGAACTCTTCCTCGGCACCACAAACACTAAAAGTCTTCATCAATCGTGATGATCTTGATTTCTCGACTGCCAGTGACCTCTCCCCAACGCAGGAGTTCTCCCTGTCCCAGACCAATGAGATCCAGGATATATCTGTGAAAAGAGCATTGTTCGGGAAAGTTCAGAGTTTGAACTTGTTTGTGGAAGACAATCATGGTGACGATGTTAGTAGGTTGAGTTATTTAGGGTTCAAGGGCGATTGGATGCAGCTTGGTAGAGCACCGACAAATATCCTGTACGAGGCTGCGGCGAATCCTGCAGATCATGCAATCAAGGGAACGGATATTAACAAAATTGGAAGTAGTCTTGGTGGCGGCGGAAAGAGGATGTAGACAGCCGAGAGAATGTGATCGTCTGGATGACAAGAGGTAGCAGAATAAGTGAAGGAGGCTGGGACTCCTCAGAATACCCGCAGACTTTACTTCGGACAAAAAGCATACGACGGGGAATCAATCTTTAGAGCTAATTTGGAAGATGAGAGTATGATTAAGGAGGACACGCCGTCATTCAGAGGATCGCAAAATCACGATACTTGACGCTGCATATAGTCTACATGAAATCATCCTCTAAGTCTTCCCTGCCTTGATTATTCGCCTCGTCAGGATCTTCCTCTTGGAACATATCATCATAAGCATGATCTTTTTGCCACTTCTTCTCTTTCCGCTCCTGGGCAATTCTGGCTTCTTCCTTTTTCTATCCAATAGTCAGCTTTTGTGTCACTCTCATAAGGTACAGGCCGCACCCTATCCAACCTCGCGGCTTGGTCTTTCTTTCTCAGACTCTTAAGCTTTTCTTCCTTCTCCATTGCTAGATCCGGAAACTTCTCCACTTTGGTCTTGTTGAGACGATTGACGATCGGGTTCTCTCTCTGTGAGACGAGAATTCTTTTGACCTGGACACACTCAGTTATTACTCTCACTCAAAGCTTAGCCTACTTACTTTCTTATTATCCTTGAACGACACCTGGCCAACTGCCATACTCCCGTCTTTCTTAAGGTTCGACCATGGCGTGTAAATGATAGTAACATTATCTTTCTTGTTTCCTGTAGGACATTAGCATCACGTGCCGGTGCAAAATTGGAGCACAAGTCGACCTTCAATGGAGTTTGCCTTGGTCAACTGTGCACAATCGGTCAGGAGATCTTCAGGAATAGCATCCCATGTATCTCCTTCATTCATCCGTAGATAAATGTGAGCACTTGAGAGCTTGTCAACATGGAACCACACGTCTTCCTCCAAGCCGTATTTGATCAGCTCCTCATCTGGATTTGATTAGTATTTTCAGCAAGAAAGACCTCAAAAACTTACTTTCGACTTTATCTTTACCGACATAGACGAAAGCATCGGGAGATGCAACATTAGAAGTAAAATAGTAAACCATGATTTATTCATTCAAAATCCCATGGTCCTCTAAAATGTGTGTTGGCTATCAATTTATATTGGAGTCACTACAGTAGAGGTTACCGCCGACCGTAGGTCTCTTCCGTTCACCGTAGGCAAAGAAACCATCTCCAAAGCCCAAGCTCTCCAACTCAACAACAAGCTCACGCACCATGGCACCCAAGCTGCCGACAAGCTGGGCACTCGGCCAATTGCCACCTCAGTTCCTTCTCCCTGATGCCTTCCTCCCACTCATCGCAAAACGCGGCGTCAAATACGGCTGGACAACGGCATCGCGCGGAAAACCGAATCGTTTCAACCAACAATCAGCCGGTCTGCCAACCCTTGGCCATTCTCCTGCCGCGGCGCTCGCTCGAAAAGACTTCACTCTCCCATTACGAACTGGAGCGTTAGCTGTCAAGAAGGGAATGACCGCGCTTTTCGATCCAGAGACTGGGAAGAGGACTGCTTGTACAGTGCTGCAGTTAGATAGGGTACAAGTCGTTTCTCACAAGACGAGAGAAAAGAACGGGTACTTCGCAGTGCAGATTGGCAGTGGATGGAAACATCCAAGCAACGTTACTCGGCCAGTCTTGGGACATTTCGCGGGGGCGAAGGTCAGTCCTAAAAGATTCATGGCGGAGTTTAAGGTCAAGAACGAGGATGGATTGGTGGCAGTTGGGCAAAGCATTGGACCTGAGTGGTTTCTTGAGGGACAATTCGTAGATGCTAGGGCGAATTGCAGAGGGATGGGATTTGCGGGTGGTATGAAGAAATGGGGTTGGAAGGGACAGCCGGCCAGTCATGGTAATTCGAAGAATCATCGTACCATGGGTTCGTCGGGTGCTAGTCAGGGAAGTGGAAGCAGAGTGCATCCTGGCAAGAAGATGCCGGGACGGATGGGAGGACAACAGGTCACGACGCAGAACGTAAAGGTGTTGAAGGTGGATGTTGAGAAGGGACTTGTGGTGCTCAATGGATGTATTGCAGGGCCGGATGGATGTATTGTCAAGATTCAGGATGCGATCAAGAAGCCGTGGCCTGTTCTTCCCGCCGTGCTTGAGGAGATCAAGGAGGAATTGATTGCTACTGTATAGAATTGTACAGTAAATTTTTGTACAATAAATAGAGCATATACAGGCGTTGACAGAGCAGATAACCCGAGACGCCTCCAATGCTACGATTCCATGGCCCATTCCGATAATCATACCATCCCGCTTATCAACCAGAAAGGTTTGGAGCATAAGAACCGCGTCCCACAACCTTGGACTCCTCAGCATCCATCTCAATGCCTTGGAAAGGATCGTTCCCATCCAGCAAATCAATCTTAGAGCCATCCTTCCTCTCCAGACTCCACTCGGTGGTCTCAAACATGCCTTGCCTCGTAGCCCTAAAGCTCTTAAATCGCATGGTACCACTATTCTTGTTGCCCATAACCTCAAACTGTATATTGATCCTTCCGTGCAACTGGTTCATCTCTCCCCAAATCCAAGGCATCTTGTGGGCGAAGTATACCTCATCTCCTAGGTACTCGCGTGCTTTGGGAGAGGTGCGGAGTGCGTACATGGTGGATGATACGACGGATGATGAGGACTTTTGGTAGTTGAAGATGGCGAGTGTAGACGAGATCAGGACCGCGAGGAAAATGGGAACGGTGCGTATCCAGCGCATGCCATTTTGTGGAATATCTAGACACGTAATCAGAATCATGTACCGTCAGAGTGCTTGTTGCATGGACCTGGAAGTTCTCGATCGGCTCTCCTCGACATCAACGGTCCATCTCCCGGCTTTGGCGCCGCAATTAAAGTTCGCCTTTGCGCCACAGCTTGTCCGTTGGTATGCCTTGCTCTAAATAGAGCCTTCGATCGCAAAAGTCGTGGTAACATTGTTGCGACTGCTTGGGAAGTTAAGGAGAAGGTCTTGAGAAGAAATCGGACGATCGTCGTTCAAGCGAAGACCCGCGCAAGGCTGAGGCTACATTTTACTATACCATCTACAGCCTCCAGCAACACCAAGGTGCTCCAAAATGGAGCAAACGACAGCACGTCTTCGAAAGACTTTCCACTACCCAGCAGGCAATGACTCAGATGATTCTCTGCCAGAGGCTTTGGATGAAGAAGGTAAACCATTTCCTACTCCCACCATGGCACATTCGCCACAGCCTTATCTCCTCTACCACCATCTCAAGACACTCTCAACAGCTTGCTAAAGCCTATCTAATATCTTCACAGAACAAGAAACCTTAATCCGTACCCTGAATCAACAGAACACAAACTTCAACCGCCTATACACCCGCATCCTGCTCGCCCTTCCCGCACTCTCCATAATCCCTTACCTCACAACACTCTTTTCCTCTCGCACATCACTCCTCTCCGTCCTCTCAATCTCCTCGCTTCTATCAACAGCTTTCTTGCTCTATGTTCTGCCACCCGGCCGGACGAACATTCCAATCCTAGACGCTTGGAACAAGCGTAAAACCGTTCATGCGACGCCTCACTCAGCATTCAATCATGATGAAGGCCCAATAGCAGAATACCTACCCCTAATGAACATCGGACTGTGCGTGGTTCTGGGGCTGCTAGGCATGGTTTTTAGAGGAAAGGAGGAGGTTTGGTTGGGTTTTGGGTGGTTACCCGCCGTCATCTACGGAGTTTCGTTACTTGCGAAGGTTGTGATGGGCAGCGTAGATCCGGAAGCTGAGCTGGGGGGCTTGAGGTATGAATTCAAAGGCGCTTAACAACGTGCGATCCTTTCTTGTGGGAGCGAGTCACTGGGAGTCTTGAAGACCTATTCAATGCAACAAAATGTAGAAATTGGACAAGGAATTCAGGAGGAAAATGTTGATAACTTTTCTTCCTTCAACTTCTGCCATACAAATGCTTTTGCACTCTACACAGCTACATGTCAATGCTCTCGTCGAATCTCAAGACCCCATTCATATTTAATACACCATCGATTCCCTCGGGAAGTCTAGGGAATGGATCGGCGTGTGTGCCCCTATCACCTTCTACCTCTGCGCTCTTGTCGGTTACGAGAACGAGCCCCTGGGCTTTGATCGCTTCGACTAAAGCTGGTATCATATCCTAGATATCCTTAGCCATTCCTCCTGTTACCAGCATATGGATATGGACTTATGAGTAAGGAACTGTTAGACTTACCAAAAGACGTGAATTGCAAATCAATCCCATAAAGTTGTTATTCTGCGCAATACGCACGGCCTCTTTTATAGACGTCGTCCTCCTCCCACTGCTCTTGACAGCTGTGGAACCAACGATATTGTCTTCGTAGCCGAGATCATTACACAAGAAAACGGGATAGTTCGGTTGCTTCCAATTCAAAGCTGTGCAGACTGTGTGATTGTACGAGCTGAAGACAATAGAGCGCATCGAGTCCGGCGATCGTTCTCTGAAAGCCCTTGCGTGATCAAATACCACATTCAAAATAGCATCTCCAAAGGTGTTGATGTTGACAGTTGGACCAAGACGCAGAGTTTTCTCTTCCTCCACAATTGGATATAAAATTTGCAGGTTGACATGCATTCCTTTTGGGAGAAGAGCAAGCGCATCTTGCAGAGATACGGCAGAGTTCGCGAGAATGCTATGAATTTGAGCAATATTCTCCAGCGAAAGAGCAGGTAATCCTGAGAGGTCCGCGGTTTTGTTGGCGTGGCGAGAGCCGGCGCTGATGAATTGCGCATATGTCAAACGGCTGACGGGAAATTCGATATCCATGTAGTCAATTGTCCACCTTGGCCAAAGAACAGGCACACCATCACATGTGTGCTGAACGAAGAGCTGAACATAATCCCCCGATAAACTGGAGCCAGTGATGAAAGCACTTGGCCTGTGGTCAAACTGGCTCGTTGCTTTCCAATACGTCTCAAAATCGGTAATTTCAAGTGGCTTTCCTTGGAACGGTTTGATGACTTGGAAGTTGAATGTAATTTGGCCAATAGCTCTAAGTCTAGGGTCGAACAAGGGCAAGCAACAGCGTCCTGAGCTGCTCAACAACGCCCGGAAAGTGCTTGGCAACGCTACGGTCTTTGCGATGACTTTGGCACCATAAGTAGGGAAAACATCAAAATCGATGGCAAAAGAATCTAGGTTGTCGATCTGAAAGGAAATAAGGCGGGTATCTTCCTGGAATGGTAGCAGAATATTCTTGGGTATTAAATCAGACAATTTGGAGGAAATGGTGAGACGTGCAGCTGGGTATTTGCTGTCATGGAAGAACATCAAGGGGGCCTCGCCTTGTTCTTCAACAAAGCTAATCTGGATGAATGTCTTGGTGTCAAGGAAGTTGTGGCCATATCGTCTCAAGGGAATGATAGGAGGTGGTAACTCAAGTTCAGGAATTCCATCGGCGTCAATGCTCATAGGTCCTGGCATACTGCTCGACATCGCTGTAAGCGGTGTAGGCTCTGATATTTGTCGATTGGGTGTCGAAAAAGGTATCGCAGACAGGAGCCTCATACACTCCAAGTGACCCTCCCACGCTGCGTAATACATCGCAGAAAGATCTTTCTCGTCGAGGATAGTTGGCTGAACACCAACTTCTAAGAGGGTTTGCATACAAGGAACATTGCCTTCACTTGCAGCGTGGAATAGTGGCGTCCACGAATAGAGCTTGTCAATTTGGTCAAGATTTGCACCATAGTCCTTGAGAAGTAGGAGAAGTCTCGGAGTCTGTCCGGAGCGTGCAACAAGATGCTGGGGAAAGAGACCCTCAGCATCTGGTAAAATTCTAGCACCATGCTGTAGCAGCAGCTCAACAATTTCTCCAGAGCCATGCTCGCAAGCCAGGTTTAATGGAACATGATCAGCGTCCGACACAGGGTCGATTCGAGCATGTCTCTGTAGTAGCCTTCTCGCGCATTCGAGGTGTCCGTGGATGATTGCATGAATCAGAGGAGTAAAATTGTCATGATCGATGAGGTCGATCGTCGACTGATCCGCTGTAGAATATGAGCCCTCCGAGACAAGAAGTAAATGAGAAGTGGCGTACCGTTCAGCAATGCCTCCATCATATCAAGACGGCCGTGCATACATGCATAATGCAGAGGCACTCGTCCATAGACATCCGTCCTACCCACAGCTACTCCCTTCGAAAGCCCAATGCTCAGAACGAAAGCATTACCATAGATCGCCGATTGATGTAGGCAATTCCGTTCGTTGATGTCGTCCTCGGATTGCACATCGACAAGTCCGGTATCTAACAGGAGTTGTAAAGACTGTTCCGGTCCTTCATTGATTGCCGCAAGGAATGTCCGAGTAATCCGCTCTAACAAAGTCGAGTCCCGTGTGCCATTCGGATCCGCCGCAGTCTTCAAGCGCAAAAGGAGATCTTTGAGGCTTTCAAGATTGCCTGAAATGACAGCTTCAAGGAGGAGAGTGTCTGCGTCGCCTTCATCCGTACCGAGCAAATGCTGACTACTTACAATATGCTCCGGGTTCCTCCCGAAATTAACACTGTCGCCTTCAGACCAAGCTCCCAGTTCTTGTAAACTTGTAGTAGCTTGATCTGACAACTCGCTGATGACCGTCGCATTGAAGAATGGTTGTACCTCAACGGCCCTGGAAAGATAAAGTTCTTTGGTCTTCGATTTGGATGTTTTGTCCCATTTCTTCAAGATTTTTGAAAACGCAGTCCCGTTGATCTCGACAAATTGCTGGAGCTTGTTGAGATCGTTACCGAATTGTTGAAAGCCTTCTTCCAATGTCGTGAATTTCGCGGAACGTCTGGAGGTGATCTGATTGCGTGATTGCAGGACCTTCTTCTTATCTAGTAAAGTCTTGAGCCGAATTTTGAGCTGCAGGGAATCAGCCACAACACAAGGGGGTTTTGGGAATATTTGGGTACATGCCTCTGCCTCTTTCTGGAGATAAAACGCATTTACTTTCTCTAGTTCTCGTTCCTGGATATCTCTCAGCATGACTTGAAGGGCTCTTCATCGGAAGTGTTGACTACCAGTTGGAAAAAGAATGTGGCCTTATTCGCCTGTAAAGCTGCCTGGGAATCAACCAGTCCCGAGGGGCGTTGGAGTTCATTCTGTGCATAGAGCGTCGGTGTCGCAGAGAGCTTCTTGATGAGCTGCCACATTCGTATCAGTGCACATGTCCAATCCTATGGTCAATAGGCCCCCGAAAGCAACCCGAACTGATTGCTTTTTCGGGCTCCCCGGGGCAGGTGCAGGCTGGGGATCGGCTTGCTTACTTTCTTCAGGGCCTTGTAGTTGACGAAGCTTGCTGCATACTCTGGGACCTCGAGCTGACGTTTCTGGATCTGCTTTCCAAACTTCCTACCAGCGCATGAATGATTAGCTGGACTCGAGCAGTGATAGGTTTGGATAATGCGATCTCATGCATTCTGCCGTGGATCAAAGGGAAGGTGGTGAGACGCACATGATGCAGTTTGCAGCCGCAGAGCCCTGCCTGAAGGGCAGCGACTGCGAGTGAGGAGCTTGGAGAGGGCGTAAGAAGGTATTTCAATGGCCGGTCATATGCGGAGGCTCATAGCTCCTGGTGGCATGCCGTTCCAAGATACGATCAGCTGAGTCTGGGATGAAGCTTCGGTGCGCTGTGCTCTATCAGAAGTAGATGACGTCGGAGTTGGAGAGAAGAGGGGAGGATGTAGTTGTGCAGCGAGGGATAGATGCAGGAAAGAGCCTGTATGCAGCCTACACGTGGGGTTGCCAAAGGCTTCTGTGGACGGGCACGCAGAAGAGTGCTCGAGGCTCTTTGGATGCCACTCTGTAGGTAAGGGACTCAGTCACTCAGTAGTAGTAGTAAACGTAGCAGTAGGTGTGCTATTAGAGTCAGTTGGCTGTTCTGAAGGTGTTGACGCATCAAGACTTGCAGGAAGAAAAGAGAAAAGTGATCTTGTGGTGAGGGGTATGCTGCACTACCGTAAAGGGCGTTCCGTGCTGGCCTTGGATGATCTCTATTGCCCGATCTTTTCAACGCAGCTGATGGTTGTTCTGCAGGGCTGAGAAAGAGTTTACTAGGTATTTTGATGGTTTCGGTTGCACGTGCTGAAATCTCGATTCTTACTGGCTGGCTGGCTTACAAGGCTGGCTCAGTCTGCATAGTCAGTAGCGCGAGGCTGAACCGATAATTACTTCCTATCTCGAGAAATCAGGCTACGATACTCTTGTTTGCTTCGAAATGTGTGCTAATGCAGCCAAACTACGATACAATGACAATTGGATGAGAGTATAAAAAGTGCAACTCTATTGGAGAATCGTGAGCTTGCGAAGTTATGGCATTTCGTCTCTCGTTGACTCGAGCAACGTACGAGGGAAAATAGGAACCTCCACCTTCAGCACTCTCTCTTCTGTTCAAGTCGGTATGCCGCAGAGAAATTTTCGGAACGCAATCATGTTCACCGTGGATATCATTCAGCTATGAGAAACTAGACTGGCTAAAAAGAAGACATAGTCATACGCCCTGAATCGCCTAAGACTTTCCTACCAAGGTCTCCTCCGCCACCTTATCCTTCGTTCCACTGGTCTCTGCAGGCTCTAGCTTCCGAGCAGGCTCTCCAATGTTGTCCGACATAGCTTCGGCAGCAGCTTGCTTGAGTCGTTCAGTATCATCCATTCTGATCTCCTTTCCTCCAACACGATCCTTGACCTCTTTCTCATCCTCGCTATCGCCAAGACTGAATGGATCATTGTCCGCCTCACCAACGGGGCTGGGGTCGACGGTCGAGAGGGGTTGCCATTTGCTTTGCTTGTTAGATGGAGGTGCATTCTCTTTGGCGCCAACTGTTGGAGACGTCTTATAGAGATCAATTTCTTCTGGAGGACCGCCCTGGAATGCAACTTTACGGCCGTCGGATGATTTAGGGATCGCTGGAGTGGGTTTGAAGAGGTCGGGGTTGGCAAGAGGACGTGTTGAGCGACGTACAGGGGCTGTGTATGTTAGACGACTTCTAGATTCATCAAAGAGTACCTACCGCCATCGTCATGCAACTGAATACCTGCAAAGTCATCGCCTAAGACCTCAGGATCTGCATCATAGCGGTTGTAATCTCCACTTTGTCGTCCATCACCGCTTCTGCGAGAGCGATACTGGGCGTTTTGCCCAGCGTTGTAGCCTTGCGGAGCAGGCCCATCTTCATCCTCGCCATCGATCTTCTTCTTCAAATTCGTGATCCATCCATTGACCTTAGTTTGCGTCTCGAGGAATCCCTTCCGAAGATTCTCCCTAATAACTGGTAGATCGTCGTCAATGAAGCTGCGATTCTCCTCGTTCGTAGTATCTGGGTGGAGACCTGTCTGTTGTCGACCTCTCGGAACACCACCTCTACTGGTACTTCGGGTCTCATTGGACCAGCCACCACCGTATTGCTCGGCAAGTTGGCGTGCATATTGCTCGTCCGCCTCCAATTGTGATTGTGGGGTCGATCCGGGTCGCTGCGCCTGTGGTCGTGGAGGTTGTGGTGGAGGGGTAGGTTCTCTAGCAGCATCAGGATCAGACATTCCTATTCGTCCAAGTCAGAAAAAGTCATTCCACATTTTGCGAACAGTCATACCTAAAAGAGCATTGAAGGCGGGTTCAACACGGCCACCACTTGCCATCAGAACAGCTTTGATGACAGCTGCATCTATGGCTGGGAATGCTTCCTTCAAAGTGTTCTCGGCTTGTTGCTGCGCGCTCAACGGGCGAGGTGGTTTTGGTGGAGCTTCATCTTCGACAGTTGCTAGCTTGGGAGCTCCTCCTTCATTGCTCAAGACGCCAGACTCTTGAACGTCATCGTCATCCATATCTAAAGGTTGTGCAGTTGTAGGCGACTCAGCTCCGGTTGTAGTCGGGCTTTTGATCTGTCAGATGCCACTGTTAGCAGCTCCTTCTTTGACAGCGCATGAATGAAGTTCGAAGTGACAAACTTACAGGTGGGATATCGTTAGACTTCGGTGTTGACATGATCAAGCTGTATTACTCCAAGTGATTTGATGTCTTAAAGGAAGGTATTCTGCTATGGGCAGCAAGTGAAGGCTTTGAGATTAAAGTTGTGATATGTCAAGTTTCTGAAGCCTGGAGGGTTCATCATGGGGTACGAAGTAGCCGCGTTACGAATACGTCCTTCGCGCCACCAAGTGGCGGTGCAGCTTGATCATCACGTGATGGCGAGGTTAGTACATTTTTATCTCATAAATCAGACCGTTTATTTTTACCTTCTTTTTACCGTCAGGACAAATTAGTCCCACATCTGTTCCTGCTAACTCCTGCACCAGTCACAAAGAATCCATTGGGAAATTCTTGGCTGCAGTTGAAAGATCATCCATTATGCCTCATATTCGCAAATCGTGGAGACCAGACTTGAATTTGGAAGAAGAAGCGCCAACTTCCTTTCCTTTTTGAATTACGGTTTGCTTGGAACTATTTATCGCACATATTAAGATTAGCAAGAAGCAGAAAGGATACACTATAAATAGACACTTACGTGGTGTTAAGTTTGAAGCAATGAAGATAGTCGGATCAGCTTCTTAATCCTTGGCCACGCTGATGAATCAAGAATAGGGTCATTGCGTCCTTCCAGTATTGCAGGTTCCTAATGCCACCGTCGGTCGAGACCTTCTTGAGGAACTTTACACTGTCATATCTCCTTTAAGTGAGATCCAATGTGATGCGCGGCTGTCACTAAATGGCCTCCAGCTTCTGCTATACGTCGTTGAGTTATAGGTTCTGCTTGTGCTCGCGTTCCTCATTGATGATATTCCAAAGATCAATGTCAAAACCGCGGTGAAGCATTTCTCGGAAGTTAGAGTCAAGTCTAGTGTTGTCAATAAGCATAACGCCGTCGAATATGCCTGTGACGGCGTTTTGCCTGTGGTTCATTATCGTACAATACATCGAGAGCTCGATGTGGAACTCTCGATGATGGCCCAGTTTGGCTTCAAAAACTGCCTAGGAAGAAATAAGTTTAGCTAATGCCTTCGAACATGGTCCCCAAGCGTATTTTCTGACGCAAAGTCTGAACGCAATTGGGTACAGAGTATAACAGAACAAGCCAAATCAAGTTAAGCAGAGACTCCAACTTTCAATTGCAAGAAGCCAGACTAGAATCTTACGAGTGAATATACATCTAAGCTCCCTGCTTAACGCACCGAGTATTTTTGTTATGAGTGACCCATCATTGATGGTGAACATTCCTGCTACTATCAATACGGGATCAGACTTTCAATTTCTCCGCCATAACTATTCGAAAATTGTTAAGACTGTCCACAACTGAAATTTACCATAACAAACAGGCTCTGCTTTCATGATCGAGCCAAATCTTGCATATCAAAATGTAGTTTGGATGGCTCTGGAAGACAATTGATATGTAAGAAACTCTAGACTGTTGTCAATCCATCTTTTCCCAAGAAGAAGATATCACGTGCTCTTGAACATGTTGGCACCGACGCGTTCATGTAATTGAACCCCATGAGTCGTAATGGTTCTCCTCATAATTTGAAGCGTGCCACTGTCGTATTGCATTGTTTTGTGGCACAAGGATGTTGGACACCTACCTGCCTCCTCTTACCAAAAACTTTTTAGGCTAACCTGGAACACGATGATGGGTCAAAGCACAGAAATGCTCAGAGCGAGCGAGCAGTAAGTCACATTTCATTTGCTTCAAGATATCAACAATGAGAAGAAAAGGAGGAGAAGAGCACGAATAAGAAACAATGAATGTTGCCAACTTCCCAGACTGTGAATGGTCGCCTACCGGAAACGGAACGCCGCCCGTGCGCAATGAGATTCACTGGTCGAGACTTTGACAACCGGTGAGTGCGAAATCGAACAACTTAATTTACCTTATTAGAGAATGGTCCCAAACTTCGCCTGTAAAGGCGTCAGCCTCCTTCCAAACCTTTCCTTTCCGCCATAATCCATCAACCCCATCCCCTCTTCACAACTCTCCATCATCACATCGCCATCGCGACTTTTACTGATCGAGACCTTGAGAAAGCGAACTTCCACAACTCAGCCCGCCTGGCTGACACCTCCACGCGGTTCACCATTCCGGCGATCAAGGCGTCGTAGGATCTCTGCGACCGCAGACTTCTCACATCTCCTCAATCATCACCACCATCAACAATGGCATCCGTTGCAAAACCCCACGCCGCCTCTGCTGCAAGACGAAAATCCTCTAAACCATCCCTCGTCCTCAAACTGAAGGTGCCAGGAAAAGATCTTGAAAGAATCACATCAGACAAGCCTTTGGTCAAAGAAGAATCACCCTCGAAAGATTCATCATCGGCCACTTCAACCACTCTTCCTGTCGCAGCAACAAGCTCAAATGGTGACAATCCGCCGGCTTCTGCTTCGAATACACCCGTTGCAAGTGGCACGCCGATACCCACTTCGTCGATGCCACCACCGACTGAAGGCCCTAAGAAAAGGGGTACAAAGAGAGGCGCTGCGGTTGCGTTGACGCCAGACGGTCTTCCAAAACCTCGAGGCAAGCCAGGTCCGAAGAAGAAAGCCAGATTGTAAGTACAAATATCTCGTCAAGGGCAGGCATCGATCGCACTTCCGCTCAAACACTTCCCCCAATATTCTTGCAATTGAGTCGCTTTACATTCAAAAACGTATTCTCGCGATGAATTGAGCTAACATTGTGCTCAGAGAGGATGGATCTATCGACCACTCTGCTACCGTACCCAGAGCCCCGAATGGCACTGCCCACAAACTCGGTCCCAAAGCCAACCAAGGCGCTATCAATGCCGGCCTTCGGGCACTCGATCGAACTGGCAAGCCATGTCGCAAATGGCAAAAGGGTGGTTTCAAGGTCAAGAGCTTCACTGGTGTGACTTGGGAGATTCCTCGATGGAAGGCTCCGCCCAAAATCAGCGTCGAGAACAAGCCAGCGG
The DNA here is from genome assembly GCA_016508695.1 of Hyphodiscus hymeniophilus. Taxonomy (NCBI): domain Eukaryota; kingdom Fungi; phylum Ascomycota; class Leotiomycetes; order Helotiales; family Hyphodiscaceae; genus Hyphodiscus; species Hyphodiscus hymeniophilus. Next base: position 1,000,708 of record VNKQ01000016.1, on the reverse strand, counting down.
AAAGTTCAACCTCTGGAGATAGTAGCAAGGAGAACAAAGATGCTAGTCAAGTCGAGAGCGAGAAGAGCAACAGTGGTCCAGAGATTGAAGTAGTTAATAGCACTGCTCCGAGCCAGCTAGCATCCTCTCCAGCACCATCCAACCCAGCCATCGCCACCACCACAGGCCCAGCACCTGCTGCCCCAGAACCTACTCTAGTAGTCACGGCTACCGCCTAACAAAACATAATCTCATCGCATCTTGCTCTGTGAGAGCGGCCTGTCTTATAAGATCCTTCAACTCGTGGATTTTGATTGTCCGGACCTCATGTCTTGTTCGACCAGATACATAGATCAGCGACCAGATATTACTCCTTTGATTGTTCCAGATGATTCAAATTCATGAGCGAAGGACTTTTCGTTTCGCAAATTGCGCAACCACATGTACCACTTTCTATTGATCACTGGTCTTTTTGCTTCAACATGGAAAAGGGCGTTACATCCAAAACTTTGGCAGCGTGGGCATGAATCCCGGGTGGAAGGCGTTACTACGTATAACATGGCATCATATTGTATTATAGAAAGGCGCTGGTTTATCATTGCGGGGAAATACAACGAATTCTCGAATTTACGTTTACGTTTGTTAATTCCCATGATCCACCTTCTTTGATTGATCATTCTATGACAACAAAGTCGTCAAGTCTTCTCCAATGCCTCGAGCACCCACTAACCCACAAGTTCAAGATCTATCTTTTATGATTCTTTCACAGCAGCTACACATCCATTTCCATGGTAAAGGCTAGAAGATGTCGAAGTTTTCATTGTTTGAATCTGGGCAGATGTAGTAAGAGACATGCGAACAAAGTCACAAGGGGGCTTGAGTTCAGGAACTGATTATCGTAACTCAGCGGAATCTCTTACGAAAGCGAAAAATACAGTTCCTGTATGCTTCTGGGCTTAATGCAGCCCTGAAAATGCTAAAGTGTCACATATCACCTTGCACCGCTGAGTCGATGGGATTTCTATCCATACATCAATAGCACAACTCAGTGCATTATTTGGCATCTAGTAGAGAAGGAGACTCTAGTCACTGAAACAAGTCTTTAGTATAGGAATAGAATGCTGATCTATGTTCATTCGTAAATGCCAACTTGATGCTGTCTCGTGATCAAACCAAGCGATCGCACCAGAGCTCAGACGCTTAAGCTCATCAGTGCATCATAGGAACTACACCTCTCGACTGAAAGCATCAAACTACCCCATGACACACGAGTGATAAGATGGACTCGCAGGACAAATTTCAGCTCCGCTAGAGCTGCTGGATAACCTGAGCTGCTATATACAACATTCGCTGGCAATGATCGAACCTACATTATACGACTAGTCCCCACCTTTTGTCCGGACAGCGGTTCATAGAAGTACAACTCTGAGTAATCGACTCCTTTGACATCTCCAAAGCTGGAGGACTATTCAGTCAGCTATTGGAAACATTCGGCGACCATATATCCAACACGATTTCTGGAACGGCTTCCACATTTGTGAATCTTAAGAAATGACCAACTCCTACCCTCACGGCTCTCCAGGAGTTCCAGACACAGGCATGCCGACTGGAGCTCCCGGTCTCATGCCACGAAGATCCTCGTATGCTTCAGTCGTTTCCGGAGCAGCTTCAGCCCTTTCACAGCAATACCAGCCGTCGAGATCTGGTGCTTTCGCCAACCTTCTGAACCATCCCGACTTCGCCTACGAGACATCTCCTCAGAACCCCGCCAGTCACTCACGCTACGATCCGCGAAATTTCGATATGGATTACAACACAAATGGGAGCGGTCGGGGTCGATCATGGTCTGGGGGTCGTGGTGGACAGCTACCAAGCTGGTCAAGTGCATTTGGATCGCTCACAAATGGGCCCGGCTATGGAGAATTTGGTGGTGGACATCTGGATACATTCTTCATACCGTCATATTTGAAGGACTCGAAATATGTTCAAAAATTGGAAGAGGCACATAAGGCGAAAGTGCTAGCACATAAAGATGGACCATCGGCACATTCGTCACAACCGGGCTCTCTTTCAACCAGTGCGAGCAGCATGAGTTTACATACGAAGGTGGTCCCATCACATCGCGGCATGACCTATGACGTTATTGAAAAGGCACCACCTCTAGAAGATGAATCTCTGTCGCATTTACCTTCAAGATGGAATTCGCAAGACAAATTTGGAGGATTGGAAGTCTTATCGGATGGACAAGAAGTCAAATTCACGGGCACGAAGTCCCCGCTGACCGAGATCATGAGGCATGTTCTATCAGAGCAGATCATTTCATGCCACAACAGTGTGGTATTTATTATTTCGAGGTCACAATCATATCACGCAGAAGAGAAGAGTATGGTCATATCTACCCTTCAAATGCCATTATGCAGATTTCTAATATGAAAACAGAAGTTCAATCGGTATTGGGTTCTCGAGTAAGAGCGTTCCATTATCAAGATTACCTGGATGGGAGCCCGAATCATGGGCCTATCACGGGGACGACGGAAACTCTTTCTGTTGCCAAACCTCCGGGAAGCATTACGGACCACCATTTACAGCAGGTGATATTATTGGGTGTGGTGTGAATTTCCGAACAGGTTCGGCTTTCTTCACCAAAAATGGAGATCATCTGGGTAAGTAGTATTGCTTAAGGCGCCTTCCGGTGCTAGTTCATTTTCCCAGTTCATTCTGATATGTGATGCAGGAACGGCCTTCCGTGAGATAAGAGGGAAGCTCTTTCCTTCCGTAGGAATGAAGAAGACAGGCGAGCATATTAGAGTAAACTTTGGGCAGAGTCCATTTGTCTTTGACATAGATGGCATGATGTCGGTTAGTAGTAACATTCTTCCCCATTTTTGATTTGGTATTCGTTCGTATTCTTGGAACATTCGCATTATGGATCCGTTGCAGTCCTACCCGGAAGCTCATTCAACTCCATCTCCTCCGCCATTCGTGCCAGCCTCCGATAGTGATTCGACGGTTTCAGCGACATCAAGCGAAATTCATCCTTCTTTACCTTCGGTCTGGCTAGGAGAACCTATCGAAACTATCCAGCATTATGTGAATACCCCTGAGGACCACACTGAAGTTTCTCCGGGAGCTGGCCCTGCCTGGCTTACTAGTCGAGAAACATGGTGGGATAATGCAGTACAAAATGGGGTTGATCAGGATTCTTCTCCGCCGCCATTGTTGTCGCTCTCTCATAGTCATCCAGCGAATTCAACGACACCAGGAAATTCTGAACCACTACAGAGAACTGGTGGGCTTGACCCCAGCACCTCGCAAGTGATCTTGTGGCATGCTTTGCAAGGTACATTACTGGAGCGCGATCAGGTTCCGCCACTGCCACCAGTATCCGGTCGAGCTACAGCGGTTCCAATACTCCCAACCGAAGTCTTTGCAACTCTCCGAAGAGCCTCGGAGCCGGAATCACGACAACGGCCAGTTCGGGTTGCCACATCTCGGAACCTTGCAGAGATTATTCGAAACGGACGCCTTGGAATAGACCAGACACAGGGACCCACACGGGCTGTCCCATCGACCATTCTGGAGTATAGATCGTTAAATGCGCAAACTGACAAGCTGTCGAAACAGGACGAAAAGAAACAGATTCGCATGCAAATCGAGGCTACCAGCACGGCAAAACTAGCTCCAAAACTCAACGAGACTGAGTTGATTCAAAAACTGGTACGTCTTGAAAAAAAGAAATGGGTAGGGCAGCGCTTACAATCAACAGGTCCTTCAATTCCTCCAACATGATGGCTATGTCGAAACGGCGAGAGCGTTTGCGGAGGAAGTCCATGCCGAAAAGAAGGCCTTGAGCTTAGATGCGAATGCTATCATATCTGGCTTCGATGTGAAGGAAGATGAGGATGCTGGACATCGCCAACGTAAGCATATCTGAAGACTACACAACCTGCCCGATACTGAAGGCAACTAGGCATCCGTACAGCAATACTAGACGGCGACGTCGAGAAAGCTCTGAAGCATACCAATGCCTTCTATCCCCACGTTCTGAAAGACAACGAGCACGTCTATTTCCGCCTCCGCTGCTTGAAATTTATTGAAATGACCCGCCAAGGTGCCGAGTTGCTCAAGCACACAAATTCGGCCTCAAATGGCATCAAGAAGGCTAACGGTCACAACTATTACGAGGAATATGTAGACCATGGCATGGAGTTGGATGACCAAAGCCAGAACAACAACAACTGGGATAAAATGGATACTGAGGATTCGACTAACAATCAAGCGGAGTACGATAGGCTGATGGGAGAGACGCTTCTCTATGGTCGTGATCTCGCCGCAGAGTTCAAAGATGATCCAAGAAGAGAGGTCAAGAAAGCGCTTGAGGATATCTTTGCGTTGATGGCGTACAAAGATCCGTTTAGCTCTAAGGATGTCTCCCATCTGCTGGACCCGAGTGGTAGAGTTGCTGTTGCTGAGGAACTGAACTCTGCTATCCTACGTAAGCCCCTTTGTACCGCTTGTCGTTCTCCTTGCGTCTAATGTGTTGACCATAGTATCACTTGGTAAATCCTCCTCGGCAGCTCTCGAGCAACTCTACCAACAAACGACGGTCCTCCTCGAAGATTTACGTGAAGGCGGCGGTCCAGGAGCATTCGTCAATATCGACGATTACGCAAATCCCGACAAGCCTTTAAGCAGGTTCTAAACTCTGGACACTATTCTCGATTCGAAGTTCTTCTCAATCATCACGAAGGCGTTCAGTAGTGTTTTGCATGGCCGGTAGGTGCTCGCCACAATTTTCTTGGGGAAAGGTGTTTTGCGGGTTTGCTACGGATTTGGAATGCGAGATGGGATTAGGCGGTCATGGTGCGTCAATATTAGATGGAGGTTGGCACTGCTCTGCAACGCAAATTGTTTATAGGAATACATCACTCTAAGGAGAACATGCATTCGTCTTGCGTATGAATTAGAACCGCTAGGAGACGGACTGGGAGTTCAAGCGTTGCCAGTTTATGGCTGAAGTTCGTCCAGATATCTTCCTCGGAATCCTTTCAGAGAATCGTTCGGCTGGTTTGAGTGATTGTGCCACACTGCTTGCTCTGATAGATAAGAATTCTCAATTTTTCAACACTTGGCCCAGCTTTAACATGCGAATATGTAAAGAGCTGATATGGCGAAACTTGACTACGTGGTTCGAAGTGACATTTGGTTCTGTTCGCAATAGTCGAGAAATATGATCAAGGATGAGATAAGACCCGACAGGACGTCCGGCTTCTGCCCCATCGTTCTGTCTGTATTTTCCTAGTCAGTACTGTAAGCACTAAGTAGCACTTTGGGGAGCGGCCACCTTTATATACTGGTGGATTTGAATTGTCCGTTACTTCTTGAATGATTCGATATCTTGTAAGTGATCATCCGAGCCTTCTCAAGAGGAGGGAATGATTTGAGAACCTGTCCCGTCCCCAGTGTTGAGACTGGGAAGCTTCACGTTTCCTATCCACAGACAGACAGGCTGGCAGCTGATATGAGGCCATGGCTTGGTTTGTGGTTGACTAATCTGTATGATACACTAATCTTTATGGTACATTTACCTTTATGATACTCTATCCTGTATGATACAAACTGAGTCCCACATGAATGCTGGAGACTTCGAGATGTTTTCGTTCTCATGTGATATCTCTCCTCGTCTCACATGTTCCCAACCATGCACGTGTACAATATAAGTAGGTTATCTGTCTGAATTATTGGTTTCTAGATCTCTAATCGAATCTGTCCGTGATGACCATAGATGTATACCTCAACCCAAGCTTTGCGAAAGAGAAAGTGGCGCTTATCCTAGCCCAAACGCCTGATTCTGTTCCTTACAAAAATCTCGTACGCCACGAATGCTCATGAATACAAATCTGTCATCCCTACATCCTCTTCAAGTAAAAAACCTCGGGAGTGACTTTATCCTAGGTCCGTCGAATAGAATTACTCAAACACATTGCTCACTCGCTCACTCAGTGGCCGCTCCTCTTCTCGTTGTGATACCGTCCACCATATCTCATCCTGATCCTACGAGATAGCAACACCTTCCATATCTCTCATCAACACAGCCATCTGGGCTCGCTTCGCAGCTTCCGCAACGAGATTGAGATCCCGTAAGAAGGGCGAGGTGTCTGTTCTTTGTTGTGGTTGTGGAATTTGTGCAGCAGGTTGTTGTTGTGGAGCCGAATCTGGAGCACTCACGGAGGAGGATTTCGAGGTAGATGAAGTCGAGGATGAAGTCGGCGCTTGCGAGAAGTAGGAGTGTTGTTGCGTGTGTGGATGTGAAGGGCCGTTGAGAGAGGGTGATGAGAGGGGAGCCTCCATGTTTCTTATCTGGTATTAAGTCGTATGAGGCTTGGATGTCTGAATCGAAAGTTCGAGGTTGCAATGATATAGGAACAATCGTTTGCAACTGAGATGTCGAATGGACGAGATTTTCTCGAGTATGGAGGAAATGGTCCGAGGGTGTAAAAGGTGTCGAGGAAGGCTGGAGGGTTTGGGGTTGGAGGTTAGGTAGTCCGAGACAGGGTCCTTTCACCTCGGCGGCAACTCTCCGTAATCGTCTGCCGACCAGCTTTAGGCTGAAGATTGATTCCACGAACTCTGACGAAAGATGTGGGCTGACAAGCGATACCACCCTCTGGTCCGAGGAAGAGAATTCGAGCGCAATACCAATGTCGAAGGCAAGAGTGCAGTTGTCAGGTGAAGGAAGAGAAGAAAGTGTAGGCAGAAGTTTGGTCACCGAGATAAATGCAAGGTGTTGGAGAATTGGAGTTGGATGGGTGTGGCATGAACAGCGGCGAGGGGATGAATGCAGCCTTCCCCCAAAACCTCCACACCTCTTCCCCCTTTGACGGCCGAGGGTGACGGGGGGTTTGTCAAATCAGAACGATCGACCAGTTGGATCCCCGCACTCCGGAGAGACTACCTTGCCTACTACTGTGCGGTACGATCTGGCGACGATCAATTAGCGAACTATGTGCAGATTCGCCCCTTTGTTAAAAGAGATGGATGTGGAAATGGACATATAAGTTGACGTTGAAAACTCAAATTGGAGTACTCGATGGGCAATGATTTCTTTGCCGTTCCACAAAGAAATGGCTGGTGAGCCCTCGGTACCATATGATTATCGGAGCCAGTCGGTATTTATCGGAGGGTCTTGGTCCGAAGTCCCGCCGGCAATAGGTGGGTTTCTTGTCGAGAAACGAGGCGCCTGCAGACGCGGACGCAGACGCAGACGCGCTTGTCTGGATCTTTAGATCAAGAAATCATATGCTCCGCACAACCCCTCTCAATGCCACCAGAAATACTAGAAGAGGTGGAAGACTCTGCTCAATCTTCACCCTTCACCCGCCGAACCCAAAAAGTGCGCAGTTTCTTCTCAATTCCTGCGCCGGTCAAGACACTTTTTGATCAAGTTCCGATCCTCACTTACCCTGCCAATCACCTGCCACAACGGGCACCGAAACCCTCAAGAATTCCCACCCTATATGTATTTGCACGGGAAGGAGATGCGCCTGCTGGAAGGCCGTCTTTCAACCCAAGTTGTCTGAAGTGGCAGGTTAGTGGACAGATGTGGCCGAGTCGGTGCTGTATTTGTATCTCACCATGTTCTAGACTTTCTTAAACATCGCCGGCATCAATCATCGTCTTATTTCCTCGAATAACCACGCTTCACCCGCTGGGCGCTTGCCATTTCTGCTACCTTCTGCATCTACGAGTACCTCCGAATCAATCCAACCTGTATGGTCGAATAAGTTTGTGAGATACGCTGCAGAGCATGGTGGTAGAGTGTACGAGTCTCCAAGCATGCGATATGAAGCGTATCAGTCTCTTCTAGATCACCGAATACTTAATGCATGGGTAAGTATCATCCTTGTACAGCTCGAATTATGTTTCCTGACGCCCCAAAAGCTGTACAACCTCTACCTCGACCCAAACAACTTCTCCGCCGTCGCATACCCGCTGTACATATCACCCGTCTCCTCAAACCCTTTGGTCCGAGCCTCGATAGCGCACCAATTGCGGACCGCAGCTGAAACAGAACTATTAAAACATACCTCAATCATAGACACAGACGATCTATATAGTGAAGCAGACAAGGCATTGGAAGCTCTTTCTATATTATTGGGGGAGGACCCATGGTTCTTCGGCAACGAGAAACCAGCGTTGTTTGATGCCAGCGTCTTTGCCTATACGCATTTACTGCTAGATGATGGACTCGGATGGAAGGAGAAGAAACTGTGTAGAGCGCTAAGGACGAGAGAGAACCTCGTGCAGCATCGAGAGAGGTTGTTTGTACAATATTATGGTGGATCATGAATGTATTGAACGATGGGAAGGAATATCTGAAAAACAAAACGTCCCGTTGAGTGGTGGGGTCTCCTTTGCGAATGACTGCACGGAGACGATCCTCTACGTCCACAACCTCCACTTCCCGGAGAGAAAAAGTCAATCTTCTACGAATTTGTCATTCCTTGCAGACATGCCCGATCCCGAGCATTCGCGCTCGAGGAAAGCTGTTTACCTTTTAGCAACACGAAGTCGGCATGCTTTCCTCAACAGGCATCAAAACCAGACCCGTCCGAATGGTACCCAATGTATAGCCAAATCAGGGTTAGCAAGCTCAAGGAGATGTTCGCTATATACCCTTAAGATTTCCCTATTTCTTGGTCGTCGATCTAGCTCCTTAGCATCTTGGAAGTCTCGGCTGCGAAAGTAACAATTGGGAGGGAGTTTGCCATTAGGGCTTCCTCGCATAGCCTTCGTCTTGGATATCTAACTCTGGGACATGATAGTGTTCCGCTCGAAGATCAGAAACCCGATCATTATTCCCGTAGAGTTTTGGAATCCTGGCGAATGCCCCAGGTAAGACAGACGCAAGCTTGAATGAAGCATTGCCAGAACCATCCCTGAACCCAGATAAGTTGACTCGGGCAAAAGGTAGGAAAGTACCGTACCTTGGGTATATGGCTTTTCTTTGATGGGAAGTACTGTGACCAGATGAGCTGAGAACTCGATATTTTCATTGTCTGGTTGAGCGGTTGCGTTGTCTTCTACTTCGCAATGAATGGGTGACGATGTTACGAACGGCATGCTTCTAGTTGGTGGTTAAGTCATGATGGTAAAAAGCACTATCGAGACGAGGGAGTTTGTATTTGTATAGGAGTTGAGAATGCCCAAGTTGGGGGAGGGGGTTGGGGAGGGGGAGGGGGCCCTCATTCTCACCCTCATGACTCCAAGTCTCGAATCATCTTAAGCATCTCTCTACTTCCACCAAAATCCACAGTGTGATATCAACGACTCCAAATAATTGAAGCACACTCTTCCCTCCACGACCGCACACGAACCCATTCACGCTTTGGGATGTGAGGGGTACGACTCGCTTGAGAGTAGGAAGTGGGAAGGTGACGGAATGGTGAAAGAGTGAGGGATGGAACGTCCGAAGATCTCGACGCCGGCGATGATTGGAGGATTCGAAAAACCAGGCAAATAATATATTGCTCTCTATCAAAAGTCTAAACTCCCAAGTTGATAATATGAAAAAACATCGAAACCCACCAAGTCATCCGACTGGTACCCGGGGTATTTTGCAAATCCATCGGCTCCGTAAATTCTCATTCTGTATGCTCTCTGTTTCGCTCAGGCTTACTCCCATTATCATGCATATGCAGTCGCGTCTAGTTCAGTCCGGGCGTCACGGCCTCAGGGGTATTCGGCTCACTGAGCTCGGTGATGGGAGTCCTGGGCTCGAACTTCTTGATATCTCCACTGAGGGAGAGGTTCCTCATCGCCACATTGAACGCATTCGACGTCGTCTTGGGCATCTTCTCCATCTCGCGCTTGATGCCGTGGTTCACCGCATCCAGCACGGTGTCGACGGTCACTCGTGGTTTGTAGGCTGGCTCAGTACCAGTTTGATAGACACCCGTTCGCACCAAGATCGAATACCAATCGTTCTTTGCTTTCTCGTTGAACAGATTCGTGCCACGAATATCACTCTCGGGCGTGTCGCCGACGAAGTACACAGTCTCCGGAGGGCGGTTGATGCGATGCTCATCTTTACGCCATTGTTGCAGGAGCCGTGTGGCGAATTCAAAGGTTCCGATCTGGGGCTTACCGAAGGCGATGGTGTCAAGCTCCTTGCCTTTGGTGACGTCCTTGAAGAGAATCTCGACCGATTTCCTAAGGGCTCCCATACCGAGACGGACGTTGTCGTGGGCGGCGGACCAGACGGTGTCGTTGTGCGAGAAATAGATGGGAGGTCCTTCATCGAAATTCTCAGAAAGGGTACCGATGTAGCCTCCTTTTGACATGGCGAGGTCAAGGATGATTTGGATGTCACAAGCCCAGTCACGAGAATCGGCAAATCTATAGGAAGTCAGTGATATGCTTGGGGAAAATGAAGAGAGGGGAGGCGGGGTAGGGGAGCGGGGGTTCGCGTACACAAAAATGGCCTCAATCTTGGTTTTTCCATAATCACGCGTTCGTGAATTGCTGTGTTCCTCGTCGGTCAGTTTGCGAAAGGGCGTTGTAGCAGCGTTGTCCTTGATAATGTCACCTGGGGTAACCACATCTTTGAAGCCGTAGCCTTCTGCTACTTGTCTGCACTTCTCGCCTTCGCCTCCGATCACGAGGACTGTCTCATACTTCTCGACCATTTCTCTCATGGGAGTGTGCCCGCAGATGAACTGTGCTGGGGCAACTTCAATATCGAGTTGGCGGGACAAATCGATACAGCGTTCTGCTTCTGTTTTCCCACCACCATTGGTGAGGAATATGTAGGGACTATTTGATTAGTCAAGCAATAGAGACTATGCGGGGGACAGCTTACACTTTTATGCCATACTCGTTTTCGCCGTTCAAGACCTTCATAGCCTCGACAGCTTCCGGAATTGGCCTCCCACCTCTAATGAGCACACCATCGATATCGAACGCAAAGGCGAACGAGTCCGCAGTAGGCAGCTCTGATGGAGTGAGAGGCGTCGCGGGAGTTGCAGGTGAACTCGACGGGGAAGGAGTGTCTGATATGGCCTCGTCCTCGAGATTCAAGGCATTCAGCTCAGTTCTCGCCGTCTCCATGGAAGCGGCGAAACCTCCGTGGTACGATTTGGATCGTTGAGCCATCAGTCTTTCTGGAACCACGACGACTGGACCTCCAGACGTAACGTCTCTCTCTGTGGCGTTCATTGAGGAGAGACGGCGAAGGGAGGGCCTTTGAGCCGGAGGAGAGAGGTGTTTCGATGAGCCATTAGTAGGTGCCATGATTGCTGTTATGTAGCGGAGGCTGACTCAGAAGCAAACGTGAAGGAATCGTGGCTGGGGGGAAGCAGAGCGGGTCTGTGGTAGAGTTTAGGTGAAACGTGAACACTTGACAGCTGGACCCGGAGAGATTGTATAAGGGGAAGGTAGTGGGGAGAGATGTTGGAGATGAGATGGGTGTTCAAGTTGAGAAGGAAGGATAATACGAGTTGGGCAGGAGATTTGAGATTTGAGATTTGAGATTTTGTGTTAGGGGACCAAGTGGAGACTCTATATAAAACTCTAAGAAAGAGGTGAGAGGTAAGAGAAGGGAACGTTGCCCACTCGGGCCTTAGCTCCCTTGTCCTTGGATGGGAACAGTTACCGCAGAGCGCCTATCGAGTGTAACGGCTGGGAGTGGCGTCATGTTTCCGATTGTTAGGATTTGTGGGTTTCGTGGATCTGGTTGGATTTCATGGTCCAGAAAGTAAGGTGGCTAGAGAATAATAAGGGACTTGGGGATAGATGGATAGATGGATAGATGGATAGATGGATAGATGGATATCGCGGATGGTTGCCTCTGGAGACGGTGGTGGCTATCAAACGCAGAGCCCCACTCTTATCTCGAGATCGGAGGGTTTCCCTGAACGATAAGTTCTCGTGTTGCAGAGACGGCTTCTTACTCGTTGGGTAAGAGGAGGAGATGGGTGTGGAAGGGAGGGTGAGGGTGAGGATGATGAGGATGAGGATGAGCACATCCCTTCTCTCTCTCTCTCTCTTCTGTCTGCTGCCTCATCTGTTGTGGGTGGATATCCCTCTCTCTCTCTCTCTCTCCCTCTCTCGCATGCATGCATGCCATGTGCCTACTGATAACGACGCGTTGTCCCTTGAGCGATGACGACGTTACGCATGGCAGGTTGATGCGCCAGATGCAGGAAGGGCTGAAAGAGGCGTAACTGGGAGGTAATCGGTATGTAAAGGCCCGTAGATAGACCCGTAAGTAGTCCATAGTCCGTAGTCCGCAGGGGAGTAAGGGGAGAAATGTAGGTGAGATACTAAGATGCGGCGGCGAGGGACGGCGGAGTGGAGTGGAGCATTTCTCAAGCTAAGTAAGTCCCTGGTGATGGCGATCGGGGTCTTTGGGGTCTCATCAGATGGTGCATGATGGTGGATGATGGTGGATAATGGTGGATACTGTAACGGTGGATGATGATGATGATACGAGCGAGAAGGAGAGTGCAGCATATGGAGAGGGAGGGGGGAGGATGGGGAACGGGGAACGGGGCAATGGGGGGAGGATCGTTGCCAGTCGAGTACCTCCTATTGAGTGTATCAAGGTCGGTGGCTAGAGAGTAAGGCAGGTAGAGAGTAGAAAAGTGTGCGATTGTGGGTAACGAGGGGTAAGGAGTGGATTAACTAACTACCTTAGGATTCAGGCATAATTGTATACTAGTACGTGACGGAAGGTGAGGAACATAATGTAGGTAAGATACAGACAGACAGTAGTACGAAGGAAATATAAGATGCTAAGAACTCGAGTTTGGCCGAGCATAGCACGCGAGATCCAGGAACGCCCAACTCGCCCCTGGATCTCGGCGGGATAAAAAAACCCAAAAACATTCAGCAAAAGACTCCGTAAGTTCGTAAGTTCGTAGGCAGAAAACTCTTCGTCTTCGCTTGCACATCCAATAGATTGGCTCTGATATGATCCTAGAGGCAGTACCAGTACAGCAGCGCCCATCAGCCCACTTCACACCCACTTTCGCCTCGCTTGTTCTGGGTTGACCCCTCCATTATGCCACCCATTATTCCACCCATTATTCCACCCATTATTCCATCCCACCATGATACATACTGTACTGTACCATCTCCTGCGGAAGGACGGATGGACGATTCCAACGGTGTCCGGACCCACTCTGTCATTCATGATCATGTCAGCAAGAAGACCGAACAACCACCACTCATCATCCGCCAACCATCATCATCCATCATCTTTTATCCACCATCATCCTCCAACAACAGCTGTCCTCCTCTGCACATGCAAATACAAATACGAAAGGCACGGTAGGTAGGAAGGTAGGAAATCACTCCCTCACTCTCACTTTGGTAGCCCATATGTATGTAATTGTGCATGCATCTATCAGACCTTGATCAAGGAATCCATCCATCCTTCCCATCCCTTCCCGACTTTTCTTACTTCAATTGGATCACCATTCTTCCCCGAGTCTTTCCCACCCATCGCCCTTCACCCCCAGCCACCCGTCTTATTAGTCTCTCGCCCCATCACCCGCCATCGACAATCATCTACCGAGAAGCCCCCAACGTCGTGGTGCTATGTGCTATCCTCCATTCGTCACTCTCTTGCACCGCCATTCTGAGAAATCACCGCATCACCATCATCTAGGTCTTCCTCTCTACTCCCGATAACAAACAATTTATCAGTCTACCAAAACACCTCGGCAGCGCGCAACCCAGGAGTGAGGCTTCACGGCACAGTGGATCCATTCGACTACGTCAACAAGCATCGCAGATTCACCCGCGCGATACGACACCAAGGGTCAGCAAGTACACACCTAGTCGGTTTTCATATGCACCATGAGCGTCCGTTGCATCCATCATTATTTGCGTGTCGTTCTGGAGGAAGAGAACTCTATATTGACATGTGAGCCGTTCCCTCGAGATTTGACTATGTAGAGTGGTCAGTACTAGTCATTGAGAGCGTAAAGCACATGCTGCTCATGCGACTCAGATAAGCAAGAGGTCTAACATCAGTAAGCTTCTTGTTCTGGGATGATGGTTTGAAGAAAAATCGATTTCGACAGACTCGAAACGATATAATGAAGATACTCGTACTAGGTAGGTGAAGCGCAGCTTTATGCCAACAACAGAGCACCGCTTTAAAAACGTTTATGCCGGAGATAATCTGGCACTCCAATCTCGCTGAAGAAGGATGCTTGCTTTTTCGGTTTGATCCGAAAATAGGTCCTTGACATTCCAACTCCGAAGTGGGGTGTAATCACGTGCTCTGATGGCTATTTAGTGTGCAGAAATAAAATGTCGGGTGTGATTATCTCAGGTTATCCCAGGTTTCTCACCAGTATCACTACCTACTGCTCAGGCTCACTAGTTTCGCACCGTACTCCGAAAACAAACCGACTCTGCCTCCTCGAACTCTCCCGCACCTCAAAGACAATCGCTTAAGAAGCAGATATCACCATTATCCTCCTTCTCAATCATCCAGAATTGTCTCACTCGGTCAGTTGACGAAAACCAGAAGACCAGAATATCTTTTCTCGTCGCCGTCACATCTCCGTCCCTGCACCCGCCAACCTAATGCAAGGTATTGCATGTTATCACTATTCCCATCAGCCTTCTGCATTCTAGTCCACTCTACGTCCACCATGCCCACATCGCGCAGTATGGAGGCACCCTTTCAACCATCTTGATCTTCTTGGATTCGACGATGTCTCGTTTCCTCTTCTCCATCACTTCGGCTGCACGCAATCTTCCGCGCAGCCGCCGATATCCTGGACTAGAGTATGTACCGAGTATTACTTTTCTGCAGCTGACAGAAGTCCGGCTTCTTCTTTTCCTCGTGTCTTCACTGCTCCGCTGCAATCGACAGATCTATGCGGGAATACAGAAGTCCACAGTCTTTAGGTAACGTTCCTTGCGAGAATGGTCCTCAGCCGCTCGTTCTACTCGGTCTATCCTCAGCAGTGTGTCTCCGACTGCGCGTCGTTCCCATGGATGTCCCTGATAGAATGATGGGCCAGCTTCTCAAGTCACTTGATAATTCCCTGCTTTGGAGAATGATTCGTGCAACTAGTTTACTTCTGGTCACAGCATCAACCAATGCTTACAGGGCGGCCCTCGTACTTCACGACTTCATGCAAATCATTCGCAATCACAGATACAGGTACTCTATCGACTGCCCATCGTCGGGAGAGCCCGTTGACCCGCAACTTGTGCCCGGACGGATGTTGATTTGGCTCCTTTTTGGTTGTCTCTCCACATCACACGATTTGGACTTCATATTGTGCACGGCAGCAGATTCCAAGATCAACCATCCCTTCCGCCGTTTGGTGATTGGCCTAATGTTTGGTGTTTGTGCATCGCTTGTGCATGGAGGCGCAATCAAGTCGAGGAGACTCGAGCCGCTGAGTGGTTGTTGCGACAAGGATCTAGCGCTCAGAATCCCAAAGGGTCTTAGGTCCCGTCGCTTCATTCTAACCGCCCAGCTTGCAGAAGTCTATCATCAACTCAGCTGCATTCTCTGCATTTGGCCAATGGTAATGTGCAGCAGTGAATGCGTGATGGTTGCCGAGTCTCATTCCCCTCACCACCACTCTCGAGTTGAGTAGCCATGGCAGCGAGGCCTCGAAGTCGGCCCTCCATAAAGGCGCCTGGGAGCCCCCAACTCATTCCCTTTCTCTTCTCTCTTCAGCAAGCAGTCAATTCTCAAGAGCTAGTTCCTACAACTCCGTCGTCTTTTTATCGTCCTTTGTTTGTTCCGTACCTGAGCTGTGCTCATAATATCCTTCACTTACATTCTAATAATCCCACCAAAGTTGCTGGTCAACTTCATAACTTTCAAACTAATATACCGAATTACACACCAACTAGCTCTTCTTGCTCGAACCAATCTGCATCATCAAATTCAAATCGACAATTGCATTAAACACCATATACAATGGCAGCCGTTCAACTCTCTTTCAATTTGCGCACCTCCTCTAGCGTCAAGACCGTCCATCTTCTTGGATCTTGGGACAATTACGCCGGGCAACTTCCGCTTTCCAAGGACAAGGCCTCTTCGAAGTCAGGAGCTTGGAAGGGAACATTCAGATTCCAGGGTACGACACTTCAATCTGGTCAACGATACTGGTACTACTACATCATCGATGGATACCACGTCTCCCACGACCCTGGACAGTCATCCACCACTGAGCCCACCACTGGACGCGTTCTGAATATCCTCGATGTCCCACATGAGAAGTCTTCCAGCAAATCTTCAAAGACAAGCTCTTCATCGAAGCATTCTTCAGATAAGCGCTCCTCCAAGCACCACAGCTCTCGAGACAGCAAGCACTCCTCGACCACGAGAAGAGAGTCCCGCCGCGATAGTCTCAGCCTCTCCGTAGACATCCCCAAGGGCCGTCCACTCTCAGTTTCCCAGATCAAGTCGCCCAAGCCACTCACTCCTCACGCGACCAAATACATCTTGGAGGCCGACTATGGCGCGCCAACAGTCGAAGAGCTTACATCTCGCTTCAGCACGACAACAATCGATGAGTACGGCTACGAACTCGCTGGCTCCCCACCATCATCCGTCGGCTCCAGCTTGTCAAGCCGCTCCGATAGCGACTCTCCCAGCTCCGCCTCGTCAATCTCAGACTACAGTTCGCCAAACTCTGACTCAGCAGGCAGCTGCACGTGTGAGCGCTACGGCATCACACGAAGCGGCGACCGAGTCAAGCTCGACTGTGGGGGCTCTCGCTGCGGCTACAGCGACGACTCATCATCATGCTGCTCCTCTGACGGAGAAGAATACGGTGCGCGCAGCTCTCGCCGGAACGGAATCGTCGTCCGACGATGAGACGCCCGTTTCCATGGGGGAGAGAGGAAGTGAAGAAGAGAAGCACACGAGCCGTTCATTCGTTGCGGCTGTTTCTGTTTGCGCATCAATCATTCCCGCGCCAAGCTGGTTTTCTTGGTGCGCGACCCACACGAAGCCGAATCCGCGGCCCCGCAGTCACGATGTCCATGTCGTGGCTGCGCGATTTCGTTGTTTGATCATTACCGTCCGTTCTCTGTTCTGAGAGACGTCCAGCGGTTGGGGGCGGGGGCGGGGGCGAGGACTGCAGAGGGCGGTAGGGTTTGGTAGACACGGTGCACGGGGGCGCAAAGGTCTACTCTCAAGGATGGTCCTGAATTTCGGGCGAGCCATACCAAGCCTAGGTGCAGAGTGATACTTTCACGGCACTAGATAGCACTGGATAGATGACTATTGAATCTACTCCAACTGACCTTCTCATTTGGCCGTGTGAAGTGACTCCGGAACATAGACAACGTTCCTGTCTTTTGTATATGCCATTTTTTTGTCTCACGCTTCCCATTCGGTCTCATCCCAAACAGCTTAGGCAGCACTCAGGAATTCCCCGATCTTTCCATCCATCCACGCAACGTCCGCCTCATTTGCCCCACCACCCGCAATATGGCCCCAAATCGAAGGAATCGGCATGAAAGTTCCTTTCTTGAGATACTTCACCTCATTCTCCCCATCCTTAACATCAAAATACTGATCCGTTTCACACGGCATGACTAGGACCCTGGCCGTGATGCCCTCCAATGCCTTCCTATAATCCCCATCACCACCGACGGCGCCCACATCACCAGCCTGCCACTCCCTAGCCAGCGTCAGCAAATCCTCGGCATCCCAACTCTCAAACGATCCCTTCCCCTCCGGCGGATACATCCACTCCTTCAAACTGCCCACCCCCAACCACTGCTTATACAGATCCTGACGAAACCATTCAGAGCTCGTTAGCCACGCCGCATACGCTCTCCCGAACGCTCTCAGCCCTTTCGTAGGAACCACGCCCTTCTCCTTGTACTTCCCGCCATCGTAGTCGATACTCGTCTCCAACGCAGTGATGGGCCCCTCGAGGAAAGCGTAGTTGTGTCCACTGGTCTTCGCGGATCCGCAGATGGCGACCGCGCTCTTCACGAAGGGCTCCGCGCCGGAGCCGTGCATGACGGCCCAGTAGTAGGCCTGTTGGGCGCCCATGCTGAAGCCGATCACGGCTTCCAGGCTCTTGATGCCGAGGTGCTGGGTCAGGGCGTACTGGGCGTGGATGTTGTCTTCGTAACGGAGACTGTAGTCGCTGGGGAATTGGGCATCATTGGATGGTGACGTGGATTGACCGTTTCCCAGCATGGCTACGACGATCACTGGGGCGTGTTAGTCGGCCTTTCATGGAAGGGGGAGGGGATTGGGACGGACCGTGGTAGGAGGAGAGACAGCCGGACGTGAAGTTGAGCGTGGAATTTACCCGTCCGCCATAACAGGTTGGTATCAGGACGGTTTTGGGGGAGGAGGGATTGAAGGAGCGGTAGGCGATTTTGACTCGATGGGATTAGCTTGCGTTCTTTCAAAAATTGGGTGGTATATACCATCTTGTACATGACCAGAGGCAAATTTAAAGCTCGGGATGGAGAAGTACTCGACTCCATCCAATTCGTTGTTTGTATCAGGCATATGGAGGTGGTCGTAAAGGAATCAAGCCGACATGGACAATTGAGGGGAGACAAGGATGGCGAGACTCCATTTTGACGGGATTGACTAAAATATAGGGAAGTATTTGAGAAGACATGACATAGTGTGTGGAAAGGTGGGGGATTTTATTACCCGGACTTCGGACGGGAGAGTAGCTCTGGGGCGTCTCTCTTATCGCTCGATAAGGAAAGTGGCTCTAATAATCTCAGGGGGGTTGAGGGGAAGTCGGGGAAGAAGGTCGAACACGCTCCCTACCGATCCTGGACCACTTAAACTCTTCCAACAATTCCAATACTAGAAAACACAAATCATCAACTGATTGTGGCATATTCCTGGCAAACCATTTACAAGATCTCAACGATTCTCGAAATCCAGACAACCGTTCCACCTCCCCCGAAAGTAAGCAAGCATGGCCAGCGAAGACCCCTCCCAACCAGCCCAATATCCCATAATCGACTCACACATCCACCTCTTCCCCAAGTCCGAGCTGGACACCCTGGCATGGTGTGACTCATCCAGCCCTCTCTACAAACAACACTCGGTCGACGAGTACGCTGCCGCAACTGGCTCACTGCCCTCACTCGAAGGATTTATCTTCCTCGAGGCAGACCGCAAACACGACTTGAAGCTAGGGGCTGAGGATGGCAGTGGTTGGGAGATGCCGTTGATGGAGATAGACTGGCTGAAACGGATAGCCTTGGGAACCCCAAAAGATGGCGAGGGACATAAGGAGGAGCAAAAGAAGTTGTGTCTAGCCATCATTCCGTGGGCTCCTCTACCGAGCGGTGAGGAGGTCATGGGACGCTATTTAAGAGAGGTGGAAAAGCATGCTGAAGGCAGTTTTGAGAAAATCAGGGGGTTCAGGTATTTGGTACAGGATAAGCCGAAGGGGACCATGCTTCAGGATGGATTTATTGAGGGGCTGAAGTGGATGGGAAGGAAAGGATATGTGTTTGATCTGGGCGTTGACCAACATAATGGGGGAAGATGGCAGTTGGAGGAGGCCGTGGCTATGATCGAAAAAGCTCATGAGGGTGTTGAAGAGAAGGATAAGGTTACTTTTATTATCAGTGAGTTGCAAGTACCTGGCTGTTGACAAGTACTAATAACCCTAGATCACCTCTGCAAGCCGGATCTCTCTGTCTACAACCAGACAGACCCTAGCTTTGTTGCTTGGAGGACTGCCATGTTTACTCTCAGCAAATGTAGCAAGACGTACATGAAGCTCAGTGGATGTTTCTCAGAGATGCCGGATTCCCTGAAAACGGCACCTGTGGACGAGATCTTCATGGCGCTTCAACCCTATCTCGTGGTCATCATGGCTACATTCACCCCATTTAGGATCATGTTTGGATCAGACTGGCCAGTATGCAACATTGGAGTTGACGATGCATGGCAGAAATGGAGACAAGTGGTGCAGAGATTCTGCTACCTGGCTGGTCTAAGTCAGGGGGAGCAGATCATGATCTGGAGTGGGACGGCGATCAAAGCATATGGGATTAAGGAGTTGATGTGATGGGATACCAAAAGTTTAGGGAGTTTGCTGTATTTCTCTGCCAATACCCCCCCTCTTAGGAGAAGCCAAATTGAGTATTCATGAAGACCCGCTACTCCCTCCTACAGGCTGTACTGGCACCCCTTAAAGAGAAGCGTAGTGATTGGTAAAGCTTCACCGTCCTGCATTTAGCGAATCAAGCCCCTGAAGATGCACGGGCGAAATCTTGGGAGGGGTTCTGGCGTGTGCTTCGTATCCTTCCCAAAACAACATCCAAAAACAACATCTTTCTCCTAAAGCCGAGCAATACCATTGCTGTAACGATTCCCGAGATCAAAGCTGGGCGAGTTCATGATTGCGTGACTACTAGTCACCCCTCACTATCCACTCCCTTTGGTCTACATATCAACGGACAGTGGGGCCTTCGCTGACCATTATCCCGAGAATGCTATTGCCGTCCCGGACGCGGTAACGGTGGTACGGTTGGAATTCGATATACCTACCCAGTGGTGATTCCCCCAACCATCTTGGATCCTCGATTTAAATTTGCCTCGTCGGATCACATATACCCAAAATGGCAACTCCTCCTCCAGCGGGCGTCTACGTCCCAGTCCCAACCTTCTTTGTTTCTCGTAAAGCAGCAAACTACAGCCCGATCGCCGCACCCGTAGACATCCCAACACAAGCCGCACATTCCATCCACCTGGCGAAGTCGGGCATAACAGGATTGGTGGTCCTTGGTAGCACAGGTGAAGCTATACACCTGACAAACAAAGAACGCTTCGAGGTCCTGTCTGGTGTTAGGAAAGACCTGGAGAATGCGGGGTTCAAGGACTACCCCATCATTGCTGGGACTGCAGCGCAGAATATCGAAGAGGTGGTCGATCAGCTGAAGAGTGCAAAGGAGGCTGGCTCGCAATGGGGACTCTGTCTTGTGCCCGGATATTTTGCTGGGGCGAGCACGCAGGAGGGAATTATTGAGTGGTTCAAAGCTGTTGCTGACCAGAGCCCTATTCCTGTCTTGATGTATGAACCCACCTGGGACCAGACAATGGACTTTGTACTAATGTGGCAACAGATATCACTATCCTGGCGTTTCGAATAACGTCAAGGTCGTGCCCTCGACTTTCGCCACTCTCTCCAAACATCCCAACATCGTTGGCTGCAAGCTCTCTCACGGAGATGTGTCCTACCATGCCCAAATAGCCGCCAACCCCTCCATCGATCACAACAACTTCCATACCTTCACTGGTCTAGGTCAACAGCTACTACCGGTCATCTCCATAGGCTGTGCCGGAACGATCGATGGCACTGCGGGCTTCTTCCCGAAATCAGTTGTCCATCTCTATAAGCTCTCCATAAAAAACAATCCTACGGAAGCAGAGGTCAAGGAGAGAAGACTGTTGCAGTACAAGCTCAGCTCTGTCGAGGAGCTTGTGGTGAAGTTCGGGACTGTAGGCATCAAAGAGGCCGTCAGTCGGATATTGGGGATGGGTGATATTGATGGTACGAGGCTGCCGCTTCGTGGTGGTCTACCTGGTGGTGAAAAGGAGTGGGAGACTTGGAAAGGGGTCATCGGTGATCTGGAAGCTGTTGAGAAGAGCTTGTGAATCCCACAGAGCGAGTAATCACACCACATTTAGTATTCTACAGCTTCCAGATATTTCGGCTCCGATGGTCCATTCTGCTTCTCCCAGACCCGATCGGGTAAACCGCAAGATCTACATAGCTCATTGAACGTGAACGATTATGTTACTCCTCCCTCACAATGCGCGCCATATACATTTTCAGATACAGTGCCCGTCGAACTCCACCTGTCCACCGAAATCAGCTTTTACGATTTGTGAGACTCAGCAGATCTAGACACATAGTTACATATTTCTTTGTAACTGATTGCTTCTAGGTGATTGCGCTGTGTCTAACACTTGCTATTGGGCGAAGCATCTACTGGATAACTACCTCCACTTGCAGCCATGAAGCTAGTTGTCCACCGCAAAACGCCGACTTGTCATTGTTGTCTATGCATTGTAGAGCCTACCTCCGGCATAGGGGCTCGGGTAAATTCTCGCTACGGTATTTACCCGACGAAGCAGTACCAGCAGGTAAAGGTAGGTAAAGCATTGATTTAGACGGGACGAGATGGGAGACTGTGCGCGGTGCCACCTCAATTTGTCACTCGCTGCTCCTTGCCAATTATGTGTTCTTATCAGATCTGTGGAAAGACTGTAAAGAGTCTTAGAGGGCACAGGCCGAAAGATGGCGGAGGTGGTATGAGAACGATCGCCCAATATTTACTTCCAAGTTACTGTGGAAGCAGACGCAAAGGTCGATAACAATGGGCTTTGCTGACATGCCTACTAGTTCGATGTCTCTAGCGGTTATGAAACTTTGATACAACCTTCGGCACTTTAGTCACAAGGACGCTCGCACCTGAATAACCACAGGTAAGTGTGATTCGTGGCGGCACTTTTGAGATATAGTTGCAGTACTTAAGCACGGATATCAGTATCTATTTCAATTTTCCTTCTTCTTCATCGTTGGCTGACAAAGATCACGTCTCCATCCAAATTACAAGCCGAAAAAGTTAGAGCTACTTCACAAGTCCAGCCAACAAGTCAAGGCCAACCAACCAACTGTGGCAGAGATGTCGGAAAACCCTACCACTAGCTACCAACCTGAGGAAGCCTGTGTCGGCCAAACTCAAGCACCGGTGGAGGAGAAACAACCTGATGCAAGCCCAATTGAGCCATGTCCAGCCAATACCACACCGAAAGACGCTGATCTTACAACGTCCAGCTCGTCCAGCTCCATTAGCTCTTCGAGCGATCCAGAATCGCCTCGTTTCAACACACCAGCTACTACTGCAAAGCGCAACCAAAGATTCACAGAAAGGTACAATTTTTGGTTTGGAGAAAATGACCCAGATTTCCATGCCCCACCAGAACAGGAGAGTGATGGATTCATCGAGAGATATGAGAGATTCTTCGGTCGAAAAAAGGATCCAAAATTAAACTTGAGACCGTTGAAGTGAAGATTGATCATGGATCAAGGTCGGTGGAGATGAAAGAAGTGTTATGTATGGTTTCAGTATTTGCCCGAGTTAGCTGAATCGAAGACTTTCTACCCGCTTGACACTTATGCTACTTTAAACATGAGAAAATTCGGACCCCAATCGCTTCGAGACATGTATACCGACCGACCTGAACCCGTTTGAAAAGTTCCGAGACTTCTTGAGACTCATGCACACGATTTGAACACATTTTCGAAGACGCTAATCACTTGTAGTGTTCGAGTGCTTAGGGTTCGAAAGACATAGAATATTTCTGGGCTTTGCGACTTCAAAAACATCCAATTGAAAACTTGCGCGCTGATGCAAAGAGATTAAGTAGATCATAGTCGCCGAGGCATCAAACTGTTTAATTCCCCCGAGTACGGGAGATATATCAGCCAAATGATCCCGGTAGACACCCCGAACTCAGGGTTGTAATCACACTTTTTAATTCACTATCCTCCCAATAACGCCTTGACTGACCATGCACCATATCATGCAATATGATACAGAAAACCCTGCTTGAGCGTGCCATGACACGAAGGACCAAACCGATACCTTTGCGCTCTATACCCTAACATTTCTCGATTCCTTCTCCACAACTTTGACCAATTCCTTGTAAACGTCTCCGAATTCGTCATCGCCCTCAATCTTCTCAGCCTTCTTCGCACCAACTCTCGCCTCTGATACCATCACAACACTCGTAGGTCTCTTGGTGTTTCCTGCGGCGCCTAACTCTGCTCTGCTTGTGACGAAGATGTATGGGACGTTATGATCTTCGCATAGGACTGGGATGTGTGAGATGACATCCATAGGCGAAATATCTGCTGCGAGGATAACGACGCCTGGTGCTGCCGAATTGCCAGCTCCTTGGGGTGATTTCCTGAGGGCTTTGACGACTTCTTTGACCCCACGCTTAAGGGTTTTGTTCTTGGCAGCTGTAGAGTAACATGATTAGCTCGTCGTCTTGATCAATAGTAGCACTGCGCAGAATATTTACCTTTCTTCACACTCTTAAGCACTTTCTTCGTAACCTTCTCATCCGCCAATGGATTCGCAAATGGTACCAGAGCCCCCACAGGCTTGCCAATAATCTCTCGACTGCTGTCATCCACAATCAGAGTTGCTGGCACAGAAATAGGCGCCCCGTGTTCCTCGGCAGCTTCCTGGATTGCGGCTATGATGTGTTCCTCGCTGACTTTCGTCTTTTTCTCCTTCTTGGACTTCTTCACTCCATCTTTCTCGCTGCGCTTCTCCTTCTTCTCCTTCTTTTCAGACTTGTCTTTCCCCATTTTGGTTGTGTGTATTTGGGTTGTGTGTAGTTTGGAATTGTTTGAGACTGGACTTATTTTTTGAATTTTGATTCGAGCTCTGGGAAATTTATCGTCGCTACGCTAGTCCCGATAAGGACGGCACGCCGGGTTCAGCAAGGCTCACGAATGGTGCCAAAAAATGGGTCAACAAGTTGGTGGCCTACCTACCTACTCGGTAGAGGGCTCTAAATCGGCAAAAAGACTCTTGTTAATAACCAGAGGTGGCATGGTAATTGACTCTAATAACCAGGCGCGAACTGATTTATTTAAAGAGGCAAGTCTAAAGGCGGGTTAGGCACCGCGGATCGAGTGTAATTATGCCACCACTCATCGCAGATCAGGAGACTTAATCGTGAATTCAAAATACCTTATTTGATAATATAACTACTCACAAATCGCGTCTCCCTAAACCGACCTCTGATCTTTATCTCCGCCACTGGCCGAGGGCAGCGGCCCTCTTCATTAACCTCACCTTCCGATATCAATATCCCAAGAGCACGCATCGTCGATCGAGGTACCAAGGAAGATGTGAAAGGAATCAATTGCAAGTCTACTACTGTACAGACCCTATCCTCCCTTCCAAAGCAAGTCGTAAGCCACCAATCATTCTGTAAATTGGATCTCTGGCTAGAGCGCAACACGAGCACTGCTTAGGTAGTACTAATCTACACGATACCATCTCTATTCCTCCTCACCAAATTCAAGGCGACCGGCCTTTGAGTTCAAGTACTCGTTTCTAGGTGTTGGTCAGCGACATCCAAAGCTTGCAAATATGGTATAGAGGAGGGACAAACCTCTCGATAGCCCATTGCATAGAGTAGTACGCGATGACCATCGGAGGAGCAAAGTAGAGGACTTGGTGGCTGAATCGGCGCCATGTGTTAAAAATGGCAGCATTGAGCGTACCAGCCAGAGGACGTTGTCGATTGTTGCTGAGTGCGTAGTGCACAATGCCTTTCTGGGGTTGAGATCCTGTTCCATCTTGCATCAGCCGAGTGCTTCCGAATTCAAAAGCCCACCCATCATAGCATCCAGCGTGACTTGGAAATCCTCTTCATATTCTCCCAATGCTTTCACATCTCATTGCCTCTCTCCACGTTCCCTTTCGATCCCCAATTGCCCAAATCCCGTATGCAAAGGGGGGGCATTAAACACTCACCCAAATTACCCCATTCTCCCAAGAACCTATAAGCGACGCAAAAGTTAGCATTTGTTATAACTGTCAAGATTGCAATCCATTCATCTTGATCAATGCGTTCAAGCTTGTCATGATCTACCGCCGCTATGTTGAAAAAGCTGTCCCGGCCACCACAGAGCAACCCACTTACTTTCCATACATGCCAAGAGGCGTGTTACCACCAGATCTCATAACTTGAGAAGGCCTCATCGTGACTGATAACTAATTTCGATTGATCGTTCAATTGTAGGTGATGTCGGTTGTCAAGCTCATCGGACGTTGAAAGACCTCTCGCCAAGCCTTTCGACCCCAGTCCGCGCTAGCTCAAAATATCAAAATGTAAAGGTCGACCATCTCAAGCTCCACCCCCTCATCGCAATCCATCTCCGCGAACAAGTCACAGAAGTATACAAAATGGCACAAATACTTCAGGGCATTTACAAATTCATCATTCCGGCCTCCATCGGTGCCGCGTTCGTCCAAGCCTCAATATATGATGTCAAGGGTGGTTCCCGTGCAGTGATCTTCGACAGACTCTCGGGGGTCAAGGACACAGTCGTAAACGAAGGCACACATTTCCTGGTTCCATGGCTGCAGAAGAGTATCATCTACGATGTGCGGACGAAGCCGAGAAACATCTCCACGACGACGGGAAGTAAGGATTTGCAAATGGTGAGCTTGACGCTGAGAGTCTTGCACCGGCCAGAAGTGCAGCAGCTTCCAAAGATTTACCAGGTCTGTTATGCTCTATGATCATCCGAGAGTTGTGTCTGATAAGAGGACAGAATCTCGGTCAAGATTACGATGAGAGAGTCCTCCCTTCCATCGGAAACGAAGTTCTCAAATCCATAGTCGCCCAGTTCGACGCCGCCGAGCTCATCACGCAACGTGAAGCCGTCAGCAACCGCATCCGCTCCGACCTTCTCAAGCGTGCGCAGGAATTTAACATAGCTCTTGAGGATGTTTCCATCACACATATGACATTCGGAAAGGAGTTCACCCGAGCCGTCGAGCAAAAGCAAATTGCACAACAAGATGCTGAACGGGCGAGATTCATTGTGGAAAAGGCAGAGCAGGAGAGACAAGCGAATGTTATTAGAGCTGAGGGTGAAGCAGAGAGTGCAGATACGATTAGCAAAGCTGTTGCGAAGGCTGGTGACGGATTGATCATGATTAGACGGATTGAGGCCAGTAGAGAGATTGCGCAGACGTTGGCCGCCAATCCTAATGTTACGTATCTACCTGGAGGTGGTGAGGGTGGTAAGGAAGGCGGTGGCAAGTTTTTGCTCGGCTTGAGATGAAGGGATGATTCGAGAGACGATTGAGAACGAATAGAGTTCTGTGTATGACTACTAGCGAAGGCTAGCAAAAATGTAATCTTCTCCACTAGTTAAGCAACCCTGAAAACTTGTAACCTACGTGATTAAATTGGCTACCTATTATACACTTAGAGGGATATACTACCTAGCTAATGAGTGACGCAAACCTAAAATTTCAATCGAATAGCAGCTTGTAAATACCAACGCCATCGCTGGGAAAGTGAGAGAGTATCAATCCGAATCGCTTGAAGTCAAAGTACTCACGCTGCAAAGATTATAGCTCCATAATTCGTTAACTGTCCTGCCCTACCCACTCACCGCACCAGTTCTCATAGAATGAACTCTCCTTCAACCCAGTGTCGAAGAACAACTCTACCTTCGTCGAAATCCGGCTTGTCAGTTCGCACAATGATAGCCGCATGGCTATGACGGACTTTGTGTATCCAGACTGGATATTTGCGGAACCCAACATTGTCCAGTGCTTGGACCATTCTGAGCTGATAGGGTGCAAGAGCGAGAGTTGGGACATCATTTTGACGGACCTCAGGCTTCTCGGAGGCTTCGAGTGTGTCTGTAGAAGAGCTTGGTCTTGCAGCAATAGGAGAGCTGGGCTCTGCATGCGCCTCTT
This sequence comes from Hyphodiscus hymeniophilus, assembly GCA_016508695.1. NCBI lineage: Eukaryota > Fungi > Ascomycota > Leotiomycetes > Helotiales > Hyphodiscaceae > Hyphodiscus > Hyphodiscus hymeniophilus. The sequence continues at coordinate 973,204 of VNKQ01000016.1, read as the reverse complement.
CTTCCTCGGTCCCGTGAACCAGATACTCATGGCTTTGGGCACTATTCACGTTCTCGTAGAGATCTTCTGCTGCTTCCCGCATCCCTGTAATGAGGAGAGGTACACGATAGTTTCCTGGTTGAATGCCTGCGAGGCCTTTCTCGTGCAGTCGGATTCGTCGAGTGCTCCTGAGTGACTGAACACCGGAATTGATGAGAAATGCTACAACACCTAGCGGAATGAAGAGTATCATGGCTAGCAGGAATGGTAGACGGCCAACAGTGGTTTGGCTGTTTTTTATGAATCGTCCATAATACGTCAGCTCGGTTTTTTCTGGTGGTGAAGGTGCCACAGGAGTAATTGGATCCAGTATGACGTCTTCGTATCCCTTGATATAGTTGACTTTGATGTCTTTCAGATTTGTAAATGGGTCAGTCTTCGAAATGCCAGTGGTGTAGTATACTGCAGTGCGATCATTGATGATGTTTCTGATGTAGTTTTAGAGTGGTATAAGTAGAAAACGTCATGAAGACTCACGTGTATAGAGTCCGGCGTTCGAATTTGGCAAGGCCCTTGATGAAAATGGATGCTGGATCAGCGAGAACTTCTAGAAGGGGTCTTCCTGTGTCTCTAAATTGATCAATTGTGAACAATTGACGCCCTGACGCAGATAGAGTCCGCGCTCCCAAAACGTTCCAGCTTTTCTCGTGTTAGCCCCAAAATCCCTGATATATCCAACTCCATGACCTACATATGATTGTGCCAGCCTCTCAGAGGTGTCCGTACGCCGAGGTGAGGAGTCGCAAAGGTTGTGAAGTTCTAAACACACCATTAGAAGCATTCCAGCTGGCATAAGACGCAAAACCTACCACTGGATCGATTTTCTCGAAAAATCCCTTGCTCTCGAGTAAACCAATCGCATAACGGGCCACAAGTCCACCGAGGGAGTATCCAACAACGGAAAACCTTTTGATGTTTTGCCCCTCTCTCACCAACTTTTCTACCTCGTCCTCGATCTCCTGGCAGACACGCTCACCACCTAACTCGATTCCATCGTAGGTGAAAGACCCAGAGTTGCGTTTGGCCACCAGAATATGCAGGGAATCAACGGGATGCTTCGCTCGAAGAGTGTTGGCCACCTGGAGCAGATGGTTCGGGTTGCCCCATAGTCCGTGGACAAGGACACAGAGATGCTCGGCATCTCTGCTACTACCGGTATCGATCATCTCGTTATTAGAGAGAAACGCCCGGTCCAAACTCGAGAACGAAAAAGGTAGCAATGCGTCGTTGTGGAATGATGTAGTGATCGAAGGGCCTCGATGTACGAGGCTCTTCGGACCACTAAGAAGGCCGCGTACAGCCTGGACGATCGCGAGTGTGAGTGGGCCAGACGGTAAGGCTGCAGGTTGGACCGGGAGTTGCAGTGAGCGATATGCACCTGTGATGCAAGGTCTGAAGCGGCAGGCTGTGTTTAGAAGGCGAGGTATCAAGGAGTCAAACAAGTATCGACGGTGACAACAAAGAGGAATGGAAAACGATGAATGTGTGCAACTAGTTGTGCGACGATTGTACGGAGTAAGTGGGACTTCACTTCTTGCCCTACTCGTACAGATTCCGATCGCGCTGTGATAAGAAAGATAACGCTTTGCGGTCTGTGACTCTGTTTTGACTGTCTCACCGCCGCTGCTTTGGGGAACAGAAATGTAGTACGGTACCTTAGTAGGGGCTTGGCCTACGAAGTAGGGTTGTTGTTGTTGATGCCAAGTCCGAAGAAATTAGCAAGAACATTTATTTGTTGGCTGATGCTGCTCCTGATATGATGCAAGACTTTGCGCGCACGATACCGCAGGCTTTGGAGTCCGAGAGTTGATTCTATGAACAGTGAATTATGAATACATTGATTCCTTTTGTTAAGCACAGCTCTTGTGCTACCGTGGTTAGACATAGATACAACTGGGGAGACCCTGGAAAGTGAGCCTGAAAACCGTACAGTAAGTCGGCTCGCGCGTACGCCTCACTGTACGGTACTCGATGTTTTGCCGCGGATACGTAGCACTTCGTATCAGAACCTTGAACTTGCCATTACGGTTATCAACACGACCCTGCCATCGTTATCCAGAACCCCCATATCTGCCTGATCTACAAAACCTGGAGTTTCCTTCATACGATGCATTGCTGTTTCAAATCACAGTGGTATTTCTCGCAGCCTTGGCAAGGTAAGGTTTGCTCACTTCCTTCCCACCCACAGCCTGCACGCTGTCAGCCGTGTCGACCAGCCTCCGGTGACGACCACTGGCTCTACTTCGTGACAGTCGTGTGTCGCGAGACTAACTTGAATCTTTAGGTTCAAACAAGTGAAGTGTGCCTCTGAGTTTCCTCTTGTGGCTCCTTCTCTTGACACATAAGCTCTTTGTTTGCTTTGCCGCGTTTTACACAACTTTGATTCAGCCTTTGTTGCAAGACCTGTCTATCCACCTCTACATTCCAACATAGCGATCGTTTTAAAGCGCTGAGATCTTCTCATTTCTCTGGACACTGAGACTCTATCATCCACAGTCGAGCGGAAAGACTGAATCCCTTTGTTGAGATGTTCACATCCAAAGGGCTCTTCTTGGAAGTGGTCTGCCCATATCAGAGCACCTGCACGCTTCCGAAGTGTCTCTTCCAGCATCCAGAAACACTGGCCCAAGAGGTGCCCAAAGCTATTAATGGCGACGAAGTCAACCTTGGAGATGGTGATAGGCCAGCAAAACGCCAGAAAGTTGAGGATGGAGGTCCAACACGGAACGCTGCTAAACCATTTTCATTCGGTAGTGAAGCTGGAGCTCCAAACCGTGGAAATGTGAAATCATTACAAACACCACGAGGAGATGCTACAGTGCAACAAAGACACTTAAACACCGACCGGCCAATATCTCCCCCACCTCTAAGACGAAAAGGCCACTTATCAACCGCTGTACCTGACGGCGTCACACCTCAAAAGCCATCTCTCCTCGCTCCCACATCAGCCTCACCTCATCCTCCTATTGTTAAAGAATCGCCGATTAAAGCACCATTAAAGCAAGAGAGCTTAATTCCTCGTTCACTCAAAGGCACAGTACCAAACACCTATGCCATCCGGTATAAGCTTATTCAACTGTTACATGAGCAGTTTACTCGACTGAACTCGGAGCTCAAGAGTGATGCAAATGACAAAGAAGAGAAGCTATTACTCTCAGATCAGGAGCTAATAAAGAAAACTTTGGATCTGGAAGAAGACGCTGCTGGCACTCCGAGCATCTACTCAAACATCGTCAAAGGCAAGATCGGCGTCTACAGAAAGATGACGGTGCCGCAGTGGAAGGATGAAAGAGCCCGAGAGATTGCAGCATCGAATGCAGCAAATGCGGGCAAGTCCACATCCGTGGCGAAGCCTCAAGGTCCTCCAATAATTGTCGAAACCGGACTCACTACCGAGGAAGAATTACAAATTCTGCCCCGACTGTTTTCACCTCTCGCAGGTCTAGAGAAACACGGCTATATAACTACAGTCCCAACAGATTCAGATATCGAGTTAGCCAGAAAGGGAATCGAGGCAGCCAAGGGGTGGGAGGTTTGTGATCGTTGTAAGAGTCGCTTTCAAGTCTTTCCGGGCCGCAGAGAAGGAGATGGCGCCCTCGCATCAGGAGGAGCATGCACTTATCATTACGGCAAACCTTATTTATCAGATCGCTCGGCCTCAGACCCAAGAGCCAAGCGTGAGAAGCGTTACACATGCTGCAAACAACTCCTGGCGGATTCATCAGGGTGTACGGAAGCCAAATGCCACGTTTTTAAGATCTCCGAGGTCAAACGCATGGCTTCTGTCATGAACTTCGAGGCCACTCCTGATAATCCAGAACGGACCTCAGCTCAGCCGGTTTGCATTGATGGTGAGATGGGGTATACAGTTTACGGCCTCGAGCTCATTCGTCTGACAGCAACATCGTGGCCCGGAGGCGAAGAACTGTTCGATGTCTTAGTCAGACCTTGCGGCGAAATCCTGGATACCAATTTCCGATTTTCAGGTATCTCGCAAAAGGATATTGCAGAAGCAATTCCATGGGATGCTCCACCTGACCCTCTCACCTCACCGCGGCCTCCGCTGCCACGAGTCGAGCCAAACCCTGAATTTCCAGAAACATCCTCTCTCACGAAACGCAAACTTCGTAAGGTACCTTCTCCTGCAGCCGCTCGCTCTCTACTGTTCTCCTACTTGTCTCCTCAGACGCCTCTGATTGGCCATGGGCTTGAGAACGACATGAACGCAGTCCGCATCATCCACCCAACCATCATTGATACAGCGCTGCTCTTTCCTCACAAGCACGGCCTTCCGTATAGAAATGCGCTGAAAACCCTGATGCTCGAACACTTGAACAAGCATGTCCAGGTTGTGGTGGACGGGCAAATGGTGGGTCACGATAGCATGGAGGATGCCAATGCCGCGGGGGAGTTGGTGCGGTTTCAACTGGCCAAAACGTGGACCGCGATGCAGGCAGTAGGCTGGACTTTCGAGGAGGGGATGCTCAAGAGACCAGTCGCGAACGTCCCAGCCCATCCGGGTCTGAGGGCTGGTAAGAAGAGAACGCAAGATGAGGTTGAGCTTGAGGATGGCGAACTTGATGGCTGATCATCCTGCTTCTCCCGACCGGTCTTGAAATTCAATGACGGGAACGACTAGAGCGATTCAAACCGGTCTTGTGATGGCAAACATTCAGGCCACTCGAGTGGTCCAGATAATTTCTCGTGGGCGCGAAGATTCAGAGGAAATTCTACTCGGTCGTTCCTACATGGATTCTTTTGGCGGTTTGTTGGTGGCTATGTAAATATGCGAAAGGGGTGGTTTCTCATAACCATCACATAAAGGCTTTGTGGATAGAATGCACATAGATGATCATTATTTCAGCAACTACAAGTCCCGTTATTTTGCCTACCATTCCTGTTCTCCCATAACGCCCATGCTATAAGCAGCACAAAGCCTCTACTGATTTAAAAGTCCTCCATCATCATATGTTCTTCCGAGATCCGCATGTACTTGGCTACGAAAGCCTCCAGGTGAAAGATGACCTTCGTGCCCATCCGGATTCTATGCTCATAGAACGCACTCCACTTGATGACGTCCGCCTTCAGCGCATCATCGGTCTTGGGGATCAGCTTGAATGTGAGCGTCTTGAGGATGGTCGTGGGAGGGATGCAGTGCGTGAGGAGATCGTAGAGCTTTGCCCGGACTTTCAGGATCTGTGCTGGTGTGTGCTCGGCCATGATCTCGCCTGCGACTTGGGAGATTAGAGCCTCCCAGTCGGGCGGTGGTATTGGTGTTGTGTCTGTGACTTTCTCGCTGTTTACCGTCAGTACATGGGCCCTCGATCTGGAACCAGATAGTAGGTGAGACATACTTTTGCGCATGCACACTCTCAAACATCAACAGAGCCCTCCTCAGATTCCGCCCGCTCTCCTTGGCAATCCTCTCATTCAGCCCTCTCTGCACAGGCCATTTCTCCAACTTCCCACTCCTCTCCAACACCGCACAGATCTCCGTCTCGCTGGGCGCCGCAACCCGGACCAACAACGTCCTCGACCTGATCGGCGCAATGATGTTCGCCGTGCTATTCGCCAACAGGATGAGTCTCAGATTCGGACTGTATTTCTCCATCGTCCTCCTCAGCGCCGCCTGCGCATCTCGGGTCAGATGATCCGCCTCGTTGATGACGACCACCTTGAACTTCTGCCTGGCGCCACTGTCGACCTGCTGCGTCTGCGCGACCTCCTTGAGCAGGTCCTGGATCACCACGCGGTCGTAGTTGCCCACGTCGGAGGGTGTGATCTCGAGGTGGTAGACGGAGGCGACGATGTTGAACTCGAGCTTGCGGTTGGACGTCGTCTGGAAGACGCGCGAGTCGATCTTTATCTTCTCGACCCCGGGGCCGTAGAGCTCTTTCAGCGTTGCGACGATGCGGGTTTTCTTGCCTGCGCCAGAGGGACCGTAGACGAGGAGGTGGGGGAAGTCGCCGGATTGTGCCTGCGAGGTGAGTAAGGATGAGAGGTTAGAGGGAGGGAGAAACGAACGAGGGAGCGGAGACGTTCAGAGAGATCTTTGTGGTAGGTTAGCTGATCTAGAGATCGTGGACGGTGCTTATCTACGAGAAGCGCCATTTTGGTGGTAATTGAGTTTCTTTGACGTCGAAGAAAGCTTGGAGGAGCGCGTTCACGCGTAGAGTGCAAGTGGATCATAAAGGCTCGGGCCATACAAGGCTGACTTTACAGCCTCGTCTGCTCAAACTTTCTTCCGGCAACCTCCAAGCTCACTTCGCAGGGGAGATGGGGGACGGGTGGGAAGGAGGGTTTGAGATTCAGAGTCAAAGAAAAATATCATGGTTTTAAAAACTAGAAATGCAAGAATGCCCATTACCCTGATGCGATGGCCAAGCGGCTGAGATTCGCGTTTGAAGAGGATCCCTTCAGTAGAAACCAGGAAGCTTTGGATGAGAAGTTCCGCTTTCTCTAGTCCTGTGTTGATATATCAAAAGTCCTCATCTCTCACTATATTTGAACGATTCGGCTTATACTTTCAGAAATTATTTATGATCTAATAAATCCATTTATGCCATTCCTGCTCGCTATGCAATTAGATAAAATTATGCCTCAACCGTCGCAATGCCGTCAATTATGTTCGCCATCCCAAGGCTCCCATTCTATATTCGTGACTCATTAAATCCAGATCACTTATCAACGTCCTCCAACTTTCAAAACAAGCCTAAGCTGACGGGCTATATTTACTCATCGCCCGAATCTTTGCCCCATATATATAGAAAAGCAGTGGTGCGGGTATCATAGCTATACACAAGAACCCCAACAAGCTAGTAGCCCAGGCCACGCCTAGTGTATGGTACATAGCAGTGGCGAATAGAGGGAAGCCCGCGCCAGCAAGACTTCTACACATGGTGTTGGCAGCGATAGCAGAGTTGGCGTGCCACATGTACACGTCAATGATATAGTTCAGCCCCTGCAAGAAAATCATCAGGATTCCCCAGCCGATGAAGATGCCGGAAATGACTTGAGGAACCCAGGTTATGTGCGGCGAGGAAGTCCAGGCGAACCAGAAGAGTCCCACGGGGAGAATGAGGGAACCAAGTATCATGGGAGGTAGTCTCTCTTCGGGGATAACGCGACCGTGTTTCTTCAGCTTGCGAGCGAAGCGTGTTTTCGTTATGATGATGATCGTGCCTGCTCCAAGTAGGACACCGATACCGATGCCGAGGAATGGCAATGCACCAACTCCTTGATTCCAGCCTCGTTTTTCCTGAAACGAGATTGGGTAGGCTTCGAAGAAAAGATAAAGTATGCCATAAATGAGCGCCAAATATAGGGAAATAAGCAAGAGGATCGGCTCCTGAACGAGCATGATGAATGGCCTGAAGAAATATGTCGTGATAAGAGAGTGGAAATCGACCTGGGTTTCATCCGCTTTGGCGTGGATGGCCCAGTTCTTAGTCTCATACCGTAGTCTGTTCGCTCGTTTCTGCAGGATCTTGTTGTGTGAAGACTCGGGAACGATGATAAGGCCAATGGTTCCAAATAATGATGAGGCTATCAAGGTTATCCAAGCAGTCCATCGCCAACCGAGATACGATTGCGTGATGAAGCCTCCCATGATAGGCCCGGCTATTGGACCGATGAACGTAGCCGAAGCAAATACACAAACAGCCACACCTCTGTCGACTGGACCAAAGAAGTCGGCCAGTGCTCCGCCAACAATGGCTAAAGGTGCCGAGGCGAAGACACCGCCGAAGAACCGGCACAGCATGATCGTCTCAAGGTTGACAGCGACAGCGACGGGTATTTGAAAGATGGCGAAGAGGGCATAACCCAAGAAGAGGGGTAACTTTCGACCGAAGATTTCGGACCCAGGTCCCCAGATCAATGGCCCGACAGCAAATCCAAGGACAAAGAGCGACGTCCCCAGAGTCGTAGTTTCGGTCGACACACCGAATTCGATAGCCACCGGTACAGTGGCATTACTGAAAACACTCGAGGCAAATGTGACACAGAATGTCATGAACCCAAGTGCAAGTGTGATAATCCACTTCTTCCTAACCGGCCAATTCATCGGGTTTTCCGGGTCATTGGGGCCATTCCAAACGATCAAATTCGGATCCTGTGGAGGTTCCTCCTGTTTCTTCTTCTCTTCTGCCGGTAGTCCCCTCTCCAAGTCCTTTTCACTGTCCTCACGGCTGTTGTTGGCTGCGGTCTCATCGCCGAACCGATCGTCGAGGTTGTCGTATTGTTGATGCGTAGACTTGAACTGCTCAAGCTCACTGAGCTCCGGATCGTTCTCCATTCTCGTCGGCTTCTCGGTCAAGGCATCAAGATGATCTAGTGACGTTTGCCTGGTAGGAATGTGAGAGGGAACCTCAGTCCTGTCTGTGTCTTGCGAGTCTCGCATCATCTTGGCAGACAGCACACTGCTAATTTTTATATAAATGTGGGTACCCTGTACAGTCTGGTTGGGTGGTGAAATGCGACTAGTATTGGCAAGAAGTCTATGGATCCAGGTGAGGGTGTATTTGGCGTGGGGATTGTGTATGAATACCTTTTATACCAAAGACAAGGATTGAGAGAGGTCTGAAAATCAAGTGGATATGGTACCTTTTGGTGTATGGACAAGGCTCCGAGCAATGGCAACAGTGTTGATATATGATCTGAACACGAAAATCTCCCCTCTTGACTTAGGAATCAGATACTGGATTATAAATCCAGAATCAACATTATTGCGTCGGAAAAATCCACCCGCCGTGACCCAAGCAGGGACCGAAGGGTGCAAAAGAGGCTCTTAATCTCTTAAAGCCGCGCGAGTGGATGCAGTCTCGTCCGTGTCGACGTCCATGCGAGGCCGAGAGAGTGCGAGGTTGTGTTTAGCGTCGACAAATGGATGGAAAAGACTGGCACCGGCCCACCTTGGGTGTGTGTCCCTTTGCTTCTGTCTGCCTGACTTTGCCTGCCGAACTGCCGGATCACCAATTCTCATACTTACATACTTACGTACTCACCTACATGCAAGCATGCATACTATCTATCCTCTTGGAACCCTGATGAGCCAGAGACCTCGGAGATACTCGATATGGTGACATTATGATTTGTGAGTCCTCAGGCTTCCTGACTGTGGCTTGGTCGAAGTGTCTCTGGTAGTGATCAAGCGAGCATCGATTGATAATTTGGTGTAGTGCGTGGTGTGTGAAGGACCTCAAAATGCTGTCCGAAGTCCTCACATCTTGGGTGATATTCGCTTGCATCAGACTAGACCTCGGAGCAAAGATCTGGGTTCTGACACGGGAGAGGTATGGCGCTATGCAGGAAGGCTCCACCCGCTCCAGTTTTCAAGCATTCGCACCATCTCGTCCGTAACACTCGCGCTTGATGTCGGGCTACGAATTGACCCCCGAAATGCGAAGCCGAGGGAACTTGGCTACTTCGGCAGAAAGATTGGTTGATTACTAATTCCGCTGCGTGTTCCGGAATAATATCAAGCAATACTCGTACGCCAGTTATGCAACATGAACCATGGAACTGTCAATCTGCAGTGCCAGCCCTTGACGACTAGTATGACGCATACAAGTCTCCATCACCTTTCAAGGGAATCTGCTAGCCGACGCGAGGCGGTGTGGTGTTTGTCCGAACGAGATGAGTCTGAATTTGATAGGAACACTGGTACGAAGTACACTAGTACAGTAGATTAACTGGGAACTGGTAATACACTACGTGGAGACGGGAATTCTCGACCGAATCCAACAAGCTCTGGCATTTTTGCAGCGTCTGAAAGGTAAAGCCTCAGGTTCCTGGAAGCATGGAAATCAGGTAGGCTGCAATTCATATTCAAGCTCCAGTCGCGTGCATAAACAGGTAGATGAAACGACTTACATCCTGGCTGGACTCTGTCCCACCCAGCCTCATCATACCGCCATCCCGTGTCCGACCTTCTTCTCCATGATCCCATCGACAAAGACATCAACCTTCTCGTTGTAGAAGCACAACCGGTTCTGAACCAACGCCGACTCGGCAGTAGGGTACCTGTAGTACCACACTGCATCTTTGATCTCCTTTCCGTTGACCGTTATATTGTAGTAACTGTCGGCATCAGTAACGATTCCGACTTCGCGGACAGGGAACAAAATACTTAGCCATGCCCTTGTAAGGACAGTAGGTCGTCGTCTCACTCTCGCTGAGGACCGTCCAATCCGCCGCAGTGCTGGTCAGGTAGTACCTGGGCCTCAACATCGTCTCGTACAGGAACACATTCTGGGTGGTCTTCGCAACGACGTGCCCGTCCACCTCGATTCGTATCTCGCGCGAGGTGGGGATGGTCTCGACGCGTTTGTATGGATCTTTGGGATGAGGTCCTAGGAGCTTATCGTCTTCGACATACCATGCATCTGTAGACCCTGTCAGCAATGTCGCATGAAAGGCAAAGCACTGGTGATTGAATTACCCAAAGCCGAAACTTCAATCTTGACGAGATTCTCGAGAGGACCGGAGGATTCGAAGACGAGGACTCGCTCGGTGGACTTCCCTCCAGCGGTCAACTTTCCAACCCAGAACCCCTTCCTCGTCTCAGGGCCTAGCTTCTCCAAGGTACCCTCGAGAAGGGCGGATTTGGGGATGTAGAAATAGGGATCTATTTCCAGTATCAGCTTACTCCCGTGACCCAAGCGCTTTCGTATTTCCAAGCTGGTGAAGACACCAAAAGCTCTGACTTTATCCAAATGCTCATCTCGATACCCAAGGAAGGTGGTACTCAAAAGGAGGGGCTTCGGAACATACACCATTGATGCTCCCATACAAACGTCGCCTCCAGAGTGTCAAAGATATAGATCCCGCCTAGCAATCCCCTGACCCGACGCGGGGTGGCTTCAACTTTATGAGGTCCTTCAGTCACGAGCTTTTCTCCCAGATCCTCGAGGCCATAATGCTTGATACTACGAAGAGGTAAGACTACTGGTTTGACTTCTGATACGTTTGGGATGTTAAAAAGGGAGAAGAGACGGCGAGACGCCAAAAGCGCTCACTTACTCGGCCATTTTGACTGGTGAAGAACTGATGCGGGTACCGGCGTTCTGGTTTCTCAAGTGAGACTGTTACTGGATTTTTGTGATATGGTGGATGCAAATCGGTGCTTTCAAAGATTGAAGAGATGATGGATGAATTCTGTGGTGCAGTGTACTGACTATAAGCCAGACGTACAGGAATCAAGTCAATATTCGTGCTCACTGCTCAAAGTCAGCAATAAGCGCGAGGCTGACCAGCCTTGTGCATATGTAACGTCATCCGAAAGATTTGTCAGGTCGAAAAAAGCAGATATTGAAGTGTTTCATTTCTATTTTGGCTCTTTGAAGCTCGCAATCTAATAGGTGCAGTCCTACCAGAATGAGCTTCTGAGCAATTTGTGTCAAGCATCAAATCCCTAATCCATCCGATGCAATGGCAATAAAATGCTCATGGCTTATAGCCAGGTAATATTTCATACAGATAAATAGACAACACAAACGCCGATGGCATTGCTGTGAAGCTCATTCTCAAAGCAATTCTCACCTGTCTAAGCACCATAGCCTCGTCATTTCAAATTCCACCCTTGAAAGAGCAAACACCATTGATAAGCTAAGCACCTCGACCACGGCCCTACTTGGTACCGCCTCTCTTTGGCTTTTTCCCTTGCGGCTTACCACCACGGCTACTGTTACCGCCACCTCTGCCTCCTCGTCCACCACCTCGTGGGCCATTGCCCGAAGGTATTGATGGACCTCTCATAGGAAGAGTGCCTGGAGGAGTGGGTTGGTAGTATGTATGCGCCTGCTGAGGTTGCAGCCGATAGTAATCCTCACCACGAGGCGGACTCTGTGGTCTGAAACGATCGCCTGTATCGGCGAAGTCATAGCGCATGTCATCGAATCTTGGTGGTGGAGAGAATGTCCGTTCACGACCATACCTAAATGATTCGACGACTCGAGCGGGTTCACCCCTATCTACGAAGTTTGGGCCAAACTCTGGACGAGAACGTCGCGGCGGATTCCTCTGGCGAGAGTAATCGGGATCCTGTTGGACTTTTGATTTAGGGGCAGCAACCTTGATCTTGCCATTTCCTTTTGGCTTCTTGACTTTTTCGCCAATAAATTGGACTTCCCCATCATCGCTATCATTTAAATTTATTGGGTCGTTGGCCATGCCCTTAATACTGAACTGCTTTGCCGCTTTGGCTTTGCTTGTGATGGTGTAATCAACGCCCGCAGAAATTGCACGATCAACACTGTCAGCATCGACAAATCTTAAAAGGTTCGTCTTTGAGAAAGTCTGACCCCCGGACAGGATCCGGCCAGGCTTGCGAAGTCCACATTCTGGTCCAAAGTGGCCAGATCCGCCGCATGAATAGCAGTGAGCTGGAATTTCGCGCACTTTTCTAATGTCCTTAGAGTGAGGGCTAAAAGATCGCCAGATGAAATGGCAACCCTCTTCCAGATGATCTGTGTAACCACAGAGCTCGCAATCAATCACTTCGGCTTGAGAGCGAGCAAGTTTCTCGGGGCAATCCACACTCGAATGGCCCCGATTGCGACACTTCTTGCACCGTTGATTCTGGGGGCATGTAGATTGCGCATGATTGCCACTACAGAGAGTGCAAGTCAGGCTCGGGCAGTCGAGTGTCGTATGGTAGGTATCTCCGCAAGCAAGACAACGGTAAGTTTTTGGCCGATCAATTGTTGCCGGAAAGTATCTTAGTTGAAGGTTGCGTTCCATTGAATGTATTTCTACTTGATCGATATCGATCTCCAAGGACTCGTTCGTAGGTGAACCGTGAGAACTGGACGGCAGGATCGGGTCATTGCTCCCCGATTGTGGACTCGAAGAACTTTCTGCCGCAGCGTGCTGGGTTTCTTCAACGCCAGCAGCGGCTTCCTCGGAACGAGTTGGCTCATCCCTGGCAACTTGAGAGTGAGAGGAAATGTCCCTAGCTAAGCGCTGTAGTTCTTCAACAGTAACGACGGTTTTCTCGGAACGAGGTGGTGCAGCGATCATGGATCGAGGGTTCGAGAGGCCATCGCTTATAATGCGATCGTTCTCTGTGGCTGTGTTGGAGCTTTTGTCTGATGTAGCAAATGCGTCACTCAGCGATTGTGGGCGGAGAAGACCGCCATCTGCTGCAATACACCTTGCCTTTTCAACCGAAAACTGGGCTTTGTCTTTTTCTAGACGTTGAACAGCAGTAGTCCAGCAGGGCATATTCAGGCAGTGTTGGTAGTAGATACTTAGGTAGTTTTTATACGCCGCACAAATCTCCTTTTCGGAGAGTTTAGGCCAATGTTTCTCTGGATTTGCTTTTAAGAAAGCCGGTGCAAACACATCCATGGTAAAGTTCTCTAGTCGAATCGGCCTGGACTCGCTCAACACCTCAGGAAGGTTGTATCTGATCTGGGCTTTTTCGTAAAAGCAACGATCTTCAAGTCGTTTCTGAGGAAAATAAGTGAGACCGCTAACTATCTCTTCTTCCATAGAGCTGTATTGTGCTGGCAGAGGTAACATTTCATGAGCAAAGACAGCTTCTGCCGCCACAGTTCGACTTTCAAACTGCGTATGCTGATGTTGCGTCAAAGCTTGCGTGTATTCCTTCTTTTGCGGTCCGGAGAGTTTCCTAATTTCGACCTGAGTGAGAAACTTGAAAGGGACAGCCATTGGAATAGCTTGCAGCAAACTATCCGCCTCGATCTCTATGGTATCTGAACCGTGGCGACTGGCAATATTTGCTGCCGATCTCGCCTCCTCTCGAGTTTCACGGCGCACAATCCGATCAATAGCGTGACGCCCGAGGGAGGTTGGTTCCACCGCATTCTGGTCATCAGGTGAGTCTGGTAGGTCCATTGTCGCTGCCATAGCCGTGTCCTCTCCATCATGCTCAATGTTAGGCAATACCTGCTCATCTGGAAGGATATTCTTTCTGGTCAGAGCAGTAGCTTTTATATTGTCTTGATTCTCTGGCTGGTCGAATGTCTCTGTCATACTAGCATCCTCTTCATCTTGATCGATAACAGGAAGCGTATTTGCATGCTGTATGGTAGTGGAGTCTATAATAGGATTTGAGGGCGTATCGACGATTTGTTCACAAACGAGAAATGGCTTCGGCTTTGCGTGAAATCTGCTGCCAAATGACGTCCTCAACCCACTCTGAACGCCTTTGTTCCATACCGCTGGACGAAGAGGTGCGGCAGTGATGGGTTGGATTTGAGACTCGGTTGGGAGAGTTGAAGGGGACTCGGTATTGCTTGTAACTCCATCTTCAGCAACAACAGATTCTGGTTGCTGATCGTCCTCTTTCACGCGCTTTGCGCCTCTCTGCTCGTCATATTCCTGGGACGAGTTGCGCAACAAGATCTGCTCTGGATCTTGGATTTCTTCAAGATTGCGCTTTCGACCAACTGCGGAAGTTCGAGAGTCTTCCATTTCCTCCTCGATTGAACCCATATTTGTGTTTATTCAATCTCAGGTAGAACTCATTATGGCTTTTAGTTTTCGTGGTATTAATGTAGGTAGAGTTGAGACAGGAATCCGTGAAGTACTGGTGAGGTTAGTTGATTCACGATCTTGTTGGTACTGTAAAATGAGGGTCAAGGATGCTCAGAAGCATTTTCGAACATGACTGCAAGAGAGTCTCAGTATGCTTGTGAAAGAGTGAATAATTGCCTTCAGAACTATGCGAGTCAGTCAAGTAGAGGCGAATTCGTGTCGGAGTCTTGATAATTTTTTGAGATCGCCGCTTTTCCATAATATCTAGCCGGGAAAACAACCCTTGTTCCATGCCGCCCAAATAACAGCTTGCAGATGTAGGCAGATTGTACCCCGACATCCCAACCTCACCTGCGAACAAATCCCGTATGACAACACCCCTCTGGCCTGCAACACCCGCCCTTCTGCTCTGTATCATAGGAATACTGGCTAGCCAAAACCGTCTTCACTACTCTTGTGTCAAATTCCAAGTAAGCACGATGTACTATTCAAGCCGAGCCAGCCCATCTTTGAATACTTCCAGTCTACAATGCTCGACGTCGACATCTCACACGTGCTGCTTTATATGCTTACTCTGAGCTATACCCAACCGTTGTGAAGCATCGCTGACATGGTAGTCTATTCGCTCTAGGTGAATCGAGCTTGAGCTGTCTACCTACCACCCCTCCATCTCCGAGGCACCCCGAACATCCTCTCAAACACACGAATACGTTCCTTTGGGCGTCCCCATCTTCCATCATTTCTCCCTCAAATACCGCCAAGCTGTCTTCTCCAATCCTCCTGCCTCGCACTGTCCAGTACGACGCGAGCACCAATCCCCCACGTCCGAGCGGTCCGTACAGTGCGATGAGTGAACAGAAAGTTGGCAGGAGGCGGCGGTCGAGCAGTCTGTTATATCAAGAGCCACCTGAGACAATTGAGCATATGAGCGATCAAGCTGCGTTGCCAAACCTTAATGCAGACTGGGTTAATGCGAAGGGTGAGTCTCTACGAATCGAGAACAAAATTGGCTTCAACTCCAGCTTTGGGGGTCTGGCTGGTTGGGATTAGAGAAGCTAACGGCCATGGTTGCACAGGTGCCTGGACAATCCATCTGGTCCTCATAGCAGCCTTAAAGATCCTTTTTGATATCATTCCCGGAGTCTCCCAAGAGACGTCCTGGACTTTAACGAATATCTCATACATGTTTGGCTCGTTCCTCATGTTTCACTGGGTCCGAGGAGTACCGTTCGAGTTTAACGCTGGTGCTTACGATAATCTCAACATGTGGGAACAAATCGATAATGGCGCTCAATACACGCCAGCCAAGAAATTTCTCCTAAGCGTACCGATAGTGCTGTTTCTTCTCAGTACCCACTACACACACTACGATTTGACATATTTCACAATCAATTTCCTGGCCGTTTTGGGTGTCGTCATACCAAAACTTCCGTACTCTCACCGCACGCGAGTAGGCTTGTTCTCTGGTGCACCCGAGGATAGGTAGCATATGGTCCCAATCATTGCAGGCGTTTGTACGAGATAGGCGGAATATTCAAATGGTTTACAAGAATACACGCTTGGTGGGAGAAAATCGCAAGAGGTGTATCTAAGATGGAAAGGAGTTATGACGAGTCTTGGCTAAATTTGCAACACTTGTTGCTAGCGGCATCCATCTACCACTCTTATACGAAAAAGTTGTCTCCCAGTCGCTCACCATGTTTGAAAGTTCTGGCTTGGGGAAGATTAGTCACGACCATTATATTGATGATTGGAGATAGGATGTCGAAAACTTCGTTTGTGAGAAATTTCGAGCGGGTGGTGTTCAAATGTTTCCAGAGCCTGAGCCTTTGATAATTGTGAACCCACTAATCCACATCGTAAGCGACTTTGTGCAATCTGAGCTCCTCACAGCGACGATAAGTTGTATTTACCTCTCATTCCGTCTTGTCCTTTGTTCTCCTAGCTCCGTGTGAAGCTAGTGAGACGCCATGTAGAGGATACCTTGTGGGTAGCTTCCCATACATTGTGCGTCCCGGTTGCGTTCTACCTATCTATTCACCAGAGGCTTTGGTCGAAGCGCCAAGACAAATCGACAGCGTTGGGGGCAGTTATATCAATGGGCCCAGATGGAAGTCCATATTAAGATAAATATAGCATCATCTTGCTGTACCAATCTGCAGTAATGATAGCACTTCATCAATTCATCACTTTCTCCTAGGGCATAAAAGTCTTCGAAGACTATTAAAAGCCTTCCACGCCCCCTCGATTCTCTTTTCCTTCATCCATCCTACAACTCCCGACCTACGGTTAATCGATACTCCTAATAATACACTTACCACAGTCAATCGCTTCAGCAAAATCATTCAACATGCAACTCACTCTCGCTACCGTCGCCGCCATCTTGGCTGCCACTGCCACTGCTGCCCATACCAATGATGCAGCAGCCAATACACAGTCCTCCAACGAAACTGCATCCTGGACTACCACCACGGTCACTGCATACAAGACCTACTGCCCTGAGCCCACCACTTTCACTCAGGGAAAGCAGATCTACACTGCCACGTAAGCCTTCCGTTTCACGCTTTGATAACACGTTCTTTACTAAACCACAGCAGCGCCTCCCAATGGGTCATCGTCACCGCTTGCCCTAGCCAGTGCACCGTCTCATGGGAGCCAACTGACACTCCCAGCGTTGTGCCTAGTAAGTCATCTCCCCCCTAGTTATCCCATTTGCTTGTGACATAGATAACCATTCTTCACAGTCCAGGTGAAGGCCAGCGGCACAGCGCCCGCCAACGCAACTGGGACCGTCTACCCACCAGCTGGCACGTCCAATGGCACCTATGTTGCCCCAACTACAGCCCCTAGCGCTACAGTTGGCACTGGCTCAGGCTCGGGCAGTTCCAGCTCTGGCAACAGTGGCACAAATCCCGCCCAGATCGAAGGTGCTGCTAACACCATTGCTACTCCGGCTGCTCTCATGGCCCTTGCAGGTGCTATTGCTTTCGCTTTGTAAATCATGACAACTTTTGTGGCTGCTTGTCTCGATGATGACAGAAGTCTGAGGAGGATCTGAGCAGGAGAGACACGGACTGAAGAGTTGTGGGAGCACCAACATATAGGATAATGTTTACTTGTAATTCCTACCTTATTCTACAACGAAGCTGTCGGCGTATGGTGTTGGAATACATGGTTTGAGGATGTAGATCTCATGGTGAGATAATAATAAAAGGGTTTTACCACAACTTGATGACTGCTGATGCCGATTCATTATTCTCGTTGCGGTGATGGGACACCTGCCCTCTTAAAGTTGATCTGAAAACATCACTTTGTTCAATTGGCATTTCTGTTGTGCCATAATTGTATCACTACCTACCTTATGTAGGTAGGTATGCAACGAGGATTAAACCTCGACGTTCAATATATTCTTCTCACGTTCAATATATTCTTCTCACGTGATGTATTCTCTGATTGGTTGTTGTCTAGACCCCATTTCTTACCTTAAAATTGAGGCCATAACTCGAGTATGATCCTGGTAGTATCTCGGGCAGGTAGAGAGACAAAGTCCCTGTATGTAGAAGAATCAAGCCAGTATACACCAACCAATCGCATGGTCGCTCTCAGAGGCGGGATTTATGAGAGCTTTGAGGCTTTGCTAACGTAGGTAGCGATAACTTTCAGAAGCTCGTTTTCTTCTTGGAGCACCAGGAGTGGAACCCCACTACACCAGTCTGGGCTTACAACACAATCCAACCCATTCCGTCAAACCTCTCCATGGATAACGAAATCACGAAGATTTCTCTTGTGCACCGGAGTGAAACACGCCGCAAAGCTTGTAACGGTTGTTGTGACGCTAAACGGAGGTGCGATTTGATCCTTCCTAGTTGTGGGAGATGCATGACGAAGCGCATGAAATGTGTTTATGTATGTCAAAATCTTCACATCACTGAAGCAGAGGCTGATAAGTATAAAGATGGAGGTAGTTGCCCGCGACAAAACATCTATGGTAAAGATGGCAAATCCGAAGATTTCGTCGGAGTCAAGATCCTCCAGCATGTCAGTGCGCAGGGCCAGCAATGAAAGGTTGACTACTTGCAACGGGCTACATTTCTCCCTCAAACTTCTTCAGCCGGGATATTTGACCAAGCAACAAATGAACTACATGGTTGCGCAATTCAGAGGCTTCATCAAGTCAATCGTTTCAGAAGGTGAAACGCCATTCATTCACCGACTCTACCAAGACACAATGCCCGATATTTACCAAGATGCATTAAGTATATGCAGCTTATACGTTCAAAAAACACCTCGGAATCAAGGCGCTATATTCCGAATGCTGGACAGTAAGCTCGACACCCTTTTGCGAATATCAGATTCTGCAAGGGTGGAAGATAATTTGCTCTCCCTGCAATGTCTGATACTGTACCAAATTATACGGCTTCTAGACGGAGACGCGCAACAGCGAATAAACGCAGAAAGGCATTTGGAACTTCTCGACTTATGGACTCTGCGCTTGCAGCAGAACTACTTTCAAGCCATTTCGAGTACAAGAGTTGGTTATGATAACTGGGTTCTCATCGAGAGTATCCGGAGAACGACCATGGTATCTGTCATTCTGCGGGCGTCATATTTTGCGATGAGAGATGGGTACTGTGAGCTGGTTGACTTACTTTCCACTCTATCTGTGTCCACTAGAAGTAGTCGAGTTTGGAAGATGGAAGATGAATGGGAAGAAGGAAAGAGCACGAGTGAAGTGTTGACTTATGCTGAGTTCACGAATGAGTGGAACAAGGGACGAGTTGATGGTATCGAGGAGTATGAGAAATTGTTACTCGTGGCTTGCAGATATGCCAAGGTAGCTGGCAAGTTCGATCCTTCTGCGTAGCTGATATTCCTTTTCATGATATGTACAATCTCAGTGCAAACGTTTCTGCAGCTGCGGAGGAGGTCATCGTGCATCGGTCACGTGTTAACAATATTCTCCAAACTCTTCCTTTTCATCAAACAGTCTGCCACTTTGTCACGCATCCCATTGTCTTTATTCTGGGGTAAAAATCATTCAAAGTCTCTTGTAGAGAACAATTTGACATCACGTCATTGTCTACACTGTTATTTTTGTTCAGATAATCTGCAAAACGACAATCAGCGTAGAACAGCAAATCTTTTGTCTCAGAACAACAACAACTCTTTTTATACATAACTCCAGCTGCCAGCTATGATGTTGCTTATTTCATTTCTAAAAAATTCCTTTCCAGTGAAGTCTCAGCAAGCTCAGAAGCGTCAACTTCTCACACACCAACCAACTCACGCTCTGCTTCATCAAGATGTGCTACACCACAGAAACTTTCTATGTGGAGTGCCAACATTGGGGTGCGATGCTGGTTGAAAGTGTATGCGAAGGAGCTAGATTTCTAGGACTGAAAAGCGGATGCTGGAATAACACCCCTATGGGTACCACTCGTATCGAAGGACTTTGCCCTTCTTGTATGTTCCGAGCATCTACGGCGTCTCACCATCAGAAGTACTCCTACCCGCTTCTGCGTACTCTCCAAATCCCACAATCTCACTCTTCCTTGACCCTCGGTCTCGTGGAGCAGCAAGGCCATGCACGTCAGGATCTCCAAGAGCAAAGTCAAATGACTTCACCTCGCTCGTCAAATTCCGACGAGGATGATCGAGCCTATGAAATGAGTAGGACTTTACACCAGCGCGCTCACACTCGTGAAGCTGGAAGCGTCAATGTGGAAGCTGTCAGCTTTCTTCCCGGTCATTTTCAATCTACAAAAGATTAGTGCCAGCATTCTTGTGTCTGGCAAAGCCAGTGAATCGGTAGTCCTGAAGGTTTCCATGGGGCTGGCTCGCTCGACATCATATGTAGAATCAATAAAGCGTCAACTCGTGCAATAACAGTACAAGTGAAATCAGGGCACCATTGGCTTCAATGCCTGTCAAGATCTTGTATTAAATGGGTCTTTGGAGTTTGGCTATTTGTGTAATAATGTCAATGATATCCTTACTTATTACTGAACAATTATTTCATTTTAGGTTGAAAGGGGTTTGTCGCCGGTAGAAATATGTGATTGTCCAATTTGCTTGGTCTCTTTATGGAAAGCCACAATAAACATAAAGAGACTTGGTCTTAGTGTACCTCTACTTTCTTGAGCTCGTTTCGAGAATATTTTGGACTGCATTTCAGTTTCAAAGGCTTGTTCAACGACTTGTCGCTCAGGATGATAAGTGAATACTTATTCCTGAAATGCTTTCGCAGGCTCGCAGCTCTGACTCTGAGCTGAGCTGCTCTGAAATGCCCCAGAACTCTGAGTGTTTGACAAATTGTGACACTTGGTGCTGTAAGAACAATTGTCAGAAGCTTGTTCGCTTTGGACGAGAATCACTTTGCTGCATAGCTGCCAAGCACTTCGAAATGATGACTTGATTAGAACTTTCAACATAACATACGTGCGGACAACGGACATTGATGCTCCAGCATTGCCAAACGTATTCAGAAATTAAAAGTCCCTACCCGGCTGTAAGGAAGCAGAATGGAGCAGTCCCATTTGATAGGGTCACAGGAGGTCTACCAAGTCTACTACTATTCACTTTCCAAAGTGAACAAAAGTGAACAATGAATGCTGCAAACTCGCTACTTCCACGAGATTTGAGCGCACGAGTCGCGATCGCTCGTCCATCTTTCTCGGAACAAAAAACCGAGTAAACAAATCAATTAAGCAACTCGATCACAATGTCTGACACCACCGTCGAGCATACGGCTTCGAACACCGAGTCTACCACAGACAGCGCAATCAGCAAATTCGTATTGCACCTGCATGGTAGGTTCAGGTCCAAGCCATGACCCATTGATCAAAACTGACCGAGCACTTGTAATAGGCGGCTGCATCCATCCATACAATGGCGGACTCGAAGACGTCAAGCTAAACGACGAATTTTCCGGCCAGGACGATTCAGGGCGCTGGGTCTTGCTCTTGCTGCATCCCCGCTGGTGTCCCGACTGTCTGCAAAGCCGTGCTGAAGTCATTTCTAATAGATATGAGCAGAGAGTGGTCACGTTGCAGACTTCAGACAGAGATAAGGACTACATCACTATTGAGTTTGCTTATATGAGTGGTATTAGGGATGGTCGTGTCAAAGCTCTTTCCTTGTATTTTGAAGATGTTCCGGGAGTGGATAAGGACGTTGATGATTTGGATGAGATGATGGGCGAGATGAGTGTGGGACACGAGTCAGTTGATCAGCTTGCTAATCGTATGGCACAACAGGACCTTGTCGAGGACGAGTTGACGGCGGATTGGCACAAATATCTGTTCATACAGGAAGCACATCATCTTGGATTGGCAGAGGGTATGGCTGAGCAGTGTAGGTTTGAGGAGAACGCTATGTTTGCTGATTCGGACAAGCGAGAGGAGCTATTTGACATGGCTTTGATTTGAGGTTCAGAAATATTTGTCATATTTGCTGATACCAGAGCTCAAATAGTCTGAAGGATTAGGGCCTTGTATGCGACAGATGGAACGTATAAAGCAAGTGAGACTACTGGCTAGAGGGGGAGCTCATCGTCTTTCAAATGCAAGCCCTTAATGACTTGTACTCAAGGAACCCCACAAAGAGACCTCACAAATGACACTACAAAGGAAAAATATCAAACACCGCATTGAGAAACTAATTTTCAATTCCGCTTGGTTCAAGTGCCTGTGAAGACATAGAGATGATGGATCGTTGACAATGAAAGTGAAATGACTCCACATCCGGCTAAATCTTTGTGTATTCACATCAGATCGTACGTCTTGTCTCCTAGATCACATCTGGTGCGCAAATTTAATAGCAGTAATCATGGCTTTTTCACTGCCTATGAGAACTCGAAACAGATTGTATCCACCGGGGCAGAGATTCCTGTTCTCGGTGTGCTATCATGAATGCGAGGTAAACCCGGAGGGGGTGGCGGGGATAGAAATGAGGGAGAGTCAAATCGCAAATGATAACACTGTTTATATTACTTTTCGTAATCTTCCTCTGCTTGGACTCGTAGAGAAGCTGACCAAGATATGCAGCAAACTTATGCCCCAGATGTCGAGGCCGTCCTGAGGACGCTATGCCTGTACATTGGGCATGTGGCCATATCTATGGTAGAGACATCAATGATCGGGATATTAGGAAGGAGTATTTTTTTGATCGAAACGATGTTCGATTCTCGAGGGCGGGATTTACTATCGCGCATCCCAGATGGTGTCTGGATTGCATATACGAACGCTCGTTCGAGATATACAAAGACCATAAATTCATCCCGAATGGATACCGGGGCCCATATCCGCAGCAAAATGATAAAATGTACCATCTTGCCTGGAATCTGGGAATCCGGCAGGGTAGAATTGAGGCATTGTCAAAGGATAGCAGGCCACCCTTCGATGAGGATGAAGATGGGCCTTTATGTATGGAAGATCGGCCCCAAAGGAATGATGCACAACGGAAGCTAATATGTGCATAGCGGAGATTTTGAGAAGTCTTGCAGGCATGGGAATCGACGGTTTGATGGGGTTCAGAATGGACGATCTCTCAGATCTAATGAGCTCGACATTCCTCGCAGCAGACCCTTATCTCATACCATTCGCTTTCCCTGTCCCTACCGGACAATCAGTGGTGGAAGCGGCTTATCTTGTACCTGGAGATACTTTAGACACTGTTTTCAACTACGAGGAAACACTGTGGCACCCCAGAAGCGATGATGCTCGTCGGAGGACAAACACGGACGCGTTACAAAGTCTGTGGTATGAGCAAATCAGCACCAGGAGTGACGCAGAGCTCGACGGAATGAAAACTGAGTTGATAACTGTGTTTATTGACGCGAGGAATAAAGGGTTGTTGTACCAATTGTGCGCCGAGAAAGAAGTTCTCTGGGAACCGCAGGGGGCGAGGAGGAGTGCAGCCCTTGCAAGGACAACGAGGGGATTCCATGCCGTTGACAATGAAGGCCAATAGGCAGTAGACAGGGTGTCGATGTAGATTATTGCGCTGCTTAGCATGAAAAAACAACTACTCCAAGGCCGTGTATTATCCGGAATTAGGGTTTTGAATTCTTGGAGATTTCCAAGCCTGACCGTTTAGACTGTGTGTGAGCGGTCAAGGGTTAAGAGGATGGATATTTCCTCAAGATTCGGTGCGCTGTTACCACTTCGCTCATGGCACTTGGTCATAAAGCTTATGAATAAGTTCAAGAACTAGAATGAGTCGAAGGAGAAATCCATGCTCGGGGTGCGGAATTTATATGATTACTCATGCCGTTGTACTGGGCACATGGTGTTGGGTGTAATCTTGAGCTTGATGTAGCTTGATGATATGGCGATAGCATTAATCTCCTCAGAGATTGCATTTCGGTGAACGAAGATGGATGCCAATTATCGGCACCCCCCTATTGATGTTGTAAAAGCAATAGCGGATGGGTTTCAAGGTGCCCTGATGGGTTCTTTGACTCGAAATTGGTGACGAACTATCAGGACGTCAAAAACAGACTGCTGGTAACATATAGGCGTTGGTGATGGAGAACGCTGATCCGAGACACGAATCCTCGATCGAACTCATGCCATTTGAAGCATCGGGGCATTGTATTTGCATTGGCTGTCCATTGGTACTATATGTCGATAGGATCTCCTGGTCAAATCCGCCGTTTGCTCAGCAGGATTTGAAAGAAGAAAATATCGATACGATACAACCGTGCATCGCATATTTGAACCCTTTAGGCTCAGCATGTGCCTTTGAGGTATGACTTGTAATGGGTTCGAGACCTTGAGTGGTATATTCTTGTACGTCGTTTGTGACTTTGAAAACGGTTCGCTACCCGTCAATTAAGACCAGAAGCTGTAGGTAGCCGTTGGTTCATTCACGGCTGTAGACGAGGGAATAGGTGGGTTTGCGTTTCGCTCAAATGCAAGTAGCCATGTGAATGAGTGACTCTGATTTTTTGCCTTAAAGCAACTCTGATGAAGAAATCAAGCGAACAAGCTGTTTGCTGCTGCAGCTCACGGCAGATCTGTTGACTCTGTCCAAAAGACCTGGACTGGAGGAATTCGTGAGAATAGGAGATATCGGAGGATAACGCCACTACTAGTACTAGCAGGTGTCCTGTCGCTGTTTCAAAATATGCACATCATCCTCGAGCTTCCCCAACTGGACAAAGAGATTCCAGAACTGGTAAGGGCCATTCAGCAACCTGCGATTGTGTTTGACCCAACGGGACATAAACACCCTTTCGGGCCTTTGTGGACTCATGCTTGGAGTTCGCGCACAGACTCTTACACTGTAAATCGCACGTGACATGATATTGACCTTAGGCTTTTACGAATGTGAAACATTTATGTGCAGCATGCATGGCTCGCCTGGATCACACCGCCAGAATACTTGGGTTACACGGTCTCGACAGACTGTTGGTCTGTTACACACATTCCTCCCCGATCAGAAGAGGACCGATCTACGGAGGACCCCAGGGCAAATGACAATCATTGCAGAATTGATTCATTGCCAAAAGAAAGTCGACGACTACTGTATCTCTCCTTACGGGAGTCGAGCAAGCTGAGGCACCACCCCCAGACTCATGTGGAGGCGATTATCCGGATAGAGTCACATCAGAGCCACCATCCATGATCCAAGTGTCAATGTCTTGGACTCCTCCTCAATAGCGCGCCATCCATACACCATTAGACCGAGATCTGCCAGCTTCATAGACCGAGGCTCCGCCGCCCAATGATGATCACGGCATGCTACTGTTCTTTGAGGAGCTGATAAAGGGGAAGAAGTTAGGATCTCAAGAATCGTAGCGTTCAGCATTACCGTTCAAAGTACAAGGGGCTGATGTTAACATTCTCTGTGAACATTGAAAGGCGTGAACCGTGAATGGACTTAGACAGTCTCTTGAACAGCATTCTAATTTCTCACGGCAATGTTTTCACCAGCGGAAAGCAAATTGTTCAGACGGCATCCCGAATCTTCAGATCGTCAATGCAGATATCCCATTCGCCCACAGACTAAGGCAATCAGATCTTGAAAAGCCCCTTTTTCCCGTCTGTCTTACTGTAAGCGGGTTACTGCCATGTGTGTGGGTCAAAATGCGAATAGCGTGAGATGTCGCTTTTCATTCCCAGCCACCAACACCCCAGTGGTGATGCGACACTGAACTGATCTCCAGATCCTCATAAACCTGCCCTAGAGGCTATACGAACATAAAATTCTATGACCTGTCATCTTCTTAAACCTCACTCGTCGAGGCGTCGTGCGTGTGTTGTGGCTACATCACGACTCCCCGGAAAAGCAATATCATTCCGTTTCTGCGGTACCTGTGCTAAGCCCAAAGAAGGACGACTCCGTTTGCGCTCAGGAGACAGAGTGAAAGTGTGTAGAGAGTCTCTGTGCAGCCGTCTGTTTGTACAATTACTATCTTCTGCGTACAACCTCGCAAGATATCACGACATTGAATTGCATGCCGTCTCACTAGCCATTTCATTCCTTTGTTGCTTGTGGAGCTCGTGATCTATCTTCCAGGTACGTCCGAACACTTTAGCTTCACAGAATGCTGGCCGGGCCTCGTTTCATCTCAAAAAGCGTTTTCCCCATGAGTCCTCCATGTGGAAACATCGCGCAGTGTCTTTCATGTGCCACAGCATCTCCAGACACTCTGCCAGAGGTTGATGGAGAATATCGTCTCTCCAGAAGTCAATTGAGTGCATGAACAACCTTACCGATCCCACCTACCTCTAACAACGTCCACCGTGTTCTTTCAGCTAACCCGGACCGTTGACTGCAGACTTCGGAATTGGTCGCATTGGAACAGGTTCCAGTTTTGTCCGAATTACAGAGCATACGCATCTATCACATTGCTGCAGATAAACTTTGCGCCCAGTGGAACATACAACTGAACGTAAGGATATATTGAGAGCAGGCGCATTGTCCTGCAGCTTTTTGGCACAACAGCATCAATATGGCTCCTACCGAGATCTCGCTGCAGAGCGTCTCTCCTCGTACCAACAGGTCGCACAGCATCTCGAGCGACAGAC
Source organism: Hyphodiscus hymeniophilus (assembly GCA_016508695.1). Classification (NCBI taxonomy): domain Eukaryota; kingdom Fungi; phylum Ascomycota; class Leotiomycetes; order Helotiales; family Hyphodiscaceae; genus Hyphodiscus; species Hyphodiscus hymeniophilus. The sequence goes on along the minus strand of VNKQ01000016.1, from coordinate 946,628 downwards.
CTTCACTGACTGGCTATGGAGGCCTTCTTTCTCCCCCGATGTCTTCCTCTCCCGAACCTGCGTTCATTGCTGCGTCTGCAGCGTCACAGATAGTTACCAACGACCATGATAGCCAAGCCGATACTTGGCTCGATCAGCATGGAATTGAACCTTCCGGCGAGACTGCAATGGTTGCGCCGCTTGCTCTGAAATTGGTCAACCGATTTCTAGATCAGCTCCTCTTCAATTTCCTCTCGATATCTAGATCGACCTCTTTGGCTTCCCTACGCCCAGCAGTGGCTGAAGTCTTGAAGCCAAAACTTGCAAAGGAGGCGATCAGTGGCGCTGATCAGGAACTTCACGAATATCTAGGGGGAGGGGAGGATGAGGAGTTGATGGCATTTCATAACGGACTTGAGCCTACAGGTGATTGGGATCTGGAACTGGTCTGGAAGCGTACACGTCTACGGTGTATGGTGTATTCGTCCTTGGGCGATATGGAAGAAGAGGACGAAGACCTCTACACAGAGCAAGAACAACTAGATGGTCCCCCTGGTTCAAACAATCGATTTTCCAATAATCCAGGCGTAGTCTCACCAGCGGTTGCCATTTTCCTGACCTCTATTTTGGAATTTATGGGCGAGCAGGTCCTCGTCGTCGCAGGGCAAGCCGCGTACCATAGATTACGAGCAAGGCACGAGAGACAAGATAGAGACGGAACAAGCACATACTCAGAAATCGCCGAGCGGGTTGTGGTAGAGGAATCAGATATGGAGAGAGTTGCACTGGACAGAACTCTGGGCAGACTATGGAGAGGTTGGAAGAAACGAATTCGATCACCAAATACTTCGATGTCTATGACCCATTCCTTTTCACGAGAATCGCTGCGCTCTCAAGCTCAAGCCAGCCGATCCGCCAGCATTGCTCCAGAAGACAATATAAAAGAGATTTTGCAGCGACCATCAATAGACGCCGCTCTAGCGACGCATGAATACGCCGCCGCTGTACCCCTCCCCATGTCTGACGACGATATCAGAGAAATTGAAATTCCTGGGCTGGCGAAACAGGTCGGCGACGAGGAGGATGACGAGGAGAAGGAGGAATTGATCCCCCAGAAGCAGCGCCCAAAGAGCTTAATGATATTCACATCGCATCTTAGCGACCAATTACTTACTCCAACCTCATCGCAGCCGCAAACCCCTATCTTTCTAGCTTCCAGCGGGAGGAAGCGCTCTCACTCTCTACCCTCACCTGTGCAGTCGATATTCACCTCACCAATTGCGAAGCGCGCAAAAAGTGGTATTGTTGAGACAAACGACGACCACGAGATGGAAGACGAGCCGGCGAGGAAAGAAGTATCCAACAACAAAGCTGTGACGAAGGCAGAAGAACAGCATTCTGAGGACTTAGATATGGCGGAGGTGCCGGTGATGGGTGAAGCCTCTGACGAACGAGTCGCTGCAAAGACAGAGGGAACCCAATTTGAGGAGTCAGATCAAATAAAAGATCTATCGCAAGGGTCAAAAAGTATGATTGCTGAAGTTATTGCAAGCGCTGCAACGATTGGAGCTACTGCTGTGGCTGGCATCGCAGCCGCAGTGAATGGACAAGCTCCTCAAACCGACGTGGATTACAAGGAGGAGATAGACGCCGAGGAGGAGTTCATTGAAGAGCCTCAAATCCTCACCTCTTCTCGTGTTTCCATCGGAGGACCTCTCACTCCAGATGAATCCAGAGCACCTTCTAGACAAGGCAGTGTCCGCGCGAACAGCGTTCATTCCCTGCGACTTATTGATGTCGCTTCTCCCAAAAGCCCTTCTCGATCACGACATGGGTCTGTCGACGCTGCCGATTACGTGGGCGGACGACCAACCATTGGGTCTCGTCCCAATAGCATACATTCTATGCTAGATGGGCCAACACCTCGAATGGCAAGTCCTGTCTCAAGAGGTCCAACGTCCAGTCCGCTTGTACGCGCTGGATCTCAGTTAAGCTCGAGACATGCGAGAAACAGCGCTGAAGAACCAATTTTTGAGGAAAAAGAGGCCACTGAGACGGAATCAACGCCAACAACAGCAGTTCCAACAGACATTGCAGCTGTAATGCCAGGAGTCAACGTGTTGAAGACCCCGACTTCCCATCAGACCATTCCCCGAACTACGTCAAAAGATGGAGCTTCTCAAGCTTCTGGATTTGTATTATCCGCACCTCCCGTAGCTCGGAAATCCCAAGTTATTGTAGGCCAAGGTGTCAATGAGCCACAAGCTCCTCCGACGACATCAAACCTAGGAGTGAGCTCCAAGGCCCTTGGTATTGAAGGTGGCGTGCCTCCTCTTACACCCCTACGAGAAATGATGGAGGGTGCTCCGGATACTTCAGATGAAGCTAGCTCAATTGCTCTAAGTCAAGATGGCTACAGCGCGTCCGAACATGGTTTGAATGGACACTCACCATCGGTTTCCGCCTCCTCCTCAGCATATACTCAACGAGACCCATCAAGATCAATCCGACCGCATGCTACTAGTATCCCTCGCCACTCGCCTCCTATGCCAAAAGAGCAGTCAAAGCGACCAAACCATACGCCTGGTTCGGCATCTGGATCGTCGTCTGTCTCAAACAAATTGAAGCCAGTGCGAACTTCAGAAGAAAGCCCCACAAACGCTGCGGGAGACAAGAGTCAGAGCTTTGAGCAACTCATTCACAGCGACCAGACCATTCAGTACACGCTTACCCCGAAAAATATGCGAAATATTGAGGTATGCTTTCGTAGTGCAATCTGGAAGCCAAGCTAACATATCTGAAGGGCCTTCCAGAATCTCCACGGTTTGCTGCACCACCTATGGTGCATAACTCCCAGGAAAGCTCGAGACCTCTAACTAGCAGATCCCATTCCTCATCGGTCAGCAAATACACAGGGTTCCATGCAAACCCAACAGCCGAAACCCCGAAATCAACTAAGTCAAATAAGGTGTCAAGGCCCACGCCTGGACCCGCTGCCAATATGGGAGCGAGGTTACGACCCAATGCTCCTCAACCACGTGATGCCAGAGTTGAAAGGGAATCAATGGGAGACCTGGCCGAATTCATCTCTTCTACAGCCCCGCCTGGTTCTTACGAGCCCGTTCCTCCTCGAACCGCTCCTGCCGAGAGTGGGTACCGTGGCATTAATGGCAATGCACGTACTTTCAGCGGAGCCACTGCGCGTGTTGGTACTGCGAATTCGCTCCCTCGTCGTGCAGGATCGAGTGCAGGTCGGAACAGACTGCAAGCTCGCGATGCTGTAGTCTCTCACGGTGACAGTATTTCGGACCTCATCGACTTTGTCAGGAGTGGTCCTCAACTTGAAAAAGAAGCTCATCGCATACCTCGCACCGTTGCTCCTTTCCGCACCACTATGGACTCCGACCAAATGTCTGGTGCCGTTGGTGGAAAAGCAATCGACGCCTCTCTGCCCGATCCCCGCTACAGCCAAGCAACAGAATCAATGCATAGCTCTATCAATTCCCAAAGCGCTTTGCTCTCCAGCTCTGCGAAGACGAACAGGCCTCTACCCGTCCAAAGCCGGGGTAAGTTTGACGAGGAGGATATGATGCCAAAGAGGAAACAGAGGAAAGTTCCGGACATGTACCAGATCGACTTCAGCGACGAAGAAGAAGAGTACCAAGCGGCCACACATTCAAGACCGAAGCCTGTCAAGGAAGAATCGCTGGCAGAGTTCTTAGCAAGTGTTCCTCCCCCTCCGGATTCCTCCCCTGCGCCTCTCTACACCGCAGCTCCAAAACCCGGCAAAATCAAGAAAAAGTCGAGTTCGACGAGCATTATGTCTCGCTTTGGCCGCAGAGACTCTGGACCTCACCCACCGCCAAAACCAAAGTCGAGTGGCCACGATACACGATCAACTGGTCACCCACCTCAGCTACCTACCCATACACCGTTGGCGGTGCAATTCTCCAGCAGCAAACCAGCCACCTACGAGCCAGCTCGTGGACCTGGCAGTGACTACGTCTCACAGCTTGACACCGCTCGAAATAAGGTGGTGCGAAAGAACTACCAGCCACGTGAGGCAGTATATACCACATCCAGGACGAATGACCTGGCTTCCTTTTTGAGGAGCGAACCTCCCCCCTCCAGTAGTCAGCCTCAGACCTTCACGCCCACTCTCCAAAGAGACGAAGCGAGTGCTTTCCAACGCATGTTCGGCAGAAAGAAGGTCCATTAGTCGATGTTAAGCAAGGAATCTTTTGAAAATTTTCATTTCACGTTTTGAAGCCCAAAATATGGGTGTTTTTAACGTCAATATTTACCATGTACTCCTGTCACGATAAACCAACTGTATGCCCACACCTCTTTGGCACCGAGAACTCATAGTTTTCTTTTTTTCTGCCTAGATACCATTACGCCTAACGAAAGTCGTTATAAGTTTTTTGCCTCAAGGGAATGGATACCTTCAAAATTGATTGGTTGTATGTAGACGAGCTTTCATTGTAAACAGATAGTCAAATTTTACGATTTCATGACCATTGGCTCTCTTCCGCATAGTGTCGTATCTGCTGCATGTAGATGACAGATTGGGAGATGGCTTGAAATGCTCTTGAACCAATTTTGATCAGGCGAAGAGCCATCCTGGAATATTCTGGCTAGCTCATACTCTTTGAAAATATCCTGTGTAGACAGGTATCAACGCTCTGTTTGAGACCCCCGACGTGAAAGCATGGGCAAATAGTTGCTGCGACACTGTGACTGCAGACCTTTACGAATGCAGTCACAGGCGTGGCATATGACTCAGGGAGTATGACTGGGTAGGAATTGGCTCGTAATGCGATTCTAACTGCTCGGGCACGATCGCGTCACAACAGCATACACCGGTAGAGCATGAGCTGAGCTGTTCAACTATGAAAAGTACTTTGGAAATGGAAAGAGTCAAAGAATCCATGGACTTTCTGAAAGGGGAACTCTTGGAAACAAGAGTCACACACAGTCTACCCTCTGATGTTTTCACTAGGTGACTGTATTCAAGCCAGTATCAATTCCAACGTTCTTCGGGGTAAGGGCTCCAAATCGCTTTCTACTGTCCAAGGACTCCTACGAACAAGATTTGGGAGATCCTACGACTCCTACATGTGAACGGGGTTTGGTATTGCAGGGGTTGAAGTAAATCAGCAAGCCTCCTCTGGCGTGTTTGTTATGAACGTCTATGCATTTACTGGCTTATCTTCAAACTGGAAGGAAGAGGGACTGAGTGAGAGCGGCTGGGAGAAAACGTCACATGATTGCGTATGATAGGATGGTAGTAGTTACTGGGCATGTCCAAGATAGTGCCATTAAGTCACTAGGACCGCTCCAATGGCCCAGATACCAAGTGGGTTCCTCCTGCTTGCTTTTGTGTCTCTTTCCATCCTCACTCTTAGGCCTGAGTTGACACTCTGCAATAGCATTGCTGCACGCTTCGGCTACTCTCAGACTGAGAATGCATATGGAAGATCTCTTCTCCCTCCGGCCATACTGATTCCAAAATTTAAGGATACTGGTTTCCTGTCCTCTCCTTTGAGACCATTCCCATGGTACATCTTCTTTTGTACTGCCGAGGACGGCGTATGCTGCCCCGAAACTTCTGACGAAGAGTGATCGAGGATCAATGGGGTCTCGTCCGATAAGAAGAAGTCTCTCGCAACTCACTGAAGAAAACAGTGCTTGAATATCCGGAGCGGATAGGGGAGCTGAGTCCTGTCAAGGCCATGGTATGTTGAGAATTGATGAAAAGGGCAGAGAAAGATTACGAAGGTCAAAGTTGGCATGAATATATTGCTTGTGAGATTTGTAGGATTGAGGTGGTCTACCAACACAATCTTCTTATTGAGGATTATGAACGAATCCTTATCCTACCTGGTGTACTCGGCCATCTCCTGCGAAGAGACGGCCGCATCACGAGATACCATGACGAAGGCAAACACTTATTGCGCCAGGCCTCAACAACAATTTTTGCGAACATGAAAGGACTTGGGACTGAAGAAATCCTCCTTCCCCTTATTCCTACCATCAACAGTCTCCCAGTGCTTCACTCGTTCTTCATCTTCACCGCCAACAAGCATGGCAATTGAGGCAGTGCACAGCGATCGCTAAATCGCTCCACCTCCTATTCGCTGAGTCCCCCACCAGACCTGCCGTTGCCTGCAAGCTCCATAAGGCTGCATGAGACCAGGGCGATGCAGACCGAGCAGACCCGGTTTTCTCCCATTCTCACACCGATTGTTCTCCAGAGCTTTCGCGGGAGATAGGAGCTATTGTCCTGTAGCGAGGGGTAACTCACTCGTTTGGACCCCACCAAGCTGGCGCAGGTGCGGTGAGAGTCCCCCACCTCTACATAGGGCTGAGCCTTATCGGCATTGTCCTGACCGGTTAGTTGGGTCAGGTTTTGGAGTGTTTTGGGGACGTTGAATGGATTGTTACAATCATTTAGGCGGAGAGCAGTCCTCGTCGTCATTTCGAGTCTGGACTGTTTGCTTCACTCATTTTGCCAATATAAGTCTGCTGTTTGCTCCTGATGTCATGGAGTTGAGACGAGTATTGTCTGAGAACTACCGTTTTTACGAGCTGATCTGTTTCCAGGCAATCCGTTGTGGTATGTTTGATTCCGATTTTGAGACGGCTTGGATGATTAAAGCCGAGAACGCCCTCTGTTCTGAAATATTTGAAATGCTTCGAGTTGGGGTTCAGTGTGTGTTTCAGTGTCGACCGTTGGCGGCTGTCCCAAGAATCCGGACCAAAGGAATAGCTGAGCCGGCTTGGGTATGAAGAGCTCAAAGGTACCAAGTGGTTCTTGACAACCCGTTGTGGCACGCTGTCATTAGCCCAGACAGTCACGAAAGAGGAAAGCATTTCACGATAGGGTTTTCTATGGACAACCCCAGTTGTGACACCTCGTAGGACTCGGTTGCGAAGTCCAATTGCCTTTTTTCATCGATGTTTGAGTACGCTATTGGCCATGGACTAATCATTGTTTGAAGATATCAGATCCATATCATCCGCGAAGCCATTGGTCGTGCCTTAAACCCATTCATGATCACTACTCGCCTGCACCACGGTATTCAAGCATCTGGTGGCATTATTCTTCTGCTTGCTGGACAGCCTTCGGTATCAGTTTTGTCGTCTGAATACATTCATCTCTAAGCGTATATTTGAAAAGGATCGGCCGACAGCCTGCACTAGCTTTCCGGTGGTGGCTGGTTATGCGAGTGGCCCTGAGTGAACAACCATTGGACTCGACATGGCCGTTACCTGACCTTAAGCCGTCATTGTTGATACTATGAGAAGTTCGCTGGAGGTTCATCATGGCTTTTCCCGTTGGCATGGCTCGAAGCTCTTCCCAACCATCGCCGGTATCACATCAACCACGAGTGTTTCCAACCCAGCCACAGACCTACTACTACTACTGTGGTCCGTCGCCATCCCCAGAGCGTCAGCGCTATTGTAAGTTGTCTGTTCTCCTATATCTCACTTGAGCTACGCGGCTGTACCCCTCAATTGGCCATCCGAGGAACTGCATGCGCAGAACCGTCTTCGACGATCAGGATCAAGAAGAACCATGCGCAACGACGTAAATATCGAGGAAGCACAATTCCGAGACGTTCAAATGTGAACGCCTCACGAATTTGGATTGGAACCAACGTGAAGGACGCCACATCGGTCGCTAAGGCCTTCTTGAGCGAACCCTCGATCAGGAGCTTTCTCATAGCAGGGGATCAAACAACCTGGACAATTCGATAGGCAGCAAGACTGGGCCTTTTGATAGAGCAACGCCATTCACGATGGAAGTGAATTTAGGTGTGAGAAGAGACAATAGTGAACTGTGCCAACGCTTCCTTGGGCGGCAAAGAGTGCATTTCATAACTAACCGTTCATATATCCAACACTGACATATATTCCCACAGATTCGGAAGTGCCAGTACCAGTCATCAAGATGGAATCACAGTCACAGGACCAGCTTGCTCGCGGACAATACCTAGGATATCAGCCCATGCAAAGCGGCCGAAGTGACTGGACCACGAAAGCGACCACGCCGACAATGCAACAGCCAATAAACTTCCTCTCTCGTGTGCCAGATCATCGCCGAACCCAGGCAGCAGGTGCGTAACCGTCTTGAGTCATCAAAAGATGCCAAAACTCAGTGCTCAGGCTAGGCTACCTTCTATTCTGGGCACGCTGATAGCCTTGCAGCGCATGTGACCGCTAACATTTATGCGCAGCCGCAGTCGCCTCAGCCCAAGGCTTCAGCAATGATGGGTACTCTAGTACAAATAACTCGTTCCTGGCCGAAAACACAAACACAAGACGTTCAGCACATGAAGATTCAAACGCGGCTATTGTGGCGCAGGCACAGCCACCAAGTCTTCCACTAAGCCAGTTTGGGAAGCGAAAATTTCAGCCTGGAACGGAGCAAGGCAATCACGACCTCCAATATCAAAAGGTCCACCAAGATCATTACGCACAACCTCGCCACCAAGGCAAACAACTCTATCAACTCTCGAGTCCTTCGTCCCAGTTCCATTCGTCGATCCCAGACCCCTACGACTACCCAGATTCCGCGATGTCGCTCACCTACGAGAACGCGCAGCAATTCATGTCAGAAGCAAACTACCCGCGCATGCACGACCCTCAAGATCAAGATGAAATGCACCATGAGCACCCTCGGTACCCGAGCCCTCCTATGCCCTCTGGCGAGATGAATGGCTACAATCATCAAGGCCTCGATGTGGGGCAGGAAGATGCTATCCAGAACTTGCCGCAACTTCAAAGTCCTAGCAATGAAGCTGCGAGTCCTGGTAGGAGCAAACCGATTCCGAAACCGAGGCGGGAGATTACCAAAGGTGATGATGGAAAATATGTCTGCGCGTGGGTTGGATGCACAGAAGAGACTCGCTCATTTGGGAGAAAGTGCGAATGGTCGAAGCACATGGACAAGCACGATCGACCGTACAAATGTCCTGCGGATGGTTGTGAAAAGCTTCCGGGCTTCACATACAGTGGAGGTCTCCTTCGTCACGAACGTGAGGTACATGGCAAGCATGGAGTGAGTAGTTTGAATCTCAATAGTGCTGCATCCATACTGACAATGGTAATAGGGTCCTCGAAAGCAACTCAACTGTCCACACCTAAATTGTAAGCGCCACACAGGCAAGGGATTCTCCCGACAAGAAAACCTCAATGAGCATCTCAGACGTGTCCATACTTCCGAAGATGCTATTGCAGATGCCGGCGAGACTGAAGAGGATGGTGAAGACATTAAAATTGGCATGAAGAGAAAGCGCGGATCTGCAAAGATTGGCGATACAGATATCCGAGAGGAGATGAAGAAATTACGAGCTGAGAATGAGGAGTTGAAGGTGAGCCTGTCAGCGCAAACTGCTCAGACTGCAGAGATGATGGGTCAAATTCGACAACTCCAATCCCTTGTCGCACATCCCCATCCTCGGATGCCAAACGCTCCTATGATGTAAAAGGGGTTTTTTGTTTGTGGGTTTCTCCGGCGCTGGTGAGTTTGGGTTGCATGTTTGCCTGGAGGCTGGCCATATGGCATGGGAATGGAGTTGGTGGAAGTACATTGGCGTCTTGGAACTCGGAAGATGTTATGGAGTGGATTACTTGATATGAAGCACTCTTCTCGCTAGTAGCAATTGAGATTTCTCAGGTTGTTTACATAGTTGTACTTATTAAATACTACAATACCCCTGAACTCGCCCGACGTCATTGAACCTGAGGCAGTCTTGAACAAAACCCATGGACAGGGCAGGGCACCCTCCAGCACATCAGCCACAGCTGAAGCCCAACAATGTGCAAATGTATTCGTAACTGCCTTTGGCGGCGGTCGCAGTTGGGCTCTTTGACGGAGGTCTCCTTCATGGAAATATTCAAAGAGCATCCAGTCCGCAAAGGAGAGAACTGTTACGGAATGCTTCTTCTCGACATCGAAGCATCTTCTAATGAATAGCCAGCCAGAAGGGAGTGCCCGCGACCGGAGAGCGGAGGTTGGTCTTGTGCTAGAGATACTCTACCTAGGGTACCGTAGCGGGGTTATCGCCGAGCTCCACACTGTAACTCCAAAACTCTTCAATCTCTCTCTTCAACCTCTTTTAAATCTTCCTCTTACCAGCTTCTCCTGCATAGGCGATTCCACTGGGAGACTCTCAATAGACTGGCGCGTTCATTCCATATTGACTTTAAGCACGCACCTCCATTGCTTTTTAGTCAAAATGGCAGACGGCAGAGGTTTACATATTGTTGAGCTCCCGGGCGAACCCTCCACACATAGCAAGAGCCCCAACGCGAATGTGGAGGCCGCTGTTGATGAAGTTGGAATAGAAAAAATCGAGGAAGTGTACAGGTAAGGCCCTACTCTGGCTTTCAAAGGTACTCAAACCAATAGTTGCTAGGAAAATCGATCGTCGTATCATTCCAGGTAAATTTACATCCCCCGAGGATCACTTTCCCACAACTCCTGACCTCAAAAAGCATTCTGGATCTTGTACTTCCTCTGCTCAGCTATTCGATCCAATGTCGGTCTCGCACAAACGATGAACGAGTCCTCGGGCCACGATCTTGAGCAAGTTCTGCATTTATCAGCCAAGCAGACTTCGACCGCCCTCGCACTCTTCTATGTTGCCTACGTAGTCTTCGATTTTCCTTCGAATTTGATAATGACCAGACTCAGCCCTAGAGTGTGGATGTCTCGAATTGTCCTGGCTGTTGGAATTATAGGATCCTGCTTTGCTGCGGTCAAAGCTGCTTGGAGCTTGTAGTAAGAACTTTAACGCTGTCTTGATAACGGAATTGGAGCTGAGTCAAAGTAGTCTTCTTCGTTTCCTTCTCGGTGTAGTAATTGCTGGCATGTGGCCCGGGATGGCTTATTACCTTACACTTTTCTATCCTCCATCACGTACCGGCAAGAGAATTGGCTACTACTTTACAGCCTCCCAGGTATCAGCAGCCGTGGTTGGCCTGGTCTCTGCAGGATTTCAGAAAATGGACGGTCTAGGGGTCTTGTTGGTTTCCAGTGGATGTTCCTATTATACGGCCTCTGCGGTGTTATTCTTGGATTTGTCCTTCTTTGGTGGCTTCCAGACCGCCCACTCCCCCTGGACAAAAGAACGTCCGGAGTGGCCTCTTGAAGTGGTTACCTGCAACCCGAGCAGTTCTGAAAGGAGAAGATGCTGCGATACACTACCAAGACCTCACTCGAGTTTATCATCCACGACCGTGGGGCCTGAAAGACCTCACCAATGTTCTGACCGATTGGCGCCTTTGGCCTCTGGTCATGATGTATTTTGGAGTCGTCGGTGTAGGAATCGGCACACAGTTGTACGCCAGTGTTATCATCTCCGGGATCAACTCGGGCTTTTCTGACATCGATTTGAGCTTGCTCACTGCGCCAATCTGGATTGTAAGTTCTGCTTTTATTGTAAGGAGTAAATATTGATGCTAATGCTATCAGATGGATCTGATTGCTATCCTCATCGTGACCCCAATCTCTGATCGATTCCACCGCCACCGCGCCGTTTTCTTCTCAGCTGCAGTCTGTATTCAGATAGTTGGTCTTCTCACGACCACTTTTGCACCTCATTCTCAACCCTGGGCACGATATGGGGGTCTTCTCATGGTCGGCTTCGGATTGGGCCCAACAGTTCCCATTTGTATGACTTGGACGAACGAGATCTTTCAACGCCGTCACGGCGAAGTCGGGGTAGCAGCAGCATCAGCTCTTGTGTCTGGACTTGGAAATCTTGGAAGCATCACGACAACATATGCACTCTACACCGGTTGGCCAGAAGATGCAAAGAAAGGTCCACATCAATACAGAAAGAGCAATTTGACAATGATTGGGATTCTCTGTCTCAGCATCTTAAGCAGTTTCGTCATGATGGCATTGCTTAAGTTCGTTGGCAACAGTCCGAGCAACATGATTCTCAGCAGTGGTAGCTCAGCTGAGGAAGAGGTTTTTCAAGATGGTGCTGCAAGACGTGAGGTGCAGCAGAGAGGTTTCGGGAAGATGTGGTGGAGCAAGTAGGCTCTTCATGCCTCTCTCACATGATACAAAGGGTGATTGGGCGATTCTTCAACAGACGATATAGGACCTTCTCGGCATTGTGATGCGGGAAGTGGTTTCATTGTGACGTTCGGGAAGTTCAACCTTCAAATGGTTTGCATTTTGGATTTGATTTACATTTGTTTTAGCGATGATACCCATTCAGCGTTTGTATATGCTATCATTCGAGAGCTGCGGCCTCGACAACGACAATGCCTTTTGCGCTATCGTTGGGACGGCGTATTGGACTGAGACGATACCGTGACAATGTTTTGCGCTATCATAGGACCGTCTCGTGGGATTTGATTTTAGAGTATATGGTTGATTGTTTGTAGATAAGTGCAGCATATACACAGACAATGTTTGTACCAGAATGCTCATCTTGGGTGACTCTTACATAATAGTCGAGCCTAGACGAAATAGGTCAAAGGATTGAATGCTTGGCTATCTGCGCCGGAGGCAAGTAAGTCCCTCTTCAATTACCCCGTATATGGAGGCTTTTGCTTGTCGCAATTTGACTCCGAAGCAAATGATACAAGCAGTATCGTAGTCGCGCCGACCGGGGCGAAAGCTTCTTCGCGCTCAGTAGACCTTGCACAACTTGCACATGCAGGTGAGAAAGGTGACTCACGACTTGCAACCATCTTCTTCGAGACTAGCTTTTGAACCGATCATTGACTGCTGGAGATCCCATAAGAAGAGTGGGAATCCTCAGGTTCATCGTCTATCATTTGTCTTCTCTAGATATAAGGATTGGTCTCTCAAACATATTGGATGATTAGAAGCAGCGTGCTCTCATATTTTTAAAACTGCGGCGTATTCAATGGCACATCCGTGAAGTCCTATTATCTCACATCTTCTCCTCTTTCCCAATCTAGAGAACAAGCTTTCTTAATATGTTACTATAAATTGCATTGAAATGGCTACTCCAACTGTAGATGTTTACAAGCTCGAGAAGCTCCGTGCACTAGGTAAGTCTAACAAAACATGACTTAAAGGACTGTTGAAGCTCAATTAAAATCAATCCTTATCAACAATAGAATAACTGGGTTTAAGTCTTTGTGTCTGATGTTCCGGCCTCGCAATCCCTTAATGCCAACTCAACCTTCTCCCAGCTGATACTCGAGATAGGCGCAATTGAGCAATTCTCCTCTGCCAGACACCACTTGGGTTTCTACCACAATGTAGGGATATCCGCCTCCTATAGTCATCCATCGCTAGATATCTTGACCATCAAAGAGACCGTATTCTCTGCTCTTGCAGCAGTGATCAATCGCCACACCATCCTCTCAGCTATCCCCATTGATGAACACAGTGCTCATCCGTACTTTGCTCGTCTACCATCCATCAACCTTGAAGAAGCAGTGACATTCCTCGCTCGTAATACCCCAGTCCCTGAGAATGAAGCTGATACAGAACTTGATCGTCTCTTGCAAGATCAACATAACATACCCTTCAAGTCCAGATATGGCGAGCTCCCATTCTGGCGCTTGATCATTCTCATCAAACCCCAAACCAGGACAGGGAGCGCCTGTGAGTTCATAGGGTCCTTCATATTCCACCACGCTCTTGGGGATGGCGGTTCAGGAATGCTTTTCCACAAACACTTCCTCTCCGCCCTCCTCTCCAACGCCGCTCCACTCACAAGCACCACTATCCCGTCCCCAAGCCTTCCACTCACACCCAATCTCGAGCTCCTACACCCGACCCGAATCCCAGCCTCACCACCAACACCCTCGCTCCAAGGTCTCTGGTCCGGCACTCATACCTCCTTGCCACTAACCTCCAAATTCCGTTCCCTCACCATCCCCTCCTCAACAACGTCTCGGTTCCTAGCCGCCTGCCGCGCAAACAGCACAACGATCACGGCCACGATCCCCGTGCTCATTGCCTCCGCCCTATCCTCCCTCTTGCCAGGCCAGTATACTGACTTCGAAGCGTGCATTCCCGTGAACCTCCGACGTTTCCTCCCCGTCACCATCACTGCCACAGAGCCCATGGGAGTGTTCATAGATGCTTTTTCGCATTACTACACTCGGGAGGATCTCTCCCCATCATCTCTTTGGGGTGAAGCCAGACGCTCGAAAGAGATCATCACCTCGTATCTGCAGACCGCTAACGTTCATATAAATATCGCGAAATTGGGAAAGGTGGCGGATATGCGTGAATTCTTCCTCAGTAGAGTTGGCCAGGAGAGGGGAAGCAGTTTTGATATCTCGAATTTGGGAGGTCTTGGACTCACAAGCAATGAGACCGATAGAGGAGAGGAGGGGTGGAAGATGGGGCGGATGGCGTTCAGTCGTAGCGCGTTTGTAGCTGGGAGTGCATTCTCTACTGGCCTGGTGACTGGTCCCGATGGGTGTTTGGTTTTTGGCTTTGTTTGGCAGGAGGGTGTTGTTGAGAGGGAGCTAATTGAGAACGTTGCCGGTCATGTGGAGAGGGATATTGAAAGGATTGCTCGCACGGAGATGCTTTGAACAAGACCTTGCTTGCTTGATGAGACGTTGTCTGCTGTTTCAAGGACAAGTACAAACATAACTTCGAGTCACATAGTACGGTCTTAAGAAATTCAGATCGTATTGAAAATTCTGCGCCTAACTATTGGCACACCCGTGAAAGCAAGACTCCAACGCCCACTCACTGCCTCGTACTCCATCCCAAATCGCTCTCACCGACCCAGGATCCAACGCCCCCGATCTGTATCATAGTAATCCTACAACAGCCAACAAGGTAAGCTTACTGTTAAAAACTCCAAAATAGTATCATGAAAGCACAAACATAGCGAAGCCGTGGTCAGTAGCCTGCTACACCTCATGCTTGAAAGTATTACCGCCCGCTCAATATTCCATCTCCATAGATGCGGCTATGTCCTCACTGACGCCTCTGACCTGCCCCTTATAATTTTGAAGCTCATCCTCATCGTCAGCTTCGTCGTCGTAATCATCGCAGAATTCATCTCCATCAAAGGTGACGTCTACGTCATCGGAGTCAACATCAGAGTTGTTCCACATGGTGATGTCCTGATCATCTCCATCTGCCTCTTCATCGTTAGCGACATTGGCAGCTTGATCACCCAGCCAAAATCGTGCTCGTTTGTTCGCTCCTGAATCATACCCAGCAGCACTTCTCTTTGCCATTCCGTTCCGAAGTCGGGGCTGTGTGTAATGACCGGCACACCCCGAACGTAGATGTATGCCACTCGCTTTCTTTCCTTATTGAAGAAGAAGTAGTTAAGGGACCAGATGGAACCTTCATCGCCTTCAAAAGGCTCATCGGGTGGTGCCCAACAATAGATATTGCAGTCTTTCAGAGTCATCTCCTTATCTATCATAGACCACAACCGTGGACCCCATGCCTGACTTGTGGCCGGAGCAGACGAGGCTGTAGCATAGCTCGTCTGAGATGGGACTTGGAGAGTCATACCTGAACTTGGTCGATGATTAAAAAGTGTCGAATCGATGGTATTGATGACTGCCTTCAAGCTTCGTTCTCTCCGAAAATCAGCAGGTCTGAGGTTGTGTGAGAAATCATAATCGGGGTGGCTTGCATTCAGCGTCGCGATGAGGTATGCAAACGTACGGCGACTTGACACCTGACTCAAGGGACCGAAGGGACTTGATCGCGATAAGTTCACGTCGGGAGGACTATCGAAGGATGGAGGTGATACTGAGGCAGAGAGTCGAAGGAGGGATTCGTATTGTGTCTCCAAGGAGTTTTCGATGTTTTTGTACAACTTCTTGTCGGAGCCCGCGGCTTTTGTTGTGTAGAGATCGCAACCGCCGATGACCTGACAGTCTGGAGTGTTGAAATTCAATGCTGAGGTAACGTCATCAAAGTCGCGAAGAGGTAGGAACTTCATCTTTGCTGTTCTGGAAGAATATCCTGAACCTAGATTTGTTCTTATCAACGCGGTTAGGATGGGTTGGGATAATGGGGAAACAGATGGTTCGGATGTGGCAAAGTGTGAGGCGTTGGCGACGAGTGTTCTGTTGGATGTACGACCATGCGGAGGAATCTCAGACTCGATGAACTGAACGACCTGGAACTTTCCCCCTCGAACGAATGCTTCAGGAATGATGGAACCTATCGGTCGCGCCGGCTAAGAGGCACTTATTGGATGAAATGGGGTCTTTTGGTGACCTGCTGAGGCTGGATTCAAATCAGACTCTCCCTGCGCTGGCTGCGGAGGACGTTACGAATTATCGCTCAAGCTAGACAGATGTCTAGCAGGTGGGAGGCATCGCGAGCTGGGGGAAGATGGTTGTGGTTGATATTCTTTGTTGTGATGTTGCGATGTCGCGATGAAGTGCGTAAGGCGACTGTTTGGATTGCATTACATAATCCTTAGCCTGTAGTGTTAGCGCAGCACGGTGAGAGCTTATCGATGGCGATAGGGCGCACCAAACTGTGAACCACACTACCACATACTCAGCGAATGCGGTCTCTTCCGAGACCTACGAACCAATATCTTTGGCACGGGCCTCCTCCGGAACCCGCAAGCCATTCTCTCAATACCGAAAATGATACGCAAAGCAGGTAACTTCATGATCTCTACTGGCCTAATGGGTCCACGACTCAACTGCCATCCGGCGCGCCTGGTCTGTGCGCGTGCTAATTTGAGAGTAATACTATGGGAAGAGTGTAAATATGGACGAGCGCAGTTCTTAATCAAGTTCTCCTCCACAATGATGTGGTGACCCGTGACCTTTTCCAGTAGTGCGAATGGCTATAAGGTTTCTTTGTAAGACACTCAAACTCCAGTCTTTCAGAGCAATCGAGACTAGAAGGTTAGCATAGCTGTCATTGCGGAGGCTGGAAAGGGGGGTAATTGAAGTAATTCACGGTGCTAGAGTGACAGTCTTGACGTATCGGCCACTTAAATGTCCTGAGCGAAAAAGGCCATGGACGATTGAGAGCGGGCTTGTAAGAGAGTCCTAACCAAATCGTTTCCAACGGGAGAAAATAGTACCGCAAACGTCGTCAATCGAGAAGAGTACTGCTGTATAAGATGAGGGTCCGAGAAACCAACCCGTCGGCTGTCCTCGACTTGAGATCTAAGTGTCCGCGGCATTCGAGGCGAAGACCAAATATTCCAGGATTGAGGTCTCCTCACAGTCATCTTCAAGCATGATTAACGTAGACTCTTGCAAAAGGGACTTATCAATCTGCTGCGCCTGTAGTGCTCCAACCCATCCTTTCCATGCCATTACCAGTTCCATCAGTACGCCTGTGACTCCCAAGGCCAAGAACCCAAGGTACTCATTCTGTATCCGAGATTTGATTCAATGTGATCCAACTGACACTCTCATGCCATGAGAACCTTGCATGCAATGTCCTTCTGTATTCCATACGCAGTCGCTCAATAACGCAATCGCATGGGTCGAAATGCCTAGAAAATGCCAACATCCTTCAGGCCTTGGATCACTTTTTCATCTTCCTGTAAGTGCGGACACTGAATTAGCAGGAGACAAGAAGAAGCTTCGAAGCCGATGCAAAATATGTAATTCCCTATGCGCCAAAACGCGGCAACGCCGGCCAACCCCCGTAGCTTTCTTCTGTGTACATGTATGCGGGCCGTGGTTCACATGATCTTCGTAACTTCTTCGTCGACCTGATTCCATGGTGATAGGTGTCAGTATGAGAGTAGCTGTGTAACTTCCCCAAGCAGGGATTTTCATCCACCGACATCCATGAGAGCACCATAAAGCTCACGAAACCACAACTTGACTCACCTCTGTATCTTCTATTGAGTCTTGTGCCGAGATCACCCGTAGTACATTTTTCTTGCTACTCTCCTGAATCTCTCCAGCTAGAAGTAGCTCATCCAAGATGAAATATGCCTTCTGAAAGTTGAATATGATGTCCAACTCGCACACGTTTCCATAGTATTTGTCCATTTGTTCAACGTAGCGGTGTACGATTTCGAGGGTGATGAGCTCGTTATCAGTTGATGCACATCCGGCGATGAAGAAGAGGGAGGCATAGCGGCGATAAACTATCTTCGAATCTGATACCTGTCAACTGCCAGCCTGGCAAGGGGACCATAAGTCTAACCTTTGTATTCCAGAAAATTGCACATCCTCGTCCGTCGTGCCAACACCAGTTGGGAGACATCTTTGATGATTTTCGCCTTTTCCTTAGGAGACAGAGTGGTAAACCACTTCGCAAGCCTCTGTTGATCGCTCAGCGAACTTCTCATGGGACATGAGAAGCGTTTTGAATACGTACGACTTTGCCTTGCCGAGAGAGCAGGATCAGGTAACTGCATGATAATTAGGAACATCGTCTAGAAGACACTCGTCCGGATATCGTGACAACTTACTGGATGGCCATGGTCACTCTAGGGCAGAAAAGTTGAATGTTAGGCTTCGGAGGATGGTTCCTGTGGGTTTCATCAATCAGACTAGTCGAAGTACGGACGAAGCTTGGGTAAATCTCGGGAGGGGCAATGCCAATTACCTAACTACTATTGGTATCCATCCTCGAAATTTATTCTTCCATTCTCTCCATGACCTGCATGACTTACTATTTTCACCCTATCTATGTTGAAGATCCAATTCTTTCTTGCACATACTTCAGGTCACTCTCATGAACTGCCCTAATTTTAATTGACTGGATACATTCAGCCTTCACTCCAAACTCACATCCCAATTCTCTATTACAAATCGCCCCGAATCGGCCTTTACAGAGACATCATGACGCGACTGGTCCTCTCAACATCGTAAGGACTTCTCATTCGGTGCTCAGACTTGGTCAATAAAAACTAATCATATCTGCAGCAATATTATGGCCAGTGGGCCTGGCATTATACGAAAACCTGGGACAGATAGAAGTAACCTCGAGCTTGTCAACTCACTTCGTTCGAACTTCCTTGCAGCACAAGAGGACTACTCTCCTCCCTTGTCCGCTGCCAATGGCAGTGACAGAGATAGTTCCGAAGAAGCCTCACCTTCACATAGGCCTCCAGTCTCAATTTGGACTACCCGCGATGGCTCCGATTATTACATTCCTACAATAGACTGGTCGATGTCTGGGCTTGCGGAAGAGCCTAGTCAGTACGAAATCACTGTTAAACTCTTCTACCTATCTGGTGCAGCTGTCGCAGAGAGAGCAGAACAGACAAAAGATGCAGTACAACTCGTTCTGAGGGAGCTAGGTGTCAAATCGATCGACCTATTGATTGTCTCTTTCCCGGGTATGTCCTTCGAGGGAGACTGCGAATGGGAAGCAGATAAGAAGAATTCTCAGCAAGGTAATGATGAAGAGGAGATTGCATGTTGGCCTGCATTGGAAGATCTATACAACGAAGGCGTCGTCAAGAAGCTGGGGTTAGCAGAGTTTGGCAGCGAGAAATTATCAAGATTCTTGGCACGAGTCAAAGTGCGCCCGGAAGTGGATCAGATCAACGTCAAAGACTGCTGCAACGTCCCACCACCGCTCATTATATTCGCCAAGTCACAGCATATTGATCTTCTTACCCATAACGACTGTACAAACATCTTACCGAGTGGAACGCTGAGAGAACTTTTGGGCCAAGGCATGAAGGGAGCAGGAGTACTTTCGGAGTCGAAGAGGGGGTTAGATGGTATGAAAGGAGACCTGAAACCAGAATGGGTTGTCAAATATACAGCAGTTGTTCGGGATCGAGGCGTTATTGAGAATAAGGGGTATTTTGCGGCTGCCGAGCTGAGGGAGTGAGTATAAAGTGGAAGGTGTTTTTTGGTAAATATATGTGGACGTCTTGGGGGTGTTTTTGTGGCCGGCGTTCAGGACTGTGCATATGGGAGACCTGATTTTGTTGTCTCTGTCCAAGTTGATTTGAAGAACTCGCACAGCGACATGCAAATATGACCAATTTTACTTCCAATTATCCCAACATACTTCGTTTTCTTCCTCTCATCCTGACATCTTCCAACTTCTTGAGAACGACACTGGCCCCTTTAAAGCTCTTCCCATAAGCACTGAGCACCTCCTTGAACAGGCTTTCCGCTCTAGGATGTGTGCTCCCAAATGCCCGCTCTAGGACGTATAAATCCACAGCCCTATCTTCATCAAAGGTGCTTTGGCTACTCAATCCAAAGTCGATCAATACGACCTCTCCGTCTAACATCTTCCCCTCCACAGCATCTCCGTTCTCCTCCCCTTTTCGCGGCCTCAACATCAAATTGCTCGTCGTCAAATCCCCATGCACAACACCAACAGCGTGCATTCTCCCCACGGCGCCTCCCACCCTCCCCATCAAACCCACCAGTTCACCATCATCCTGCCCCTCCATCACACCCTCCTCCTTCCGTCTTTTCAACCACTCATTTAATTTAACTCTCACGACCTCCCCCTCAATCCATTCAATCATCAGCCATCCTGCGGCCTCGTCCAACGCATACACAGCGGGCACAGGCACGCCCTCTCGTCTGCATTTCGCTAGCACACGCGCTTCGGATAGAATTCGGTGCTTTGTGAGCCGCGCGTCAAGAATGGGATGTCGATAGGGTTTTGAGGGACGGTATTTGAGCGCGCACTGGAGAGAGGGCAAGAGGTAGGTGCTGCGGTAGAGAAGGGCTTCTGCGCCTTGTGTTATGAGGTATGGTGGGGTTGTGGAGGGGTATTGCAGAATTATGGGAATTGGACGGGATGAAGGGTCCCTTTGAGGAGGATTTGTGGCTGGGTGTGTTTCAACATCCATTTTGCGGCGACGAGTTTGTCCTTTTAGAGATTGTGGTGTTGGTCTCTTGGGTTGTTGTCTGGCTCACTCATAAGAACTTTTGCCTCCCAGCCTACCCCGCCACTCCAAAAAATCTTGAAATGACGACGGCTTCAAGCTGCTTGCTTCGACTTTTTCTTTTTCTGGCAGTTCAAACAGATAATGAACACAGCAATTTCACCGGAAATCCGAAATTTCTGGCATGATTCGGAACTTAATCCTCATATTTGTCGCAAGCCTGCGTCAACAGGGGGTAGATGCAGCTACCAGTAGAGCACATCCATTGGACCACGAAGTCAAGTTCCCAACATCGTACATCATATTCGCCTCTCCAACTTACAAGTCTTTCGGGCATTCCTACGAAATGCGAATACATTGATAGCTTCATGACCCACTTTCGTCATATTACTAAATGGCGGAAACGTCCAATTCGCAACTATGGACAATCTTACTTCTGTTGACCGCTTGTCTCGTGGCGTGCTTTGTGCTCGCTCAGTTCGCCACGACCTATACAAATGCATACCTTGAGGCCCCGTCTCAGATCACGACCTTCATAGACGCGGTGGACTTCTCGATCCAAGAAAACGAATCATACGATAGGGATGTGGCGAAGGTGGGCCGACTAGAGGACAAATTGCGGATGGGAAGACTTCTGGGGGAAATAAAGAAATGCTCGGATGATTTGCGGGAGGACCTGAACGCGCTGTTGGTTGAGGAGGGAACGATGAGGCTCAGATCGAGTACGCGGATACTGTGGGCAACAAAGCGGATTCGTTTAGAGAACAGGGTGGCACGATTAGATCTTTTGAGGATGCGATTCCTGGTTGTTTACATGGGATTGATCGCCGCGAAGAGCACCTCTGAACAGGCTCCAGCAAAGGATCCTGAGAAGCACCACCATATACCAAAGATGCAGCTACGGCCTAGTCTGCCTCATGCCTTGACCGAGGGCATTGCGAGAAAACCTCCCCTGAGGAGGTTGACGACTCAAACTATGGGTCATAATGATGCGAGTGGAGGAATGCAGAAAATGGGTTGGGCAGGAGTCGTGGCGGAATTGCAAAGATCTCCTCTTATGCATAAGAGACATGCGTCGATTGAGACCTCCATGGCCAGTCCGACCAGCCCTCGATGAGACGGCAGAATTGCTTGCAAGCATAGATGACTCCTCGAAAGACACGGATCTCTCGCCGACACCCTTACGACCTTGCCATAAATCATGGCAACTTAATGACTACTCTCCGAATAATGGATTTCATACGACTGTACGCCTCCATGAAACACCGACGTCCTCTGACGCTTGAGTCACCGACTGACGATATCATCAGCTCGGTCTCGCGCCCCCTTAGTCCCTCCACTATCTGTCCTGTTCTGTTTGCTATGTCTTGCCAGATAGACTTACGATCGCATGGAGAGCTGTATGCGATATTGGGGTTCTGTCCTGGGCGTTTGGAGATTTGAAGATACCCCCTGTTTGCAGATTGACATCTTAGCGTATACCCTTCAATGAAGTCATAAACACATTCTTGGCTTTGCAACGTCTTATGTTTTGATTCAATGGAATATTATCTGTTTTGCTTGAAAAACTCTTCTGGGACTATACCAAGAAACCAAATTCTTATGACTGTCTCAGCCGAATGACTAGATAAGCCTAGCTGGTTATAAGCTTTTGTCTCCTAGTATGGACAATTTACTTATTGCTAGAAGTACGGCTTAATGAACGTTCCATTGTATAGGGTTTGTCAGGCCTCAGAAATTCAGTCCGGGTTTCATGAGTGCCGGCGCGTCCAGGAAGCCAAATATCCGTCAACGCTTCTATCCATTAACGCGTCCCATCAACTCGTCAAAAAGTAAACAACAAAAGTATCAAAGTGAAGATCAAAAAAACAACAGAAGCAAAAGAAACTGCGAACCGAAGTTCGCAGGAAGAAAACCCTGGTGGATTTTACTTTATCCAGGTATATATAAGACTGAACAAGGCCGTCGAGTGGCCCAGTCGGTTGTGTTCATCTTACTGTTGGTCAGGTAGCAACTCTCGCTCAACCCGAGTATGTGTTGAGCTATGGTACCCCAGTTCGTGATAACCAAAATGTTTATTTTGAGATATATAGGTATTATGGGTTGACGATGTTTGCGCGGGTTTGATCGGATATGAAGGCGTGGCGCGGATAGAAGAACGTGGCATTGGAGTGACCGGATTGGACGGTTGCTGAAGTGAGAGAAGCCCTCGTTATACATTGGGTTCAATGCTCCAATCACATCCAACCTATCCTGAGCTCAGTCTCTACTCGAAGCAGTTCAGTGTACTCAGAAATTAGTCCCGGTCTTCCAGCCAGCTGCAGCTCCAGAAGCAACCACAGTCTCACTTCGCATTTCGAACAGTTCTTAGCCTTTTGGATGTGCTTTATCTCAACCCTTCTTGCTATCATTGCCCATTGCAAAGTTTTGTCAAGTCGCAGAGAAGGTTGGCGAAGTAACGACGGAGGAGGTGCTATCGATGGTAATCCTGCTTGAAACTTCAGGTGGGCAGATACAGAATGCCATCATGAGGTAGGCCTCCTTGGTTCTTATTTCGGTTTGTTAAGTTGCCCCGGTTCGAGCTTTCCTTGGAGTGAGCATTCTGACTTTTTGTGAGGATGTTACTTTCTCGAAAAGGAGCCTCATTCACTTGTAGCACAATAGCATCACTTTTCCACTGTGCAGTGGACATGACAATGAATATCTGAATAATGAGTCTGAAGGATTGAGCCTATGTGGATTATTATCAAACATTGTGGATATTATCCCTACTTTCTTGACGTGATATTGGATTTACACAAGCTGGGCAGAGGTGAAGTCACCTATTTGCTTCTATATTCTCAAACTTGAAGTTGAATGCCGTAAGCACCAGAATTATATGTCAGGAACGTTGTTGCATTTCCAAATGATTGTCCCCAGCTGTCCCCAAAAGCGGGTTGGGGGTCTCGGTATTGAGGGCTTCATCGAGTTCAACATTGGAAATATTGTCTTGGCTTACATTCGACGTTGCTTTATACCCAGGCATCATGCTGAAACTATCAATTAGAGCACTTTCATCATATATTGAAATTGAACCTCTCCCCGCAGAAGATAACTTCAAAGTGGGGATGTGTTGGGCATCATTTCAGACATGGACACACAGACGCTCCTTTCCGTCCCATATATTTCATCATCCCAAATTCAAGCTCGTACTTGGTCAAAAACTGAACCGCTGTAAAATAGAACGGTTCTAAGTCGGGATCGTATTGCTTGTCAAGGTAGGGGGCGTTCAGAGGTAATGCCTTGCCGCCTTCGTCTGTCGATTGGCGGAGTTATTGGCGGATGTAAGGATCGTGATTTCGACGATGGTGGGTTGAGAGTTATATACTAGGAGCTTCAGTGGGTACACCTTATATATCTCCTATCTCGTATTGTTGAGCATTCAATTCTTCGTGGCCAGGGTCTTCATACCACTGGGGTTTCTACAGCGTCTGATGGCAGTCAAAATACTTCTCTGGAATCAAGCCTGTTCTGCTGCTCAGTCTTGTCGTTTACTCCATAGGGAAAAAATGTATACTGAGAGATCAGAGTTGCTTGACAGAAAGCAGCCGCTCGTGGGGGAAAGAGATGAGAAGTGAAGTTGGGCCTGCAAAGGCGCCCACTTCCTCCGAGGATAATCCATCCGGATAACTACTGCAGTCTTGCTGGAGTGTACGTGGCAAAGCATACTGTCTTCCCTTCTTCAGAATAGAGCCTATCTTCTACTAGAGTTTTGTGAAGTTGTATTGGGGAAGCTTGGGCAGCAATGTAAGGCAAACTGTCTTTGACCAATAGGAGTGATTTTGGACACTGAGGCGAGCGCGAAGCATAGGAGCATCAATTCTTACCCAGTCAGCCTATCGAGTTTGAGCCTTGTAACATCAGAACTTAAGATCATAGTATAGTAAATCGGAGGAAACATTTTCGCACGAGATTGATGGCTGGGGAGGCAAGACGTCCCCGCTCTGTGCTTTGGTAAAAGAGCGGCGAGGCTGTGTACCGTGAATAGAGGCAATATGACTCGACTCTGTCTTTGCATGACAGCCACTTAAATTGAAGTTCCAGGGATCCTATAATCTACTTGGTACATACCATGCATTGGAGTCTAAATGGCGTGAAACATTGTCCGCATAGCTGCTGCGTGGAGAAGGGCTGCTGAGGAACTGATGGCCGACAACGGCTGTGTCGTTGCGTCTTCTTTCAGCTCGTGGGCCCCTATATTGATATAAGTATTCTATGCCTTACGTTCCAGCATCTCTGGCTACATAACCGTTATGGGAAGTCCCCAGGAGAAACCTTTTGGGCGGAGGTCCTAACCACTGAATATATTTGCATGATTACCCGATTCGGCCGAACACCCCTCATGCTTGTACATCACTCACCCGCCATTTCATCTGCTTGTCAAGAGTCATCGTGGTGTGGCCTCATGGCGTCCAATTTATGATCGCCATCTGTTTCACAAAACTCGAAACTACACGGGTTGGGTTTCGGGTTTATCGAAAAGTATCAGGAATCACAACGTTCCATATTGAGTTCGCACACTATATGTGGTCCGCAAAAGGTCATGAGTGTAAATTGAAAATATACTAGTAGTTGGTGAGTCGGATTCAAGCATCCGAACTCAATATCAAGACAACAAAGCTGGGGATCTATCTGAGAAACACGCTGAAATGGGTATAAGAAACAGACATGAAACTTTTCGTCAACGTGTTTTCTGATCGTTACAAGACCCTCCCTCGAAACGCCAACCACAAGATTCCAAATGCAAAGCTGAACGGTCACGAGGGGTTCGAAGAGCTTGTGCACCATCAGGCTGACTGTGCCATTGCCGAGAACCAAAATCTGCCTCATGGCGAACCTGAGCCTAAATGAACGGGTACCTGCGTCCAGCGTCGTAGCACCTACAGTAAGAAAAAAGTCAAATACATGCGTGTCGAGGAAATATAGATAATTCTGGTGGATCGGACCACGCCGAGGAGTCGCCACTCGAGGCCTCAGCCACAAACGAAAACAATTTGCTTTGCTCAAACTTTTGGTATAATTTCAAGCCGTTCTGTTCTCCAACAGACACGCGCAAGAATTAGAGTAGGTTATTGTCAAGGATCATCCAGTGATGCGAAACACAGCGCGCCTCCTTACACCGCTCATGTCTTGCCGTCACACCGTCATTTCTAGGTCGACCAGATTTGGATATGGGCTCTTCGGGATGGATGTGAGTGTGACAGTCCGTGAGTCCTGCCTTTGCTCTTTCTTTTCCTTGTTTCCTTCCTCATGTGTTTCTTCTCCTCCGCCAAGTCGACTGGTTGTTGTAAGTCCCTCTCCTTCTGCAGTCTTGCTTCTGGCCTTTCATAATCAAGAGGATACAAGTTCTCGCAAGGCGGACGCTCAGTGCCCTTCAGTGCATGTTCAAAGTCTTCACGACTGATGAGCCTGTTCTCCCACATGTGTTTGATAACCCAATAATCAGGTCGTATATGCTCGAAGGGTTCCAAGTCTTGGAGGTGGCTTCGGATATGGAGCATCCGCTCACGCCAGTTCAACAGAGTATCGCCGTTACTCTCGAAGACGCCGTCGGTATCATCGCAAAACGTGCAGATCGCTTTCTGAGGAAGAGAGTTGCCCAGATGTGAAACAGAATGGGAAACCCATTCTTCGAACTGCGAAGGATGGAATCGCATTTTGCAATCTACGAAGACAAACTCGCATGGCAGACAGTACCCATAGTCGTAGGGATGCGTGGCCATGTGTTGGATCAGGGTCGGGAAGTGCCAGGGAGGTGCAGCACTGATAGAAGTGGCAGTAGTCGACAGCGAATCCGTCCGTCCAAGGCTACTATCGCTACCGTTATATCTACTCGTGGATGAGGCCGTGGATGTTTCGCTATCAGATCTCTTCACTGATGGCAGTGATGGAGGGGTAGGGCGGCGTCTCTGTAACTTTGCTGGCAGTGCAGGTCGTTCGATTGATGGTGTAAGTTCTGGAACTCTGGGTCCGTCGTGGTTGTCCAGGTATAGATACTGGGTTCTCTCGATCGAATTCATGTTCTCGTCTGTCTTCGCAAGAAGTCGGGGGAAAGCGTCACCAGCTTCAAATCAATGAGATGCGGGGTGGAGAAAGGAAAACGCAGCGATAAGAAGTTGAAGGGATGGATGGGGAGCCAGTCCGAAATTGCTGCTATGAATATAAAAGGGTTCTGTTCGATATGGAGTTGAAGCTGGGCAAGCCCGCTTTCTCTGCCAGATCCCAAACCAGAATGCGGGTGTTTTGGCTGCGAAGGTGCAGATGCCCGTGTTGGTAGAAATGACGCTGGAGAAGCTCGCTACTGTACGATCCGAACCGCACGTGTGTAACGGCAAAGGCAACTTCGAGCAAATTCGAGGTCCTCAATGGATCAATTCGGCGCCATATAATGAAGCGCAGTGGTAGTCCATGGACTTGTTGACAGAAAGCAAATTCAATGGGTTCTGGCGAGGGGAGAGACCGCTGGTTTTAATGGTGTCGAGAAATCGGCGAAAATCCTACGGCGGTGCCCCCAATCGAACAGGCACGAGACACCACAATCGAGAGTCATATTACTTACTCAAGTCCGGCTTGATGGATACTTTTTAGGGCTTGTGGTTCGAAGGAATCCACAACACTGCATATGTTCGTCCGTACATACCGCCTCTGCTTGGTCGACGACCTCACTGGCTTCACTGGTGCGGTAGCACATCCGATGAAGCGCACTCCCACATTTCCAGTACCTTTGGGACTCGAAGACGAATGTCCTTACTCTGGAACCGAATGGAAAGTTGGAGGTGTCGGACATCCATGCATTCATGTTGCTTCCCGTCCTACATGCACGTAGCCGGTGCATAGACCTGAAGAACGGCCTCCTTGAAAGACACGACAAACACGACAACAACAAGGCTGCAGTCGTTTTCTGTCTTCACCGCCTCTTCTTCATGTTTCCTGTCACTTTTACTCGCTGCCGTTATTCCAAATACGAGTTCAAGGGCGAATTGTAGAGCATATCAACAAGTTCGTTGTCACCAGATCTATTCTGCAGGCCAAGGATGCTCATGAGGAGCCAAGGAGTTCTGGCAACGAGTTACATTGCTGCAAGGAGGACAGCATCATGGAAACAGATCTCGGTCAGCAATGGAAAAAGCCGTGGCATTTACGTCTCTCTTGAGGCTTTGGGGTGTTGCCTGTGGCGTGGCGTGGACCTACCCCTTCAAGAGCGAACTTTCGCGGATTCCTTGAAACCAAAGCAGTATATGCCCATCCATCTCAATGCGGAATTACCTGCAGAAACTTGGCCGTACCGCCCAACCACACCTC
The DNA here is from genome assembly GCA_016508695.1 of Hyphodiscus hymeniophilus. Lineage (NCBI taxonomy): Eukaryota > Fungi > Ascomycota > Leotiomycetes > Helotiales > Hyphodiscaceae > Hyphodiscus > Hyphodiscus hymeniophilus. The sequence continues at coordinate 918,513 of VNKQ01000016.1, read as the reverse complement.
GAGAGAGCCACATTTTAACAACAGAGCCTCAGCCGGCCCAACTCTCCCCGTAAAACCTTGCATACTCGGACCCCCTCTAGGAAACATAGGGACAGCAAAGAGCACCAGGAGACGCTGAGAGAGTTTATCACGTGTGTCCAACCATCGTTCCCTTGGTGCTCTTCTCTGACCGCTTCTTGGCCAGACAATAGTCTCAATTTTTTTGACGGTGAATCGACGTTCAACCACTCATGGAGGGGTACAAATGTTGTCTGACCGGCGTGCGTCGTCATCTATGCGACTACAGGCCAGGACCTTGGAATCAAACGTCCGTTTCCGAATCTCGAGCCCTTCGATTCCCTCCTTCTTCCTGCGTTCCATGGCCCCTCAATCAGGAGCACAAAGCACTCTCACTTTGGCAACAACGTTTCTCAGATGGCCCCTCTCTCCATTCTCATCCCCGTTCTTGATAATCCCAGGAAAGGTCACACATCTGATCTCGCGCTCGTGCAACGTATCTTCATCCTCGCCGCCAACATCCTCCATAGTCTCCGCATCAAACATCGTTCTCTGATGGGCCTCTATCGAAGGCATGATCACGCTAAACACTGCTTTCTGTACTCGCAGTAAGCGAGCCAACTCGATGGAACTGGCGACGAACGCTCGCAGGGATTGGTCTCTCGTTTCTGAGCTCTGGACATCGCTTATGGCGCCCATGACGGTGTTTACTTGCTTTACGATGGCTTCTGTCACCGCATACGTTTCTTTCTGCAGTTTTTGGGGTGCTTCTTTTCGAAGAATTGCGAGTGTCGCTGAACGCCATTGGTTCATGCTTTCTGCAGAGCCTATGCCAATCAGCTACAGTTCAAATAGGACGGAGGTTCACTGTCTCACCAAATTCGGTAAGGTATTTCTCGACCTTGATCAGGTCGTCGGCATGTTCTTTTAATATCCCGATGAAATATACGTTGAATATACGGTCGACCAGAAGACGTGATACCAGTGATTGGATGAGATGAACTTTGGATGATGTTGCTAAAATTTCGTAGGTGGGGACCAGTTGTAATAGCTGGTCTTTTGTCTCACCACTGGCTTTTTCTACGTCTATCCTCAGAGTCAGATTTGTTCATAGAGCCGCATGATAATAAAGAGAGCAATCTCAAGGGCTAAGAATTTCGACCAGTGCAGCCAATTCTTTTCCCCACTCAATTTTCGCTGTGCTTCCACCCATGATGCTCATTTATTGAGAATCCCCATCTATTGCATGACCAAGGATCAGGGTTCTATTTCTTTCAATAATCCGAGTAATACCAGCCAAATATTGAAAGTATACACATGGAGAAAGAGCAAAGTTTGAGAGGAGCAGTGCCCAGCGTACCAGCTTGGTTTCTGTTTTGACTTGAAAAGCTGCCAAAATGTTCGAAAATCACAATAGATATGAATGATGAAGATAGAGTGGAAGTGGACTGGGTAATCTTTGAAAACGTGACTGACGGAAGCCAGGTAGTATTTGAGATCCTCCAAAGCAGATTGTGGCCATCACAAGAGAGAATCAACATACCAATCTTCGCCCTCCTGAACCCCGTGATGACCCAGTTCTGCAACCCATTGCCCAGCCTCTGCATGCGCTCGCCAAAGGCCTCATCCGTAACCTGCTCATCCATCTTGGAGCTCGAGCTCACGAAGCTCTTCAGCCCCCACACCTGCCCCTGGAGCGCCTTGATCATCTCGTCCTTCCCCCTCAGCTCCCCCATGGCCTCATTGTACGCCTCTCGGAACGCGTCCCGATCCAGCATCAGCGAGCTGATCCTCGTCTTGATGTCCCTGTCCCGCTCCTCCCTCTCCTTCACCACCCCGCCCAGCTCCTGCCGCAGGAGCCGCAGGTCCGTGTCGGTCTTCAGGAAGTTCTGGTTCAGCGCCGAGTGCTTCTGCTGCCAGAACACCGCCGTCTCGCTCTCGTTCGTGAGCTTGTGGGATAGCTGGGTAAGCTCCCGCTCGAACTCGTCTTCCATGGTCGCCAGCTCCCTCTTCAGCCCCGCGATTTCCTTGTCCTTGGCATTCTCGAGACTCTCGTCCTCTGCATCCGAGGCATTGGTGTCGGGGGTGCTTTTGGTGGATTTCGTGGAAGCGTTGTCGTCGTGGTGATCGGTTCGAGAGCGTCCGCCCGTTGCGGCGCGTGGTGGGGTTGCGATGGGGGATTTCCCGGTCCCGGTCCCGGTCCCTCGCACGGAGCGAGGGGCTTTCTTTTCGCTCATGGTCGTGGAACGGAAGCGTATATGGAGAGTCTTGGGGACATCGTGGTGAGGTTTGAAACTAGGAGATGGGTACCAAGGGTGCTTCGTGGAGCGTTGAATGTCGGTGCCTGATGCAGTGCTCCGCGCAATTAAGCGAGACGAGGCTGAGGCCCATACTAGATTGGGGGAACTGGCAGCTTGATTTGCCTCGACATGTACCGGTGATGCATAATGGTAAAGATCATTGAAATTCTCTTCTACATATGGCACATTTAGATAGGATTCAGATATGCTTGTTCGCCCAACGAGTGACAAAATTTATCAAAGCTTTGTCAACCACATCTGGATGCGAAGCACTCAAGAAATGAGCTCCGTCTGGAACAGTAACCAGCTCAGCAGACTTCGCATTCACAAACAGTTTGATCTCCTCTTCTGCATTGCTGACCGAGTACACAACATCGGCGGTTCCATGAAGCCAAAGCACTGGGCAGTAAATATCGAACAGTCGTCCATGAAGTCCATCCCTCTCTCGAAGGTTGATGGCAGCCATCCTAGCACGACGGCGTCCATCATCGCCTTGATAATTGGCCTGGATAGTCCTCTGCCAGAAAGTTCGGGTTTCGGATGAACAGTCCTTGCCGAAGCCAATGTCGATGAGAAAGTCGCAGTAGTCGAGGTCGGGCTTGAAGTCAGGAGTGGACTTAGTAGTCGTCCATGCGTTTATGGGTCCTGTGCAGGCCTCGAAACCATCCCAGCAGCCTAGCTTACGGGTCCGTTCAGACTCAAAATCCTAAAATTCCAGTTCAGCGCTTTTTTGTTGAGACGACAGGTTTAGAAATCTCACCATTGAAGTCCCGAGTGGAATGATACCCTCGATCTTGTCTGGTCCTAATAAAGCCATGCGTGCTGTGATCCATCCGCCTTGACTGGTGCCAAGAACGAAAGCCTTCTTGATTCCAAGTGCGTCCAGCACTTGCAAATTCATGAGCGCAGTGTCCCAGTAAGTGAAATTCTCGGCCTTGGTCCGTGTCTTGCCGTGGCCAAGGAGCTCTATTGCCAGAAGGTTCATGGTGTCAGTCAGCTCCTTATTTGCATACTGACTTTTATAGAGCTCCGAGCTGGTCGTAAAGGAATTGACTAGAACCAAGGTGGGTTTGCTTGGATTGTAAGGATGAGGCATCTGGTATCTGACAATAGTCAGCAGAGCTCATGTCCGTTACGAAGAGGGGAACAAACCCAACATCGATACCACCCAGATGAGGAACATGAACTGTCTTTGTATTTGCCATATTTGATATCTAAGATTATGAATAGGAGCTGATAAGGGATAATCATGAATGGAATACCTCATCAGGGTCTTTCCGGGATTTATACCTTCTTGTAATACCCCGCGCAGGTTCTTATTCCCGGTGATCCACCACAAGGCTTGGTCTACCCCGCCATTGCCAAGGACTTTCTCCAATTTTGGGCTCCTTAAACGAAGACCTCTTGGAACTGTTGTGGAGGCTTTCTATGACTACCCCTCATTTGCGTTGATTATGATCCCGAACCAAATCGAAAGTTCCATTATTGGCGGAATATGCCCACGTAGACCCGGATTTAACGTGTGGGCATATAATCAACGCAGATTCTGGCCCGGGGAAAAGGAAGTAAGAAGGATCATCACCAGGATAGTGATTGTAGATCTGAAGATAATGAGGCTCAAAAAACACTCAAACATCGGGTATCTTGAATAATCCCTGGTTCCTGCACGCACGCCTTGCCATCTACCATTGTGGGACCCCAAATTCCGACTGGAATTGCGGTCCAAGATTGAACGATAGTCCTTGGGCAGGGGTTTTCACTCCTCTTGGGATGATGCAGAATGTGGAAGGAACCGCCCAACAACTTTGCGTGCCCTATCCCATCCTAACATCAAGTCTCCTCACATGCTGAATATTCTAAGATGGTAATACCCACCCACAAGCTGACTTGGTCTGAAAGCAACGTTGAACGTCTTGAACCAGCAAAAGAGTCATAGAAACAGGGTCTATGACTTGTGCGACTCATAGGGTCTTCAGCGAACAGCCGCATCCAAAAGCCTCTCTCCGTAACAAATTTGACAAAATGATCTCGAGGGACTCAACAAGCGAACACAGATAGACTCCAGAAGCGTCTAGACTTGCGTTATGCAGTGTGATGTTTCAGATGAGATCTCCTTGACTCTTTGTAAGACATAAATGCTGAGAAATATTCTTGTGTACAACGGGGCTTCTGCGGGAAGACAAACGGACACGCAGCTAGCACCGTAGAGTACTCTGTCAAATGTTCATCCCATAGTCGTGTCGGATTCCCAAGGAAGTAGGAGCTATGCAACATTTCCACCTTGAGATCGAGGGCTCATCAAGCGCTTGCCGAGTGGTCGACCCGTGTAGCCGTTGCCGGAAAGAACCTTCCTTGGCACTTGCTGATGCATCCCACCTTACAGTATCGGCGATTCGTCAACATGAATTGTCGGCTCGCTTACTGGCCTCTCTGCCGTCGTTGAGAATCTCTGTAGCTCTGGCTACCTTCCAACTCCCGAGCGTCCTCTCGGGAACCTCTCGGAAACCTCATTATTAGGTTGATGGATCCGCCGGTAACAAGAAACAGAAGGGAAAATGGAATGTTTGTTGCCATTGGTTGAACAGTCGAGAGAACAATCCAGAGTCCATGATCCTGACAATGCCCGCTTAGCCCTTCCCGCTTTACTTCGTATTATTGGACTCTGGAATTCTGAATCTCCACTGTACCTATCTTCTCTGGTCGGAGCGCGGCGCATCGTCTCCGAGCATTCTCAGCCTGTCTCTAAGAAGGGGGGATACGGCATCTTTATCCGAAACCCCTTTTGGGTCATTCTTGATGGTTGACATATCGAGTCCATGGGGTCTGCCTCTTTAAAAGCAAGCCCAGAGAAAAGGGAAGAGAAGTTCCAGACTCGAGAGACTGTCGACGGTCAACAAAGAGAGTTTCTTTTCCTTGGGGATCTCATCTCTGAAATATGTGCAAGCAAGCAACCCCCCTTTCGCATTGTCCTTCCTCGGCTGATAGTACAGTGTCTGTGCCAAGACACTGGGGCGATGATGTGGCTGGAGGTCGGACTTCTGATTGCCTCACACTGCATAAGCGCCATGTGAGATGACGTCGAGCATGGGGTCTTTGCTGCCCCTGTCGCTGGCGTCATGGGGGAGAGATTTGTCCGCGAAATCGACAGCCACACAACACATTCACCCTCCCCTCCCGTCCCTTGCTCTCTCAAATGCTTGTCGTGGCCGGTCAAATAAACAAATGCTTCTTGTGCTTTAGTCTGCGACCATCAACCGATGAATCTTCATAGAAAGAGCCAAATAAATCATCATGGTACAAGTCCAACAAGCAAAGATTCAAGTCATCTATCAAAAGGATATCAACTTCACGTTATAGCTCCTCCGTCTCCAGTCGCTAACAGCAAGCTTGTACAACTCCTCCTCTCCTTGATGCCCATATTGGAGGCTCCCCTGGATACTTCCTGGTGCATGCAATACAGTATGTTGTAGAGAAACTCCCCTCTTCACGAGGGGATTCACAACGGTCTGAAACGCACCGCTTTCTTCGCGCTTCCCACTGCCAATAGAGTCAAAAAGCGGCACCCCAACGCTATGTGAACACCTACAGTAGAACCTTAGAGGTTGTACGCTTGTAACATGCCCGTGGGGTCTGATCGGCTTTCAACCATTCGGAATCCAGATGCAGAAGGTGTGATGTTGATGTCTCTCTTGAGTCTCTCGGAGAAGTAGGCGCTTTCTCAAAAGCAAATAGTAACCAGTAGTTGAAAACAAAGACAGAAACAAGAACAAAAATGAACAAAAATGAAAACAAAAGTAATATAAATAGACAAACAAACCCATTGCTTTCACCCCCTACTCCTGCATATCCAGGCCGTGAAGGTTCTACAGCATTGGATGTCGCAAGTGGGGAGTTGGGACTGGAAATTGGAAATTGCTTTCGTATCTTTCCCTATCGTAGCCGAGACGGTCGCTTGACTGCTCTTTTTAACCCGTTCTTCACCCCTCCACAGCTCAACCTCGAGAGACTAGGACCTTTCTCCTCTCCCGCTCAAGCTGCCTCGTTGGCGAAGAAAACTCTCTCCTTCCACCACGAGAAGCACTTCGCATCCATCATGCCTGACAGCGCGCATCATGAAGCTGAGGACCCCGTAAGATGACCCCCTTCACTACTTGTCTTGGATTGCAGGACTGACGGTGTCGCCAGAGTGAGGAAGGCTCTGTGGGACCCCCAGATCTTGGCGACAGCATCGATGCCTTGACCTTCGAGCAGATCCGTGAGCGATTATTCCCTGGCCTTGCATGAGAGGAAGATTCTAACCCAGTCAGTGGAGATGGACGATGACGGAGATGATCGCGAGTTCAGTCGGTCGATTGTCTTTGGGTTCTTTGAGCAGGCTGAGCAGACCTTCACCAAGATGGACGATGCAGTGTAAGTCGGCACGCGACTGGCATAGGGTAGCAGACTGCTGACTTCCGGAACAGCAAAGAGAAAGACCTGGCGCAACTCTCCTCCCTCGGCCACTTCCTGAAAGGTTCCTCGGCCACCCTTGGGCTTACGAAAGTCAAGGACAGCTGTGAGAAGATTCAACACTATGGACAGAAGAAGGATGAGGCGGGAACAGAGGATGAACCAAATGAGGAGAAGTGTTTGTCCCGGATCAAGGAAACCCTAGTCAGTGTCAAGGCGGAGTACGCCGAGGTGGAGAAGGTGCTGAAGAAGTTCTATGAAAGCTGAACTGACACGTAAATGGCGTTTGGGGTAGAAGTTCTCGCACTGGATATCATGCTGGCCCGAGCAACATGGCTGCGTGTGTCTAGTGGCGACATTGAAGTCTATGCATGAGCAGTGGTCTTCTCTTACAACAATGCTCCCCCATAGCTCAGGCGTCTTGGTATGGCTCGATTTCATATCTCTGGAAACTACTTCAATGCATCTTCACCTCGCTCGGAGTTTTCTATTCTGCCGGAATTCAATGCCTCTAGGTTGAGGTGGCTTTGAGAAGGCCTTGATTCTGGAATGATTTTATGTATTTCATTTCTCTGCATTAGATGCAGCAATCAATGATGACTTCAATGACGATTATATCCCCCTTTTGACCTGCAACCAAGCACTATTGAGATCTTCACCAGCACTTGATGCACATTGCGCTCACTTCGGGTTGATGCCACAATCCAACCCCGCCGGGACATGCAGCTTCCAACCTCTCAAGGCATTCTAGCCTTGCCCTCCGCTACGTATTCCTCATCTCCGTTTTCCGACCGCTTTGCGCCCATTTGATATAGCACTATATTCTCTACCTTCACATCAGACATCCACTGATAACCCTCATACCTTTCAATGATATCCCTAGCATCAAACGTCAACCTCTCCTTATATCTGCCGTGTCCGCCCCGATCCCTAGTTGTCGGAACATAGACCGTATTCACAATCGTCGCATGAAGCAACAACGGCCTCGAATCCGGCACCAAGAACCCCGCCTCCTTGAAGACGACCCACAGTTTCTGGCAGAAGGCCTGCAGCCGCGGATCCTCGTCCACGGGTGGGGCATAGAGTATAGCAGTCTTCGAAGGCGCGTGCATGGCTTTCAATCCTCTCAGCGTGACTCTCAAGTCCTGCGATTCCGAGACTTGGCTCAGCATCTCCTTCAGGTCAAGATTCCGTAACACCCCCAATGCCCGATCAATTCTCTCTTGGGTGAGCAGGCTCATTACTCCTATCGTCAGGTGCAACGTCCCAATCGGTCGGATGGCCTTCTCCGGGATGGAGCTAGTTACATCTGCACGGAATTTGTTCAGAGAGGTTTGGAGTTGAGGACGGGATTGCGGGGTAACGAGTGGGATGCAAAGGAAGTGGGTAAGTCGTGGTGGTGGAGCCTTTGGAGGCATTGCAGAATCTCTTCCGATCGTTTCAAGAGAGGACTCTCTGAAATCTCATCTATCTTCGCCTGATGGCCTGGTAGTAGTAGTGTGACTGTTGTGATCTGCTCCGCCTTGCTTGGAAAAGAAGGTTTCGGGACGACCCGACAAACATCCTGGACCGCCACCACATTTGTTTGCTCCTCGCCAGCCTCACTCTCACAATTCTCCTTCACTGCCCACAAAATGCACGCAACCTCGAAGGAGGGTGAATTTGCTGTTGCATTGCTTGATCGCGTTCGAAATATGAGTGATTCAGACTCGGATTCTAGTGGTGCTCCGGCGCATGTCGCTGAAGACGTGGCCATCAAACCGCAGAGGCAAGAGGAAGAGGTCGTTGACGATCTTACTGGTGAAGATGATCTGCCCAGCGACAGTGCCTCCTCTTTGCCATCTCTCCATTTGAGTGATGGTACACCTATCGTCAAGCCACGGTCATACCAGGTCGAGATGCTGGAAGAATCTCTGAAGCATAATATCATAATTGCTGCAGATACTGGGTCGGGCAAAACTCACATGCAAGTCAAAAAGCTCAAATTATTTTTAACTTTTGTACGAATCTCTTGAACCAGATGTTTGAAGCTTCATACGTCTTGTTAGCAAGGCCTCTATCGTATCTGGACGTTCTACCTTTTTCTCCACAAACTAAACTAGACCTTAGTTGGTCCAATTCTCTCAAATCACGTCAAAAACGAACCTCTATTATACAATTATGGCTCACTTCACAAGTCTCTATTTTATTGATCTTTGCTAATTAAACATTGCAGTGCCGTCCTTCGAATTCTTCATGAGCTTGAACGAATCCCTCAACACCAGCTCATCTGGTTCTTAGCACCAACCGTGTCTCTTTGTTCCCAGCAATTCGAGTACCTTCAATCGCAAATTACCTCCGTACAGATCAAGTGCCTCAAGGGAGAAGATGGAGTTGATCGCTGGTCGAGCCAGAATGAGTGGGACACTGTCCTTAGAAATGTGAGGATTGTAGTTTCAACGTTTCAAGTCCTCCTCGATGCGCTGTCTCACGCATTCATTAAGATGGAATCGTTAGCTCTGATTATCTTTGACGAAGGTAAGCTTTCTCATCTTGATTTTCTGCACGAGATCAACGATTGAAAGACCCTTCCAGTCCTGTCTTTAGTGAAACTCAGCATCAACTACAATCATTCTTCCTAACCAAACTCTCTGAGCGATTGAATGTAATTGCTGATATCAGGTAATAAATAGCACATCACTGTGTTGGAAACCATCCAGGTGCGAAGATAATGAGAAGTTTCTACCATCCGAGGAAGTCAGAAGGCTCACTGATACCTGATATCCTTGGGTTGACGGCAAGCCCAGTGATGAGATCTGATCCAAATTCCTTGGCGAAGATCGAACAAACTCTAGACGCTGTCGCAAGGACTCCTACCAAGCACAGTGCCGAACTTAGACGGCAAGTCAACCTGCCAGTCTTACAGCAGGTCTATTATCAAAGCCTCGACCCGCCAGATGTATTCACACGGTACACAAAATCAATCGAGAGTCTTGGGCAGGTATACGCCAGCCTGAACATCGCCGAAGATCCTTACATTCTCTATCTAATAAATGAGAATACCGAGAAAAGCAAGAGAGAACTCCCTGAGGTCCTGCTGCATCACAGGACTAAGTGCCAACGTCAGATAAAGAGCTTTCACGCCACATCACTGAAGATTTGCCATGAAATGGGAGCATATGGAGCCGACCATTATATCTCTGAAGTCGTTAATAAGTGCCTCAGAGTGACGAATGAAAATGACAGCTTCCTGGGGACTTGGGACCTTTCTAGCACCGAAAAACTCTACATTGCGAAGGAAATGAAGAAAGTCAGGCTGAACACTATCTCCAGCCCAATGTCAGCAGCAGTAATTATTTCGGACAAAGTGGCGAAAGTCATTGACACCATTGTTCGAGAGTCTCAGACGATTCAGGGGATTATCTTCGTCCAGACAAGAGCGGAGGTTGCTATTCTTTACCACATCCTCTCGGTCCACCCACTGATTCGAGGACGGTTCAAAATTGGAACCATGGTTGGGACCTCAGCTAACAATTACAGAACGAAAAACCTCGGAGAGTTGATCGATGTCATTCCACAGAAGCATACCCTGTCGCTCTTCAAAGCCGGAGTCATCAAACTCGTCATAGCAACTAGTGTACTAGAGGAAGGTATCGATGTCCCCGCTTGCAATATGGTTGTTTGCTTCCAGAAGCCAGCAAATTTGAAGAGCTTTGTCCAGCGTCGTGGAAGAGCCCGGCACCGAGCATCGAAATTGATTTTGCTTCTTGATCCGAAGACTGACAAGGTCAACGATTGGCAACAACTTGAGGCCGATATGAAGCGGCTATATGAAGATGAGATGAGGAAATTAACCGCAGTCTTGGAAGTTGAGGATGCCGAGCAAGGCGATGGCAGATACTTTCGGGTCGATAGTACTGGCGCCTTGCTGGATCTCGATAATGCCATGGCTCACCTCTATCACTTCTGTGCAACCCTGCCAACGAAGGAGTATGTCGACCAACGACCAGACTTCATTTGCTTTCGTGAGGCCTCAAAGCTCGTTCGATGTCGAATCATTCTCCCTATCTCGGTAATTGAGCCGCTCCGGAGATACGAGAGTCGTACATCATGGCAAAGCGAAAATAATAGCATGAAAGATGCTGCGTTCGAGGCGTACGTCGCTCTCTACAAAGCGGGACTGGTCAACGACAACCTACTGCCACTTCTCCGACATGGCGGTATTGTTGACGAACTACTCCGATCAGAAGTTGAAAAGCGTGCTGCAATTATGAAAGTTGAAGAGCAAATCAATCCATGGATTGAAGTGGCCAAAGCAAGTAAAACGACAGGCAGTACTCGGGGATATGGAGTTACGTTACTTCAAGAACCACTCATAGGAGTCGAGAGAACTGAGTCAGACTCGAAATTTTGTGTTTATTTGCCGGTGGAATTACCACCAGTGAAGCCATTTCGTTTATACTGGAACGCAAAGTCGGAAATGACAGTTGTCGTCTCCTCGGAAAGATTATCAGCGATGCCTGGAAGTCGGATCAATGAGAATGCTCTTGCAATCCTCGAGGCTTCGTTTGGCAACCGGTTCCAGATTGGAAGCAAGCAGCTGCCAGTTCAATTTACTGCAGACAAAGGGACTCCCCTTCAAGGACAACTGGGTCGCCAGCCAGTGCACAACCCCCTTCAAATGGAAATATACTCAAGTCTGATCAGAGAGAAAAACGAAGGCACCATCCTATATCAGTACATCGAATGGCTTCCTAGGAAACCACAGATTGAGGCAGTACAGCTTCCATATGATAACTATGGCGGTTTCCCTGTAGAAACTCCTCATTTGTCAGTGGTACGCCTTCCCAGAAGGACGGACTTTCTTCACAAGGTAGCATCAGGAAATACACCAGCTTCTGCTAAAGCCTACTCCGTCGTCCTGCCGGCATCGCATTGTACTGTTGATGAGACTCCCTTCCATATCGTTCAATTTGGCAGATTCATTCCCTCCATAATACGACGGCTCGAGATCACTTTCATCGCAGACCGACTATCCAAGACGTTGCTTAAGGAAGTTTCGATCAGTAATTTGGACCTCATTGTTACCGCCATTAGTGCCTCTAGTGCCCGAGAGGATAGTAATTATCAGCGTCTCGAATTTCTTGGGGACTCTATTTTGAAGACGTGCACCTCCGTCCAGCTCGTTGCGGAATACCCTCTGTGGCATGAAGGCTATCTATCCGCCAAGAAAGATCGACTGATCAGCAACTCGAGACTTTCGAGAGCAGCTATTGAAGCTGGTCTCGACAAGTTCATTGTCACGAAAGCGTTTACGGGTCATAAATGGAGACCACTTTATGTCGACGATCTGCTAAAGGCCGCACCAGAAGTACCAAAGCGCAGCCTGTCTTCGAAGGTTCTTGCAGACGTTGTTGAAGCACTAATCGGAGCGTCTATGGTTGATGGTGGCATAACAAAGGCCCTCAAATGTCTGCAGGTCTTCTTGCCTGAAGTGGAGTGGCATCCTCTCAACATCAGACAGGAAGCTCTATTTCAGCGCGTCCCCGACGTGGAATTGCCGCCAACCTTGGAGCTACTGGAAGGTCTCATAGGCTACACTTTCAAGAAGAAAGCCCTTTTGATCGAGAGCATGACTCACGCCTCCAGCACTACCGGCTCCCAATCATTGGAACGACTTGAATTCCTGGGAGATTCGATTCTGGACAACATCGTCGTGAGCGCAATGTGGAAGCAGGAGCCCGACCTCTCACACTTTCAGATGCATCTCCTGCGAACAGTCCTAGTCAACGCCGACTTTCTCGCCTTCGTGTGTATGGAATGGGCTGTCGAACAAGAGAGATCGGACCTGGTGGAAGTCAGCCCCCTCAGGCAGAAGGGAGGGCTGGCATCGCAGTTCCAGGAAGTCTCGACGACCGCCTCTATTCCCCTCTGGCGCTTCATGAGACACATGTCTCCGCGACTCGGCGAGGTCCAAGCAGCTACAGCTAGGCACCACGCTGAGCTACGCGACGAGATCAATGATGCGATCCACAGCGGAACCCACTATCCGTGGGCCTTGCTGGCGAGGCTCCAGGCGCCGAAGTTCTACTCCGACATCGTGGAGAGTCTGCTGGGTGCCGTGTGGATCGACTCCGGGTCTCTGGATGTCTGCCGGGGGCTCGTGGAGAGAATGGGCATCCTACCATATATGGAACGCATCTTAAGGGATGAGGTGCAGATTTGGCATCCGAAGGAAGAGATTGGCGTTCTTGCCGATGCGGAAACCGTTAAGTACGTTATCGGGAGGCGGAAGGTTGGAACTCCGGCAGAGGGAGAGGAAAGGGAGGAAAGGGAGGAAAGGGGGTACTGGTGTAAGGTCTTTGTCGGCGAAGAGGAAATCGTCGAGATGGGTGGTGGGGTCAGTAAAGAGGAAGTTAAGACGAAAGCTGCCGAGCGAGCTGTCGCGGTCTTGAAGGCTAGGAAGCTAGACTGGGTTAAAGTAAATGGAATGGTAAGTAATGACACGTTGGTAGACGGGGATGACGAGATGAATGATGTAGAAATGAGTATGTAACGACGTCACGATATACTTGTAGGGTTTGAATGCAATTTGCGAAAGGAGGTATGTTCGAATATGATATCTGGTCCGAGAAAAGCATATGTAAAGGATATGGGATCAGGGAATGAGAGACCGCGTCTTGGATTTCATTACAATTACAGAAACAGGGAATATAAAGACATCGCAAGGTGAAAATCCACTCGAATCGCTCAGTTCGAATGCGCAACCCATCCCCGCTACTCGGTAGTCATGGAAAGTGGTCAAGACATAGGTGGTGAGATGTCCTGCGTCTGCATAGTGAAGTCGCGAAGATGCAAGCGTGGAAGAGAAAGAAGGAAGCTTAGAGGGAGGAAGTTGAGAACTTGAGATGGAAATGTGAGGAGTTCCTCGAATGAGAAGGCTTACACCGGCTCAACTCACAAACCCACCAAATTTGCTCTCAATTCGCAAATTTAGAACATTCATTTGTAGCCTGGGTGCTTTATTACCAAAAGGGGCCTGCCATGCTGCCAGAAGTCCTCACAAAGCATCTCATTACACGAGTCATCGAAGAACGAGGAGGATAAAATCATGATTGGAATAAAGGTCATACCATAAAATTCCGAATGTCCATCTAGATACATCCATCTCCGATACGCAGGGCGACCAGCGGTAACACGCAACTACCTCAACGAACTCCCTCAAGTGCCCAACAACACTCCAAAGAACAAACCCAGCCTCCAGACAACCAGATGATCCGTCCATCCGAATCTTGAAATGTACAGTACAGATGACATGACAAAGGAGAAGTATCGAATTTTCGCTGTGTAGCAGTCTTTGCTCGCTCTCTCGATCAAACTTATATAGTGCAGTCTATAGGGGGTATTTAGAAAGATAATAAAAACACTGAGATGACGCGCGTCTATGGCGTTTCTCGTTGTGGGGTATGTAAGTTATCGATGGGGGAAAAAGGACAATAAGTGCTTCGAAAAAGGCAGATAATCAACGCCGAAATGTACAAGGTCCCTTCCGAAGATGATTTGTTGCGTAAACATAATAAAGTGATGTGACAAAGGAACGGCTTGAATGCTGAGAGCCCCTTGCCCCCAGAAGATCCCCAAACACCATGCAATGTAGATGCGATAAGAACTTTTCCTCCAAGTGATTTACATATAGTCGAGCTTTTGATTCGTCTAGAATCGATTTTGTGCAGCAAATATAGATGCCGCAGCTGAGGCAGCCCACTCGTTTTCCTCATAATCGTAGGGTGGTGTCGAGGACTGCTTGTTCGATACCTTAGAGGGAGTCGCATTGGAGAGACCTTGCCCGAAGAGAACGGTGTTACCATTCGCGGAGGGCGAGGGCGTTGGATAAGGATTTGACAAGCCTGAATTGCTGTTCGACTGGCGAAGTTGTCTAGTGTCACTCTGAATCGTGTTCCGATCCAGCCGTTTCATGGCTTTCTGCGTGTTCGATAACGCCTCGTCAAGTAGTTCATCCTCCTCATCCGGTGTGTCGTACTGATGTACTCCATATGTATGACCCCGACGTGTCCTCGATGCTGTGCCAGCAACGCCACGCAAGTTGTCAACAGATCTCGGTTGCTGCTGAGGCAACGAATGATGTCGCTTTAAAACGCTACTTGGAGTGATGAGATGACTTGGTGGCGCCGGCGCACCAGCCTGTGGAGAGTCTAGGTTTTGCTGAACATTCCTCAATGCCTTGTCGAGAGCCTCGTACGTGTCAATCTTTTGGGCTGGGCTAGGCAGCTGAGAAGGATCGAGGATTATCGATGATCTGTTGCTAGCCCATGGCCCACAGCCAGCTTGAGCCTCGATATCAATGGACTTCGGTGAGATGGGCGTCTGAGATTGACGACCCGAAAACCTCCTGGCACGTTTCCTTAGATGAGAGAAAAAGCTCTCCTTCTGCCCATTTGGTGGAGACGCAAGACCACTGTTACCAGTAAGAGCCATCTCCGCCTGTTGTCGATGTATCTCTGCATAGTGGTTGTTGCTAGAAGCTACCGACAGTTGCCGACCAATCTTCTTGGCGGCTTTGTCGTTCATATTTGAGGTACGTCCAACGTTGGCATATGCATCACTATACGACGGTGTTCTGCTACTAGCCTGGGCTGTCACCGTGTCCGATAGAGGTGAAATGGGCTTGATGGTCGGAAGGATGGGCATAGGGGCAACATTGGAAGGGCCATTGTTCCATGTTGTGCGTTTCGAGGCTTGCGGTCGTGTCTTTGCGATAGGAATGTCGTTGACCGTAGCAGCATGGATAGGTGTGGGCCGAGGAGCAATGTTCTCCTTACCCGTTGGTTGCGGTGTTACGTTCGTGCTGTCGGACCTGCCGATGAGAGACTTCCTGAACCACGAGGGTTTTGATGATGAGGTTGGGGTTATTTCCGTAGAATCTTTTGACCCACGATAGCCGAGGTCGGAGTGCTTACGACCCAGCATCCTCGATGCAGATGACTTCGGCCTCAGAGGGTCCGCCGCATCGGTGAAGAACTCGTGCGCGAGAGCCTGGGTCGACGTTGGTCGAGATTTGGGATCCCACATCAAACACCACGTGACGAAGTTGCTCAGTGACGCCGGCCATTGTGGTGTTTGGAGAATCGTATCCATGGAATGAGGTGCCATCTTTGGGAAGGAAAACCCGAGTTTACCAGCCAATCGACTCCCTTCTCTCCAGTCTCCACCACCAATGCGTGCACCAGCTTTGTCGTACCAATTCCCCGGACTTCCCATAATTTCGCAAACTCTCCATACTTGATCCACCTCGTTTTTCCCGGGGAAAAGTGGCTTCAGCGTTGCAATTTCAACGGCCATTGCTCCAATGGCCCAGATATCCACAGGTGCAGAGTACTCGCCGGCTCTTAATAGCACTTCGGGTGCTCTGTACCATCTAGTCGAGACGTATGTTGTGTACGGCAGCCTTGAATACGTCTCCCTCGCGAGTCCAAAGTCTGCAATCTTTACGGTATACGCCGGGGGTGTTGATGGAGGGGTGACCAAAGCTGAGTATCGACGGAAAGAATTTCCCGAGTCCTGCTGTGCTGAAGTGGAGACGAGAATATTCTCCGGCTTGATATCGCGATGAAAGAAATGGTGTGCGTGAATATGTTCCAGTCCTTGCATAATCTGGAAAAGAATACTTTTTACGCTGCCAGTGTCGAGAAATTTGTGCTCCCGCGCCTTCATCAACTGATACAAGTTGCCATCCATATATTCCATAGCGATATGGAGCTTGTGGCTGAAAGGATCCAGGAAGATATCTAACGCCGGAACGAGGTGTTGGTGAGGTGGAAGCGTTCTGAGGAAGACTACTTCACGTAGTTCTAAACAGGGTGCGAACGATTCGAAGCTCTTCTTCATAGTCTTGATCGCGATCTAGAATTGATGGTCAGTGCATGCCACGATACAATCAAGCCTAGGTATGCTTACAACAGTCCCGCGTCGTGCTACACTGGAGCCCGCGGACCGGACTCGTGCAAGAACGACGCTCCCGAAACTGCCATCTCCTATGTCCTTCAAGACCTCGAAACGATCCTCCAGGGCCATTCCTGCTGAGTTTTGAGCCGTCATAGACCCTCGATGGGTTAAATCGTAAGCTGTCATGTTCAAGAATGCTGTAAAGATGGTGCAGGTAGAGGTTCGACTGAATAGAGATGGTTCGACCTGTTGATCCGCCAATCAACAGCACTGCTATCGAGGAAGAGTATCAGCAACAAGTCGACGACCACGTAGGGCGAGATTATCGAGGCGGGGATTTGTGATTTCTTACATAGATTGCACGTTAGGGAGCTCTAGAGAAGAGCTCAAAACGGTCACCGTTGCATGCAGGCGGAATCGAGGTCGAAGTCTTGGTCAGGGGTGTATATCGAGGGAGGCAGTGTGAGGGACCTTTTCGAAGGTTTGACTGGCGGTGATTGATGTGACTGGTGTAATTGAGGGGTCGAGTGGAAGTGTGAGAGTGAATGAAGAGATCAAGAAGACGTGAAGAGGTTGTAAAGGGAAGGGGTCCAAGCCTAAGGTAAGCACTGCAGTCAGGAGGAATTGCGGGTCCCGACCAGGCTCGTGGAGTCGTGGTCGATCACAACAGGAAGAGCTTGGTTTAGCGTGTGACTGGGGAGGACGATAGGGGGCAGAACTTTGATGATGGACTGGCGTAGGATTGATTTTTCTGCAGGCGGCGACGAATAGCTTGTTCAGCGTTGGGACGAGTTATTGCTTGTTGTTGGAGTTGAGTTGCTTTTCAGGATGAGCTCCGGGTTGTAGCATTCGGCGACAGGAGCTGTCACGACGGAACGTGGATGTTATCGCATGAAGTCGAGAATTGGGTCTTCAAAACAACAGGCTTCACCCAGACGAAGTGGTTCTCTTCTTCCTGGACGATAGTATTGCGGTGGAGTGTTAATATCCGCCTCTCGAAGCCTGTGGCTGTCTGTCTGGATCGGTATTCTGGGCAATTCGCCGGGGCATGAGCCTGGGAGATGCCCAATTTCGCTAATTGACCAAACCCAAGCGCGAGGTTAGAGGTCGGAAGGGTGATCGCATTCGAAGGCAGAGCAAGGGTGAGGAGATCGGTGTGTGAGATGAGTTCCTGTTCTTGTTCGATGCTCATACGTAAAGAAAATGTTTGGAATGTTGGGTTGAGAATGAGCGGTGGACAACTTTGAGCTTCGGAGTGATCGGCTAGCATCAGTCGTTGCTTCTGGTCGTTCGTTGTTGCAACCTGCCAGCTCAGCGCTCATGTTATTCGACAAGACGCGAGTCCAAACAATCCAGACTCCAGAGGGGGACTGGAGAACGATCGCCCCGCCCTCGTTGGATGCAGTGGCAAGTAACGGTCAAGAAGATGGCCTTCAACGACGGCGATTTGGAATCGACTCGTGCGAATAGAGTCAGACCAAAGAATTTTGGGGAGGTTATGTTGTCGAGGATAGCTGGCAATGAAAGCACGACGGCATGGACTTATTACGTGAGGCTGGTGGTGTTGTGCGACTTATTCTATGCAGGGCATGTATTTTTGGTCCGCAAGGGAGAAATAAGTGACGGTAGTCCATACGTGGGCGAAGTCAGATTCTGGAAAGTTTTCACATCATTGTAGCCATTGGGTTGTTTAAGCTCCCCAGACCGAGTTGCAGTGAGGCGTGGTTAGTACAGATAGGTAGATGAAAAGATACTTTACAATGTCCGAAATGCAGCCTAAAGAATCGGAGGTATCGCGAATGTGAGCAATCCGAGTCAAATTTGTACTGTACGTAGGACGCCGGGCCTGGGGGCAAATTAAAGAGCAAACAACTGCGAGGTCGTCGTCGTATCCTGTCCCTTTCTCTCAGTCGCTGCCCTCCGACGTGAGTCGTGACGAGCATGGGAGCTATTATTATCTATTACCTCGCCTCGGCGGTCAATCCTTATGTCTGTTGTACTTGCTGCGCAAACTGGCAAATGTTACCCCAACAATGACCGAGAAGCACCAGGAGGGATATCGCCCGAGTCCTCTGCACCTCTGCTGTAGCCTGTATGGAATATTGCAACCACCGCGTCGCTGTGAACAGTGTCAAGAATAGAACAGCCTGAACAGGTATCTATTGAAACGTGTGGATCTCAATGCCATGCCACCAGTGTTTTCCGGACGTCAGGTCCTCACATCTCATGCCTATTTCGAACCATTAATGCAGGTCGCTGACACTAAGGCCAGCTTGGGAGTTTGGATGGGCATTACAGACGAAGTAGGGTGTGATTTGACCTCAATGAACTTTTCCTGCAGCCCTAAATTCCTCTCCTGGCTTACCTTTCATAACTACTGGGCACTCCAACTTGCTCGATTCTCCTCACGCTTCACACACTGCCTCTCTCTACTCTCCCGCTCTCTCGTTTCTCTGCCTGTCTCTCCGTCTTTCTGTAGCTTTTTCTCCCCGGTATCTCCATATGACCCGTAGACTTGGGGGCCGCTGCAAGACCAGCGGCCCGCCCCCCCTTTTCCAAATGCCCAGCTTTCCCGATACAAGACGACAGGAACGGCCAAGGATGCGTAGCACTAGGACGAATTGATCCTGTAGCGGTGCAGGTAACTGGTTCGGTACCTGACCACTGATGTAGGATCGAGTCAAATTGGGCGTTTGCCTCTTTAGCCTTTCCGTCATCCACTATCGACGGCTACAGCTCTTGATGGGCCGGCTCGCATTTGGCTTCGAGCCTAGCCAAGTTTCAAGGTTCTCCTTTCCAGCTTTTGTCGGTCCTTCTCACTGGGTGAAAACGAGATCATGCAACCTCCTGCTCGCTGTGACCGACTCTCGTATCAGGGAAATCCGAACGGGTGTGACTTCATGCAAGGGCGTTTGATACCAATCACCCAATGTGATCTCACTGATCTGGAGCAGCGGGATCCACTTTGCTCCTCGGCATTTGCATTTATTGGTAAAGGGATGGGCAAGGGATGTGCCAACTTTCGCATGAGTCAAGAGGTCCGATCCTTGTCCAGAGTGTCGATGGCGATCGAATGGGTACGTTTCACCCTGCAGAGACCCTGCCCAGGCTGCCCAAAACCACTGCGCCGGGTTCCAGAAGCCTCTTCCGAGAAGAAAGGCGGGCAAGCCACGACATACAAGCGGTGTGATCGAAGATATGCAGAGGTTCTCTTATACCGATACGAACGCCGCAGACTATCTGTTTATTTTGCTGGATCCGTTGTCGAAGCTGTGAGCGTAGAGCACATGGTACTGTCTCGAGCGTTATAACACTGTTTCTCCGCGAATGCGTTCCAAGGTGGCTTCAAGCTCCCCTAATGCTATCCATCCCCTTAAAATCCTTCGAAGCTGGACAGGATGCTCTGCTATGAAGTTTCGTAGAGATGACAGCGTACTTCGTAAGAGCTCTGTTCGTATGGGAAGCTGAAGCTGTTGGCATGCGCCCGTTTGAACTATGGTTCTATTAGTGATTGTGTCATAACGTATTATGTGGTTGCTCCGACGGGCTGAAATGATGGGCGAAGCTTTCCAGATTTACCTCATAAGCAGCAGTCTCGTGAGACCGGAGATTGTACAACGCCAGACTGCTGCCAAATATAGCATAATTTTTTGCTAAGAACTCAGTGGTTTTCACAACGTTCAGGTCTCCAGGACCATAGAAGCGTTCTTTTCTTGAAAGTTCAAGCAGAAATTTTGCAAATCGAGTGTGGTGAGAAAGTGGATAGAATGGGGCGAGAGCGACGCCTTGGAAGCCAAGTCAGTCGCTGTTATGTGTGATTAAGTCAATGGAGATCGTAACGCAATTACACAGTACGTTGCTCATTGAGATAAAAATTATCGTATTACTTCAATGATGAGGCCGACAGATGCCGGAGTTCGCGCGTTTTTGAGGTTGAGACTATTGTGAGACTATTGTGAAGCTTCTCACAACAGCTTACGATACTGCGTATCTTAAACCATTTAGCTAGCACAACGATGGTCATGAATTAAATCTCCTTCTGGGGGTGTGGGCTAGGTAATGATGCCCTTTCATAATTCTAGGTATCGTTCTGTGGCAGACCTTGCGGACACATTCTTTATCTCTGTACTGGTGAAGGAGCGCGATGCAGAATTATAGGTCATTTAGCCAATTTCATACAACTTAGTATAATGCACAACCCGAAGACCAGCTGTGGCCATCGCCGTTCCTCAAAATCTCGTCTTGGCCTTGTATTCATTCCCGTAGTCCTATCGACATCAGCAGCTCCTTGAGCAAGGACAGCTTACACTATTATCGCCACAGCAAAGCAAGACGTCAAACATCTTTCGAGGTTGGTAGAGAGCAGATGCTTGATACTGCGTGAGGACTCTGGCTATTGTATGCAGCCTCTTTCACCTCACATATCTTGGGCTTCAAGCATGGCAATCTTACTCTAAGGCCTTAGAACTGTACTTGATACACTCTTCAAGCACTAACTTGAGGCAAGAGTATCCATTCACTGCTAGCAACTGGGGCAACGTAAGGTAGCCTTCTGCGGTGCTCGAAGTGGAATTTCCTCGATTTGCTTAGCGCCGTCGGAAGCATCACAACAAACCTTGATTTACTTTTCACCACTTTGGACACAAACCAACTTCTTCAATACTTTAATTGAGGGGTCAATATTCTGATCTGTTTCCTCTCAGTAAAACCTTCCCACCCTCCAGAAGTCTCTAACGATTCTCTCTCACATCATACATTCACAACGTGGTCAACTGTCGACATCAACACTTTCTTGATCGCGACTCTCTCTCACATACGACGTCGTACATTCGCAAACGCTTTCGACATTTAACATCGATCTCCCTCGATATTCACTGCACAAGGTACGTCAATCTTTCTCATTAGACTCATCTCACAATAACTTAACTTTCATTACCATTGTTCGAGTGCTCTCAGAAATTCCATACCCTGTCTTAACACCACTTTGACTTCTCACCTTGTCATTGTTTTACGTTTCGACGCGTCTCCATCGATCTCCCTCCATCAAGCCTCCTCTAGCTATTAACTTCTTCCCATCACACACCACCACTACATTGCTTTAACAGGACTGTTCGAGATTAACGGCATCACTGACCTACCAGATAATCAGTGTTGGCTCCGAACCAACAGAGTCTTCAATCAAGATGGCACCACAACAAGCACCTTCCCAGTTCACTGGAACTACAGACGAGTAGGTCCTCGTCTTCGCATCAGACTCGTAACTTCAACTGATAAACTTCGCTAGACTGAAGAATATCAAGTTGCCCTCCTCGTAAGTTGATTATCTCCATCTCGTCTTGTCCCCGCTTACGATTTTTAGCTTGCCCTGTAAGGTTTGCGAAAGAGATAAGGCGCCTTCGGCGTTTTCGAACAAGCAACTACAAATGTATCGCTATAAGAAGCACCAGAACGAGTATTACCGTGTGAACCGCCACAACACCCCTATGAGGTGCCGAAAGTGCACTGGCGAACAAATAAACGAACTACAATGCGAGGGCCAGTGTGGGCTTTGGAAGCCGTTGGATGAGTTCTCTAAGAATCAGCGAAAAAACGGTGACTATGTAAGTGCCATTTCCTATCTGACTTCCACTATCCCAGTCAAGTGAATCCCTCGAACATATTACTCAACTAGTTTTAATGATTCTGACTACTGCATGCCAAACACATATCCCAGTGAATTGAAATGTTGTACTGAATCTAGCATGCAGTGGTGCAAGGAATGCGTTTCGTGGAAGCTGTCCCAGGAGCCTGGCGGTGCAGTGGCTGCTGGTCCCGGCCATCAGCTTGCGCCGGACGAGGACTTCCAGTCGTACCCCCCGGTCACACCTGCTGCTCCAGTGGCAGTTCCTGAGACTTCATACGAGGATATTGATGGTTATCATGTAAGGCTCCAAGGCCGTTCAATAACTTCGGTGAACTGACGGGGATAGGATGATTCTGCTCCTGTGGGAGAATCCATCTGGGATTTCAACAAGGTAAATTTTCAGACCTCTTGATCTCTCACTTGAACTGAGCGAGCTGACTATGCATGACAGTCTTCGATTGGCGGACAGATGGCAAAAATGGCGATCAACGATACCGAGACAATGGCTCCCCACCTTCGTGATAATTCTGCAACTCCCTCATCCAACCAAGCAGCCAGCAGCGATTACGTACCTCCCCATCTCCGGGACCCCAACTCCTTTGCAACCTCATCCAGAATTCAATCTGCCGCCCTTACTGTGACCACTCCAGCTCGTGCCCCCAATTACGTTCCCCCCCATTTGCGAGTCCAGTCTCGAGACGTTGATCTGGCTTCCAGTTCTACTGAAGGCCAAGCGTCAAACACCAACGGTGCGACTGCCATTGGCCAAGCTATTCCTTTCAACGGCTATGACAATTCTGGAAAATTACATCAGCAGTATCGCATGCCCTCTGGATCAACCAGTACCGCCATGAGCCCACCTGGCCCTGCTGGTCCTTCTACCAAGCGCGCAACCCCTACTGTCACTTATGCTGCGGTGTCTGGAGAGACTTGGCCCAAGAAAGTAAGAAACCTTTGAGATCATAGAGAGAGACTCATCTGCTAATATCATGCTACAGACAGGGTCGAGGAAGGTTACGCCAACAGCACGATTGTCCCACAAGCTGGGCCCTGGCCGCCGCGGTTATGAAAGTGACGGTAGTGAAGACGAGATGTGAGAGGTTGGGGTAGATGTGGAAGGTCGCACCTTCGGATTATGAGACTCCATCGTTCTTTCAAGTTGCCGAATACCGGCTTGCTAGACTCTTCACATAGATTTCCTTGTATTTTCTTTGTTCCGCACAACTCCCAAGACGGAGTATAAGCCCATAAACCCATTGCCATCAAGGCTTCGACGGGTATGGTAAAGCTTCGTCTTATGTCAAACATTAGAATCATATTTCAAACTCTCGAAAAGAATTCGCGTAGTGATTCATATATTGCAAGCCCATTTGTCCAAGTGATTGTGTATACACACGAAGGACAAGGCTTCCATCCTAGCCTCGATGGCTTCGCTTCCCACATCTGAACGACTCAGCTGAGGCATTGATAACCAAAAGTTCCTCCAACTTTCGAGAAGGTGGGTTGTTTGCTCGGCGCAAGGCTTCACGCAAGCTACCCAGCCTCATGTCATCTTGTGTCTTTCAAGTGCCTCCAATATTTTTGGAAGACAGCGCAACTGAGAGTGTGGTATTACAGTCATGAGCTAGATGATAACACAGCTGATGATGACTGGTCCCCAGACTGTTTGAGCAGCCTGCATTCATCACTTCTCTGACAAGAACGACTGAAGCTGGGCTGTCGCACGGAGTATGGCACAGCCTTACACAAGAGAAGGAGAGAGGCATAAGACAGGCGATATTTGTGCCTCATTAGGTGGCGCCACTATGAGTCAAGATTCGGGCTGATTGAGAGTTTCTTTTTGTAGGAGGCCGCGTAGGGCTATTATTGCAGGATACTAAGCATGCACATGCGATCGATCTGGGGGTCTCGAGAAGCTGGGACTTGAGTCGTTGTTCATTACTTCCAGCGTAAGAACCTTGAATCTCCTGGAGACTCTTGCTAGACTGAATTGCCTCTATGCGTGATAGGGGTCTGCAAGTCTTGCAAGCAAATAATGGGATGTCCACAAGAGAGAAGATATGGTACTGTACTCGAGCATAACGCGGTCAAACTGTCGGGGGGGAAGGGATCAAAGAACTGTTGTAGTGTACGACAGGAAGGGAAGGTGGTCAAGCCGCGCCGTTCCGCACCCAGGCAGGACTTTCGGACTTCGACCTTACTGTAGTCGTCTAGTCGTCATGAACTGCTCTCAGCCACAATGATGTTCGATCCTCATACCTTTGCCACATGTTTCTGCTGAACGACCAAGGGTTCTGAAACGCTGCTCCTTACGGCAGTGATGTGCAGGCACTCCGTGACGACGTCGAAGACTCGACCAACAGCGACGCCTCCTCGCTCGACTCGATGTCAGCAGCACAGTAGGGAGCTGGTGGGAGCTGGTGGGAGCTGGTGGGAGTGCTGTCCTTTCTACCAGGGTCCTGGTCCTGGGAGAAGTACAGTGATCCAGTGGACGATGCTCAGGCCTGTGGAGATCTGCCCTGCGCTCTATCCTCAAAGCGCACAAGCAGCAGAGTCCTATCGAATAGGCTGTGACGATAACAGTAGGGGGCCCTGCCACAATGACATCTACTCCGTCCAGATTGATTGACCTTCTAAAATTGTTCCTCGGATCCCCTCCCGCACTGGTGGTAGAGTAGGTCATGAGTTCTTGGGACGGATAAAGCTAAACAAAGGAGATGCAAGCAGAGACCGAGACCCCCATCTGCAGGATAAGTAGAAGAGCATTCTCTCGTATTCCCAGTTTCCTACGCCCTGCCAGAGCGGGACATCTCTTGCAAGGATCTGAAGAACAGCCGTGTTTGCTGGGTGAATCGACGACCTTGGCACCACCTCCATCTCCACCTCCACTTCCATCACCACCACACTCAATCCTGCGAGGCGTATACGCTTCTCTCACCGAGCAGTCAATTACAAAGCGATAAAACCCGAGCTATTCACTCCTATCACCCTATTGACGAGCCACGCGCATCGATTTGGACAGAGGTTCCTTGAAGACCGACTACCTTGGCGGAGGAAAACATAAGAGACATTCTGCAGTCGCAAACACTCGATAGATGAGGTGACCTCCACAGCCTTGCCTCGCCATGGCCTACGAAGCCTATGGCCGTCCGCAACCCGAAAGCTATTTCGATGATTCCCAAAACCACGCAGAGCCTCACGATACTGCCAGCACCTACACAAGAGGCAGATCGACTTCGGGGGTTCGACAGCAAGTATATCCGCTTCGCGACAAAATGGCAGCTTCTCCAGAACGTCGGGAGCCAGTGGGCTATGATACGAGTACGGTATCACCAGAACTTATCGCAGTAATCACCGAACGAGTTAAACGTGAAGGTGAGTCCCACACTCTGATATTGACCTGTGAGAAGGAAGCATTCTAACTTACAGTAGTGGTCGAACATCTCAATCGAACTGGTAGCATTGATGATACACCTAAAGCTACTCCTCAACCTCCTCCTCCAGCCCCTCCGGCTTCTCAAGTTCCCCAGGCTCCTCCTTTGCAGAGACAGCCGTCGAACAAGTCCTCGTCAACTTCCTCGCCTCCTCCGAATAATCGAAGGGAAAGGGTCTATACGCCTCCATCACCTATGCAAGGTCAATCGCAAATTCCCAAGCCAACAAACATTGCCCCTTCAATGGAGCAAATCAGAGAGCCGTCGCGGGAGGTGGTTAGATCACCACCAAGCAGCCCTTCGGAGAAGCCCTCGGGAGTTAGGTTCTCCGATCGTACTCCAACAGCTCGTCCGCCACCAGGTCGTACGTTCTCAACAATGGAGCTATCTACAATTGACCAGAAATGGGGAAGGCTTTTCGATAATGATGGACGACCAACGCAAAGGCTTGGTCAATTTCTTAGAGGACTTGCGAATCATATTGTGAGTTGGCAAAGTGAGAGTGATTAACAACCGTTAATTGAAGCAGATTGATGAGTTTAAACCTCAGAAGAGCATTGTGATTACACCAGCTAAGATGGCAATGTACTACTCGACCCATGCTCTGGATCAGGAACCCAACCCACTAGTTTGTATGTGTTCGACAATCAGTTCAAGCGGTCGCTGCTAATTCACCTAGCAATATTTCGAGCTCAGAATAACGAGCAGATATCGAGCTTGTACCAAGATCTAGCCTGTCAACATCATCTGGTTCAAGATCATTCAACCAATCCACCCACCATTCCAGGCTTGACTGCTCTTGGCTTTGCGCAATGGATGACTATACATATCATGGCTTATCCGGACGAGGAATCAAAGAGACTTGAGAAAGTGGTATTGGCCATGCCTATTGATGCGGACGGCGAGATGGTCGATGGAAAGCCCGAGCGTTTACCCAAACAGATTTCACGCCATCTGCTCCCTGGAAAGGAAGATCGAAAGTCTAGAAAGCTTCTGAACAACGCCATTCAAGACTTCCTGGAGGATCTTGGAAAGTCAAGCACACGCAATGCTCCAATCGCCAGTCCTCCGCTTAGCCGTCATTCTTCTACCTCCCAATCCCGGTCTCATCCGGTCGAGATCCACCAACGCAAAACGTCCCCAACAGACTCAAAGGCACAACCACTGGAGCGGGAACGAAACCCTTATGCCGGACCTCCTTCAGCTTCCGAATCGTCAAGCAATGAAGAGCCCGTCAAAATCGAGCGTGATCGTCAGCCATACACTGCTCAACCTGGAAACGGCAAGATCTACACAGAAGGTAGCAACCTGACAGCGCCAAAACTCAACCGTGCAAACTCTATATCTACAAGCCGAACACGAGATACTGAGCCCGTCGAAACGCGCGAGAGTCGACATCACAGAACTAGGAGCAATGCAAGCCAGAGTAGCTATGCTCCCCCTCCACGTGGAGGCAGAAGACCCGGCAGTCCGCCACTGAAAAAACACAGCGACTCAACACCCATCGATCTCGATATCAGTGGTGGCTCCAAGTATGGTCCAGGTCCCTCATCCACCACTTCTGGGTTTCCAATTCCTTCACATTCAAGCTCTTTCCCACCACCTCCACCACCCATTGACATCCGTGATAATCGGGAGCGAAGACGGGACGATCGTCAATATCGAAGAGGGGCGGATGACGAACCTCGCTTTACAGGCGATTTCAACAGCCCAAAGGATGCCGAGAGATGGGATAGGTACCAGGAAGCGCAATCTCGAGACATCGAGCGTCCAGACCGATCTTATGAAGGCCGAGGGTCTCTCCCCATTGATCCTCGCGATACCCGAGAACCTCGAGAATCAAGCCGCGGTGCAGCTTACGAAGATTGGTACAGAGAGAAACCTCGAGAGCCGAAAGGACCCGGCTACGTCGATAATTATGCACGAAACTACTGAAGTTGAACACGGATAATGAAGAATAGAACGGCGTTACGAAGGGAAGGTGTGACGAATGATATTTTGAGCAAGCAAGCGTTGATACCACATTTATTTTCCTTTATATATCTGAGCGATAGAGAATCGCTGCCGTCCGGGATGTATTTTGAGCTCATACTGTACCGCTAGTTGGGAGAGGGATGTAAGACGGATGGGAGTTACTTTTGATTTTCAACTTTGGTCACTTTCTCGTTCATATTTTGACTCGTTCATTCCATGGAATTCACATCCGGATCGCACGATATAGATGTAAGATTTTTTTGTTGTGTGCATTCTAGCTTCGTGCTTGGCACCCTTTCAATCGTTGATCAAGGCAGCAAATTCACACAACAGAATCCCTCCAATGCCATGTTCATTGATCCACAACGATACTACTAAACTCGGAGAGTTGAGAGAAATCAGAGCAATAAAAGAATTGATGGACCAAATGGCTCATTACATGTAAGCCACTGTGATCTTGCAACTCTTGAGTGTTCAACTCCGGCGTAGCGCAGCATCTCCTGCCAAATTCACAACATGAAGTGCAGCATGTCATGCCCTTTTGAGCGATGAAACTCAAAGCGGGCGGCCACTCAGCGCCGCCAGCAGGTCGGCATGTCAATATATCTCCCAAGCACGGCCAGACCAAAATGGGACCCTCTATACGGGTGCACGTTTACGGGTTGGGCCCGCTTGGCGCCGGGACTCTGTCCTTGGAAGGCAGAGAAGGAAATTGCCTCTTCGTTTGATGGAACAGTCTTGGACGGGCGCAGAGTGGTTTCTGTCCTCGGCATGGGAACTGACTGTATTGGAGTTTGATTTGGAGGGCATATATTGGAAGGTTCAGTGATCTTGAATAGACCTTATCGTGATGCATGAGCAGCCGTGTTGGATCTTGTATTCTTTAACGAGAGGATCTTGTGGTTCCTATAACGCAACTGGGAAAAGGATAGCAGGCACTGGGCTCTCAAATGGGAACGTGCTGCTGGACCGCGAAGGGTGTACATGTATTCTTTCGATCACAAATTTATGCTATATACGATACTGATCCTAGGCTTGCAAATCC
Organism: Hyphodiscus hymeniophilus; assembly: GCA_016508695.1. Taxonomy (NCBI): domain Eukaryota; kingdom Fungi; phylum Ascomycota; class Leotiomycetes; order Helotiales; family Hyphodiscaceae; genus Hyphodiscus; species Hyphodiscus hymeniophilus. The sequence continues at coordinate 889,749 of VNKQ01000016.1, read as the reverse complement.
CATGTACCAAGAAACAGTAAGTCAGATCCACAAAAATCAACGGGTTGTGAACTATCGTAACAATACCGGTTCAGATCTGAACAGTTCCCTAGCGACTCATGACGGGCATTCAATTGCGGGTTCAGATCTGGTTTGTAAAGTGATTTTTGGATTCCAAGAAGATATTTCTCCGTTCCACAAACAATCGGAGCCTCAAGTACAATCTGTCAGCATTTATAGCGAAGTTTGACGATATTTCACTAGTCCTATCGTCGCGAAAAGCCAACAACCGATTATCAGTCACGTTGGCCTCTGCCTTCAAGTACGCGAACGACAGTAGTCTCTGCAGTGATACCGGAGTCCTTACTCAGCGGAGTACATATGGAAAATGACAGCAACGTAGTAGAGGAACCAAAAAGTAGAGTAATCGTGTCGGGAATGCCGCTCACCGGATGCCAGGTTGATGAATCATCAAATCTCTTACGGCACTTGCATTTGACATGGATCTTGATGATTGATTGGGCACTGCAAGTATCAAATTCAGTCTAATCAAGTTTGTCAATCATAGCCAAAGGACTGCCTTTGCTATGGCAGGGCGAGAAGTAAAAACAACAGATAATATAAAAATGAAAAACGTCACGTGTTGAGATCGATCAATCCTATATGGACAGCTGAGTCTCATTAGAAGTATTATTAGCTCCAGATCTCGTCGGACTGGGAAAGAGGAGATCTGATATTCAATTGCAACCCGATGCTATCTTATCTAACCTAGAGTACACAGTCGTCTATCTATTATACACTTCGACCACCATCGTCCTCTACTTCGTAGCTTCGCGCAAGTGACTGTAGCATATTAGCATCTATCCTTCTACCAAAATAGCGCTTTGAACGTACGTGATCAGATCGTTCCTGTCCTTATCCTTCTTGAGGCCACCGAATGCCATCTTCGTGCCGGGAATGTACTTCTTGGGGTTCTCGAGGTATTCGAACTATTGAAGGAGTCAGTATTTCGTCCGCAGATGAGAAGGACGTGATTAGGGGCTTTGGGCACATACCAGAGTATCCTGGTTCCACTCAATGGCCTTTTGCTTGTTGGCATCGGTGTATGAGAAACCCTCAACGGACCCAGTGTGGCGACCGAAAAGACCGTGCAAGTTGGGACCGATCTTGTTTCCTTCGCCCTCACCGAGGGTGTGGCATTGAGCACATCGTGTCTTGAAGAGACCTGCACCCTTCTTTGCGTCTCCTGTGAACGATGTCGTTAGCTGAAATTCTCGGTGTTTGGGAAACGGTTGGAAAGCTCAGGCGCAAGTTGTCGATCTTGCTGAACAGAGAGAAATAGAGTCTGACGAGTCGTCACTGGAATCTAGTCGATGAGGAGGATCTTGAGGTTCAGACTCAGGGGTTTCGCTCAGAAGTCGATGTAATCGTGGCATTTCTCGTATCGGGGAGCCCGGGTGAGGCGACGAGCTTCAAAGAGTGCCCCGAGAGTCTACGACGATATGGAATGTACAGATCCTCGCAACTGCGATGATATTTGTCGCCAGCATCTGTCATCTCTGCCGACTCGGTTTCAAACTCTGAACGAATCATCCAACAACTCAATGGCTCGACGTTTCCCAGTGACGTGACCACCTTAAACAGCCCAGCCTCAACACGTTATGAAAAAGGAACGTACCGTCTTTGAAAGGCATTTTGTCTAATTAGAAGTGTGTATGGATGTAAAAAGGGTAGTTTCGAGGCTCTTCGAAAGAGAGTGTGATGTTTGGATAGTAGGAAGTGGTTTGAGAAATTTATCTGGATGAAGAAAATTGAACTGGCTGTCAAGCTCGCTCCTGAGCGATCGATTTTGAACCATGGTTTTAGCGCATTACACCAGCCACGTAATCGACACTGCCAGCTCTGTGGTTGGCTGGTGGCAAGGAGATTTCTCCGTCCCGAGTTCTCCCGAGCCGTGTGGCCGGTTTGTTTGTGGCGGTGCAAAACAATTTGGTTAATTGAGAAGGCTACCGTAGAGAAAGTTCTGGCTGTCAACAGTTGCAACTAACTAGCTAAGTACTTGAGGCCTTTGACCATTAAGCCGCAACCTCGAGAACAGCAAGTCGGCAACATGTCCTCTACTGTAGCAATACCCCGATTCCTGCTTCCCCAGCGAAGTGCCATCTGGCGCACACGCTTCACGGGTCCATCCCAATCCCTCAGAATCCGCCATGCATCAACGAAAGCTCCCAAGAAGAGCTCTTCCAAACCGCTCGTCCTCGAAAAGCCCACCAAGTTTGTGCCTCCATCCCATGGCTCCAAGCTTCGAAAAGAAGCTCCACGGTATCCAGGCCCCAATTTGTCGGCTGAGGAACAGGCGAGAATGGAGACGAAGAAATATCCGAACATGATGCCTCCTGAAGGGACTTTCTCGCATTGGCTTGTCAATAACAAGAGTATTCATGTGTACATTGCTTTGGTATGTTGCCGCATCGTTTACAGGAATTTTGGAGCAGGGCTGATGCAAGATAGGGCACACTCTTCTCGCTGGCAAGCATAGTGTTCATTACGAACTTCAAGCGCGATTCTCCTGTGGCAGACATGATACCACCCGCCTCTCAGCTCTTTCTCCACCCCATTAAATACTGCAGAACCTGGCTTGAGGTCTTAAGACTTCATCAGGCGGCTGTTACAGCGGAGACGCAAGAGAGGAGGAAGAGGAAGGTGGAGGATGTTGCGAAACGGAGTGCGTATAGGAAGGCTCACGGGTTGGATAAGAATGAAGGATTTGGTGGGTGGATGGCTAAGAGTGATGATCAATTGCTTGGGCCGGCCATCCCGTTGGGGGAGAGTAAAAGTGAGAGCGAGGTTACTACAACGCAAGTGCCTCCAACAGAGCAGGCGCCTAAAGAGAAAAAGCCTATCAAGAAGTGGTTGGGGATTTGGTAAAAGAAAATACAAGCTCGTCTGATCCAAAGGAGGAGCGTGGCAAGCCTGTGGTTGTATGAGATGTTATGAAGGATAATGGCTCTGTGGGTTTGAGTGATCATGAGCCAAATCAGTCAGAGAATGTGATCCATTCTGGCCTGCTTAGGAGATTGGTCAATCAGATGCTTTATTGACATATGGAGTAATTTGAAGGAAGATGGGTATCTTTATTTTAGGACCTGTATAACAAACTAGCCCAACTCCACAGCATCTAAGCCATCCAAAACCTCCTCCGCAACACCTCCTCGTTCCAAAACCTTCGAGATCATCGCAGCAATAAGCTTCCTCTTGGCACCCCCTCTTGGTGGCTGCCATACACCCTCTTCCACCACCGACTCTCGTTGACTTGAATTCTGTTCTGAAGTACCAGCCGCTGATCCTCCCGTAGCCGTATTCAACGTATTCGGAACACCAGAATGGGTCAACCTCGAAGGCGGATCAATTGTTCTAATAGCCAGCAATCTCAAGTCTCTCTCTCCTTTACCAGAATCCACTTCCATACTTCCACCTCCTGACGGTGGTGACATTTCACCGATTGAGACGGCTAGGACAACTTCCGCTACTGCTAGCTCCTCTTTGCTGGGGTCGAATATGATGTTTTCCTGCACAGCCATGACAAGAAGTGTGACTGGCGGTCTCGTGCGAGCTTTTCCTACTGCCCGGGGGTAGAGAAATTCCGAAGCATCCCAATCGTCGTCGAAGAGAGGGTCTTCATCAAGCTCCGACTTGAGTTTCGGTAGGCGTGTAGAAAGAAGTGCGAGATGTGTAGTGAGCGATAGAAGAGGTAAAGGGTATGAAAGAGGTTGCGAAAGCAGCAGAATCTACTCTGGTCAGCATATAGACTGCAAATACGTCCAAGGACTGGCTCACATCAAGATATAGCTTCCAATGAAACCGTCTATTAATCCACAAGCGCTTCGTAAAATCCCCATCCGCCAATAACGCCTCACTGAGCATCGCACTCAAGAAAACGGGCATGGAATCATCGTCTCGAAAGCCGGGGATCTCAACACTAAGTTCCACCCACTCATTTAATCCCTTCACTCCATTCCCGACTTCGTCATCCTCATCCTCATCATCAGCAGCTCCTGCGCTCAGATCCAGTTCCTCGACATTCTGCTGATATATGGGGCGCGATTTCTCAACTTCTGCCTTGATGCCCACAATAGCTTCCGTGCCGTCTGCAAAACAGATTCGCGCGCTACCGTTTGTGCTGGGGAGGATGTCGGTCTCTGCTACGAGGGGTCGGAATTGGGATGCAGTACGGGCGTCAGGGCGGATTGGTGGGCTGAGGGAGAGGGATGTGTGGATGTAGGAGAGCTCGGCCGGGGAGAGGAGAATTTGTTGGGTTGACGAGGGCGCCATTGTAGCTTGTGCTCGATGTAGGCGCAGAGAGAAATGCAGGGGTGAGCTCGAATGTGTGGTTCTGGGTTTTGAGAAACTTCAGTAGAGAGCTTTAATGATGGGATTTCTGATGCGGAACGAGCCCGCATTTTAGTACGAGGCTACCACTGTAATACCGACAAGGCTACGACTACTGTACGAACTCTGAGGCTTCCTGGATCCTCGTCGTCAAGCGTCCGTATTTTGATTTTATGAGTGTACCTAGATCAAATTCTCGCGCGAGCAGACACAGTATCTAGTATTCCAACCTATGAAACGAAGGTTGCTTTTTAATCAATTCGGATAACAATTCGTCCGCTGAAGAAAAGTCCCCGAGTCTAAGAGGCTGAAGAAGCGGCGCAGGTTCCCACCGCCCAAGAAGAAAATATATAGAAGTCCGATATCCTGCATAACAGCCCTAGGTGTCGAGTCTCGTATAAACCTCTGCTATCTTCAACATCTTCATCCGCCGTCGGACAATGGCGTTCATATTCAGGAACAAGTTTGGCCTCCCTTCCCTCCCACCATCAGGCACCTTCAAGCACTCGACCATCCTTATCACTGGCGCAACAGGTGGCCTCGGTCTTGCGACCGCAGTGCACTTCATCAACCTCGGAGCCACGTCCGTCATCATAACTGCGCGAAGCAATGCTAAAGGCGAGGCCGCGAGAGCATCTATTGAAACGCAGACAGGCACTGTGGGGAAGGGAATTGTGAAGGTCATGTTGCTGGATATGAGTACTCTTGCTTCAACTAAGCAATTCGCCGACCAAATTAAGCGGGAGGTGAAGACGATCGACTACCTTTTGCTAAATGCAGGATTGTTGAACACTACATTTCAACAAGGCCAAGAGGGATTCGAGGAGACGATCCAGGTCAACGTTCTCAGCACAGCATTGCTGGGTCTACTGCTTCTGCCCTGGATTAAAGAAGCCGGTAAAGGAAAGGCTCACATGGGTTTCGTGACCTCGGGCTTGCATCGAAGCGTCGATATAGGTACATGGCCTCAGAACGACGTCTTGGGCTTCTTTTCCAAGCCACAGAATTGGCCGAAAGGCGGCATGTACGGTACTAGCAAATTGCTGGAACAGTATGTTGTAAATGAGATTGCGAAGTTGGCTGTCGGGAAAGACGGGAAGGCGGAAGTCATCGTCAATCCGATGTGTCCAGGTATGGTCATTTATATTCAAGAGTAGGAGTGGCAAATAACAAAGTGCACAGGAATGGTGAAATCGGATCTGGGTCGACAGTACAAGACAGGTGCCGTGGCATCCTTCGGTGTTGATATGATTATGAACATAATTGCCAAATCTACGGAAGGAGGTGCCAGAACACTTGTTCTCGCTGCCCTGGCCAAGGAAAATGGAGAGTACATTACTCATTACCAGTCGGATGCGGATTACAAAATGTAAGGACTCCCTCCATGTCTATGATCGGCCAAAAAGTTTGCTGATGAACACATTGAAGTGCCGCAGAGGAGAGCGTATTTGGCGCCAAAGGACAGAAGATGCAGGCGGAAGTATGGAAGGAAGTGCTGGCTGTGTTGGAGATGGAAGTACCAGAAGTCAGGACAATTACACGGTGATTAAGCGTCCAGACCCCCGGGAAAGGTTGCATCATTTGTAGCGCATACGCAAGAGAAGCAGATACAGAATTACGACTGGCAAGCTTACACATGGTCTGAGAAGAATCAAGAAGTGACCACTTAGTCTTGAATAGAACCTTTGGTATATATCCGAGTGGTCCAAACGTTTTCAGCAATTGGGCCAAACTAAACCCACTTTAGAAACGCACCACATCAGTCGAGTCATCCATGTTCTTCACTTCATTTGAGCGATTGCGATACGTTCCCAAAAGCTTAGATCGTGTCGTGTATTGAGGCCAATATGCTGGCTCATAAACGAGAGGCCTGCATCAACTAAACTTGTTAAGAATTCGTACACTGTTCCCCCACATGTGCTCTCAGCCCAATGTCCCAAATCCAGCACCCTCTGTTCCAGTATACACATGAGCGCTAGACGCTTTTCAGAAGGTCAGTACCATTTCTTTCCCAATCTCAGCTCCGACAGCGGCAACCAGTTCCGCAATGACTCCCTTAGTCGAATGTGGATTCTCGATGCTACTACTCTCCCAGTTAACCAGCATACTAGCATCATATATCTTCCCATCAATCTGAAGTTTGATCTGATCTAGATCGATGCCCGTCTCGAGTTGATCCTTCGTGAGAATACCGGGCATGGCTCGTTCCCAGAGAGGTGCGTCGGGGTTTGGAACTGGTGGGTCCGTGTCCGAATCCTCATCTTCTTCCATCACCATGTCGCCCGTTTCCTCCCAGATATCCATCGCCCTGCTGCTAGATCCAACTCCTATCGTCTCCCTGTTTGGCATAGTTGGTGCAGTCTGTGCTGATGTTCGCTCACGTGACAGACTCACGAAGGCTTTATTGTCCAACTTCTTCTTCAACTCATCATTGAGGAGATTCCACTCATAGGAGTCCGGATCCAGCATATACTGTGGAGTATAGTCTGCTTTATACCGCATCTTGATACAACTGTGAATGTAAAATCCAGCATACCACCATTTGTAGCCTTCTTCTTTCGCTAGTGCGATTTCTCTCAAAGCACCAAGTTTCCCAAACCCGTGCTGATGAACTGATTCATGATACATGAAGTACACAGCGCTGACACATTGGGGCAGTAGATCTAATACTCCAATAGCGATCAGCTTTCCATCAATTCTGTAGCATTGATGGTAAGAGCCTAGATGTTTCTCTCGTCCATCGACTGCCTGTTTTCTCCTCGGGAGTGGCGAATTGCAGAGGAAACTCTTGAAGCCAGATCTCGAGATTCGGTGAGGCGGCTCGCGATGAACGTTGCGTTGGTAATTCTCGAAAAGAACGTACTTCTCGTTGGTGAAGCTATCAGGCTCGAGTGTGACTTTTAGAGCATGAGCAGGGGCAGGGGGTGTCTTGAGTTTCTCTTCCTCGCTTTCGTGCACTCGCTCTATGAGATCGAAGTCCGTATCCCGTTTCTTGGCATGTGCGCGTGACTTGGGGTACAACTTTGCCGCCTCTTTGATATAATCATCACCAAGAATATATCTGTTGAATCGATTGAGAGATTGACGCTGATCCTTGGAAGCATGGAATACATCTGAATCAAGGCGGATTGTGTAATGAGGGCAACATGCCGCTATCTGATCTGGCTTGTAAAGGAGTGTACCAGATCGACGGAACCCGCGGTCAAGTAACGTCTGATACAACGACGGTTGCAAGAACGTTGTGCGAGCGTAGTATGAGAAACCTAGCAGATAGATATAAGATATTATCAAAATACAAGAATAAATAGAGGTGGTGGCAATAGAGCTATAGAGAAAACTTGGACAAGAAGAGAATGGAAAACTAACTCCCTGAACCTTTGCAATAGCCACAACTATTGCCTGAGTAACCTGTGGCCACAGTTAGTCAGTTCTGGTTTCAAGCTTCTTGCATCCAAACCCGTTCGTCAAGTGGCATGTATCAGCACGTGATGCCATGGAGTTGTGCCTATTTTGAGATCACAAAGGCAACAGATTACTGCATATGGCGGGGTCGCTCAGGGATGGGGAAAAAGTAATTGTAGGTGATAGAAAGGTGGGGGTTGCACAGCGTGGTTGCACAAAGGCTACATGAATTGTAGTCGAGTAGTTTTCCCACGGGGTGGAATAATTGGAATAGACGAAAGGCTGGGAAACACTTGGTTCAGGTACTCACCAATAGGAGTCAACAGTGACGGAGCTCTGTCAGGAGACGGCATAGCGTGGAAGACCTTTGCAGATTTCGACGCAGCTCAACTGCAGGTGAGAGCTGGTGGGTAGGACGACGGCGGGGCGCCTCATCAGGGCCAGCAGTGGGCGGTAAGAAGAGCTGAGTGAGCTTAAAAGCGGTTTGCGCGGAAGAGATCACCGGCGGAGTGGAGAGTTAATCGCCTTTGGTGGGACAGGGTGACCAGATAGGGGCGAACGGTGGAAGCAATGCGGATGCGCCCGTTGTGTAAGTAGTAGGATGAGGAGGAGGAGGAGGAGAAACAAATAGTATGAGTTGGATGAATGCTACTCGGAGGACTGGTGAAAGTCGGGGGATTAGGTTTAGCTGGATGGTTTGCCGCGCATGGTAATAGTCTCTGTTGAAGCACAATGCTCCGGCGGAGAAGAGGCAGATGGCCAGATCGCTTGGTGGTGGTGGGGGTGCTGTGTTGTGTAGCAAATCAGCAACATGCGACGAAACGGTTGGTGCTACTGTATCGCATGCAGCAATTACCTACTTACCTTGCTGTATTGAACATCCACGTTCCGCTTCTGGTTTGCAGGCGATTTTGTAGCTTCCAACAAATTAGGAGTCTGGTTCTCTTCAGGTGGACAAGCAGAGCCAAGAGCTGTTGGGAACTCCGGCGGACGGGCTTTTGAGAGAGAAGAGAGAGAAAGAGACGGCACCATGTCTAGCGGGTAGGTAGGTAGCAACCTGAAGCTGGGCTACGGCGCTATCAAAGTGGAATGGTAACGGATTTGCGTAAAGGACGGGACTTGCTTGAGCGTACACGGGGCACGAGACAAAGGGCAATGACAGCTCGGCGAAAAAAAAAACATTCAAGAGGCGCCTTGGACATATCAGCTATTGCAACCAGGTTACTCCTATCCCTCCTCCTCCTCCATCTCCTCCACCGTCAAGTCCAAACACTCGCTGGCCAACCCTTCGTTCGGTCACAATAACTTTCAGCTTCTCTCTGGCTCCCTTTCTCTTCTTCCTCTGACAAATTCATAAAAAATATCATTCAGTTTAATAAGCACCCCCCCTCTCTCACCCCACCAAGAAACGGCGGACGGCCCCTCCTGAAAATTCAACCGAGCTTCACAAAGAACCGCCTTGCACAGCCTTTTCTGTGTTTCCTGTACGCCTCACTCACTTGTGCTTTTGCACGCTTCGAGGTGACAAGCCTCTCGCCATGTCCTCAAGCCGGTCGATGGAGAGCCGTACTGGCAGGACGAAGCAGCGTAAGTTGCCAATTCCCAAAAGGCACGTGGGATGGCCATTCACCTTATCTGCCGTCTCACAGTTTCGAGACTTTCTTACTAATTTATTCAGGTTACGCCGAGGAAGGAGAGCGGCTTGTTGCTGGCGTTGTACCTTTGAACGAAGCAAGAACACATGTCCTCCTAATCCAATCGACTCGACGAACAGGCTGGGTTCTTCCAAAAGGCGGGTGGGAATCTGATGAGACTTGCGTGGAGGCAGCACAACGCGAAGCATGGGAAGAGGCAGGAATTATCTGCAAGGTCGATTATGATTTGGGCCAGTTCACGGAAGCAAGGACTCCCAAACAGATCTCGAAAGATGCCCCCAAATCGCTCTACCAATTCTATCAAGTCACCGTCACAAGGGAAGAGGCAGAGTGGCCTGAGAAGCACAAAAGGAATCGACGATGGGCTTCATATACCGAGGCGAAGACAGCTATGAAGGACCGGCCAGAGCTGTTACAAGCTCTCGAGCGATCTACCATTTCTCGGTAGCCCTGCGGGCCCGGCGTTCAAGTCCTTTCATATACGGCTATGCGAAGTGACAGGTCCCTATTGCGACCTCGTGCAGTCGCTCAAGCCACTTGAGCAATATGGACGCATTTGCCCCTTACTTGAAAGAGAGCTTTGGATTCCGGGTTCGAAAATAAGCCCAATTCGCGGTGATATCGTTTCGGTGATCGCAAGAGGCATAGGTTCGCGGGCTTGGCTCCTTCTTCTTTACATCTTTCATTTCCTTGCTGCTCTAGAAGACAATCAAGTCAATCTGTTGCAGTGCCTCTGAACATTCTTGGTTGTTCATTGATCTGGCTGAAAGGGACTTCCATTGCGACGTGCCAGAGCGCCACCTTTCAGTCTATTCACATGAAGTCTGCATCTGCGATGGCGTTACTGGGGATAGAAAATGGGAATCCTCAATTGTTTTTTCACAATAACTTCAGTCTTCCGAATAGTGAGCGATTTATCTCCTGGTATCTTGCTATCATACAAATAACAAGTCTCTTGATCTCTCTACTCACCGCAGGTTAGTGATTTGGTATACAAATCTTGGTCAAGAACTATTATACGTTTACAATGGAACGATAAGCCATACTTCAGGATCTGCCAAAGCAATCACTGCAATGCTGGGTCTATAAAACAGAGGTCAGGTTTGATATACGAAAATGGGATGCGCATTCAAGGTCCGGCCAAGGTCCGACTCAATCATAGCTACTTTAGATATTTTAGACTAGGACAGAAAATCACCACCAATATCACTAATAGGTATACTCCGTAGCATGAAGTCCCTTGTTAAAACGTGCTCCTTTAATTCGGTTTGGGTGGCTTTATCTCTGCTAGTGGTGTAAACCTATCCGAATATATCGTCACCTCCTTCGAAGCAACTCAGTGCAAAACCCAAACGATCTCAGTCTCTACCACGCGCTATGGATTTGGGAAATACATCTTCGCTCCCATAACCAGATCATCTTTGACGCAGTACAATATGGAAAGCCTCACTCTCGAAGAAACACGAGGAGGGCCTGCGGGAGGCTCTCCAATGCCTTTAGGACCTGGCATTCCACCACCACAAAATCAGCAATTACCTCCTCAGATGTTCACGACTGCTGCGCAACTCCTGGATTTAACAGATAGTAAGAGTTGATCTTCTTAAAATTTGCGAGCCCCTGAGGGCCCTGAGAGAGCACATGCGACCTGGCGCAAACCATTGAATAATACCGCATCGAATGCTTGGCTCGAAGAGAGGTTCAAAAAAGTGCAGCAGAACGAAGCTGACGATTTCCTCTCTCAGAAAAGCTTATGGTCTCACTCCGGGATGGAAGGAAACTCATTGGCGTTCTACGAAGTTGGGATCAATTCGGTATATAACCCCTTTGGGCGCATTCATTCCTTCTGCTTCGAAAAGCCATACTGAACTCCTTATCCAGCAAACCTTGTCCTTCAGTCTACAATTGAGAGAGTCTTTGTCCCACCCTCAATTGCATCGTCGCCATCCTCGACTCCCACTCAGCCTGGTCTCTACGCGGACATTCCCCGAGGAGTCTTCCTCGTCCGAGGCGAGAACGTACTTCTTCTGGGCGAGATCGATCTCGACAGAGACGACGAGCCACCGCCTGGATATGAGAAAGCGGAAATACAAGTTGTAGAGAAGCTTGCGAAGGAGAAGAAGGTTCAAGATTCGAGGAAGGATAAATCGAGGCTGAAGAAATTGGGAGAGTTGGGGTTCGAAGGCGAGAATTTGGGAGAGACCTTGCTATAAAGGCTTAAAGGGTACTGCATCGGATGTCTCATGATCATCGGGCAGTAGGATTTAGGGAAGCTGTCTGCTAGAGAATATTGTGAAATCAGCATTCGGTTGGGGAATGGCACGTCCGCCACAAGGTGAGCTCCTGATACGGTGCTCAAGCAGCTTCATTCTTGTGATCAAGAAAGCAGTAGTAGAATCAAGCAGGCTTTCAAATCATCATTGCAGGCTAATGTTGTGTAAACAGGTATTTTCTTCGTGAATCCTGAAAAAGTATAAGTGATTGTTACCGGTGGTCCAGCGTTAATCCACCCACAAAGTCAATCGTCCAGGGATTAAATACAAATTGACTCCTGGTTAAACCTAATCTTATACTTCGAGGAGGACTTCCATTGTCCTCCTTAATCCTTCAGAAGCTTGTGTCTCTAAAAAAAAAACATCCCCAGGCCTGAATTGCGTAATGCATTTGTGTAATGAGGCTCCTGTCCTGGAGAAGAACTAAAACGGAGGAGTGATAGCGGAGAACCTTGTGACCCCCAACGCAGTAATACAAAAGAAGAACACCTACCAGTGTTTAAGATTGATGGAAAAACTAAAGACTTTCTGATTAGCCCACTGCTCTCAAATTGTTTCTACCCAGCTTCCCAACCCATCTAGATCCGAGTCGATCATCACGCTTTAGCATGTCCTCTCACGCAGCGCGCCTCATATACAACACCAAACAAAGTAGAAGACCCATGAAATGATTACAGCACTTGCGACCTTTTCTCGAATCCATTCTCCCTCAACACAGCCGGTTTCGCCTTCGCTGTCCTCAAAACGCCTGCTGTGCCCAATTTTAACTGGTTCAAGTCCTACTCTTGACAGCTTTCATGTCCTGGCTGGCGTTGTTGATACGATGCTTTTATTTGGTAAGCTTTCTCGGCGTGCTGAGATGATAGAAGACTGAGGTAAGTTCTAGCCGTTTGCGCGGAGACGAAAAGTGTGGGGGCTCGAGTTGGTATTTGGGAGCAATAACAGGAGGAGGGTGTGGACTGGAAAGAGGATAAGAACCAGAAATTTTGATCACTCAGATATGCTCAGTGGTTTGGACTTGACTTCGTAGACCATAGCTCCTCAATCCGCAATATACACGTTCAGCTTACTCCGTCTCAGAAATCTTTGGGAGCGAGGGTTTGAATCTAGAGGGTTTGATAGGGGGAGGAGCAGCAGCTTCGTCGGCCATTGCAATGAGTTGATGGTGTACAGAAACAAGTATGGGTGAACGAGTGAGTGATTAATGATAGGTAGATTGGAATTACTTAGATTTTATGATATTTATGAAAGCACCTTCAACATGTGACAAGACACCTAGATAAAACTACAGAGGTATAACATCCCCACTCCATCGCATCGTATTTTCATTGACATACCCAGCGAATCAACCTGCATGCACATGAACACTTGTTCCATTGCCAGACTGTTCTTCTCATGATTTCCAAGGGAGTGCTGGTTTTGATGCGGGAAATGACTTCTCTAGGAAACCATGTATTGATTCCACCGAGCAGGATCTTTGCCAGCTTGTGCCATACACCGAGGCTCTTCAGCGTCAGGGTGACAGAGAAGTATCAAATTGCATGAGAGAGTCCCCTGTTCAAGTGTCAGATTCTTGACTGGTTTCATGGCGGGTTGAGTGGGTTGCCAATTAGAGTAGCGTTGTTGTGGGAGGAAGACTGAGATGACACCTGTGCTTTTTCCCAGCCATGGAAAACAGGCGACCGGGAGATTGGAACCTTGCGCCCGAGGACAATGTAGGCAATTTGGAGCGGCTGGAGGAAGGGACTTAGAAAAGCCTATTGGTGGGTAAGAGCTTGGAAATAGTTGCTATATTGATGCAATCTAAGGGCTCATCCAGCTGCAAAATCAATATGCGTCTTACCAGATGGCCGCGAAGGTATCTCTGTCCCATTTACCCGCTTCGTCGATCCATTACCCTTCGACTGAAGATTCGTGTAGATATCCTCAGCAGAAGTAATGGTCGTAATATTAGATTTCAACTTGTTTATTGTCTCTTCGTACTCATCTTGAGGATCAGAGTCAAACACAATTCCACCTCCTAAATCGAAAAGTTAGCTCGTAAATTCAATGCATATCATTTTATGCTCACCAGCTTGGAGATATGCGATGCCGTCCTTCACCAACATTGTCCGTAGCGCAATGCATGTATCCATCTCACCCTCTGTCTCATTTCCTTGGCTGTCAACACTGCCATACCCAAAGTATCCAACAGCTCCAGCATATACGCCCCGCTTTTCCTTCTCCAGCTCTGCGATCAGCTCCATGGCTTTGACTTTGGGTGCCCCCGAAACTGTTCCAGCTGGAAATATTGACCGGAAAGCATCAAATCGTGTTTTCCCTGTTCTCAAAACTCCAGATACTTGGGAAGTTAGATGCTGGACGTGACTGAATTTTTCGACTGTCATTAATCGATCTACTCGCGTGGTCAGAGGATCACAGACACGATTCACGTCGTTTCTAGCTAGATCGACTAGCATGACGTGTTCTGCTCTATCCTTGAGCGAGCTTCGAAGTTCTTCTGCCAGCACCTCATCCTCCTCAGGGGTCTTGCCTCTCTTAACAGTTCCAGCAATGGGATGTGTGATAATGCGCCCACCCTCCCTCTTAACAAGCAACTCTGGAGACGCTCCGACGATTTGAAAGTCTCCACAGTTGATATAGAACAGATAGGGGGATGGATTGACGGTCCGCAGACGTCTGTAAATATTGAAAGGGTGCAACGAAGTAGGTCGGGCAAATCTTTGAGAGGGAACCGCTTGAATGATATCCCCCGAAGTAATGTGCTTTTTTAACGTAGTGACATGCTTCTTGTATCCTTCTTCGCCAATATTAGAAGTATACGGTTGCCCGGATTTTATTGGTGGTTGATGAGGGAGTGGTGTTTCTTGTTGTTGTAAAACGTCAACTACTTCGTTGATCGTCTTTCGGGCCTTTTCGTATGCTGAGGGCAGTTCTGATGAGTCCTGAGGAGCTTGGAGGTAGGTTATGACCTTGATGACATCGAAAAATCGATCAAATGCCACAATTGTGTCGAATAGCATAAATAATGACTCTGGTACTTTGAGCACATCCTTCATGGGTCTTTCAGTCTTGGGTTCAAAGTACCGCACACAATCATATCCCACGTATCCAATTGCTCCTCCGGTCAAGGGAGGTAATGCTAAGCCTGGAACTTGTGCAACTCGACTCTTTGACAGCTCTGCTTCCAGCTCTGGTAGCGGATCTACTTGGGGACCATGTCCTTCTCCAGTCTTAAGTAGCTTTCTGGGACCTGCACCCACGAAGCTGTATCTTCCAACTTGTTCGGTTGCTGCGCTCTCGAAAAGGAAGGACAATTCAGATTTTGAATGTGCTGAGATCTTAAGGTATGCGGCGGATGGGGTAACTAAGTCGGAGGGGATTGTTGCGAAGATTGGAACCAGATTTGGAGCATTTGGCTGGCCATATGACTTTGCTAGTACGCTTTGAACGGTGTCCAGCGAGGGTTGAAGATCCTCCTAAGAAATTGTAAGCTTTTTAATCGAGGTTTGAGTCATTGAAGCTTCATACTCCCGCAGCCATTGTAGCCACTTTTCGAGGAATAGGATAGGGTAAAGTATTGCAATATATTCAATCGATGGCAGGGCTTGGCAAAGCAGAAGCGAGGATGTCGTAGGTTATGATATAAGTCACTGGGTGAGTTGCTCAGTATGTTACGTTCATCTAGAAATGTTACGAATAAAGGCTGAAGGCGGTGAAATCGGCAGAATACTTAGTGGGAATTACCCCTGGTAGCCTTGGCACCACCACGAGACTTCCCTTAGGATTTCTTGACAACACCACTTTGATGCACTATCAGACGTACGAAGATTTCCAAATATCTTGGGACCTACATATTTCACAACACCTGGATCACTGATCAATTCAAGAGATGAGTTATTCTTGATTGCCACGAAAATACCGCTAGACACGTCCGCGTAATTTCGCGTTGCTCGCAACTTATACTTTCTACGAAGACTTGTTTCTTACGAAAATGAGTCTGAACTACGTAGGGTTTCATAGGCAGTTTTCTTCTCCATCATCCACAATATCCCTGAGATCTCCTCGAACTTCAGATGAAACTTTGAATGAAGATCTCACACAAGATAACAAGGATGTTCTAGTCGAAAGACTCAATGATTTGGTACTTCGTCTCTCGAAGGATAGCTCTGTCGAAGACAGCACTGTTTCAGCGATCCATACCAGCGTTGACCAGATAGAACTTCTATTGAAGAACAGAGAGAAAGGAATGCACAAGAAGTCCCTCTCACTCGGAAGTGTAATCAGTTCTCCTAAGAGTGGAGACGATACCCTCTGGGCACCACTTACACCAACGCGGAATGGCAGGATGCATTTTCCAGAATCACCCAGATCACCTCTTATTACCCGTGAAGCAGCAATGACTACAGAGCGTGCAGTCGAAGTCGCGAAGGCAGCTGAGCTATTGGCTACGAAACTGTCAGAGACTATTGCAGAACTTCAAATCAGAAAGGAGGAATCAGATGTGAGTTTCTTTGAGCATAACTCCTTTTCCCTCACTTCCATCTTATATACAAATTTTGAGTCCCTTCGCGATTCGTGGCTAATTTATTACAGCACATCCATGATTTATTGATTACGAGAGTGGAAATGGCTGCAGAAAGAATTCTCGTTCTGGAATATCGGGTTAAAGAGATGTATGTATTCAGAATTTCCTCCAAGACGCATACTTACATCAGGCAGGGAGGAAGATTTTGATGCAAATCAATCAGAACTTAAATTTCTTCGGATTCAGCTTCAAGCTATCCAAGCGCAGTGTTCGCAATACAATACTCAACACGTTGATCCGGAACTATCGCAAAGTATTATGAGTTGGAAGGTTGATTGGGAAGATATCGACAGACGGTCGAAAGCTAGGAGGAAAAAATGTCGTTCTTCAAGTGACTTCACAGATATGCATGGACGAGTGGATGAGACCTCAAATGATGTGGAATTCGGATGATATGGACGTTGGATATATGGGATGTCAAGTTTGGATGTGAGAGTAATGCCATAGCGTGTACCTGTAAACATTACAAATTAAGATACTGCTGTCAATTTATTGCAGGAATTGAATATCGTACAGTCTAGAACTTAAGAAGTCGATTTCGAGCGACTCGAATATCTCCCAATCAGTCCCACGACAGTAAAGCTACTTGCTAACCCTGGATGACCGCTTGCGACGCTCAAGTGCAGAATGAAGTACAGTATCCCAAAGCCTTGCATTGTGTGCAAACCAGACAAACTTGTTATTGAACTTTGTCTATACCCCACCTTAGTAATAAATTAACCTTCAATTGGCCAGTTTGCACGTGAGCGGGAGCTAAGCTTAGCGTTCAATTTTTTTTTTCTTGATCTATATAGCTCGAGCTCCTCGCCTTTTTTTTTTTTTCCCTTTCTTCTTTAGCTCTCTTTGCCTATTGGCTTAGATCAAGTGTAGTATCTGTTCTTTTCAGTTTAATCTCTGAAATTCCACGACAGTGGAAACATTGATTATACTTATTTTTGTCTCCGGGGACTTGACCTCCTGGCTTGCCAGTGTCTCGACCCACTGTGTCACTGGTATTACACTGCCTCCAGTCGACGCGAACATTCATTTTTCATTGCGGATTTAGGCTTGCCTGAATCGTGAAGAAGAAGACATCATCAAACTGAGTCTTGAGCTTGAAGAGTGTTAGTTGGTTGTGCTTGATTATGGGATGAAGCATGTCTGGACTGCATTGAGTGCGGTGTGGAACTCGAAGTAACGGCATTAGCAGTATTGTGAAGGTGAAGATTTGAAACGCGGCGACAATGAGACTCTGCAGCGTGTCCGTGATGGTAAAAAACTTCTCCATCTGTATAAGAACCTGGCATCCATCAAATTTGATTCATAATAGCATATTTGTATCGAGCGCATGTCTCATAATCCCGTGAAATCTTATCTCCAAAATGGCAAAACCCCTCGAATAAACTATCCTGCCGTGCTTGTATCTTCATACTTTGCGTTTGTTGTGTTTCGATGCTCCGGCTTTCGCGAAAATATTTGTGTGCGGCCTTGTAGAATAAACCTCATCTCGCACCCAAAACATTGTAGTCATGGCGAACCCGAGTATGGTTGATCCAAAGATCTTCGAAAGTCTTCAAACGAAAATCGATGAAGATGCTGAAGCAAGAGAGCAGATCCGTGCCATTCTCCAAACCCTCGAGAGACAGGGCAAAACAACCCAGTCAGTCCTCTCTCGAGTTCATTCCACACCAGCAGCTCATCGTAGGTCCTTCCCAGTGCAAATGAGCCTCACTGACCAAAGCCAGTCTCACCTGTCATCTCGTCCGCAGAGAAATCCATCATAGATGAGATTGCAAGCGTCAAAAGTCTCGCTGAGATTGCCTCGAAATCCCCATATTACAAGTACTTACGCTCCCCACCCATGTCTAGGGGTTGCTGACACCTTCAAGATACAATGGCATGTGGAGTCGAGATGTTCAGAATGTGATCTTCGCCATTCTATTCTGCGGCTGGCTTGGCGGCATGGGGACATCGGACGCAGGCAAACTTCTTACGATCGAGGAGGTCGGAAAAGTTCTAGATGGTACCTATGTTGGAGTCATTACTACAAGACCAGGGCTGACAGTACGCAGTTCCTGTCAATCTCAAGGACCAAGATGCTTTCCATATCTCTATCGAGGAGTACCTGCAGGCTCTGATCACCCTGATTGAAGAGCTCGCCCGTCTTGCTATCAATTCCGTCACCCTAGGGGACTACCAACAACCTCTACAGATCAGCCAATTCGTTAAGGACCTTCACGCCGGCTTTCAGATCTTGAATCTCAAGAACGATTCCCTTAGACGCAGAAGCGATAGCATCAAATATAATGTGAAGAAGATCGAGGATATCGTGTATGATCTTTCACTCCGGAACCTTATCCCCAAGGCAGAGGCGCCGTCATCTTGAGGAAATAGGATTATCTACGTATTGCTGGAAATGCTTTGGAAAGGAGCTGGAGGCTCGTAGGATCGCGAGAGGCGGACTAAAAGACTGATGTTTTCATTGCCTTGTAAATGCCATAGCCCTGCCAAAAAAAAAACTGGAGTCCTTGCATTTTTCAGTACCCAACGCCTAGTGAAAGTGATGCTTGACTTTGTAGAGGGCCTTATGTTTTCTCTCAAATGAAACTCTTATTCTTGCACCATCCTCTACCAGTCTTTTTAGGCTACATAATTGCTGTGTCCCCTGTGAAGCTAGCGCGTCCAAGCCGAGTTTCCAGGACAAGGCAAACCGGGGTTAGAAAAAACAGTTCGAGGTAGCTGTGTATCTTCATTTCAAAGATGCCTCTCATCGACCCGGTCACCATGGCATCTACTGATCAAGCCTCCGTAAAATCACAATCAGTTGAGCTTCTTCCAACAGATCTCGCGCGAATTTTCACAAACGTCCATCCGGTGCTTCTCCTTTCCGCATATTACCTACGATTCCCAGCATTGATTGCAGATCCGATCACCACTCTCCTGCAATCACTTCCAATACTTGTAGTTCTGCAGATAGCTTATGCCACTCTCTGCCTGCCACCCACTGGATCGGGAACGAGCTCAAAGCCGTCCAAGAAATCGAAACTAGGTGTCAAGAAAGCTGACACTTCTCCTTCGAAAGCAATTGTAAGTTCCAAAGTCTGCCAGACTCAGTAACTTCAAGCTAACAAAATTAA
Organism: Hyphodiscus hymeniophilus; assembly: GCA_016508695.1. NCBI lineage: Eukaryota > Fungi > Ascomycota > Leotiomycetes > Helotiales > Hyphodiscaceae > Hyphodiscus > Hyphodiscus hymeniophilus. The sequence continues at coordinate 870,350 of VNKQ01000016.1, read as the reverse complement.
ACAGACTGTGTTCTTCGCCCTCATTCTATCCGTCTTCTCCGTACCCGTTCTAGCAGGGTTACAAGTCCTCTTCGGGGCTCCCATTACGACGCATATCCCACAAACCCTCCTCAGCTCCTCTCACCTGGCTCTATTGGGTGTCTTTCCTTTGGCATATGTGCATGGATCTGATGGATCGAAGTGGAGGGAAATACTCTCGGTGTACAGCCCTATTGATGAGGTCTTTGGAGGGTCTTTGGGATGTTTCTTAGGAGCTTGGCTTGGAGCTGTACCGATACCTCTGGATTGGGATAGGGAGTGGCAGAAATGGCCTATCACGATTGTCACCGGTGCTTATGCTGGATACGCAGTGGGAAAGCTTGCTGGGACGTGGTTGTTGAAGGGAAAGAGGATTGAATTTGATTGAGATGGACACTTCTGAATGACACCTATCTATGAAGCATGCCTTTGGTCAATGGGTCCGTTGCAAGCTTGCCCCTATCTCCCATCGTATTCCCCAAGGTTGTCTCCATGTCTTAGTCTTTCACGACCTGCAATATAGCGCTCGTTCCAAGATTATGAAATGGCATTTCAACGCTCGTCAGTGTTACGGTGGAGTATGATACCACGAGCAAGGGGATCCTACAGCAATTATGACAAGCTGGAGACACGAATAGTCATCATGACAGACCTCCATCGCGGTCTAACAACGCTCGCTAAAGAGACCAGTTGCTACTCAGCTATGCAAACCTTCTTTGAGTTTGATAGAGAGAAGAAGCGCTGACCCCCGCTTGTGAAATATGCATTTCGGGCTTGGAGTACAACCTCGGTCGTTCAATTGGCCTGAAAGAACTATTTTGCGTTCACACAACTTCTCCCTGCACACAGCCTCCTTTGAGCGACTTCAATTCATCGAATGCTTGTCTTCATTAAACGATTCCTATTCTCGTAGCAACCCCAAGCCTTCGCTCAAAGTATCAATGACAGCAAGTATGCGGATGTATCTCTAATCCTGGCGGTACTGGGGGGAACGGATGCTGGTGTTGACAAAGTTCATGTTTTAGGAAAGGTCATCGATTAGAAAAGCCCCCAAGCATAAACTTGTCCCATGGTACTATTTAGCCATTTCCATCCAAACATGACCGGTCCTCTGCAATCGGTGAAGATCGCCGCCCATGAAATGGTCAGCTTCTCGTATGTGAGTCTCTGTCCTGACTTCTGACTGATCATCGTCCCATCGCACAAAACCAAGTGGACACATGCCTGAAGTACGACCAAAATACTTTCCCAAAAGCCAAGCACTGCCAAGTCAGGCCTCTTTCTACGAATAGCATGTTCCTCGTTTGACGGCAGGGGGCTAAACTTTGTAATATGCGAGACTGATTGGCCGACCCCGTACTTACCTCGGCCCAAGGGTGATTTTATAATCTACCCCGGATTCCTCGACTCCAATGTTCGGCATTGTTGTTTTCTTCTCTTCTTCTTCGCTATAGTCTTTAGATTCCTTACTTTCGCAATCAATACACTCGTCGACGTCTAATTTGGTGTCTATACCCGAGTTATTTAATACAAATGCCTCACCACACACTCACCCGCGAGGAAGTCGCAAAAAACAACAGCGATGAAAGTCTCTGGCTTGTGATTGACAGCAAAGTCTATGATGTGACCGAATTCGTCGATGCTCACCCCGGCGGCGAGTCAGTCCTAAAACAAGTCGCTGGAACCGATGCCACAGAAGCCTTCTACAACCTTCATCGACAAGAAGTGCTGCAGAAATACTCGAACCTCTGTATAGGTACTCTCGAAGGCGAGAAATCCCAGGTCATCGAACAGAACCCTGGCGATCTCAGCGTCGTCCCGTACGGCGAGCCAACATGGCTCACACCTCAATTCAAGAGCCCTTACTACAACGAGAGTCACCGAAGATTACAAAAAGCAATGCGGATATTCACGGACAAATATGTTACTCCGGTAGCACAGGAATGTGAGAAATCTGGGAAGACTATTCCTCAGGACCTCATCGATAGAATGTCGAAGGCTGGGATTTTACACATGCGACTAGGCCCTGGGAAGCACCTTCATGGGGTTGAACTGCTGGACGGAGCTGTCAAAGGTGAAGATTTCGACTACTTCCACGACATGATTGTCGGGCAAGAAATGGTTAGGGCAAATGCACGGGGTTTTCAAGATGGAAATATGGCCGGCATGACAATATCTCTGACTGCTGTTTTGCAATTTGCAAACGACGAGGCATGGAAGAACAAGATCGCCAAGGAAGTCTTCAGCGGCGAAAAGAAGATCTGTCTTGCTATTACAGAAGCCTTTGCTGGATCCGATGTTGCTGGAATACGCACCACTGCGGAGAAGACACCAGATGGGAAGCACTACATTGTTAATGGGACCAAGAAATGGATTACCAATGGTGTCTTCTGCGATTACTTTGTCACCGGAGTGAAGACAGATAAGGGGTTAAGTGTTGTGCTCATTGAGAGGGGAGAGGGTGTCGAGACTACTCCGATTAAGACCTCCTATTCTCCGACAGCTGGAACCGCATATATCACTTTCGACAACGTTAAGGTTCCAGTGGAGAATCTGCTTGGCGTCGAGAACAAGGGAATCCATGTCATCTTGTCGAATTTCAACCACGAAAGATGGATGATGTCCAGTCAGTTATTTTGACTCCGTGCTCATGCGTATGCTGATAAGTTCCATAGGTGGTGTCACTCGAATGATGAGAATTGTGACAGAGGAGTGTATTAAATGGAGTAACCAAAGGATCGTCTTTGGAAAGAAGCTCATTGAACAACCAGTGATCCGTCAAAAGTAGGGATGAAGACTTTCCGACTTGATTGCGTTAGCTAAACTTTCTAGGCTTGCAAAAATGATCGCTCACTGCGAAGCCAACCAAGCTTGGCTCGAGAATATTACGTATCAAATGACATTGATGCCATATAAGCAACAATCAACCCATCTTGCTGGGCCTATCGGTCTCCTGAAGATGTTCGCTACACGTTCGGCGCACGAATGTGCTGATGAGGCGGTCCAAATCTTTGGCGGTAGAGCATTGACACAGTCTGGAATGGGAAGAACTATTGAAATGTTCCACAGAACGTAAGTATTTCATGCTTGTACTCGTACATATCTCGCTAACGCTATTCCTCTAGGTACAAATTTGATGCTATTTTGGGAGGAGCAGAGGAAGTCCTTGGTGACTTAGGTGTAAGGCAAGCTATTAAGAACATGCCGAAGAGCATGCTGTAATATAAAAACGATCATTGGCCGTGGGCCTATAAACCTGTGGCCTGGCCATGGCACAGGCTATTGAGAACTTCAAGAGCAAACAACTATATTTCGAACTATAACTTCGTCAAACCTAATCGTCGAACTACCTTAACTTCTTTTGTCCATATTTCACACCCATTCCGAAATGACATTACAAGCGGCGCCCTTGTAGCATACGTGGTGTTAATCCTGATAGTAATAGTCGGAAGTGAACAAACCCCTCACCGGCCTCTCTTATCGGACCCCCAAACCGTAACGTGATTTCCACAAAGGGAGTAAGATTCGTAGAGATATTCAAAAGAGTAAATAGAGTAGCTTGTCCTTTCTGATCATTCATATTTCCTAGGCAGTTTTTCTTGGTGTAGGTTTAGTCTAGGCGAATCCCAGTTCATCATTGACCAAACCAAGCTCTTTTCTTTCATATTCCCCCACCTTTACACCAAAAAATGTCTAGAGTCCGCGACCTCGTATGGCCCTCTCGTATGCCCGATGATGAATGGGACGAAGTTTCGCAGGGCATACCTGCGAAAGGTGAGCCCTTCATCAACAAGTATCTGCTCGGTCGTGACGCCTTAATAGACCAAGAAAAGAAGCAGAGAAGTGGTACTACAAGCATTCTCCCCTTTCAAACCCCCACTAACACCTTCTCTTCAGACCACGCATTCCGACAATCCCTCTCACCTCTAGCCAAAGAAGCTTGCTCGATAGTCGATCAAATCCGAGATGAAGAACAGCGCACAATATGGACCGCCGAGTTCGAGGACTGCCTCGCGCAGAAGACGGGTGCCAATGTATACCCGGGTATGATGTTTAGCCTGGCGAAGAAACGCATGGAAACTACAAAGCTGTGGCAGATTATTCGGAAGATGCCTAAGGGTGCCCTGCTTCATGCTCATATGGATGCTATGGTGGACTTCGATTACCTGTTTGATATCCTGCTGGCTACGCCGGGGATGCATATATTTTGCAATAAGAGCTTGTCGAGTCCACAAGCTCTTGAGGCGGCAGCGGTGAAATTCAGATTCTACAAGTCTGAGAAAGGTAATTCTTGGCTGATCTGATTGCTACATTTTGCTTACGATTATGGGTAGTTGAGGGTTCGATTTGGAGCGCTGATTACGTGTCGGGTACTCCTATTCTTCTCACCAAATCCGCTGATGAATTCCTCAATGGTGGAAGAAAAGGCTTCTTAGCTTGGCTCAAAGATCGCTGCACTATCACAAACACTGAATCCATCGAGCATCACCACGGTGTCGACGCTGTCTGGAGAAAGTTCTCATCAGTGTTTACCATCCTCAACACCATCATATTCTACGAGCCTATTTTCAAGCTCTTCATGAGGCGTATGATGCAACAGTTGCTTGCGGATGGCGTCAAATGGGTGGACCTCAGACTCGCTTTTACGTTCTTCTTTTACAGAGAAGGGCAAGAGACTGCCGAGGAAACTTATGATTATATGTTCAAAGTGTTCGGAGAGGAGATTGAAAAGTTCAAGGCTTCAGAAGAAGGCAAGGATTTTTGGGGAGCAAGAATGATTTGGACTGGAATCCGAGTTCTTGACACGAGAAAGATCGTGGAGGACATGGACGCCTGCATTGCTATCAAGATGGCGTATCCCCATCTGATCTCAGGCTACGATTTAGTAGGCCAAGAAGATGGCGGCCGTCCTCTTAAGGACCTCCTTCCAGAACTCTTCTGGTTCCGCAAGCAGTGCGCCCAGGAGGGCATCGATATCCCTTTCTTTTTCCATGCTGGAGAATGTCTCGGCGACGGCAGCGATACAGATCAAAATCTCTTCGATGCGGTGCTTCTCGGCACTCGAAGAATCGGGCATGGCTTCTCCCTCTATAAGCACCCTCTCCTCATCGATATGGTCAAGGAAAAAAAAATCCTTGTCGAGAGCTGTCCCATCTCCAATGAAGTCCTGCGATTGTGTGCATCTGTCATGTCGCATCCTTTGCCCGCCTTGCTTGCTCGAGGTGTCTCTTGCTCTCTCTGCAATGATGATCCAGCGATTCTCGGACAAGACACAGCAGGTATGACGCATGATTTCTGGCAAGCTCTTCAAGGCTGGGACAACCTTGGTCTTGCGGGTTTGGGACATCTCGCTGAGAATAGCGTCAGATGGGCTGCATTTGAAGATCAGTCGCAGACTGACTGGGTCCATGACATCAAGCAGGCTACTCTTGGGAATCATGTTAGAGCTGAAAAGATGAAACAATGGTCTATTGAGTGGGAGCAGTTCTGCTTGTGGATTGTGACGGAATTTGGGGATGATGGCGAAGCTGTCAAGAAGATACGCGAGGAATCTGTGTATGATGCTCAGGATTAAGATTCTTTTGTGGTGTTTGGAGGCAATGGGAATATCATCGCACCCTTAACGGTCGATCTGGCGTGTGGCATTTTGGGGGCTACAAAAGTCCAAACTTCAACGTTAGAATTTGAGCGGAGGAGAATTGCTTGATTGCTGGTTTGTACCTGACCTGTGCATGTTTGTGCATACCTAGGTACTTTCCACACGAACTCAAGGGTAGTCTGAAAGTACCATGAGCTGGCAAGTGGAATATGACACACTCAAAATGAATTCACATATTATGGACAATCTGCATTCTTTCTCAAATAGTTAATTTATATTTATTGCTCCCGTGCATGTGACTGTTTACATGCTGCCGGAGGTGGGGCAGAAGGCTTATCACGATAGGGAAAGAAAGGCAACACACTTGCACAACATTACTCGCTCACTCGCTGATGCGAACCTGGGGGGCAAATCTCAACGGTGAATCGAATGGGGTCTCCCACTTAGGCTTCTTACATTGATACTGACATGGGCACGAATAAGAATGATACGCGCCAAACAAGAATGATTACCTGGCTCAAGCCGCTCACGAGGCCTGAGTGATCAGGAGGAGCCGCAGTTCCTGAGACAGAACGGCGCAGTTTTGGGCTTTATTGACAAGATCAGGGGACCAACTTAAGTCTGAAGGCTCTTCAGGACCTTGCCATCGTCTGAAGCCACCATGGCTTCTCTTTTTCAGAGATACTTTCAAGCCTCCTCTATGCCGAAACGACTCTTGCAGTATGCACTTTCACGGCTCGAGATCCTCGATACCGATGCTCTCGATCTGGAGAATCTAGATATTGCATGGGGAAAGAACAGTGTGTTTGAGTTCAAGGACGTGGGACTGCGGTTGAGGGTGGGTTACTGTCCCTCATTTGCAAGAATATTGTACGACTGCTAACATAAACATGCTTTTAGAAACTCGAGACTCTCCTTCAACTACCTAACTCATTTGAAATACTCAGAGCCCGAGTGCTGCTCCTTCGGTTGACCATACCAGTCGATATCTACAGTAGTCCAATAGTGGTGGAAGTTGATGGAGTAGAAGCTCATTTACGAATTAAACCACAGCCAGAGAAGGGCACAACCTCAACATCACATACCAATCATGATCGGAAACGGGGACAAGCATATTCCAGAACCTCTAGCTCTACTCAAGTCCACACAAAGGGTCGTCATGCGAGGAGGGCATCGAACTTCGAGGACGACTTAGACCCCGCCATTCCCACAGCTGCCGACCTCGCCGAATCTTTCTTGCAGGCAGAGCCTGTAGAAGAGAAGGCAGAGTTAGAAGCGGCGATATTGTCAGAAACCCAGGAACTTGGCAACTCTGTGTTGAGTGATGACGGAGAAATTCCAGTGGGAACCGGGGCTGGGCTTGGCCTTCCCGGGTTTGTGGCCAGCTTCCTACAGGCAATTGTTGATCGCCTGCAAGTCAGGATAAACGGAGTCATAATCAACTTGGATATTGATATACCAAACGAAAGCCCTCGATCTACAGCAACACATCCTTCAGATCCAGTCACGGTGCAGCTGAAGGTCGACAACGTAGACATTGAAGGGGTTACGCATGAGGTGGACAAAGTGTCTAGTCCGGCAAATGAGCAGCCCAGAAATATATACAAGAAAGGCAAACGTCTGATTTGCCTCAGTAAAATTCGCGGAGCGCTCATATCTGAAGCCAACCTATTCTCCAGCCTAGCCCGGTCCTCCGCCTTATCTTCGCCCTCAGCCGCTTACTCGGACGTCTTTGATGAGAGAAAGCCACAGAAATCGTATGCAAGTACACAGGGAAGTACGTCCAGATCTTCGGATGGCGCTTCTTCCCCTGAAGAGGTATCGACTACTTCATCGCGCAGACCATCGGCCATATCTTTGCAAAAAGGTTCTGTTGGCCATCGATCCTTACATGCCTCTACAATTGCTAGCGATGGTGGTCGATTTGAGGATGCCCCAGAGGATGAAAATAGCCGGAGTTTGTCTGGCAGTTTGACAGGGGATTCCTACAGTGAGGGCGGGGATAGCATCTTTCAAAACTCGGCATTCTTGGACCAGGTCACAGAAAGTCAATATTCCGAGGATGGAGAAAGCCTTGGCGGTGGATCTCCATCTCGATCCTTTGCCAAAGATGCACCGCCTGGCCCGACTCCGAAGTCCGCCCTATCCACACCAAGAGCCTCGATGCATCTCCCTCCAACACCAGACCGAGATACTAGGTTTGATATTGATTCTGGAGAGGAACGCGGATCTGAACCTATGTTGCAATCGACTATTCTTCCTAGTCGGCAACACCATAAGTTCTCCCGAGGTCGAGTATCACATTCGCAACCAACGCTTTCGAGCCCTGCCCGCCCTGCAGCCGCTCTAAGTGCTACCCACGAGATAGGTGATGCTGTGGAAAGTGGCGAAGAGGACGACACGATCACACCGCTGGGTGAAGATCTTGCCGAATCGCAGTTATTCAGTCACGAGGACGCGGAAAGTATGTACATGAGTGCAGTCTCTCATGGCTCGTCTGGAAACATGCCCGGTGGCTGGGCTGGGAGCGATGGACCATCATCTCCACCAGTAAGCCCAACGGCCACAGAGACGAAGCAAGAAACATTGGATAACCTTGAGCATGCTCGAAGTAACGTTTCGATTCCGAGTGCAGCGGAAGAACATTCAAGTGCCCCATCTTCTCCGTCAGTGTCGCACCACCCCCATCGGTCAAGGAGAGTATCGTCATCATCGCCAGTGAAAAGACAGCGAGTTCCAGCTATGCCGCATATAGCAAGCAGCGTATCAGAACCGTCTACGGCCTCTTCTGATGAATACGCCAAAATGACGAAGGAGATATTTCATCTCGATCAGATGTCCATTTATGTCCCTGGAATGAATCCCGAACCGTCTGTAGACTCGCCTGATATACCTCTTGGAAGTACCATGTTTAGTAGTACTTTTGATGGCAATGATCCTTCACGTTCTACATCAGTAAATGTGCCGGGTGCGTTCTCCGCCCATCTTCCAAGCAGTTCACAGCGACGGACGGCTTCGGTTGTGCAACGCGCTGTGAACCCGGAGCCTGTTGAGAAAAATGAAGTCGATCTTGCTATCGAGGTGGACGTAGGCGAAGTGATGACTCAATTTGATATATCTGTTGGCCGACTTATCTTCAAGCTCATCCAGAGAGTCAAGGAAGCCCTGAAGCAGGACGCAGTATCATCGGAGTCGAAGAAGTCAGATGAGGCGCCAACCGGGATGAATTTTAAAATCACTGCTCAACAAATTTCCTTAAAATTCCTCGAAAGGCTTGAGGGGATTTCGGGCCCTGCTCATATTGCTTATGATGGAGGTCAAGTAGTACCACCTCCAGAGTCAGATGTTCTCCTGAGAACCAAACTCAGTGGCCTCCAGGTTGATACCCGCACTGCGAGTGTGGCAACCGAAACTATTGTGAAATTGAAAAAATTCGTTTTTGGCTACGCTCTGGAGAACATTTTGTCCTTTGATGCAAACCTTCAAATGCGGGCCTCTGTTCGAGACTTAAAAGCCTCGGATGGTGTTGACGTTATTCTCAAGATCATCAATACGGCCGAGGCAACTAGATACGATATCAGCACGTTACCAATGCATGTTTCGATAGACCTTCAGAAGCTTGACGACACTTTCAGTTGGTTTGGTGGCTTGAGTAGCGTCTTGAACATGGGCAGTTCGATGGCATCTAATGCAACTATCACCGGCCACAGTCCCAGCAAATCAAAGCCTCGGGGAGTACGATTTGAGAGTCCTATCAAGCCTAACGACAGATCACTTGCTGCCCAGAATAAAGCCGACGTCAGAATCGGCGGCTTTGTTTTGGATTTGATAGGAACCGAATGCAGCGTTGGTGTAGAAACTTCATCTATCAAAGTCGTTAGTCGAGACGAAGGTATAGGAGTTGCTGTTCATAAAATCATGCTGTCCGGGCCACATCTTAAACTTTTGAATGAAGATCCGGCAATCACTGTGGATGTGACGGGCACCCGCATCGAGTATCTTCCAACTCCAAAGGACGTTGATTTGGATCGTCTTCTGTCACTCATCACGCCCTCGAAAGCGAAATACGATCAAGATGATGACATTCTACTTGATATGCTTCTACGGCAGAGAAAGCAAGGCGCTGTCTTAAGACTCACAGTCGACGATTTCCAGACTCGTATAGAAAGATTGGATAAGTTGAGCTACCTACCCGAACTCGGCGAGGAGGTAGCGAGATTATCAACAGTTGCCAAGTATCTTCCCGACGATGAACGCCCTGGATTGCTATCCTTGATAACTGTACGAAAAGTCCATGGGTATATTGACGTCAATCCCACTGTGGGTATTCTGAAGGTTGCCATGAGGGATCTCGAAGTCGCACAAATTACACTGCCAGCACTTGTGGCATTCAGTATTGGAACAGTGACAGCCCATCGAAACGTCTCAGAGGAACTCATCGGCTCGGCGACTGATCCAGAACAACGCGAACTCAGATCTCGCTCCCCAGTAATCATGGCACGGATGATTGGCGATGAGATGGAGCCGGTTGTGAAAATCAAACTGTGGAATCTCAAACTGGAGTATCGTGTCCCTACGCTCATGGTTCTTCTTGGGTTAGCTGAAAGTGCGTCGCCTCAGGATGTCTCAGCCAGTCTATCCGCATCAGTAGCAACACTCACCGATCTTGCTCGGGGCCCTGCTCAAAGAGGTGGCTCCAAGGCGACCATCCGAGCTGAGAAGTCGGGAAGCCCGCATTCGAAACCAATGATCATCGACGTTGTACTTCGAGACTGCATTCTAGGTCTTAACCCTTTGGAACTCCCCTCCAAAATCCTCGTGGTTCTTACGGAGACTCATCTGGCAGCTGTGTTGTCCAAAGACCAAAAAGCCACTCTTAGTGCTGAAATGGGCAAGGGCTCTATATTGGTCATTGACAACGTCGCAAACATCCTCTCTGGGGATGCAGCTGTAAGGCCTAAACGTCAATCCTTTGATGGAGGTAGTACTCAAGTTGCAGACCTCTGCCTAACGGGCTTTGTCTCTGTGAGCTACATTTCTTCTGCTAGAGCCGTTGTCAACGCTTACATCGGTGATGATGGAGAAAAAGCTATTGATGTGGAACTTCGTGACGACCTTTTTGTTCTTGAATCATGTGCCGATTCTACTCAGACATTGGTCTTGACTCTCAACGCCCTTACGCCCCCAACACCTCCTAGTAAGGAGACCAAGTATCGAACTAAGGTTATACCTGTGCAAGATCTTCTGGCCTCACTTTCTGGAGATGCCTTTGGGACCGCAGAAGGAGACTACAATTTCGACGACGATTTCGCCATAACGGAAAGTGGAGACATACCAGAAGGCGAGGAACCGGATGAGTTCGACATGGATTCGCATTATTACCAAAACCCAGGCGAGCAGTACAATGAGACGATCTTTGACGATGGAAGTGGCTCCGCTACTTCGACCCAGCTAAGCACCAGAGACACTCAAGATGGTGTTCTTTTAGACAGCTTTGTAGGGCCCACCACAGCCGAAGAGGACAACGATGCGGAGCCTCTCGAGTTTCAGGATAACCATTTTGGCACGGGGTCGATCGTGGATGGCACAGCACACAGATGGAACTCGTCCAAGAATACATACGATACGTCCAACGCTTACAAAGTCAAAAAGAGTCCTTTGAAGGTCGCTGTTCGGGACGTGCACATAATCTGGAATCTTTTTGATGGATACGACTGGCAGCATACTCGAGACACGATTACCAAAGCTGTCCAGGACGTTGAGTCGAAGGCACTCGAGAAGCGTGCTCGAAACGAGAGACGGCCGGCATTTGAGCAGGATATCGAAGACGAGGAAACCGTCATTGGCGATTTTCTTTTCAACTCGATCTATATTGGCATACCAGCAAATCGAGATCCTCGTGAACTCGCAGCCGCCATCAATCAAGGACTGAATGACGATGCTACTGAGACTGAATCCATTGCAACTACGTCCTTGTCGTCATCGCCAAGTAGGCCTGGAGTATCGCGTAGACCCAAAACGAAGAGGCTGCATCTGAATCGAAGTAAGCACCACAAGATCACATTTGAGATGAAGGGTGTTTCGGTTGATCTGGTGGCCTTTCCCCCTGACAGTGGCGAGACTCAGAGCTCAGTGGATGTCCGAGTGCATGACCTCGAAATATTCGATCATGTGCCAACATCGACCTGGAGAAAGTTTGCCACTTACATGCAGGATGCTGGAATTAGAGAAACAGGCAGTAGTATGATCCATATCGAAATTCTTAACGTCAAGCCTGTTCCGGAACTCGCAGCGTCTGAACTGGTGCTCAAGGCGACCATTCTTCCTCTTCGACTTCACGTTGACCAAGACGCGCTGGACTTCATTACACGGTTCTTCGAATTCAAGGATGACTCGGCGCCTACAAACCCTACTCCTGGTGATCTCCCATTCCTCCAGAGAGTAGAAGTAAATTCTGTGCAAGTCAAACTGGATTTCAAGCCCAAACGAGTTGACTATGCAGGACTTCGCTCTGGTCACACGACAGAGTTCATGAACTTTTTGATTCTGGACGAGGCAGATATGGTGCTACGACATACGATCATCTACGGCATTTCGGGATTCGACAAACTAGGCAAGTGCCTCAACGACATTTGGATGCCCGAGATCAAGCGGAACCAACTTCCGGGTATTTTGGCTGGTCTCGCACCTGTGCGATCTATTGTGAACGTTGGAGGCGGCTTGCGGCAGCTGGTTGTTGTTCCATATCGCGAGTACCAAAAAGACCGTCGCATCGCACGTAGTCTGTCGAAAGGCGCCGCAGTATTTGCTAAGACGACTGGTACGGAGCTGGTCAAGCTGGGTGCGAAGGTCGCGATCGGTGTACAGACCATTCTTCAAGGGGCGGAGGGGTTCCTCGGTCCAGAAGTCGAAGCACAAATGGGCGAGGGGGAGGAAGAGGATGAAGAGACCAAGCAGATCAGTCTCTATGCCAATCAACCTGTTGGTGTCCTCCAAGGTCTCAGAGGAGGCTACGATGGTCTGCAACGAGATCTCATTCTGGCTCGCGACGCTATTATCGCTGTGCCGGGGGAGGCTATGGAGAGTGGAACGGCAGCAGGAGTTGTACGAGCGGTGCGCAAGCATGCCCCGACGGTGATATTGAGACCTGCAATCGGGGTTGCAAAGGCTGGAGGGCAGATCTTGATGGGTGCGACAAATTCGTTGGACCCGGTGAATCTACAGCGAGCTGACGCGGTAAGTTATTCTTCCGACCACTTGAGGCTGTTACTGATGTTCTCTAGAAATATAAACGGCATTGAGGTATTGGAGCATAGCGAATGTTTGCATGGAAGATTAGAGCGAGTTCTGTTGCATTTCCCGGCGTTATTTTTGTGTAGCAGATTCCGTTACCAAGGGAGGTGGCACGGGCATCATGAGGAAAGCAATCGGGCACGAATCTGTTTGTGGTAAGATCAATAAGAAATTGAAGAGGCATCACCACGAGAGGCTGGACATATTTCGATCTTGCCATGGCTACTGTTAATGAACTTGGAACAATCGCTATATCCGTACCACTGAGACTGAACTTTAGACGATGAGACTTCTTGGAAGATCAGAACAGAAGACGATGGATCCCCACGAATCGACATTTTTCTTCTTCTTGTCCGTCTCCAAGAAAACCCCTCTATCCGAAAACATTACCACACTAAACGAGCGCGAGATATATCTCGCGCCACTAGCTCTTTACTCTCTTTACATGACCAAAGTCCCGTACAGCCTTCTCTTCTCTCACTCGTTAGCCTCGTCGCCAGGTGAAGCGAATCAACCTCGGGGAAACCTCCAAACGCAGGCTCCCTTGGGGAACAGGTCAGAAGAGTCGAGTAGGTCAAGTCGAGTCAGGACATTGGGTATGTGGATGTGGCAAAGTATACCGAGTACAGTAATGTCAGTCAGTAAGTATGGTGCTCTCTGGACACATGGTCTCTGCAGCGTTGGACCACGTGTGGCAAGCGGAGCGGATGCCTGCAGGATGCCTGCTGCTTGCTGCTTGCTGCACTTCGGATCGCATGCAGGGACGCGGATTGGGATGGATAGTGAGATGGGGGATTGGTGGCTGGGGGGTTGTTCTTCGTTCTTGTTCCTTCCGGTCTGGAGCCAAAGCGGCATATCCATAATATCATATCCATAATATCTACTGTAATAAGGAGGTAAGGTCCTCTATCTGAGGTGGCTTGGCTTGGCCTGGCTTGGCTGGCCTCGTGATCAGCGTTTACGAGTCGCTAAGAGAGCGAATGAGATGAGAGAGTGAATGAATGAATCAATGGATGGATGAATCAATAATGGATGAATGGATGGGTGGATGGATGGATGGATGGATGGAATGGGATGGAATCCATGGCATCGGATCGGATCGGTTATGGACTCCTGCCGGATTCGCGACTACTGGACTACTGTACCTTACGGAGGTAAATTCCGGAAGATCCAATGTATCAATGGGTAATGTATTGATTTACACTAAAGTATTTGTACTTGAACATTCAGAGGAGTTCCGAGGAGAGTCTGCATAGATTATGAGAGTCAATTCACTAATTTACTGAGTTACGGCTCTTTCTCCAAGTTAAAGTCTGTACATAATTCGCATCCCATTCCGGATTGAGACGTTGATGAATGGATCCATCCGCTCAGGGCCAAATCCGGATGAGAAGGGCGGGCTTCTTTCACTTTCCAGAGTGCCCGTCGGTCCAGCCTTCGAAGCGAGAGGCTGAATGAATGAATGGGATGAACAAACATCCTCCGACTACAGATATTGTCCCAGCAGACTCGAGACGAGACGAGACGAAGTCAAGTTTGATACAATCATCAATCATCCCAAAGACTGGACTGGACTGGACTGGATTTCTTGCAGTCGGACTCGGTGGAATTTGGATCAATTAATTACTTGTTACTTTCTTGTCCCGATACTCGAGTATTCCCTCCTCCTGCCATCATCCATTCAATAAAGCGGTGCAGGCGGTGCACGTGACAGCCTTAGTCAGGCGAAACACTGGTTGGCCACCTCCGGGCTCGGCCAGCCAGCAATCAAAGCACCCTCATCCCATAACCAAACCAAACCAGTTCCTTTTCCAATCCTCCCAACATTCTCTTACAGATAACCAAAAACCAAATAAATCCTCTTCCTCACACCCAGTCACTTTGCAACTTTCCCCCAACCAAGGAAGGAACTCAAACAAGCCCATCTCATCACAACGCCACGCTGCTTTCTAAACCGACACCGCCTTCGTAATCCGCCTCGCAAGCATCAGCCAGTCAAGACGCTAAGTCACTCGGACTACCCTCCTGATAAGAACACTCATCATCGTCCTCTCAAGCTTGTGTCTCTCCTCCTTCCAACATACCACAAACCAAGCAAGATGCGTTCCTCATCAGCCTCCTCCCGTTCTGCGTCTCCAGAACTAGCCTCAACGATACAGATCTTCGTAAAGCCCGTCTCAGGCGACAGTGAGCTACTTCAATCCCCATCTCTCCTACCGTCACTAACAGCCCCCCAGCAATCACCCTCACCGTCCCCCAAGACCTCTCAATACAAAACCTCACAACCCTCTTATCCGTCCGAACCTCGCTCCCCGAGCAGGACATCCGCCTCGTCCACGCAGGCAAGCATCTCGCCTGCGGCGCCCTCTCCGACTACCACATCACCCGCGAGGCGACGCTGCACCTCGCCGGCCGAGTCCGTGGCGGGATGCCGCCCAAGAAGATAAAGTGCTCGTACAAGGACTGCAAGGAGGGCGCGCAGCGGATCATTGGCGATTGCGGCTTCTGCAAGGGCCATTATTGTGGGAAGCACCGCCTGTTGGAGGACCACAAGTGCGATGGATTGGAAGACGTAAGTTGTTCCTCCCCTCCGTCATCCCCTGCTCTCGGCGTGGAAAATGGGAGAGATGTCCAGTGGTGGCTCGTGGGTCTGGGACTCGATGAAGAACTCATCGCTGACATCTTGGAAATGCAGTGCAAGAAGGAATCCCACGATCGGAACGCGGCACAGCTCAACGCGGAGCGGACTCATGTTATCAAAGGCATCTAGAGGGAGCGCATAGACGAAACCAATTTCCACATATGGGCGGACTTCTAGACGGGGGCGTTCTGGATTATTGTCATATCTTTACGACCGATGAGGTCTTGACGTCGATTTTAGCGGGCGTAGCAGGACTCGCGATGGTCCCCGGGCGTTGCTTTGCCTGATAATATAATAAATCACTTTCCGAAATCGCTTTGGAGATATGTGCTTCTCCGCTGTTTTGAGCATGGTTTCGGATCGGGTTTCTAAGTAGGCCTCCGATTTTGACTCCTTCGTTGGATCTAGCGAGGAGACAAAGCCGTTCTCTGTACCCAAGCTGCAAGCATCGCCTCTCTAATATGTTAGAGGCGTGGTTTTGCCCAAGAATCTGTCTATTGCTTTGACGGGACTTTCAATCCTGTTAGGGAGCTCATGTGGGATTCGAGCCCGTCTCAATTCTACATGGCGGACTTCATCATCCACAACTGGCTCTTACGTTCACTATCCACCTCACTGCATCAATTTATAAATAAAAATGAGTCTCAAAATACACGTGCAATCCATTCATTTTTTGCTACCTACCTACACCTACACCTACACCCCGCCCACACACTTTGCCAGCATGGCAGCATATCCCATCCCATATCTAGCCCCAGGTACAGTCACGTAAAGAATTCACATACAGATTCAAGCCTTCCGCATATCGACCACGCAGCGGATGCAGTCTCCTTGCTTCATGTCGTCGAAAGCGGCCGCGATGTCGCTCAGAGGCTTGCGGTGGGTGATGAACTCGTCGACCTTCAGCTTGCCCTTCATGTAATCGTCGACCAGGTCGGGGAGTTGGGTCCGGCCCTTGATACCGCCGAACGCGCAACCCCGCCAGATACGGCCGGTGACGAGTTGGAACGCTGGAGTCCGTAAGTACGATACGTTTTGACGGGTAGGACTCATCTGTGAAGGGGATTGTGGGTTGTGTGAGGGGAGGGGAGGAACATACGTCTGGTCGAGATCTCCTGTCCAGCAGCCGCAACACCAATGACGATACTCTGACCCCAGCCCTTGTGGCACGCCTCAAGTGCCGCGCGCATGACGCCCACGTTCCCCGTGCAGTCGAACGTATAATCGCAGCCTCCATCCGTCATCTCAATCAGCTTCTCCTGGATCGTCTGGTTCTTCAACGTGCTCGGGTTGACGAAATCCGTCGCCCCGAACTTATCCGCCCACTCCTTCTTATTGGGGTTCAAGTCAACCACGATGATCTTGGCCGCCTTCCTCTGAACCGCTCCCTGCACGACCGACAAGCCGACACAACCGGCCCCGAAGACCGCTATGTTGGATCCTTCCTCGATCTTGGCCGTCTCGACGGCGGCGCCGTAGCCGGTTGTGATGCCGCAGCCCAAGAGACACGTGCGGTCCATGGGGGCGTCCTTTGTGATGGCGACCACGGAGATGTCGGCCACGACCGTGTACTGGGAGAATGTCGAGGTGCCCATGAAGTGGAGGAGCTCCTTGCCCTTGCAGGTAAAGCGTGAGGTCCCATCCGGCATCACGCCTCTTCCTTGGGTTGCGCGGATCTTGCCGCAGAGGTTCGTCTTGCCGGATTTGCAGAACTTGCACTCCTTGCATTCGGGCGTGCTGTCGATTAGTCAACTCTGACTATCTCTGAGGGGGAGTGGTGAGGTACGTACTAGAGTGCCACAACATAATCGCCCGGCTTGACGGACGTGACGCCATCTCCTACAGACTCGACGATTCCGGCTCCCTCATGCCCGAGGACGATGGGGAAGGCTCCCTCGGGGTCCTTGCCGGAGAGTGTGTACGCGTCTGTGTGGCAGACTCCCGTGTAGTGGATTTCGATACGGACCTCGTGTGCCTTTGGTGGGCCTACTTCAATCGTTTCGATGGTCAAATCTTTGCCTGCCTCCCATGCAACTGCCGCCTGTATATCATTGTCAATTCGCTGTTCTTGGCTCGCAGGTGGAGAGTGTCTTGCTAACCTTGCACGTAATGGTCTGTTGCCACGGGAGTCAGTAGATGAACGTGTAAACAAAGTAGGTGGGGGTTCAGATTGGTCATGAGCTGAGAGCTTACTTTTCCTACAGTAGATGCCATAGCACAGTTGTGATGATTTGAAGTCTTTAATCGGTTGAAAAATAACCCTTGACGAACATCAGAAAAAGTCCTTTGCGAATTGAGGGGTGTCGTTGATGTATAGGCCGGGCCTACGTCAAACAGTTTCAATGAGGGGTATCAGAAACTAAGGTAAGCTCCCCGCTTCGGGGGAGCGTCGGGAATTCGGGAGATATTGACCGCAAGAAACGTTATTGCCATCTTTGGATCATCACCCGAATGGCAGTTGACGGGGAGTATCTTTGGAAGTTCTTGACTTGATGCCTGCAGATGTGGCAAGTACGTGTTTGCATATTTGGTAGGAGTCACTCTGACGTTCAACACTATGCTTAGATCCAGGCAAGTTGACCTCGTTGATCTTTGAAGATTCTGGTGGGGAAGTTTTGGAGCTCGGGATTGATGCCTTTAAAGGGTGCGTCGTCGCATTTGTGCTGTCCGAGAGAAGTCCACTGGGGTATTCCCGAACCTTTATCGTCGGTACAAACCTTGGCAGCAATCCATTGAAAGCTTTACTCTATCAAACTCGTAAACTACTAGTACACAGTCGTCCTCTACCTCGCGAATTGCTATGAGCCTGCTGAGCGTTACCCTATGGGGTCGTCTCGTATGGAAGCCTCATAATTGGCTATGTTGTATGCGAAGTCATGTATCCTAATCGCTCCAATGATGTGAGCAATTCGGTTGTGTCTACTAGTGATTGTGGAAAGAGGAATTATGAGGATAAGTGTCAGAGTTTCGAGATATCATAGCAACGACTTACAATACCATTTTGTCGAGTGAAGATCTCCGGATATCCAGAACTTGGCGCCAGTCTTTAAGGGGAAGTAAAAACGATGGGAGCTGAAACGAAGGATACGTACGCTAATTCAAGGCTTTGCTCGCAATTCTCTCTCTCTCTCTCCACCGTTTTTACGCTCTGTCACAAAAAGCTCTAGACTAAAACAGAGAAATGGGAATACGAAGCTCTGGATCTTCATCTTCCGTGTTGACTTTGTGCACTTCGCCTATGAGACAGAATATCTTCTCATCACTCTTGAAACATTGCTTTTCGATGCCTCGCTATCGGAACCTAAACGGTTTGCCTCGATGGCCTGGGTCCGTAGGTAGGAGAACCATTCTTGGAACCGCGAGATGAGGACAGGGAAGATACGTAATGACCGAGAAAACTTCAAAGTGATGAGCGTCTATGCAGAAAAGTGCTAGTAGGGAAGAAGGGCATGAAAGAGGTACGAGCTTTAAGAAAGTAGGTGATAAATATATGTCAAGGAAAGGTTGCTTGGAATGGCGCTGCAAGAAGAGATATTATTAAGACAGGAAGCGACGATAGCGGAGACTCATAAGATGATCGAAACTCTGAAGCTAATGAGCTTGTGCATGTCTCGATAAAATCTCAACTGGTAGCGCTTCATGCGCTGGTATGGAGAGAAACCTGCACAGCCAAATGTCCCAGGTAGTCATTTGGGTTTAGGGCTGAGAACTGCTGATAATGGAGTCGGAATAGCCCTCTCTTCCTCGGTCTCAAAATCTGAGATGAGAAGGCTCTGCCCGAAGTAATCGAGCTGTCGCTTACTCGGCGGATAGCGTCTTGTGGATTGAAAGAGATGCCACCGATATGAACTTTTTGAACTATGAGTTTCCCGTCATGAGAAGACTGACGTGAGGGAGACATAAAAAGAATCGAGAGATCATGGCAATTGAAATCTGCACGAACCTTTGGAACTGACAAAATACAGTAAACAGAAACGGACTCGAATTAGAAAAGGCAAGCAGAGATTTAGAGTAGATTTCAACACAAAGCTTCTTTAAGCCATCAGAGATTGGAAAGTTTAAGCCAATCTACTTACTGAATAGCTACAAGTGGTCGACATCAAAAATCAGAACCGTTCGTTCCGAACGGATGGAAAAGCGTAGACGAATAAGCAGACCGAATGAGAACGCAGTGGGTGTCCTATGCGCTGTTCGAAGTCATACATTTGAAACTGAAAATGGCACCAATGAACATAAACGCTATCAGGAGACGAGGCCGACTAAATCAATAAATCTGAAAGAACTGAATGAGAAGAGGGGGAACAGCTGCGCCCAAAGGGCCTGGGCGTTCCAACACCAAGCGTCTTCGAATACGAGCACGGGAGGGCCAGACATTCTGGTGGGTAATCTCTACTTAGAGGCCATTCGTTCAAGGAGGCTAGGAGGTCGCTGGGTTAATGTAACTTTGAAGGCGTGAGCCTCATGATTCTGCACACACTTCCAACCAAGCACGAACAGGAATTGAAGCTCTCTTGAAAAGCAGATTGTGCGGTAGCAAGACTGGCATTCCCAAGAACACCATGGCATGGCAATGAATTTCCATGCCGTGATCTCGACCCCCTGCTTCCGGGCGTCGCTTACACCACCCCAGCTCCCAAAACCGACCGCTAAGAGATTGGCCAGACGCCTCCATAAGGAGCAGTCGTTTTCACTCACATCCAAACGTCCAAACGTCCTTCGATCCATCATCATCACCGTTACCATTGCCTCTGTCCATTCACCCCGTGGCCAGAATCAATCAATTCTTCCTTCGGCTACCGAGCAGTAAGGTGTTCGGATCATGTCTCGTTCGCTGTGACGATCCTCCTCGCTCTTACGACAACCAGACACTAGACTAGACACGCCGAGATCAACGGCGACTTCGCGCGTTACCGAGCATTGGGTTGAATCTGTCGGATGGGTGCCAGATGCTTTGATTCGCATCCTCTGATATATTTGAAGGCTTCCGCCAGCGGCTGCATTGGAGAGGGAGGAGGGAGGACAACCGCACGCGAATGAGTGCGATCCGAGGCCCCGTTTGTGCGCACCTCACGCTCCTTCGAAATGCGTATTGGCATACGAGAACAGCTGGGTATCCTCGTGCTGTTGACCGCCGCTATCCCCCTCGCGATCCTCGCCATTGCAACATGGATTGAATTTCACAGTATGTCAATCTCACAGCGGCTTGTCCCAGAGCATCTTCTTCTGAACACGCTCCGAGCTCCTAAGCTCTTCCAGAGGGATCAGATGCTAATCCTGATATTTCAGATTTCGTGACTAACGTAACTTCGAATTCTCTCAGCCTCACTGCCTCGTTGAAAGCTTCGCAGATTGCCTCGGACCTCGAGCTCATCCAGACAACATGTGGCACGATAGTTACTCGGATCCTACTGCAACAAGCTATAAAATCGTTTTATCGTGGCAACTTGACGGAGAGCAATTGGACGGCTGCTTCCACCGATGTTGGCGGAGCTCTGGCAAGGTATGTCCATTTTTTTCTCTGCTTTTCGTTCATGCCTAGTACTTCAGAGTACATCTTCGATAAGTAGCGCTGACAACTTGAGATATAATAGTGGAGGATTGTCGGCACTTTTGCAGGTGACGGTCTTCTCTCGTAATGCAACCGGGGATGCGTCGGTAATTCGCCATTTCCTATGATATGGCCTACACCTCAAAGGCTCTCTACTTTCCGCGAATACACATGCTAATCAGCTTATAGGGGCTTTTCAACGTCACGGGCAAGACTGCTGCTGGGATCCAATTGCCTGGCACCTACCCTAACGGCAGCGAGGTATTTCTAGGAGATTCCGATATTGGCTATCCACCTTCGTGTGAGTATTCTCCCTGCGATTTCGGACACCTGCACAGAATCTGTTTGCTATTCCAGAAGCCAATTCTGCAACTTTTAGAAAAATTTCCGTCGTGCCGTCCTTAACATTCTACCCGTACTAATTGGATTTACAGTATATCCGAATATATCTTACAGCCCAGCCTCCACTCCTGACCTTGCAGAACCCTCCATAAATGGAACCATAGCCTCTGCTTTCGCAGACTTCCCGCTAAATACGACGTCTTTCATCTTACTTGGTCCTTTACAAATTAACGATGTAGGTTCTTATATGATTTCCTTGGAACTCCTCTCCGTATTATATGGGCGATGTTATGTCTTTTGCTAACACTTCTTTCCAGTCATACGCATTGGTCTCCCTCACCCTACCAATAGTCGATAACACAGATCCAACTGTGGTTTTGGCATACATGACAGTAGTTGCTGCGGCGTCGTCGTTCATTGACGTGACACAATCTCGAGAAGGACTAGGCAAAACTGGAATGGTCCTATTGGTGGGGCCAAATCGGAGAGAGAATGTATTCAAAGGAGGTTCCAGGCCTGGCACCACGACACAGCTCACTAACTTGACCTCCGTCGAGGATAATACTGTTAAATATGTGTTCCCGCCTTACAACATAACATCACAAGACAGGCACACAGCCTATAATGCTAATATGAGGTAAGTCTACTTTTGCATGCCTAGTGCGGTCTTACTCTCGCGCCAAGAATCGAAAGTAGACCAGTTCTAAGTCGTTATCCAATACCTAAGTTCTTAGGCCAAGCTGATCGTATAATCAGCAGATTTGGGACATCCAACTTCACCGAAAGGGCTTATCCAGCTGTACTTGCAGGCTTTTCAAAGCAAAATCCAGCAATCAACAACGCGAGCAGCATGTTATCGTCGCACAACGAGAACAACTTTAGTGTCGCTGTTGGCTATGCAAGACCTCAGAGCACGTTAGTGGACTGGCTCCTAATTGTTGAGCAAAGCCACGACGAGGCTTGGGAACCTATCAATAAGCTCAAAACCATCGTGCTGAGTTGCGTGTTTGGGACGATTGGTTTCATATTGATAATCGTCGTACCAATTGCTCATTACAGTGTCCGTCCAATTCGGAGATTACGAGATGCTACCGAGAAATCCATCGCCCCACCTGGCTATACTCCCAATGGGAGCATTCGCTCCGAGAGGATGGACGATATCTCCGGAGATGAAGCCGCAGACGAAGAAAACGCTGTTTCGACTCGATCAAAAAGAGGCATTATGGTTCGGCTGAAGAAGTTGAGACGTACAGGCAGAAGGAAATCTAAGTTAGAGCAATCCGAAGAAGACAGGAGAAGAGCTTTCAAGATTCCAGCCGAGGTGCCTGATCGAAAGCATCTGATTCGCGATGAAATTACAGAGCTTACAACGACTTTCAACGCCATGTCGAAAGAGTTGCTACTTCAGTACACGAGTCTCGAGACGAAGGTCCAACAACGCACGCAGGAACTTGAAATCAGCAAACAGGCTGCTGAAGCTGCGAATGAAAGCAAGACCTTGTTCATTGCAAACATCTCTCATGAGCTGAAGACACCACTGAACGGTATTCTGGGCATGTGTGCAGTATGTCTGGGCGAGGACGATCTACCGAGAATAAAACGATCATTACAGGTCATCTACAAGTCCGGCGATTTGCTGCTTCATCTACTCAATGATCTTCTGACATTCAGCAAGAACCAGATCGGGCAGCAGCTAAGCTTGGAAGAGAAAGAGTTTCGCTTGGTAGATATCAAGAGTCAGATTATTACGATATTTGACAAGCAAGTCCGAGAAGGACACATTAACTTTGCAGTCAAGTTCATTGGCACTGATACTAGCCCCGAGTCAGAAATTAGTGAGAAGGCTCTACCTGCTCTTGGCCCGCAAGGCACGGGAAGACTGAAGGATATGTGTCTTTGGGGTGACCAACACCGAATATTGCAGGTGATTATCAATTTGGTCTCCAATTCTTTGAAATTCACGCCCGAAGAAGGGAAGGTCGAGGTCAGAATCAAGTGCTTGGGGGAAGCGGAGACCATTTCAGACGCAAGTCGTAATTCGATAGGATCCAGGCCATCTAAGCAAAGCTCCCATAGGTCCAGAAATCGGCATCGAAATGGGTCCGGTTCGAATACTTCCCAGATCTCAAGGAAGCCATCATCGAATGGCTCCAAGCAGCAAGGCACAGCTCTCATGATAAATCCGATGGACCCGAAGGCAACACCTCGTGTTCAGGTCCGAGAGCGATCACCCACTCCCCGCCCGCAAACGCCAGAACTTTGATCTTTCAATTTGAGGTGGAAGACTCAGGCCCTGGCATTCCCGAACACCTTCAAGATCGTGTCTTTGAGCCATTCGTCCAAGGTGATCTGGGGCTGAGTAAGAAGTATGGCGGAACTGGTCTCGGGCTGAGTATTTGTTCACAGCTGGCTGGCTTGATGGGGGGCGAGATTGCCCTCATCAGCACCGAGAATGTCGGCTCCACGTTTACGATGCAGATACCTCTAAAATATACCCGAGATCGAGCACCAAGCACTTCTAGCTCCGACGCCTATGGTTCAAGACCGCCTAGCGAATACAACCAGCCAGTATCAATCGAGCATGAAATTGGGAAATCTACTATGGACGTGCGTATTCTAGACACCATTCTTATTGAGCAGATCTAGAGTGCTTGGACCTGAGGTATTCTGGTCACTTACTAACTGAGATTGTAGGGACCTGGTGATCCCATTTCTAGCAGGGCTTCGATATCTAAGAGCAATTCGATAGGCTTTCAAAAGGATCCACAGCCTCGGTTAGTTGGACTCAGCCAACCTTTCTTCGCTGCAACGCCTAGCCCATCAACCGTAAAAGACTCTAGTCAACAACTCGCTGCACTCGAGAAAGTAGCTGCTCGTGATTCGAACACCAAGCTTCGAGTGCTTGTAGCCGAGGATAATCTGGTGAACCAAGAAGTTGTACTTCGCATGCTTAAGCTTGAAGAAATTTACGACGTCGTCATTGCAAAGGATGGCCAGGAGGCATACGATATGGTTAAAGAGGGCATGGCAAGAGGAGAGTTGTTTGATTTGATCTTCATGGACATTCAAATGCCGAATCTGGATGGCTTGCAAAGTACTCGGCTCATCAGACAGATGGGTTACTCGGCCCCGATCGTAGCTTTGACGGCATTTTCAGAAGAAAGCAATGTCAAAGAATGCTACGATAGCGGCATGAACCACTTTCTCAGGTAAGCTTTAAGACCCGTGTGTGGTGACTTCCACGTCTTCTCAAGAAGCTTGGTCACTTGATAGTATGTTCTATTTACTGACTTCTTTCAGTAAACCCATTCGACGTCCTGCTCTCAAGCAAGTCTTGAAGAAGTTCGCTACAATACCGGAGGAAGAGACCGAAAGTTCCTCCTTACCCCGCAAGAGCACTCCAGAGTTAGATGCCTCAGCAACAAAGACTTCCACGACAAACTCTGAAACCATACCGCCTGCCCAGGTCAATGGAAATGGTTCTTCCCCGCCGTAACGACCACTCTCCTGGAATCTGTCTTCCATATTTACCCTACCACCACGGGCGTCACTTGAACGACATGTCAACTACGTCACCCCTTCTCACTTCGACCAAGGTGCCCAAGAACACCTGTAATTCGCCGAATATGTTTAATTACGAACGAGTTTCTTTTGTCAGCGCCAAAAACGTGGAGTAATACATTAGGATTTGGGCATTTGAAATACCAAAAGCTGCGATCTTGCATGATCATGTGCTGTTGCCACTCGACCGGTATTTGTCGATTGTACATATGCAGTCGATTGTTTGATGATAGTTGTATTCACGGCGCGAGATCAAACCGGCATGTTTGAGTAGGAAAGAGGTAAATCACTGCATATCATGAGTAGGGTATCCGTGCCATCTTCTCGAACTTTTTGTACTGCGAGAGGAAAGCAAAATAGAAGGATACCCATAATCTAAGGTCAGATGGAGTCGTCATGTCTGGACTGGTTCTGTCAATTCATATAAGGAATAGCCACTTCTGGAATAATACAAAGTGTCCTTAATCAATTTTGATTGACGTCAACTTTTTGGACACTTCTGTGCTTGAAACTGTAATCATTGGTGGCCCTGTGAGACAGGGAATCGAGAATGACGATTTTCGGGGCTAAGCAAGAAAGTGTTGATAAACCACAAGTCAACAACTGAAAGCATGTCCATCGATGCTCATTCTGTATATTTGATGTGTCCGGTATGAAAACGCCAGTATGCCTGGCCTCGTACGAAAAGTCATTATCTTTGCGGGCTTTCATGGCATAGTTCTCCAGCCTGTAGGCGCGAAGAAGAGCCAACCTTCGCAGGTCACATACAAGGACGGTAGCATTGGCCTAGCGCCGAGGGACAATGTCGAGGGCGGAAGCTCAGATAAGGGATTCGAGGCCTTTGGGATCGTAGGTAAGATATCTGGGTTCGACTCTGTGTATATCCTGGCGCATCTTCAAGCTCTGCCATAGCACGCGCTGACATCATGCACCACAGGACTGTTGACGCTTTCAAAATCCTCCTTCCTGATCTCCATAACGAGGCGCCAGCAGGTCGCGCAGATACAGGGGAAGCCGGTATATGTCATAACGGAAGTGGCTCTCACGCCTCTGCGTTCGAAAGCGGAGGCTGAGGCTGCGATTGCGCATACGAAGGCTTCGTTGCGAAAGCGGCAAGTTGATGGCCATGCTATGGATGAGAGTGATACGGAGGATGATGGAGTCGAGCTTTCTGCGGGAGTCAGTGACGATATTGAGGACGAGCATGTCGAGATGCCCAGTGAGGATGGACCGCAGTCACCGACTGGACACAAAAGGACCAGTAGTGTGGCCGAGGATGTTATGGCGAGGAAGGGAGGGTATGGACGATTTGCACAAAAATGGTTCTCGAAGACGGGATGGACTGTGGGGCAAAGACGCAACCTGGGAATGAGTGTCTCGGAACCAGAGACTGAGCCAGAAAGAGAGCGCGAGGGCACAGCAAGCATCGCAGCTGTCCCAGATCTTGTGTCGGAAGGGGACCCAACTCCTTCAGTAGCCAATGTTGGTGGAGCCACAGAAAAAGACATCGCAGACAGTCTCTTGCCCAAGCTACTGCGCACGACTCAGATATTGTTTGGATCTCGGAATTTCTTCTTCTCTTATGACTATGATATTACCAGAAGCTTTGCGAACCGAAGGACAACGAGCTCCGAGTTGCCCCTACATACAGAAGTTGATCCACTGTTCTTTTGGAATCGGAACCTCATTCAACCATTTATCAACGCTGGCCAGGCGCCCTTTGTTCTACCCTTACTCCAAGGATTCGTGGGACAGCTTTCCTTTCACATGGATACGGATCCTCCTATCTCTCTAGATGCGGCAGCGAAGTCATCGATGGAGTTGACGGACTTTTCTGCGGGAGGTGCTGTGGATGGCGCAGCTTTAGGCAGTGAACGAAGACGCAGTGGAGGTAGCAGACAGACGGAGAAGTCCTTCTTACTTACTCTGATCTCGAGACGGTCGGTGAATCGCGCTGGTCTGCGGTATTTGCGGCGCGGGGTTGACGAGGAAGGCGATACTGCTAACAGCGTGGAAACAGAGCAGATCTTGTCGGATCTCGATTGGACTCCGTCTAGCAAGATACACTCTTTCGTGCAGATTCGGGGCAGTGTGCCGATTTTCTTTTCTCAATCGCCATATTCGTTCAAGCCAGTGCCTCAAATTCAGCATTCCGATGAGACGAATGCGAAAGCGTTCAAGAAACATTTTGGTATGATCAGAATTTCGCCTGTTGACGTTGTCATTGTGTATAGTCAATCAATCCAAGGGGATGGTCCATTTCAAGTTCACCATTCACAGGGCTATCTTTTGACGTTTCAGCGAACTGTAAGCCGGGATATGGTCGTCTGAAGAGTGTCTGTGGACTTCATATTGAAAGTTCTTGGTCTATCGAAAACTTCTTTGAACGCAAGAATGTACCGGCTAATTTGATCTATTACAGAGAAAATCTCAGAAAGATACGGGTCAATACAAGTTGCTTCGTTAGTTGAGAAAGCCAATAATGAAGCTATTGTGGGAAGATACTACGAGAACAAGATGGACCAGATGAATGAATCCGGGGGAATCAATGGCACTCAAATTGGGTTTGAGTGGTTTGATTTCCATGCTATATGCCGCGGTATGAAGTTTGAGAACGTCAGTCTGCTCATGGAAGCAATCGGAGAAAAACTTGAGGCCTTCGGTGACACCGTTGAGGCCAATGGACAGCAATTATCAAGACAAAGTGGCGTTCTGAGAACCAACTGCATGGATTGTTTGGATCGGACAAATGTGGTTCAGAGTGCTTGGGGAAGGAGAGCTCTGGAGGTGCAACTGAAAGAAGAGGGTATCGATATGACACTCCAGCTCGATCAGACAACGCAGTGGTTTAATACCTTGTGGGCCGATAATGGTGATGCAATATCGAAGCAATACGCTTCTACCGCTGCGATGAAGGGTGATTTCACTCGAACAAGGAAGCGGGACTATAAAGGGGCGTTGACAGATATGGGACTGTCAATCTCAAGGTTTTACAGCGGGTGAGCGATTTGGATAGCGATGAAGTTTATAGCTAACGTCTCGCAGAATCGTCAATGACTTCTTCAGTCAAGCTGTAATCGACTTCCTTGTGGGAAATGTCACTTCTCTCATATTCGAGGACTTTGAAGCGAACATGATGAGTGGAGATCCCGCCGTGTCGATGCAGAACATGAGGCAACAGGCAATCGACGTCAGTCAAAAGCTAGTGATTGCAGATCAGCACGAAGAATTCATTGCTGGATGGACGCTACTCACACCGCATGAGCCTAATACCATCAAGTCGACTCCATTCGAGGAGGCCGTCTTACTCTTGACGGATTCGGCGCTTTATGCGACAAGGTTCGATTGGAATATCGAAAAGGTGATCTCGTTTGAAAGAATCGACTTGCAACATATCGTCAGCATCAAATATGGTACATATATTACTTCGACGCTATCTGCTTCTCAAACAGACGAGCAAAGAAATGTTGGGTTCGTCATCACATCCATCCCTGGATCGGACGACATCACAAGAGTCAATACACGGTCTCTTTCCTCACAAGTCCAGCCTCCACGGGATGAGGCAGACCTTCTTAGAAGGAGCTCGACCATGACATCCCCATCTGCGAAAGGGATGGCGGGCTTGATGAGCCGCCCAGCTGCCCCACCCAATCGAATACTAGCGTGGAAAGCACTACCCTCCAAATCTGCCGTGTCAAATGGGAATGATGCTCCCCGGCTGAGCGAGATAGAGACTACAAAATCGATATGCTCGGAGATAGAACGAATGGTGCTCCTGGGGAAAAGCGTGAAAGATGGCACGGAGAAGCCAAGCATTGTAGAAACTGGGGATATCATCGGTCTGTCTGAAGCCAGGAAAAGTACTGGGTTGTTCGAACAGTTGGGTCATGGATTGAAAAAGATGATTTGGGCGTGAACAGAATACATCAAAGATTCCGGGCGCTAGATGTGCGTGAGCGACTCAGAATACCCTTAGCTGGCAAGCTGTTGTAGACTTGTAGTTTCTTGGTGGATTGTAACGCCATGAGTATGGCAAACTCCCACCGAGCTCATCACGGTGTTAGCGCATTTGCATCAGACCCAGGTTTCTTGAAGGTATGCCTATCATTCAAACCCTGTGGAGCTCTCCATGCAAGTGAACCCCGGCGCAAGTGCCTTTTATACTGTACCGAGGATGGACCGATTGTTTATCATGGCAGCTCAAGTCGAGCAGAAAAAGCCAAATAACAAGGTCCAGCTGAGCTCGGTGGTTGAAGACTAGCATCACGGGTGCACATCACCTGGATCATCGGGCCAAATCTGTCGGTGCTGCCAAATCAGTGAACAAAATCACCAGGTCAGTTTTTCCACTTGTCAAGATTTAGTTGTTGCAAATTCAGGCATTAGTCATTCCTTTGTGTGGTGTATATACGTGAATAGTAGCTATATACGAATGAGGTCCAAGAGAGCCAGTACCTCCAACCATTTTTGTGAACTCAAACTGCTGTTATCAATGCGTCCAAATTATCTACGGCATTTTGCCATTTGGCTAGCTTGGGACGCTCCTCCGGGAGGCTACCGAGCGATGCAAGCTGAAACCAGAGCAGTATCTTGTGATCCGTTCGGAGTCTCCGTGAGAACTATTACGTGTCAACAACAAGTCGTGGGTTTGGAGTTTAGATTTCTTACCGTATGTGGAATCAAAAGATCCGGCAGACCAGCCAATGTAACCCAGATAGACGTCCGAATTTGCGCTGTGATCAAAGTTAGCTTCTACCTTCTTATTTGAAAGGTCTCATACTTGAGATATGCAATCTGCTGGCACAGATAACTTTCGCACGACGCAACATTTCCGCCACCTGTCTCGGTGTTCAAAGCTTGTCGGCCCTCTGATCGTAGCCATGTAGCTAAAGGTGCAAAAGCACCATCAATGTTGTTTGTGACGCACTCCGAGTGAGTACCTGAATTATCGCTATCGAGATACTTGTGCACATCAAAAATTAAGTTGGTGGTGCTGCCGTCAAGATTCTTTACTGCTGCAAGCGCCGCTGCTGAGCCGGACGAGACGAAAGTTCCTGCACTGGTATAGCCAGTCCCTGGGAGGAGGACTTTGGGGTTGTCAGCTCAGTTATCACCTGCGAGGATTGCGATGCTCACTCATTTGACTCGTTGCGCCGGCTTGGCGAATTGCTGTTACTGCAGCTTGAACTGTTGTGGCCCAGGTAGGGACATCGAGGTCGTGGGGCTCGTTCATAACTCCAAAGATGATCTTGGACTGACTCTTATATTTGGCTGCAAGTTGTGTCCCTATATTACCGGGCAGTCAGTAATTGTCTCATCAGTAAAGTCGGTCTTAAGATCTGTTTCGCAAGCTACTGCCGCCAAGACATGATCGGAGAGGAAGTTCTGGGCTTCTAGTACCTACAGAGGTTCGCGAATTGGGCATTTGTTGGCCCGCCTTGCCCAATAATCGCTCCATTCCATCGAGCATAGTTGTGAATATCAACGATACATGAGGCGCCCGTATTCAAGCAAGCTTGAACAAGTTGATCGTACTTTCCTGAGTTTGTTGCATCTAATGTTCCTCCCAACACGTTGTTGACGAGATATTGCCAGCCAACTGGTAGCCTGAAAATGTTGAGGTTGTCTTTGGTTACAAAATGCGACATTTGACCTGCCTGGGAGGTCGTGTTGTTAGTATTTGTTTCCCAACGTCAGGCAGCATGGATGAATTACCCCATCAGGACCTCCAAGGGCTGACAATGGCGGTTTAACTTCTGAGAGGTTGTCACTTCCATCCGTGGTACACCCGAAGTCGAAACCTGCGATGTTCACACCAGCTGGGAAGCAATTCAGCATAATGTCCCTCGATCGTTTCAAGTACTCTCAAATTACCATATTTAACTCTTCCAGTTGCACTAGCGCTTGCAGAGCTAGCAGAGGTTTTACTCGTGCTTCCACTTTTCGATGTGCTAGTGACCATCTTCGTAGTCACAACCGCAGCTCCAGGAAGGCATTGTGAGTAGTACGGGTTGCTGTATGTGCAAGTGTACCCAGAAACGCAAGTTGTTGATCCAGTCCAGCCTGTTCCGCCACCTAGGTATTATCAGCTCGGTTCTTTTCAACAATTGGGGATCACTCTGCGTTACATTGGCCATATGCTGACTGCTGGGCTGAGACAGAAGTGAGCAAGGTGCTCAAGGCAATCGCGACTCTCATTTTTGAGTAGAATCTAGCGATTCAAAGATATTCGGAGGCAGATACACAAGTCGAATACCCCTCTAACTTTTAAGTAGTAGGCTCGTGGCAAATGAGCAAATATCAAACCACCAAGATACAGCGTCTAATTTAATCTTGCATTGAAAGACGGACCGAAAACTCCGCCACGCGAGTACTTTGCCATATAGCTCGCTCATCTGACCGCATCCCAGTCTTCGAAAGTCTTGATGCTTACGGAAAGTCACATCTGAGCTGCTTCCCGTCGGTTATATCAATCAGACCATTCCCTGACAAAGCTGTTCCAGATTGTCCATGAAGCACTATTCGCAGGTTATGGCACCTTCTTTATTTGGAGAAACATCAAGCCAATCTGGTGCCTGAAGATGATTCCGATTTCTACCAGGGTCGGATTATTTGATTTCTCAATATTTGCGATACTCGGTAACCGTGGAGATCTTTTTAAGAACTGGCATGGATACACTCTGGGATATATGCCGGATAATGTGTGGAGCCTGCGTACAGATCCTACCCCTGATTACCCCGCGATTGAGCTGCAGCCCAGAATGCCACAAAGCCGTTTGCTTGCTTGCTCCGTGCCGGACGGCTCGCCTCCGTCAACAGCCTCCTTTAATCCTAGCGAAGCATTTTAAGTTAAATGGAATGAAGATATTTGTACGACGGCTCCGAAAATGCCGCAATCGGCAGCAACACCGCGAACGATGATCCTTGTCACCGAATGGTCTGTTGCATTGTCTATTATTTCGTGATCCATATGAGATTTAATGTATAATATAGGTAAGCATTGCTGATAATGATTGATTTCAACAAATGAATCTTCTAGTGAGGATGAACGGGCGCAGTTTTCCCGTCTGCGGACGTCACTACTGTGAAGATACTCGAGATTCTCTAGCTGTACCCATTGACTCACTCTTGGTTGATCGTGTCTTTCGGTCTGGAATCAAAAGATATGGGAGATGGCTTCAATATGTACTTGAAAATAATTTATATACAGTTTTTAGAATGTCCAATGTTGCGGTCATCAGTGAGCATCAAACATCCTAATGCCCCACCACTTGTCTCTTCTTCGAAGTTCTCTTTAGAACGTTGGATTGGCATTAGTCAACAGTTGCTCGAAGTAAGCCTCGAACCAAGATCCGGCTTCAGGTGCAGGCTGGAGGGCATCGGCAAGACCACAATGGAAATCGTATCGAGCGGCAGATGTGTTGGAAGTACCCTTGAGTAAGATTGTCAGCATGATTCTTTGGATCAGAGTAAGAAGAGTTACATCGCATTCTCCACCTGGCTTGACCCAGACGAAGGCATCCTCAAGGGTGTTGCCAGTGTTGGTGGTAGGGCGAACACCAAATCCAGTGCCTTTGACATTGCACCAATCACCCCACGCCAGTTGAGAAGTAGGCTGTACTCCATTCCGGGCTGTTCTCATCGTTAGTCTTTACACGCTGCCCGAAAACCAGGCCACTTACAAGTATCGGTAATAAAGTGAGCTGGGAATCCGGCAGAGGTCAAGAGAGGAGCCAATGCATTGACATAGTCTTGCTCGTCGCAGTTTGAATCGCCCTGTGTGTATGATGGGCAAGGAGAGACAGACCATGCGTTATAGTTTGCGACGTTGGTGGCGAGTCCTCTGACTGAAGCTGGGCTACCAGCTGCTTTGTAAACCTGGGCGAATAAGGTAGCAGCAGGGCCGATATTCGCGGACCAGCCTAGCCAGCCTGCATGGCCAGCATCGAGATACATAGAAACGTTCGGCAGATCCAGCTGGGAAATTGCATATTCGACACATTGCTTGTAGGCTGCCTCTGCATTAGCACATTTGGAGACGCTCAAGTTGGTCACCAAGTTCGCTAGAGAATCGGGCTCAACGACAAGAATGACCTTGACATCGGAGTATGTAACCAGAAGTGCCTTGATCGCGTCAATGTATGCCTCATAGTTGGCAACTCCGTTGTCCGCAATCGTGTATTCTCCGTTCGAGGCGGCCGCAGCACAATCGCGGTCTGGAAGATCGTAAACGACGAAGGTTCCAGCTACTG
This sequence comes from Hyphodiscus hymeniophilus, assembly GCA_016508695.1. NCBI lineage: Eukaryota > Fungi > Ascomycota > Leotiomycetes > Helotiales > Hyphodiscaceae > Hyphodiscus > Hyphodiscus hymeniophilus. The sequence continues at coordinate 837,096 of VNKQ01000016.1, read as the reverse complement.
GCGGGCTTGCTCCAGCTTTGTTCAAGGCTCTGATGTTCGCAAGGAAAGTGCCCATCAACGGGACCTTAGATGCAGTGTCACTGTGATCCAGGTCAGTTTCACTTTCACTTGTGAGCGAATCGCGACACTTACAGCCAAACGAATGTAGGAACCTTCGCAACTGCTGCAGCCTTGGTCGCCATAGCTCCAGTAAGAGATGGAATGGCATAAGCGGAAATCTCCGAGGCGTAGTATGGATTGGCATATAGCGCAACACCTGAGAATGGATTGCCAGAGGCAGCAGCAGTGGTTGTACCACCTGTCACGGAGGAGGTTGTTGGAGTACCTGTTGCTTTGGAAGTTGTCGATCCTACCTTGGAGGTCGTTGAGGCGGCTTTTGAAGTAGTTTTGGCTGTTGTGGGAGCTGTTCCAGGAAGACATTGCGAGTAATACGGGTTGCTGTAAGTACAAGTATATCCAGAGATACAAGTCTACGTAGATTAGTGTCTGTCAAATGTGTTGAGCGGCAAAGTTAATGCCATTTCTCTGTCGAAATGTGCTTCAAAACAAAGGCTCCTTACAGTCGCTCCAGTCCAACCAGTTCCACCACCTGGACGTCTCAGTAATTTTACAGCCTGTGAGATCAAGAGGATAACTCACATTGCCCCCAAGCTCCTGACTGGCTTTGAACCACGCCAGCCAAGGCAGTAGCTACGAAAAGAAGGTTCTTCAATCCCATGTTGATAGTTGTACGACGAGAAGGTAATGCTGAAAGGCTTGATGAGGTATGGAAAAAGGGAGCTTCTTATCTGGGGCTTTATATGGATAGAGAATGACGAACTAGACAGTTCTGTTCACAGCGGTGTCGGGTACGGAATAACGCAGCCGGCTTGCCAAATATCAGCAAATAGCCTGAGGTCCATAGTACTATCACTCGATAGCACTTTTGAGCAAGATACTTATTTAGTGTCAGGAACAATGGCAATCCGATTGGTCTATATGTAAGTACTTGATGCCCGGTAAGGATTCACCACTGGGTACGCCACATGGCCGGTATCATTGAGAAAAACAGAAAGTGCTTAGGATACTACTAGAATAAGATGTTCTTTCTCCTCTAATGTGCCTAAGCGAAAGCGGTATTCTTCCTCTGGGAAAGAATCAAGAAGGCTCACCGAGTCTCCTAAACAGTTCAAGAGGGGCAGTCAAAACTCCGTTTCAAAGAGATACGTGTAGAAATGAACGGCCCAACAGAGGTATCATTGAATCTTGTGACAGCCCACCTTCGATAGCACCGAGTTTGTGGCTGGTGGATTGGGGCCCACGAAGCGAGATCCAACATTGGCAGGATCAACAGGTCACATGGCAACGTCCATAAGGTCCAGGAAGATCAGCTGTGTGAGGTATATTGCGGAGCCGGAAGGAAGTTGCGCAGGACCGAGGGGCAAAGACTAGCCTATTGAATAATAAGGAGGGGCTGAGCTTGGAGCGTTTTATTGTTTCTTTGATATAATTAGTCACCATTGGCCTGTCAGAAGTGTATTGATTGTGTTCATTGTTGAGCATCCAATCCTGTGAGTGGATAAGGGAGTAAGCCAGACAGGATACTCGAGCAACTTCATGTGGCATTCGCTGGCCGTGAACGGAAAGAGAAGGTTTGAGCTGGAGCTTAAACAGGTCGATTGAGAAAATGTGGCTGTTGTTACTGTCACGTCCCCATCCTGGATGGGCGATGTTGAATGATTCTCCAGACCGCCACGATGTCCGGGTCTACTGTGCCTGTACAGTTGTGTCTCAGAAGATCTTAAATGACACAGAACTTTATCCGGTCTCGACCCCATACATGTACCGGCATAGACAGACCTGTCGCGGTGTTCAAGTACCGATACGGCGAGACGACAACAAGGCAAGACTATTGATTCTGGTTTTCAGCACGTTGGAGAAACTGTGGCGGTCCGGCGGTCCGGTCATGGCATCGCAGTATTTGAAATGTTGATAAGGTCAGCTGGTGTTGAAAGTACAGATTATCCAAATTGACAGATCGTTGGCGCTTGCTTGGGATAAATTGAGTGACTACTGTACAAGTACTGTACCCTGCTTGGAGATTGGCGGGGTAGGGAGAAGTCTCGCTCAGAAACTTGGGCATCGAAGTCCCTCTACCCCTGCGAACTCATGTCTGCTGGGTTCCCCGGACCCACCATGGTATGTGGCATTGGTAGGTGGTTTTCGTGACTAGTAGACTACCTAAAGTAGAGCTCAAAGGCAGATACTGGAGCAGTGTGAAACAAGGGAAAGGGGGATTCGCTTAATGTAGATAGGGGTTCTGCTCCTTTGAATGGAGGATAGCTGAGAAGCGTTTCCAGATTGAGCACCCGCATTTTCTACAAAGATGAGAATTTTCCATTCTCAGCTTCACTCGGGTTTCTCTCAGTCGCCCGGTCATTACAAACTAAAGTCAGTGTTGCTGAATGCCGAGGCCCGCAACTCGGAGTCACAATATCTAGTAGATTGTCACCTGTTGGATTGTCCCTGGAGAACGTGATGAATAATGACTATGGCGTTGGTCAGATGGGAATATTCTGCTTCTTCTCGAGAAAACATCATACCGAGTCATTTTCTTTTTGGGAAGCATACACATATCACACGACAGTTCCATGTCACGTGATCCACGCTGTTGTCCAACCCATCCTACGAGGAGTTCCAGAATGCTACCGGAGGTACCAAGGAGGTCAGACATGTCGAATCAATTTCGCTGGTAGAGGACCCCTAAGAAGCTCGGAGTGCTGCAACGACCCAACATAATAACAACGCCGGGATGATTTGATATGTCGGCCAGAACGGTGGCGCCCGCGGCCTCGTGAGACTTCCTGCCGATGATTCTGTATACAGGAGACCATGATCTCGGTTTACACATCGACACTTTCCATCAAGCTTTGCTACCAAGAGGCATTGCTGTGGCTTAACTGTTGATGCGAATCGAGGCTTCCAAAGATTCCACCATAAGGGCCCAACAACTGGACGGCGCGGGATAGGCCCCCAACACCTACCTTTCCATCATACTTTTCATGCGGACTTGGGGCGAGATATCAGCGTGGCCGTACCATCCTGCATTGGAGGATGGTCTTGTACAGGAAGCGATCTCTATATACGAGTAACAAATCCAATGCGCACCATCCATGATGAGGAACCAGATTCCGACGGCACCAGCTCCGGATCTCGAGCGCCATATCACAACGCCTCCAACAGTATGGAACAGGACCAAGATACAGCTCCGCTACTATTCAGCTCGTCTGTACCATCCCAACGAACTAGAAGCTATACCAACGACACTTTGGAAAGGGCTTTCGGCCTACAGCCTGACGAAATCCCTTCAACATTTCGAGACAGCCGGCAAGTTTATCATCCATCAGATGAATCTCTCTTCTTTGACTTCATAATGGAGAAGGTCAAATCTACAAAGTTTGCCCACTTCGTGGACAAATTGGCTGTGGAGAGCGAACCAGGCTTGACAAATGCTCAACTCATGCTGAACAACCATGACCTGAAACCCGTTGAGCCCAAGAGGAGGCAATGGGGCCCCTGGAGATTTTGTAGGATTTTGGGTTGCCGACTCTTTCAATATTGTGAGTTTTATGAGGAGAGAGAAATGCAGGCTGCGCATCATGCACTGACATATTTCTTAGAATACATGGATGATATCGAGTTCAATGATTGTTATATCTGCTGGATCCGGTGGCCTCTCGTGGTGGCAATCATGGCTCTGCGTCTGGTTCGGATACGCCATTGCTGCTTGCTTTGTCTGCATCACTGGAAGGATTGGCGCTACATACCACATCTCTTTCCCCGTTATCTGCAGAGCCAGCTTTGGAATATGGGGAGCATTATGGCCAGTATTCAATAGAGCAGCAATGTCTTGCATATGGTATGGAGTTCAAGCTTGGATCGGTGGAGAATGCGTTCGCCTCATGATTTGCGCCGTCGTAGGTTACTCCTCAGATCCACTCCAAGGCTCGCTGACCAACTCACCTGTGACTTCAGTGGCCCAGTTTCTACAGTAGTCAGTATATATCTATATACCACCCTATTACGACCTCTGGTTCGTTCCAATGTGATCTATTGCTGACTCGAGATCTCACAGTTCCGAACAGCATTCCCCTCTCTGGCACAAATACTAGAGATTTCGTGTCATTCCTCATATTCTGGCTCTGCTCTCTTCCGGCTATCTGGTTTCCCGTGCACCAGATCCGTCACTTGTTCACTGTCAAGGCCTACGTCGTCCCGGTAGCTGGTTTGTCTTTCTTCATATGGGCAATAGTCCGTGCTAAAGGAATTGGCCCAATCATTCACCAAGCTGGAAGTGCGCAGTTAGTGTTTTCCAAGTTTTATTGTCTCCTATTTTGTATCGAGATTTAAGGGATATGGTTTTACTTCTAAAAGCATATCTGCGCTTCTGATCCAAAATTGCTATTCTCTTAATCAAAAATACACAACGGCTAATCTCAAGCTCTCCCACAGTGGCTCTCAGCTTGCCTGGGGAATGGTCAGCGGTATCATGTCTGCTATCGCCAATTTCGCTACGCTCATCGTCAACGACCCAGATTTTTCTCGTTTTGCACGCAAGCCTAAGGATGCTTTATGGTCGCAACTTATTACCATTCCTGTCGGTTTCGCTATCACCTCCATCATCGGGATCATTGTCTCCTCCTCCTCAACCGTCATCTTTGGGCAAGCGATCTGGAACCCTCTTGAACTTCTACAATCGTTCCTAAACGAAGGTACTAACGCAAACCGAGCAGGCGTCTTCTTCATAGCAATGGCCTTCGCTCTCGCACAACTTGGAACCAACATTGCGGCCAACTCCGTATCAGCAGGCACGGACATGACTGCTCTTCTTCCACGCTACCTCAACATCCGTCGTGGAGGCTACGTCTCTGCACTTGTTGGGCTTGTAATGTGCCCATGGAACTTGCTGTCTACAACAAATAACTTCACGACTTACCTGTCTGCCTATTCCGTCTTTCTCTCTTCGATTGCGGGTGTCATAGTATCTGACTACTATTTCGTCCGTCGCGGTTACCTTCAGATTAAGGATCTCTTTTCTGCAAGGCAGACTGGCCCTTACTACTATATCGCTGGTATCTCGTGGAGAGGATACACAGCTTACATTTGCGGCATCCTCGTCAATATCGTGGGATTTGTGGGAGCCATTGGCAAGCCTGTTCCCATGAGTGCAACCTATATCTACTGATTCAACTTCTTCTGCGGATTCATCATCGCATTCGGAACGTACTACCTTCTTTGCCGCTTCCGTCCAGTCCTTGCGACTTCAGAAGTCTGGTGTGAAGTCGGTGATGAGATAATCGATCCTCGCATGGCGTACAATGTAGAGACTAGCAGCATATACGAGGAGGAGGAAGAAGGGGTAGGAAGTACTGAGTTGAAAGTTGGAGAGGCCGCCGAGTCTGCTCATGGAAGAAAAGATGTAGAAGATGTGAACCAAAGGTCACTTGGAAGCTTTCACGATTTATGAATGGGTTTTGGATTGGAGTTCAACGGCGATACCCCTTCCGTTCGAGTAGTAAGGGCCTTCATGGTAGGGGATAGAGTTCACTTCGAGATATCTAGAATGCTAGAATTTTAGATGTATGAAGCACAACCATCCAAATGGTTTGGATATGGTGACGAAGCTTCGAAGCCCCTGCCCAAACCAAGAGCCAACCGAAACGATGATGACAACTCGATAAAGAGTTGGATCTTATACACAATGAACACAAATTTAGAGAAATGAGGTCTCCAAAGTTCAGTCCTCTGTTCTGCGTCGCAACGAAAGACAGCATGGATTGCTCCAATGGTCCCAGCTGCCTTACTTGGAAGACGATGCCATGTGGAAACGATGTTGTTAACCTTTAATCCAGTCCTAGAAACCAATCAGGTCTTGAGGAGCTGACACTAAGTAGATATGCATAGGATGCTCCCATACGGATGAATTAAACAATCGATTTCCTTACGAAGGTACCTATTGATCCAGTGAGCAGCACGTGATACCTTTCCAAATTCGAGGCGACCTTTTGGGAACCGCCTTCCGAACCTTCTAGGCTTCATCTACAATCTGCTGGTCCTTCAGACAAGAGATTGAGCCACCCATCTCAGGTTCCACGTCCATGATTCGCCCATTCATATCCTCTACCTTTCCAGGCCATCTAATAGTAAGCATATACGAAAACCCTACCCCGAATGCTTCCTCCCAGAGCTACCAGTTTCTAGATCTCCTAGTCTACTGAAACATTTGAATAAACGCGTCTAGGAACTCGAAACACAAAACAAGTCGTAGAACAAGACGATAGTCACCATAGAATACCCTCCCGTCAAGCCATTCTAGACGGACCACCGCGCCTGTTTCGCGTTTCCTACACGCGGATCCCCAACCCCTCTGCTTTCTGATAGGTCGTCGCCGACGTCTGCCCATCTCAAGTTTCTCAAGCGACTGGGCTCAGCGATCTCTCGCTCGGCACCTCTGCCCTGCAGCAGCAGCAATGTTTCAGAAGAAGCCATTGGTCGACGGTGAGGGCCGTCGAAACATCTCTGCAGAGACCCCATCCGCCAAGGCATGCAGGCCGCTGCAGAGCCAGCACAGCGCCACTTTTGGTCGGTCCATAGGCGCGCACTGCCACGTTCGCACTGTGCGCTCGCGATCGTGACATTTTCGTGTTTATGATCGCTTTTGCGGACGAAGCTGCATTAGGACGTTCAACGATGTTCAACAGCATCAGTGAGTCATAAAGATCGTCACGTGAGGAGGTTGAGGGATTAATGGGTTGAGGGGATGAGAGATGCCTATATGATGGGGCCGCTGAACTGGTCGGATGTTTACTTGTTTTTTCCATTTAGATGTGGTGCGGTTGAAATAGGTCAGCTTGGTGTATGTTCGCTGTCTTGAGTACAAGAATTGCGGCTCAACAGCATCAAAGACTTCAACTCGAGAGCCAGAAAAACAACTTTCCAATCCATTCAATTGAACTCCTGCCTTCACGTACTCTTTGCGTTCCGCTCATCGTGGAATATCACATCCCTCTCCCTACCCTCTCCTTGAACGATATGCGCAAGTTATGGCCTCTGCTAGCCCAATATTCCTCCGCCTTTGGCGGGACGAAGGGATACGATCGACTCTCGTTGCGAACCTGGACACAGCTACCATCAGCGCCTTGCGTCTCACATCCACGGAAAGTTGTAACATTACAACACAAACTCTTTTCAAGAGAACCCGCTTGACCTTCACCCCAAGCTCTCTCACCCGCCCCTCCCGTCTCGAAGCGCTCGCACGAATAGGACACCATATCGAGCACCTCACATTCTCCATGCCTCACAGTGCATCGACCTTCCTTCCGCCTCTCCTGAATCCCCAGACTGGTCGAGAGGTCAATTTCCTATACACGCCCCATACGTCAACCGCCTCTGTCGTCCAGCGTCCAAAATATGGAACACCTGAGCTATGCGATGTCTTGACGCAGCAGTTCCCTCCCATCTTCCACGCCGCTACCAATGTCCCGGCGTTTATCAACGCATTGTCACAGCTGCCAAATCTTCGACACCTCACCATTTCATGTCCCGGCCAAGATGCAGCTCAGAGGTACCGTCGTGATGCAGTCGATTATGCACTCATAAGCTTGCGCATTGCGATTGAACGAGCTCCCCTGCTTCGTCTGGAGAAGCTCTCCCTAAGTCACATGCATCCAGCAGGGCTAGTCTACCTCCGTTACATGCCAGGATTCGGTTGCACGCCATCAGCAGGTCGCCGGTGGAAGCAGATCAAGAAGCTGTATATCACTATGGATTCTTGGGACTTCCAGGGTCCAAGACAAGGACTGGATCATCTCAAAATCCTTGATGACTATATCCGTACTTTCTCATCGAGCCTCGAGAAGGTGAGCTTTGGTTGGAATGGCAGAAAAGGGCCTTGCCCGTTCACTCTCTTTACCGACCCCTTGTTTGCACCTCCTAGGAAGATGGCGAAGCTCTTTGCAGAGGTCACGTCGCCAATGTCACCCTTACCAGCTCCACCTGCCCGTCCGGCGATGAGTTTCCCCAACCTCCGCTTCATGCAAGTCCGCAATGCCACAATGTCATCAGAGCAAGTGGCGGACTTCGTCCTCGAGCATCGCCATACCGTCCGCGAGTTCGATTTCGAGAACGTATCGTTAATCAATGGCGGTACGTGGGAGGGTGCCTTAGCACCACTGACAAGGATCAGTGGGAACGATGAGTGGTTGTCGCAGCAAAGCGGCTCTGAAGGGGATAGTGATTTGAGCTTCCAAAGCAATGAGTATTTGGATTATCTGGAGCAGCTCGAGGACTTAGAGACCGAGGAGGTCATTGACACACCGGCCGAGGTGAAAAGGAACTCTGTCCATGTCACCAAGCTCAAGAAGAATCGACATCGCAGACCGAGACGCAAGCACAGGGACAAGAATGCGCCCATGGAGATCTCCGCTCCTATGACCATCTCGGAGCCAGTGCTCGATTATTTACAGCCCACCACTTTCAACCCCAATGTGCAAGGTGTTCAGCGTAACGCACAGCAGGACCAAGCGCAACAGGAGCTGGCCGACGATCCCGAAAAGCGTGTTTCCACACTGAAGAAGGCAAGAGAAGCCGTATTGAAGCAGCTCAGCAAAGAGTTCTGTAGAAGCCAGGAGAGGAAAGAGCATTTTAAGGGCTTCCTGAAGAATACGTGCTCGGCCGGGAGGAAAGAACGGGGCATGATGGGCTACCAGAGCAGTACTGCTTTGGTCCCTCTGATGTTCAGCCGATGTTAGAGGCTGGCTTCGTAACGGCAATTTTGTCGGATTGTCATGAAATACATTGTAATCAGTCACGAATAATGAATCTTCTGATGCCACAGAACTATTTGCTTCTTGATGCAACGTGAATGATGACCGAAGTTTCACTTCGCGTATTTCGTTGTCTCGAGACAGATCTGGTGTGTCATACTCGTCTGTATAGATGAATCTGGTAGCGCATGTTCTCCAACGAGATGGGATAGCGGAGGCCTTCAGGAAGCCTGAACCATTGAGAATCTTCGGAGATAACTTTCTGCCAGCTGGCGTCAGTCTCATCACCTCTACTTTTATCTGTTTCCAGCAAGGTATGATCAAGCAGCCACTTCATGGGATACTTCTTTGCTTCGGATCCAACAATCGTTTCGGAGTAGCTACCAGGGCTATCTACAACTAGTAGCAACGTGCCGGGTTTGCTGGCTAGGGTCAGATTGAGAAGAAACTCAGTCGTTTTCGCGATTGATGCTGTATATAGTTCGTTGAGTGTGAAAAGAAGGGTGAGGAGCATTGGTTGTTGCCCAAGGAGGTCTGAGAGCAGATTCGAATTTAACGCCAGCACATCCTTCAAGTGATATGTCATGCTCATACTTCCGTCGGAGATGAGCGAGATGTTTGATTCCTTGGCGGAAGTACTTGCGTACTTTGACAATGGTGGCGGAGATATAAGACCCCGGTAGAGCTTGTCCACAACGTTTCCCCATGCAGCTGTATCTAGTAGGTGCAGATCGATCTTCGTACCCCGGTCCGAGACGCTCAAGCTCGACAGCCCTTCGACAATGTCAGATGCAACCTCCGGATCGTCCTTGGAGATTGTTCCTTGCAGGTGCCGTATAAGTCCACCGAATGCAACAACTTCTGCGGCGCCGCCACCGAAGGAAGCGACACGTAACGTGCCAGTGAGAGAATTGGGAGAATCAGCGTTTCCTTGCAACGTAATTTTGGCTAAGTGCTTCCGCAAGTCAACCAGAATGGCCGTGTAACAAAGCGCTCTGCCTGGACTCCATCGAGCCGAGTAAGCCTCAAGATTGTCTTCCTTGCCGAATGCACGTGTGAAGTCCCTTTCGTATAGGGCTGCTTTTACACTCTGCAGTAAAGATTGGAGAGTATCGGATGTCAGAACGTCAGAGAATGAATCTCTGAAAACATTAAGGAGTAGTTGCTGCAAGTCGAGGGGCAGAAGTTGGACTGCAGCTGTATCACTAGTTTCTGCTGTTGGTGGTTTTGGCCTGGGAGGATCTGCTTTCTTAACGAAACCTGGGCCTTTCCATCCAGGTCTAGACTTCGAATCTTTACCGACGACTTTGCCGTAGTCTTTTCCAAACTTGCCATTCTTTCCCATCTTCAGGTTGTGGCTGTGAAATCTAAGTAAGTTTGTGATAAGTTTGTCTTCGAAACGTAAGAATATTTCTTTCTCGCTTCTTAGCGCGGATTTTCATGTGATGAGGAACTGTTTAACAAACCCTGGAAGTATCTTGCGGCTGAGATTGTTATCAGGTCTTTCCTCTTCGTATCCATATACTTGTGCAAAGTGTAGTCTTTTACGGTGTAGATTTGATATAGCTATCTTGGGATAACTGACATAGCTACGAAATGGACACCGACGGTCAAGTAAGTCCCCAGCTCCAAGGAAATCTCATTCATAATCAAGTCAATTGTACAAAGCGGTGGGGCTAAAGCTGATTCGACCATCACAGCCATTCGTGTTGTTGTATAGTATACAGCCACTGGTACCTTGGAAGCACAGGCTAAGCTTCATACAAATGCTTTAAGTACCTGGGAGGACCGATGAGGCTTGCGGTTTGACATTTTTCTATAATGTTCGGTGCTATTCTCACTATAGGACTGCCCGATCCATAAAATCGCATTGTACACCCTCCGTCGTACGCCAGCAAAACCAAATCACCACCTAAATGAGTTCCTATGAACTTAGGCCCTTAGATCATGAGTCTCTCGACCTTGTCCTTCAAAGTGCGGATCTGGTTCATGAGATCACTGGCCTCATTTGTAGTGATTGATGCAGCAATAACAGCGCGAGAGACACCGCAAGCTCGTCCAAGTGCCGTCTTGCTCGGGACATAGACATAGGCGACGTTCTTGTCTTCACACAAGAGTGGAAGATGGAGAAGAATCGCAAGCGGAGCAGTATCGGCTGCGAGGATGATGATCTCGGAGATACCTCGATTCAAGGTCTTCGTCGCTTCGTTGGCACCTTTCTTCAATTGGCGATAGTGAGAGGCTTGTTGGACAATATCGAGAATCTCTTGGGTAAGAGCTGTGGGAGAAGCAGTCAGTACTTCTGTTGTTTTGAAGAGACGAAACAAGCTCACCTGCATCTGCAACTGGCCAAGCTGCGGATCCGTTCTGTTCGTCTGCCATTTAAATGATTTTGGATTTTTCTGAAGTCGAGTCAGCTTAGTTTCGCAGGAGAGAAAAGGTCCCGTTGGAAGCTTACGTTGAGGGGTTTTTGATAGGGGTCGCAGAGATTGGGCGTAAGGATTGTTCCAGCAGGGTTCCTTGCGTTGGCTCGCCCTGGATGAATTGTGAGATGCTGTCGTTGTGGTGAACTTCTAAAATTTGAGTCTTAAAAAAAAGCCGATTCAAAGTCCAGAAAATATGACATTTTGGAACTAACGTTTGATTGGCTCGAAGCTATGACCTAACCGACCACGCCTTCGACTCTGCCTTCTTCGTAGAACCTCCATCACAACGACACCCATCTCGATTTCATCACGACTCGCCTCAACTGTCAATCATCAAGCTTTGTCAAGCCTTAAAACAGCTCAGCTCCTCCGATCACAGCTCTAGGGTCCAGTCAAGATGTCTGACGCCATCAACTATGTCAATTGGTGAGTTTTTCAGCCATTGCCCCCTACCTTGGTCATTGGTATCGGATAAGCTTCATCGCAAAGTCGAGTCTGGTCCGCGCTGTATCAACTGATAGCTTATTGTTCTACATTTGCTGACTGTTTTCCTTGTAGCCCGGTGTATGCAGTCAGTATCCCCATGCTCTGTCGAGCCTCTCTTCCTGATAGATCGTTCAAGCCACCTTGAAGAAATCGATTCGACACTGTCAAAGACTCAGCAGACTGACATTAAATATACAGCCATTCTTTGGTGCGATGGGCTGCACATCCGCCATTGTATTCACCTGCTTCGGTGCTGCATATGGAACCGCCAAGTCTGGTGTTGGAATCTGCGCAATGGGTGTTCTCCGACCGGACTTGATTGTGAAGAGTATGTTTAGCAATACACGCTGTTATTCAACAGATAGCAGAGCTGATATTTGACATAGACATTGTACCCGTCATTATGGCCGGTATTATCGGTATCTACGGCTTGGTCGTGTCTGTCCTTATCTCCGATGGACTCAAGCAACAACTACCCCTCTACACTGGCTTCATTCAACTCGGTGCTGGTCTCAGTGTCGGTCTGGCTGGTTTGGCTGCTGGTTTCGCTATTGGTATCGTCGGTGATGCTGGTGTGAGGGGTACCGCACAACAGCCTAGACTCTTCGTTGGAATGATTCTCATTCTCATTTTTGCTGAAGTCTTAGGTATGGGTCCATACCGATGCAAACATGGCTAGAAATATATGCTGACAGAATACAGGTCTTTACGGCTTGATCGTCGCTCTTCTGATGAACTCAAAAGCCAGCTTGGACGTCTCATGTTAAGCGGGCTCCATCGAAAAACGGGGAGGGCCTAGAGACAATATGCTGCGCGCACATCCTCCGCTGCGAACATCTGTGATTGGCTGGTGATGGAACGGAATTATTGGACGTCTTAGGGGATTAGCTTGGGGAGACTTCGGAGGGACTTTCCATGGCTGAAAATATGTGTATGGTATTGTTGCTGGTCTCGAATCCGGCGTTTTTAGAGCATAGAGGTGAAGATGCTCGATGTTAGGGCAGCATGGCCGTGTACTTTATGCAGGTAGCATTTCCATTGTTTGCATTTATGGCATTTCCTGGGCATGAATAATGGTTATTGAGTGGAACTGTGAGACTTCTCCACGGAGGATGGGCGATATTGGCTCTTACTTCTGTTATCGTTTGTTCCTTACACCCGTGTAGGCCAACGTTTCTGAGCTATTGAATATATTGAAGTTTTTGAAAATTCTTGAACAGCATTAGCATTGCAGGTCCTTTGCATGACTAATGCAGCAAAAGAAGATCGCTGAGGATCTTCATCTTCAATTACTAATTACATGATATCTTCTAAGCATCCCACTCGCCTGGCACTACACCATCATCTTAGAAAAGAAACTCCTCTCCATGCACTCCATGCACGATTCGGCGCCGGCAGCCATTCGGCAAGTGGGAGTATCCTGGCAAAATGTTCATCCATGATCCACCGAATTGCGAGCTACTTAAACCACCGCAACTCACCTCATCTGGCTACAGTCATCCATACAGAAATACCCCGCTGACTGTCCAAGCCCAGACCCCGCACCCCAGAGGTCTACTTCTCCAACCAAAAGACGAGCTGCTGCGTCTTGCTGCATACCTACACATATCGACGAACACGGATCACGCTCACGTCCAGGGAAGCCCTTAGTAAGATTGAGCAGCCAGTCCACGTCTCAGCCGCCCGCCATCATGCGTCTCCCATACGTCGATGCGAGCGATTCCAACGCCTTCACGGACCCCGAAGACTCAGCAATCGTGGCCCGCGTCCGCGCGCGACGTGCCCCGCGGCCACTGCAACCGCTCGACCTCACGCTGCTGCACTCGCCCGCCGTCGCAGACGGCTGGAACAGCTTCCTCGGCGCCATTCGCACCAGGACGAGCCTGAGCGACGACGTGAGGGAGATCGCCATCTGCCGGGTCGCCGTGCTCAACGAGGCCTGGTACGAGTGGGCGCACCACGCGCCGCTGGCGAAGGCTGGCGGCGTCAGCGAGGGAGGACTGAAGCTGTTGGAGCAGAGGCATCCGAAGCCCGAGAAGGGGGCGTCCGACTTGAGCGAGAAGCAGTGGGCGGTGGTTCGCTATGCGGATGCCATGACCAGGGATGTGGCGGTCAAGCAGGAGGTCTTCGATGCTCTGAAGGAGCACTTCTCGCAGCAGGAGATCGTGGAGGTTACGGCTACGGTGAGTCGTCCATCATCTTACGTCGGGAGGCTGTGGTTGCGGAGATTTACGGCAGGGATCACGGTCATTTCAAAGAGATGGATCTGGACAGGATCATCTAGAGCAGGGTCTCAATCGTTCTTTGCATTCAAGCACTGGATAATCGGTGCTAGGGATAGATGGTTACTGTTCTTCATGCACGATCCGAACGCATCCATTTCCCTTTCGTGGTTAGGGTATCACAGTTTCGAACACATGCTAATTCAGGCTTGATCGATAGGTGGCTTCGTACAACTGTGTGAGTAGATTGTAAGTATTCCCGTGTCTCCAGCTTCGACATCTTAGCCTAGCCCCTTCCTCGGATCATCCAGAAGAGGTAATACTAACTCCTTACTTACCCCGCAGTCTAGTGGCATTGGACGGTGAGTTATCCCGATCCCAAAACGTCTGTTCGTAATGGAGAGTTACTGATTTGCTGGTGCTGGCAGTTGGAGAAAAGAACGGTTTCAAGCCGGAAGGATCCCATTAGAAGTGACGAATTACCTTCTCGATGAAATTTCTTGTGCATGGAAGCCTCCCTACCATGCCATGTCGTTGGAGTCGCTTATCGCTCTGACGAGGAAGATAATGCAGCCTATTGAACAAGAAGCGACCAAGCTGTAAATAGTAATGGTCTTCACCGTGACGCACTCCACCAGTTTTCTTATTTTTCACAGGAAAACTGTTGTTTTCAAGCGGTAACAGTCATCGAAAGAGCGGGATTCGATTTCCGGTTGACCTTCACATGGCCGCCAAGGTATCCGAGCCTCCTTCCAAATGATGTGCCACCGTGTGCAGCGCATGCATGTATCAGGTCATTTCTGTTATCATCCCTAGCCTAGCCTCCCATGCGGGTTCTTTTTTGACTGTGCAGAGCCCGTGCGTGATTGACGGTGCAGGATCGTCCTCGAACCGTTGGCAGCCGGGTGGCCAAAGGTTGATTCAACTCCAGTTGGAGGAGTTAGAGTGTTCGATACATGTTAGAAACCCACCTATCCACTCCTTGCAAAACGTTACATACGCAGCATCTCGATCAGTCATCCAACCTCGGAGCATGGTGCATATTTATCGACGTGCGTATCCCAGGACCCAAGGGCCAAGCACTGTCTAAAAACGGGAGATAGGGAAGGGTAGCCGTTGCCACGGATAGCGTACCAAGATACGAGAGCAAACCCTTTGTTCGATTCGTGGCGTCTAAGAAACGGTACGCAGTCTCTGAACGGTTCTCTGGGACGCCGCTGAAGGGTGAGAGCATGGTGGTGTCCAGCAGGTGGGATGGGGCGTCTCGCACCAGATAATCGTACAGGATTCGCCTGATCTGGTCCAGTAACGAGGCTCGAGGAGAGTGTTGGAGTGCTGGAGTGTCTTCCCAGCGTCTGGCTACCATCGTGCCTGAGTAGTACGGATGGAAACTCTCGCGAGTCCCCCGTCCACTGGTCCAGTTCTTTGCCTCGACTCGGCTAACCTCTACTCTCACCTTTCCCTCCAACCCCGCTTCTGCCGTCCGATGGTGTTTCTGCCGCGGCGTACAGTAGTCATCAAGGGTCTTATCCTACAACAATGCACTGAATGCAGAGAGTCGTGGCAGAGTCTGTTTTGCTTGGTGTAGAAAACCACAGTTGCCGCCTTGCAAATTCATGTGACGGGTAAAATACCCATACGCTTTGGGAGACGGGTAAAGTGGTGGATAAAGATGTTCGCAACCTCTTCTCAATCGCAAGGGCTCAGAGGGGTCGTGACTCGGAGGAAGGTAGGACATAATTTTTCGAGGTCGTGCATCGGGAGGTTGGGAACATCTTCCGGATTTGCTTGTTCGAGCTATAGAAACGCCAGGGGTTGAAGGACTTGCTTGCTTGCAGATTATCGATGCTGTGTAAATAATACTGTGTGGTTTGGATCCCCGCGGATTGCGATAACAAAGGTGGCTTAGGAGGAAGGGTTCACGTCTTCTTCTTCTTCTTCTTCTTCTCCTTTGTCTTCTATTTCTCGCTTCAAAGGCAGACCCCACCAGGACCACCAGGACTCCAGGAGGAACACGGCGTCCGAAAAGGGTAATGGTGGATTGGGGATTAGGGATTGGGGATTGGCATTGGAAGTTTGGAAGACATCCATCCATACGGTACCTTAGAATAAGAACTTCCCAGGATACCTATTGATCTCCGCAGAAATTGCTTTGCCCTATTCTGGGTACTCTGGAATCCTTGGCATTCAAGCCTTGCGCCCTCGGCACTCCGATTCTCCAACGTCTGTGCAGTGTGCATGTTTCCCGCTACCATTTATTATTTTCGATGTTTATTTTTGGTTTTAATTTTCCACTTCCCATTTCTCAAGTCCAGGCACTCCCCGATACATTCAACTCTCTAGTGAGTTAGGAAGGTAAACGGGATCGAACTCAGGTCACATTGTTGCCTTACTCACGATAAGAGATCTTCTGATACAGGCAGTCGGACAGGGGAAACAACTTTCTCTCCAACGAGGCAGGGTCTTACTATTATTCGTTGTCTTCTGCTTCCCGTACATTCATCGATGGAAGAAATCCTCCGTGAAGAGTCGGGAAGTCGAGTCCTGATTGTTTATCGAACCGCACGTTTTCTCGCTCTTCTTGAGCCGCCTGGCGTCTGGATGTCTCGCTCGCTTCTTTCCCAATGCGGTGGGCACTGGATTCCGCACACGGGATTTGGGGGCGCGGATCTTCTGGCGGGCGTCCATTCCTTCGAAGTTCGAGCAGAGCAGAGCAGAGCAGAGCAGAGCAGAGCAGAGTCTAGCGTAGCTTGAAAGTAAGTCTTCCAGCCCTCCTCCTCCTCCTCTGGGCTGCTAGACGAGTCGACTACTAGTCTACTAGTCCGGACTCCGTAGGTAGGTACTCGTACAGTACCTATAGCTATTTGGAACTCCTTTTCGAAAGAACCGGCCAAAACAACCGGCCGACAGTGCGGCCGTTAAACGAGCAGCCATACTACAAGAGAGTGGTGGTGGCGGCTGTTCATGGACAAGTCATCAAGTCACCCACGCAAGGGGCCCAATATAAACCTAGAATTTCCTTTCAATGTAATCCTATTGTAACTCCGAGATGCCCTTCTCCCTTCTCTGCCTAGCTGCTTCCCTCCAACCAAAAATGCCACCCCCTCCCCTGCTCTTCGCCCTGCACGGCCTTCTGGCTGTCAGCATGCATAGAGGCGTGTGCCCAAATGCCATACAGGCTAACAGCGTGCTGGCTCTGACCCTTCTGGGTCTAGCGCGGTAACCGACCACTCCAAACGGTGCAGTCAGCAGAAGATGCGTCTGAGCTCCGCGTAAGGTAAGCAAGCAAATTCTGGCTGTGTGCACTTAGATAATACACCCTTCCCACGCTCCTCCCACTGTGACTGGGCAATTCGCACACCTCCTCCACCCGGATCCTGGTGGCCCACGTTGATGGAGACATGCCCAGGTCGCACGCACGCCGACCCTGATTGGGGAGCTTCGTTTGCCCGGTGCAGCCTTTGTTTGCAGAATTGGGTAGCAAGTGTCAATCCTGGTGTCTGAGGGACGGGGTCTGAAAAGTCAAGTCTTACCGCTCCTCCTGCACGATGCTGCCATGGTGATTGGCCTGTCCACGCTCCCAAGGTGGGCTTCGAGAACTTTAAAGCGGTATGCGGTCTCGTCTATACGATGCGATCTCGAGATTCTATTCCGCAATGCTCGGCCACAGTGAGTTTGGGGGACATGGGGCGAATAGAATCCTTCGTCTGCTCTCCACTCGACTGGGCTATCTTCCACCGAGAGGTATATCGGGGTCCCGTCTATTCCTTTTTGTTTTTTTAAAGCCCGTTGAAAGGCCCAGCTCGGATATCATTCCACTTTGCATCTCAAGAAGCCGGCAGCGGAATCTTATCTAAAGCGTCACCTCCCCACAAGACTTTCCATAGTCCGGTCCACTTCCCTTGATCTACATAGCCTTGTCCTCAAACATACACAATGTCCGCTGGATACAACGACAACACAGACAGCCAGTATTCCATGATGTCAACAGACATGAACGCTGGAATATATGATGGTGGTACCTCGAGCGAGTCCTCGGCCAGCTCTCCTCTCAATGTAAGCCTCGAAAGGTCCTGGCACTACCCTCCGCTGACATTTTATCAGGGTTATGAGAACTTGTATGCCGGGAACCAGTACTTGCCATATCCTGCCTTCCCTATGCAGTACCCCAACAATGGGGAATATCCCACGCCGATGGGCTTGATACCGGTTGAGCTGGATATAGAGGGTCTGTACGAGGACCATGATCGCAGAAGGAGGAAGAACGGAAGCGAGAAAGTCGTGGCATCGCACGTACATTCGGTATGTATATTCAACATCCGCCCACGAGACAAGCAGCTAACGACATCAGCGCCGCCGCGCCCAGAACCGAGCCTCCCAACGTGCGTTCAGAGACAGGAAGGAGAAGCACATGAGAGAACTCGAGCAACGACTTGGCGAGCTCGAGGGTCGACATTCCGAGCTCTCGCGATCATACGACTCCCTCCAGGTCGAATACTCGAGCGTCAAGTCGGAGCTGGACCGGCTCCGGAAGGAGAATACCCGACTCGAGGGCTCGTCCTCGAATACAACACGCGAGTACAATCCGGGTTCGAATCATGGGCACAGTAATCGCGAGTGGGACGAGTCGAAGGTCGAGATCCTGGATCCTCTTCTGTTTGACGTGTCCGCGTTCTGTTTTGATCAGGAAGATGGAGAAGAGCACCACCGCAAGGGGTAGGAGATATATACCTAGGGCTGATATTTGGAGTCGGCGTTGGAGGCTTGGTGTCTTTTGGGCGGGCAGATATCTGCAGGGCAGCTGCTTGGGGCATTACGTTTGGTGGCATCCAATGGAGGATATCTGACCGTATCTTGGATAGTTTTAGATAATTATGACTTGCGAGGTCGTTCAAAGCATCGCAATGGCATTATCACAGTGATTAAGATCGTCGTTGTGAAGCTAAATCGAGGACTTGCTTCAATCCCCAACGTACGCCAAGGCACTTACGTTTACTTCTAAAGTTACATTATGCCCAGCAATACACTCCTCGCGGCATACTAAAGGCGACAATAAATGCCAATAAGTTGTTGATTATCAATAAATCACAGCCTTGCTGCAAGGTGCTGGTGCTCCGTAGACGGTGCCTTGGTGGCAAACCGCTTTAATAAATAAGCTGACATCGGACACAGCGCGCAAAGCCCACGATAGGTACAAAGGTACATCCGGAATGATAAGCCGGCAGGGCGCCAGAAACACGTGGGCGGATTAACATTCGTCACTCCAGGTCTTCAGGTGAGGTTTTTCTCCTCAGGAAAATCATATGCGCGCCAATCCTTCGTAGATGATGGGTGGCGGGAGGATCAGGAACAGTGCAACACTGGATGATGCAGCAAGATAATCTCCGAGTGTTTCTTCATCCGCTAGGAACAAAGGACAGGCTGGATGCTTGGTCTTGGTGGTGCGGAAGGCCTGCGGCTGTAGAGGGGCGAAAGTTGGGGGCCCGAGAAACTACGAGAGTTACCCAGCAACAATGCCACAGACAACGAAGTCGAGAATAAAGGAGGGAACGAGATGAAATATAAATATATGGATGAATAGGACAATAAAACCTATGACCGCTGTTACTCCGTCTCAGAATCTAGTAAAAGTAGTAATCAAAATGGAAATTTACTCATCGCAGTGCTCTAATGCTTATTCAGCTGTAGAGGGGTCTTTAGTGGGATGTCTTTGGTGGGGTACGTTGGGACCAGACGCACTACGTCGTTGAAATTTCGCCCGCAACTCCTTCACCCTCTCCAACAACCTCAGAATCTGTCCATTGCAACCATCAAATCGCAATCATGGGTTACACCGACGTAGACAAGCTGGTCAGTTGCAACATCACCCCCCGTCTGTCTTACGGCAGTGCTGATCAAGAATGTATAGGCAATTAACACCATCCGCCTTCTGGCGGTGGATGCTACTGCTAAAGCCAACTCGGGACATCCTGGAGCTCCTATGGGCATGGCACCAGGCAAGTACTTTCTCGTCTCTCTTTCCTGAGGAATGGAGTCTAATACCATCTTCCTCACAGTGGCCCATGTCCTCTTCAACAAGATTATGAACTACAACCCCAAGAACCCCAACTGGGTGAACCGGGATAGATTCGTTCTCTCGTAAGTATCTCACAAAGCTGTTAGATCTCCTGGAACAGTCTGTCAGCTGGCTATGCTTGCCCGTTTCAGCTTTACTGATAGCAGTTAGCAACGGACACGCCTGCATGCTTCAATATGCTCTCCTCCATCTGGCCGGGTATAAGCTGTCTCTCGACGATATCAAGGCTTTCCGATCGATCGACGCCCTCACTCCTGGCCATCCCGAAGCCCACGATACCGAGGGTGTTGAAGTCACCACTGGCCCCCTTGGCCAAGGTTTCAGCAACGCTGTTGGTCTTGCTATTGCTCAACATCACGCAGCTGGCGAGTTTAATAAGCCCGGGTTCGAGATTATCAACAACTACACATATACATTTTTGGGTGACGGATGTATGATGGAAGGTGTTGCCAGTGAAGCTGCTTCGCTTGCCGGTCATTTACAGTTGGGAAATCTCATTGCTATCTATGATGACAACCATATCTCGATCGATGGCGATACTAACTGTGCGTTCACCGAGGACGTCGCTTTGCGATTCAAGGCTTACGGCTGGCACGTAGAGGTCTTGGACGACGGTGACCACGATCTTGAGGGCATGGAGGCTGCGATCAAGAAGTGCCAAGCTGTCAAGGACAAGCCATCTATGATCAAGCTCCGCACGACCATTGGCTTCGGTTCCAACCTTCAAGGCACCCACGGTGTTCATGGAAATGCCTTGAAGAAAGACGATATCCACCAGATCAAGGTCGCTTTTGGCTTCGACCCTGAGAAAACATTTGTTGTCCCACAAGAGGTCTACGATCTATACAGCAAGCGCGCCTCTGAGGGTGCTGCAAAGGAGCAAGAGTGGTCGCAACTGCTCGAGAAATACGCTTCATCGAACAAGGCTGAGGCTGCTGACTTGAAGCGTCGATTGGCTGGAGAATTGCCAGAAGGCTGGGAGAAGAATTTGCCAACATATTCGCCATCGGATTCCGCAGTCGCTTCCCGGAAGCTTTCTGAGATCGTCCTCACCAAGATTCACCAGGCCATCCCTGAGTTGGTTGGTGGTTCAGCTGATTTGACGGGATCCAACTTGACCAGATGGAAGGATGCGGTTGACTTCCAGCCCCCATCTCTCGGTATTGGTGACTGGACCGGACGGTATATTCGATATGGTGTCCGTGAGCATGCCATGGGTGCTATCATGAATGGTCTTGCTGCCTACGGAACTATCATTCCGTACGGAGGAACTTTCTTGAACTTCGTCTCATACGCTGCTGGAGCTGTCCGCCTGTCCGCCTTGTCCCAAATCCGTGTCATTTGGGTTGCAACTCACGACTCCATCGGTCTTGGTGAGGATGGACCTACCCATCAGCCAATTGAGACTCTCGCTCACTTCCGTGCTCTTCCCAACTGCATGGTCTGGCGTCCAGCTGATGGAAACGAGACAAGTGCTGCATACTATGTTGCATTGACATCCAAGCACACTCCATCCATCCTTGCTCTCTCTCGTCAAAACCTTCCCCAGCTTGAGAACTCTACGATCGCTCACGCAATCAAGGGTGGCTATGTTGTGCATGAAGCTGAGAAGGCCGACGTCTCCCTGGTTTCTACTGGTTCAGAGGTTGGCATCTGCGTCGATGCTGTCAAGTACCTCAAGGAGAAGCACAACTTGATAGCCCGTGTGGTCTCTATTCCTTGCTTCGAAGTTTTCGACGCCCAATCAAAGGAGTACAGACTCAGCGTCCTGCCAGATGGTATCCCATCTCTTTCCGTCGAAGTCATGTCCACCATGGGCTGGGAGCGATACACTCACGAGCAATTCGGTCTCAACAGATTCGGTGCTAGCGGTGCCTACCTGGACGTTTACAAGGTGCGTTTTTGCTTCGAGCCCCTTAATTTAGATAGCGCTAACAATCCGTGCAGAAGTTTGAGTTCACTCCTGAGGGTATTAGCAAGCGTGCTGTTGCAACCGTTGATTTCTGGAAGGATGTCCCGAATATCCGTTCTCCTATCAACCGTGCCTTCCAGCAACTCATCTAAGCGACTTTCCTTGGCTCGATTCCTGAGACTCATTTTGATGTTGATGAAAGTGAAGATGGATCGATAGCATGCAAATAGACTGAAAAGACTGTACTTGACTACCTTCCCCTATAAAGCAACCGGTGATGTGAGTTACTGAACGCGGCAAGAGTGCTCCTGCCTAGAAAATACTGTCACTTTGGTAAAATTTGACCAGCTGTGTTTGCCATTCAGGATTACAAGATCCGTGTCTGTGTGTAACAGAAGAGCTAAAAGTCCTGTCCAAAACCCTCTGATTCCTCCTCGAGCACCATGCCTCAGCCGTATGTCATCCGAACCCTCAAGCCATTTATCTAACGGCTCGACATCTGGTACTGTTCATGACAGTGCAGGTCTTTAAACTAACACATGGGTGGTACCCAATGCTAGATTCTTAGTCGCGCCTGGTGTTCGATGTCTGTGAGATATCCCTGAGACCATTCAATTTCAAGTCCCGCAGAACGCAACTCATCCGTCTTCGCCACTCCCAGGAGCAGATTCACTCTGCCCCTCCTGCTCCCTGACCCATTCTCTCTGGAACTCCCTGCCCACCCTCTCTAACCTCACCGCAAGCCGTCTCGCCTCGCCTGCTTCCGCAGCAGAAGCCGCCACCACCGTAGCTACCAGCATAGGCGGGGCCTGTCTCGCGCTCCCATCTTCCTCCCTTCCTTCCCCTTCCACTTCCACGTCCTTCGAGTGCTCCACGCCATTAACGACAACCCCGTTGACACTCTCCCCCTCTATCTCACCAGCCGCGGAACTACCCTTCGTGGTCCCACTCAGCGGTCGCAGCTCCTCCCGCGCCTGCTCGACTATCTCGCGCCCGTTCGTGGGGGCTCTGGCGCGCGTCGAGGATTGGGAGTTCAGGTATGAGTGCAAGATAAGGGGCCCGGGCGAGACAGTCTCGATGAGAATCCGCTGGGGAATGCCCAGACCCAAACGCGAGGCCGTGTCGTAGGCTGTTACCGCTGCGGTGGTGAGGGAGGAGAGCGCCTGGGACTGGGACTGCGATTGCGAGGTCTGGGGTCCGGATTGGGAGGAGGAGGAGGAGAGGAGGGGTGTGCCGGCGTTGTCTGTGAGGTGGTGGGAAATTTTGCTCGAGGCGGTGGGGTCCGCCATTCTTAGAGTTGAGCTGCTGGGAGAGGACGGTGAGGGATAGAGACCGGAGATGTTGCACGGTGGAGGACGGGTTCAATTGCTTTGCTTGCTTTGAAAGCTGGGGATAGCGAAGGCAGACAGGAGATATGGGCACAACCCTGCACGCTGCGGGAGATCTAATTTAGCGTTGCGCCATGGCTACGGCCTACGCTACGCTACGGATCAAGAGAGTTGTCCAGATTCCAGGAGCGCGTTTTCTTAATTCCGCCCTTCCCAAAAACAAATTAAAAGCTAGGAACTGAACATGGCAGACGAAAAGGCCGAGAAGCTCGCTGCCGCACGGAAGCGTGTAAGTACCACATCCAGTGTTTTAGGGAGGCTTTCTATCTTGTGGAACGACAAACAGGTGGGCTGACGAGGAATTGCTGGCAGGTCGAGCAGATGAAGAAGCAGAAGGCGAAGAAGGCCGGTGGAAAGAAAGACGACAAGTCCGAATCTGCAGCAGAAGCATCAAAGACGGAAGAAGACAAAGTCGAACCTGATCCCGAACCAGAAACAGAAACAGAACCAGTCCCACCATACACAGATGTAGATGAGTCCAGGGCGCCGGAGGGCAAGGAGTCTATGGATGCGGAAGAGACGCCGCCCCTCAATAAAGCATCGCATGGGCGCCAGCCTTCTATATCGGTCCAGTCCAAGATGCGGTCGTCGTCTTTCAGAGCATCGGGCGGTCCTCTATCGCCGGCTTATGGATTCTCCCCGGATGGAGATACAGCTCCTGATATCCACCGAAAACAGGCGATCAGGATTGAGGAATTAGAGAAGGAGAATAAGAGGCTGGCGAAGGAAGCTACTGATGGAGAGAAGCGATGGAAGAAGGCAGAGGAAGAACTGGAAGACCTACGAGAGGCAGATGGTGAGTCTGCGAAGGTCAAGGACACAAATGCTGGAGCATCTTCAGAGGAATTGGAGAGGCTTGTAAGTGATACCTGCAAGGCAGTGGTGTAGTGGGTTAATGGTGTTGTACAGAAAACGGAGAATGCGGCCCTTCAACGACAGATTGCCCAACTCCAGTCCAAAACCTCGAGGCATGGCTCCTCACCCTCCGTATCTACGAACGCACCTGCAGATCTCGAAGCCGCCTTGCAATCTAAGAACTCCACCATCGAGTCTATGGAGATTGATATCTCCAATCTGCGGGCTCAACTAAATCGCGTGGCATCCGGGTCGTCGGTTGAAAAGGAACAAATTGCTGCCCTGGAAGATAAGTTAGCAAGAAGTGAGAAGTCAGCAGCTATTGCACAAAGGGAGCTTGGTGATTTGAAAAAGAACCTAGAGCGAACAACAGAGAAAGCTGTCAAGGAGGGCAGCGAGAGGACATCGGCGGAGACAAAGCTTCGAACGTTGGAGCGGGAAGCTGGGGAGGCTAAGGCCAACAGTCAGGAACTTCAGAAGAAAGTTGATGCGTTGGATAAGAAGGTGGCCACCCTCGGAACACTGCACAAGGAGCATGATGCTCGATTCCAAGCTCAGAAGAAGGAGCGCGAGAAGGCCGAGAAGGAGTCTTCTGATCTGCGATCGAAGCTCGCTGGGATTGAGAATGAGAACCTCCGACTACGTGAGGAACGCGAACGAAACAAGAAGCGAGATGCCCAAGGCATTGACGACGAAGGTGTCGATGAGCTCGAAAATGAAGAGCGCAAACGCTTGGAGAAGAAAGTTCGCGACCTAGAGGGTGAAGTTCACGAACTCCGAAGAGGAGTTTGGAGTGAGCGGAGAAAGCAATTGGATGGAGAAGAGTCCTCTGGGCTCACGAGTCCTGGAGCCAAATTCACGGATGTGGATCTTGGGGGTGGGATGTCTCCTAGTAGGAGAAGGAGTATTGCACAAGGTGGAAAGGGGCTTGGAGATTTCCTCACGAGTGGCTTCAATGCCATCACAGGAGCTACTTCAGGAGCAGCCGATGATTCCCTATTGGAGGACGACGAGGACCTCGAGTTTGATGAAGATGCGTTTAGACTCGCTCAGGAAGAGGAAGCCAAAAAGCGCATCGAAAGGATCAAGGAGATCAAACGGGGCTTGAAGAATTGGGAGGGCTGGCGAATGGATTTCGTCGAGAACCGAAAGGGCGATGGCAATCCCATCTTTGAGGTTTAGGACGGTGACATGATTATGTGTACGACTAGGAACTTTTTGCGATGAATTTGAAGGATTCTCTAGTAGCCTGCACAGAGAGGCAATTCTGTTGCTTGTCGCGCTTGCGAATGATATAGATATAGTGCGTTCAGAGCACCAGTGCTTGAATGTTCTTCAAGTGAAGACAGCTCGCATTCTCAGTCACGATTTGTTTTCGATTTTCCCGTCCTTCCTCGTTTCCTCTTCCCCATCCCGAATCAGCGGTCTAACCGGACGCGGAGCTTCTCTTGACAGCTGTGTACCAACCAGAAGCACCGATTTTTGTCGCACAGCTGCGGCTGAGCAGCCTAGAACTCGAGCCAAGGTTAGTTCTCCCCTTGGCAAGGCTTCTTTGGCATTTATTGACTGGATGACCTTCTCCCGCGACTGCACCGACTTGTTCCTTAAAACGCAAACGTCCCACCTCGCCGGCCTCTATTTCTCAGCGCCAACGTTCGGGTTTCTGGCCTCAATTGAGCGAAAGTACTCAATCTTAGATGCGATGCCTTTTGATTACGAGGATTACCAGAAGAAATGTAACACCTTGACGACGGAGCAGCTTCATAAAGAATGGGAAAACTATACTCGCCAGATTTCTGGAGGTGCAACCTCGACTGCCACGAGCGTTCTCTTCTCTCCTTTGACAGCCGGGATATCACTCGTTGGGCTGGGACTATCCGCGCCTCGCATTCATAATGCACGAAAGAAAAGGGAAATCATTGAAGCTGGACTCCAAGCTCGAGGAACCACGCACAACACCAGAAAGCGCGATGTAATTGCCCCGATGGCTGTGGCAGGTACCCTAGGAGGTTTGACTCTCGGTCTTGCTGGTCCTGGTGCGGATATGATTGCAGGCGCTGCGGTCGGCCATGGCATGGAGTATGCTGCCGCTCATGTGGCCTTGGAAACGACTGGTGCTGTCATTGAACATGGCCATGACGAACATTCTAAGAAGAAGGCAGACGAGAAGCTCAATATCCAGTACCAAAACTTTCAGCAACAATACGTCCAGGAGCAGGCAAAACTACAAGGAACAACATCACAGTCTATTCAACAGCCTGGGTTGCAAATCGTCCCACCAGCACCCCGACATTCTCGCCCAGGAACGCCCCAATCTGGACAGACACCGCAGACGCAATTCAGCCATCTCAACCATGGCTTGTCGATGCCTCCTCCAATTCCACAGCAGTCTCGTCCTGGAACAACGTCACCAGGACATACACTGTATCAACAGCCCCAAGTTCAGAATCAGGAGCAGAAGTATGACTATGTTCCTATACCAGCGGCTCATAATAGCTTTACTGCATATCGGCCTGCATCTCATCAACCACAGTTAGTCCAGCCGATGTCAGCAGTTCAACCTCAGGGGAATTTGGTACCTCAATACCAACCCAGTCAGCAATCTGAGAAGTATCATGTCAACACGTCTTCCCAGACGAACGTGGCTGCTCCGGGTTACCGCCCTGAGAAAACAGCAGCGTTCACTTTTAATCAGGAAGAGTCATCTTTGCCATCTCCATGTCCATCCCCGCCGCCACAATACTCAAGTCAAGCATACGCTTCTCTACCTCAGAAGTAGGTCAACTTGCCTTTGTTAAGTCCTCAATTTGCCATATTGCGTTAATCATAACATGTAACTCAGTGTTCCTCAAGAACTCCCTCCTCACGCCCCAATGACGACTGCCACAAAACCAGACGTTCACCCAACTCATATTGATTTGCCATCAGCGGCACCCACCATGGAAGAAGAGATCCTGATTCTGAAAGCGAGACTCATTCAGCTCGAAATCGAGAAGCGGGAAGCAGCAATTCAACAACCTTATCCAACTGTAGCTCAACCAGTTACTCAAAATACAACGCCCATGGCCGTTGGTATTGGCAAACAAGAACCTCAACCATCCGGGCCATCCCTAACCCTAACACCCCCTACACTCGGTCTTTCGCAGTCGCAGTCGCAGTCCGTATTGTCGCCGCAACAGCCACAACAGCCACAACCATACTATCCTCCTCCTCCAGCGTCACCAGCTCTACCACCAAGATCTTCCAATATGGTAGCTCAGCAACTCCCTCAACCTCCACCTTTGTCTCGGCTCCAAACCACCCTTCCACCACCGCCACCTCCACCTCCACCTCCATTTCAATCATACACCTACCAGCCTCAGAATTACCCCATGCCATCGCCTTCGCCAAACACTCAGCAACAGCCCCAGTTTCAAAGACACGACAGCGGATACTACTCGAACGCTCCGACCCCTTCTACATCGAACAGACTCTCACAGTCCTACGTTCCAAGTCCCATCGGCTATCCCATTCCTTCAGAAGGTACCGGAGTATTGCAACATAGCCACAATCTATCGATCAGCTCGTATCAGCCATCTCCATTGTCACCTGCTCCATCTCCTTACATCCCAGTGAATTCGGCGATCCCGACGGGATCAGGGAAGGATTACTTTGGTCAAACAGCTCCGCCATCCTACCCGACTATTGGAGGAGCTCAGAATCATCTGGTGCAGAATGCGTATGGTAACCAGGGGTGGCGATGGGGAATGCCAGCTCCTGTGGGGGTTCAAACCCACTTTCCGCCCCCACCCCCGCCGAGGGCTTAGGGAGGGAAGCAGGAGTATACGGAGCGGGGTCAGACGGAACCTCCATTGCATTTTCTAAGAAATAGATGAGAGGAATAGCTTGAAGATTTGAATCGATGTTCCAATTGCCTAATCGGTCGCCTTTCTCAAATAGAACAGATTTCGTTGAGATCGGTCAACAGGGACCAGCGAGCAAAATTCGATCAATGGGGTAAGGTAGTCGCCAATCCTTCAACTTGAGTGAAACCTGCTGCTTGGATGAGCAGCATTTGTAGCCTTTGGCGATTCTGTACGAATTTGAGCAACCAGGCTCCCAAGTAGCACAAAGGGGATGCGGCCGCACTAGGAGTTCCAACATCCAGCTATGTGTTCCCCTACTTCGAGCCGCTCAAAGGTTGAGTTATGAGCTGGAGCCTAGATGAAGGCCATTGAGACCCGAGCATCGAGTATGTGTGACGAAATACTTTTACACATTCAGAAATCTTTCACAACTATACGAAACTCTATCACAGAGATCCGAGAAAGTGTACATTCATCATTTTGCTCATCTTGATGGAAAGCACGCACTAGCTTATCTTTGCACCAAATGCTGTCTTTTCATTTTCCAAAGAAATTCGTGATTTTCTGACTCCCACTTCCTCTGCCTGCCGGCTTCTTAGGGCTCGCTGTGTTATTACTCGTCGCACTTCTGGATCTACCGGCCGGCTTCAATGGAGACTTCTCTTTGCTCGGGCTTGCAGAGATTTTAGAGATTTTGCTCGGTGGCTCTTCATCCGGTACATCGTCCAACTCTCTCTTGATGCCCGACTTCTTCTCTAATTTTGGGACAGGCAATGGAGCATTGTCTTCTGTACCTTCGTGATCAAGCGTCTCTCTGTCCTCAACCGCTTCATATTTAATGGTGACCGTTTCGTCCTTACCAACATCTCCCGTCTTCTCCGATTTCGACGTAATTGCATCGGCTGAGTCGCTTGGTTCCTTCTTCTCGGCTCCTTTGGCAAAGAAATTGGCAATATTTGATTTGTTTGCGGTGGAAGCAACTGGGATGATGAAGTTGGGTGAATTGTTGCCAACCTTTCCAACGTCTTTGGACACGGGGTAGATCTCAAGTTCTCCCTTGAAGGGCTGCAATAGAGACTGGAGGTCTTTCGACCAGGTTGATCTCTTGGGATCGAGCCACGTTCGTAGTTCTTCAGAGCCGTTCTCTAAGATGACTGGCATACGATCGTGTAGGAAATGCAACTGCTTGTTCGAGGATGTCGTGATGATCGTATATGTCCAGGTCTTTTCTTCAACCCCTAAATCATCGATTAGACTCGGTCAATCCAAATCGGATATGCTTTACGAACCTTCATATTGTACACAATCCCACAGGCCAGCCATGCACATCAATTGACCATCCTTCCTTTTGATATAGTGCGGCACCTTCTCCTTGGGACCTTTCTTCAGCCATTCATAGAAGCCCTGACAAACCACAATGCATCGCTTCTTCTGCTTCATCGTTGTCCACATGCCTCTATTCTCAATCAAAGAATCGTCCCGACAGTTCATTGTCTTCATCATCGAGCCATAATCAGGATTGCGCTTCGTCCAAAAAGGAATGAGGCCCCATTTCATCGTCTGCAGCTTGTATCGAACCTCTTCTTGCTCATCGTATCCAGCCTCCTCCTGGGCCTCGGTGGAGTCTTCTGGCTCTGGCTCTGCTTCACCTTTCTTGTGCGCCTTAGACCCCGCTCCATAATACGGTACGTCGGCGCGGTAGACGATTCCATTATAACCAGGCGCAAAGTTGTAGGACTGTCGAGGGGCATCATCTGCGTCGTCTTCGGGCGCCTCGTAAACTGGCATCTGTTCATCTTCGAGGTATGCGCGAACTTGTGACGGCCGCTGTGGTTCCCGATCAGTAATGGTGGTATTGAAAATGAGACATTGACCTACCAGAGCCAGCGAATATCGTCCGCACATGCTGGGCTTCCCTTACATGATTAATTGAGGTTGGTTTGGCAAGTCGCGTCGACGACTTCTCCCAATCGCGGGGAGGTCATGACGTCACGTGCGGCTCGAACTCGAAGGAATTCTTTCTACAAGTAGCTTCGCTTTCTGCTCAACACCTCCCCCAACCCTGTCATATCGAAGCTTATCCCGTCTTGAGTCGTCTTGTCTTTCCGTTCAGTAAGCGGTGGGATATCATCTATATGACTCGACCCAAACATACACATGAGGCTCGTTGTGGGTAGTGGAAGATCACAGGCTCGACTACCGTAGTTTGAGGATGTATGCTCTACGGCTTTCAATGAGTACTTTTATCGGGCTTGATTTGGTCTCATTTTCACAAAATCACCCACGAGCTGTCTTAAGCAAGACCCATTGCCTGCTTATATGCCATCGCCGCCAACGGCTCACCAAGAGCAGCATACGGTGGCGCGAACGCTTTGAGCATATCCTCGTTTGCTTTGGCACGTATAAAAACGCCCCTCGGGTTCGAGAACTCTCTAAAGCCCTCAATTCCATGGTGTCGACCTATCCCACTGTTTCCTGACCCGCCAAACCCAAGTGAAGGAAGTCCACCCTGTATCGCGACACAATTGATTGCAGCACCGCCGGAATTAGTATTATCAATGATCCAATTCGCAGCGTCAAGGTCGTCTCCAAAGACATACAAGCCGAGTGGTCGTTCACCCGCGTTGATCTCGTCTATGGCGGACTCGAGGTCATCGTAGGGTAAGATGGGAAGAATTGGGCCAAATATCTCGTCTTTCATCACTTCAAGATCCCGCGAAGGGTCGATGAGAAGTGTTAGTGGGAGTTGTCGGCGGGACTTATCCTTTGATGCTTCGCCGCCGAGTTTGATTGACTTGACGCCGCTGCTCTCAGCTTCGCTCACCAGTTTATTGATACGGTTAAGGTGACGTTCAGATATGATTCCTGTGTTGTCTGTGGATGAGGTATAGCCGGTCAATTTCTCTTTGAACAACTTCTCGGCAGCGTTGGTGAAAGTAGCGACATCAGCTCTTGGGCACAGCACGTAGTCCACCGAGATACACATTTGACCGTTCTTCATCAACTTCGCTCCTATAATTGTGTCGACGTTCTCGTCGTTGACAGCACCGCTCTGTATAATTGCAGGACATTTTCCACCGAGCTCAAGCGTGACGGGTACAAGGTTCTTTGCAGCTTCGCCCATTACTATTTTACCCACTGTCGGATTGCCTGTATAAAGAATGTGGTTGAATTTGAGCTGCGAGAAGCGTTTTGATAGGTCTAAGCCACCATTGACCACCGTGACAAGATCCTCGGAATACGCTTCTTTGATCATCTTGGCCAGGAGAGCACCCACCGCAGGAGTAAACTCTGAAGGCTTGATGATCACCCGATTACCGGCTGCAAGCATCTCGCACAACGGTCCCAACGATAGCTCAAATGGGAAGTTCCAGGCTAGATTGTTCAGAAATGGTATTTGACAGGACTACAGCTGACTCACGGACGATAGTCCCAATAACACCTTTCGGCTGGTAACGAACTTCTCCAGTGCCCTTGCCGAACATTTGAGGGTCAACGTCTCTGTAGTCTCTGGCAGTCCACTTGTCAATCTGGGAAATCACGTATGCTGCCCTTCCCGCAACTCCCAGTATTTCAAACAGATCGGAGGCGGTAGAGGGGTGAGAGCCGAAGTCTTTGGACAATGCTTCACGAATGGCATCTTTGTTCGCAAGAAGCATTGCCGGGATCTTGCTGATATTGGCTTTGCGCTCTTCGATTGAGGGGCTTTGATTCTTCAGGAACGCCCTCTTCTGCAGTGCGAGAGCATCTTCAAGCTGTTTTATCGCTGCTTTATCCGACATCGGATTGTTCTGTTTTTCAGGTGACTATGTATTCAAATGAGGACCGCCGTCAAGTTTCAGTAAAGAGTACTGCTTCTATGAGCAAAGTCCGTAAATATGACTTATTGAGTAGTTGGGAGCTCACATAAGCCTTAGCGGTGTAGTGACACTAACGACACCCAGGGCCCTTGTACCTCCGTACATTTGGAATCATACGGTGGCCACTTCTCTTCTTCTCAAACGCTAGTGCTTATGGTAGCTGTTGTTCGTCCACCGAACATCCTGCCCTCCAGGCTCCCGGTAGTCAAAGTCCATGTCAAGCATATTGCAGCCCGGTTGGGCGTTGTGTTTTGCCCGACGGATGACCCGTTCCCCAGATTCTTAGCTTGTGGATCTGTCCTTGTCCGCCGGCTGGGACCAGTAGAATTGTCACCAATGCGGGAAACGAAATACCCCAGGAATGATATTTGATATCAACACCACAATCCCGTTGAGCGCGGAAGTATAACTACCTTGAGCCCGGATGCGTATCCCAAGTCGTCTCTCTCTATTAAAACATTCTACTTGCAGTTTCAACATCAACTAAAACATCGAAGCTGGGGAGATCTTTACGGAGAAGAGTTACCGGACATGACTCATACTAGCATGTGTGGTTGTTGCTGGATCTCAGAACACTGGTATTCTGGTCAGTCCCTACTTTTTGATTGGTTCTATTGCTCATGCCGAGGAGATCAATTTCATTGATATTTGTAGGTTATCTCGGGCCGTCCGGCTGTCGGACAAGGGGAAATATGCCCCACGCTGTGTCAATTTCGCCATATGGTTCTATACAGTTCAAGTTTGGTTCTTGTTCCTGACCAATTCTGAATCGGGCCCCTCACACAAGGCGGATTCCAAATCCCAGTGATACGAGTGTTGTGTCATGTGATTGGTTTCCACAACGCTCCTTGTCAGATCAAAGTACTCATATCGCAAGTGGGGTTGTTTGATTGTTCAAGATTCATACGCGAGAACTTAGGAAGAGGAGCCTATGTCGACTCCCAGCGCAAGTCGGCATAAATTCAAAGCAGAAACCCGATTTCAAGAGAATTTGGAGTGTTCCAGACTCCAGGTTTGGGGATTCGGTTGGTTAGTATTATATCACCCGGGTAATCTCAGTCACCGGAATAGCACACTTCTTTGGAAGTGAGATAATCATTCGACTTTCACTCTACCATCCAATAGAGATCGGGAGAGCTATTTGGATGAATGGGTGCCCGTTGGACGATGATACATCAGTATCACCAATGGCATCCCTCAAGGGGTCTTTTCTCCTCACAGTTCGCATTATCTACCCAATAGCGTTCCAAAAGTCGTCCGATATCGAAGGACGTTTTTGCCTTTATGCGCAGGGCAACGACAGTTCTCCTGAGGGCGCGCCAGCTAAACCCTCAACACGATGGAACAGCCACTTTCTCAGGCAGCAAAATATGTACCCTGTCAATGCATGCGAAATCAGAGTGTCGGATCATGCGACTGAGCGCCATCCAATACACAAAGTGACGGTTGTGGCATTCATGGTGTTTGGTGGCTGAAGTCACGTCGAAAGACCCGAAGACAAGGCGTATCCCCGCAATATAAGCTCACTAGCTCATTGGACGGGCTCGCCCTTCTTTTCTCCCTGCCAATGACGGCCCTGGATTGGACAGAGGGAGAACTAGCGTCGATGGAAATCTAGCGCCCATCAATCAAAGAGAGCTCGCATTTACTTCCTGCGGGGTGATGTGTGGCTAGACTCACTTCCTTGCTTTGTCAATTTTGAATGGTTGAACAAAACGTCCAACAAGGCCGGCAAAGGTCGGTGTCACCGAGGATCATGCGCATGCCCAGAGTGAAAGCTGCACAACTACCTCTTCGGTCGTATCACATAATTTTCTCGGTTTTTGGCTGGCTAAAAAGTGTGCGGGGGAGGGACAAAGGACAAGCGTAGCTTCCATGGAGGGTGAGCTCGATCCTAGTTCGTTGAAGAATGCCTTTGCTGATCTGTTTCCAAGATGAACGATATAAGGCTTTCCCCTCCTAGCAGTTGGAGACAAAGGTAACCAATCCCAACCCCCTCGTAATTCTTCAGAAAATACTCGGATTGCGTGAAGCAGCGACCCAAACCCCCAAACATGGCTGACGAAAAGGTCAACCCTGAGATCAACCATGGGTAAGTCTCATCTAGCTGATCTGATGCATTTGGACCCTAGTACTGAAGGCTCTGACAGTTGCTACGGAGCCTATCAACAATGGGTATGTATTGTACAAAGTCGCAGAACTTACGCATGGAATTACACTCGCTAATAAACATACAGCACGACTCAAGGCGGAGCACTTCCTCAAAAGCGCAAAGGATCCGTTTTCATCGACAAGAGTCACGAGAAGGATGCCTTTGCAGCGTTGACGAAGAATGAGACTGGAGAGTGCGTCTTCCGCCATCTTCAATGTTTCAAATTTAGGTGCTAATTTATGATAGAATCAAGAATCCTCTCATCGGAATTCCCAAAGACCAATTGATCGCAGATGTCGAAGCATTCGCTGCAGAGTTCGAATTGACAGAGATTTTGCCGTATCTTATCAAAGGTGCCTTGGTTGCACAAAGCCCTGGGCAAATTGATAGGATCTCAGAGCTTGACGATACAGACCGCCAAGTTCTGCGAGAAGAGGTTACACACAAGTGGAAACATCCCCGAATTCTATACTTTACCGTCATTCTGAATTCCATTGCGGCGGCGATTCAGGGTTGGGATCAAACTGGTGAGTTCGGTATATGACCAAAATTCTTTCAAGTACTAATGTGAAAAAGGATCAAATGGAGCTAATCATACATTCTCTCAAATCCTGGGTATTCCTGACACCGGCCCCTTCTGCGATATCCCTGCTAACAGTGCCACCTGTGATAAAAACTCATGGATTGTGGGATTCATAAACTCATGCCCTTATATCGCAATTGCAGTATTGTAAGTTGAAGACTTCTGGCCTGACAAGAAATTTTTTGACTCTGTGTCTAGTGTCGCCTGGATAGCTGATCCCCTTAACGCAGTTCTGGCGCGTAGGGGCACCATCTTCGTCGCAGCCATCTTTAGCTTGCTCGCCCCTATTGGTTCTGGCTTAGTACAGCATTGGGGCCAGCTTGTTGCAACTCGTATTCTCCTGGGTGTTGGAATGGGCCTTAAAGAAGTCACGGTACCTGTGTACTCTGCCGAAATAGCTCCCAAAGCAATTCGTGGTGGTCTTGTCATGTCCTGGCAGGTCTGGACTGCTTTTGGCATTTTACTCGGCACATGCGCCAACTTAGTTTTCGTGAACTCGGGGTCTATTGCTTGGCGGCTCCAGTTTGGGTCTGCCTTCATCCCGGCAGTCCCTTTGCTACTTGGGATTTGGTTTTGTCCAGAACCACCACGTGGCTCATGAAGAAGCGAAGGCTTGGGAAGGCATATAAATCGCGTCTCAGACTCAGGAACTCTCCACTGCAGGCGGCCAGGGACTTGTACTTCATCCACGCTCAGGTCGTCTATGAGGATACTCTTCTTGAGGAGTCTGGTTTGACAAAGACTGGTAACATGTTCACTCGTTTTGTGGAGCTCTTCACCATTCCTCGCCTTCGACGTGCAACACAGGCATCTGGTGTTGTCATGATTGCCCAACAAATGTGTGGAAGTGAGTAATATTCTTGAGTTTCATCTTGATACAGAGGTTCTAACATGTGCGCAGTTAACATCATGGCATTTTACTCCTCTACAATCTTCTCAAACGCAGGAGCAGACTTGCTTCATTCTCTTCTCGGCTCCTTCGGTTTTGGTCTTGTTAATTTTGCGTTCGCTTGGCCAGCTATTTGGACGATTGATACATTCGGTCGGCGTGGATTACTTCTCTTCACCTTCCCGAACATGGCGTGGACTCTTCTAGTCGCAGGAATGTGCTATTTCATACCCTCAAGCAGTCGAGCGCATTTGGGCCTCGTCACCTTCTGGATCTATATCTACGATGCCTTCTACTCTCCAGCGGGAGGTCCCGTACCATTCACCTACTCCGCAGAAGTGTTCCCTCTGAGTCACAGAGAAGTTGGGATGGCATGGGTAGTGGCCACAAACAATTTCTGGGCCACAGTCGTTTCCATCACTTTCCCCAGACAGCTACGCGCGTTCGGTGTCTCTGGGGCATTTGGCTTCTATACTGGTATGAACATCATCGCATTTTGGATGATCTTTTGCTTTTTGCCTGAGACCAAGCAACGAACTTTGGAAGAACTAGACTATGTCTTTGGCGTACCGATGAGAAGTCATGCAAAGTATCAGCTGTTTACTGTGCTGCCTTGGTGGTTCAAGAATGTCCCAAACTTCGTGCGGAGACGAAAGCCGACTTATTGTCCCGATTTGTACAAGTTCCAGGACGAAGCCTGGACCGAGAGCGATCGTGACGAACCAAAGGGTGTATCGTCTGGCTTTGACGATGGGCTGAATGGCCACCAAAGTCACGAAGAGAAGCTTGAGCACCAAGAGGTATAAAGTGGAATTGGTGCGAAAGCGAGTAGGGATCGCTCACAACACGTAGCACCAAGCTTCTCACTGATTAAAGTATATGAGGAAGGTTTCCTGTTTGTTTCGTTGTCTTCTGATGTTGATTTGGCAGAATCTGGATATTCCTTTCACTGCTTTTTTTTTCGTTTTTTTTTCGCTATGTTCGTTTGAATCACAATACCCACGACACTCTCAGTACTCTCAGTATAATTCAATAAATAATGATTAGTTGGTCAAGGTCGAGAAAACAGCGTGAGTTAGAGGCCCCTCGCAGACGTTAGTATTCATTCGATTTCCAAGGCAAGCGAGCTGTTGGTGTCCCAGAAAAGGTTTGGGTTGAGCGAAAGTGTTCCAGTCAAAGCTCTCCGTAATAATCTCATTCGGAAAAGTCGGACCAGAAGAAGACTTCGCTGCTCGAATTAAGATATAAATAAAATCGAGATTCATCCTTCAGGTAGATCACGTGATAGGTGAGGAAGTCCCACTTTTCGCTACGCCAACATACCTACTCACCGTGACTCTTCACGTCCGACCTTCGGATAACCAATTAGTACATGTATTCCCATAACTTCGTGCAAGTGCACATGCTCATACTCATGCCCATGCCAGTTTCATTTATTTGATTATATATCCCATCTCCAGTTGGTATAGTTGATCAGGAGCCATGGGTAAGAACGATGATGTCAAGGACAAATTGGACAATACATCTTCGAAGGATGACCCAATTTCCCTCTCAGAGGTTGAAAAACTGGCCCATGACCGGTTGCCTAAGGCTGTATATGACTACTACGCCTGTGGAGCCGATGATCAAGATGCACTGAAAAGAAATATTGATGCGTATTCTCGGTAAGCTAGGATTTCTACTTGACAATGTCCATGCTGAGTCAAGACCAGGATATATATTCTTCCAAGAGTACTACGAGATGTCAGCACAGTTGACACTACGACCAAGATTTTCGACTGGACAACGTCTATCCCAATTGCTTTCGCTCCTTCGGCGATGCAAAAACTGGCTGGTGGAGATGGGGAATTAGACGTTGGTCGAACAGCCGCAAAATTGGGGCTGAACATGACTCTGTCTTCGCAGTCAACCACGTCCTTGGAGGACGTCATGGATGCCGCCAAGAGAGAAGCAGCCATAGGAGATTGTTCTCCTAAGTTCTGGTTTCAGATCTACTTGACACCTGACATGGACCACAACATCGCTCTGATCACAAGAGCCGAAGGTATCATCAATCCTTCGGAAATCAAATCAAGAATTATGCTAATCGAACTCCCCATAATAGCGGCAGGATATGAGGCTCTGGCTATCACAGTTGACACACCTGTCCTTGGCAACCGACTCAACGAACGCAAGACACCATTAGTCCTGCCGAAACATTTGAGATTGCCGAATGTGGAGGATATTTCGAAGCCAAAGTCCAACAAACCAACAGTCAACCGGCTCTTGATGGATGCGCGCACTGCCAAGCAAGCAGAGGAGATTCTGGATAGAGCAAGAAATACCACACACAGCTCTGCGCTCACGTGGGATGTTGTGGCGACACTGCGGAAAAGTACTACGATGAAAATCATCCTCAAGGGAATCATGACACCAGAGGATGCACGTCTCGCCGTCAAGCATGGCGTCGATGCTATAGTCGTCTCAAATCACGGAGGACGTCAGCTTGATTGCGTTCCGTCGACACTAGAGGCTCTACCTGACATTGCTGCAGCTGTCGAGCACAGGATTCCCGTGATTTTCGACGGAGGTATTCGAAAAGGGGCTGATGTGTTTAAAGCGATAGCATTGGGTGCGGATCTAGTTTTGATCGGTAGACCGGTCGTCTGGGGTCTTGGTTACAAAGGACAAGAAGGCCTCGAAACTGTGGTCAACATTTTGGAGAGGGAATTGAGCCGGACAATGGCGCTTGCTGGAGTCACCAAGGTTGCGGACATCAAAGCTGGATCTTTAGGCATCGCACGGAGCTCTTTTGGCTTCTCGAGATTATGACGGATTCCACAGCAGCTTTCAGTAGTTTGAAACCCCGCTTTCACATGCAGGTGAAGCCGTCTGGCATGCTTCAAATAATAGGATATTGGCAGTAGAGCGCATTGAGACAAGGTGGAATCCGTAACGGAGTGGGGTCAGTGTTAGCTGTAGATTAGAATATTCTTTGAGAATTCCAAGAGAGTCTGCAAGTGTTGACGAGCAATTCATTCCTTATTCAGTGAGATATCGGCGCACTATCAATCTCACGACATATTTCTTGCACAAAGATAAGAGAGCTGAAATGCTGAAATTGGGGTTAGCGATTTCAATTCTCAGGTGCGTTTATTGTATGGATAGTTTTGAATTCAAGTTCCGAAGTAGCCAGCTAGAAGTTTATAAATGTCACTTTGGTGTGCAAGAGCTACGATGTACCGAAAGGGGGGAGGCTCAGGCCTTTCGAGAACGACATGGACATGGTGGACTGATTTGCAAGTTTGTGACAACCCATTGCCCGTAGTACTGTAGATAAGATGAGTACGGGAGTCTCATGTGGCACTTATGGCCTTGAAAGTCGAATAGACATAGTTTTTTTTTATTGATTGACGTTGAAGGACACTGAACCTTAAGAGGAGGAAATTACAGGTCCAGTACAGTACAATCCATAGCAACAAGTGGGGTGGCACTAGACTACAGTAAATACTGCATCTCCCTTATCAGGGCTTACAATGTACAACAACACCACATTTTAAATAACAAGTAGTTACCTCTTACACAAAGGCCTTTAATCATTCATCTCTCTTTCTATTCAACTGATCACTTTCTCCGCAAAGCAATCCTTTCATTCAAAACTCTCACAATCACGCTCACTGCTCTCCAAGCGGCGGGTTCCGACCGCATGGCGTGACCCTCTTACGACAAACCCACATCCTCTCCCTCCGCCTCCCGCCCTCCCTTGTTTCTCCGTCCCTGCATCAACCGCTCCCCATTCCAGCCCCAGGAGTTCTCGACTAATGTTATTCCCGCTGCTCCTACTGGTCGACCATGAAGACATCGTACGAATTCTCATCACGTGCCTCCCCATCCGCAAACGGCATCAGGAGATTTCGAGGACGGTCAGCTCATGATGCACCGATGTATGGCGTAGCACGGTATGGAAGGACCTGAATTGGGAAAAGTGGTCTGGATTTGTAGATGAGAGGATCGGTCGAGAGGGGAATGGAATGTTATATAGCCTTCCCTTCCTGCGATATCTCCTGTCTTGTCTCTTCACTCACTACTCAATACATCCTCCATACAATACAAGCGATTCAACTCAATACACGAACAATCTCTGCTCAGCTCCATCACACAAACTCTACTTAAAAGATTCCACACTCGCCTCTTTCAATACCAATATGACACCACCAACCCTCCTCGCCCGCCGCGCCTTCAGCATAGCAGCGCGCGTCCGCAGCCTAGCACACACGACGGGCGTGAACCACGTCCAGGGATATCCAGTCTCGCACCAAGGCGCGAAGCCAGACTGGGGGAGACAGCTTAAACATCTGGGACGGGCGGGCATGTTGTAAGTCCAAGTTCTCGGATTCTTCTTCTTCTACGATAAACGAACGGGGAGGAGATGATAGACCAGAGGCTAATTTGGATGCAGCTACTTCCCTGCGTTCGGACTTTTCTTGGGATGGCCGCTGATGGCCGAGAAGGCGGTTGATGGGAGTCTGAGATGATGGATGATAGACGATGGGTCACATAAAGAAGGGGGTTCTACGGAAGCGATGCTGTATTTGTACATCAAGGAGTTTGGGAGTTTGGGAATTTGAGGGAGGGCAGCTTTACCCCATGTCCTCTAGATTTTAGAAGGAACAGAGAAAAAAGAAAATCCAAAACATCACAAAAAATCACAAAAAATCACGACTTAGTAGACTGTGTAAAATCCCGTTTGAAGGTAGTAGTTCATTGGGCTGATCATGACTCTCCGGCCCTCAAGTACTTTCATGAATTATTTTACGCATTATCCAACCCAATGAATGGGTTCTAAGTCATTGTCGCCAGTCCCCAACCTCCTTGCTTCAAATTGCACTCGCCAAAACGCCAATCGATCTCTGGCCGATCGTCAAGTAGCCTCATCGACCATCCCAACCCTTTTTCTTTTCAAGCTCCTTCTTCGACGGTTTTTTCAAGACATCTCTCATAACTCCAAATGTCCCAGAAAGAAATGCGCTGCGCTTGGATCCGTTTCGTCTCCTCTGAGTAGCGTCTCCAACCACGGTGCTTCCCCGCGGTCGTAGCCCGGGGACCGAATTCGATGAGTCCGTACTTTTAGGCTGAGGCCGTGGTTCTTTCAAATTCGGTACCGAGTATGCTTTCTTGAGGTATTGCTGATCTGCCAACAATGAATCCCGAGAGGACATTGAAGTGCTGATTAGTGGCCCCAACCAGGATGGAACGAGGTCCGAGTCAAGATATTCCTTCGCCGGAGTACCTGATCGGCTATCTTTCCTTGACTTTGTGGACTCCGATTTCATAGAGCTTGACCTCTCAGAGCTGTGAGTCTCCACTTTCTTTAGCAAACTGCCTTGCCGTCGCCACGATGGGGGAGGGGTTAAAGCAACCACCTTCTCCTTTCTGGGAGTCACCTCTTCGATCTGACTCCTAAACACTGCGCCCAGAATGCTCAAGCCCTGCGCATCATCGCCTTCATCTTGCTGGTCCAAAGCCACTCCTTCGTCCTGCACCTCAGCATTGAACTTCGCGACAATATCTGGGGCAAGGTCGAACTCTCGGATGCAATACAGATCCATTATCTGCAGCCGCACTTTCCGCGGAAACCGATCGCCTTTGGAGTTCAAAGACGTGATCAGCCACTTTCGGATTTCGCGGAATTCTTGCGCTTTACGTAGTTTGCGGGGATCAAGTTGGTTGTCTGTTGGTAGCATGAGAAAAGATGGGTTGATTTTGTTGAAGTGATCCGATTGAAGCGTAACGGAAGGGAAATTTGCTGCGTTTCTTGGTAGGATTGGAGGTTCGGCCAAGGGATCAGAAACCTCTTCACTGGGTGTGGTCACAGTGATGCTGATAGGGACCTTGCTTGAACTCTGGAATATCGTAGCTGATACCTGCTTTAAGTGATTGGCTGAGCTCGGATGCTTTGTTGGGGTCTCTGAGACGTGTACAGAACTGTACGAAGAATCTGTAAACCTTTCCAAATCATTTTCGAAAGGTGTATAGAGTGTGACATCAAATTCTGTCCGGGCATTGATCAAGTCTTTTGTAAAAGTCTCGTCAAACCCGGGTTTCGGGAGTGGAGGTGGACTTTCCGGCTTGAAAGTCTCATCCCAAATATCCGCGGTTGCAGTTATGTTAAATGCATTCTTCAGATTAAGCGTGGGTGGCAGTTCCGAGTGCGGTGATCGTGGTGTAGGTGATGAGTGCCCAGTGATGAATTTGTAGGTACCATCTCTGTCAAGATATAGCTGACCATAGCTACGTTCCCTGTTAATTCCCTCGTTATGTCCAGTATCTTCTGTTGCCCTTCGAAAAGTATCAGCCAGGATCGGGTCCGAGTGGAGGAAAGAAGACATACAGAGCCTGGATGGCATAGTTGACGACCCAAGAGAGTGGCTTCATACCCCTAACAAA
This sequence comes from Hyphodiscus hymeniophilus, assembly GCA_016508695.1. Taxonomy (NCBI): domain Eukaryota; kingdom Fungi; phylum Ascomycota; class Leotiomycetes; order Helotiales; family Hyphodiscaceae; genus Hyphodiscus; species Hyphodiscus hymeniophilus. The sequence goes on along the minus strand of VNKQ01000016.1, from coordinate 795,172 downwards.
AGACGTCGCCGATATCACACTACCAGATCTGCCTCTCGTTTGGTCAATCTCATTCCCGGTATGCTCCTTCTCAACAATGGCTTCGTGTACTGCCACTACTTCTACCAGCCAACAATTCTCCGAGTTCGCCTTTTTGAATTGGATAAGACGAGAGGGAATTCGAAGACAGTGGGGAAAAAAGGATCCTCCGTCCAGATAAGCAAATTGGAATTGCTCGAGCTCTGAGACCTTGCGTGAACGGGTGGAGTGGGAGAGGTCCAACAACGCAGAGCTAATGTGAGGGGCGTCCAAGACCCGGTTCTCACGGCGATTGGTGCGTCAAAGAGTCGAGGAATAGTGGTTCAGAGCGGCTGACTGAATATGTATTGTGTTCATCTTTCCCTGGCGTATTCGACGCAAGACACTTGTTCGATAGTGCCGAAGACGTGCATAGATGTGTCGGTACTTGTAGGTCTTGATAGGAACAGATGCCGTGTCAGCTCGGCGCCGGTGGTGGGAAGAGACGCATTGAATCTAGGTAAAGAAACATGCCGTTAAAGTCGAGTCTAATTTGACCGTAAAATGTCCTCAATTTGTTGTCCCTTTGGCAGGATAAACATAAAAAACCATGTCCAAGCCAGACGATACGCATGCGGTGGGGTCTAGACAGGGCTGGTCTTATCGCCAATACTCCCGGCCCATGCACCCTTCAGCTGGTTTCCCCTTCTGGGCGAGAGACTTCCGATAGTGGACACACCGGTGGACGGCGGCGTCTGTACACCGCTGTGATTCGTCTTCGGGTACATATTGAGCCCGACGTTGTGCATTTGGCACTCCCCTCTGGGCGAGAGAGAGAGAGAGCCGAGGATCGTAAGCCACTAAGGTGAAGACTCTGTAGAATCGTTGTACAGAGCTACAGTAGGTAGACTTCATCGCTCTTGGCCTCTCTTGGGCTCTCTAGGACTCAATAATATGTTGGATATTGTTGATGGCAACAAATGGCAGGAGATTTCGTCCAGTTTTCCTAAACGGCAACGTACTGTCAGAGAGAGAGAGAGAGAGAGAGAGAGGAAGAGAGCCCAGGAACTGCCTACCTTGTTGAATAGACTCACAACGACAGCATCGCTAATGGATCTGCAAGATCCTCAAGCGCTCTCTAGCTCTATCATACCCTCCTCAACCTCCTATCCCATGGAACCCGATCCCTCGAAGCCATCCCATCTTCCACGTGGCCGCCACTGTCTTGACTCTGATACTTTATCATAGCGAATGACTCAAGCTTTCCTGATTCTGTCCAAAGATGCGCATATGATACGGGGAATACTTGAAATCCTCACATAGCCCGTATTGGCTGTTCAAATTGTCGGACTTGAGATGTGAGATATGCGCTGTGACGCACACTTGTCTCGGTCTCGATCAGATCCATCTTCTAAGCTGACTACGTCTTGCGTATTGGTGGCATTCTCGAGGCTCTTTGCGCGCATTAGTGGTACTTTGGAAACCTTGAATGAGTAGCTGGCGATCCTGGAGCAAGCCTTCACAAGAAAGGAGATGATCAGAGATGATGTAACAAAGGGATACTTCGAAGACAGTAGCTCGACCTATATTCAGCCCTGTTTCGAAGTTTGAGCGATCGTAGAGCGAGCGGTGTTTAGGAGATTGCAAATCTAAGGACGAAAGATTCCCAGGGCACACTAGAGCGTCTCTTGTGAATCCCCATCTAGAACCCCCCGGCATGAGAACGATTCCAACCAAACAGTAGACATCAGATGTTTGTGAAAGAAAGTCTTGGGCAATCGGAGTATATTAATGATCCCATCCAAATTCTAAATATCCAATTAACACCATGAATCAATACCTCTCTTCCTCAAGGCCAATCTACTCATACAGCCGTAGCAAATTCAAATCCAATTCCTTCACTTTCATTTCCATTTTCATTTTTGTAAGCATCCCTCGATGCAAGCGTAGCACGCGAGTACAATCTACTGAGCGGAAGGAAAAAGAGAAAAACAAAACATTAGCATCTCCACACAGTAACCGTCTTGTTTGCTCTCCAAGTATCAGGCATTCCTTAAGCCAACCACCTCTAGATTTGCAACTTTTGTCTCCACCGATGCTCCAACATCTCTGGAATACCAAATACCAAATACCAGATATCCGACGAGTACCAGGACGTCAGCGACTCCATCAGTGGAACCATGCAGCCATCCAAGCGAAGTGCACCATGCGGCGGCTGTCAATTTCTTGTCTACGAACTGTCAAACATTGATAATAAATACGTATGGAGACATCTCCAAGTATTTAGGAAGCTCTAACAGGTACCTGGCAACTGCGCAAGGTTTTCCACTCTGGTCAGCCTGCCTTCCATCAGCAGACCGCCAGGCCGTGGAACATCACCAATTAAAGATACCACGCTGCACACTCGTGGAGACGTGGAATTCGGATTGTTTCTATCCGAATAATGTAGGAGGATTCTCGGCACAGCCGCGGTGGAAGCAAGGGGGCCAAACCCAAAAAAAGACACACAGCGGGGTGCAGATCTGTAGAATGTCCCCTGGGCAACAAACAAGTCGAATGGGCACTCGCTTGCATCTTCCAAATCATCACCCATCCCTCTTGCGAGCTGTCGTCAATATGAAGCTATCACGATCTCTCGCCATAGCGACTACTCCTGGGTGATCTGGTCAGACAGATTCTTGCTGCGACGGAAGGAGGATCCAGAGCGACCCACCCGGCACAGGGTGGTTCCTCACAACCCCTCAGGATCTGCTTCTTTGCAGGACGCCCCATGTCCACGTCTCAACTGGTGTTAGGAAAGAGCTTAAGTGTTGCGCCACGCACGTACAGCACAAGGAAGAGAGCTTCTGATTGGAAATGGAAGTGCCAAGTTCTCCCAAACCGGCCAAGCGGTTGATGTGAACCAACCTTAATTGTCACTGGCCCTTGAAACCCTATCTGAGACGGGCAAGGTCGCTCCAACAGCTTGGTCAAACTAACCCAAGAGGAGGTATTTGAACTGACGAGTTCCCGCCCACGCCAAAATGACAAGGAGAACCAGGACTGGCCATTCCAGATGTCGAGAGACTCGGGACGCGAATAACTTGGTTTACGAGGTGTACCATTTCAGAGAAGAACAGGAACTCCCGAGCGATTTATGATATACGACTGGCGTATCCTTGGGGACAACCGAAGGATTGACAAGCGGAAGTTTAGTTAAATAAAGGGAAAGTCGGCGCACACCTGTTGAGCAGTATGGCGATATCTACTCATTCGCTCGCCACTCGACGGCCTGGCAGTATCCATGTAGAGAAGGTCAAGCTTGATTCTACACTTGAAGGACATACCGTTGCCATGCATAAAGAGAGCAAGATGGACGCCCTCAAGAATCGACATGTCGCTAATGGCACTACAACAGCACCCATCAAAGGCTCTTTCGACACATCTGCACCGTCTACCGCTGCAAGTAGCGATGTCACAGCTGTTGATTTCACCGGCGACGTCAATACAAACAATGACCTTCCCTCACAGGCAATACTGAAGAGTGTAGCAGATATGCCGTTGTTGGACAAAGACGGCAAGGTAGTACCATTCAAGAACCTCTATTCTGGAACAAATGGTACTCGGCGCGTACTCGTGATTTTCATTCGACATTTCTTCTGCGGTGTACGTACCCAGCTTCCTCTCCTAAAGTTACTTCAATGTGTCCTCCTCACAGGTCAAGCTCCAGACTAACACTCCCCAATAGAACTGCCAAGAATTTCTCCGCACCCTCACGGATTCAATCTCCACCGCCGAGCTCCTCCGCCTTCCCACTCCAACCTTCATCGCAGTCGTCGGCCACGGTTCACACTCCCTGATCCCCATGTACGCCAATGTAACCCACTGTCCATTTCCCATCTACGCCGATCCCACAAAACACCTTTACAACGCACTCGGTATGGTACGTACTCTCAATATGGGTACGCGCCCCGAATACCAACGTCGCGGAACGGTGAAAGGCATGTGGCAGTCGGTAGTCCAGGGCATTTCAAACCTCAAGGGTGGAAAGGCATTGCAGGGTCTAGATTGGCACCAAGTGGGTGGAGAATTCCTCTTCGAGCCCATCGACATGAGCACGCCCATTACGAGTCCTGAATTTGAGGTTAATAAACAGCTCAATGGCGCCTTTCCCAGGGATGGCTATGTCGAGGAGAAGCAAGTTACGTGGTGCCACCGCATGAAGAATACAAGGGATCATGCCGAGCTGCCTGAATTGAGGGAGATTCTGGGCTTGGATGGGGCGGGAAAGCCGGGAAAGGATATCAAGCGTTGGACCAAAGCAATGGGGGAGCGAAAGGGTACGGGCTTCAGTGCAAGAACAAGCGTCAGTATGACGAGGAATGGCGGAAGCAGTGGACGGCAAAGCGTGAGCGTCGAGCGGGAAAATGCTGCAAAAACGCTCAATGGGGAGAGTACCGGGCAGAAGAGCGTGGCCGAGGAGCGAGAAAGAGCTGCGGCTGCTTTGAATGGCGAAGTTATGGAGCCACTCGCGAGAGAAGAAGGAACGAAGTGATTGAATAGACCTCTACTGGATCTAGGTTGGGATGATGCGCTAGAAGAGGTTGGCGTAGTGGGATCTCAACATTTGCTGCATTTCAGCGTTCATATTTCGCTGCTGTGCGTTTCTTGGTTGGAAGAAGTCTCTGTTTTTGCTAAGGTTTTTCGATACCCAATCTCTCAGTCTAGACTGCCCGCAGTACAATGAAATGCTTCTCATGGTCGATTCTGGCGTCATGTTTTCCCGCTAGCACCTTTAGCCACCTCTGCACACGCAGCTTCTGATGTGCTGTCGAACCATGGGAGGCTTTGTTTAGGATAGCGATGTGTCTAATGAGTATGTGGTCTTGCCACTATGCTTATCTTGAGTCGCATATCCCACTAGAGCACTTGGATGAAGGTATGTTCAGATACAAAGGCAAGTGCCTCACGGCGATTGCGTACCAGAGCCAAGCTTCCTCTCTCACCTAGAAGATACAACCTTGCCTTCAGCATGCCTGAAATACTCCTAAGCTGACATTCGCAGAGATCCTGGAATGTCCGCACTCTGTCTCTCTTCTCTGTTCCAGGGGTACCGCTAACATCGAGGCTCTCCGTCCAGGTTCCAAGGACTCTCGGTGTCGAGTGTGAAGATACGACTACATCCATTCAAACGTTGTGATATGTGAAAACGAAGATTGGCGGCAGACAGATGTAGTGGCTCTCGGAGAGTACCCACACCGACCTGTACCAAATTTCCGTGGGTTCGTTGCCGGCTTGGATGCAGTCGTTCTGTGTCGAACGCTTTCCTGGATCATACACCTGGGCAGAGGATCCGGTTTTGTAGAGAGTCCGGGTACAATCCTTGGTGGAGTGGCATATAACCAGCAAGTTGTCCGAGAACTTAGTACAAGACATGCCGTTTGGGTCTTGGTCTCTCTATACTCATACATTGTGGTTCCTCTAGGAGGAGTCAAGCCATGTCTTACGACTGCTCTATCTGCGCGGCGCAATATACAGCCTTTGAACCCTCTTTGCATATTGACGTCGGAGGATTCAAGTGATCTTGCGGTACAAAAGTATAGAAGTACAGTATAATGGTGCCTGGAATGCGGTCGGTACAACTTGGGGACACTTTCTCGTCATTGATCCCAATACTTCACCAAAGCATATTCCCCCAAAATGGTACTCCCTCAATTGAGGAAGCATCTAGTCGACGGATGTCTCGAGGCTAAAAGGGATTTCGTGATCAGCCAAGCGAGAAAAGCAATGAAATCGTAACATGATAACAAACTGGCACGGCATACATCCATAGAGCGGTTTGCCTCATTTGCCTCAGATCAAGCTTGTTTTAACTAAGTATTACCAGGAAATTAGAGTTTTTAAGAGACCAAATTTGCTGGTTTCAAGTAAGAATAGCAGGCTTGTCATTATTAAGAATACAGGGCTCTTTTTTATATATATAAGGTACGTACGGCCCTTGACACTTGATTTTAAGGTAGTCTCCACGCTCTGTGATTGGCTTGTTAAACCTTTTTGGCCCGTGCGAGACCACGGGCAAAGGTCTCACACACCGTACACACTGAAAAATATACTTTCCTTCGCCGAACACGGTCTCCGACGGCTTCACTTGCACGTATTCAGCAATCCGCACAAGCCCTCGGGGAGGTGGCTGTTGATGGGATCTTGCGAAGTGGCCAGGTTCCAACACCATCAGCGACTCTCGTTGTGAAGGGTGCATTTCAAGACCACAGACGGGACAGGTCTTTGGTTTGAGAACTCCGTGTTGCCACTTGCCTGAGTAGTGGATGGGATCAATCCTACCTCGCGGAGTCGTGGGTGCTTCTTTACGGATATTTCCAGGTCGGGTCAGAGCTGAAAGGTGAACGTCTTGTATGGAAGACTGTACGAGCCAGTGCTCATTCAACCGTTTCCAAGATCTTGGCGCAATGTTTGTATTGCCTTGGCTTCTGCATTATCAACCTCATATGGAAAACCCAATTTCTTTTGCGTCGGTTCTATGCTCATACCTTGGCATTTAGCTCTTCGTTGCGTCGTTGCCGCGTTTCTGAAAACAAGTTTCAACGCAATACGGAAAACCATCGTCCGTATTGGCCAGTTGAAGGCTGAAGAAAGGATAATTACTCCCGTAACCAATACCTGTTCAACTGCCGTCCATCTATACTGTAGCACCTGGTGGCACTGAACGTTATTTCCCCGCTTGGCACCGACTACAGGCTGAATTGCAAGTTCGTGGGGGTGAGTGCGGGGCCCCGGCTTACCCAAGACGGTCTAAGAAGTTATATGCGTGTATTATCTGTCTGCTATATTAACTATGGATGGAATGTCCCGAATGATATCAGGAGAAAATTGTTCTGAAATTGAAATTCTTCGAGTCTGTATTGAAAACCGCGAAGATGGGTATTATCAGCCACGTCGACGGCACCTCTGATCCAATCCTCACACGCATTGTCGATGAGGACAAGGTACCATGGTATAAAAAACCCAATCTGCGTATGCTCTACCTCATACTGTTTCCATCATGTATGGGAATTGAGATGACATCCGGATTTGACTCACAATTGATCAACGCCCTGCAATTCATTCCGCCTTTCAACACTTGTGAGTGCCTCTTCCCCACTGCCTTGGGATACTATAACTCTTTCAGACTTCGGAAATGGGTACAAAGACCCAGTCAGTCACACAGCATCTGTCGCTGTAAGTTTATCAGTGCTGGAGATCCGTTCTTGTGAGAGAGTTTGGGAGCTTTGAGCTGTCTGAGAAGGATTGTATTCTGTTCTCTGAGTTGCGGCACATCGTTCAGACCCTCAAACTCCTGGAAGGCTCAGCTATCAACGATGCTAATTAGATGAGTAGCCTGACCTTCTGGGTATTATCAATGCCTCTTACTCCCTTGGTGCCATCCTCGCCGTTCCATTTGCTCCCTATGTCAATCAATCGTTTGGCAGACGCTGGTCTATCATGATGGGGTCGATTCTCATGGTTATTGGTGCATTACTCCAAGGATTTGCACAACACGTCGCCATGTAGTAAGTGCTCTCCCCCGTCCAGGTCACAGGAGCTCTGGGATATGATCCCCTTTACAAGACATTTCTCACGCGTGTAAACCATACCCACCTTTCCTTCGCTTTGCAAAACCAGCAATGCTAACTTCGAGTTTTCTTGCAGTATTGTGGCTCGAATGCTACTTGGATTTGGAATCGTCTTTTGCATCGTATCAGGATCAGCAATGATTGGAGAGCTGGCCTACCCGAAAGAACGCCCTATAATGACATCTCTCTTCAACGCTTCTTACTTTATCGGAGCAGTCATTGCAGCAGCTATTGCGCTAAGAACCGCTGAAATTACTGGGAACTGGGCATGGCGCATTCCATCTCTATTACAATGCTTCCCCTCTATTTTGCAGATTGCCTTTGTCTTGTAAGAGCCTCTTTTGTGCTTTGCCAACCGAGGCTAATGAGTCCCAGCTTCCTTCCGGAAAGTCCCCGTTATCTAATCAGCAAGGATCGTCGCGAAGAGGCATTCGACATCCTGGTGAAGTACCATGTGAGTCAACTCTCAACAACGGCAATTTTAGTTCTTTACAAAACTTGGGCACAAAATTTACAAGCTCTGTATCCCTCTCCACTAACTCTTGCTTCGGTACAGGCCGAGGGAGATAGAGAGAGTGTTTTAGTACGTGCCGAAATGGCTCAAATTGAGACGACTATAAAGATCGAACTCGAGAACGCCAAATTATCTTGGATGGACATGCTTCGAACGGCCGGTATGCGTCGCCGTGTATTCATTGCTTCCGCAATGGGCCTCTTCACGCAGGTACGTCTCATTCTCCTGCTGATATGCCAGTCCTTCATTTGAGGGCTTCAAAGTTGAGGAGCCGAGCTCTTGAGACATACGTCCAGGTACCACTGCTTCTGAGACATGCTCCTATACTCTGTGCTTTCTCTCAGGTTTCTACCAATTTACATGCTAATGAACTGATAGTGGTCTGGAAACACACTCATTTCGTAAGTTCACAGACCGCACAAGCTACAACCGCTCCAACCGCTAACACCGGAAGTTACTATCTGAGTACCATCCTTAGCATGATTGGCTTCAACACGACATATGCGAAGACTAGAATCAACATGAGCAATCAGTGTTGGTCCCTAATCACTGCAACAGTCGCATCGTTGGTGGTGACACGATTTCCTCGCAGAAAGATGTTTCTCCTCTGTACGATTAGCATGTTACTCATTTTCATTGGTTGGACTGTCTCTATGCAGCAAGTACTCAGTGCAAGCGCCCATGACAAGAAGAACAACTCAGCTGCGATCGCTGTTTTGTTCTTCATCTACGCATACACTCCGGCATACCAGATCGGAAACAACGCATTGACGTACAGTAAGTACCTAACCACTTGTATCATATTATGAAAGTTTGTTTACTAACCTCGGGCTCATAGCTTACCTCGTGGAGCTATTTCCATTCGCGGAGAGATCGCGTGGTATCGCTGTTGAGCAGTTCTTCGGACGAGGTGCCGCGTAAGCAGGATTCCTAGTCTCGCATTGCATATATTGGAGGATTGCTTTTCTCAGCAGGCTGCTACTGAAGGACCAGTGAAAGCTCTTTCGAGTCTGAATTGTCCAAATCGCCAAAATCTCCTGCACAATTCGACTTCCACCTCTACCCTAGTTGACACTTTTGCTGACTTCCGGCTTTGTAGATTCTTTTCGACATATGTCAATCCTATTGCCCTGAAAGCAATCACTTGGAAGTACCTCGCAATCTACTGTGGCTGGATTGCCGTCGAGGTCATTTTTGTCTACTTCTTCTACCCAGAGACTTATAACCGCACGTTGGAGGAATTGGCATTCTGTAAGTACTCCTGCTTAACTTTTATATCATCCGCACTGTAAATCGTGCTAATGATATATCCAATAGTATTCGAAGACAAGAACTTGGCAGACGACGTCGTCTTGGCTGTAGAGAAGCAAATTCATTATGATGGTAACGATCCTACAAAACAGGAAGTCACACATATCGAGGAAGCGATCCCCAAATCTTTGGCATAAAGGATTTTGTCCAGCGGGATTCGCTTGTTATCCACGAGGAGAGGGGACGGAAAAGGCTTTATTGACAGGATCCGAAGCTTTTAGATGCAAGAAATGAATCATTTGCCTTGTTAAACGATACTTTCGTAAACCGTAACGATGAACTATCCGCTTGACTGCTTTATAGCTCAGTATAGCTGAACGATTCTTCTCCATACTTATTGAATACTCCTTAAACTTCTCCTCCAATCTCCTCTCGGTGTCGAAGACGACTTGAACAAGAAAAATTACATCACAAGTCCGTCACGTGACATATACTCTCAACTCGATCAATTTATAGGTGACATTTTCTTAATTCCCCATGAGCATCCGACCTATTATCTTCTGTGGTGTTGCAATCTCTTTGATTAGGAATTGAGTTCATTTGAAGCATTTCTTGAAGTCTTTCGCACGTTTTCTAAACATTTTCTTACGCAAAAGTCATTTACATCATCATCGTCATGGACTCATGGAGAGGAAGAAGCGGCACACGAACTCGTGTAACCCGAACTCTATCTTGATTTTAAAACTCACATCTCATTACTGCAATCTTCCTTCATGTTTCACCTCTCATTTCCAATACTAAGTCTCAAACGAATTCAACTTCAATTAGAAACCCGTTCCGTCCTCAATCCTTTCAGACAGTATTCCAATCAGCCCACAATGGCGAGTATTGTGAATACAGTCAAGTCAACAATCGCTGAAAATTTTGGCGGAGTCGCCCATAGTCTCCCAAGTAAAGAACATCAGTTCTCACTGGAGGAAGTCCCCGATCTTTCCGGGAAAGTCGCTGTTATCACAGGCGGTTCCAGAGGGTAATCAACCAGCCACACCTTTACTTCATTCAGCATTGTTGACTCCCTTCTAGAATCGGATATGGATGCAGCCATACGCTCCTGTCCCATAATCTCTCCAAACTCTTCATAATCTCCCGATCTCAATCAGCTTTCGATGAGGCCTTGAAGTCAATCTCCTCGGACCTTGGAGATGAGAAGGCCAAGAAAGTAACTTTCTTGCAATGTGAGGTTGGAGATTGGAAGGCTGTTACTGAGACGGCGAAGAAAATTTCAGACTCTACAGACAGACTGGATATCCTGATCAACGATGCGGCGAGGGGAATCATGACTTATCAGATCGCCGAGAATGGAGTCGATCGTCATATGGCTGTCAATCATTTTGGCCATGTGATCTTGACGAGTCATCTGCTTCCTTTATTGAAGAAGACCGCTTCGGATGGCAACACAGTTCGTATTGTCTGCCTTGGTTCCAATGCTCATCAGGGCACGCCTTCGGACTGTTCTTTCTCCTCCCTCTCGGAACTCAACACCGATCTTGGACCAAACGGGCAATACGGGCGTTCGAAGCTCGCCCAGATGCTGTATATGAAATACCTCGCCAAGCACCTGACCGCTCGATGCCCAACGATCCTGGCCAACAGTGTTCATCCTGGATTCGTCGAGACGAAGATGAGCACCGAAGCCATCCATGAGCCATACCCGGTAGCTGGGTATGCGATGAGTGCGGGTATGAAGCCGTTCAAGAAAGATCTGTGGATGGGTTGTGTCAGTTCGATGTTTGCAGCGACGAAGACGCAAAAGAGTGGACAGTACATTTGCCCCCCAGCTATTCCGGAGGAGGGGAATGCCTTGTATCAGAAGGAGGGACTGGAAGAGCAGTTGATGACGTTGACGAGGGAGATTGTGAAGGAGAAGATGGGCGCTGAGTTGGGCAAATGTCCTTTGCAGTTTTACTAGGCATAGGGAGGTTTGGTAATCATTATGAATCGAGTACCATCTCTGTGAATAAGGAGAGCACTTTCAGCCTAAGCGTAGAATTGGTAGACAATACAGATCAATCACACTTTACTTCAGGGATACTTATAGGGACATAAGCACAGCTTCTTTCGCAAACCGGAGATAATGTATCTTAACATGCACGCCGCTAGGATTGTATGTATAAAACGCCCTCGCTTGAACGACGAATTAAAATTACATCAGCAATACTCCATTTCGTGCATTGCCGTACGAATTTGAAAGCCTTTTATTCCTGGAATCCTGCCTTTGAATTTACCTCCGTCCTCTACCTCGAGGTGATTTCATGATTCTACCACCACGTCCACGTCCTCCGCCGTCATGTCTCTTCTCCTCACCCAAACCCCTTCTGCTATTAGCAATTCCACCTCTGCTAATTCCCCCTCCCGAATTGCCTCTGCCCCTTCCACCTCTCCCAGCTCTCCCACCTCTGAACCCCTCTCTCGAATTCCCGCCAATTTTCTGCTTAACAGCCTGCACCTCATCCTCATCAACATCCATCTCTTCATCTCCCCCTTATCCCTCTTATTCGAGAACTTCAATCTGCCACCCCTACCCCTCTGCACCGCATCCCTCCCCTTAATCGCACTAACATACGCATCGACACCACCCTCGTCCTTCTTCTCGGCAGGGGTATCAATAACCATCGCATCATCATCATCACTATCACCACCAAACAACAATTTCCCATCCAGATCAACCTTCGCTTTCGTCTTTCCCGGCATCCTCTGCTTCAACGGTTTTGTCGAAGATATGTTAGCTAATGCTCTGCGATCCAGGAGATCCAAAGGCTCCTCTTCGTCTTCCACTATATATGTATTTCCACCCTTTTTAGCAACCTTTTTATTCTTGCTTTTCCCAAGGACTTCGTTATCAGAGACATCGGAGCCATCTGAAGAATCATCACTTCCATACACGGCTTCATCGTACTCGCTTTCAAATCGCCCCTTTCTCTTCCCACCCTCTTCTTCATCACTGTCGTCCGCGCCAGCTACTTTGGCGGCTTCTTTGTGCCGCTTGTTCCGTTCCTTAGTCTTGCGAATGTTGGCAATAAGTTTGCGGTCATCTTCAGGGCAGTTCTTGTTGACTTCCTCGACACCGAATCTCCGGATCATACGTTCCAGGATGTGCTTAACCTTGGCCTTGAAGTGCGCCTTATGCTCGTGGCTCCATACCATGAGATTTGGTATCAGTGTTGCGAGACGGGGAGCCATGAGACTGGTGGGTAGACTGATGACACAGACCTTCACGAACCCGAGCACGCTTCGTACGATCTCGCGATTGTTGGATGTGAGGAAGAGATCAAGGGTCTGCACGAGATCGGTGACAGTTTCTGGAGCGAGGGATTCACGGAAGTGGTACAGGATTCGAGTTAGGGCTGTGATGGAGGCGGAGATCATGTGTGGTGTGCTGCCTGCTAGACCGGCGCTGACCATTGTGAAATACTCCTCGAGGTTAGCTGTCACGGAGGGTGCGTCGTCCGGCATGTGTGATACTTTGCTATTGTCGATTGTGGAACCGGATGCTGAGACGAGTTTCTCACCCATGAGGATAAGGAGGTCGAAGGCGGCGGTTCGGGCTCGTTCGTTGACTTCTTTGCAGGATATTACCACTTCTGAGAGTATGGCGGGGATGAAATGTAGTGAATCGTTGGGAAGGAATGGGATGAGTGTAGAGATCGCAGAAAGACGGTCTCTTTTGGCAGGGGCTGAGACTTTCTCCGCACTACTCAAAAGCAGCTGTTGGAGTTCAGCACTACGCTCTTGTAACGCTTGCTTACCCTCAGAAGATTCGGCAAGACGTGGGATGAGCTTGTATGATTTCTTTTGTAGCTGAGGGTCGTCGTCTTTGATTATGATGAGTGATGCAATGCTGAAAAGGGTGCTGAAGCTGTCGCGAGGCAGATAGATCGATACTGTGATTACCAAATCCATGAGTGTATGGCTCATGGGTGGCATCTTGTCGGTGACGTTCTGTTGTTTCTGCTTCTGCTTCTCTGCTTGTGTTTGCGCGCCAGACTCCGCAAGAGACGACTCTAGCATCTTTGTGACACGTTCGAATGTTGTTGTAAGCTCCTGGTCAGGAGCAATGCTTAGAAAAGCATTGATACATCGTAAGATATAGCTTCTATACTGAGGGAGTGTCTGACTGTAAACATTGAATAAGACGGCTAGCATGTTTGGCGCAAAAGTTGAGAGATGGTCGAGGTTCTCCTGGGCAACTTTTTTGGAGACTCTGCTTTGCATCACGAGGTCCTCTTCTGTCTCGATGCCTACGATAGCTTTGTTTGACTCGACCAAGGTCTGGAGTGCTCTACAGACATCTGAACGCAAGTCGACTTGCTTGTAAAGCAGATTAGACAACATTTCCGCGAATCCTTGGTCAAAAGATTCAGTCAAATCAAGAGGCAGGTCGCAATATCCGGGTAGCAGCGCCCATACTTGCTGAACCAGAGTTTCGAATATCTTTATTTCCATAGTCTTTTCCGCTTCTCCGTTGTCGATGACTCTTTGGAACATCAGCTCGCTCAGTGGTACGAACTCTGCTCTGAAATGACGTAAGTTTGTATTGCTCACATAGTCGCGCAGAATTGGAAGCAGCCATGCTCGGCCAGGTTGACCAGCTTTTGGTTTTGCGAGATTCAGGGGGAGGATGTCGAGAACGCTTGCTGGACCCATGGCTCGGATTGCTTTGCCAATTACTTCATCTGCTTCTTTCTTCCCGGTAAAGGAGTCATTTCCACGGAGTTCACCAATGGTCTTAACAACATCTGATAATATTGGGTCCGCTCTCCATCTTAGTCCGTCAAACATAGCTCCCATAACATTGAAAGACTCCATCCATGCTGCCTGGTATTTGATACTCAACAAATCGACTGCAGACCGACCGAGCTTTTCGAGGACTTTCTCATCAAATATTGAGGGCTCAAGGAGAACCGTATCTGGTATACAATTCGCCATAAATGAAATTAAACATTCTGATGCCGAAACGCGGATATTATGAGACGAAGAGGACAAAAAGTCTGCTATCATCGTAAACAACTCTGGTAATTTCTGGAAGGTCTCCTCGGGTTCAATCTGAGATGAAACATCATAACCTCTTGACAAGACAGCGATCCAAGGTGGTAAAAGTTGCGAATCATTTTGAGAGGGTCGTAGCTCAGATATTACTTCTAAAAGGCGTGGAAGTTTTGAAGACGCAACCTCGTCCGCCATTCCTTCGAATATAATCTCAAACACCTCGAAAGCGGACATTGTCAAATATTCGTTGCTCGATCTCGATATATTCAAGAGGACTTCACACAGCGCTTCGATCTTCTTGCTAGGCCAACCTCCCGACGCTGCTGCTACAGTCTTCACCAGTTGCAAGGAATGTATCAATGCTGGTTCATGTTCGGTGGTACCGCTCTTCCTCTGTTTCTTCGCCTGACTTGACTTGGTTGCAAGATCGCTGAGACTTTTCAGTGCAGTTTCCGCACACATATCTGCCGCTGGATGATCTAGGGAGGGGCTCGGAGGAGGGTTCTTTAACACTTTCATAAGTGCATCTTGAGCCCGCTTTCTGATTTTCGGTCTGTGATCCACCGCCAAGTTTAGCAGTCCGGCCATAGCTCGTCGCGGCCCAATTTGCGTTTGTGAAAGTTCCCATGCCACCGAATCCTGCGCGACTAAGAGTGATTCCAGACATCCTATTGAAGGTCTGAGAAGAGGCGCATCTGCTTCCGGTAGAGTCAAAGCTGGGGCGATGTTCGTCAGGATTTGGGAGAACTTTGAGCGAAGGAGAGGTTGGGGAGCGTATGGAGTAACGACATCGAGGAGGTAGACAACAGAAGTTGCTAGGTCTTTATTAACAGTGCCTGTGGAAGAAACTGACTGTCGGAGAAGTGCGAGGAGAGCTGCAAAATAAGCTGTTGGGGAGGTTTCCGAATTTTGATCCCGCAGAGTATCTTCCACAGCAGACAATACAATGGCAGTCTGAATGTGTGGTTAGCAAGCTTTCGTATCGGCGGTAAGTGGGTTATTACCTGATGCTGATTTTGAAGCTTCGGCGAGCGGATCTTGTCAAGCTTCTCTGAGAGAGACATCTTGATTGAGTCTGTTGGCTCCATGGTGTGGCTCTTGCGCCTTGCCTTGGACCTTGGGAGAAATCGCTTCAAAAAAAAGTTCAACTTTCACAATCTTATCGAGGAGTGGAGCCGCTACTAGATTCTGCCAATCGTTCTCCATTTCAGCTTCCCCGCTTCATTCTTCATCACGTGCTATACCCCATCGCTTAGATCGCGCTACCAACCACCTAATCTCCAGGCCGGATTGGATTGGTGGCTTCTGCTGCCTTCTCTCCTCGACCATCCATCTCCCATTCCATCCTCCATCTGGCCACCTACTGATCTGGGAGTGTTTACTTTACATCTTTTGTAATCATCACCACCGCCTTTTTGTATTCTGCATCCTCTAGTCTCTCCTTGACATTTGTCCCGTCTTCTCGGATCGCATTATCTGCGCCATATTGAGCTCCACGCGCAGCTTAGCAGACACCGATCCTATTCCGATAACACCTTCACCACAATCGCAATCATGCGCTTCTCATTAGCAACCCTTCTCGCTCTTCCCCTCCTCGCAGCTGCTACCCAACAAGAATCTCCTCTTGAGCAAGCTAAAGCGCAGGCGCAATACTACTTCGATAAAATCTCATCCTACATCCCCAATCCGAGCAAACCTCATACGGTTGACATCAATGCTGCGACTGCCAAGGTCGGAGGAAATGCTCTCAATATCTTGACCCTGGAGTCTTGGGAGGAGACAATCCGATCAAGCGTCAAGCCAGCCAGCTCGAAACCAGAGGAATGGTGGGTTCTGATCACTGGAGGCAACAAGACCTGCTTTGGCCGATGCGAGACCGTCGAGAAGGCTTACAATGAGACCGCCATCTTGTTCGCTGCAAATCCTACTGCCCCTCATCTGGGATATCTCGACTGTGAAGCTCAGCCTGTTCTCTGCAGTGCCTGGGGTACCGGTCCACCTACTCTGTGGATCATGAACGTCGCGGCCAAGCCTGCCCCCGTCGATGTCCGAATCCTCACCTTGAACAGCACCACTACTAATGTCAAGACCTTCACCGATCTCCACGCTACTCAGTCGTGGAAAGAGACGACCCCTTATGAAGGGTGGTTCCACCCATTCGACGGACAGCTCGCTCAGTATGGACTCGCTGTTCCCATTGGCTATTTCTTCTGGATCTTCGCTGTCGTTCCAAGCTGGATGTTCATGATCGGCATCTCATTCGTTAGCAGAAACATCATGTAAGTAATACAGGTTTAATGTAAGAGGATGTTTATGCTAACCCCTGGTCTAGGAGCAAGAGGACTCTCGGACCTCAAGCCGGACGCCCAGCCGGAGGTGCTCCTGCTCCAGCAGCTAGGGTACGTGTTGGTGCTCCACCAGGAGATGGGATCGGTTACTGACGGTTTTCCATAGTAAATGTGGTGTGTTGAAGCGGACATCTGGTGCGCAAATGTCCATAACATTGGTCTCTAGGAGGGTATTTTGCACAGGAACGTTCTGGATTGCGCGAAAGGAAAGAGCGTAGGTCCAAAGCTGGGCTCAAAGACAGTTACATAGTTATCAATCATAATCACATCGTATTTTGTCCTAATAACAAACTGTTCTCGCCCAGTGGCGCTATTTCTTTACATATCTTGCACCAGCGCCTGTTACTTATCTAAAATATCAATCAATTGAGGAAAACCACGACAACACGATTAAGGCGCCGTACTGCAAGATTGAGACATCATAACACGAGCAAAATTACCGTCAATATCAGGATTGCTATTATTCCGTCGTTCCACTGCGAATTTTACCTAGTTTAGCAATGCCGCGGGGTCAGATGTGAAACCTTCCTTGATGCCAGAGTTGCTGACTTGCCGATATCATTGAACGGGGATGTCATGTACTAGAAATGAATCCGAAAAAGCATAATCAACTCGAAACCGAGATACAAATAGCCACTCAATGTATGCCACGGCACAATCCCGAAACACCCAGCAGTGCTTTCTCAAATATTTTGCATTCACTATGTGAATTATGATGAATGTTTATTTAGTGCGCTACAGGAGGTCTGGATGCCCGGAAGACGATAAATCAAACTGCTAGAAAGGTTGTCGTAACAGCAGAACGGGGTTTAGTGAATATTCTGTTCGGGACGAAAGAGACGAGGAGAAGGACGGCGGATCAGAGCGCGAAAACCTTAGTAGTAATCAATCATATATTCATTACCCATTGCCGATCGTCCACTGTCTGTTGTCCATTGGGTATCAAACTCCAAACTCCCAAGTCCAAATACAAAAATCCGTGTGCAGACAGCGACCCTTCAAGTCTTCTTGCACGCGCTCTCTATTCTTTCAAGGCCTTCCAGAACCTGCTCTCGGAGCTGTCCATTTGCCAACCGTCCATACCTCAGATCACTTAAGCTCCCAATCGTAATCCTCATCTCCTCCAGTAGCGCCTCGGCCTCTTCATCCAGTCTGCGTACCTCGTCCTCCACTTCCTCCGCTGCGATCTCCAGATCTGGAATCACAGACTTCAAGGTATGCGGATTGCTCAGTGGAAAGTTTGACGTAGAACCAAAAAGCTATGCACTGTCAGCACGAAGATCTCTTCCGGAACCAACAAAGCAGGACATACCGCAGTTTCAACATCAACCTCATCATCCTGTTCTTCTCGTCCTGCAGCTCTTCGTACCCGTATTACAGCGCGCCGTTGTGCATTTCCGCGCTTGACTTCAGCAGCTATATTGTGGGCAACCGCATCAACGAGCTTGGAACGTTGGTGTTGCAGATCGCGGTACAGAATCCTAACTTTGGGGAGGATTGCTGGGCACGAGGGAAGAGCGCAGTGAAGGCTTGAAGGGAGATTAGGCTTGGGAGAGGAGCCGGCGGGAGGAGGAAGGCTGAGAGGATCGTTGCCTCTGTTGGAGCCATTGTAGTCGAAAAGTTAGGGATTGAAGTAAGCGTTCGTAGGCAGATTTGGAAACATATGTAGCCGGTGACGAGATAATACGAGCGTATCACAGCCTTATGAGACCTAGTTGTCAGAAGTGTTGGCGGCCGGATCAATATAAACGCGTGAAAGCGTGTTTCCGTCCGAGCGCCTACTGTACTCGAGCAAACCGTACAGCTAGGTCGACCGACTCTCTTTCAAATATATTCGACCTGAGAACTTTCCAAACACCAACGCCTTGTCTATTACTCAATTTTAGCTGGTTTGTCTTGTACGTGTTTGGAAAGACTCCATGGCTCCCTCTAAAGCATCGGCGGCGGCGGCGCCCTTTTCGAAAGATGAAAGGGTTCTTTGCTTTCATCATGAGATGCTATATGAGGCCAAGGTTTTGGATTCAAGACCAACTGAGGACGCAAGTTCCTTCCAATACAAGATCCATTACAAAGGGTGGAAGAATACAGTAAGATAACCCGTGTCATTTCCATATTACCTATATTTAACGCTGTGGGACGTCCTACCAAAGTTGGAAGGGGCAGAGTTCAAGTCACTTCTGTATAAGGAAGAGTAGGACCCTTGTCACCTACCATCTTCCTTACTGCTTCATGAATCAAATGTCAGAATTGTATCTTTCTTTTCGTGTCTCAGATGGCTTCATCTAAACATATCTGTCAAGTGTGTTGCTGACCACGTGATTGAATAGTGGGACGATTGGGTTCCTCAGGATAGAGTGAGGAAGTTCACAGAAGAGAACAAAGAGCTTGCTGCCCAGCTGCATAACCAAATGAAGGCCTTGCAGAAACAGCCAAAGGCTGGTGGGAAAAAGGGAGCTGGTGGTAGAGCAAACGGATCAGATTTCAGCTCTGCTCGTGGCAGCGAGGAACGCACTGCTTCTGTTGCTGCTCAGAGTGGCCGTGGTGGCCAAAGAAGAACTCGGGATTATGAGGTCGAGAATGTGAGTACTATCTTTTCTTATTGTTGACTGTGATGCGCTTGTCATCCTTCTCGGAGCCGGATTATCTGGAGATCCAGCCGCCTGGCCCGTGATGTGTTGATATCGATTCCTCCGACGCGCAATCTTCAACTCGGCATACTTACACTCGCACTTTGTTCAACATTGGAAGAAGCGCTACCCACCATGCCTTTTACGAAGAGGACGGGCAAAGGCCAGCCTGGGTATCCCTCCGATGGTGGTGACGACCCCGAAGATGGTGATTTGATCCATCGTGGAAACCAAGTCCGTAAGTTCACCGTGGAACAACGTAATTCAAGGATCAATGACTGACAATCTCCACAGCTCTCAAAACCAGTCGCTGCCGTCCAAAGTCGAGTTGCAAAGCAACCTGGGAAACGTGTTTTTCCGCGGCGCAATGCTGAACAAGTCGCCAGAAGGGAATCAATGGCCGCAGAATGGGCCGCCTACAGCTCAATTTACGAATCCAGCCGTCTAACGCGATCCCTCGCGTAGTGCTGAACAAGTCGCAAGATTCACCGCGACTTTCGCCCCAACTGAATCCTTGGTTACTCCGGGAAATAATCATTCGGGTCTTAGACCAGGAAGTTACCGAGAACCTCCTTTGAGGCCCGATCATTTACTCCGTGTAAGTCTTTTGAATATATTATTCCAGTCTCGAGTCGGCGAGTGCTTGCTGATTTTGATCCTCAGCATCCCCCAAAGAAGGTTGACTATCTCAACCCCAACGGCAGACTTCAACTCATCGAAGTACACTATGAGAGCCGAGATGTGAATGAGTTTCGAAGGATGAATAGACGAGGAAGAGGAGTCCGTGCCGTGAAAATTATTGAAAGTGCTAGCTCCCAAGTTAGTTCTTCGGTTGAAGTTACTTTGGTACTGCCTCAGAGCATATTTCACGCCACGAAGGCCAACCCGTTAACATTTGCTTTCCGAACACAGGAAGAAAGTTTTCTCGCAAGACCGTCCGTCAACCTTGTGATCCCTGATCACATCAAGGCGGTTCTTGTTGACGACTGGGAGAATGTTACCAAAAATCAACTCCTTGTTCCCCTTCCTGCTGAGCATTCTGTCAATTCGATCTTGAAAGACTACCTCGAGAGCGAGAAGAAACATCGACTGGAAGGCAGCGCTCAAGCCGACATTCTGGAAGAAGTCGTCAAAGGTTTAGAACTCTACTTCGAAAAATGCTTGGGACGGATCTTACTTTACAGGTAAGGCACAAGTTGCCACTGAACTTTTGTTCGTCACTTAAACTCGACAGATTTGAGCGCATCCAGTACTTGGAGATTGGTCAGGCCATGGCAAATGGTGATCTAGCAGGTCAGTCGATTGGTGATGTCTATGGAGCAGAGCATTTGTGCCGTCTTCTAGGTAAGTTTCAGTCCTCTTAGAACTCCAGTTCTTGAAAACTGATGTGCTGCTAGTGTCTCTTCCCGAGTTGATCGCCCAAACCAATATGGACTTACAATCTGTTCACCGCCTTCGCGAAGAACTTTCAAAGCTCGCAAATTTCCTGGTTAAGAACGCTCAGATCTATTTTATCCCTGAATACGAGACTCCGGTTCCAGGATATGTCGAGAAGGCTCGTGCGAATGCTTAAAAGCCTAGGATGCTTTTATCTTTGAAAGCTAAGTAATGGCGTTTGTTCGATTACTGCGGCGATGGACTTGGATGAACAACTTTCTTTGCTTGGAAAAATCCATGCACTGTCTGAATTAGCGGTACCGGTACTTTTTTTTGTCGTTGCGTCTATGGAACTGGACAGATGGACTTGACATAAAAGTCGCGCCTCTTGTACAAATAGCGGTTGATATACTTTCTATCATAGTGGTCCTAGACCTTGATGGAGGTTTCGGCATCAACAGTTGTATGCTTTATGCAGTACCAGTCTAGAGACTGGATAATGCATCAGCCAGGTATCTGGTACTAGTGGAAATGATTCATGAATCCTTCCGGCTGAATAATCGTGTTTCTCATGATACTCATAGGTAAGTGGCTTCAAATGATACTCTTCTCCATATATATCAAGTCCTGGTTCACAGCTGGACTTCCCATTTCCAGCAGTCAACCACTAAGTGAGTTGAGGTTCTAGGGCAACACACTTAGTTTATGATCTCCTTTCGTGCTTTCAACCCCTCTCTGTGGCTGATGGTTTGGGGGCCTCTTTAGGAGTCTCTTCAGGACTCTGCCGGAAGGACTCGTAAATTATTCGTCTTCGAGTGACTGGGCCATAGAAAACAATTATCGCTCGTGATATCACCATTTGTACCTTGGACGGAGAAAGTTTGTTATTTACTTGGGACTTCGGAATAGTCTTATTCTCAGCGCAGTCGAATATACTATCTTGACCTCCTGCATCTGCCGTCTAGCTCTTCTCAAGGACTGTCTGTAGGTTTATTTCAAGCCCTTCAACTTGGTGCTTCCTTCATCATGCAAGCTGCAGATAAATTTGCATGAGTAGCACAGCAGACACAAAGCTGCCCTGACCTTCACCTCCATCAAGTCAGATCTCAATCACTGCACGAATGATAGCTCAGTCTCCGTGCTTAATTTTATCCGAGCAATCACAGTGGCGCGGGAAATACGATGGGCTCGATGCACTTCTAAGATCAAGCAGGTAATTGCATACAACCATTCTCTCAAGATCCATGTATGACGAAAGTATGCTCCCAACTCCAATCGTTAACACAATCAAACCTTATTCTTTACGATGGTAGGGGCTGGTACCTCTACTCTCCCAGCGCAAGTGGAAGCTATTGAAAACCGGATACATGTTTGAGTCGTGGAGACTCGGTGGCTCAGGACTGGCTGGAAGTTCACAGGAGTAGCTCCACAAAGTAAAATCCTCCTGGTACCTGATGACCTTTAGCAAGTGCTGTAGCTCTCTTTTTCGTGGCGTTGAGCTGTCTATGGTCATGATGGATAATGTTCTGCTTGACTCACCAGAACTTTCCAGAGGACGAGAGGTTGAGCTAGAAGGATTGGATGTGCTTGTAATTAGTGACAATTCAGTGTTTAATGAACGCCAGGGAATGCTTCTTATAAATGTACTATACAATTCGTGACGTGCTGTCTCCATAGTCTGCGACTAGGCTAAACAACAACTCTATGTGATACAACATGTGATGAAACCATTCTAATCGTATCAAACCAAGACCATTCCACATATCCCTTTCGAGATCAATGCCCCCCGTAATTCAATTTCCTGGGGAATATCGAGATCGATTCGAATTAGAGTTGGTCTCCCAGCAGGTATTGCAGCCTCAAACTTCCCCAACACCAAGGCGCAAATAGTGAAGGAGGATCAACCACCATCGCCTGCCTTCCAATCGCCTCATTTTTACTCTTCCAGCAGCCAATCTCTCACCGTGGCACCGCTCTCTCGATATAGTATCCTGCGTCAGGTCTTCTCTCATCCCTAAGCTCCTCCTTCGACATTTCTGTGGCTACTTCTTGCACGGCGACCAATTCCTTGACTTTCATTATCTGACCAGCGATTTCGGGCGAGACTGGGAAGAAGACTGTCTTCATTCGGCGGCGGAGACCAAGAGCTTTCAGCACTCCTTGAGTTCGTTTCGGGAGGCCGATGCCTGACCGCATGAGGGTTATCCGGAAATACGACATTATGACTGTAAATACAGTGTCAGTATCTGAAATGAATTCTGGAATTGATGGATTACCTTTATCCGTGACGAGATGCCCTACCCTTTTCGTGATAACGTCGAAGTCGCAAGATGTCGAGACAAAAATAAGGTTCGGCACTTAGGATTTTCCGTGCCGGCCACGCTAACTTCCCCAGTTCAATATCAAACCTCTGGCTTGAAGAATCGGAGCTCTATATGGCTTGAGTAAAAGAAACCACAGGCTTAGTAGATAGCTATCGCCAACCATCATGGACAGCTCCACAGTCAAGCTCGCAGAGCTTCTCCGGCATCCTGACGATCTGGACAAAATCCCCAGCATGAAACTCGAGTACACTCGCAAGAAGGAGGGCGTGGATTCGCAGCTCCGAAGCGGGCTGAAAGAGCAATTAGAAGTCACACAGTCTGGGATGAATGGTATTGCGGAAGGACAAAGGACGGTGCAACTCATCAAAGAGGAGATGATGAAGATCGATAAGCTGTGTGCCGAGGCGCAAAATATGATTCGCGATTTCCCCAATATCAATCTGGTGTCGAAGACGCATAGGAACTTCAGTGCTGTGGAAACTATGCGGAAGAACCTTGAAGGGTTCAATGATAGATTGAGTCAAGTGGAAGGGATGCTGGCGCAGGACGATCAAGATCCGGAGCACATGCCTAATTTACTGGCTGTACATTACGAGTTGACACAATTGCGGAATATAAGGGACGATGCTATGGAGCAGATATTAAGAGCGGATGATCAGAGTTTGCAGAGTACATTGGAGGATTATTTTGCCAAGTTGGACGAGACGATCGATTGGTTCGACGAGCATATTGCCATGATTGCTTTGAACGTCATCAGCGTACTTGTTAACGGTAACAACGGGCTGGTGGTGCGGTTGGCAGTCATTGTCGAGGCGGAAGAGAAGAGCGACAAAAGAGTCGAAGCGCTGCAAGAAGCGCTGAAGGATCATAAAGAAATGGCGGCCAGGTTTCAGAGCATCACGGATGGAGCAAAGAAGACGAGGGGGTATAAGGAAAAGTTTCTGAAAGCCATCGAGATTCATGCGGATGAGCAAATCGCCGAGTCGAAAAAAGCTTTCTTGGAGGATCCCTCGAAGCTGGAGAAACAACTCAGGTGGTTTTTCAACGATCTCAATGCTGTTAAGCAGGGGATGATCCCTCTCATGCCGAAGAAGTGGAGGATTTTCAAGACTTATGGGAAGATATACCATAAGCTCATGCACGACTTCCTTATTGGCATGATAGATGATCCGGACACCAGTTCTGCTAACATGCTGTCGATTCTCAATTGGCCGGAAAAGTACTATACGAAGATGGCAAAGTTGGGGTTCAAGCAGGACGAATTGTTTCCTGCAGTTCTTGACGGACGGGAGGGTGAGTTAGTCCGGGACTTCAGGCAACTCATCATTAAGTTCCTTGATCAATGGCTGGACAGAATCTTCAAGACCGAAAAGAAGGACTTTTCGGAAAGGAATGTCGATGGTTCGAATCTTGATGCGGATGAGTATGGATATTTCAGGACGAAGAATTTAGTGGATATGTGGCGAATGTTGCAGGAGCAGCTCGATGCAGCTGCTAACTCCGAACGACAGGATGTCACTGAAGGTGTTGTCGATATCATGATCCTTCGACTTAAGTCACGCCAGCAAAATTGGCAGAGGATGCTTGACGACGAAGCTGCAAGATATTACGGCAACACTCCTGAATTGGAAGGTTTTCAGGCTCTCCAGGATTGGCTCGTCGCTACAGCAAATGATCAAATTGCTTGCATCGACGACAACGAAGACGAAGGGCGGTTTGCATATCTCTCGAGCTTCCAGAACAAGTTCAAGCCTCTGGTATCGCCTCAATACCTCGAGAGAGCCGAGGAGGCAATATCTACCCTTCGCGATGGCTATGTCGATCTCAGCACGCATTGTGTAGCGAAGTTCGCACAGCTCATTTTTGCAGTCGATTTCAGGGCAGTCATGCCTGACTTCTTTACTCCAAAATGGTACACCGGCTTCGCGATGAAGCAGATGGTCGTCACATTCGAGGAGTATATTGGCGATTATAAAACAGTCATCCATCACTCATTACTCGATATCTTTATCGAAGAACTGGTTGACGAGCTTTTGATACGGTATCTATCCAGCGTGAAGAACAA
The DNA here is from genome assembly GCA_016508695.1 of Hyphodiscus hymeniophilus. Taxonomy (NCBI): domain Eukaryota; kingdom Fungi; phylum Ascomycota; class Leotiomycetes; order Helotiales; family Hyphodiscaceae; genus Hyphodiscus; species Hyphodiscus hymeniophilus. The sequence continues at coordinate 770,013 of VNKQ01000016.1, read as the reverse complement.
GGGCGCGAAGTTCAAGCGCAATGAGCCCTTCAGGGACAAGATTTTTGACGACATCCAAACCGCTTTCGGATTTCTCAACAACGCATACTTAAGCCCAGACGTCGCCGAGACCATTAAAGAGAAGTGGAAAGTGACACAACCTTTTCTACAACTTATCGAAATCGACAAGCCCTCTGTGCCGGAAGCCTTTGCGGTATTCAAAGCCACTTATTGGGATCTGCAGCTCAGTTGGGTTGAGGCTGTTCTAAGGTCGAGAGATGACTTCGATAGGAGTTTGCTGAATGCTGTGAAAGCAAGAGCTGCACAAATCGAAGTTGTGAGGGGTGTGGAGACGATCATGAGTAAGGTCAAATAGGGTGTCTAGGTACAATTGCATGGGTTGAGCGTGGAGTTAGCTGGCATATCCGGCGTTTAGATAATGGGGAAATGATCTTGGACTGTATTATAGACAACTTCCAGTCATATATTTTCATCTTGACGTAACACCACCTACAGAATTCAATCTGTCTAAATCATGTCTTATAATAAGTGCTCTATCTCGTCGAAACGTTGATAAATTTTATCTCTTTGGTGGAGCAAGGCTTTGTGACCAACGAATCCCTGGTTCTAGACGAGTTGAGAATTTCATCTTGAGACTTGAATCTTAAGTGAACAAGAGACCTGTTCGCTACGAGATACTGAAAGGCTCTTTCAACTACGTTGATGAAGTACAAATAATCCAATAAGAGGACTTCAAGAGTGGCCAAATCTCTAGATTGAGAACCAAACGGCTTGAGCGCCGAGGCAGTCCCAATCGTGCAAAACATTTCGAGTGATTGATATAATTATCTGACAATCGCTGGATAATCGTTGGAATATTTGTCGGATATTTGTCGGATAATCGTAGGTTAATCGTCTAATCGTCGAGCATGCGATATGCAACAAACTAGTGCAGCTGCAGTCTAATTAGTCAAGTATTATTTCATATGTCACGTGTCAAAGCACAGGATCGCGTCGCGCCTTGCGGCCTCGAAAACACGACGTCAAAGAGTAATCATTTCAACGCCAATAGGAATGGTAAGTATCTCAAATTACATGGCCTCTAATGTCTGACAATATCCAGGCTCCTGAACCTGCAGTACTCAAGCGAAAGCGATCTCGGCCATCGGATTTCTGGGTTGTATCTACATCCACTTTGAATGCACCAGCCTCACGGCAACAAGACCATCCCGCAGAGAAGAAACGCGGTCGCCCCTCAAATTCTGTCCCAAAACGAGCCACCCACGAATCCACGTCAGCTACGAATGATGGGAAAAAACTGAGGCCTGTTTCCCAGCAAGATACGGAAAATGCTGACGTCGGCGATGAGGAGGCTACGAAGCCTTTGAGAAGGGGTCGGTCCTCGAATGCGCACGCGGAGTTAGCAGCTATGTCTACTGCTGAGCTTGCTGCTGAAATCGAGGTCAAGAAAAAGCCGAAACGGGGACGTCCTGCGCAATCAAGCAAAGGGGACGAAGTTCAACGAGTTTTGAGTGAACGGAGTCCGAATACAGCGACGGCTTTACAAAATACTGGGGATGAGTTGCTGCTGAAAAAGCGCGTAAGGCTTGCTGTGAGTGAGCTGGAGGACGAACCCGTCAATAAACCTGTCAAAAATGTGCGCGACGGAACGAGGATGCGTGGACGACGTGGACAGTCTGTTACTCCTGCAGACAAGGATGAACTTGAAGGAGGTTTGGTAGATGCCACCATCGTACCAAAGTATCATGGACGACCTGCCAATGTTAGCGTTGCTGAGCCTATCTTGAATAGCAGGAAACGCACTCGAAAGCCAGAGGTCAAATTGTCAGAACCAACAGCTGCTACATCTTCTGCTCAAGAAGCCAGTCGTCAAAAGAGAAGATCAGAGCAAGGGAATACAGAGATAGACGAACCTGCTGCAACCAAATCTTCGGCGAAGAGCTTACATGGGAACAGAGGCGGTCGAATCTCGAATACAGTCGAGGTCGAGACAGCTAAGTCATCTTTTGCAAGAAACCGCCATGCGCCGAAGAGGGCTGCAAATGATTTAAAAACTGCCACTGTTAGAATTTCATCGTCTGCCGCAGAATCATCTCAAAGGATGAAGGGGAGACGCACATCAAATACCGATGCAAAGCACAAACGAACCCAGGTTGAAGGTAAGTCTTTGTCGAATATTTTTATTTCGAGATGAACCTGACTTCAACGTTTAGATAATCCTCTAGAAGTCAAGCGGCGTCGAATAGAAAGAGAATCTCAAGAAGAGGAAGCTCCTCAAACAGACAATGCCCCAACATACCAGCACCTAGCAGCCGTCGTACGCCGGGTATCTCGTCAGAAAATCGAGGCAACGTGGGAGCCATTGAATCCGGCGGGCGTTGAGCGAATCTCACGACTGATTCATGATATTCAGAAACCTGTCATGGCACAGTTCAATGATGACAAGAGGACAGAATCCAATACAGCTTTGCACATGATTTCTCGTAGACTAATCGGCAAGGTCTCGAAAGGAATGCCGTTTCCCCCACCACTACGCAACAGCCGAGAGGACGATTTCGATTTCGAGAAGATACTGGATCATAACAGAGGTTTAGAAGCACAGCTGACCGAAGCTTTGGGTGCCAATGAGCAGCTGGAGTCTAAATTGGCGGAGGAGAAAACGTATCTCGAATCGGAAGAGGCGTCATTGGTTGGATTGGAAACCAATGCCAAATCGGAAACAACTATGAGAAGGGATGCTGGCCGGAGATTGCATGTATTGCTCCAGTCCGATGTGATGACCACTCAAGTTTCTACGGGGGACAATCTTGGCTTAAGGGACGCTCTTCATAGCGTGTTGCCTTTCTCTCATACCGTAAGTATATATAGACTCGGAACTTCATTCCCCAGAGACTAACGTATTATAGGAGAATCAGGATCTCCAGAATATCGCACAAGATCTTGTACACCATTTGGACACCATCCAAAGCAACATTGCCAGAGTACACGGTGTTTCTGAAGCAATGAGACAGAGTAGAGCGGCTGTGCAGGCCACCCTGTTCGACCATCTTGGAAGTGTAGAATACGAGAATATAGTGCTAGGATGATGTTTGGAGTAAAGGAGAGAACTGGCAAGTCGACTGCGCTTTTTCACGACTTCCCCCCACGCCTAGAACTCGACAGCATTGATACTACAGCCCAGCTACCAACTTATTATGGGTGCGCAGAAATGGCGGTGAACGAGGATATGAGGATATGAGATGGAAGCCATTGGCTTGCAGGGAGGAAGAGAATGAGAAGGGGAAGTGATCCGTCTCGTGCTCTCACGAGAAGGCGATGATACGATGATTGTGATGACATGACGTCGACGATAGCAATGAAATAGTATCCGAGGCAGTCTTCTTGAAGCGGTGTTGCTGGAACTCTGTATGAGCATCCCAATCAACAAACTTTTTGAGCGACTAGAAACACTTGTTTAAGGGACTTTGTATGAAACTAAGGCTTCGCTTTGAAAAAGCCTATTGTCCAATATTTTAGGAAATAAGACTCTGCTGTGTATCCGATCGCTCATATCTTTGTTCAATTGGAATCCCAGTGGCAAAGTCCAACTGAAGCCAAATGACCGCTGCCACATTTCGTTGAGAGTAACATGTCCTCCAGAATAAGCACTTCACACCAATAAGAGGGTTCTTACCGGTAATGACCTCTACCTTAGCCGGCTCCATGGAAGCGGAGCCGAGAGCGAGGAGCCCCGCGGTCCCTACCTTTCTTCTGGATCTTCGACAGCAACACAGCCACCAGCCCGTACGATTGATGAAACTTCTCCAGCTGTCGGAACAACGGTGCGCGTTTGTTGGATCTTCCAAACTCTGGTGTGTATTGCTGACGCACAAAACCAGGTCCAGCGCCCGAGATTTCCAACGCACACGAGAAGAACCTTGGGTCTGTAAGACAGCTTCGCGACACAACCAGATGGAAGCCTTCGAGACCTAGCTTCCGATGTTATGGATCATCAGAATGGAGGAACCAATGGCCAGGAAAACAAGCCTCAGACGTCCCCAGGTGCGTCTGGGGCAAGTAAGAGCCCTACCTCAAAGAAGCGAAAAAAGGTCAATCATGGTACGCAGAACAAGCCAACAGTTTCGAGTCCGCTCTAGGAGACATCTGCTGATCATGGAACGTGTTCCTGCAGCTTGTGTATATTGTCGGCGATCTGTAAGTGCTTCATTGGGTCGGATTACAAGGGACAGCCTTGATAAATGCGCGTATGCGCAATGTTTGGCATAAGCTAATTCGATCTGGTACTCTGCCAGCATATGACATGCGATTTGGTACGACCGCCTCTCTGATGAATGCATCCACTGTGGTACACAAGGCTAAAGTTGACCAGGAGCGCCCGTGTGCAAGATGTATTAAAAGGAATATTGGGCACCTTTGCCACGATGAGCCTCGCGAACCGGAGTCGGCCACGAAGAAATCGAAGAGCCTGCATAGCAATTCTGCGGCCGAGGATGGATCGCCACCAGATCAACTCCAGACAAATACCGACAGTGGCATGAGCAATTCATTCGAGCAGTCTCAAGAACAACAATCGCAAGATAACGGATTGGGGCTGGATGCTACAGCACTCTCGCAAGGCGGATCTTTACAACTTGTTCAACCCTCTCCTGTCTCAGGTCTCCGGGCAAATGCACTTAATAGCAATAGTAATCAATGTAAGCTCCTGATTGCCCAGCTTTTGTAGAAGGCGAACTGACAAGGTGAAAGTTATTGGGTACTCCAACGACTGGCTGGGTTCACAGAATCAGTTTCAAGATATGCATAACTACCACCCTTCGTACATGTTCAACGCTCCTGAAGTAACAAACGAGTACAATCTCTTGAACGACTTCCTCAACAACAGCTTGCTCGACGACGGCGCATTGCTTCCTGAAGATACCTCGAATTTCTATACAGATCAATCCGGTGCAATGTTGCCTGGAGGTCTTAGCAATGTGTCCCTTCCACCAACTTCGCAACCGGCAGCCTTAAATCTTCCTGGGAACTCTTTGGGTAATGCGATCTCGCGGCCTGCCAGTGTCATTCCAACTGATAAGGCACGCGAATACTATCTTCAAGCGGCAGATCCGACAGGGAATGATGCCCCTGAAGAGAGAATGCAACGACTATTGCGAGCCAAATATGACGCTGGTATGCTAAAGCCATTTAACTATGTAAAAGGTTACGCACGTCTGTCGGCATATATGGATGGTCATCTGCATGCAGCTCAGAAGCAAAAAATACTTCGACAGCTCGATAGATTCAGGCCAAAGTTCAGAGAGAAGGTACAAGCTTTGACAGATATTGAGCTCATATATGTGGAGATGTGGTTCGAGCGTAGTCTCATGGAATACGATCGTGTATTTGCAAGTATGGCGATACCTGCTTGCTGCTGGAGAAGAACTGGCGAGATTTTCCGAGGCAACAAAGAGATGGCGGAATTGATACATGTTCCTATTGAAAAGTTGAGAGATGTATAGGATTCCTGCCAAGCCGCGCGAGATAATTCTGACAGGCATATTACAGGGCAAAATCGCGCTTCACGAGATTCTTCATGAGGAATCACTGGTCAATTACTGGGAAAAGTTTGGAGCTATAGCTTTCGATCAGAATCAGAAAGCGCTCTTAACGAGTTGTTCTTTGAAGAACCCAGATGACCAATCGAAGGATCCGACGATCAAATGCTGCTTCTCGTTCACAATCAGGAGGGATGATCACAAGATGTGAGTTCCTTAATTTCTCATGCAAGTTTCAGACTGACGAAAGGGTAGCCCCTCTCTTATCGTGGGGAATTTCTTGCCCCAAGATCCGTTTAAAAGATGAACTGGCGTGCATTGTAATTATGCAAGGAGAATTGGGTACAAGTACATAAACACTTGCTGGGGTGGAATTGGCGAATGGGCGTATTGGTAATGGAGCTTCAAAGGTCGCTAGGTACACCAACTAGGTGTGGATGAAGTAAATGCTCTTCTGTACCTTTCTTGTCGAAATCAGAAGCTTCAAGCGAGAAATGGCAGACAACAGTCACTCAATTAAAGTCAGTAATTGAGTGCACGCTTTTACTTTCTGTCTTCAACTAGGTGGAGTGACTATGGTCGGATGATTGCGCCAGCAAGCAGCGGTAGCCTTCAGAATCAAAGCACGGATTTCCCAGATGTGCTCAGCAACACTGAAAGATTTTATTCAAGTCTCGATTGTAAATTGGGAAGGACAGTATATTAATCTAAACCGTAGATCTTACTTTGACTCGAGGCCAAGTAAAATCTTTGGCAAGATTTGCAAGCACGGACTTGTTTGCCAAAACCCAAGGTATTTGGAGACTGCTGAAGGCCCCATCGTGAATGCAGAGGCACATCCATTGGGTCAATCCTTAGGAGTCTCTCATGTATCCTTCCGCTGCTCGCGAGGGTCAGAATTTGTAAAGCGAAGTCTGCCGCATGATCACGACCCCTAAGCTTTCCTCTCGCAACACCATCAACATGGCGCCTGCGAAGCCTCCTCGCTCAGATAAAGAGAGACGGATGAGAACGATTCTCTGCAAGTTCCTCACTTCCTTCAAAGTATCCTTACCTAACTTATACTTGATCAACAGCTTTTGCGGCCGACCTTGAAGCACAGCTAGATTCCTCCATATCCTTCACATCCGACAACGTACTCTTCAACAAACTTCAGACGCATGTTTCAGAGTTCCCAAACAACTTGAGCACGTCTACGGCATCCAAGATTGAAGGAATCGATGGAGTCGGCACGTCGTTGTGGAACGTCTGCACGCGACTACGTCGAAACTACGAGTCTGGCAACCCGAACGACGTACCAAGCATACTTCTCTTTGCCCGCGTCTTTGCTTTCCAACTCCTCGATGGCGCTTTGGATGATAGCAAAAATACAAGTCCAAACACAAGACGATTAATGAAGATTGGTATCAAGGCTACAGAGAACTGCCTGGGTGAGTCGCTATAATAAGATGGTCCGCTCTGCTAACCTCTTATCAGCAGTGAAACGATTCGATCTTGCACTGAAGGTGCTCGAGAAACTCGGCGCATATGAGCTCAAGCTAGCAACTCCAAGCGAAGACTCGATTGTTGACGACAGGGAGGTCGACCAACGACTTGTTGCTGAGTACTATGTCCTCAGGACTGCGTTGGTAAAAATCATGGAGAATGGGATATTAGCAAAATCTAATTTATTCGGCAGGCGTGGCATCAAGATCAAATGGACATGGCCGAACACATGTTCAACAAATGCACATCCGTCCCTCAGATTTTCGACTCAACCACAGCTGAGAGCCTCGCAGATGTTCTCTACGAGATGGGAAACTCTCTGTTACACAAAAAGCAGTACAAAATGGCTGCAAAATGGCTAGAAAGAGCACTGGAGATCCTCAATGGCCAGGAATTAGACAGGCTTAGCATGGACGCCAGCGAGCTCAAAATGTCTATCGTGGAGTCATTTATCAAGGCTTTATTGGGAACACAAAACCAGGCCTCGGCGGATAAAGCGCGAAATCTGGTAGAGCTTCTCGAAAGCGAGGTTGGAGACAAGCTCGTTGTGCTACTACTCAAACTCGAACTCCTTTCCTCACCCACCAACGAGACTTTCGAGAGCAACTCATACGCCGACATTCTGAAGAGGATGATTCGTTCCGCAAATCTTAATACCGAAAATATTAAACTTATTCTATTCCATATCCGAAAACTCAACGATCAAAGTCCAAATTTGGCATGTAAAGCTCTAGATGAGTTTTTGAGGCTCCGCGTGTTGCCTGAAGACAAGGAGGAATGGATCGAGAAAATCATCATTACAAGATTATATATGACGATTAGCCAAAGTGACAACGCTGATGCGCTGATTGTGTTGGATGAGCTCTTGTCCTTCATCGTGTCAAACATCAAACAGCCCGTCAGCTCGGCAGCGACACTTGCAGCACATACGGTAGATTTTTCAGTCCCTACTTCTGATAAATGCTGATGACAACTAGCTAATATGGAAGCGAATCGAATCAAATTATACACAAGGCCAGCATGAAATCGCGGAGAAATGGTGCCACCTGGCGTTGCACCCAATATTCGAGAAGTCAGGAGAGCTCAACATAGCTCGAATATCGAGGTAAGACAACACGTATATCTGTGGACTCATTTACTTATGCGCCTTCAAAGGAAGGTCCTTCTATGTGCTCTGGCAAGGCAGGAATTTGGCAGCGCAAGAGACACATATGGATCAATGTCAGAAGCCGCTAAGAACGACCCGATGACGAGATTCTTGATGTACAAGATCGCCATAAGATGTGAGGACCCCGAACTCGCTGCCGAATGCCTTCAAGTCATAAGTTCATCTCCATCCGAGGATCCGACACTGCTCTACGCCTGTGTATTGGATACACAGCAGATTGGTGACAAGTCTCAAACACTGGCCGCTCTTCAGCTTGTTCTCGAGAAATTTGGATACGGAGCCGCGAGCAATATCCACCTGCCCTCGTTGCTACGTCTTACGATAGTGCTAACGGCGACAATGATGAATAGCTCGAAAAATGATGAGAGCTCACTTGTAGCCAACGACACAGTAGAGAAGCTTTGCAAACTCTACGAGGGAGGTAATGATCTCATTCTGATACTTTCCACATGGACACACAGCTGACTCCTCATAAGCTGCAACCTCAATGCACAAAGCCCCTCGAGCAGCTCAATCGAAATTAGTGTGGACAACAGATGAACTGGACTGGTTCTCTAAGCACTCGTACAACCTCTCGATCGAGCACCTAAACAGCTGGACTCCTCGTCAGTCCCTACGAATGTTACAATGCTGCATTGTATTCATCGACCAATACCCAGCAGATATCAGCCAGCACGTAACAGATGATCTATCACTCCGAAAGATGTTCTGCGAGTTCTGTGCAGCTACTGCTCTCATTGCCCTAGCTCGTGGAGGCGACCATGTCGAGACATCTCTGCAAGATTACCTCAATCTCCGAAAACATGTCGCTAGTTTCGATAGTCTGTTGCAGAACCAACTGGAGAAGCTGGAAGACGGACCGGCTCAAGATCTTTTGCAAAAGCTTTCGATCCTGATTGCGTTTGACTTTGAAGCTGCTTGTCGATTGAAAGCCTGGGATGACCTCGGAGAAACAATTCTCAAGGCTGAAATCTGCAAAGAAATGCGTGTTTACGAGCTGATGGCGGACTGTATTCTCTGTTCACAGCCTCCTACAGAAGGTAAGAATTTACCCGAAAATCTTGCCCAATCCTTACGTGCTGTATCAACTTATTCTTCTCTAGTTTTGATCACGACACTGAAGAAAATCGTCAACGAAGCTTGGGGCCTCGACTCTCTCGACAGTATTAAGTTGGCAAAATACATGCGCTGTCTCTTTCAGGTCGCTCTTTCTGACAGTCCCGATACAGCAGCGCAACTACTCGCCCAGATCTCCAACCTGGCTGAAGAGGCATCTGAGGTAACTATCTCCTCTTCTCCCATCCAGTACGGTTTATGTTTACTAATACAAGGAGTAGACTGAGCAACCGTATCCGACAGCAGAACTCGAATGGGTCGCAACCCGCGCTTTCAACCACTCAGTCGATCTATACCTCGCCAAGAATGACGAGGGTTGCAAAGATTGGGCCGGTCAGGCACTGAATATCGCGCATTGTATACCAGATGGTGGGGCGTTGGAGAGGCTGTTGCAGAGTAAATGGGCAGGATTGAATTTTGATAGTGATTGAAGTGTCGACCTGTTCATTCAGGGATGCGACTTGGGAAGATTGATCTGCTACTGGAAGCTGGGGATGGTACATCACATCATGGATTGCTTGCGGATATTCTTGCTCGATAGATTCAAATCGCTGGGAGCTATGTAGACAACATAACTTAACACAAGCACACTTTAGAAGTGACCGGAACTGACGTACAATACAATATCTAGCCCTTGCTGTAGAACCTAAACCATCAACCCTCCGTCCCGTCTCGAGTCCGCGCTTTTTATCTCGATCGTCAAATTGAACCCACCCAACCGAAAAGGACTATTCCTAACGTACCTCCGTATGCGTCTACCGCCACCAATCAGGCAATATCTCGAAGCGGCACGACGCACATCCCTCGAGCTTCCATTCCCGTCTTCCAAAAGCTAATATTCCAGGGGATCGACCGTCTCAGTGCCGGCGTGGGGGCGGGATCGAATCCTGGAGCTTCCGCATCGGGACACCCTTCCTCAGGGGACGTCGCATCGCATCGCAGCGCAGCGGCCGTAGCGAGGTGATGTTTAGGAAGGTACGTACTGTACCTTACTGTAGGAAGCGAAGTGTAGGTGGAAGAGTAAGCGGGAGGAATCGTCGCTAGGATCACGCTATGACTAGAGGAGCAAGAGGTCAGAGGGGCGACTGACGGTCAGGGTAGTAAATCGTAGGAGGCCTTTAGGATCTGTCCTTTGCTGGTGTGGAAGGGGGTTTTCTTGAGATAGGGAGAGACATGATGTGGAATCCTGCAATCGTTTTTTGCTATTTTTTGTGCATCTGGCTATGCACTTATCGTTAAGCCCCTGAGTGATCCCTCCTGCTCACCGAGCGTATTCCCTACATAGAAGGCCCACCACATCCATCCAAGGATCCGATAAAGATCCTGTGTATCATTAAGACTTCTCCCAAACACCCCGCCAGATTTCAACCCAGCCGACCCATGCCCAATTCGCCATATCCAGATCCAGATCCATTTTGGGTATTTAACCACGCCCCTGAAGTGTATCCAGCTGCCTCCTTAGAATTTGGTTCCCCTGTATCAAGTCTTCTAGCCAGTCCGCAGACATGATTAGCACAGCGCTCTTGCTGAAACCCCCACCTCGCAGCCCTGGTACTAGCTCGCCGAGATCCTCAAACCCTTCTCGGATCAGCGTTCGTCGTTTCTGCTCGCTCTTGATATGGTTCTCCCTCTTCTGATCTTCTGTCAGATTTTCCCGAGCCGACTTAGCAGCCGCGTTGGCTGCGGCTGTTGACTTGCGCCTCCTATGGCTTTGCTCAGAGGAAGGCGTTGGGGAGTCGCTTGATGTTGCTTTCTTGCTGGGTTTCCGTCTTTTACTACCTGCTCTATTCGTCGCCGAAGCAGGGGATTCGTCGTCATCTTCCTCATCCTGGTGTTTGCTCTTCCTCCGTTTCCTCTGCCTCGAGTCCTGATCATCATCTTCCTTTGCCCGACTGATAGATTTGGGTGCCGACTGTGGTGTGATGGAGTGTGTAAGAACCGGACTCGAGGGTTGAGTGGTCTCGGCACTATCTATTTGACGAAGGCTGGTCTCGAGGAACGCTCCCTCTACAGCTTTCATGTGGTATCGCTCTACTGCGGAAACTTTCTCTTGGTTCGGTGGTGGGATGAATCCTTGAGGAGCTCCAAATCCTGAATCGGATCCCCACCGGATGTCAGCTTTCGAGCTACCTAGTCTTGGACGTCCTGGTGCAGTCTGGCTTCCGAACATCATGTCGGTGTAAAATGTATCCCGCATAAACTCGTCGGTCGGAGCTCGTTCCTGCATCGTATTGGACCGAGCTGGGACGTATTGTGACATGGACTGCGCCCTCATTTGTCCATTTGTAGAGTGTAGTTGGTTTTGACCTCTGAATAGAGCCTCATTGCCAATGCTGTGAGAGCGTCCAGTAGACCCATTTTGTAATAACGTCGCTGCTGCGAGTACATCTGCGGATGTCGATGGCGGTATTAATGGCCCGGCACTGCTCATATGCGAAGGTATACCGTTGAAATTTGAATCTGCCAACCCATTCGATGCGATCCGGGGCTGTTGGCCAAAGGAAGAGGTGGTGCCCATAAATGCCGGCGGCAACTCCTCCCATCCAAGTCCAAGTTCTGACCCATCTGGCGCATTCGAGAAGAAATCATAGTTGAAATTGTCCCCCGATACCCCATCGAAAAAGCTATCGAGGAATTTTGATTCATTATCATCAAGTAGAGAAGGGCCAGGAGCAGGTGCGGTAGGAGAGGGGAAAGGGAACATAGTATTGTCATCGAACGAATCTATAGTATATTAGCTCCATAGATCGCAGAGATGTTGGGCGTGACATACAGCCAAACGGCATTTCAGGATTCGGTGGTTTCGACGAACCCATACTAGGACGCTGAACTGCGAGCATGAGTGCCGTAGACCTGGGATGTAGGAAACGATGCAACGGAGCGCCGGATCTATATGTCGATGTCTGTTTTAGATCACCAACAGAGCAGTGTGCTCCGGTTTCTCATCTCGTTCGTAATCTCCTCTATCTGACGTGAGTTCGGCCCAGCTGTGGACGGGTAGGAAGTATAACAAGCTTTGCGATAACCAGGGCATATGAGACTGCGACTCCGATGTACGAGCGTGTCTATCTCGAGGGTTGAAGAGTGGTGAGGGCTGTTGGGGAGGAGCTTGTAGCTTGATTTGGCGAGTTGAGTCGGGTGGTATGGGGTATCGTCGAGAGATGCGGGCAGGAGGGGCGTTGCGGATGGGTGAGAGGAGGTAGTAGGACAGAATAGAGTTTCTCAACAGATATTGGGAAGTGGAAGTATAAAAGGCGATTGTGAGAGTGGGAGTGAGAGAGAGATAGAGATAGAGACGTTCCACAGGTTGAATATCGCATACGGATGTCCCCTTGTGGAGGCTTAAGATGGCTTTTAGTTTTGGAGCTTAGTAGAGGTACAGCACGTAGCGTGGATTTCCTGCCTTCACATGCAAAAAACAAGAGAAAACGCCGGAGGACGGGTCAAGCACAGAGCGAGCCTGAGGCCGAACAATGGCCCGAAGAGGTTTAGCCTTTCTTCCTCTCTTTCCTCCCTTGGCGGTGTGTCGCTAACAGACCTGCTCTGTAGTACACACACACCTCTTTACCTGTCTCTCTCTCAGAGACTTTGCCTACCCTGCCTAGGTACACACCCATTCATGAGCACAAGAACTCCACAATGTATTGGACCTTGTATCATTTGTTGTAACATTCGTTCAATTGGCAGTTCTTTCATTCATTCTAGAGCAACTCTTTGGCTTGATCGTCAGTCTCCTAATCATTCCGCTTTCTTGGGGTGTTACGACACATTTCGAGAAGTCAGTCTCTTCCATACCTCGGCCAACCCCTCCTGGACTCTCTTTTCGTCTCGCATTCCCAAAATCAAGTCTCAAATCAACGCCACCAAAGCAAAACAGAGCAAGCAACACATACATACATACATACGTACATACATACGTACATGCCGACCGCTTCCTCCTCCGAGCACCCAGATACTTTACCCCTATACGCCTACAGCCGCAGACTCTTTTTCAGTGCAGTCCTCGGTTGTCTAAATTCACCTCAGCACCTGATATATCCAAACAGATATCTTCGTCCTCTGCCCAACCTCAAATCTCTCCCTTTCCAGAAGCCACTCTGCCAGGGAACTTGGCCTTCACCTCTTTTTCTGCCCCCGAAGTCGACAGGTACCACTTTGGCCTCTGCATTATTCGTCTGCTGCATTGGCGGTCATCTTACTTCTCCAGCTTTTTGTCCTTCGAATCCGGGGTAGCTTCCGTTTCGGGTCTGTGGATTCGGATCTTGCCAGGATTTCAACACCTCGGTCCACCAGGTCGTTAAAGGTATGTTTATGTCAAAAGTTCTTCGTGCCGATAATCATCCGGATCTTCCTCTCCCTCTCCTTCCCTGGCACGCTGCATGATCGGAAACATCTTCAAATCCTCTTGGATAAGACTCGAAACCCCATTGTCCGTCATCTGACCTGCAAGTTGCGTTTGAAGGATGGAATCAGTAGCTGATCCTCCCAGGACCACAACTTCATAACCCTATAGTCATGCAGACTGTAAACCCCCAGCTACCTCGGAGCATATCCATTGAGCAGAGATTCCCTCCTCTTCTCCGTCCCGTCCTGCGAGCCTATGTTTTGGGTTACGCTTCTAGCACAGCCCCTAGACTGTTGACGCTGCTTTTGACACATTTGAGTCGGAGACGGAGAAACATCGACGAAAAGCCAGATGACTACTTTCTACTTTCCTTGATTCGGATCTTGAAAGGGGGTTTGGAGCTGCAAAGATTTCCTACCTTCTGTGCAGCGCTCGTGGGGGGTTCAACTTTGCTCGAGGCACGTGATGCGCTTCCGCCCCTTGTCTACTACATTTGCTGACCTGACTAGATACCGTTGGGGAACATTTTTGAGCGTCTCACGAAGAATATAACGCGAGCTTCGCAGTTGAGGTAGGCAGTTTAACTTCCGGCTGTCTCTGTCATCTCGTCAAGTGACTTTCACGATTGTGCTCTTAATGCATGGAAAGCCACGGCCAAGCGGCCACTTATCTTATGAGAGGGGTTGACATTTGTAAATGGAGATCTCTGATTAATGAGCTAGTCATTGAAGTTTCTCTTCCAAGCCTCATGTTTCATTTCTCCGCTAACAGTTCTCCCGCTTGTGAATTGCCAAACTTTCGAAGGATTTGACTGACTGTCAGCAGGCTCACAAGATGGCTTTCCACTTTCATTGCAGCATGGTTCAGTCTGAAGCTGCTACAATCAAAGTCAAGCCCAGCCTTTGTAGAAGGCCCATTCACAACCTCAAACGGATTCATAGCCAGACCAAAGCGGTTCGCGGGTCGAACCATGGATCTCACGCTTTTCGCTGTCACAAGGGCTTTCGATGTAATTATTGGAGAGCTATGGTCTCAGAGAAAATCGAGGAGAGTAGCAGTCGGTAAATGGACTAAGGTTGGTTTTTCAATGTAGACATCGAAAAATACGCTGAATAAGGTCATAGGTTGAGAAAGCTATCGCAATGCTGACAGACTCTTCCATCTTCGCCACATCTTCTGCTTTGATAATGTGGGCCTGGATTTACACTCCCGAACGCCTCCCACGCTCCTACAACAAGTGGATCAAATCGGCCGCAGCCGTTGACCAACGTCTCCTGCTCGCCCTACGACACTGCCGTTGGGGCGAGCTACAATACGGTATCGAAACAGGACAAGCCCCGATCCTCCAAGGAATGTGCAAAGACTATGGTTGGCCTCTTGTATGGGGTAACCCGGCCAAAAGTGTTCCATTCCCTTGCGAAATTGTGCACATGGGCACAGGCAAAAGCTGCGAGTACCACGCCGCCTCGCGATTCGTCCGATCATTCGTTTGGGCTTTCTCAACATACCTCCCTCTTAACCTCGTGCTTACCCTCCGCCGTCCGACGAAAAGGGGATTGCAATACGCTCTGAAATCTTCAGTCCGCTCATCAGCGTTCCTGGGCACGTTCATAAGCCTTTACTATTATGGTATATGTCTAGCGCGCTCTCGAATTGGACCAAAGGTCTTGGGGACAAGCCCTTCATCATGCCAGCAAATCGACTCCGGGATCTGCGTAGCAAGTGGCTGCGCCCTTTGTGGTTGGAGCATTCTCCTGGAGAATGAAGGAAGGAGACAGGACATTGGGTTATTCGTCGCTCCGAGAGCGTTGGCTACGTTGCTGCCGAGACGCTATCTCTGGGAGAATCAGTGGCGGGAGACGATGGCATTCGCCGCCAGCACAGCGGTGGTGTTTACCTGTGTTGGGGAAAGACCAGAGAGAGTCAGGGGGGTATTGGGGAAGATTCTGCATCGGGTTCTGATCCCATAGATGGGGGTAGATGACCCTCGATATTTTCTCTTAATACACACGCTTTATCCGCTTTTCCCAATCAACAATGCTGGTAGCTCACGGTTCCGGCACATTGATGGCTTGGTTATCCACGCCGTTCAAAAGGAAAGGCGTCTTTGGTGCACTCCCGAAAGGACCATAACTTGCTTATGTAGGTGCCATCAGATGTGCATTCAGTGTGCTTGAGAAGGGAGAGTGTGGTTGACGGATTGAACTTGAGCATATCGCGCTTGGCACCAGACGTAAAACTGTAATACAGTACTGGACGGGATGACGCTAAAGGCGGAGACCATTCCAGATCAGGCATGCTTGGAGGAGGTTTTTGTGGGGGCTCGAGCTCGGAGTCCAACTTCAGCCTCGTCGAGAAACCAATGAGCACGAGAGCACGTCTAGGGTCTATTTACCAAAATCATGAAGAATTACCTATAAAACGGTCCTTCCCTCGATTTCACAGCATGAAGATCAAGATTTCGAGTCTGGAAGAGCCACTTTAGATGCTTTATGATCTTCATCGTCGCTGCTCCCAACACTCCGCCTCGCCGCCCACAGAACCCGCCAGCCTTGGAGATGGCACAAAACACCAACCCAACAACCCGAAAGAATATTGTCATTCTCGGTGGCTCCTACGCTGGCCTGTCTACTGCCCATTATCTCCTGAAATATGTCCTCCCCAAGCTTCCCAACAGAGAATCATACGAAGTGGTCCTCGTCAGCACCGCGTCCCAGACGATTTGTAGGCCCGCCTGCCCTCGAGCATTGATATCCGATGAGATGTTCCCACAAGAGAAGCTTTTCGTCAGTATCCTTGGAGTCTTCGAGCAGTATCCCAAGGACGGCTTCCGCTTCGTTCAGGGCACAGCGACGGAATTGAACCACAGCGACCGAGTAGTCTCTATCAATTTGGCGACGGGGAATACCGACAAGATCGGCTTCCATGCCCTGGTGATCGCTACTGGTGCTTCTACATCTTCTCCGCTGCTTGGTCTGAACAAAGACGAGGAACTCCTGAGATCGAACTGGGCTGAGTTCCGGAAGGCGCTACCGACCGCGAAGAATAGTAGGTGTCTCCGGAAGCAACAGCTTCAAGACCCCGTCAATCTTGATGAGGCGATGCTAATCCCGAAAAACTCACAGTCGTCATCTCTGGTGGAGGTCCAGCGGGGATCGAGACAGCCGGTGAGCTTGGCGAGTACCTCAACGGCCGTGCTGGATGGTTCAGCTCCAGATTAGCCAGCCCGAATGTCCCTATCACAGTCGTCACCGCTGGCCCGAACATTCTCCCAGCTCTCCGGCCCGCCATCGCAAAGAGAGCCGAAAACTTTCTCGCCAAACTGGGGGTAGCCGTCATCAAGAACGTGCGAGTCCAGGCTGTAGAGCCACCAAATGCAGGAACAGAGAGTGTCACGACCAGGGCAACCCTGATACTCGACAATGGGAAGACGATGGATGCCGACCTCTACATTCCGGCTACCGGCACGAGACCTAACACTGGCTTCATGGACAAAACACTCCTCTCTGCCGATGGCAGGGTCGATACGAACGCATCGACTTTGCGAGTCGAAAGCGCCGGGCCACGCATCTATGCTATCGGCGATGTAGCATCGTATGCGAGACCAGCCGTGCATCTTATCTTGACCGCTGTCCCCGTTGTCTGTGCAAACATCAAACGTGACTTGTTGCTTGCTTGTGGAAAAGAAGAGAAATCCGTCGGCGAGGATCGAGTCTTCAAAGAAGATACTCGTGAGACGCAATTGGTCCCGATTGGGAAGAGCAAGGGCGTCGGTGCGGCGATGGGGTGGCAGGTGTCCAGCTTCTTGGTGTGGCTGATCAAAGGGAGGGACTATTGGTTGTGGACGACCGGAGGGCTGTGGAATGGAAAGCAGTGGGCGAAGGAATCGTGAAGGAGCATTCGATGGAGAACTGTAAGAGAGCTTCGAGTAATTGCTATGTGGCGGGAAATAGTGATCGTTAATAATGTTACCAAATCTGCGTTGAGGTCTCCTCCGTATGCACGCCTGCAGAAGTACTTTCGTGGCCAATAAACAAACTGTGTCTGGTCTGATAATTCACCGCGTCCAAGCATTGGGGTTTTGAGATTTTCGTTTATCTGTGTCTTTACTTAAGACCCCCAACGTTTTGAATTCAGCCATTTGATGCACGCTGGAAAAAGGGCTTGAGTTGATGCCCAAAATGCTCTATCACTCTTCCATGCTGTGAAATCTTGTGTGAGCTGGCATGGCAAAGGCAGGCATGATAGCGCCGCACTCAGAACAATGCTCCTGACCTTCAACATCATCGTCATCATCTTCCCATTCGCCCTGTTCATCCACCGTATTTTGTGTGGGATATATGGTATCCTCCGAGCCGGATACGATTTTATCAGTAGCTTCACTGCCAGCACTTGGCTCACCTTGATGTGTTTTTGCAGGCTTCATCTCCTCTCTAACATATTCTTCTGGGATAGGATCTGGAGGTATATCCCTGTCCTCAAATTTCCACTCCTTGAGCACATCTTCTTGCCGCTTGAACATGCGGCCAATGTCTCTTCCTGTGCCTTTTCCGTCTTCACTCGCTGCCTCGATCATATTCGTTACACCGATGTTCATGAGACTCAAATTCCACCCTGACAATTGAGGGTGGAGACGGCGGAACATTGGAATGAGAGTCTCTTGCACGAGCTTTTCGACGATCGAGTCAATACCATCTTTGAGGTTGAAGACGAAACTAGGTAACGAACCGGACCGTGAGATTCGGTTGAAGCTTCTCGTCCTCGTACCGTCTGCATTGAGAGGTGGTCGAGGTCTGGTGGAAAGACGGATTGTTTTTGGATGAGCCATCCACCTTTTGGCTCTACCAGAATCGGTCGTATCATCTTCTTCTAGAAGGTCTGTATGCATTCGCGTAAGGAGACTTGTTGCCAGCATGCGCATTTCCTTATGAACTTGCGGTAGAGTATCGAGGCGAATGTATGAACTACGGAGGGATCACTTCATAAGCAGTCGTTCCATAGAACCCAAGTGCATCTGTTCAAGAGACCAAGACTCACACTACACAGAAATTGGGTGAAGAATACTTACTCCTCTATGCTGATTTGAGTTGGGACTTTCTTTGCCTGTTGGACTTCGGAGTCATCGATCCCATTGAGCAAAGCCCACACTTTGCCACCGATCCCCCTTTCGGCCCCAGGGCCACCCAGAAGCTGCTCGAGAGTCTCTGGCCCCAATCCAGGAAAAAGACGAACATCACGGACGGTAACAGCTTCTCTGTCGGCCGTCCAGTCACGGCCATCGTCAGTCTCGAGTGGTTTCGATAGGAGATGATTTCGGATTCGCCGAGCCATCTTGAACCCAATACCGGGGATCTTCCCAACATCGTGGCCATCAATGAACGTTCTCACATTGTTTTCGAACGCCTTTTCGGAAGCAGAATCTGCCTCACCCTCAACGTACGGATCGAGGAGGGTCGTCTGGGATTTAGGCTTATTTAAGTTGCCTACTAATTTGCTAAGCAACTTATTGGTAGATATGCCTACCGTTGATGTATAACCCTTTTCCTCTTCTAGACGCAGTCTCAGATGTTGGGCAAGATGAGAACCAAGGATAAGCCGAATATGTAGATCTAAGCCGTCAGGCGATTCTGCTGGAGGTGGCTGTGTTTCATGGTCCGGGTATGTCGGACCACAGACCTGTCTGGCATCAAACTCAAAACCGATGGTAGGATCACTACGATTCAAGTAGAAGAATGAATGGCTCAAGTCTACCGAGTTAAGCAGTGATTTGTTGTAGTCGATGATGTCGGTGCAATCGAGAAATACTTCGTCGAATCCAAGCCTTTCTAACTTACCACTCCATGTGAAAGTCTCGAGAAACTTGTAGAGTAATTTTGATGCATCTCGAAAACGCCCCAGCTCTTCCCCCAACAAGATGATCACGTCAGGAACCAACTTCTTCGCCTCGGTGATCAACTGCAATTTTCGCAATCCTCGGCGTCGAGCTTCGTAATTACAGGTAACAATGATCTGTTTCTGTAAAAGACTCAGCTTGTCGCCGGGCAAGAAGACAAATTAGGAAGTTGCTACCTGTTGCACGGCCTTGCCAGGTCAGTCTTCAGTTGAGGAGGGGGGGCATATGAGACAAACTAATGGCAAAGACTTCAGGGCAGGATTCTCATTCTCGAAGACAGAAGCGTAGAAGCAGTCGTAGTCCTAATTGAGATCAAGATTAGATTTAATGCTTGTGGTGGTATCCGGGTGAGGCTGAGGCTGAGAATGAGCCCATACAAAGTGCACGATGATACGTCTATCATCCCTCTTCCTTGCCTTTGCGGTCATGGTGAACGGGGTCGACGCCGGTTGTGGCCAACATTTGATATTTTCATGTCTCGGATCGTCTGTCACTGAGGCTTGGAATGATCGATCGTCAGTCGATGAGATGGTTCGAGTTCGCATGAAGAAGGAATAGATAAGCATGAGTCGAGATTGTTGAGATGTGGACAAGGCTGAGTCAAGCAAGGTAAATTACCTAGGTACAGTACTGTAGCCTGATAGATGGATGGTATTAGAGTCGCGGGCCGACACCCACGTGACCTTCAGTTCTAAATTAAGCGTTGTTCCAGGGGGGCCTCTCTCCCCTTTCTCGCGTCAGATCCTATTCCCTCCTTTCCCATTCCCATTCCCATTCTTCTCCATTCTTCTCCTTCTGTTCCTCATGTGGAGTCTGGACTCGTGTTTCTCTACTCTACAATCCCCCCGTGTGCACGGATACATACCTGCACACCCCAACTCTCTATCTATTTCTTCTGATTCCTCATCTCGCCCCGGCCACCCCGTGTGCTTCTTTTAGGGGTGTACGGGCGTAGGTAGTTGTTTGGCATCAATATGCCTCTCAGCGATCTGCTGCGATCATGCTGGCCTGACGTACAGCCATTGAGCATGAATCATGATCCCACAAACTTCAGCTCTCCAAGACTCCAACCGGCCTGGCTTACTCACTTTGTCCGTCACTGGCACAGACAGACAGACAGACAGGCTTCCCCGACCATGCAAGATGCAATAAGGATCCTGGATTCTTAACACAGTCAACAACAGTAGACGCGCTGACGCTTGCCGCGTGGTGTCGCCACACCCAATCCGATCAGAGGCCTCTTACGCCTCTTACATCCCTGTCGTGTTCGGCGGCGTGGACATCAAAATAGCATCATCTATTGGCGAGGGTTAAATATGGACGCCAGCATGGGTGCGCACCGCAGCGGGACCGTTCCTTTCGCCAATCACAGAAATGTGACATCTGCTCCATTGACTGCATGCACCGCATGTATGTGTGTATGTGCGTATGCGCGCACGAGGAGACGACTACTGGAGAGGTAAGGTGGAGGAGGGTGGTGAGTGAAGCCGCCCAACCTGGCGCTTCCTCGTTCCTCCGCTTCAAGTGTCAGCCAACAGATAACCCAGACCAGTCCCTACCTTCGTTAAGTATACCCCTCTCCCGCTTCCGTTTGTTCGTGCTTCTGCAAATACAACCCCCCAATATTATCATCCACTACCCGTCAGTCATCTTCGCGCCTATTTGTTTCCATCTCCCGCATCTCTGTCACCTGCATGAGACTGGTTTGGGCGCTACCTTTTCTCCCCACGAGGCCATTCGTGGCTGTCGTTCAAAAGCCACAATCATAGATACTGACTTCACCGTGGTCTTTTAATATCTGCTGCATAGTCTGCAACTCTTTTATATCTGTTCAATTTCACCACCTCACGTTTTCACGATCGTAGCTTGCTCCTCCTCTTGGACAGGTCCTAGAGGTGTTGTCAGACTATCATTACGAGCTAGTCCTCGCCTGTCAGATCTCTCGGCTTTGGCTACAATGAGTGCTTCATTAACGCAGTACTCATCAACCATGACTCTCTTGCCGTCGAGTTCGTCTCCTTCCAAGCGGCCAAGATTATCCCTTCAGATCAAGACACCATCGGCGGCTCAAACATTCGGGAATTCCTCGACAGCACTGAAGACCGATGTTGATCCAACTTCTCCAACGGCTTTCAATACACTCTCAAATGCCTACGCTGCTGCTATCGAAAATGCGTCACCCAGAACAGCAAGACCGCCTCCTGATTTGAAGAAGCCTACATCCTTGCGGTTAGAGACGAGGATTCTTACAGGCGATGACTATATCCACCCGTCGCAACGTACTCAAACACCAGGACCTTTCTCCATCACATACCCCGATACCCCAAGCTCGGCCTTCCCAGACTCGACACCTACGACGGCCCGTCTAGAGTCAAAACCGGTCACATCCGCTATTACGCCGTCAACCGCATCTGCGTTTACCTTCACACCCCCACAGTCTGCTGGGTCGGATAAGCCCATGGCGAGAGTGTTCACCTTTGCCGCGAACTTGAACACAGGAGCTCCTAGCTCACCGAAGACACCACGCAGACGAATTACAATGGGTATTGCGACACAGGGTCAAACCGCTCCTTACACACACCCTCGAGCACTTCACAGCATTCTCCGAAATTCTCCCCTCCCTCCACGTAGTGTACCAACACCATTAACACCGAGCCGTGTATCAATGCGTCTAGCTAATCGAGCAAGCAAGAAAGTGGGCTACAATGATCCGTTAACACAAACGATCACCACGAACAAATATGTGAAGTCGCATATCGATCTTCTGTCCGAAGACTCGCCATTCTCCGCGGAAGAAGTTGACAAGGAGAAACTGGAAACCCTAGATGTTACAATGGCATATATAGGCGACGAGACAAGAGACGGCGGTCAGACCCCTGGACCATTTGAAGAAATGCGTCGTAGAATGGCAGACAGCGATTTAGAGACTCCGGGGTCGAGGAAACGAAAGAGGAAGGAGAAAAAGCGAAAGTGGGAATGGACTATAACGACCCCCGAGGACGAGCAAGGAGTTGATGATTTACGGCCAACAAAAACTCCTTTGACTGCAGTGATGGTTGAAAAAACCCCGGCTACTGCGATTTGGAGAGGCGCATCTGTCTCCTCTGATAGTGATACAGATGCCGGGCAGTCGGAGACGGAAGACTTTCGGAATGTTTCGGTAGATCTTTCTGAGGACTCAGAGATGTCTGATATTATACCGCATTCGAATTTGCAAAACACACGGGACAGCATTGAGCATAGTGTTGAGGGATCATGTTCGCCTCCGCCATTGTAATTGCATGAAGCAAAATCCAGCATAGCATATTGAAAAATTCATGTCTAAAGTTTGTTCGCAGCTCGGATTTGGAGACGCTGTTAAATACACTCAACTTGAGATTGTTTGTTAAATTCATGACAAGCGATCCATTACGGTGATGATAGAGGACAGGCAATCCAAAATAATCCAAAATAATCCAAATACATAATTTCATGTACCTGAATTGCTCAATAACTCCGAGCGGTTAGGAGCGTCACCCGTGCGAATAAGAAGTGTAGTATTTCATGGTTCCATGAAGTTTGTAGGGCTGTTCGTCAGATCAGCCAGTTGCCATTTCATAAGCTGGCGTCCTCAACCTTGAACGGGCCGTTCCGCAGTGGAATTGAAGCCGCAGCCTCGTCACAAAAGTCAAGGTAAATAAAATATTCATGGCGATTTCGTATTCACAGCAGGTCGCTGATATGCTTGATTGTAAAACAGCCTCGTATTAAGCATTCCATAAACGACACAATGATCTTC
The DNA here is from genome assembly GCA_016508695.1 of Hyphodiscus hymeniophilus. NCBI lineage: Eukaryota > Fungi > Ascomycota > Leotiomycetes > Helotiales > Hyphodiscaceae > Hyphodiscus > Hyphodiscus hymeniophilus. The sequence goes on along the minus strand of VNKQ01000016.1, from coordinate 746,694 downwards.
ACCTCCTGTACAGGGTATCGTTCCTGCAGACCAATGATCACCCGATCACCTCACCCGCCGCACCTCCTTAAGGCTGCAGCGACAGCCTTGGCACATTAGGCTGCGCGAATGACCAACAGCCCCCAAGTCTGAAGGACTCACATATCTTTACTTCATCAACTTCTCCCATGTTTAAAAATCCTCATCTTTTTTATTCGCCGCTTCCACCATGCCTTCTCCTACCATCACCGACCTGGAGAACCAGTTCTTCGACGGCGCCGAGTTTCTCGAAGTCGAGGCTGACGAACCCCTGCTCCCCAAGGCTGAGTCGGCCGACAAGAACGGAAGCTCCAAGAGCTCGCTGCGGAAGAGCACGAGGACGAGGAGCTCGCGGTATTTCCGCCGCGTGCAGGAGACCATCGAGCTCGATGACATCCCGCCCATCATCAAGAGCACGAACGGGAATATCTTCTGGGCGGACGAGCAGTGCACCCGTCGTGTAGGCCTCACTTCCACCGAGGCGCGTCTCCTTCTACGGCTCCTCCAGGTCGACGAGCCGGAGAATTTTAACTGGGAGGATTATAAGAATATGTTTGATGATTTTGGGCGCGAGGAGGCGAGGTTGAGGGAGTTGGTGCATCAGTTGCCGTGGTGGAGTCTGGAGACTTATCATCAGAGGCCGATTTGGCTGGCTAGGATTGAGTGGCTGGAGAGGATGAAGGAGCCCAGACTTTGGTTGCTCTATTTGATGGCTAGGAGACGTAGGATTTTGAAGCAGGCTACCGAGAGGGTCAGGAAAAGGTTGGTGGAGAAGAGGGACGCGAGGTTGATGGGTGCTTTGAAATGTGCGAATGGAAATGCAGATAGGTCGAAGTTCGATGGCATCGTTGGGGTGGAGGCGCCGAGCCCCACGATGGTCAATGAAGAGAGTCAGACTTCTGAAAAAGAAATAGCCACAGAAGCTCCGGTTGCCACTGCTCGACCGGCGATGACCATGGTAAATGAGGCGGCCCAGACGTCAGACACATTGTTGAATACTGCCCGGAGTCGGAGTAGGATCAAGACGAACATTGCTGAGCGCATACGCTTGAGTTTCGGGAGTCATCACCGAGAAAGCAACAGCCACTCGAGATCCTCCGCAGGCCGTTGCCCCGTATTCGATAGACCATTCGAGGCAACGAGAGAAGACATTAAGCATCAAGTAGAGCTTTTGATGCCGAAGCCTACCTCTTATATTGTCATCGGTTGGTTTCGACGATCTGCAGCCGATCCTACCGAGCGAATACTTCAGTTTGATAATGAGAAAGAGCTTTTCCAGGCTTTAAGACATGGTGAACATGACGGTCAGTATGAGAATTCTCCGGATCTATTCTGAGAAGATAACACTAACTCGGTGATCTCCTTCAGTAAGGGGTTGGCGTGAGTTCTTTTCTCTGAAGAGCTTGAAGGGCTTTGGACTCTACAAGGTAAGCCCAAATCATTCGACATGCATAAAAAATTGACTTACGGTGTGTCATAGTGTGATATTGGGCGTGGAGCACATATTCCATTAATCCTCACGAGTTCCCAGAAGGCGATCCTTTCCCAGTTCTTCCTTGCATATAAAGCATCCCGACGCCACTCGGACGACACTGTTTCTCGAGCTTGGCAAGGATGGGTCCAGAAGAATTTGAACGACAACAAAAACAACCCACTTGAAGGCCGTTATTCTGTGCAGTTGATATATGATTGGTCAAGCTATCGACTGACCATTACCTTCTGTGTGCCATTACTTTTGAGTCTAATTCTGGGCTTCTGGTATATGGCAAAGACTGGAGATGTCGTTACTGCGTGGACTATCAGTCTGTATGTTGTTACTGCAGCCGCAGGTAAGTCCAATGCGAAATCTAAGAAGATATCGAAGCTAATCAGGAGACAGCTGTTATTGCTTTACTCGCTATTATAGGAAGTCTGAAAGACATTTGAGGATATTTGTATGTGGCATTTCTAGGGGTTGAACGAGATGAACGAATGGAATACCCGTCGCATTTGCTTTAGCGACAAGGGATGGTTCTAAACTTTTGGAGGGGTTCGGGACTGTATTCTTGGAAGGAATGAGTAAGTGACGGGAAAATATACATTGCTTCTCTTACAGCTGGCTGTGGACTGAAGCAGAAATTTTGCTGTACATCAATCATACTTTTGAGCGTTGACAATCAAGAAAAGAGATATACATACAATGGACTGGCCTCGCTGGCTTGATAACGAATTTCATTTCTTTTGGGTATCTTCAACAACGTCGTTAATAGCTTCAGCCATTGAGACTTCCTCGCGACTCTCATCCTTCCCACTCCTAACAACAAAATACCTCGCCCCACCAACCTCAACCGTCTCCCCGGCCGTTCCCAGCACATCCCACCCCTCAACCTCCTTCTCCGTAATAGCAGGGCCCCTCCTCCTCCTAGGCCTCTTATTCCTCCCCTTGAATTCCTCCTCGTCCAACGCCCCCCTCACATCCTCCAACCCTATCGTAGCCTCCTTTACCCCCTCCTCCGTCTCATCCCTTATACTCTGCAACGGCTCCACCCCTTCCGTATCCACGCTTTGTATATCCTTCACAAAATGCAATTGTGAATGTAACGTCTTCAACATTGACGCCTCTTCTTCCGGGGTCTGTGGTGGAGGCAGCGCTGAGAGCCGGAGCAGGTGGTGCAGCGTGGCGGGCGTGATCTCTTCTGACGGTGTATCGGAGGCGGAGGGGAGGAGGGACCGGACGGACCAGATTGGTTTTGAGAGGAGGGCTGCGATGTCGAGGGGTTCTGTCTGTAGGGGTCGGGAGGAGCTGTATGATCGTCTGGTCGGTCTAAGATGGCGTTTTGGAGCGAGAAGTGCTTGTCGGAGAGAGGCGCGACAGCTTAGGCATATAGTCCTCGACATGATCGAGCTCTAGATGGGTTCTGGAGGGGTGTATTAATATTCGGCATTTCTTTTCCTTATTTTAGTATCTTACAGATCGCAGGATCTCTAACCACTGGTCTCTGGTGTGAATGACTAGAGATTCAATTCGTGAAGCTGATTTCCACTGCAATATTCAATTTGAGGGGGTGGACTCAGTACTGGAGTTCGATTATTTTCAAGGCAAATTGATTTGTTTGGAGGTCAGGCAACTGAAGGGGAGCTCTCGAGCTGTCAAGAACGGCGCTAGTGGGATGACCCTGGAGCCACAGGGCTGGAACAATCACATAACCTTTCGAAAACTATACATCTGATCCTTAACTTGCGATCCAAACACCAATATCTCTCTGCCCAAGTTTGTAGGACTTGTTGCTGCATCCCCTAATCATGGCTCAAGACCCAAGAGCGCTGCTGCAAAAGGTTGACAATCTACCCCTCCATGAAACGACGATAAGCTAAAGACCTGCTAGGCAGACAAAGCAGCATCTGGAGCTGGTGGAGGTTTTAGTTTATTCGGAGGCCGACAGGAGAAATGGGAGAATGCAGCAGATTTATACACACAAGCTGCTAATGCGTTCCGGATGCAAAAGCAAAGTGAGCGTCGAACCTCCTCCACATATCATTCCGACTCTGACAGCACATCATAGACAAGGAAGCCGGACAAGCCTTCGAGCGCGCAGCCTCAATTCAGACCAACAACTTGAAAGAGCCCGATGACGCAGCGAACACTCTCACGGAGGCTTTCAAGGTGTACAAGAAGACAGATCCATCAGACGCAGCACGATGTCTTGACGTGGCGATCAACCACTACACCTCAAAAGGAAACTTTCGACGTGCAGCAACACATAAGCAGAACTTGGCGGAGGTATACGAGACAGAGCTTGGCGATCAGAAGAAGGCCATAGAGAGTTACGAGTTGGCTGCCAGTTGGTTCGAGAGTGATAACGCTGAAGCGTACGCTATTATATCTAACAATCTTATGCGGAAGTAGGCGCTGATAAAGATACATAGGTTGGCAAACAAACTCTACCTTAAAGTCGCAGACCTTGCGGCTTTAGAAGGCGACTACTACAAAGCGATCGAACACTTCGAGCGTGTATCTGCATCCTCGGTCTCCAACAACCTCATGAAGTGGTCAGTCAAAGACTATTTCCTCAAGGCCGGTCTTTGTCATCTAGCTGTTGGCGATATGGTAGCTACGAACCGTGCACTTGAGAAATACAGAGATATGGATCCCACCTTTACGAGCACAAGAGAGCATCAGTTATTGGTGGATTTGGCTGAAGCGGTGGAGGCTGGTGATCAGGAGATATTTGCCGATAAGCTGTTCCAGTATGATCAGATGAGCAAGTTGGATAAGTGGAAGACGAACATCTGCCTGAAGATCAAAAGCGCGATTGAGGAGAAAGGAGAGGACTTCTCGTAGACGGAGATTGGGTATGGCGTTATGGTTTCCGGTTCATGGGACGAAGCACATAGCTGATATTTTGAATCGTTCACTTGAGTGGACGACATCGTATATGCATCTCCAGAAGCCAGTGACGAAGCCCAGCTCACATTTCTGATATCATTTACTCAACATGACAGCTCCGCCTTCCTCCCGAGTTAGACTTCGTCCGCGGACGCGAGTGCGCTGCAATTGACATTTCTGCCGCTGTAGATCATTCGTGCTTTTCCAATAGAATGGTGGCTCAAGGAATATCAAAATATGGATTAGAATAGCTGCTATTCAGGAACCCCTTTTCGGCCTTTCCTTACGACCCCTGCTGCTCTACCGAGGGGGAGTGTAGGGTTCAACTGCCCCACTCTATTGCACGACTTCTGGCGGGTACAGATGCTGACATGGGGGAGGGAACGTCACATCGTTGAGCGAAGGCTTCATATATCGACCAACCTACTTGTTGTATCTATCTCAATTGAAATAGTCCTTCGCTTGAATATCTCGCAATCCAACTTCCACCTCAAAGCGCTAATTTACTTACCTTCAATCACTTATGCTCCAACCACAATTCCTAGAATCCACGCAACATATTAGTATCCCACTTCTTGTCGGACTATCAATGGGTAACGTCTTTTCTGTTGTTGACTATATTTGCCCGAGCTGTCAACTCTTGAATCTTCATCAGGAAATTCCGTAAGCGGTCATCATGTCAGCAACCCAATTCAACAACTGTCGACAATGCATAAACGGCTCTCTTGTATCGTTGCCCCTCACAATTTCCTCATCTGGTCTGATTTTACCCAACTCACCTCTTCCACCTAATACAACCATTGTCGACCTCAAAGGCGCCATTATATCACCAGGATTCATAGAACTGCAGATAAACGGAGCTCTAGGCTTTCACTTCGCCCACTGCAGCGACCCCACAACGTACTCAGCTGGTGTGACCAAGTTAGCCAAATATCTCCCTTCAACAGGAGTAACGGGATTCTATCCCACAATCCCTACTGTCTCAAAGGAAGTCTTTCAAGAAGCTCTCCCGTTTCTCAAACCCCGAGATGTTGCAAATGGAGCCTCAGTCCTCGGAGCCCATGGTGCGTTGTCTCCCATTTGTCTATCACTACTCCACACCATCTTAAGAGGGACCCTCAACACGAAAACCGCTTCCTCAAAATGACCCAAGATTTCACACACTTTAAACGGCCAGGATCATAATCATCATCCTCGACGCATCTAGAAGCATGATACTCGTAAAAACTGCAGAAGTAATACTAAGTCTAAATTCTTATAGTCGAAGGACCTTTCCTAGCACCCTCAAAAAAAGGAGCTCACGATGCGGCAAATATGCACATTCCATCCTCCACCAGCCTCTCCTCAATATATGGCTCTCAAAACCTGTCTGACTCAATCAAGATTCTGACCATGGCGCCCGAACTCCAGGGCGCACTATCACACATCTCCACCTTGAAGGAAAATTACGGGATTCGGGTCTCAATGGGCCACTCGGCAGCAACTCATGAGCAGGGTATTGCGGGTACGAAAGCTGGTGCAAGTCTCTTGACACATACTTTCAACGCCATGAATCCGCTCCATCACCGAGAACCTGGCCTCGCTGGTCTGATTTCTGATCCCAACCCGCCCTATTTCTCCTTGATTGCGGATGAGATTCACCTCCATCCTAGGATTGTGGGGATTGCGTACAGAGCGAGCCCGAGTCATTGCATCTTGATCACGGACAGTATTGAGCTCTCGGGCTTGCCGGACGGAACGTATCCTGGGCACGCTCAGATCCCAGTAAGTCTGATAGTTAGAGACGGAGACCTTGCCCCGATCATAAACTCATCGCTGACTCGGAAACGCTAGTTCAGCCAGAAGAAGGAAGGAAACAAGGTAACGATCGAAGGCACAGATACGTTGATTGGGACGTGCATTGGGCTCGATGAATGTGTACGGAATCTGATGGCTTGGGCGGAGATACCCGTCGAGGAGGCCGTCAGGTGCGTGACGGAAAATGTGGCTAATGCCATGGGGTTGGGAGATAGGGGGAAGTTAGAGGCAGGAAAGAGAGGTGACTTCGTTGTTCTTGATGATAATGCGAACGTGAAGGAAACTTGGGTGTTGGGTAAGAAGATCCTTTAGGCGCAACGGGAAAGAGCAGATGAGAAAACGAATCGTACGATCTGTCCGAAAATGGTGCAGAGTCGGTGCAGAAATCCATTGCTAACCAGGCATTCGGAACTATTCAACGCCTGTGCCAACCAAAGCACCTGTACCCATTCATTAGCTACTAAAGTAGAGTATTGTGAAATCTTCGCAAGTGCCTTGTTCGAAAATCCTCATCAGCCGATCATCTCTCACTGTTCACTATCCGGATCAAGTCCAATCGTGGCTGAATCTCTCAACCGCCCCTCAATAGCGGCTTCTCATTATACCACATCCTAAGCTTCTCCTGCATCTCACCCGGACGTGCGGAATCAACCATTCTTCTTCCAGGCTCGAATCGTCTCTTATAGGAGACCGCACACCTACCACAATACTCTGCTCTGTCCGAGAGGTTGCCATCTTCACAAGCGGTGAAGTACTGGCAGCAGGAGCAGAACCTGAGATGGGGTGGGATGATGGATCCGAGCGACCCCGACGGAGCCGTGGAAGAGAGGTGGAAATGCAACTCGCAGTGTGCAGGGTAGAACAGAACTGGGAGGCAGTGACGACACCCTGATCGGCGGGGAAGAGGTTCACATGAGTCTGAGAGTTGTGAGTTTAGTTTTTGAGATCAGCTGAGTTTTGGAAAGAACAAGACTTACCCGGAGCGCCAATGCCAAGTGGAAAGTCGAGTGTCGGAGCGATGCTGTAGATGTATTTACTATTTCCGTCAGCTTCCGACGCTTGCAACAAGAAAAACCTCAAATGATGGAAAATTGACTCACTTGACGATGCTCAAGCAAACTGCATCGACGGGGTGTAACAGCTCGAATATCTTGAGGTGAATCTCGGGCGGGACAGCAAGGAAAGGAAGTCTCCTAGAGAACTTCTTCCACGCATCCTTTGGAATTGGAGGGCGTAATATGCGCTGCTCAGTCTTCCGACTTCTGCTTGGTGAGAGGCCAGCGTAGTCAAATGGCGATGCCAAGACTGAGTTTCTTGTCGTAGTGCTGGCAGAACGTGCCATACTTTCTATGAGTAGACGACGCATACTGAGAGGCTCGGACATCAGGCTAGGTGGCAAGTCAGTGAAACCGTCCATCTCTAAGACTTTGATGGTGATGGCGATTTGTGAAAACTATTGGAAGTGGCATAGGGGTGCCGGATCGAAGAGAGTGTTGAGTAAGGCTCAACTCAAAATTGGCCTTTTTAAGCAATTGTGCGGAACACGAATTGGTAATGACTTGGTTCAGTTGTAAAACAAATCGCTAGACCTTCGAACGAATTAAATCCTTTGATATTGGTGTTATCACTAAGATGTTGTTTTCCCTGATTCTTCCCACAACGTTTGTCGAATTAATCAGTCGAAATGCGAATACTTACTCACTTCCCCAGTGCGGGGTTTCCTTGGGGTGAAATCCACCACACTCTGCTTGAGCCGCAAAGCCCGCATTATCATTCAGCTTCCAATATCTAGACAACGTGGGACCGAAACGAAGACATATTGTCTAATGATAACCATGTCAGTGATGTGGCTACTGCGAGTCACTCGGTGGGAATACTGTTTCTCTAACCTCAATGTCGGCAATGGCAAGACAAGAGGATTTTCGAGTTTGAGAAGAGCTTGTCATTGACCGAATCCATGCTATGTTCCATTCTCTCAAATGCATCCGAACACCGCCCAATGCCTGCTAATATCAAATATAGTACAATCACGAAGCCACTGGCATTGGCGTCAAATGCCCATTTTTGTCGTACCGCGCCTCTGCCCTCCATTAGTATCAATACTTCGGTCAACACGTTCAGAAGAACTCACTGAAAAATGTATAGCTGAGAGTGACTTGTTCAATCCCCCGCATACTCGGGTCATTGACAAACTCTGGGTCAATGTAGAAAAATACTGGCATATCCACCGTCTCTCCGGCGTTCAGTCTCTGTTCCTCGAAGCAAAAACACTGAATCTTGCTGAAATATTGTGCAACCTGTCCCGGCGTAACGCTGTACGTCGCCACTCCTATTATATCCTCGTCGCTTTTATTTGTAGCAGTATAGAAAGCCAATGCAGTTTCTCCAGGCAGAACTCTGACTTCGCGCTGCTGAGGAACGAACTTCCAAGGCAAGACGTCGGAGACCGAGCCATTGAACGTTATTCGGATTCGTTTCGCTGATGTGACCGGTTGTAGGCGTGCAGATGGATCCTCTCCTCTGAGGCCGCCGTGCCCTGGCGCTTTTATAGGTTGACCGCCCCATCCAGTTGTTTGGCATATCTGCGAGAATACGGTTAAAAATGCTGAGGGTTGGAGTCGAGAAAGAACGTACCATTTTGTACATTGGTACGGAGCCATAAGAAAAGGCGACCGTGCCTAGAATAATGCTGAGAGTGTAGTATAACGTAGAGCTGTTCCTCTTCTGGAACGGCGCCCGCAGTTGTTCCATAGTTGGCGCAGCATTCTCTCGGTGTTTTGAAGAATTGGAGAGCTCCCTCTTCATAGACCTGGAGGGTTTGAAGTATGGACTCGAGGGTTGTTTTCTCCCAAAGGCTTTTGCGCACGATGCACAGGTCCAGTTAGCATCATTCCGAACTAAGCCTCCCAACAGCCGGGGTAATGTATTCATTTTCTTTGTGAATGATGTTCTCTTAAACTCGTAAAGTCGTTTGAGATGACATCCACAAAACACAAAGACGGAAGTCGAGTTTTTCCGTGCCGATGTCAACGCCCTACAACGCCTTCCATCCCTTGTAGTAATCACTCTCTTCTAACTCCAACCTTTTCGAAAAACATGACAAAAACGTCCACTCGTTATTGGTGTTCTCAAAGCTTGTCGGTTTCTCTTTCTCTGATCACATGATCACCGCGAGTGCAGATAACAAGGACCATCATTGGGTCAAGAACTGATGACGGCAACAATTCCTCGATCAACTAGCTCGTGGACCTGTAGTGACATCAGATGGGGTGATTAGACCTCTAGCATTACTACTCAATATCCTTTCCTCTCTGTCCATTTATATATAATATATAAGCTTGCAATTAAGCAACTTTCATCAAATTCACTTAAATGCTTAAGTCAAGACTCGCGCGCTCCCTCCGCATACACGCACCAGTACCCAGCAATACTAGTACCCCTAGAATCTTATACACGGCAGGATCCCAAGCACATTCTACTTCTCGATTCAGCAATAGTATCAGAAACATGGCGTCCTACAAACCTAACTCGGGACCACCAGCTCACGAAATGGTACGTACTTTCCAACTCATGACCAAACTCCCCTCTCCTTCACCAATGCTAAGATCATGTTCTTCTAGGTCTATTTCCCAAATATGCTCTCAAGCCTCCCTTCCTCCTCTGCCGAGTTCCGCAAAGTCCTTTACACAGGTCTCTACTCGCAAGTTGTACTCATGACCATCCCTGTTGGTGGGGATATTGGAGATGAAGTACATACCGTAGACCAGGCCCTCACATTCACCTCCGGAACCGGGAAGGCTACCATCAACGGCAAGGACCAGGATGTGAAAGCTGGGGACTTGATGGTTGTGCCTGCGGGGACGCAACATCAATTCGTGAACACCGGGCCAACCCCGTTGATTTTGTACACGATTTATAGCCCAGCGGAACACAATAGCACGACGGTCCACCATACCAAAGAGCAGGGTGATAAAGAGGAAGAAGATGGTATTGATGAGGCTCCCGAGTGGGCGGAGAAGTCTAAGGAGGAGAATGAGAAGGCAGGGCTGGTAAAGTTGAGCGGGAAATACTAAATGTTCAGCCGTGGGAATAAATTGCCTTTGAACTACAACCTTTATCAGCTGGTACTAAAATGGTATGGTCTGTATCGTGACTCGAGCTGGAGTTCGGTTATTTTGTTGAAAGAGGTCAGCGAGGAGTAATACAGATCGAAATCGTGTTCGTCGGAGGGATACCCTGAGCGGTGGCATGTCCACCAGCAGGACAGTCGATGTTTAGTTACTGAAGGACTATGAGTAACCTCACTGCACTTAGAGAAAATGTCGCATCTTCTTTCCGTATAGCCATGCATGACTTAATCTTTGATCATTCAAGCCTCACTATTACTACAGAATATTACACGGCTTCAGCTTCCGGTATCAGAAACCTCCCATTGCACAGAAGGCCGTTTATAACTAAGCCTCTATCTTCCGTACGCGAGCAGCCTCTGAGTCCTTCTCAGGTATCGTCGTTCCCCCGAAGCCCAACGAAGAGGGCTTCTTTCTCCTTCCTCGTCGATCACCATATTTCTCATCAAACTTGCGTATTGCACCTAAAGTGCCCATGTCCTCGCTGATAGAGGCACTGATCTCATCCAAAGCCTTCGTGAAGTGGTTCTTCATGAGGAGGCGTTTTGGGGGATACACGTACGGCTCCTCGCCGGTATGTTTGGAGGCAACCTCGTTCTCTTCTCGAATGCAAGCCATTGCTGCTGAGACGGCTACATTCTTGAGATCAGATCCAGAGTAGAACGGCGTCTCTGTAGCAAGATTGGCAAGCGAGACAGATTCATGGAGTACCTCATCCTTGAGATGAATCTTTAGGATTGCTTCTCGATCTTTCTCAACAGGCAGATCAACTAGAAGACGCCGAGGTAGGCGACGTAGAACGGCATCGTCGAGATCAAATGGTCGATTTGTGGCCACCATGATGAATGCCGAAAGATTCGATAAGCCATCCCACTCGCGAAGAAACTGGTTGATGATCTCTCTGTGTGTAGTTCTTTTTGATGACTCGCCACTCCGAGATCCCAGCAGGCTGTCTGCTTCATCGATGAAGACGACGCATGGGGACAGCTTCTTCGCCAGCGAGAAGATAGCCTTAACATTTTTCTCGCCCTCACCCACGAACATGTCCGTCACCTCGGCTCCCGAAACTTCCAAAACTGTGGCTCCACTCTCTTTAGCAACAGCCTTTGCAAGCAAAGTCTTACCAGTGCCAGGAGGCCCGTAAAGAAGCAAACCAGGAATCTTGTCAGTAGCGAGGACACCGTATGAAAAAGCTTCAGGCCGTATGAGAGAAAGGCTTATAAGCGTCTTGAGCGCTTCCACAGTGGCCTTGGGAGCATGGACATCAGAAAAGGTGGTAGAGATATCCCCAGGTGAAATGACTCCTCCTAGCAACTTCTTCTCGTGAGGTGAAGCTTCGCGCCGAATCTTCTTGATTTTGTCTTTGAAGATTTTGGCAGGATCTTTCGAGTCTTGTAACACGGCGTCCGCCTCGTCTTCGTCCTTCAATTCTGCTGCACCCCAAGCGAACTTTGCCTCGTCACTAGCGTTGAGCAGTCTACAAGCTTGTGTGAAATCGGTGCCGTCAATGCGTGAGACCGACGAATTGAGTCCAATGATGGTGGTTGCAAGTCTATGTACACGAGCGTACGACCATACTTGATCTTCCAGGTCAGATGAGAATGCCGTTGCAGTATCAATCCCGGTCTCGATATCGATGGTGAGAGATGGCTCAAGGTTCCCACCCCCAAGCTTCATAATCATATCCTCAACATGTCGGATGTTGATGCGGCGAATTCGAGCCTTCTCGTCGGACACGAAGACTATATCTTGTTCTTGTCTTCGGTCGGGAGGAACGAAGATTGTTCTCGTCTCGCCATCAATCACGTCGGATTGAAGGGTCTGGATCTCAGGCTTAGAGACAGCTGTGTCAATTTCGTCCGTGGAAGTGGTCCCTAACATCAAAATAGCTCTGCCATCAAACCACCTTTTATTGATCGCATCGCGCAGCTTCTTCAACACAGCCCTTCCATCTGGGAGAGCATTCAGCAGCTTGAAATCCTTTACTTGGACTATAACACCTCGAGGTGGTGCAGCTGCATTTTGAGCAGCGTCTCCATTTCCTTCTGTGTATTTAGCACGTTTTGCATCAGTAGCGCCTATCAAAGTATCGAGAGCAGCAGAAATCTTCAAATCAAGCCATTGCTCCGAGGCCGATTTGACTAGTTGTGAGTTTGAATCGCCTGGTGCAGCGTATAATTCAAATTTTGGCATGTCTTCGGGCGATGACGATGAGTTTGCATTTCGCGATCCAGCACTTTTGAGGAAAGACGCCAAAGGAAAACTAAAGACGGATGATGGTTTTCTGCGTGAACCACTTGACCGACCTAAGAAAGGAGCCATGGCGCGAGAGATAGGGTTGTCGTCTTCAGCCTGGATATCAGCCGCTTCATCGGCCGCTCGCAGATCGTTTTCGTAATCCTCCAATTTTCCAGCCATTTTCTGGGTTTGAAATCCTAGAACGGCAATTTTGGACCAACTCCATGCGAGATTTTCGTCGACATAAGTACCAACGATTTGCGCAAGATCGTCTGCATCAATCCTGACAAGATCGGCATTTAGGTTCCGAGCAGTTGCTTCCACGACCGAGTCCAGATAAAGTGTGCCGTCTTCTTTAGGGCACTGCAAATGAAGAATAGGACGAGGTATAGTGGTCAAGGGGATATTTCGCGGAGGGCGCAGAGACAGCCCCGATCGTGTTGCCGACACTATTTCTCGATAAATATTGGCATTTATCTTGTACTTGGTGTTCTCTGTCGAATGTAGCCCGCACTGAGTGATATCTTCTGAACTGGTAAACTTCTCAACATTCCCTTCCGGAGACTCCTCGGAGTAGACCGCTAAAGTTCCATCTGATACATCATCTCCAGCACATATTACGTTCCTCTTAAAAAACCAATCCGGTATAACCACCGGTGGCAATCCCTCGGGCTTCCTCGAACGATTTGTTCTTGTACGGCCTGATCTTGCTTGCCTTCTCTGTGAAGGCGTCAAGTTCTCTATATCCACTGACTGATCTGGATTCTCAGTCAATCCCACTTCAGTCCCCTGATTTCGGATCTGCTCTGGCGACTGTACTGACAATCCATCTTCACTTCCACCATTGGTATTATCCGATTCCAGTGCTTCCCTCGGACCTGCATCTCTTCTTTGTGCCTCAGCTGGCGTATTCTCAACTACATCTTCTGCATCTTGACCATTCAACCCATTGTCTCGGTTCTCCGACACTTCTTCAAATCCATCGATTTCCGCGGGAGGGAACTCTTCTGGTATCCGGTAAGAGATCGCTGAGCGGTGGAAGTTGCGGCGAAGAAGAGGATGTCGAATGTCTGAGATCGTGCGACATGCGCGCCTCGAAATTGGTCTTTGAGCCGTTCGGAGGATATGGAAGGTGGCGGCATGCATTCGGTGAGAAGTGTGCTCAGAAGAGCCGTTGGTGTTGACCTTTTGTTGCGTCTTGAAGAGTCCACAGAAATAGAGTTGTCGAGGCTCTGCGCGTAAACTTTGGTGTTGCATTTATCACGTGATTATTATTTCATTGAATTGTAATGGATGAGCAAGAATTCTTTTTTTGATCTGCATTATTTTAATATTCGTGGTTTGAGTCGCTAGTCAAAAGAGGCCACGGAAGACACCAGGGAATCGCACTACCTGCTCAGTAATCATCCAGTTAGGGAAGCCCAACCCGCTGTCAGTCCTATTGAGCTGCCTATTCAAAGACTCCTGGGTCATTCCACCATGGTAGGATCTCCATAACTCAAGTACTTCGTCGAAAGGAAGAATGCCTTCCAAAAGCGGTATGTTGATGCTCCCACCCTCACGAGCACCAGTTGTAATCTTCACCGTTGCGGATTGATCCGGCCATGCGCACGTCCCAGTCCCTATTACGCTCCAATTCTTCTCGATATCTTCCTGTAATGCTGCAACGAATCTTTCCACGTATTCTCCTATCGTCACATCGCGTTGCTCTTCAGTCGAAGTACCGCAGTCTCTGTCAACATTAAGGTAAAACGCGACGTCTGGAATCAACACATTTAGCAGACTTTCGACTTCATCCAGGAGTGGCCTTTCTACTGGGTGCACATCAACGTATTCCATCAAGTCTGGCTGGATCGAAATCCAGAAATGGCATGCAATCGAAATCATTCCTTTATGGCCAAGGGACGTCTCGTCATCGTGGCCAGATAGGTGATAAGGTGGCCGAACCAAAACTCTCAAACAATTGATAATCATTCTCAGTATATTGATCAAATGAGCGAACGTGGTTGGTCCCTCGGGCCACTCCCCCGAAGAAAATGTTTAGTACGCCTAGCAACCACTGGAAGATAACTTGTCGCAAGAACGCAGCCGGCTGCAGTATTGAAACTGGCAAGAATTATGGCAGGAACGAAATTTGCGAGCATGAACTCGGCGAATGCCCAGTTTTTCATCCCTTTCAGGACGCATGCGATATGGTTGTTCGGGCGCGAATGCATCTGGTCATTCTTCCAGCCACTGTAAATGTAGTGGAATAACTCCAAGGGTGCCTTTCCACGCTGATTATGGAGTCGAAGCGAGTATGAGACAATCCCAGCTGCATAAAGATGCGGATCGTCATTTTTCGGCCAGTAATATTGAGAATGTTGAAGAAAGAAGTCTGTGACGGGTCGGATACTACTTGCGTACCCGCGAAAGCGACTGATTGCATCTTGGCAGAATGTCACATAGTTAGTGTGAGCAGTCGATTGTGGAACCATCGACTCAAGTTGTCGTTGCATCGAGTCCATTGTAATTTTCAACGCGGCGGAGAATAGATTTTGCGTCTCTTTCTCGGACTGGGGGTTGCTGTCTGCGAAGCCTCCATAGTTCGGATCTATCTTGACCATCCGCATTGAATTGAGAGCCACTGTATATGTTAATCAACGATCACTGGAGAGGTGGTTTGACTATACCTTGGAGCATATGAAGGTGCCGCTTCGGCCATTCTTCATGAAGGGGCCACTTCTCACTCTGAAATAGATAGTGGCCCTTTTGATAGAGACGCTTAGACAAGTGTGGCTCATAATCAAGCAAAATCGGGTTGCTTGTAATGACCTGCATCCATTCTAGACCTAAGTCAAATCCAGCGACCTTTGGCTGTTAGTACGGATACATATATGCGACAAAAAGAGATTCCTTACTTTCAGCTCATCAATTGATTTGTCTACGAGCAGCTGGCTGAGGAATAACGGCCAGTATTTGGTAGCTCTGGCACTTCTTTGACGGTTCTCAAAAACTGCCTTTGAACCACTGACAGTGAAACCTCTTAGATCCTGATAGGAATTTAGCTCCGTCATTTATTCGGTTTGTCTGAATAGCCTACATATTTCTCCTCTGTAACAAAGGAGACCAAGCGAGCCCAACACAAGATGAGGCTCTCCATGAAACGAGGCTCGGTGCTTTGATAAAGACGGGTTTCGAGGATACTCCTTGTAGTCGTGGTAAAGTTGGGTAGAATGACTTCATGCAAAGGCTATACAGATTAGCACGATGATATCCGAGTAGCATTCCCGAATACATACATATATAATCATCTGTCTCTCGATGTCCGGGGCTGCAAGGTCCAGGCTTCCTTGACTATCATTTCCAATAGGAGCAGAAGGGGATTGCTGCGATCCGATGGGGTGTAACAAACTTGCGCGATCCATATAATTATGCAGTGAGTCAATAGCGTCCCCAACCAAGCTCCCCCTAATGTCCTGGTAGACTTCGAAGAATCTTGGATTCAATATCTTAGACAGAAGTTCTAAAGGGAAGTCAGATTAGAGTATACAAGGATTGGATTTTGCTAAGACGTCGAGAAACGGGGTTCGAAGAGGACCCTCACTGCTCGCCTTGACGGGAAGGGCATAAGGATAGCTTACCAGCATTGAGAGCGCTCAAAGCCGCTTCAGCATTTTTAACACTCTTAATCCTGTCTCGTAAGTTAAACAAAAGGGTTCGGAGTGTGTTCATGGAACTTTTTCTGCTTGCGTCAACGGTTTTCTTTACTTGTGTCTCTGGTACTGGTAATCCGTTGGAGTCTGCAAGTTGCTCAGCCAGCCTCCGGACTTCTGACTCTGCGTCGAGGTACTGATGAAGTATCCTATCGAAGAATGCGAGTTCCCATTGTGTGAATTGCTTGTAAACTGCGCTCTCGTCCGTGAAAGACGTGAAGACGAATCGTGCAAGGTTGTCCAGTGCTCGTAAGTTGATTAAGCAAGCCTCTTTGTGTGAGTTATCAGCATCCACAAGCTCCTGAATGAGAGACAATGCTGGGCGGCAATGGGATGGAGATACCCAATAAAGCGTGCAAAGGAGGTCGTGGTGGTTTCTCAATGCTGCCAGGTCTCTTGTCTGGATAGCCTCATCCTTCGGGTACTGTCGATCGTGATTTGGCAGCAGTCGGGACACCAAATTTCGGACGCTCCTCTCGACTCCTGCTTGGCGTAGGTGCTTTATTGCGAGTGCAACGACTTTCAAAAAAATGTGGAAGCAGCGGTCTTCGGCTTCGACTTCAAGAGACGGTTCAGAGTCAAGTACTTCCAGGAAATTAGGCGATTTGTAAACCTCCTCGTTGCGTAGATGTCCGAGATTTTGCGAAGCAAAGAAGTCAAAAAGAGTTCCTATCATCCCACTACAATTCCACCATCCCCATTCGCGCATCAGATAGTGGCACCGGCTGATCAGTACTCTACAGTAGTCATTGAAGCCAGGAAACTGCTTGACATTAGATGTATAGAGGGCGAAGACACTTCTCAATAGACGCTGCGGAAGAGGCCAGTTGTCGAATGAAATTCTGTGACGAAGGCCAGGGATAACAACACCAAAGTCGTCGAATTCGCACAGCGGAAGGAGAGAATACATGGAGTACCATATTTGCTCCATCATTCGAGCATCGTCAAGAAGTTTCGAGCCCGCTCCCAGCACCGCCATGTTCGTTATGTCCCAGAAAGAAGCTTTGGGAATCCGTGACACATTCAACACTCTGAGGAGGACCACCCACGAGGAAGCGCAGTAGTGGTCATTTCTGATTCCGCGTTCTCTAAATGAGAGGTATTGCAGGTCATCGTACAGCTTCCGCAGCATATCCAAGCCTTGATTGACCAACAGCTTTGTGCACAAATGCGAAACGCTTTTCAGGAGGTCCTCAAGCCGAAGACTGGTCTGAGCTTGGACTGTACGAGACATCAGGAGAAGCTGCAGGATGACAACACTGCACCTTGCCATGGTATCAATCCAGCATTGGGGCCTTCTTTCCTTAATCGCGTGCTCTGCTTCACTGACACGAGAGGAGAAGTCTTGCAAGGTCTCTAGCATCCTGGACAGAAACCCATCTCGGCCCGCCAAGTTTGCAAAAGAGACAGAATGCTGTATATAGGCGATCATGAATTCCATCGAAGAAGCCGGAGTGGGATCGGTGGAGTTTGAAAGCGGTGGAGATTGAATGAGGAGCTCAATCAGGCAATCAAAGAACAAGCCGACTTCAGAGGAAACATCTTCGTTCCACTGGCCCCATCGGAAGTCTTTGTCGCCAAGCCGAAAAGATATGTATCCTCGCGACGCACCAATCGCTGTAGTGGGTGGAAGCTTGATAGCTTCTGATAGACGGCCACTACCGATGAAGGTGCTTTCGTGGAAGAATATCTCGGGCTGCAGGGGGGAAATATCAAAATGAACAGGATATCGTGTACCGTATTTGCCCAGCCCCATGAGCTTATTGCCGTTACTCGTGACGCTTTGAAAGATCGCCGGAGTTGAGGCCTCGAGGACCAGTGGCTCGCTAGGTTGGCGATACCGGGCAGCTCCTGTATCAATTCTTTGGGGCAGTTGGTTCTTCAGCTTGTGTGCTTTTGTCGGATTTGGCGTATTGGACCTCTCGGAATGTGGGCCGCGTGGCTCATGTGGAGGCGTCGTCTCTACGGAGGGTCGAACGATATCATCATCCGCGAGAAAGTGGTCCAGGTGCACATTTTGCTGCTGAGTTGGTTGTGTTCTAGTAAGCTTGAAACGAGCGTCTAGTTCATTCTTCGTATTTTTGAAAGCAGCAGTGAGAGTCCGATATGAGGCAGCTATGTCCGAAGATTCAAGCTGCGCAGGCCGTGATTGTGTTGCTCCAGAGGGATGTCTGGTCGTGCGTCGTTCAAGAAGATGAAGGACAGCTTTGGGCGCAAGGTCAGAATCTGGGTAACGCTGTGGAAGCACCGAATGCTGAGTGGATGCATAATTTCCAATCGATAGTTGCTTTCCTTTCGAGACTATAAGCTGTCGTGGCCTATCCAATTGACCATGTACAGTTTTCCTCGCCTGGTTTCTAGTTGCGGTTGTCGAAATCGGCGGTTGGAGCCGTGTCTGCCGATTATCTGCGATATGACCAAGAGGAGTTCTCGAGACAGTAGTAGAGCTTACAGCTGCAGCACAAAGGGCTTTGCGCAATATCTTGCCTCCTTTCCATTCCTCCAGCACTGACTGCGCATCGCACGTGTCTTCACGATTGGCCAAGCGAATGAATTTTTTGGATGGACTTTGTCTGCCCTGACCAACTTGAAACCTTGCAGTGCGCGCTGCAACCTTGATGAACAAAGGCACTTTTCCCCTTACTTGACTAGGAGGGTCAACAACGTCGAGGATACTGAGTCTTGGTGGTTTCGGCCTTCTGTCCTGAACAAGAGGTGTTCTTAGGACGGCTTTATCGCGAGGTCGGCGCCTGGACTGCTTCTTAGATGAGGGTCCTTTCACGAGATGCTGGGTAATCTTTGGTTGATACGCTCTGCTCGACGAAGCTGGTCCTACTCTCAGCCTTTTATTCGAGGTTCTCCCGAGCTTGCCTTGACGTTTCAGGGATGGAAGCATGGCATCAATTCTATCCTCCTCTTCCGCAAATCCCATGCGGCTTTGTTCAAACCCACTTTTTTGATGAGCTTGACTGTCATCTTCCATAATCAACCTACTATGATCACTTTCTTCATCGTCAGAGTCATCAGAGACCAACGGAAGTCCATTAATAGCGGAAGATGTCCCAAGGTGTGTCGCCACAGGCGCTCTTGGAAGAGCTACGCCACGTCGTGTCAGGAGCTTCTCTGGTGACGCTGTAATACTATGACTCTGGGCTCGGTCTGGATGTTTTAGCTTCGCGAGTTGCTGATCAAGTCGGAGATGAGAGGCTGGAAGGACACCACGTATTTTCTTGCTGACTTTACGGATCTGTATGGATTCATCTGAGGAAGTGGAAGATTCAGAGCCCGGTGCTTCACTTGCAAACGGATCATCATCCGAATCAGAATCCAAGAGCATCGGTTCAGAAAAGGGTTTTACAGTGCTCGTGACAGGAGTCGATATATCTGGCACCGATTGAAGATTCAGCTCATCCTGGTCAAGCCAACTAGGTGTATGCTCCTTGGAAGATATTGATATAGCCTGAGATGTTGTTCTGCGTGTCTTCCTGAGTGTGGTGGGGAGAGGGGAACTTGTTGCTGGCGGAGATACGGGCACATCGAATACATCAATTGCTTTGTGTTCGGAAACCCTGGGCGCAGGCTTATGAGTTTGTACCCGAGATAGCTGGGGACGTTTCCACTTAGAAGAATATGTGTTCATATGGCGCTTAGGCTCGACCCGCCTTGAACTTGAATGCTTCCCACGTAGAAGTTCATTGACATCAGGGAGTTCGTCATCATCGTTGGAAGCAGAGTCATCATTTGCTTGACTTATTGGCGGTCGGCGTCCCATGCTTCGTTCGGTGGCCAAAGGTTTCAGATCCCAATCATATTCCATTGGCTGGCTCTCCTCTGTTTCTTGCTCCCTGTCTTGTGATTCCATGTCCTGCGAAATCGGGTCCGATGACGGAACATGTATTCTCCTTTGATCATCTTCGTCTTGGGTCTGGGCAAGCCTCATTGGTGCTATGCCACGAGCTTTCAGACTTTGGCGATATTTCTCCTGCTCCATTGCGTAAGGATGCAGTTGAATTGGAGCTCTTTCCCGCAAAGATCGTTTATAGGATCTAACTGGTTCTTGTGATGTATGAGATGTTGCGCCTTCATTTGCACTACCATCATTCGAAGATGACTGGAGGATAGCGGGGCTGTGGTTCTCTGCGAGATACATATTGGATCTAACATCTTGTTGAATATCTGGGAGGTAACTGAGCGGACTTGACACTGGTGATGTGAGGCGTGTGTACGTCCTTGAGACATCGTCTCGGGGCGGAGGCGGACTGGAAGCAGGCAATTCTGGAAGGTTTCCAGTGGCTTCAGCCTCGGAATCTGTTAACTCAAGGCCAAAGGCCCACAGAGTATTCGGAATTTGAAAGGCCAGTGGCAAGGCTGGAGAAGAAGGTGGGAATATTCGTAAATCGTCGATGTCGGGTTTCAGAGACTCTGTGCTATTCGTATTGACATCTCCACAGGAAGGCTTATCGACCATGAAACTCGCTTGGACGGCAGGACTATCGCAGGTATCCTGTCCTGCATCCTCTTCCCGATTGATCTCATCTTGGTCGAGAAGGTCGTTATTTGGTGATCGATCCACCACATCCGCATCGTCGACGCCGGCATTACTTTGGCTATCAAGGGAGCTTTCGTCGTCAGAATCTGGAACTACCCCATTGAGCTTCCAAGATGCCATGGATGTCATGTAGCATGCTCATAGACTGTAGGTGACAGACATGTAGTCCATTAAGATACATGTATAAATCTGTGCCTGGAATTCACGCGTCTGCCACAAAAGCGTGTTGGCGGGGCACGGAATTTCAAAGCCCCGATGCGGCCGCTACCGGTAAACTACCTCGAAAGAGGCATCATGATCCAGGTCTATTACGAATACAGTACTTTCAAACCTCAATCTTAGTGTAGCGTGGTTTGATATCTAAGAACATATCAAATAACATGAGTAACCTACGAGGTGTTTTTCCTGTTTTCTTAGCTACAGCTTTTGGCATAGCGAATGGTGTGGATCATCGCTGCTCCCCTCGAAATCCGACACTGACGTCCTCCTAGGCATATGGGTTTTTGGTCCAGCCTTCAAAGAGCAGCAACAAGAGCAGGAGGCGCAACATGAGCAAACTAGGCAAGCCTTGATCTACTTACCTATCTGTGTAAGGCTAATTGGTTGCAGGGACCCTCTAGGAACAGCTCGTCAAGCCGAGTCTGAGCAGATTGAAGCTCTGAAAAAAGCCGAATCCGAAGCCAATCGATCTGCAATAACAGAAGCTTCCCTCAAGCCAGCATCACCGAGACCTTGGTGGAATATGAGTCTGTGGTCGAAAGGATCTGGGCCTAGTGAAAACACAGAAACCCCCGCCGAAAGAGATACCAAGGAATGAGACTACCGTAGTGAAGGGGGTTGCTCCTTACACTCCAGAATTGGGACAGAAAGCGACAAGCGACTGTGTGAGCACGAGATAGTAACCTGCACGGAAAACCTGGAAGAGAGATAGGAGAGCAGAAGTCTGGCAGATGCTCCCAATTCCTGCAAAGATTGGTTCCATGTGGCAATGGCAGAGTGGGAAGCTTTGGCTAACACCCAGGAAAAAGAATATTGCCGGCGAATCTGGACATGCTTCGATCCAACACGCGATCAGACTCTTGCCTGAATCTGTTCAATGTCTTAGGTAAACAGACCTCGGAAATGCAAGGCTCAGGCCTTGTTTCTCGACTTGTATTTTAACAATTACGATCCTGTAATCATCTGTTGCCCTCCAAATCCTTTTTTTTTTAACCAAGCCCGTGGTCTCAGCGTCTGTTTTTTTTTTATTCGCAGACCTTTGATGAGTTCATATATAAGCACTTTGATCTCAAGAACCCCGCTTCTTAGTAGACGGATAGCCTTTCTGACGACTCAATATACTGCAGTTGAGTATTTTATGTTTGAGACGTTCTGTTCCGTTTCACGAACTACCAAGCACCATCTATCACCGCCATTAGCCTATCTGAGGATGATTTGGATAGCACACTCCCTTCCGATCCCTGTTCACTAAAGCTCCAAAAATGTTCGAAATTTTTGCAAGTAATCTCATCATCGGCTAATAAAGAATTCTAGCGAAAAGATTCAGAACCTCGTGAAGCAATTTCTTTACCCGGGTAATCTCCTGGAGAACACGAACTCTACGCGGTACACGTGACCTCCATGAGCCCCGCCCGTCATTGTGTCGTCATTGAAGATCGCGCGTTCCATTTACCTTTAGGTAGGTAGAGCCTGCCAAGCTCAACATCAATACAAGCACCAGCAATATCCACGAACCATGGCTCCACCTGCTGCGAAAGACGCGGCAGCGCACAACCAGGATCAGGACCTGACGACAATTTTGACGACTGAAGAACGAGTTGAATTGACCTTGCTCGTCGCAAACATCACTGAGGTAATGCGCAAGCATATCCAAGACACATTCGATGCTTCCCTTGATACCACAAAGAAACAGCAGCCACCTATTCTCGCGGTTCAAGATAAGAACCCGAACATCGACGAAAGCAAGCCACATGAAGAGACCGATGATGAGGAGAAAGATAGGAAGATACGTGAGAAGCGAGAGAAGGAACTATCTGCGCCAAAGATGCTTGAAATGAAGAAAGATTCCCTTGACTTCTTCGACAAATGGCGAGAATCTGTTATCTCGAGGGTAGGAACGGTTGTCAATAGCCCCAAGGAGGTCATCGAGAAACAGAAGGAAAAGGCATCTACTGAAGCAACACCTGAGTCTGACCCAAATCCAGAGCCTAGAGTCATTCGTAAGTAGGCCAAACATTCAATATTTACTACAGTAGCACTTTGCTGAGAATTTTTTTATACTCAGGAAGAAATACGAACATCGAGGAAGCAGATGCGGCGCTAATCGAACTCTATCCTCCCACCTCCACTTCTCTGTATTCTCTTTCAAAAGACAAAAGGATCGCCCTTCTACAAGCGATGCTCATGTTGCTTTTATCTTTGGAACACTACAGCTCCCCCAGCCGAATACTTCTTCTGCATATCTCATCCTCACTTCATCTGCCGCTCCATATCTTGACTGAAACCGAGGTCAAGTTGGCTCAAGGCCTTCTCGAAGCAGCAAAACATATGAGTGGGAGTGAAGAGACACAGAAACGAAGCGACGAGAATAAGGTAGCTCGCAGATGGAAAGTTGGCTTGGCAGGCGTTGCTGGTGCTGCAGTGATTGGAATTACTGGTGGCCTGGCTGCTCCACTCGTTGCAGCCGGCATTGGATCAGTAATGGGTGGACTTGGCCTCGGTGCAACGACAGCGGCTGGTCTGCTAGGGACATTGGCCGAGAGTGGTGTTATTGTCGGAAGTCTTTTTGGAGCTTATGGCGGTCGCATGACGGGCAAGATGATGGACGCCTATGCAAAAGAAGTTGAAGACTTTGCTTTCCTCCCTTTGAAAGGATCCAAGCATCATGATACCAAACCTGAGGACCGACGCTTGCGTGTAACCATTGGGGTCAGCGGGTGGCTCACACAGAAAGAGGACATCATAACACCTTGGAGAGCCATGGGCCGGCAGAGCGAAGTCTTTGCTCTCCGATGGGAATTAGAGGCACTCACAAAACTCGGTAGTTCAATGGAGTCTGTCGTCAAGAGTGCCGCATGGAGCGTTGCTAAGAAGGAGATCATCGCTCGGACTATTTTTGCCAGTCTGATGGACGCATTGTGGCCCATTGCTCTCCTCAAAGTCTCCAAAATCGTGGACAATCCGTTCAGTGTTGCGAAAAGTAGAGCCGACAAAGCTGGGCTCGTCCTCGCCGATGCTCTCATCAATAAGGCACAGGGAGAGCGGCCTGTGACTTTGATCGGATACAGTTTGGGTGCCCGTTTGATTTATTCATGCTTAATGAGCCTTGCAGAGCGTCGAGCTTTCGGCCTCGTCGAATCGGTTGTCCTTATTGGTACGCCTGGACCGTCAGATGCAACAGTCTGGCGAGCAATGAGGAGTGTTGTCTCTGGAAGGCTTGTCAACGTGTATTCCGAGAACGATTACATCTTAGCCTTTCTCTACAGAACAAGTGCGATACAGTTTGGAGTTGCTGGTCTTCAGGAAATTCAAGACGTTAAAGGCATTGAGAACGTCAACGTTTCGGAAATGGTTAGCGGCCACTTGAGATATCAATATCTTGTTGGCGGAATCTTGGAGAAAATCGGCTTTGAAGACATTGATGTCGACGAAGTGGCGAAGGAAGAAGAGACTCTGGCATTGCTCGAAGAGGAAGAGAAGAATGAACAAGAGAAGAAAAGTGGTAAGGACATTGATCCGGAGAAAGAAGCTGCAGAGATGGAAAAGGAAGTGAAGAAGAAGACGGATTTGACACTCATGCAACGAGCTACTGAGACACTCCACCTGGGAAAATAAACGATGATACGAACACGAAGATACTAAAATAGTGCAATGAGACAAATGACATCTGGAGACTCGAACTCTTCCTTAGTTTGTGTGACAATTATGCTCTTAAATGCTTATATGTACATATTTCCACCGTCAAATATGTCTTCCATACGCCTGAACACCCTGCATTGCACGTCCCCAAATGATGTTGTGACTTTCGTCAAATCGCTGAAATTGATCCAAAGAAAACCCACTACATGGCGAAAACAAGACACAGCGTCAAACAATGTATCGTTGTCGTCATGTTAAGATTTGTATCTTCTATAATTGCTCCATACAGTCTTTCGTCTGTTCAAGGTCTTCCGAAGCCGCCTTCCATACTCCTCACGAATTCCATGACTTCGAATCCTAACCTCCTAGCCGTCCGTTCATCCATATTTCCACTGTCTGTGACTCGGACAATAATTGCTGAACAGTCTTCCCGGATTTCGACTCCTCCACAACGATCCATCTCATCTTTATCCACTCGCTTGGCATAAATTGTGAGGTCCGGTCCTACTACCCCTCGCCAGAGCGTAGCCATCCATTGCCAATGGTCAACAGGTGCGTATGAATCGTTGATGGGGATCCGAAGAGAGAAGGTATCGGACGTAGTGAGAGAGAAACCATGCGGGACCAAAGCCACGGGAAACGATCTGGTTAGAGGGCTTGTTGGAGATGGGGATTTGTCATCACGATGACCATTAGGCGATGTGGAAATATACTTGACGATCTCAGCAGACTTTTGATGCCACTCGGAGATGACGGACAAATACTGGACGAAAGAGTCTGTATCGCCATGAGCTTGTGAAGACCGATGGTCGGGAGATCTCGAGTGAGGGCTTGCTGCATCAGCCATCTCGGTATCAGCAACTAGAGGAATACCGTGGCTAATGAAAGATGCAGTGAACGTTTTGATTGCGCAGGAGGAGTCCTTGCTGAGGTGTTCATTGACAAAAGCTCCAATCTCTTCCAGAAGAGCTTTATCCGCACTTTCGACCGCAATAACCGCACCACGAATATCTCGTGCAGGACTTGTAGGACCCGGTGCTGCCAAGGGAGGTGATATCTTTCTCAGCACTTTGATTTTATTGACGTACGGTATCGTCATCACCATCGCTTCAACACTCCTCGATTGACTTTCGCGAGAATCCATGCTACCGTGAGGTCTGGTAGCGTTAGGAGTAGAATAAACCAGCTGTGTTTGTAAAGGGGGTAGTCGAAGTGATTCATCGAAAGTGGCTGAACGGGTTGGATATTGCATACGAGGTTGCTGAATCATGGGCGATTGTGCGGATGGAGGACCCGTGTCGCTTTGACGAACAAGCATCCCTCCAGGTCCAGGGAGCTTTTGTGAACGATATCCTGTAGCTGACATCGGAACGACGTTGCGAGAGAAAGGTTGCGGAGCAGAATATGAAACTGGGGAAGACGACGAAGGATAGACTCGTTGCGGTTCCGTGCCAAATCTCCGACGTTTCAGATCCGGCGATGGAGTCAGTAGATCCATGTCTTCATCCCTTTCGCGAAGTGTGTGTAAAGACTGCGGCGGGTACGGTGGTCGACGATGTATTTGTTGATGGAACGGCACAGTGCGTGGACTGTCCATCCTGACGTTCTGCATCTGGGACGGATATCGAGGCCCGTCAAGCTGAACAGACGAGGTGCTCCGAGCAGATGGTATAGCGCTAGGTGTGAAAGCTGGAAGAAGACGATCGCCACGCCCGGCTGGTGCAGGCCCAAAGGGAGGAGTGTAAGGTGTGAGAGGTGTTCTAGGAATAGATATGTATCTGCCACTACACTTTGGGCAACGTCCCGGATCGTCTGTTTTAGAGACGGGGCGCGCTTCACCTGCCTTTCCGTTTCGTCTAGGTTGGTATCGGTAGCCTGGGTATTGTTTTTGGTGAAGTTGCTTTTCTTCCTGTTTGGAAAAGTCAGCCGGGTGTACGGTAAACCATCAGCAATCAAATCCATACCTCAGCTAATCTTTTCCAGTCACTTTTTATTTCGGGCGCTTGTTCCCTCCACTGCTCGCCAATGATCTTTGATATTTCTGGATTTGCAAGTCCTGGATGCTGGGCGACGACCTGGGCCTGGTAATGTTGGCGGTAAAGGATGAACGCTACAGAAAAGCACAAAGAGGCGTCAGCCGTCAAGTCTCGATCAAAGAATACTTGGCAATATCATAAAGAATTGAACCGATATAATTTTCGCACAACACCAATCAAAACCAATGATCGTGAAAGGAGATCTTGGTCACGCACCGTTTCGAGGACGTGGTATCTTAGGATCTGGTTGACAAAGGCAGACATGCTCTCTTGTTGGGTCAGATATTGGCGTGCCACTGGAACTTGCACTTGTAAGTGCCAGGTCCTCTATCCTAGGATGATTGGCACTTTCAGTGTTGAGTGATGCCGCTCGTTTTCTCGTCAAACGGGTCATGGGTGAGTTGAACGTTGGAGTCGGCGGCCCAGCACCCTTCTCAGGATGGGCTGGCTTCGATGAACCACACCGACTGGACACCGTCGAGATGCTCACTGGCGATCGAGGAGCATCTAATTTGGATGGTCCTCTTTCAACCGTAGTTGGCATGATGGCACGCACGTGTACCTGGAATGGGTATCGGGAGCAACTGTCAGTCAGAGGGTGGGGAGTGAAAAATATATGAATGAGTATTCAACGTCTGAATAGCTTTCTTCTTCTGGAGGAAATCCTTTGTATGGCGGATCCCATTGACGAACATGAAAACAATGATTCTGTCTGGCAAGGCTCTTATTAACAGGAGCTGGTAGTGCCATTGCTGTAGGTACGAAGCCTTTGTTGTCTCGGGAAATCCGCTCTAGTTGGGACGCAAATGATCTTGGGCGGCTTTTTCTTTGTCCCACCTGAAGATAGTAACCCCGCTCTCAAACTTGGTGAGCTTTTTAAAAATGCGATTACTTAGCCGCATCACTAAAAATAATGAAATATGCGGGAAAGAAGTATGAGGCGAGGAATGCTGGGACAAACAGGGGGATCAAAAACGTCTAAATCTGGTTAGACCTATCAGTACAGTATTCGGATCTGGTTTCGCAAACAGAAT
Organism: Hyphodiscus hymeniophilus; assembly: GCA_016508695.1. NCBI lineage: Eukaryota > Fungi > Ascomycota > Leotiomycetes > Helotiales > Hyphodiscaceae > Hyphodiscus > Hyphodiscus hymeniophilus. The sequence goes on along the minus strand of VNKQ01000016.1, from coordinate 718,976 downwards.
GTTTCACTCCTCGACGCCGTTCGTTTACCAAACTTTTATGATCCAGTCTCCAGTCTCCCTCCCTTTGCGCGTTCGCATCATGAGATAAATCCCGTCCCTACCTCTGCATTCACTATTGCTGCACTTCGCCGAGCATCAATGAATAAGTCCTCGCACTCTCCTACATCCATTACATCAATCTGTTGACGCCCGCTCACACGCGCAAGAATGCTAGAAGGGGTGAGTAGCTGCAGTGCATATCTCAAGCTAATTCGCGACCCATGTTCTGCAATCTTGTCCAAAGCAGCTTCAGTAATTGCAAGGCCTTCCACAGATACCCGAATTCGGATGATTCGCTTAATCTCATCGGCTTCATAGGCGTTAGTAGGGATGATGAGTAGTCGGGCAAGAAGATCCGGAGGGATTCCATGGGCAGAAATGAGATCTTCAGTGCCACGGATTGTGCACATGCCACGGTTCGAAGCGAGTATGACAATGGGCGAGATGCTGGACTCCAGGGCTCGGTTGAGATATGTGAAGCATTCAATATCGAGCATGTGTACCTGCACAATCTTGTCAATCTCTGGGAAGCCATATAAATTCGCCATACATACCTCGTCAATAAATAGAACGCCGGGGACCAACTCTGCAACACCCTGGTCGATGTATTTGTTAACAACTTTGTTGATCTCGGTTCGCAGCTTTTCCGTAATTTCTGTCATCTTAGGCTTCATCAATTGCCCCATCATGCTCATGATATCTTGCCCTCCCTGGGGCCTGGCGTTCGCCATATCGAGATCGTGAAGTGTAACATCCTGGACGATTTCCTTCTTCTTGTGTACTTCTCCCTTGGGAATCGGCACGTACTCTTCTGCCTCCAAATCGAATTCCGTCGCATATGCATCAGATCGTCCGACACGCTTGCAAGCTCCAGTATTTGCTTCGATGTAGATGACATCTCCAACCGTGACTCGCTCTTTTTGTATAGCTTCGTAGATGCTCGGATCCAGTCGCAGCTTCTTTTGGCCCTTAGCGCTCTTGAGACCGATCAATAGGGTACTGATCGTCTTTCCATAGCTTCCCAACGGGTTTTCCGCCTCCTCTGGTGTCAACTCTGTAACCTCGCCTTCGTAGACCTCCTTCGTTTCCCGGACCTTGAGACCAATAGCTCTTCGGAAATTCTCCATCAGCGCCTCCGTCTTCTTAACTTCCGTCGAGTATAATTCGCTGCCAACGATAGGACAGAATGGTACTTTTGTTCCCAGCTCCTGGCTAATCGCGAGAGCAAGTGCCGTCTTTCCTGTGCCAGGTCCTCCTGCTAGTAATATGGCTCTGCCAGCCATCTTTTGTGCTCGGATTAGGTCAACAACTACTCCACAAGCCTAGTGCGAAAGAACTGTTAGCCATGCTTGGGTGTACAAATAATCGCATCTCTAACCTCTCGAGCTGCGGCTTGGCCCACAAACCCAGCGGCTTGTTTTTCAGCCGTTCCATCTTGTCGAAGACCAAGGCCTTTGATATGTGTATGGGCGAAAGTGCGATTGTCGCGGGCGTTGCCCTTGACTTCGCTGATCTGAACCATTTGGGAGTCGTACGTGGTATCAAGTGAGTGCTTCGAGTGTTTCGAGGAATAGGGTGTTTCCTAGAAATTGAGGTGCGTTTGGATATGGTGAGCGACAGAGGAAGCAGGACTTCTAGCAAAAGAAATCGCGTCCTCGCGAGTCTTCAATCTTTCTATCACGTGATGCCATGGCGAGGCTGAGCTGAAGATCATCAAGGCTGAGGCCACAAAAGTTTTATTCTTTGGATCACAAGGGAGCGCTAAGGGGTTCAGAGGGCGACTCGTCTCACTATGATCACATTGCCTTGCAGTGTACGTTTCAAGATGCATTAATTCACTATATCTGACTATCATACAGTTTTTGGGCGCCTACGCTCCATTTCTGCATACCCATTCTCGATTTGAAGCTGTCTGGTAAGTGCAGGACGTCAAGTATCGTAGAAAACCACAAGGCTGAGATGCATTTCATGTCATCAGTTTGCTCAAACCTTCCCGAGAGTCAAGTATGCGTAGCATCGGCAAATGCAGGAAAGGGTGCGATCAACACAAGTTCATAGCGGCCTTTCGGAATCATGCATAAAGACAGCCAACGAGGGCAGCTTATCAACGACGGTTTCCGGTAGTTTGCCCAGAAAAGCACGCGCGATGAGCACTGTAGTAAGGCATGTCAGATCGAAGATACCGAAAGCAAGAGAATATCAAGCTAGGTCAGATCAAACAAAGCACGAGTGACCAAGAGCTTAGAGAATCCCAATTCATCAGCAACTAGTCATGTCAAATCGAGGTCAAAATCGTCCGATCCTGCCAGACAGAGTTGATGTGGGGAATGATGACCTTGAGATATGAAAACCATAATCATGCAGGCATGTCAAATCGATCGAGTTCGGAAAAAGTCATGGTCTCAGTGCACTCTGAGACAAAGATCTATGCAAGTTATGCAAGTCATGCAGTCAAATATCCAGGATCGAAGTCATGTCGTCAGTTAGGAGGTTCCAGGTGGTTTTGAGGGGTCACTTTGAGTTTGGCCTGCTTGTTGCTGTTGTTGAGCCATCGCTTGATACCAGAGCGTGATGTATGCTTGATAGCCGCCGTCTAGGTTGTGTTAGCAAATTAGATTGTATTTCGATGAGGGGATCTTACATGCTGCATAAGGGTCTTCCTGTGCTGTTGCAGGTGTACTTTGAGTCTGGCCTTGCTGTTGCTGTCCTTGTGGCTGCGAGTAGGATTGTTGAGGGTAGGCACGGTCGCCATAATCATTTTGGGGAGCACGACTGCGGCCAGAAGTTCCACCACCACCTCCTCCAGCGTTCTTCTGTTGCTATATTGTGTTAGCTTTGCATCGATTTCATACAAGGATCGCATACTACTGCATCAACTTTATCCTCAATAGCACGCTTTGCGGCGTTGATGGCGTCTCGTGATCCGACCAAACCAATTTCACGCTCAACTTCACCTGGCCCTGAAGATGGAGTAACATTGATCTTGCAGCCAGTTGTGCTCTGCATCTCTTTGATCGTTTCTCCACCTTTACCAATAATCATGCCGACGGCTTCGGAGGGTACGAAGATGGAATCATTGATTTTGTCTCCGTTGCCAGCGCTAGCGCCGCCGTAACCAGCATCACGTGGCACATCTCGTTGCGGTGGACGGTCTTTGCTTGCAGAACTTTTGCTGTCACTTTCTACAATCTCCATGATCAGGTCTTTAGCTCGTGCAGCAGCTTCGCGAGAGCCAATTAGATTGACGGGTCGAAGTCCATTCACACTCTTTTGTTCTCCAACAATGTTGACGTGGCAGCCACTTCTTTCTTGAAGATCTCTAATAGTCTCTCCTCCACGGCCAATGATCAGACCAACCGTTCTGTCTGGAACCATGATTTGCATACTGTCCTCGCCATCTCTTAGAGCAGGTTGATGCGAGGATGCACGTGCAGAAGCTGGAGCTTCCCGAGGGTGTTCTGCAGCGCGAGAATTACCTGCCATACCACTATCATCGATGATGCGGTTTATCTCAGCCTTAGCGGCTGCACGCTGAGCCCGAGTTCCAGAAAGTTTGCATTGCCTGTATGGACCGGTCTCATCAGGACCCGTGATGAATTGTACTCTGCATCCTGTTTCGGCCTCTACTCGTCTGAGGTTCTCGCCTTGCCTGCCAATAATTAACCCAACAAGATTCGACTCGATATTGAGTGATTCAGCGATGTCCTCCCCGCCACGAGCTGGAGAGCGTTCTCGAGCAGCATATCCTCCTCCACCGCGAGGAGGTGAAAAAGTGCCAGTTTGGTCTCTGCCTCGAATTCCTGGAGAAAATGATCGTTCACGGTAGTCTCGACCAGGTGGTCTATCGCCTCGTCGCTCGTCACGATACGGATTAAAATTGTCTCGAAAAGCATCACGGCGAGAAGGAGGTGGGGAGCGGGACCGAGATCTTGAGGTCCTATAGGTTCTCCCGCCAGTATTTCGAGGGTCTGCGGCGCCGTAGGATGGAGGTCGCTCGTAGGAAACACCTTTCTCTGCAGCAATTGCCTTCGCTTTCGCAATCGCGTCTGCGATGCTAACCGTTCCAGAATTGACCGGTTTGATGCTGCTGAGGTCTACGCTGCCGGAGCTCGTTGGCTGGGGTAGCGAGTATGCACCTGAGGGATTGTACACATTCTGTTGAGGGAGTTGCTGGTATGTCGGTTGCTGACTCTGGGGCGGAGTTTGATTTGAACGTTGAGCCGCTACAAGAAGTCAACTCCTGTCTATGAGCATCAGTTAAAGCCCTGCGACTTGCCTTGTAGAGCTGCAAGAATTGCAGTAATGCTGGACTGTTGATCGGCCATCTTGATGCGTGTGTCTGCTTTGGAAAGATGAGACAGTCGCAAGATGAACCAAGGAGAAGTATGGTTGTTTCGGAGAGCGAACAGCTCAGAAAACGTACGCGATTTGTTTTCCTCGGGTGACAAAGTAATCGGGGCCGTTGCTGTGCTGTCGTGCTTGACAGGTGTGCAGGTTTTGTTCTCTTTCGAGGTCTGAAATTTACGAGCTTTGTTCCGCCCGAAATCGTCTTTGAAGTTTGGACCTCCGTAGTCAAGCCATTCCCCTTTTGGCATAGCCCAGCATCAACGTCCTTGAATTCCATACATCGTCTTTATTCAAGGGCCTCCTTCCCTGACCATACTGTCTTTAAATCCAAACATCTACAAACATTACAAGTCTACATATTTTATCTGTATATATGTGGCCACCACCAACAGACTGACAACGAATCCTTTCAAGCTGGTTCCCACCATGATGATGAAATGTGATCCAGATGACTGAAATCGCAGGCAAATTGTTTTTTGCTGGAGCTCTTCCATCCATTACTGTAACACTGCATAGTCACTTAATTTCTCTGTCTTCAACTGCGATGGGCTCTAGCCGAAGTTAACATGGCTGGAGGGCTGGCAAGCTCCAACCTGCAACCCAGCATATCCTTGGCAAGGAAGCCAGTGACAAGCTGGGATACCAATTCCACTTCTTCGGGCGTTATCTATGTGTCTTTGGGCAGAACTGAGAGTCCAATAACTTGTATGCTTTCCGAGCTTCCAAGCTTCTTAGCTTCTTAGGAAGCAGGCAAACTGGTGTCATTGCATGCCTGTTGTTTTATTGGCTAGTTGTCTGGATCTCCATTACAAGTACAACACCATATTGTTGATTACCACATGGTATTGCTTTTCAGCAGTTATTGTCTTTTTTTTATTCTGTCCACTTTTAGATCTTGCACCACCCTGACGACCATTGAAGTCTGATAGTCTTGCGCTGAGAACCCATCTGTCGCCCACGACCAAAGCTTGGATTTGAATGTCAAGTCCGCTAAGGTTTGTACTCCGAAGCTTCAATAACAAAGGTATTCCAATGTGAGTAACCGTTGAAAGAGCACAATACTTCAGCTTGTTTTGCATGTAAATTTTCACTCCCAGACCCTTCCAAAGGAGTCAATATATGTATTCTCGACCTCTTGTATGGTTTCCTTGCAAAGTCCTCATATGGCTACTTGTTCCATGGATGAATCTCAGCAACCTTGATATCAGCCACCTTCTTTCGTTGTTGTCTTGCTAGAGGGTGAAATCTCACTTGAATTGGTGCAAAGTGCAACTTGACACAGTACATCAAGAATTAGTTGTCTGTCTCCTAACGAAAGAACCATGTCCTAAGTTTTGCACTGGTGATAGATGCAATGGGCCAGTGCAGCGTTGTTTGTCAATGTCGCTCTTAGTGTACATGTCAAACAGATGCATCTCCCGTGCCCATGAAAAGCACAGGATTATATGATGGCTTCTGTTACAAATGGCCCTACTCCGGCAGCACGGGGAATCTTAACGCCGATTGGCTTGATTTGAGAGCTTCAATACTTTCCTTGAGACTGATTTCCCTCGTCCATAAATTATTGTATCAAACCATGTTCTAGGCCACGACGGCGCCGTGTCAAGATCCCACAATGGCGGCAATGCAGGTATGTTCGCAATCCCATCGTCAAAAGAAACATATTGTCCTCAAACTGTCGCGTGATCGCCCGTTTGTTGACGCTGCAGAGTGTTACCCAGACAAAAGTGACAAGAATCAAAACGTCAAAGACTGGGTCCCTCAGTACCATTGCTGATTTACATTTAGAACGCTCTAGGAATTCAATACTTCTTAGGAAGCAGATCTGACGGTTCCGAGCAACCTTCAGAGGCTACGGAGACTCCGGCAGCGTCGCCTTTGCTACGCCCAAATAACTCAACTTGCGAGACCACACAGCCACCCCTGCCTTTGCAGACTTCAGAATCATCCCCTAGCCGCCGTACGCAAGACGATTCAACACACAGTAGTGCCGATCACTTTGATTTGATTCGTACATCGGAAAATTCAGGGCTTGGGTTGTCGATAAACAAGGCGTCCGAAGGTGACGACTCGGAGTAAGTTGCCTCTGCACCTTGATCTCAAGTCAATAATCTACTATTATACACTTTCCAACTTGCCGTTTGTTTTCTTCAACTGGCTGACAATCACCGTTACTCAGGGTAGAAGTTGTGGACCCATCTGCCTCGGTGCTCGCAAACATTCCTCCTGGACTTCCACTGCAAGAATCTGAGCAGGCGTCCCCAGATACGCAGCCTCTTTCCACGCTTGGCTCCGTTTTCGTAAGTATCAAGGCCCCTATACCCGACTTCACTATCCTTCCTGCAGTCTCCCGCATCTACTCGTTTTGCTCCCGGAATTTCCCCACACCGCGAAACATTTTTCGTTTGATGCTAAATTATCCTTCTGTTAGACAGCTGAAGAAGCTTCATTCTTCCAGTGGTACCTATGCTCGGCACAATTAAACCGCAATCTCATATGGGGGCGTATTCAATTAGCTGAAATTCTTGCCGCTGATAAGATAAAGCACGGTGATCCTCCAAATACAGACAACCTCATATCCCTGTTCCTTCCAGAATACCCCCCCGAGGTGTTGAGCTCTGGAGACAGCGAGTCGGATTATAACCCTAAGGAGTGGGAGCTTGTAAGTGCCTCCTCCTCCTTTCCCGAATGATTTGAGTCTAACGTGTCCGAGGGTTTTCACGTTGGACTCTTCACGCTCTCACTGCGGGAACCTTCAAGGTTTAATCATACGCCAGTTGTGCTTCGATATATCGCGAAGAAAGACAAACAAGCTTTTGAGGTTTTCAAAAGAGATGAAAAGAACAGAAAACAGATCACCTTCTACAAAATTTCAAGTAAGGCTTTTCCACGCCTTTTTAAAAGCTTCTCTGATTCCTCTAGAATTGATCAACCCGAAATTCCGTGTCGGCAACGCAATGACACCGGAGTTGGAAAAGATTGCTGCCGACTTCTTCGGTGGTAAGGAAGTACTTAATCCTGATCAATACAAATCGAAGCCCTCTCCAAGCCTCGCACGTACGAAAACCTATGTCATCACACATGACGGTCCTCGAGAAACAGACGAGATTTTTGAGGCCTGTAAGCAAGAGCCTAAGCTTTTTCAATTGCTGCACGACTGTCTCTGGGGTAATGAGCTAGAACATCTCCAGACCAAGAAGAGAACCGCAGACTGGGCTGGGGATGCATCCATTTCACTGTACAAAGGGAGCGAGCTCAGCGAAAATATTGTATTCAGCGATCGACTTGGAAGGCAGGATCTGAGGGATCTCGTTACATTTATCATAAGCGCCCAAGATAAGCAGGAGTCAAGCAAGGCCGAAAGCGAAGCTAGCCAAGACGAAGGCGCGGCTCGAAGTAGAAGCTTTCTTGAAACAAGCGACAACGAAACTCCTACTCCTGCACGAACTGTGTCAGTATCGAGCCCCAAATGCAATGACAAGGTTTACAGTGAAGAGAACGAGGTCACGAATCTTCCGAGTCATGATCCAACAGCCAACAAGCATAATAGCGACACAGAATGGATGAAGATAGGCGACGGCCAGGAGACTATGAAGACAATTTCGTCATCCACAAAAAAGAAAAGACATCGCAATAAGAGAGGAAAGGGAAACAAGAAAGGAGCTCCTCAGAGCACTTCCTTATCTGTGCCGGAGTCAGAATCTGAGGAGCGTACGCCAAAATATACAGAGGTCTCAGCCAAAGATGCTGCATCTGACTATCTGAATAGCTTCAATGACCCTTTACATGGGAAGTCTGGAGAGTGGAGTGTTGTTGAGAACAAAGTATCTCCCAAACAGGGTCGTGCTACGAATGTGTCTGGTCTTACACGGTCAAGTATCATGAGAACTTCAGTCCGTGTTGAACCAAGATCACTCCCTCTACATCGAGTAAGTTATCATTTCTTCGCCGAAGCAAAGGCAGCTAACTTGGTTTCATCGCAGAGCCCTACAAAACAAGCTATATTGTCGACAGCTGCTGAAGTACAACCTCGTAAACCCACCGCAGCCACACTAGCAGCGCCTGAGGATGGCACAGTTCGGCAGCTACGCCCGGAGCCTAAACTTGGCAAGGCAGACTTTCGAATGATTGAGATAAATGAGCCTGCTAAGCTAACTCAGATGCACTTCCAGACCCCACAGAAATTCCGAAGTTCTCGAGTCTTCCTTCCAGAAGAATACCCAGCTCTGTCCAGTCAAGATCCGACTTTAGCTCCATCATCTGCTACCAAAGTTGCTACAAATACTACCGCATCGGCTCAGCAAACATCCTGCTCTCTACTTGAGAACATCAATCGCCAACTTGTGTACAAGTCTGGTGACGAATCTTCGGAATCCTCGTCGAGTGCCTCGGGTGCGTATCTCGAAATTACCGTTGCTGGAGACTCTACGATCAAATCTTCACCACAGAGACTGCCAGATCCCGAACATATCGAGATCTCAAAAGATGTAGACGATTCTGGAGGATCCGAAAAGTCATTAACCACTGTTCAAGTCGACCTCGCTCATCCACCAGACTTGATGGCCAGTGAGGTTGAGGCAATCAACGAAGCAGCAGAAGTCGAACATCCTCTTGTCTATGACGATGCTTCCGAAGATCGAGACCCCCTTGCAAGCGAAAATGATCTTGAAAGTCTGGACGAAGATCTAGACTCCGACTCGAGTGTCGAAATATTTACTTCTCCTTCACAGCGTCGCAATCGAGCCATGCCCCAATCTAAGGTGGTCTTGGTGAGCAATAAATCCGCAGAAGGCTTGTTCGGTAATACTTCACCCCAATCACGAAGCGTTTCAGCAGGAAAGTCAGCATTTGTCCCCGTCCCGTCTTTCGAATCTACGCATACTGCTGTTCATCAACGTTCGCGTCTTCTAGTCACCGAAGATGAGGCCGCCCGAATTGTGTCTACTCAAAAGATCAGAATTCGGTCAGCCAGATACTCGACTAATGGTGTCGCCATCCCTAACTTCTATGCCGTGTTGGAAGAGGAAGACTCCGACCCCGAGAACATTACTCAAGTAGTGTCTGAACACATGAGCTCTCTGAATGCGCCATCTGCTCAATCTCTCACACATTCCAAGAATATAAGCGTACAGTCTATCTCTTATCCTGCCTCAGAGTCAACTACTGAAGCCGATTGGCTCGATACCATATATGAGAATGCATTAGATCTTGATGAGGACTTGCAAATCGACAGCATACCCAAGGTTGCAATTCAAAGATCAGTCCCTGATTCGAGCCTCTTAAGATTTGATACGAGCATTAAGCTTCCGGAGGGCACCCAGGTACAAGAAAAAGATGGCCTTAGCTTTACGGATTCTGCTTCGAATTCAACATTCTTTGCCGCTCCCTACCTTGACCCTTCTTGTCAACCATTCGAACTTCCTACTTCTCGTCCAAGCTTCGATCAAGATCCACCTATGTCTGATCAAAGCCTGCTAAGGCCTCCTACGAGCCCTGCTGCGAGCTTGAGTTCGTGTATTCATCCGGGAGAAAGCCTTAAAGGTCCACCAACAATTTCTGATCAAAGCCTTTCGAAGCCTCCAACCAATCCTACTGCCAGATTGGGTCCAGTTACCGAAGTTTCTCAGGCAACTACTCAGCAAAGCTTTCCTAATGAAACTCACCATATCGCTGACAGCAGCAGCATTGGAAAATCAGTCAATAACCAGTCCAGAGACCCAGCTCTGGTCGTCGCTGGCAGACATATACCTCGGGCTTTAACAGAGTTTACAGCTTTATGCACACATTGTGGAGAGCAAACTACTCCAAGCGTCGCGGCCCGGCAGGTTATTTGCGCTGGTTGTGGTCCAAATACGGGCGTTCGCTACTGCTCCATCGCTTGCCTTCTGGTGGATTCCGTTGACCATGCTCGTCGATGCACGAACTATTCAGCCTTTGATCGCGCTGCATACTATAACCTGCCAACTCAATACTTCGTCTACATCCTTTGCCCGATTACGCCAATTCTCGGATATTTGGAAACACCAGAGCGATTCCGCCAAAGAGCTTTCTCTATGCATTGCAAGTCTGGTCCTTTCCCTTCGCTGCTCAGAGCTTGGATGAAGAAGGCGGCATACATCTACCCAGTAGAGCAGTCCTTGGACTTGGACGAAACATCGAAGAGAACTGGCGACTATGCCGTCTTCAGATCTTCTGCTCGTGGTGCAGGACCTCGAAATAATCCTGACTGCGAAGTCATTCTCACGTAAGTCTTAGTTGCTTTTCCGCGTAACCACACATGTGACACGCGAATAACTTGCAATAGTATCAAGCTCCATCCTCACGACCCGCAGAAGCAGATGCTGAACAGAGTCCTCAATGCTTGCTACCTCGTATGGGACCCTCGACTGGTGGAGTTTTTGTACCGTTTCCTTCGCAGCTTGATTCTGGACACCGAATCCTTTTCAATTTTCAAATATACCGATCCAATTGAAGTTGTCTGGCCCGAATTCACCTACCAATTCCGTCAAGAATTTGGTTTCGACTCCTCGATGCAAACAGTTGACCAGCCTTTCAATGCAGCCCAAGAATGGTCATACATTTTGCAAATCTTGACAAGTTTGGAGCACCAATATCCCATTCTCTGTAAGTCTGCTCTAAAAGGAAACTTTGAATGGCTGCTAACTCTGAAACAGTTCAATGGTACAGACGTTGATGCCAACAATTTCGTCTGTCTCCCTTAGCAAAAACCCCTCGCCGTTTCCTTCATCTGCACAATTGATTACTCGAAAACTTCTCCAATCTTCAAATGTTGAGGAGATCAGGATACAAAAGCTCTTTACAGTACCTCTCCATAACATTATGTAAGGCTAATAGGCTTGGTTATTCAACGAGCTTTGTAGTCATTAGAATGTCAAAAAAAACATCACAAAATATGTATCTTTTGCAAATGTGATTGCCCTTGCAATGTGTATCGTGGATCTCACTTCATGAGCTATACAATTACATCCATTCCTCAAGTCCTCAAGTGATAAGTCCAAGTGGGAATAGGCTCAATCTCTATGCAGCAATGTCTCAGACTCCAAAGGACCCCATGCCAAAGTCCAGAAGCCTGAAACTCCAAACTCAATCCAAACGCTTGATTTCCTCCAGATTAGGTCGACCTTGAGCTTCGACACGGGACGCCGTTCGACTGCGCAATAAACTAACCGATGCCTTCCGGATCTCCTTGGCAGAATCCTTAACGCTCTCACGTCGCTTTCTGGCTTGCTGGAGGTCGAGAGGGGGAGATGTCGTCTTCATTCTATTGATTGCTGCTGTACGATCTTCGTCGGCGAAGACTGCCAAATCGACCGTGGCTGAAGTCGAGAGAGACTTGATCTTTCTGCTCGACTCTTGTTTTGGCTTGAAGTCTGGGAACTGAAATGGTTATTAGATGATATCGGACAGACAGGGGTTAAGGTAGACAGACTTTGTTCAACACTGCCTTCAACGTTTGCATCAGTCGCGTCTTTTCTGTCACCTCCAACTGAACTGCGTCGACTTTCGGAGAAAGTTCCTGGTAATTATCAGTTGAGTAAGTCCTGGTCTTGAAAGCAGACTCGCCATTCTGGGCTCCTGCCTTGTCTGACAATGTATTTTGCTTGTCCGCCATAGCGATGTCTTTGAGGATTTCTGGCTTTATTGTGGTTGCTTGATGGAAAATCAGCAATGATAGTTTCGTGAAAAAGATTAGAGCAAAAAGAACTATTTCTCTATTGTCAGAAATTGCCTTGGCTTACCTCGACCACGTAGTGAATGAGCTGGTTCCGCCATGGTGGAGGAAGTGGGCGCTAGAGACTGCATTGTGAACGCAGAGTGCGGTGACCAGAGGAGCCTCAGAAAGAAAGAGCTTGATATATTTGGAAGCTTGGAGTCTGAATACTCAGTTGCGAAAGACAGCGTTTTGAAAAAGAGATTCTTGGCAATATCAATACACAGCATCTGCTATATCCGTTGATAAACAGAAACAATGCTCGACTTCAGTGGCGTCAAATCAAATATTCGGATTTTCTGTTGATGAAGAAGGTGAGGTGATAGTGACCTGTAGAATTGCAATATTCATTCTCATGTTCTAAGGCATCAAGAGGGCTTTCGAGTGTCACGGTCAAGCAATTCCCCTGGGCTGTCACATGACTGGATTCAAAATCGCGAAGTACGTTGTCGTCAAGTTGTATCATGTCTTGGAATACGCAGAAGCTACCAACTTAGTCAATCTTAGGCTCGAAACTCCTGTTTTGGTTGTGGGATGCAAATCACTTAGATACTGTAAGTGATTCGGCATAGAGTTCTCTGGGGGGCTCTCATGTACTGTATGTGTCTGAAAGGCAAGAAAGATGCCAAAGGTCTCCAGAAACTACATATGATAGAGATTTCAAGGCATGGAACTGTCTAAGACTCCAGAATGATAACATCCTGTAGACCAATAATGAAAATGCCCCCATCGTCAAGCAGACAGTGAGTGAGTGACAAAAGGCTCAACTTGGGGAAGAGATATCCATTGGATTGGAAAAAATCCTGGCATAACCATATTCAAAAACACTTCAATGTAGTATAAGGATTTCAAGCAGTAGACCTTCTCACTCAGTGAAAAGCTCGGCCTTCAAGTCCAAAGATGCCAAAAAGGGAAAGAGCAACTCAGGGGTTCTCCTTCTCAAATATTCCCGCGCACGGTCCAATCTCGGAACAGAAGCGCCGTTTCTCCGGTTGTTGCTAAAAAATCATACGAAATCTCTCGATTTATCAAGCACACGACTCAACACATCTAGCCATGATTCAAAGAACAATACTGCGCCAATCCAGAGCTCTGGGCACCTGTATACGGTCATCACCTCGGATATCGTTAGCACGACAACAATTGAGAACCTCGAATCTATCGTCCGCCACAGCGGCTCGGGCTTTTACATCCTCGAGATGGTTAGGCGCACCATCGGAGGCGACGAAGGAAGATAGCGAAGCTGCTAAGGAAGAAGGGAAGGATGTAGAGGAGAGAGACCCGGTGAAGAAAGAGCTGGAGGCGAAGAACAAGGAGATTATCGATTTGAAGGTTTGCCACCTGAATCTCATCTACGGCCACATTTTCTAATGCTCATTCACAACAGGATAGATATCTACGCTCAGTTGCCGAGTTTCGAAACCTCCAAGAACGCACAAAGCGTGATATGCAAACAGCAAGAGACTTTGCTATCCAGAAATTCGCTAAGGATCTCGTGGAAAGTATCGACAACCTCGACCGAGCGCTGGGCATGGTACCGGAGGAGAGGCTACACAGTGAAGCAGAGGAAGCGAAGGATTTGATCGCGTTACATGAAGGGCTCAAAATGACGGAAATGATCCTTATGTCTACGCTAAAGAAGCATGGGCTTGAGAGATTCGATCCCAGTGTTGAGGGCGAGAAGTTCAACCCAAACGAACATGAAGCGACATTTATGACGCCACAGCCTGGCAAGGAGGATAATACGGTCTTCCATACGCAGCAGAAGGGTTTCAAACTCAATGGCCGCGTATTGAGAGCGGCAAAGGTCGGCGTTGTGAAAAATGCGTAGTCGACAGATTAATATGTATATTGTATGAGTATGGCGGGAAGATGGCGTTAGATTGTGTGGAATATCACTGCTCCTCTCTTGGTGGTGCATTGGATCTGCGAGCATGGATTGCAGAAGATTCTTGCAGAATATCACAAAAGTTGCATAAAATGCTTCATAATAGAACACGCCAGTCCCAAAGTTTTTTGTGGGACTTGGACTGCTGGATTCTGATTAAATTGTCCTGTGATTGTCTAGAAGAAGCCAAATGATTCCGCATGATAACTCACACAAACCTATTCACATTCATCTTCCCCGACCAGACCCAGACTCCTTATCATTGCATCATAACCACGAGCCAAACTAGCGCGAGCAAATATTTCCTCATCTTCAAGCTCTTCAACACCCTAATCTGACGCTGCATCGAATGGCCTCGGCTTCTTCTTTCGCACAGGAACGAGGTCAGGAATGTCGCTGATGTTCTGGACCCCAAGGTCTTCGCAGAGATCTTTATGAAGCTTTCTCAAGTCTCCAACAGCCTGGACCAAACCTTCGAGCTCAACGTCAAGTTCTGCATCCATAGCCAGGGTCTTATTGATGTTCATGATACGTCGTTCTGCCTGTTCCTGGAAGTATCGCTCAATTCGATCCTTGCGTCGCCGGAGCTTGCGGGCTTGCGCATCCTGATAGGTGGTCGAATTTGCAACTGAGGCATGGCCATCCTGATCTCGGATCCGCAACATTCCGTGCGATATAGAGGACTCAAGCTCTTCCGAAAGGATTGGGTCATGAGGGTAGAGCTTGCTTCGTGGGACTCTCGTTGGAGTGTGAAGCGAGTCATGTCGTGGGCGGGGTTGGAAGGATTCTTTTCGAGGCGTGGGACGATTGGCAACTTTTGCAATGGAGGCTCTTGGGGTGGTAGAAGGAGAGCCCATCTCAATTTGACGCTTTTGGACTCTGTGCTCCAAAAAGTAGGTTTGTTGGTAGATCTCTAGGCGCTCACACACCAAGCTGCCACGTCTCTCATGCTTTGGGCCGCTTTCCGTAAGGACCTTGCTGTGTTCTTTGTCTAGACTTTCGATTCGTTCTGTATATTCGTTCCATTTCACCACGCCCTTATCGAAATCCTCAAAATCAGCTAGTGCGCTGACTATGTCCTCCTAGAGAGAAAAATCAGTATGAAGCAATGGCGACAGGCAACAAATAACTTACTTCCTTGAACTGGATGACCGGACTAGTTGCAGTGGAAGACGAGAGCCAACTTTCAACTCGTGGAGCGACACTGGAATCACCATAAGCTGCTCGATCAAGACGGATGCGCATTTCCGGATCCATGTAGGAGTAGTTGGTGGGCTGGGCCGACATATTAACACCTAGAAACATTAACAATCATCATTTTTATTTTGAAAGATTGCATATACCTCGCGCACTAATGCAAAGAGATGGACTGGTTTCCGCGGTGTATTCGCCAGAGAAAACCGAGCCATTGTATTCATCGAACTGCGGTTGCGCTTTCACGGCTTGGTTCGGCTTGGGCAAACGCTTGCAAGGACGCAACCGGCTGACAGAAACTTTCTAAAGAGCTGTTAGTAATTGAAGTTCAACTTGATTGCAAGCCTAGCTAGCGAGCATCCAAACTCTGATAGGCATTGCCACTCACTGAGCTTCCAGCCTCCATTGACACATAGCGATCTCCGAGAGACGCACCAACAGCCCAGCGCACGAATGTAAGCGGTGTGATGTACATAGAACGAGGGTCGCCTTCCATATCTCCATCCACACCATTGCCCACCTCTTCGACGAATGCGGCATATAACTGGTCCTCTGTTACCTGCGGGCATGGCCCGATTCCTATGGGGAGCTTGGGAGCATGCATAGGGCTCAACCGATCATTCTCAGCATCGAAGATATCCTTCTTACTCTCAGGATCAATCCAATAGCCATTAACTTTCAAGAAGCCATAATTTCCGTACCCTTCGCTGCCTTTATAGTGGCTCGGCGTATATCTTGGAAGGTTCTGTTGTTTATATTCTTCGTAACTGAGGCTCTTCATACAAGTATCATGATGTTGTGTTTGTTTCTGCATAGGAGCTGGGATTGAATACATGGGGGACGACACGTCTTGGAACCAGATTGCTCCGCCAGGTGCTCTACGTAGAAGCTGTCAGCTTGAATTCCGGGAGCAAATAGGGGAGCAAATACTCGTGGAACATTGAAGGATCATGTTGTAATTGCCAATGAATCAGATTGACCGGTAGCTCAAATCGAGGAAGGACGTTGCTGCACGGATGGAGGTAGAGATTCGCATGCAATCGGTCATTGTCATGCTGGGGTTCCTTATCAAAATTTCCTTTCATAGCAGCGTATGCAAAAAGCATACTCTGTGTCAACGGTACTCTTTGAGGTGGCTGACCTGAGTGGTGTCCGGCTCGTGACAGGTCGAATTGTGCGACATACGGCTGGGCTAAAATAAATGGTGAGCCTCACATGTGTAATGTACAAAACAGCCTGGACAAAAAGTCGAAGATCGATCGACGCGACAATGAATTGGAAAGACAATTTTTCGATGGTTTGAGGTAAGTAGAAACTCACAGTTGCTCTTCATTGTAACGAGGCACCAACAATTCCCAGTGTTGATTAATGGTGGTCGCCCATGGGAGGCGCGTCAAGCTGCGCTAAACAATGGACATGAGAGGAAGCAAACAAGTTGAGACGTTTTGCAAGAATTGCAAGGAAGCTAAAGAAGAAAGACCAAAAGAGCAAGGCAAGTTCTGAAGGCGTGATAGTGAATCTTCACAAGCAACAGTGAGGTAATCCGCAAGGCTGAGCTTCAGAATTCACACAGCCTTATTACATATGGAATATCAAATTCGATGTTCGTAAAGTTAAAGCACTCCCAATACAATAAACGACTTAACTTTTCCTTCTGCAATAAGAAGTGCAGTTAGCGACGTGCCTGAAAGTCCCGTGGTTTGACCTCAGATTTTTCATAGTGTTTGAATGCTCAGAGCTTATAAAGTAACTGTTCCTTTTCACTCTCGTTCGCATTGTACGTCATAGAAGCTTAGCGATGTGAATTGGAAAAAGCAAAACATAAACATTAACAAATACTAACTTAAATTATCGCTCCAAAGCACAAGCCAAGATATAGGTAAAAGCAAAAGCACAACAAGTACTCCAGTAAGTTTTTCAGAAACTTTTTGTGACGATTGAATACAAACTCAATGACTCTTCGAGGTTTGCCATATTCTTTACCCCTTTCCTTGGGCTCATATCACGTGATGTGAATTGAAGTTGTTGGAACCAACGCTCATTTTCCGGTGGTGACTCTTGCCACCTTACCTGGTGCTCCGATCGAGAGGCAATTTACTCTGAAGATACGCGCAATAGGCAGAGCTTTGACGGTATTTTCGCTCAGTGAACATGATAGCCGCAAGGACCGGGAGGCTTGAGTATGACATTGTTCCGAGCATAGTTCGGGCATCTGAATACGGATCAATTTCAATTGGAGGATCCATCGGCATGCTGTGTATGAGTTTCGTAGCACCCGCCTATAGTCTTGGTGAGTCGAAAGCTGGCGGACTCCGATTGCCCGGCCGGGTCAGGTTCTCCAACAGGAAGCAATCGAAGCAATTGAGTAAGTAATCTTGATGTCGATTTTGGTAGGGACTCCTTGCCATGCAGCCTCGACCCGTAGATGATGAGCTTTCTCAGTCAAAGTAGCATTGTGGTATGGAGAGACAGGGTGATCCGTCCCTATGGTCGTTAGTTTAGGTCTTGTTTGGAACCCACAGAAAGTATGTGTTAGCTAGATGCGAACGAGCCATACTCACATACCAGGCATTTCCATATTAAACAGGGGACTGAGAAGGATGAGGAAGTCTCGGTGGACTTCTGTATGTGATCAAGAAGGGCAGCTTAGAGGAAGGGATTCAGCATATGCTGGTTCTTATTTCTCTCTCTTGCTTCTCGTCAGAATTAACAATGTCCATCGTTTAATTCTCAGATACTTACCGCCTGACATCTTTTGTTCAGAGTCTTCTCAATTGAGGAACAGCAGCTGATTCAATCAAGAGCGAGACAGAGAGCTTTAAGGAGAGGAGTAAGCAGG
This sequence comes from Hyphodiscus hymeniophilus, assembly GCA_016508695.1. NCBI lineage: Eukaryota > Fungi > Ascomycota > Leotiomycetes > Helotiales > Hyphodiscaceae > Hyphodiscus > Hyphodiscus hymeniophilus. The sequence continues at coordinate 700,937 of VNKQ01000016.1, read as the reverse complement.
AGAAGAAGTGGAATGTCAACGACAGCAACGTGAAAAACTAGCACGCCATTGAAGACAGTAAGCAATAAATCAGAGCCTAGAAAACCACGGAAGAAGTCCTTGTCGATACAGTGAATTCCTTTACCCGTTTTACATTGCGATGTTGTCCGATGGAATGCACTCCTCCATTGGCTTCTTAAGCGAGACCAGGGGAATGGCGTCTTGCACGTGATGCAGCTTGCCTACACCTTTTCCAGCTCTTTGAAATCACCGATCATCGCATGCGTGAATTCCAAGCCTCTTAATCTTTGAAACGTCTATTTAAATCCCTTTATCATCTCGCTCTCGTTCTCAAGCTCTTCCAAACAGGTGACATCTCGCCACCTGCTAGCACAACGGGACCCCGCATATCATCTCAGACCACCTGCCGTACCCCCAACCCTTAGGCAAACATGTCCTCCCAATCCTCCACACCAGCAAGATCAACCCGCTCCCAGAGATCCAAAATCAAGTCACCCCGCGCAGCACGAGACGGCTCTCCCTACTTTTCGCCACGAAGGCAGGATGCCCAGGCTCGCAACAAAGATCCTTATGCTTCGGACTCGAGCGATAGTCAAGCTGAGGCGTCGGGGAAGAGGTTTGATGCGTATGTTACCCAGATTCTAGACTTCTTCTTTTGAGTCTCGACGCTTGGGGTTGTCTAGAGAATGGGGACAGGATAGCCTTGATTATTGATAAATTGCTGACGAATTGGTATTAGATACGGAAACGACACTTACGAGCAGATCCAGCGGCGGAGAGAAGCAGCCATCGTGCTAGACAGTCCGGAATTATTGATGATGCATGCCCAAGCTAGAAATGATGTGAGATATTCCCTGTCACTTAGTATGCCGAAGTACTTTCCTGGAGCATTCTAATGATAAGAGCCAGAGTATCCCAGGCACACGCTATTATTTCACTAAGATGCTGTGCGGGTATTTGGATGAAAATGATACCTACGAAGTTATCAAGGAGCCACCAAAGGAGGCTTCGAAGGAGCCTGAGAAGGGGAAGGAGAAGAATCAGGGTAAAGGGAAGGCGAGGGAGAGTGCCGGCGGCAGTTCTTAGTTCTTTGTTATTTGAAGTACTTGGGGCTGCAGTCTGCTTGTGGCTGGGAAGATAGGAGAAGGTACTGAAAACCACGAACGCAGAAAACGAAAGAAACATAGCATTGAACTCTTTTGCATTCCATACGAATCGAAATGATTCTACCCATCATTCATCATCTCTCCCGTCATATTATACACATTCCTACACGGAAGAACATCCAGCCATCATGAAAGCGCCCTTCCAATACAAGTCCCCAGAAAACTCCACCTTATCAGGACCAAAGAATGGTATCATAGTATCACCAAACCCAACGCCCCTCGAAAATAACTTTGCAATTCCACCTTATCGTAGGAAACCCATCCATAACGCCCCATAACACAAACACCCCCAAATATCCACCCTAGATTTCGAAGAACCAGCCTCTTCGAAAACAAAAGAAATTAGACTTGGTTGCCCGCGGTTTTCGGTCTCTCTTTCTCTTCTTCTAAAGACCCGTTGGTGTCTTGTCTCGTCAATCGCATCTTCTCATCGAACAAAGACACCAACCGATCCGAATATTCATCGAGCAAGCCTGTAAGGACGGTCTCGCTGATAGATTTGGATTTCAAACTCTTTTCCCCTAACGCCATCGCTGTAAGTCGCAATTCCTGATCAAGCTCTTTTAGTGTCTCTTCCTTGACTGTCTCGGATGACAAGAGCTTCTTTCGATAGGCTCTCAGAGTGCGGCATGCTTGCTCAGTTGCCATATTGAGTGATCCGAATTCACTAAAAGTCCCAGCACTCTTTGTGCGGCCTCGCGCATCTCCAAGCGATGCCAGAGATGGACGTCTGAAATCCTTTCCTTTAGGACTAGACGGACTTCGAGACCGGTTTCTAGACGATCCTTTGCGTGTCGAGTCGTCGGAGGCAGAGGAGACGTGTTTGAGAGGCACCGGAGGTACTGGCGGCTGAAGTGTGGGCGATTGTGAAGATAGCCCATATCTTGAGGTCTTTCTCCGAACCACTCTTGGGGGCGAAGATCTACCGTTAGGGGTCGAGATGGGAGACGCTCGCTGGAATTCAGCCATCTCAGCTCTTGATAGCACACGTCTCAGTGGTGGTCTCGCAGATGCAGTCTCTTTCGGAGGCGATGGGTCCCGAATTGCTTCCAATGAATCCTGTAGGTCCGGTGGCTTGGGTGACAGGTCCCAGATCATGATTGTCCCATCTGATCCTGTACTGATCAAGAATTTTTGATCAGAATCCAGTGGTTCCAAGAGCGCCACATCGGTGACTGCGGCGGTATGGCCCCACTCACGGTCCAGAAATGACCCAGAGCTTCCATCATATATTCGCACGGATTTGTCGGTACTTGAGATACCTGCAAGGATTGTAGGTCGACCTAAAAGCGTACCAGGTCTCCCCATAACCAGAGCATCGAGAACGACTGCGTCAGCACCATCGTTGTCTGTAGCCTTGAAAGAGGTGACCATACGACCGTTTGCAATCTCGTAGGTAGCCACAGTTCGATCCATCAAAGATACCACAAAACAGCTCATTGTATCATCTAAGCAAGGTGCCATCGAAATTGGTGACGCCTTCAAAGTAATGACCTTCACGGGCACTGCGCCCATGATCTCTTGGCCACCGACCTCTTTCTTTACAAGCTGTCTGATATGAATTGTTCTATCCGATGAACAAGATATTAGCTTCTCGCCATTTTCAACGAAAAGTAAACTGCAAACAATGGCCGAATGATCGTCTAAAGTCTGGATCAACTCCCATTTTTCTGCAATTCTTCGAAATAGCTGAACGGTCCGGTCTCGACCACAGGACGCGATCAACGCTGTGGCTTCACTTTCGAAGAGGGCAATATCTTGAATATCGGACATATGAGCTCTGGTTTCGAACATGCATGCTTGTGTGGTGGGGTTGATGACTTTCAAGATGCCATACCTATCACCAGTGACCAAGAAATTTGCCGCTTTCGAAGCACGTACGATCTGACACTGGTTGACAGGGTCTTCTTCCGACAAAGAGACTTGCTCAACTTCCACGTTTATGCATGCCGTGCTACTGCCATCAAGGTTCCAGAATACAATCGTACCAGTCGTAGACCATGTGAGAAATGCTGCGTTCATCTCGTTTCCGGGACATAACAGTCTGACACCAAGGACTGCATCTCCATGGGCAGGGAAGGGCTTGTTTTGTATTTCAGAGCCATCAGCGTCTGGTGTTGATATTCCAATTGAATGTTTTGCGTCGATGGTGATAAGACTTCTTGCAGCATACCCCATGGCACACAGATTGGCTGCATCGTTCGCCGGGTTGGACTCTCCAAGAGGAATGGGCGACTCGGGTGGAGTGCTCGGGGTCAAAAGCTCATCTAAATCGATCGACTTCATTTTGCCATTACGGCCTCCTATTCGTACTTGTCGAAAGTGCATATCGACAGCTATGCATGTGATGGGAAATCCAGTATTTGCAAGCTTCAACAGTTTCTGCCCTTCGCTATCATACAGCAAGCAGACATCGCCCTTCTCGGAGCAGACAATCGCCTTTTGGTCGGATATCGCTGCTAGAGTTGTGAAAGTCGCTTCTACAAGTGGGCCGAGTAAGACGTTTCGACCTGCAAGTGTTTTCAGACTCGGCGGGAGTGCTACCGGCACGGGAGTTCCATCGAGAGCATATCGTTGTTTTGAAGGCGACACGCTTCTTTGGTCTTCTACCCGCCATTGCTTGACATGTCTGGTTCCTACACTATAGCTTCTTAGCAGAGCTCGCGCCTGCACGCACCCAGGTGGGCACTTACGTTATTATGCTGTTTCCCAGCCATGTCATTTGCTTGACGAAGCTTGTGCATTTATTGCTCGAGTGTAACTTCGCTGCCCCAGTCCTCTGATTAATAGACCAAACGTAGAGAAAGCCATCATTTGGCGATCCCAAACTCGCCAGGTATTTTTGATCAGGGCTGAATGCTATGGCGCGTACGCCGTAAGTATGCTCGTTCAGGATGGCGAGAGGCGTATCCGACGAGTTGTCCTGAAGGGAGAATATAAGGACCCTAGGGGCGTATCCCGTCTGCAAATCCGTTAGCATGGAACATACATATTTAGGTATGGTTTCGCATTCATACCTCACCAACTGCGAGAAACCTGCCGTCCCGGCTGATGGAAAGACATGTGGCTGCCTTTATCCTCTCTCTGCTTGTCCATGTCTTCGAGCTTGGAGAGTCTCCCCATTCCAAACTAGTATGCGGTGTCGTAGGAGAGTATGGAACCACTGAATCCCTTAGAGAGGCAACCGTCCTGTTTCTGCCATCATTTGCTGTATTCATAGGTGTGGAGGGAGCAAAGGAATTCGCGTTCGCTGACACAAAGGGCGTCGCGGTAGGTCGTGCTCTGAAGAAGCGCTGTGAGTATTTTGAATCATCATCAATATTCACAACAACTGCCGCCGCACCCGCTGTGTATGCGAATATTCGAGAAGATGAGAGACTGTCAAAAGCCGTTGGGGAAGAGACTGTGGTGCCAATTATTCTATTCAAAGACAGGCCGGATTCGTAGAGGCCGCGCGACTTATTGGGAGATCGTGGTGTACGTGGGTAAGGTGAATTGGAGGGCGTCAGCTTAAGTTGGCCAATATTCGCTGCAACGGTTCTTGGGTTGGTAGGCGTTGAAGACATGTTGAGCCATAAGAGTAAGGCCAATTAAGACACAGATGAGTGCCAGAAGCGAATTGTATTGTTTAATGACAGACGATCCGACGGTGTGCCACTTTTGAAGGTGTGAAAGAAGTACAATAACATGGGAGAAACGCTGTGATCCACCGCGTCAACCAAGCGTGAGACAAAACAGGGAAATGGATTGTTGGACTCACAGTGTGGGATCTGATCGACCAAGGAAACAGAAGCTGCAGAAACTGCAAAGCAACAAAGCATAGATTTTGAAAAAACTCTGGTGAAAGAAAAGCTGTATTCTAGGCTGGTTGTTGTCGAGTCCCAGACAATTCCACGGCGGAGAAGCAAAGGCTCCTTTGATGTCCGTGCGTGTGATTATGCGTGCCGTTCAGGGGGCCAACGCTTTGATAGGGGAAGAATCCTGGTTGGATCCTTGCCCAGCAACGGTCGTGGAACAGAAGAACGACTTCAATCTCGTAAATTGTCGTCTTTGTCTTGACCCATTCCTCCAACCTAGGATGAGATGGGAAAATGCTTATATCGACAGCATGCTCGACTTCCTCCAACGAAGCAGCAGCCGAATTACTAATAACCTCCCCAGTAGTAGGATTTACGATATCGAGCGTCTTCTCACGCAAGACATTGTTGCCGTTGATTATTATAGTTACAGTGAGTATTTTGTTCTTCTGCTTCTTCGATCTCCAAGTTATTAGATGAGGTGGAATAAATATGCACATTTGTGGTGAAGTCGAAAGCAAGGAGCGCCGGCGAAGTGCGAGCTGCACGATTAGATATCTCTGCTGCGTATTCTAGTAGACTGTACAGTAGTGCCAACCAGATTACAGAACCAAGAACCTGTGATTCTATGTTGATCCTATGTACAACAGTCCTGATGCATATCGACTAACTTGCACGACATTGCGTATCTAAATTCCGTCCCAATGCCGGTCGTTAATGCCCATATCCTCTTGACAATCTTACTTTCCAGAAAACAAATCCATCCTATCCGAAACACCCAAAGGAAAGGATCATTAAGCATATCTGACACTGGGCCTAGGTGTCCACGCTGGGGGTGGAGGTGGAGGTTGTCCCCACCTACCATCTACCCACCCTGGACTCGATCCAGCGTTCCCAGGGAATCCAGCATTCCCATTGTTCATGCCCCTCGTATTTTGCTCCATCGGTGGAACCGGTCCTCCCCAGTTCCCAGTTCCTGTCCATCCAGGAGGAGGTGGCGGAGCAACTTTTCTATTTCGAATGTTTTGTCTCTTTCTGTAATTGCTCCAACAACATCCAAGAATGAGTAGTACTAGCAGGCCTCCTAATACCGAAGCCAAGGCTATAACGAGCGTTTTGTTATGGGAAATCCAGGATGTTATCTCCTTGCCCACGGTTGATCCCTTACACTGTCCGTTATTACATTTTCCACCTCCACCGCAGGATGTCCCATCTAGGAAATTCTGTTGCATAGAATAGCAGACATTGGCGCCGAATTCGGGTGATGCGCAAGAGATCTGACAGCCAGATGAGGAACATGCATATGTATCATTTCCTTGTGTATAAGAGCCCATGAGTGTCTTGCATTGAAGATCTCTGGAAGTGCATTGGCCTGAAGCGCAGGAGAGTGAGCTTGAAGAGCCGCAAGATGTTCCTAATACATGTTAGAATAACGGTTCCGAAACAGGGGGTGGTACATACCATCTGGAGCAGTTGTATCCGCAGGGCAAGTAGCAGCAGTTCCACTGCATACCTCTTGAGGATCGCATGTCCCAGTACTAGCACGGCATATCGTGCCATTGCCTGCAAACTGGCAAGTACTGGTACAACAGTCTTCATTGCTGGGATCGCAGACCGAATTTGTGGTGAACTTGCAAGTTGTTGCATCACAGCAGCTGTTTCCACTACACCCTGATGTTCCTCCACAATCACAATCCTCCCCAGGCTCAACAATACCGTTTCCACATTGGCTTCCAGTGATTGTCGTGACATCCTTGTTGGCTGATAGACAGGTCGTCTTGACACTATTCCTGCCAATGGCCGAGCAGATATTACCGATCGTACAAGGAGAGAATTTCTGAATGTTCGGTCCTGTACTTGGGTTCATGATGTATTGACCTCCAGCATCACAGGTGGTGGAACTCAGGGGGCAGCATTGCTGGGATGCAACGGTGGTACCATCAGCACAAGTTTGGGAGTCGCAATCATGGACTGCACCAAAAGTATGACCAGTCTCATGAGCAAGAACTTGCCACTCGGTGCTTGTTCTCACTACCACATTGGCTCCACTGACGGTCTCATTGCCCGATGATGAGGATGACGCCTGTGAAGTTGTGACACACGCTTGACCAAGCCATGCTAAGCCGACGGCAGATTGAGTCGCACATGTGCTGAGTAGGCTCCAGTATGCGTTGTTGTCTTGGAACTGTCCTCTCCACGCCGAGAACAGGTTGAGTCGATCTTGGATGGTCACGCTATCACTGCAGCCAACATTCCATGGAGCAGAGGAAGATGCTGTAGCTGGGCAAGTGGCATCGCTAACAGTCAGATTCAAAAGTCCAAGCGTGATATTGAAGCTGTCCTCGTACTGTACGGATGCCGAATTGAGGACGGAGATAACGTTGGCTCGAGCCGATGCAGTGGAGTTGAAGGCTGCCGTATAAGTGCAGTCTGTTGCAATACCCACAAGAGCAACTTTTCGAGTCGAAGGGCAACCTGCTGAAGATCCAATGCTTGTCGTAAGATTGACACCAGCAGAGTTTCCCCCGGTTTGTCCATCAATTTGGCGGCCGAAAAGACTCCTGGTCGATATCGATCCCCAGTAACTGTCCTCCCGCTTCATCATGGCCGCATAAACAGGATGGTTAGGCTGAGTATTGAACGACAGTCCATCGGCAGAACATGACGGTTGCCCACTAATTGACCTCTTCAACTCCGCGTGGAGATTACCATCGTTGTCCTCCGTGAAGGCATCACCAACGTCTGAGTCCCTCCAAACAACCATATATTCCGAGTCCGATGCATCCAACTCCGGATCCAAGGCATGCTTCGTTTGCATGTAATGGGTCCTTGTCTGCACATGATGATGATCACCATCAACTCTAAACGCACCCTCGAATATCGGATCCTCCCCATCCTGCTGCACCATTATCCTCGCCCACCCAACATTCGTCCATTCCGCGCCGGGTCGGTGCTGTATTAACGTCTGCCCCTTGAACACCCTGTATTCCGACCTGTCCAGCGCCTCCTGCGTCCTCATTGACCCATCAGCGGCCAGGTAAGTGATCGTAGCGCCATCTGCAATAACATCGTGGTTTGGCGCCAACTTCAACTTAACCCTCTGTTCCCCATCATGTAAGTTGAAGATAAGATCGAAATTCGACAGCGCATGTATCCGATGAGATGGCGTATTGACACTCGCATTCTCGACGACGGTCAGGTACGTTAATGGGTTCCTTTCCGTGGAGTGTGCTGTTAGACGTTGGTTAGCCGGTCGTCGTCGTGGACGTTGAAAGACTTATTTACCATTAGAGCGGCTGAGGACGTATGCGCTGACGATGAACGTCGCTATACGCCTCAGAAAATACATGTCTGCTTTACCCTACTCTGGAATGTAGATTACCCCGTCGGTGAGCTCGTGAGTGTCCTCAGCGATCCGTGAATCCCCAGCCTCTCTCATGCAGCCCCGTGCTGTCAATCCGAAGCGATTCTTATCCAGTTTCCAAATGAGACCTCAGCAAGTATTAAAGTGATCCGCGAAACGAGCGACTATCGACGTATCCTGTTCTGTACTGATGATGGATGGGCTCAAGGTCGGTGGTGAGATCTCTACAGAGTAGCGTGATGGAGGGTCCGTTCTCCGAGGAGCAGCGTTTCAAAGCCTCTTCAAACGGTTGGCGCGGGAAGGAGGGGGTATGCAGAAGCAGGACAAGAGCGGCTCTAAATGGTAGAGTCGATAACCCTCCGAATTGTTTATGAATATTTACTGAAGGAAATGTGGGAGATTGTCCCTTTGTCGTGGAAAGAATACGAGGAACGAAAATCAACGGGCGGTCGAGTTGTACTGTAAGTAAGCTTATTCCCAGCATCCACTCCACTTCGTCTGAAATCGTGGCGGAGACTTTTCCCTTCGGACTTTACTCCTCAAGGATGAATTGAGGCCAAGCATGTAATTCAGGCCAAGAATGGTCTGGATGGATTGTTTGATACGTTCGAATTTCAGATTGATCTCCCAAGCCAGGACCATTTCTCGTCGAGACTCAAAAACACCGTACCTCTCAAGTCTTCGTACCCTGACATAGATGTCTACTATCTCCCCATGATTCAGTCTACTGATTGCTCAAAGCCTCTATTCCAAATACCCAGATGCCCCAAAAACCTGAATACAGTGCATCTTCCCCACCACTCAATACTGTAAGCATGCTCTCTCGCCTCCAGCACCCTCCACATCCACTCGGCAAGGTCTCCGAACGCACCGTGAATGGTTCTCCACCCTCTTGTTGCCACAAGCCCGTTGAGGCGACGACCAAAAGATCATCCCCCATTCCCCCCATCGGCCCATCGGGTCCATCGAGGTGTGGTTCCTAGTACAGTACCTTAAGGGGTTCGCGAGCACCGAGGGGAAGATATTACAGGAAACATGATTCCAGCACCGCACAATCAGCTGCTTCTCCGGTGCGAAACTGCGAGTGTTCAAGCGGTACGCGATCCACTGGGCTCTGGCTTCTTGGCTGCAGCATTGGCTGAGGCTGTGCATATGGGGAATTGGGTCACGACTCACAGGTGTGGGTGTACAGAATACTTCGGGTTTTTCGGACTTTAGATGCATAGACTGGTTATGACCCTGCTGGCTTATGAGTAGAGTATGAATTGTGGTGATGAAGTCCCAAGGGGGGCTCGTAATGGCGGGTTTGGAGGTCTTGGAAGGGAATGATAGTGAAGAGGACCCTTCTAAAAGGTCTTGGTATCTTGGCTCAAAGTGCACCCTGCTTATAATTCGCAGGGCTCCAGCTTGCACGTTCATGATTACGTCCTCTATGAATGAGCCAAGCATTTTGATTTCAATACGAGAAGAAATGGGCGAATAGGTATTCGAAGCAGAATTCATAACCAACCTCGAATGGACCGGCTATATTAGTACATAGCAGATTAAACTCCCGTTGTAAATCATCGAGTATCCTAATGAAATGAAGACTCCTTCCCGAGGTTCTTTTCCAGAAACGCTATTCAAACTGATATCTTTCGATCGATTTCCTTTTAACTTCTTTACTTCTTTCGTGATGCCTGAACTGTCTCGATGATCTTGTCGACGACACTTGGGTCGGAAAGCTGGTTTCTCATTAGGCCTCACTCTGTTTGGAATGGGTTCAGAACTCACAGTAGATGTGTCACCAAGCTGGTCCTCCTCACCCGCAAGAATCTTCCTCAGAATTCTGCGCATAATCTTACCACTTCGCGTCTTGGGCAAATCCGGTACAATAAAGATGGCCTTTGGTGCAGCAAAAGGACCAATGCTCTTTCTGACTTGAAGAATAAGATCTTTCTTCAATTGGTCATTAACTTCGTTTCCGTCCTTGATAGCCACAAATGCGTTGACGGCTTGTCCGGTTAATTCATCATTGATACCGACCACTGCGGCTTCTGCGACTGCGTGATGCTCGATCAGGGCTGCTTCGATCTCGGCAGTAGAAAGACGGTGACCGGAGACGTTGACAACATCGTCGACTCGGCCTCGGATCCAGTAGTATCCTTCGTGGTCACGTCCAGCTCCATCACCAGTGAACTAAGAAGATTAGCAAACCTGCAGCCAGTGGGAGGAAGCTCAACTAACGTAATATCCCTTGTACACATTCAGATATGTATCCATATACCTCTTGTGTGCACCCCAGACCGTACGGGCCATGCTGGGCCATGGTTGCTTAAAGGCCAAAACACCCTCGACGTCATTTCCGTGAATCTCTTCGCCAGAAACAGGGTCGATGATTGCAGGCTCGATACCGAAGAATGGAAGGGAGGCACTACCTGGCTTGGTGGGTGTTATGCCAGCAAGAGGAGTGATGACGTGGGAACCGGTCTCGGTTTGCCAGTATGTCTAAACGCTGTCAATAAATTCCTAGGCCGAAACTGGTAATTACTCACGTCAACAACGTGAGCTTCCTCCTTTCCGACAATCTCGAAATACCATTTCCAGACCTCAGCAGCAATCGGCTCTCCGACCGAACCCAACACTCTGAGATGCTTCATCTGCGACTTGACATGTTGATCACCCGCACGCTTGAGTAGTCTCAATGCTGTAGGAGCGACGTAGAATTGAGTGACTTCGTGCTTTTCGATGACATCCCAGTATCTTGAGAAATTTGGATAGGCAGGAGTACCCTCAAAGACAACAGTCGCAATACCAAGAAGGAGGGGGGCGTAGACAACATATGTATGACCAGTGATCCATCCAACATCACCACCGCAGAAGAATTTGTCGGTGTCGTGGATGTCAAATACATACTTTCCGGTCATAGCAGCCCCGAGAAGATATCCCGCTGTAGAGTGCATGACTCCCTTTGGCTTACCAGTAGATCCAGAGGTGTAGAGCAAGAACAGAGGGTCTTCGGAGTTCATTGGCTCAGGAGGAATATAGGATGGCCATTTCTCGACCTCCTCGTGCCACCACCAATCTCGGCCTTGTGTCATTGGAACTTTAGCACCAGTGCGCTTATAAACCAGGCAGTGTGTGACATCTGGGCATTGTTTGAGGGCATCATCAACAATCTTCTTTGTTCCGATCAACTTTCCACCTCGTTTGCCTTCATCAGTAGTGATGACCACTTTCGACTGGGCGTCGATAACACGGTCGCGAAGGGAGTCAGACGAGAAACCGGCGAAGACAACGGAGTGGACTGCACCAATACGTGCACATGCGAGGAAAGCGATGAGGGCTTCTGGAATCATGGGCAGGTAAATGGCAACAGTATCACCCTTTTGCACACCCATCTGCTTGAGAACGTATGCAGTCTTGCAGACTTCTCTGAGGAGCTCGCCATATGAAAGAGTGCGGCCATCGCCAGCCTCGTCTGCCTCGTAGATGATTGCTGCCTTGTCGGGGTTCTTGATGGCATGACGATCCACACAGTTGTAGGACGCATTCAATTGACCCTCCAAGAACCAGGCATTGTCTCCGTTCTCGAATGAGCCGCTGTGGACCGTCTGGAAATCGCGCTGCCAGGTAAGAAGCTCGCGAGCATATCTGCCCCAGAACTTGTCCGGCTCGGTAATCGACTCATGGTGGAGCTTCTTGTATTCGTCGAGATCTGTTCCTGTATCAGCATGCTTCAAAAGGGTCTCAATCCACCCTGAAGGACGGACCTTTCAAATGAGGTTTGCTTGGATGCTCTACAACGAAAATCAGTGTACTGGGTCGCACAGACCAAGACGGCCAGAACGGAGGGCTCCTCACTGGCGAACATCTTCTGCGGCGGGTCTAAAGGCGATCAGTTTTGGATCGAGAGGGACTTTGGAGCTCTACTAACGGAAAGTGTCCACCTGATGCGCCTCAGCCACTGGAAGAAAGGGTCTAGTTAGCACTACAGTTGCCAAAAGTTGTTTTTCTGCACGGCTGAGAGCTCTGTGTTCGTCAAACCGACTTGGGACGGCTCCGCGGCTCTCAGCCCTCGTCAAGTGCCGATTGAACTGGGTGCAGTCGCAGAATAGCCTTACCAACTGGATTGGTCGGAGCAACTTTGCCTTCGCTCATCTTCGCGGTCTACTGCTCTGTGAGTGGGTGGGAAAAGTTGCTGTGCGAACGTGGTTGTTGTTCGAGCGAGCTGTCTGTTGTGCCTCGTGCCTCGTGCGGGGTCGTTTTACAAAATCCCCAGTACTGTAAGAGGGACAAAGAGCTCTCGGGTACGAGTAGCTTGAGAATAAGATGCCGCTCGGGGCAGAGGATCGAAACAACAACTGTACAAGTTGGGCTGGATATTCTTTGTAGAATAATATGGGTGAGCTTCCAGGATGGGTATAAATAAGATTATAGGAGTTTGCACAGGAAAGAAGGAAGAGAGAGAGAGAGAGAGAGCGGAGGGAGTGGCAGCTCTTTCTACTGTACCAACAAACAGCCCATCATGCGGGGGGCGCAAACAGCTTCGGGGCAAGGGGATCGCTCTTATTATGTCAGTGGACTCCACGAGACAATCAATGGCGACGAGGCGAGAGCTTTCCCCCAGCAATTCTAGATTCACCATTACCTTAAGACCGGCTATTCTCATCAGGCAGTGAGTGTCATTGGTCACGTTGCAGAATTCTCGGACGGAGGGGAACACAAGACCACCAAAATCATCAGCCTCGAGAGACCTTGAGGGGTTTAGCCCCGTTCGACCAAGCAAGCTCTCCTTCTTCTCTCACTTGTGGGGTCCGTGGTGGGTTGGTACTGGTTGGTGGAGGAGCAGCTACCCCATGGCATGCATTCATTCATTCATGTAGTCCGACCGTATCAACCAACGCAACAGGAGCAATAATCGTTCGGTTTTCGACCTCCTAGAAACCCGAATTCTTACGTAATCGGGTAAGGGAGGGCAATGCGTAAATTAGCACCAATGCGTAAAAATTAGTAAAATCTACTACGATCAATTCAATTAATTAAATATATTAACTATAACTATGCCTTTTACAAACGAACACAAAGAGGAAAAGGTTTAATAGGCTCTTTTTCTAATTTAGAAAAATCCTAGAATAAAAATAATATAAGCTACGCAAACTACTCGCGCGTCTTACCCTCGCGTCTAAAGACGGCTTTATAGCTATCTATAATTATTAGCCCGCAGGGGATATAATAAGAAGCTAAATATATTATCTTTAAGTGCCTTGAGAGAGTACTTTCTTATATATTACGTAATAAGTCGTAAAGCTAATATCGATTATATAATCGTTATTATAAACTCAATTTTATAATATAATAGATAGCTTATAATAGTAAACCGACGATAGGCCAAGACCTAGTTATAACGCGAGAAGGACTTTCTTAAGACGATTCGATTTACCCCCCTCTTTGCGAAACGACGCGTAGCTTATTAAAAAGAAGATATTAAGAATTATTTCGCTAAGTTTAATTAGTACTAGCGTAAGTAGGGGATTCTTAATAAAGATATTTATAACTTTAACGAGACGGGATTTATAATTAAAGTTATAAGTAATACTTATATTATTATGCTTATAAATACAATTGCCTTTTATATTAATAATCTAAATAAGAGAGAATTAGTTATATCGACTAAGTATATCTTTGCGGGGGGTTAATATATACTTCTTATAATTACGTTTAAAAGAGCCTATTACTTACGCAAGTACTTTAATAACGATATAAACCCTAATATACTCTAGTCTCGTTTCGAATTAGGCTTTATAAATAATAAACTAATTCTTAAGTAGCTTAAGTACTTCGATCGTTATACTAAGAGCCATACGAAAGGGTAATACCGGCTCTTAATATTTAATAGTTACGGATCGCATATTACGTAGGATTTTATTAAATATTACTAAGAAAATAATATCCGACTATTCTAACTTCCCCTTTATTTTACGTATCTTACGTAACCTCTCGATATAAGAGTATTCTAGAAGTTTAAAGGTGCCTTTAAGAAAGCGTTATACGAAGAGGTATTTTATAATATAAAGGAAATCGATAAAGTTAACTTCTTTACTCTATTCGCGGATTTCTCAAATAAGACTTAGTCGGAACGTCTTTATAAAAGCGCCTTTTATAAGACAAGTCTTATTCCCCTCGAACTATAAATCGTACTCGATATAATAAAGGAATTCGGTAATATATAAGAGATAAGGGGGCTAAAAATTAAAGAAAAAGACAATAGTAAAAGCGAAGTATTTATAACCCCTCCCTCTCCCGATTAGTATTAATTTAAGACTTTAACCTCGAATCGAATACGCTATAAAGGCTAAGAATACGTTTTAAATCGACTTCGATTTAGAGACATTACGCTATTTGTAATTTGAGTATAAGATAAGGTCTTAAAGGCTAGCGATTAAATAGTATTAGTAAATTAGCTTTCGACTAAGTACTTGCGGTTTATATAAGCTAGGAAAGTGCGCTAAATTGCGAGATATAAGAATAAAGGTATAATAGTATAGAAATATAAGGAAATATATAGCTACTAAGCGCGTCGTCAAATTATAGAAGACGAAGGCGATAAAAGGAAAATAATTAATATACGGGAATAGAGGTTTAAGAAGAGGCAAGAGAAGGAAGAGGCTATAATAGCAAGATAGTTCGCGAAGGCAAATTAAGTACGCACTTAAACCTTTTAAATAAACTTATTTGTAACTTAATAACTTGCGTTATTATTTAATTATAATTCTTGTAATAATATCGATTTTATCGATTTTACGCATTAGTACTAATTTACGCATTGCCCTCCCTCACCCGATTACGTAAGAATTCGGGTTTCCAGGAGGTCGAAAACCGAACGATTACACGGAGAATACTTCTTTTCTCTAGTCCATAGGTAAGTAGGGTATTGGTAAGATATAATTATCCCCATAATCCAGGCTGTTTGTTGCCTCTGCTAAACTACCACCACGGAGATGCTTCCTTACCTTACCTATTATTCCGGACTCCTGCGTGGTTTCTCACGTGAACCCCCTGCAGAATGGTGGGGGAAACAAGGCTGATGATGAATGCTTTCATTCAGCCTTCTGTCACTTCATTCCCAGCCGACCTGCTTCCCGAATCGCATACCATCGAGTTAGGTCGCTAGGTATTCAAGATGCCCACATCCGGAGAAAATAGGAAGAAGGCTGCAATACATCTGCAACTTCATCGCCTCGTCCCTCGCTGCACAAAGCGAGAGTGTTGAGGTAACTCGGCAACGTTGTATCCTCCGCTAATGTAATGCCGAGACACCCATTCTTCCGGGTGAAAGGAGATCAAATCGGAACCTCGAAAACCCATCGGGAATTGGCCAACGATGGCGAAAAGTGTTATTGGCCCTACACGCTGCAAATTGTTCCGGTCGATGGAAATACGTTCTTCCATGCAGAACCCCTTCGTTCGCACCGTCCATCTAAATAGACGTCTCGTGTCACAATCCCCCATTGTCTCCCTTCCGCTGAACAGCTTATGCATGCGGGGTGAGAGGAGAGAAACCCTGCCTTCGTACCTAGGCACCGTTCCATGCAATGCAATGCGACCTCGAAATATCTTCACTTCTCCCCTACTCGCGGAAATCCTTACTTCATTGAGGAATTGCGGTTTCTCCTTTTTTTCAGTCTAGCGAAAACCACCTCCTCTGTTCACGGAGTCTTCAGCACTTGACCACTCATGTCCACCTACTATCCCATCGAATCTATCAACACATACAGTTCTCACAACAGTACCCTACTCTCACTTCAAGCACCGACACCACTCCCCCCTCCATACCCTTGTTCCCTCCTCGTCTGCCCATTGCCATCCCCTTCCCCATCCTTCTCAGTCCCACCATATCCCGACCCCTGATTCGCGCTCCCACTATTCCCCACCGTCTCTCCACCACTGCGTGATCCAGAAGTCAGCAGTTGATTCCTTTTCCACACTCCAGAAAGTCTTGATCATGTAGACACACTTACAATCCATGCTCGCTAATAGCCTCCCCATACCTGACGTTCTCCGCCGTCTTCTCCCCCCTCTCTTTCTTCTCGCGCGCTTCAGACTGCCACGCTTCTGTTGACTCCGCAGTCGTAGAGTCTGGAAGATAAACGTTAGGACCAATTCCAACGAATCCATCAATCAAGCTATTCGAGCAGGGAGAACCGAGATGGGCATACCGTTGAATTGACCACTCTCCTTTGCATGTGGTTTAACAAATGTGCTGCTCCCCTCATACCTAGGATGATGTATATTGATCAGCTCATCATTTGCATTGCTGGCCCTAGTCGTGCATTTGGGAGGGCGAAGGACTCCTTCGTGCTTTCAAGGAGAGGGGTAGATGGGACGGACGCACTGGGTTTGCTCCCCGCCTGCTTCAATGTCCATGAGGTTCTCGGATGATTTCGACATTATGCTTTGCGTGACGGTCTGTTTTCAATATGAGTGTACGGGCTGTGAGAATGATGAAAGTTGTAGTAGGAGCTGTGAAATGCTTTTAGAGGGGTTGAAGGTCGAACTGTTGAGTATGACGTAGAGATACCAGCATACTAAGGGAAGTTCGATCTACATGTCTGGATGGCCTACAAGGCTCAGGTACGCGATTTAAGTTCCTACAATTTTTGGGGAAACAACTAGGATGAGTGTGAAAACTCTATTGGATATTTACAACAATGCCAGATCGTACAAGTGCGGTTATCACTCTGAAGTATCATACAACATTCATCAATCACCTCAACTCAACCCCCAATTTCTCCACCAAAGCCTCTCTAACCCTCTCATGAAACTCGTTAGCCTCTTCATTTGTCAGTGTCCTCTCCAGACTCCTGTAATTAATCCGGTAACAGAAACTCTTCCTGCCTGTTTTCGGATGCGTAAACTCATCAACCTTAATCACGTCCTCCACAACATCACCACCAATATCCCTTACAATCTCCATAATATCATTCTCGTGAATGTCCTGCCCACCGCCCTGTCCTCCACCGGCGGCGGAAGAGGTGGACCTCAACCAAAATGCAACATCTTTATAGCAAGCCGGGTATTTCGAGAATGGAACAAAGCGTTTCAAACCTTCTAGATTATCTGACAATCCACGGAACTGCGAAAGGAAGCGTTCGTCTTTCGACCAGAACAGTCGGATATCAG
This sequence comes from Hyphodiscus hymeniophilus, assembly GCA_016508695.1. Classification (NCBI taxonomy): domain Eukaryota; kingdom Fungi; phylum Ascomycota; class Leotiomycetes; order Helotiales; family Hyphodiscaceae; genus Hyphodiscus; species Hyphodiscus hymeniophilus. The sequence continues at coordinate 683,448 of VNKQ01000016.1, read as the reverse complement.
GTATCTCGAAGAGCAGCATAGCCATCCTCTCCAACCCAATCCCGAATGCCCACCCAAGCTGCGAAGGTACACCTGCTTTTTCCATTATATCCTGCTTGACCACCCCGCACCCCAGAACCTCTAGCCAATCTCCCTGCCAGAAGATTTCCAATTCCCAAGATGGGCTTGTGAATGGGAAATATGCCTCAATCCACCTTACTTTCAATGGCTCATCAACGTAATCCGGACTTGAAGCAATGGCTGCTTTCTTTGCATGCGAGAAGATCTCGACGACCATCAATTCCAACGACCTCTTCAGATGCGCTGCAATAGCTTCAGCTTCCTCCAAAGAATGCCCTTCTTGCAAAGGATTACGTTCGGGATGCGTAGGCGGGTTTGGATCCTCGACCTTCATCTCGTGTTTCGGCAGCGCTTCGACATCTTTCCAGACCGCAGCGGCAATGTCCCCATTTGGGACCTTCCTTCGGTCCCACATCCTCGCACCCTCCATTTGATGAAAGACGGGGTAATGACTCCTATCAATGGCATCCCTCCTATATACATCCGCGCTTATCAGGAACCCCTCGCTCTCGTTCGCTCGGAAGACATCTGCTTGATGTGCCGACGTATGCGTCCTCAACACCGTCTTCTCATTCACATAATACGTATCCGTCTTACTCCTTCCCGGATGGTCAGCTGGGAATCCAAGGGAGTCAAAATTCTGGTGCGTGGACACGACGGGGAAGAATGTATTGTGGTACTTGTATGTTGGGGCTGGGAAACGCGATTCGATTATGGAGCGTGTGATGCAGATGGGGTGGTCTTTTTGGATGTGGAGTCGTTGGGATATAGAGGACGAAATGCTGGGGGAGAGGTTATGCCAGGTATCTTTGATGTATGATTTCCCGTCGATGGAGATTGAGGTGGATTTGCTATCTGATGGGTGTTAGCAAGCTGGAGATTTGTGATTCTGGAGAGGGACGACCTGTTGAGTTGGAGCGGCATTGAGTACAGAGTCTCAATTGTCGGGAAGCGACATTGCGCAATCCAATAAACAATGCCAATGCCTCGCCACCAGTAGAGATATAAGGTCTCCTGGCTATAGACCTCATTTTGAAGCTTGGGCTGAGCAGGCTGATAGAGAAAATACAAGCACATTGACGCGAGCCGCGAGAGCTTTCTTTACTTCCGTCCAAACAGGGTAAGAATAGGATTAAAGTTTCTCCGGGCTGTGGCTTCGAATCAAAATGACATCGTTGGACAGTACGGTAGCAACATGTTCTGTGAGGTCAGCAATTGAAACATAAGATTGAGAGTAGATCGAGAAAAGTACCAGAAGAATAAAAAGCATACAGCCTCCTGTCTTCTCTCTCTCTCATGCACATGTCATTTGAAGCAGATAGCCGTGTTCTATGCTAAAGTCCGTGGCACAGGCATTCGGCTGTATGAAGCCACTGACGACCCACGGACATAATTAAGATAGCTTGGATTTCATTTTCCCCAACTTCACTGTCCACTTCTAGAGCGCTCCTTGTTTGCAGGAAGTGAAGAACCACGGCGCCCGAGATCCAGCGACGCGGAATGCAGCCTGTAGAGGACCAATCGCAATCATGTCGACACAGAGATCGCAGCAGCAGGCTCAGGAGTTGTCCAGAAAGAAGGCCTGGGAGAAGGAGCATATAAGATATCCCTTCTGGTTTGGAGGGAGCGCGAGTTGTTTCGCAGCTTGCGTTACACATCCATTGGACTTAGGTATGTCCTGTCTTCCCGATTGTTGAAATTGACGGCTAACATATTTGCAGTGAAGGTATATCTGCTCCCAATTGCTCTCGCTCAGATAAGGGCTTTTAGCTGAACACACGCAGGTCCGTCTCCAGACGCGCTCTGGTGACATGCCCAAATCCATGGTTGGCACATTCGTGCACGTCTTCAAGCACAATGGCTTCCTTGGTCTCTACAGCGGCCTCTCCGCCTCTCTCCTGCGCCAAATAACCTACTCCACAACCCGATTCGGCGTTTACGAAGAGCTCAAAGCAGACTTCACAACATCGACATCAAAACCGTCCTTCCCTTCTCTAATCGCAATGGCCTCGACGTCCGGATTCCTGGGCGGCATAGCTGGGAATCCAGCTGATGTGCTGAACGTGCGCATGCAGCATGATGCTGCGTTACCGAAAGCTGAGAGGAGGAATTATAAGAATGCCATTGATGGACTTATCCGCATGACGAGGGAGGAGGGCTGGAAGAGTTTGTTCAGGGGTGTATGGCCGAATAGCATGAGAGCTGTTCTCATGACGGCTTCCCAGCTCGCTTCATATGATGGCTTCAAAAGGATCCTCATTGAGAGTACGCCTATGGAAGATGGTCTCACGACGCATTTCACTGCTAGTTTCATGGCGGGATTTGTTGCTACTACAGTGTGTAGTCCGGTCGATGTCATCAAGACAAGGATTATGAGTGCCAGTGAGAGTAAGGGATTAGCGAAATTGTTGAGGGATGTTTATAGGGTTGAGGGGGTGGGTTGGATGTTTAGGGGATGGGTTCCTAGTTTTATCAGACTTGGACCGCATACGATTGCTACGTTTTTGTTTTTGGAACAACATAAGAAAGTTTATAGGAAGTTGAAGGGGCTTGGGGATGAGGAGAAAGCTGTCTGAATAGTGATACGGGGATGGTTGGATATTGATTATATGTATGAGATGCTGTACGTTGCTTTGGGTCATTGGGCGGCGTTCAACTAGAACATAGAACATAGAAGCATAATAAGGCGTTTTTGTACAATAGCGCTTGGAGCGGAATACAAGTCATCACTCCTCGAACCTCTTCTCATGGCCTTTTCCCCCAAATGTTTGATGGCAGATCTGGCGGATGAGCAATCAGGCTGCATAATACAACGTACCTGAGAGCAAAAATATCAATAGGTTTCAATAGCCAAACTAAGACATAAAGCTTCCTACCTAAGGTTTGAACGCACGGGTGGTCCGCAGCTCAAGTGTGCGAGGTTGTCTTGAAGAATTGGAGCCTTTAAGAAAACGGTGAAGTCCACGCATTAGACCGTATGGTCATAACTAGGCACGTCGATCACTCAAAGAAACTGAGTGTTTCATTTGTTGCAATTGCGGTATCATCTTGTCGCTGTTGATGGCCGAAATGCCTTCTACCATGAGACGCCTAAGCTTCTTTTCCTCCAACGCCTGATATGCATATATAGTACAGGCAGATTAGCTACCCATCACCAACCCATCCCAATCGTTCAAGTGAATGACCAAGTAAATCTCTATTTTACCACCCATTCGCGCCGTTCTGACCGTAAGGAGTGGCGCCGTATGGTGTAGCCGCACCAGCGTTGCTCCATGTATTTGCTTGACCACCGTTGCCATAAGGCGTAGTGTAGCCTGCATCTTGCCACTGTCCGTTCATATTCAAATCCGGACTACGAGGCGCATCATATCCACCACCGTTGATGCCGTTGGTCTCTCCTTCGCCATCTGTCAAATCTCGAATAACAGCCGCTAGCTTTTGTTGCAAAACCTTGATTCCCTGCTGAATGATTGCGTCTGGCTCAAGATTACCCGCGCTTTCAACTTCGAAATAGAATCTCTCGGGAACTGCGTCAAAGTCGAATGGCTCGCCTTCCTGAGGAGGCTCTTCCCATTCCGCATATTTGCTCATTGGCCTATCATGTGTTAAACTTGAATGAGTCCTCAGCACAACCTCACTCACCATTCCTTGACTGGGTCCTGCTCAAACCACAACTCCGTATGTCTCAACTTGTTGTGAGGATCGTATTCGAATCCAACCGCAGACGTCGGTGCCCATTTCGCATGCTCCTTGGCGATTCCCTTCTTAGCAATACATCTCATACGCAACTCCTGACCCTTCCTCAATTTGCAAATGACTGTGCCCAATCCTTCAGGATCCGTAATAACCGGGTTTCCAACGTATTGATTTGCGCGCTGTGCATCGACTACCAGATCGCGAGCATAAACTTTCATAATATCATCACTCGTACACTTCGCATGCAGTGAGAGGGTAACGCTGCACAATTCGCAGTAATCTTCGCAGTCACAATCACGGGTGTAGACCACATCGTCAATATTTTTTGAGTTCAAAGGAATAAGCCCTAATCGATGGCTGAGGAACTCGTCTGCAAGCACTGATGTGTTTTCCTCTACTTGCACCAGATCTATAGCCATTGTGGGGATTTCGGCGAGGACGACTCGGCGCAGGGAGTTGGCGAAGGCGAGATCGACATTTTGAAGTTCAAAGTCAACGTGGTTTGCGCCAGCCTGTAGATATCACATCAGCCTCACCTTCAACGAATGATGGGTTGAGCCGGTGATCTCACCTCTGTGATCTTCACGGTTGGCCCACTGGCCTCCGTATCCATTACCATAGGGTCGTAATCCATCTTGGAGGCTCAGGTCGAGGAGCTGGAACAAAGCCGTTCAGAACCGATCTGAGGCAGATCAACAACGGCTATGTTTGAGATGAGGTGGAGACGCGACGTTGCTGGTCTGCGAGGCTGACGCGTTTTGAGGTGGAGAAGCGCAGCTTTTGTTGGTGGTTCTCCAGCTCTGCGGATGAGGCAAGGCAAAGTACGACCTCGAATTTCGAGGCTGAGGAAGATAGATGAAGCTAGCAGTGCGAAGCTAGTACGTTCTGGGGTGACCACAGTCATTGGAGCCTTTGAGTTCGCTCCTTGGTTCTGGGGGAGATTGAGAAATTGATGGAGATAGGAACTTTCACCCAGGAACTACAGAATACAGTCGAGTTTCTCCTAGTTAGAATGAGATGATGAATCGGATTATTCTCAGGCGTTCTTGGCTCATCACGCAGAAGAAGGCTGAATTTATGGGCCAGATACAGTAGAAAGGGTACTCCACTTCGGATACAGCTCAATCAGTTCGTTCGATCTGCGAAAGAAACCAGAAAGGGAAACAAAGTATAAGCCTTCCAACAAAACCCCATTCAATCCGCAGGTCGCCAGATCAGCTTCAGTGAGAGAAGTTGTGTCTGTAGGCCCAACATCATACCTTACTTACCATAGCGTTTGGCTGACTTGTCAAGGATGAGTATCTGGACTGCCTGTGCAATTTGTATTCCCCACAAAGAGAAATGAAGGCGCGGATGATTTGAGTTGATTAGAGTGGGGGATGTTCAAGGAGGAGTACTGGGATTCGGATTCGCATTATTCCTTCTTGCACTGCCCTCAACATATCCGGAGCTTGCTTTCTCCAAGACCCCGTATACGACACTATGGATTCCAGTCTCACCCCTTTCTTACTTTGGCAATTGGATACAATAGAAGAAAGAGTAAACAGGAGACTGGCCAAGGGTCTCGTCCTTTCGATTCCCTTCACGATGGAGGCAGTGTAAACCGTTAGGCACGTGAAGTGGATTGTGGATGGGGCTTTGCGTGTCTTAAACCTCTAGGAGGAGTAACTCCATAGGAATCGCATTGCTTAGAAGACAAGTCGTAATGAGTCTGCTGTGCTTGGTCTTCAAAGCCCGCTCACGAGTCACGGTCCGAGACGGATGACCGAGGAAGTGGAAGTCACTCGGTGGCTGAGTCTGATTGGGTTGATAATGTTGTCGGAGACAAGAAGAGAAGATCTGGATCAATGTTCCATCAGTGGCTGAGTCTCGCTAATTTGCGTGGCGAACGACCTCTCCCGAATCTACCTACCTACATATGAGAGATAAAGCAAACAGCTATCTTCCTTTATTTCTTCCTTCCACCTCACCAACAACATTTGGATTTACATCGCTCTTATACCACCAGTCGCTTCGAAACCCTATTTCCACAGCGCAAAAGACAAGATGTCATCCCAGGGAAGTTCGCCGCAATCCTCGCGTCCCCGAACTCCCATGTCCATAGACTTAAGCACGATACCCCCGCTCACGATTCCGACGCCGCCCTCCAACACACTTCTAATAACCAACCTACAAGACGCTGAGATCTTCCGCGCAGATAACCTCCAAACGATCAAAGAACTGATAAATACATCCGCTCCAATCCATTCCTGGGCACCCCTCAGAAGCTTCCGCCGCATAATTGTCTCCTTCTTCGACGTGGACTCCGCGATCCGTATCCGGCAGATCCTCGATGGCGAAGCTATTATGGGCGAGCGTGTCAAGGTCTACTTCGGCCACACAACCAATATTGAGCCCAAGGACGAGCACCTAAACTTGCCGGATGCCGGCAAGTTGTTCTTTATCAGTCCGCCACCCAGCCCGCCTCATGGATGGGAGATGAAGCTCGAGGATGCGCCGAATAAGCAAGTCCATGCTGAAGATCTGGCCGAGGCGTTGGCGAAGCTACATCATCGACCGAGAACAGACCTACCTGCAAGTCCGATGAGTGATGGGGAGGATGGAGCGGGTCGTCAGAGGAGTGGGAGCTCGACTACGATCTACAATCCCGAGGAGCATGGGCATAGTCCAAACCTACCGGCGATCGAGGTGCAGGACTTGACGGGCGAGAATGATATCAGTCCGATTGAGCAGGAGAAGCCTATACTTGCACATACGAGCAGGCCGCCTGTTGAGTTGATGTAATTGAGCGTTGGAGTGGTGTTTTGGTGTTTGATGTTAGACTGGCGTTCAAAATTCTCTACAATGGGCATTGAGCCAGCGGCGTTTTTATGAGAGCTTACTCTTAGATTGTACTTGTAGGACATGGTGTGGATACGAAGGACAGTCAGCAAAAAATGCAGATATTGAAGAATTAACCACTCAAAATGTTGTAACAATATATCATTAGGAACCAGATCCGCTCATCTAAGGCGTCCACCTCGCATTTGGAGCTTTGGATATTAATGGACACGGTTAAACATCCCAAATCCTTCCCGTGAATAAGTTACACCCCCCACCAATTCCTCAATCCGCCCACAATTCCCCAAGTCGTCCTCATGCCCAAGTATGAGATCACAGCGAGTGCAGCACTAGCAGCAACCAGCGTCCTGAAATTCCGCTTTTCGATACCCGTCTGCTTGGTAGCTGACTCCTCATATACTCCTTCTTCGGTAGTGAGGGAGAAGCTAGGGACATATTTGAAATCGAACACCGTTTCCTCGCCCAGACCATGCGTTTTGTTCTCGACTATTATCTGGTAGAAGAGTTTCCGGAGTGTCTATAAGTTCTTAGCGCCTGAAGGAGAGAGGAGTTGAATCATTCAACCGGGCTCGGAAGAATGAGATTTCTTTTGTGGAGTATTCAAGTTAGAATGACATGTACTCACCTTGATCTTCCTCCGATCCAAATAAGGAATCGCTCTATACGTATAACATAGCGCACAAAAGAAAATGCACTGCCCTACAACGAGGGCGTAGTAGTACAGCCCTGGTCTTCCTAGCCCTAGAGCATCGGCGAGCTCATTCCCGTTTAACCATCTCGCGTTCGCATTGAGGAAATCTCTTGAAGCGTATGTCGGTGCTTGACCTTTTAAGCTCAGGATAATGTTGTTCGCTAGCACTTTACTGGTCGCTGTTGGCGTGATCTCGGTCACTAAGAGACTCTCCATCATTCGCTTTGCTTTTGCTGGAGTTTCGAAAGGCTCCGTTGGAGTTCCCATGTAATAAGCGACAAGTCGCCATAGAGCGATGTAGTCCTGAACTTCCTGGTCTCTGATCCAGATCCCTTGACGTGGAAAGCCGAGCCAGATCAAAGTTGCAGAGAAAGTGCCAATAGTTGCTATACAGTCCAGATCATTGATGGGGATCCCGAGTTCTTCGATGGAGTAATAGGATGGCTTCTCGGCAGCAAGCTTCGTGATACGTCGTCGCACTGCTGCGTGGAGAAGACGGACTCGGATGGAGGAGGCATGTCCGACGCCACCTGGCTTGATTGAATCCAGGGATTGCGTCACTTGGAGAATATGTTGTGTTGTTTCGTAGAGGCGATGGCGAGCCACTTTTGTAGAGAAGCCGCCCGTCCGAGCGAGCACTTCTGTCACTCGACCAGCACCCATTCCACCTAGCAGAGATTGAAACGCGAGCTATGGATCAATCAGCCAGGCTGCTTTGAGAAGTTGGGGATTCAGGACGTACAGCAGTCAATGCAACACCTCCATATCTATAAAACACTTCTTGCCCTCGAGATATTTGCTCCCAATCCACCCATTCTGGAACAGTATTAACTTCATTCCATAGCTCTCCCAGCTTCTCATCCTCTGCATGGTGCTCTTTGAGCAAAGCATACAGATCTCTCTTGGGTTTAGTCACACCTATTTGGCTAGGACCTCGATTTTGGTTCCGGGGGAGCTCGGCTGAGAGCGGTGGCGATATTATATCTAATCTGTTGAGAGCCTCTTCACCAACGATGTCGTATGAGTACTTCATAGGATGCATTTCTTCCCGAGTAGGGTGCTCCGGCGTCCATTGAAATGTGTAGCCCCAGGCTTGCCTAGTGTTTTCATCATGGCGTCTGAAAGGGTTTGGTATTGCCATGTTGATTGACAATGACTTCAGCGATTGGCTTCAAAGAGTGGATTCTTGCACTGCATGTCAGAATTTGAAGAAACGAGTAAAACTCGAGTACAGAAAATTTAAGCTTGTGGATAGTTGAAAAGCGATTAGAAGGCGAAAGAGATTGTCTATTCTGTGTTATTTGGTCTTCTTGTTGGAAAGAATACTTAACTTCCCCTCCGTCACCCGTCACATGGCAGCATCGGTCATTAGTGCATTTGCTACTCAAATCGACGGACTCAGTCCGAGCACGAGACTCATGGAATCTCATTTTGATTGTGGAAGCGGTCTTGAGGGAGGGTTCCGGCCTAGACTTGGGCGTGTTGTTCGAAACGAAAGAAGAAAGAAGACCTTCTCGTGTTACCAGTATGTTTACGTACGGATTTAGCAACTCCCATGGTACAAATGTGGTTACCACACCCAATTTCCCTTCTTTTAGGCGAAGTATTCAGGGGCTGACGATAAGGATTTAGGGGGCCTTATCGCAGCTCTTCTAGGACTTCAGGCTGCACAATTTTCTCCATAGCCATCTTACACGCGAGCTCCCGTCTAAAAATCATCAACAACATGCAAAGCAATGTCTTGTCTATGCCCCACGAATACATTGAAGTTGTTTATAAGAAGCGTAGCTCAAGTTGAACTTCCCGCCTCAAAACTACGAACCTCACATACGCGATGGCATAAGCCTGCGATTCGAAGCTTCTCCTCGACCCGCCAGCACAGCGCATCCTCCCTATCTTTGTCGAAAGGCTATATCCCGTTTGAAACTTCTCTGCAGGACATACCAAAGCCGGAGTATGGTTCACAAAAATGGGCTCAGGGGGTGGTTGAAGGGACAATTGCATTGCGCCACGAGAAGATCGAGTCAGCTCAACATACAGATATTGGGCACACATTGGAAGGGCAACCTGAAGCAGCAACAACCACTACTGGTAACGAAGAAGTATCATCTAAAATTATTTCTAGAAAATTGAGGAAGGAGAGACGACGAGGAGCATCTATACAAACACAACATACTGGCGAGAAACCAAGAGAAGGCGGTTCTGCCAAGACCAAAACAGTCGCATTTCGAAACCCTCAAAAGGGAAGACAGCGTGGCCAACCTTCCACCAGTGGAGTAAAGCCCACTTTCAGAGTTATTGGAGAGAAGAATAAGGTCTACGATTCGGGTTTCAAAATCCATTACAGCGCTCCCATAGCACCTGAATCTGCCCGACCTTCGAAATTAGATACAAAGCCGCGAGCCAAGTCAATGGATCCCGTGAAAGAAAACAAACGGAAGGAGGACGATGATTGGAAGCCTCCCACCCGTGAGCATTGGCAGATCGACAAAGATGCGCTAAAAGCCAAATTCCCCGATGGTTGGAGACCTTTGAGACGTCTGTCGCCCGATGCTCTGTCCGGAATCCGGGCTCTGCACGCACAAGATCCTGTTCAATACACGACTGCTGTCCTGGCAAATAGCTTTGAGGTCTCGCCCGAAGCGATGAGGAGGATCTTGAAGAGCAAGTGGAGTCCGAAACCTGAGGAAGAATCGGATAGGTTGAGGAGGTGGAACAACAGGGGCAAGAGTGTTTATTCCCGATATGTGGAGCTGGGCGTGTTGAAGCCACCGAAGAAGTGGAGGGATATGGGGATTGGAAAGGGGAAGCCGGAGTGGATGGTCAAGAAACAGAAGGAGCGGAAGGAGCGGGCTGAGAGAGGGGAGACACCTTTACCAGCGCTGATTGCGACAGGCAGGGCGAGAGATGCCAAATATGGGCTGGGTACTAAGAAAGAACAGAGAGTGAGGGAGCCGTTACCAGCTCTGGTCACGACGAGAAGGGTGCAACCGGTGGTAGAATGGGAGGAGAGCTTGAAAGATAGGATTCTGTGAGTAATGAAGCAGTACAGTTGTAAGACTTTGTATAATATTGAGAGTGCTGGGGCGTTGGATTCATATCCTTGCATTCCACAGCCTAAGACTAGCTGTTCTATCCTAGCAATTTCGTCTCCTCAACGTTCGACATTCTGATAATGCTTCGAACGAGAGTGAGGGCATATCACCTTCTTCCGATTGACTCCAATCCAACGCCAGTAACTTTAGCCGCGTTATAATCTCATAGATTGACGGGGTCATGGAATTCCAGGAAAGAAGGAGATCGCTTAGGATCGTTGGATAAGGACCCTGGATCCAACAGAGCATCAATTTGAACTGGCGAACACGCGCTCCAAAGAAGCTTGGAAGCAGTGATATAGATGACTGGATAAACCTGATGCGGTACCTCCAAAGCATGAATCCGGATATTGGGTTACCAATCCGAGAGAACCCAAGAAAATCGAGCGCGAGAGCTACTCTTCGGCGGATGATGGTTTGCAGACGGCAGTAAAAGATCATGGGTTGAGAGATCTGGTCAGATTGATGAAGCCATGAGGGGTAATGTATGTGTTCCGGGAATGGGCAATATATGAGAAGGATACGAAATTGGCATCAAGCTTGGGAGGTCTTTGGCATAATCCCATCTGGTGCACGTAAGGAAGAAGAGGTTTTGGGGGAAATACAGAAGAGAGTATCGATCTCCCGATTCAGCTTGTATAGTGATGCTAGTAATCAATATCTCTACCTGGACTAAGTGTACGAATATGCTACCGTGTCTCATACAAACACCGCCCCTCCATTTGCACAAGTCACCGAACCCGTAACCCATCTGGAGCCCTCTTCGCACAGAAAAGCCACGATCTGCACAATGTCGTCCACGGTAGCTACTCTGGGTTCTGCTGGCGTTTGGGCTATGTAGCCGTCGAATTCGCGAATGATATTTGCTGGCATGGCGCTAGGAGGGTCAGGAGTTTATTCGGGTTTAGAAAGGCAGGGAAAAGTAAAGAGGATAATTGCTTAGAAAATCTTACTCCCACATATCCGTAGCAACCGGTCCGGGATTTACTGTATTCACAGTGATCCCGTGTTCGTGCCCCAGCTCGACCGCCCAGGTCTTGGAAAAGCTTTCAAGGCAGGCTTTAGAAGCGCCGTAGGCTGTATGCATCTTCCAGCCTATTAGCAGTTTCGTCAGCGTCTGCTGCCTAAACGCGTTTCAAAGTCGTCGATGATCGGTCTCCCAGGAGGAATGAGCGCACCCTGTCTAGCAATTACACTCCCCAGGTTAACAACCCTACCTTCCCTCCTGATAAATGGCAAGCTCTCTTTCATCAAAAACATTGGAAAGCGCACATTCGTATGGAATATCTTATCGAAATGTTCATAAGTAACATCCTTAAGCCACATCTCATCACCAGCTCCGGCATTATTGACAATGATATCGAAGCCTCCATTACCATCAAACTTGGCTGCTGCTTCGGCCACTAGCTTGGGAGCTTCGAGAGAAACGCAGTCTGCTTTGATAGCTATTGCTTCTCCACCAGATGATTTGATTGAGTCGACAACTTCGTCAGCTTTGGAGCTGGATGATGCGTAGGTGATTAGGACTCTGGCTCCTCGTTTGGAGAGTTCTTTAGCAATGCCAGCGCCGATTCCTCGTGAACCGCCAGTAACAATTGCAGTTTTTCCTTGGAGCGACATTGGATGAGTTAAGGGTGATTATGAATATATGAGAGCAGATAAGTGTTTGTTATCGTTGTTATGTGTTGAAGTAGCTCAGACTTTGATCGAATCGGAGGCGAAAGTGGGGTCGGAGGGCTATTTCAGAGCCAGCTACAACCTTGCTGGATCCAATCAAAAGGCGAGAGGGAAGCTTCGTTGAGAAGACGGATTGTTCAACCAATCACCGCCCTGTGAACACCCGCAATGGGTGTTCTATGCATGGCAGCCATTCTTGAGGAAGGCTTTGTCGTACAGCATCGAAGAGGTCAAAAGCTCGATGTTCCATATACCAACAATCATCGCAGCGCTTCAACACTAGACAGTAATGAGCCAGAATAGCGAGTGCAGGAGGGCGACTGTCGCCAAGCAACTGGACAGACATATCGGATAGTTTAGACGGCCATATAGACATCAAAGCTCGGAGGCTCAACGAGTCGTTAACTTGGGTTGTAGCCGCGAGAATCTTTTGCAGCAAAGTGATTGCATCGGAATAGGCCTCCATCTCTGCAACAGTTGTAGACGACTTGATCGATGATGTTTCCATAAGGTAACGAGCCAATTGACTCAAACTCTGACTATCCTCGTCCTGAGGTAAAATTGATGCAGACGTAGCCAGTTCTTCAACTTTCCCGCCGTCGACTACAAGACTTCTGAGTGGACCAGATCGGATATACGGAGCTGCTGCTTCAACTATAGAACGACATCCTTGTAGACATACTATCCACTTTGTGAATCCAGCAAATCCTGATACAGATGTTATATCTGCGGCTGGAATAAAGAATTTTGCGCTGCGCGATGAAGCGTAAATAGAAATGAGCAGGAGTGCGGAAAAGGCAAAAACCTGATGGCAATTTTTGGGTGTTATGTTAGAGATCGCAGTTTGAAATGGCCCCAGAGCTAAGTCTTGATGTTGTGCCGAGATGTAATTGTACATATCTCGCTGATTGGGATGCAAATAAGCCAGGTGGAGAGCTGATACGGACAAAACAGCATGCATAAGGTAATCGCACGAAAGTGCCAAAGGATAGAAGTCTGTTTTCTGGGTCCATATGAGGGTTTCGGTTGTGTTGGTTTGGAAATGATGCCACTGAAATGAGGACTAGGGTCAGAAATGACACATGGTAGGGGAAATATCAAACAGAGGAAGAGTGAGTCAGATGTCAGGGCAATGATTGGCTGGAAGGCGGTACAGATATGAAGGAGATATTGAATACACACCAGAGCCATGTCTTCCATATCAAATTGGCCAATCGTCTTCGAATGAGCCAACGAGTCTGGAGGCTCACGTGAAGCGAGATGGGAAAAGGGAAGAAGCTCGTCGCCCTTGCGGGCCGGGGATGATATTGAAATTGAAGCAGATCCATCTATTGGAGGGGTATGTGGGGACGGATTGGGAGAATTCCCAGATCTGAGTGTTATGGGTCTCAAAATGTCTCGTGAAGGGGACCCCGGAAGAGGATACTCGCATGGGACCACACGTTTGGTGCATCCGGCACAGACAGGGCGCTCTTCATCACACTAAGTACCACCGATGAGATGAAGGGGTTATATTGGGGGAAGGGGAGGGAGGACTACTTGCCTTGATCTTGCGTCGTTTGCACTCAAAGCAGCCGCCTCTCGACTTTGTGTGCGTTCGCCTGGTTTGAGGCATTGTACCATGTCTCACCTACAATCATGCAGCGGAGACAGGTTTTGAAGATCACGGGATCTTGCCTGCATCTGCGAGAAGACTCGTAGTCTGAGATGAAGGGGATTTGAGAGGCGTATTTCGGGTTCAATAAAGAAAGTATTACCCGGCCTGTGCAAACCATCGGTAGCGACTTGGCAAGTTGGCACAACACAAGCAGATACCAGGTCGACCACTTGCCTGGGTATCCAACTTAACTATTGGTGGCACAACCAGGCGGCGGCGAGGCGTACGCGTAATGAGAGGAGGGAGAGATCTTGTGTCATGCAGCAGAGCGTTTGAATAGAGAAGAGCCAACGACAACAAACGTGTATACTGTAGTGTACACCGTGCTTGCTACATTGAGTAGACCGCAAGGTGGGTGGATGATGAGGAGAGCAAAGCAAAACAAGCCTCGTACGTACATGGGTAGGTTGGCAATACTTCACCCGTCACCCTTCAATGCCTTCATTCCTCTCTGTAACCGCGTATTGCGTATTCTGAGCCAATGAGCTTCCACATGTCAGATCCGTCCCGCACGCCTCTCGAGTCTCCACCTCCAGGCTCCATACCTCTGAGATCGCTTTGGGCGCTTATGCACGTCGCTCTCGTTTGCCCACCGCAGATCATATCCAAAGCTAGACCAGAGCGGGTAAGATGGACTGGAAGTGACTGAGCGTCCTGATATCCTCTTCTGGTTAGTTCTGCCTCAGCTGCATCGAGCACAGCCCTTTTCTCCTTTGTTTAGACTCTAGAGTGCTGGACCCTGTATCAAAAAGCTTGTTGCCTGTCACAAAATACTATCAACTCGGCCATGGTCCACCAAAACAATGCAGTTGGTTTAACGGCCGTTGCGTGTTTGCGCGCATTTACCCACATGATCGGCTTGCTTGATGCTCAGTCCTCAGTCCTCACTGCTCAGCCCAGCCCTTTTGTAGTGTTAGCGTTGTCGTCGGGTCTCCAACATTGTGACAAGGCTGCAGATCTCGAATTATATGTGGGTATGGGGGGTTTCTCGTCAATGGGAAATATATATTTGGACATCCTTCGTCATTCCCCGTCATTCAAATTTCTATTCACTTGGGGTCGCACAAGTTTCATACCACGTTCCTGCCTCTTCAACTTCCTTTGACATAAGAAACCTCACACAAGTTTCTTCAAATTCTTCAGCTTCCTGAAAAACAGCGCATTTCATACAGCCCTCTTGAATTTGAACACCCAAAAACATGTTCGACACCACTGGCAAAATCGCAATTGCGCAGCTGGCCTTCTTCGTTGCCGCCATTCTCCCAGCTCAATATGTCCTCTTCAAGCACGGTTTGAAAGGCCTCCTTGGCTGGCTTTTTATTACGGTATGTCACCTTCGCCGAAGGCCTTCAACTCTTGCTGATCTCTATTTTTGTAGCTATTTTGTGTGATTCGAATTATTGGCGCTGCTCTCATAATCCATGATGAGTCTGGACATAACCCGATCAGCGAAGCTGCCTTGATCATCTCTTCTGTGGCCATTGCTCCCATGATCATCGCACTTGGAGGAATCGCACATGAATCGTAAGAGTATCATGCCTTTGCAGCCCCGGCACTGAAACTGATGCTTATAGGTTTGGCTCAATCGAACTATACCGCCCTTTCCTCTTCGGCTGGGCTCCAGATCTGATCACCCACGTTATAACCATTGGAGCTATTGTCATGCTTGTCATCGGCTTCCTGAATTTCGAAGGGACCAACAAGTCTGCTCAAGATATGAAGACTGGTCTCGACTTGATCCGTGCTGGAGGTGTTGTTCTGATCGGTGTTTGGGCGATGATTACCGCAATCGTTCTGGTCTCCTTCATGTACCGAAGGGCTTTGCGTGGCGAGAAGCAGGCAAGTCTCCCTAGGTCAGAGAAATGAATACCACCTAACAAACTCCACAGCTTGCTGTCGGTGTCTCAGTTGCAGTGATTTGCCTCATCGTTCGCATTCTCTACACGGTTCTGAGCGCATTCATCAACACGGCCTCATTCAACTTCAGAACAGGCGGGACTTTGGCTGAGCATATTGTCCTCGACGTTTTACCCGAATTCATCCTCGTTCTCGCGCTTCTTACAGCCGGTATCATGTCCCGCAATCTCAAGTACGAGGCAGAGGCAGCTCTTCGTTCGAAGGATTCCCAACACCCTGTCGAGGAAAGACGACGACGCTAAGTATTTTAAAACTCCGGTAGGAGGCGGGGAACAAGGACAATTATAACAAACATCGAAATTGGAATGGCGTTGGCGAATTCGGAAGGAAGAAGACAGTGATACCATGATTTTTGTTAATTAGGTCGATGCTCAACCTGCTCATAAGCAATACAATTTTTCAGAATGAACACATCTTATTCTGGTTGACGTTGTTAAATTCGATCAAAAAGAAGATCGAGAGCTTTCTGCGGCCCTTTTATCTTGCCCAACTGGGTTGGGACGTAGTCCGAACTTGACGCCAAGCCTCGAAGCACCCGGCTGTTCTCTTACAGACACATACGATAATCCTAAAATACACCTCCAATTTTTGCCTCTTACCTCGATTCCGAGCTTCTGACGTTCGAAAGTAGCGACATTGAGAAGGTACTTTTCCCCGGGCTGGATTTGGCTTCTGAGGTATTGGAGCTGACGATGAGTTGGCGAAGACGGTTAAAAGTGAGATGACTAGGCTGAAAGAGTGGATGAGGAATGAGCGTTGAGGCATACAATGAAGCAGAGCATTCAACGCCCAAAAAGAAAGTCCTTCTTGTTATTCAAGAGCTCAAAGTTGAAAGTACTGGTTTAGTGCTTGACCTTGTGCAATCGCCAAACTTTGACCTATGCAGTCTCAAGTACCCATAAAAATATACATATTTTGCACATCAGTTCTTTATATTGTTTCAATTGCGCTGCAATTTCAGCTTATAATTTCTATAGACAGCAGACGAGACTCAAATCACTAATCACCCTTTTAGTCAGGTGTATTTCCGCTCGAATTAATGAAATTGGAGTTAGGGTAGTTGATGGCGAGGGCAACGCCTCAATCTCGAAAGAAGTTTGGAAGTTACTTTACAAATGTTCTCAACCGGTTGATTGAGCTTTAGAATTGCTATTGTTCTAAAATGTCCTTTTAAGTAACTGCCGTCGCGGCATCACTATATTCGGTACAGTATTTCCCCACAAAAAGCTACCGTACCGAGGCTCCCGGCCCCCCAAAATACTGTACTACAACAGCTTACATACACTAACCAACTTCATCCTCTAAACTCGAAGAACACCAAACGTGGAAGCTTCTCTATGTTTAAGGAAGCATCTGATTTCTCCATATATCTACATTACATATCGTTCCTCTGTTCTTTTCATGCTCTTTGTTTCCCTCTGATTCCCGATTTACTGGCGGCATGTGATGGCTGCTGTAAGCATGTCATCCGAGATCAAGAATGCAGACAGTCTTGCACAGGACCGAGTGCCTTCGAGCGCATCATCTGGAATATTTATGCAATCTCCAGTTCTGGGAAATCAATATTATGCGGATTCGTCGTTAAACCGTGTCAAGGGCCGTTAGTTCAAGCCTCAAATGTGTCGGGGCCTGCTGACGAGATCATGTGCAGTTTTCCTTCCTGATGAGATTGCGGAAGATACCTCTAAGGATTTGTCGAGATTTGGGTCAGATGTTATAAGCCAAAAAGTTTTCAACCTCGTGAGTGACGCCGAGAGGAATGTACCATATGTTAGAGGTTCGTCCTAATTTCATGCCATTTGTTGCGGGCATTGCTCATCGAGTGCGAACAGGATCTGGCAGAGATGCTTTTGGCCGAAGGACGGACGAACTTGTCACAAGTGAAGGATGGAGAAATTTGCAGAGCATTGGGTTGAAAGAAGGGTCAGTTTATTACTTTCAAATTCGAAAATGTTAGGTCTTTACTGATGTCTCTAAAGCATTGTTGCCATCGCATACGAGAACAAGTACGCTGACTACTCTCGTGTGGTACAGTTCATGAAGTGAGTAACTTTCAAATTACAACATGATTGATTTCCATCTTTTGAGCGACGGGATATCGATATTATCCTGGAATATTTCTTTGGGCCAAGTTTCTGGGAAGGAAGATCTGAGTCATCCAAAATCCGCTCCCTGTCCTAACTATCAGCGAAGATACCACTTGTGGACTGGATCTTGTGCCATTGTTACCTGCCCATCGGCAATGCAAGACGGTGCCGCTTCTCTGATTTCTCGACATCTCAATCAAATAACACCACACAAGTCTCCTCTCACACCCACTTCTCGGAACGTTCTTGAGAAAGCTTTCAAAAATCTCACAGCCCGCGACGAGAATGCGTGGACCTCTGGTCAATGGATGACAGAGCGAGTTGGTGGCTCCGACGTATCAGGTACGGAAACTTTAGCAACTTATGCACCACTGAGTTCCAGCGGAAGCTTTGAGCCCACGCAAATAGATGGATCACCGCTAGGTCCTTGGAGAGTCGATGGCTTTAAATGGTTTTCGTCTGCAACCGACTCTCAGATGACCATTGCTCTGGCCCAATCTCCGACAGGCCTTTCAGCTTTCTACATACCCATGCGCAGGGTCACTCTCTCTGGAGAGACTGAGCTGAACGGTATCCGAATTTCTCGTCTGAAGAACAAGATGGGCACGAAAGCTCTGCCTACGGCCGAACTTGAAATGGTGGGAGCTCGAGCCTTCCTCCTTGGTAAAGAAGGTGATGGCGTACGCGAGATCTCTACGATCCTTAATATTACGCGAGTACATACCGCGATCACCTCATTAGGATTATTTGGTCGCGGATTAGCTATTGCTAAAGCATTCGCAGAAGTGAGAGATTTGGCTGGGAAAGGAAAGAAGAAGACGTTGAAAGATGTGCCATTGCATGTCCACACTTTGGCAGCGACGACCCTTTCGTATAGATCGAATATGCTCTTCGGATTCTTTGTTGTGTACTGTCTTGGCATGGCGGATCAATTGCCATCATGGAGTACGTCGCAGAAGAGCTTCGCATCGGCTCGTTTGCGACCTCAAACACAAGAAGACCTGCAATTGTTATTACGGTGGGTCTCTTTCAGTGTATTTATCTGCTAGATACAGCTGACCATTTACAGTGTTCTCACTCCTGTTCTCAAAGCAATGACGGCAAAAGCTTCAATATCTGGACTCCAAGAATGTATGGAAGCCCTTGGTGGTGTGGGGTATCTGGAGAACGAAGAATCGCAACACATCAATGTTGCTAGGCTGTACCGCGATGTCAATGTTCTTAGCATATGGGAAGGTACCACGAATGTTTTAGGCAACGACTTGATCAGGACGCTCAAAGGCCGTAACGGCCCTAGGACCTTGAAATCAATTCGGACATGGCTCAAACATGCTCTATTAGGTTCAAGCCCTGGAGACACGACTCATTTCGAGGCTGAAAAAACCCTCATTGTTGATGCACTGGATAATTTTGAATCCGAGATATTGGGGAAAGACCTCGAAGAGCTCCTTCTTCGTGCGAGGAGGCTTATGGAAAGGCTTTCCGAAATCGTCAAGTGTACTTTGATGATTATTGATGCGGAGAGGGACCAGGACGCAGTCAGTATCGAGATGCTCAAGCGTTATGCGTGTGCTCATGATTTCGGAGGGCCATACAAATGTGACTGGAAGACGGAGGCCATTTGGGACTCGAGAATTGTGTTTGGAGAAGCGGCGGGAAAGTCGACAACTAGGGCTCGATTGTAACCATCTCACATGCTTGAATCGAAACTCGGAGCACGTTGATGTGATTCTCCCTCGCAAGTACAATCTAGTCCATTCAAATCGGTATCCTCTTCTATTCCACCCACTCTACTAAACTCGTACACCCTTCATTGCTAGCTGAATACTTATGGCAAACCGCCTTTCGACATAAGTCTCCTCCATTGTATGCACCCTCGACGTTCGAACTAACCCGCTACAGTACCACTGTTATCTGCACAAGTGAAGGCACCTCCAACTTCGCCGGCTTTGTATTGATCAACGATGTTCTTCACATTGGCGTATGTCCCTGCTACAAGTGTGAACACGCCCAGGAGAAAGATACCTGCATGTGCAAGCCATAGCAACTTCATTTTGACATTTCCTCTCAGGTATCCTGGGTGCATGCTGAACCACAGAAGGGCAGGGAGGCAAATCCCTAATGGGGCAAATCCGAGCGCTCCGATCAAGCTGACCAGGGAGGTGAAGAAGGGGATCGCTTCTGAGAGAATCCAGCCAAGAAGTCCCGTGCCGTAGGTGCAACCCAGCCAGACTGCCCAATGGGTTTTTGTATTCGACGTTAGGTGATGGGTGCCTCGCAGAATGCGGACAAAGACACTCTTGGCTGCAACGTGCACACAAATCATTGCCGAGGCGATCATACCTGGGATCGCAACCCCATACGCAATGATTTTAATGGTCGGTCCAGCACTGCCCAGTGCAGGACTGCTCACCCATTTACCGCAGTAGGCATACACCGTCAGACCAAGGGCCATGTATGAACACGTGATCCAAGTCATGCAAGCGTAAAGACTTTTGAAGTAGTCTTGAGGGCGTCGCATTTCAGAAATAACAGGCACAAAGCCAGAGGTATTTGCAGAAGAAGAGAAAATGGCAAGTGCGGCGGCCCAAGCAGCAGCAAAAGTTGTCTGTCAATTTCGCAGATTTAGTATTCAATAAGGTAGATGTAAGTTGGATCGAAAGATTACGTTGGAACTGTCTGAAGAATACAAATAGGCAATATATCTGAATGGGGAGGTGATGGTTTAGTAAATGGAAGAACTGACACTGGCGGGAGGTAGAGCTGCAAATCCCAATTCAAAGTCACCCGTCTGCGGTGCAGCGGCTGGCCGGGCTGGAATGGTGACAGCAATGACGATGATCATAATTGCTGAGAGGATGGAACCGAAGCCGACCCACGTTATCCAACCCAGCTGATGTATTTTCCTGATACTTGCGACCGAACAAATCACCAGATAGGCGACGATACCGAATGTCACGGAGCAGGTCGCGTGCTTGGAGACTGCGTTAAGGGCGATTGCCAGGCTCAGATTGGACACTCCGGCACAGATACTGTAGTTAATGTGAGTGTGGAAGTAGGAGTGCTTGGGGATTGGCGGCATACATCCAAGTCAAGATGTAGAAGAACTCTGTTATCTCCCGAGCAATGGTTGCCCGCTTTTGGTTTCCACCAGTCCATTGGAGTGTGATAATGCTGTTGTTCAAAGTTAGAAAGTTTTGGCTCAATCCAGGAAGTGGATCGTACTGAGCTCCATCTGCGACGGTGTGGACCGATGGGTGCTTCATTTTGAACTGTCCTTGGAGGTACGCCATATCTGTTATAATTCACCGAGTCAGCTGAATAGATTATGCCCAGTCATGTACTGTATCACATACAGGTGTTCAAGAAGCCCCAGAACGCGATAAAGATAGCTCCAGCAATTGCACCCAAGGTATACAAAGCCGACGGTATGCTCAGTACGCCAGTTGCGAATGTCATCTACCACTGTTTAGAGGCTGCATTATCAGGCATGTCCTGGATTTTAACCTTTGTGAAGAACATCGCAGCTGGTATTAAATTAACACAGATCCTTCGAAGTTTTGGTTTGGAGTGTAATTGTACCTCTGATCCATCCAACAGTACGGAAGTTGACTCCACCTTCGCCGGCAGCGAAGACCTCAGTCTCTCCATATTTTATTGAATCATCGCTCTGGTCATTAGGAGCTTGGCTAATATTAAACTCGCACCCTGAGCTCGCTTTTTTCTCACTTTTGGAAATCTCCATAGTCGGAAGTTAAAGGTTGCAAGGCTCAGCTGTTCAACAAAGAGGTTGTCTAGGGAGAATAATAATTGGGGAGTAGGACACAGATTTCCCCCAAAAAGATTTGTGAACCCATTAATAGGATGACTTCCACTTGGTGTTTCCGATAAGCGTATCAACTCTGATTCCCCGATGCTTCGCAAGTACCTGGGAGCTCAGATGGAGCTCCGCGTTCGAATTTACTATGCAGTATTGCAGATCCTTTCCCTATTCTCATAGATGGGGTAGAGCAATCCTTGATTGTTGACAACCAGAGATGTATCAGACCAACAGTTCCGGATGATATATGAAGATAAGGTTTGTCTTATCTCGACACTATGTAACCTTGAGATGATGCTTGATGCCTTCATACTCTGGCTTGGCTTCCTTGAAACGCCTGGAGCAGCACTGAGATTCGCCAGCTACTTAATGAATTACTTTTATGAAGCTACTGCAAATTTCACGCAGTAGTTCCGAAACTCAACGAGAGATTTCGTCAGGCTGCGTTCTTAGGTCCAGCCGGCATCGTGGGAGTGACCTCGACTTCGAATCAACAGACTAATTCAGGGCTGGCTTCTTTGGAGGTGTGCCGCTTTGGTTATCCTTTGTACAGAAGTCCGATCCGTGTATCTTTTGTGACATCGCTGCCCGAAAGGTGGACTGGGTTATCAAAAGTGGAGTGAAGTCTTCAAAGTTCGCTCCTGATGGAGGTGCGGGGCTTCCTTTAAGCGAGCCCCTATTAGGAGCCCAAGCGCAGTGAATGTCCACGCATAGATAGATATCTTATGCGATGCGAGAGATGGTCTTCTCCTACAAAAATGAAAATACCACATGTTGATGAAACGAAATTGGGCCAAGCGGCTCTGTATTGCTCACCATGCGATTTTGGGTGTGTGATCTTGATTTCGCTGATGATGCAAGACCGCCAGGACGAGATTGGAGGATGCGAAAAGGGGTGCGAGTGGCCCGCACACGTGATTGCGTGAATGATCGACAAATGAACTTCTCCACAAAAAATGCAAATTCAACGACACTCGTCCTCCATTTGCGGAAACGGAGACACTCATGCAGAAATTCCTGCCAGAACGCCTCTTCGGAAAAGACTGGATACAGTTCCCCGTTTCACTTTTGCAGGTTTCTCCAACTTCCAAGAACGATCTTCTCGGTGAGCTGCCTGCCAGCTGATAGTCCAGCCTACATAGCTGTAGAATGCCTTACTGGAGGGGTAGAGGATACCGGGGCGGGCGATGGTGGTATACCGTTGGTCGAGAACGTCTGATTAGACCTCTCGGTAGGTATCTTTCCGCCTCTCAAAGCCATCTCGCATGCCCAGCCTTCTCGCGTCGATCACTCTCTGTCTGTCGTTTGAAACCATCTTTCGTTTGTCCGTCTCTACGCACGCCTGCGTAAAGGCCTACGAGCTTCATTTGATGCGTTCGATACAATCTGCCAATAAGTTCCTGCCTCCTCGAATCTTGAACTTGGAGCCTCCACGACTCGACCCGCAGCCTTACATTCCCATCTGTCGAAGTATACAGTTCGTGCTGGTGGAGGGGAAACAATGTTGTGGCCTGAGGCTCCAAAGTGAACCTGCGCAAGTGCTGGGAAGAAGAGGTAAAGGATTCTTTTGCGGCCATTTTGGATGATTGAAGAGCTCATAAAGGAGATCAGGACTGGATAATCGTCAGCAAAAGTCCTCATTTCGAAAGGAGAGGTGGAGTTGCAATTATATCTCCTCCCTCCCGGTAATAACGACTCTTTCTGGCTGGCCTGTCATCCAATAGCATGTGATATAGAGACTTTTATCGTGTGAGACCCGAGGTTCATGACTATGTGCTGTTGGGTCACTCGAATGACCAGTAGGAGTTGATGTTGTACTGTCATTGGTGTGTGCTGTTGTTGGAGTCCGAGGTTGCTGTCCGTTCAGCACCCCCTGTTCCACACAAGCCTGTCGTTGTATCACTAATGAAGCTTTTTTCGTAATACGTTTCATTGAGTCTATTTGAACCAAGATTGTCGCTATAGAAGTCTAGCTGTGGTCGAGGATGTCTCTGCGAAGCTCTCTCTCAAGGTAGCTCCTGCTCTCTAAGACTGACAATCCAATCTTACTTCTTCCTCATCAAAGTTCGTTCAGACTATTTGAAAATGTTTCAACTCTATTTGGATCGATATCAATTGGGTCCCGTTGATGTTGCGCTGCCACTCAATTGCGACAGGCTCTCCACGCTGGTATATTCCTCCACGTCGTCAACAGCTCTCTGCCACTCGATCAGCGGTCGATCCTACGAGTCCTTCAAATAATACTGCGCACAATGGATCAATTATCATTTCGAATCACTCTGCTACTCGTTTACATGCCGTGCTTCTCTCTCTCTCTACGATGCCTACCCTCTTCTCAACACGACGCTCGAATCATCACCGTCACAACACATATGAACATCAACACAATCGAAAACATACTTGGGAGGACTTTGGATACATTCTCTCCATATCTATCGACCTCCAATGCGTCCTCTCTCCCTCCCGAACCACCCTTTCTGTTCCTCACTACCCCCTCATACCGCCGGCCTGAGGCTGCGCTCAGGCCAACGTCCTCGTCGACGTCATCTCAATACGGTATCGCCTCGACGGCCCAACCTCGAAACCGCATAGTTTCCTCTAGTAAACACTCTTCTTTCCTAATCGAGTACCATCCCCTCGTTCGAATCGGGCCTAGCGGGGCAGTGATCGCGCTATTCTGTTCGACGCGTCGATTTCTATATAATCTTCGTCTCCCCCCGTCGAGCTTCATCTTTTTTCCTCTTTCTTCAGCCGCTTTCATCCTCTTCCACCACTTTCAACTCACAAAACTCTCATCATGTCTCGCTTCACGCGTACTCTTCCTCTCTCTCTCTCTTCGCAGTTGTTGGTCCCTGGACAACAACTCCCTCCCTCTTCTGCTCCCAGGCGTATCGTGCGTATATTTGGAAAGCGTCCTTGTCCTACCAACTCAGGACAACAACTCCCTCCCTCTTCTGCCCCTCCCAGGCGGATCGTGCGTATATCTGGAAAGCGTCCTTGTCCTGAATTGGTCTCTGGACAACAACTACCTTCCTCTTCTGCCCCTCCCAGGCGGATCGTGCGTATATTTGGAAGGCGTCCTTGTCCCGAGTCTAAGTCCCACCTTCCACCTTCTCTCTTGGCTAATAGACGTACCTTCACTAGTCCCTGTGACAGTGTCGATGTAAGTACTTTCCGTTTCTTTATGACAATACCCCCACCCCTCATGTCTACCCCTCACTTCACCATTCATCCATCACCCATACACCTAACACTATACATCCTCTCATGTCTACCCTCACTTCATCACACTCATACCCCTAACACTGTACATCCCCTCATGTCTACCCTTCCCACTTCAACAACCATCCCCTCCATCACCTATACACCGGGCATGCGATCGCTTGTTTCTTTCTCTTCGCCTTTTGTCAGCTTGCGCATGCTAACATCCCGTTTCGCAGATCTCTACTAGCCATTCTCTCTCTCGCGAACACCCAATCGAAACCAAGGTCTCGCCAGCCTCGGCTTCAATTCGGTCTAGCAACCCTCTTCCTACCTCTCCTTCTCCTTCTCGATCGGTCCGAAAGCGTCGTCTTCGGCGTGCCCTTCGAGAGCTTCATCTGGATCTTCCTTCCGGCATTTCATTTTCCACACCATCGACATCACCATCGACTTTTCTATCGACTTTGCCATCCGGCACCTCACCATCAGATGGTGCTCTTACTGACTACTCCCTGCTGCGCCGACAACAAGGTTGCGGCGCTCCTGATTTAGTTGCTGACCCTTTCTTTGACCTTCCCCCTCGTTGTCCTCCATCTCCCACCTGCACCTTCACCGGAATGGGGATGATGTTCGCAAGTCCAGTCAACTCGAGCTTCTTTTCCCTCACTCCTCGTGATGAATCGCCAGCTGCAGTTTCTCCCGAGATAGTGGCCAGCGCTTCCACCTCCGTTTCCTGCCCAGTTGATCTTCCTTTCACCCCTTGTGCTCGTAAGGTTGCACGTGTTCCAGTGATCGGTGCTTCCATTCTCTCGCCAGTGGCAGAGCGGGCTCCCTCTGACGTGTTTGTATGCCCTCGCTGTGATTTCCATTTTCCTGCTCCTGTTGCTTCACCTGCTCTGTCGCCGTCTGTTTCCGATGCTCCTTCGGAGCGTTCGGATGAAGATGACGACTTTGCGGATGTCGCTTTCATTGGTTCTCCATCTCCTTCTGTTCAGTCATGCCCATCTCCATCCCCTTCTGTTCAGTCATGCCCATCTCCATCCCTTTCTTTCCACTCATGCCCCTCTCCTCCTAGCCTTCCTTGTCTCGAACCTCGTGCTGAAGATCTTCTAGATGATGCTGCTCCCTGTAATGACCTCCAGATTCCAGGTGCTTGGCCAACTTCGGCGGTCGGTGAGACACGGAGTTGGCTGTCAATTATCCCTTCTGTTGCCATGTAAGTATCCTGCTCCCATGTCTTCTGCTTACTAGCTGACTTTCTTCTCAGGCTCGCCACCGGCGTCGTCATGGCAGCATCTTTATTCTTAGGCTGACTTCTCATATATCTTTTGTCACCTTCAAAACGGGGCTTGCTCCAACCAAAAACATTTGAAAACAAAGGCTCGGAGGGTTGGATATTAGGTGGCTCCTTGTAGTCTCCCCTCCGGGTATCAATAAACAATCACCAAAAAAGCGAACATCGCGTTGCGATTTACATACTAATTACCCAGTGGCCGGGTGGGTCCATAGCCATTTGGCTCATATCCCCATCCTTATCCTCATCCCTAAGTTATCCTTCATCCCATCCTTACTTACCGACGACTAATAACAGGGCTCGTGCGACGTGTTGACAGTGAATAGATCCTTCAAACATGGTCCACCTTCCCATGGCGTTGGGCGCATGTCCTTAAGCAGCAAAGGCAGTGACGTCGTTGTAGAGGGCAGTTGAAGCCCAGTCCTACCCTCTCACCTTGACTTTGGTAAGATTTCTCCTCTCTCTTCAATCAGGACTTCGCTAACCATACACAAACACCTCATTTTGAATCATTTATTCTTTCGACTCAACCACTACCTACTCTTCCATAGTACTTTGGTAAGTTTTCTCATCTGTTCCAGCTCTCGAAATCCCGCTGACCATGCCCAAAAACATCTGTCTAACCTTCCTTGATACGATTAGCCCAACTTTGTGTGTTTGCTTGCTTGGACTAGTTTGACGACTTAGTGCTATGAGTTTCTGGATTAGTGCTGGCTATTGAGGTGCCTTGACGTGGATTTGGGCTGGTTGTTCATGTTATCAGTGTTTGACTCAAGGCAAGTAGAACAACAGTCCCTTCTTCGTTGATGTGTCTACTGACAATGTACAATCAGATTCCTTCAGTCGGTCCTTCCGTTACTTTCGTCATGTCCCATAGTCGCGTGCTTGGAGCTGTGAGGCGTTCGAGTGTTGGTCTTTGCTGGACTTGGAGCATGGTTTGGTTGCCCTACTTTGGTGCTCTCGGTAGCGGGTTCATGAACTTGATATCCAGTCGGTCAATTCAAGCTTCATTTTCATACAATGGAGTTACCCTTGGTTTAGTTTGGTATTTCTAGTGATTAAGGTCTGCGCCGCCTACCTTGGATGCGGCGACATGATTGACTGTCCAATCACTCCGCGAGATCGATTCGAACGAATAAAAGTGTTCGAGCTGCAGATGAGCGCAGTCTGTAATGAGAGACCTTAGCCTGGACAAAATGTCAGATACGATGAACCGACTGACATTGCAGGTATCAAGGACACTTTCAGAGGCATAGTGAGACCTTCGTAATTTTAAAATCAAGACTGTCATCAAGTAAGTCGGGAGGCCCCTCTGTTCCGATAATTTGATTACGAAATCCGCCGTTCTCTAAGGAGGTAGCGAAGGCTCTGAACTGGAATATCCTCATTGTTGGTCTGACATGTCTTGAGTTCAGACGTTGGAGAGGGCTTATGGAGGCAGCCAGTTCTCCACCAGTCGTGATGAAATCCGGAATACGGTAAGGTAACACCCGTAGGCTCACAAGCCGTCAACTCTTTTGTTTTAACGTACCCCAATGATAGTTCCCTCTATGCCTTAGATGGACCACAAAGCACGGTCTAGAAGCAATCTCTTAGTATAGAGCCAGAATCCCTGCCGGAAGCAGAAATCCTGACCTGTCTGAATTACAATTAACTGCCGCGAGGCTTGTGAACGTGTTCGGCACCATCAATGTTGCCCTCAGATCGTATCATAATCGAGGAGGTTGATGGTCGCTATTGTGTGAAGATATGTCGTCTTCAGAGCAATTAAGGGACGAGACTTTCTCCGTTCTCAGCGGACGAGGCCACACAAAATGAGTTTATCCATACAGTACTATACAGCATGAACTCATGTGATCAAGTAATCACAGCTAATAAAGTACACATACTATCCTTGCAGCGCCCGTAGGCTAGCTGAAGTCCTTGAGAGCGACACAGTGGATCCTAACGGGAGGATTCTGTCGCTGTCAACTCTATTTGCCTGGTCGTTGGCCGGATCAACTCGCTGGCATAAGCCCTGATGGGAGACTGGCGGACTTGGAGACAGGACTATCTTTTTGCTGCTCTGAAGGCGAGAGCAGATGATAAAAGGACCGCAGCTCCCCAAAGATCAAATTGCTGTTCCGAGGCTCAAGACAATTCAGGCCCTGCGGTCCTGACAGTCATTCGGCGGATCGCTTTTCAAGCAGCCGGACTGAAAGCTAGCCTGTGGTGATTGAATTCACGACTTAGCTTACTGAGACCTTGCGTGTTGATACTCCGCTATTGGATGTAACGGGTACGGCGAGCATTTTTACCATTCGCAGAGAAGATTAAAGCACTTGGCGCCTTGATGCACATAAGGGGGAGTCGTGAATGGAGCGGTATTCAAATAACTGGGGAACCATGAGCTGGTAGTAGCCACATCAATGTCTCGTAATTTCAGCTTGTCATTATTGGTTAGCCGTCATTAAGGTGGATTGAGGTCTTAGGCCTTTCTGCATAGGTTCATTAGATGGATTGGCATGACCTGGGAAATGAGACGTGCTTGTAAATTTGAAGTAGGGTAGCGAAAAGCCTCGGTCTTCTCAGAATAGATCGGCGGAGTGATGACACAGGCGTGTTGAAACATCTCTGCATTTTGTGTATGACTGAATTTTTTATGTACGAGAAGTAAGGGAACGATCATCCGAGTCCGACATCCATAAACCCTGTTCTGTCACCTATGGTGTATTCCATGTATCTTCATTCCGAAAGTCATCACAACACCAGCTGCGACCAGCATAATTCATGAATGTCTACTTTCCTGTTCGCCAGAACTTGTTAGGTTTGCCAGGTGTTGCTGACTGTGGCAGATGTCGCACATGACGCTGGCACGGTGTAAGTATGATTGGGGTCGGCTTCCCAAGTGACATCTCCATTACTAGCAACGTTGATGTATTTGTACTGAATCACAGTTCCTGGGGCGAAAGAGATTTTCGCGAACCAAAGATGGTTCGAGGAAGTATAGTCAGCGGCCGACAAGGCGTATGCATCGTCTGTATCCCAATTTCCTAGTACCGATACATCGCCTGCAATCTTGATGTTTTCTCCAACAGTTGTGGTGACAATCTCATCAAATGTCACGGCCACAGAAGTTGGGTTTGCGCAGCTGGAACTTGTGCTTGTTGCCGTGCCACTGCCCGTCGTTGTAGTCTTCGATGAGCCACCACCTGTCGTTGTGGTCTTCGATGAGCCACCACCTGTGACTGGAGTTTGGCTTGAAGGCCAAGAGCCGGTGGAAGCAGTGCTGAACGTTCCGATTGCCGAAGTTGCAGAACAAACTGCAGGGACGCTGGAGGCTGTCGGCTCCCCCCATGAATACGGAACAACACCGGCTCTCCGGGCAGCGCATGTCAAGAAGGCAGCATATGACCACGTTAGGTCGTAAGCTGAGAGAGGAGCTCCATTTGACCGAGAAAATTGCTCCGATAGTGAACCATTCGATTGAGCGTAAGTGGCCACGATGTCCACATAGCCATCTGCGTATGCCTTAACAGCATTGTAAAGGGTCGAGTAGGTTGATGAAGACGAAGCGTAGGTCCCAGCGGTGATGGAGGAGTCGAAGTCCTTGAAAAAGCCAAGAGAAGTAGCAGTCACAGCAATGGATCCTTGTTTGTTCCAGGTGTAGAGTGCATCATAAAGTTGCTCGGCTGCTGCGAGTGTGTTGAGGTACCAAGGATTGCCGCCTTGATAGCTGTCTTCAGGGTATCGTCCCACCGCGACAGCGTCACCTTCAGCGATCCCGGAATTGATTGTGTAAATAGACCTGAACGAATCTGTGACGACTTTGTGATTTGCCAAGGCACGATCGGAGCACCTGTAAGATGTTAGCCAAAAGATTCAGTTAAAGATGAGAATACCCACGGCTGGAAAGTCGACACGTCACACCCAGCAGTGGGATCGAAGTTATGGATCGATCCAAGAAGGGTGTTCGCATCTTTACCTGTTCTTCCATTGTTTTCATTAATGTTGGCGAGGATGTAACCCTGCGATGATCCCCAGAAGCTTTGAAGGAAGCAAAGAACCTGTGGTGCTTGAGAATCGCAATATGTGCAAGACTTTCCTAGCTGAGCGGCTAAGGCACTTCCTTCCACGAGTGCACGGTGCTGGGCTTGAAGGGTGAAGAAGCTTGAACCATCAACTTCCTCCCAAAGATCAAAACCAGTCTGGTTCCTGCATCTCGATTAGGAAATGGCGCGTGCCGTTAATGGGAAGCTTACCAGTATTCTGTGACATAGCTCAGATCATTTTGGATGATAGGCCAGATCAAAGAGCTGGCAGTAGATGAATAGCCATTAGCAATCAACCACTTCGAGTAGGTGATGAGTGCAGTTGCTCTCAAGGCAGGTCCATCTCTCTGTGGACGACCCCAAGATCCAGTGAACGCAGTTTCATCAGGATTGAACTTTGGCTCTGCCAAACCCAGCCCGCCATTTGCAAGATTCCCAGATGGATTCGAAACCGTCTGAAGATAGGCCTGAGCATTGATGTAGTTCTCGATCTCGTCTTGAAGGGATGCAGAGTAGCTGGAAATGAAGGTATCCACGATACACTTGAAGGTCAAAGCGGAGTCTCGAGTCCAGGTATAGAAATCTACGCAATGTCAGTCGTATAACCCAACATCGCCAAGTACTTTCTCACAGTCTGGGTTGGTCTTGTCAGGCGACGCAATGACTATTCCGGAACTCGCGCCTGAAACACAAGCTCCAGCTGAGCCAATGTTGCAAAGCAGGTCTGTAAGGGCAATGGGGCTTTCAGTGGCAATGAAAGAATCGACAGAGCGTTTCAGGAGTTCGGCCTCGCGCTGCTCGACTCTGCTGGGATTTGGAAACGCGAAGATCTGTAAGGCAAGACTACCAAAGACCCAGAAAGTACTCAAAGAATGCATGATTGGCTGAGCGATGGAGAAGACGGTCGAGTTGGTGGAGTGAAGGACAGAGAGAAAAGAATTTGAGAAAAGGAGATCCATCGCGTTTATATATCTCAAGCCGCCCTACACAGTTACAATGGGGCTCTTTGCACTAGGACTTCTCTCGTGACTCGAGAGTAAGGCCGACGTCCTCGTCAGTATTCACAGTAAGCGAGCTGCATCAGCCAACATCTTCACTCAATCGCGGCTACCTAGGCAGGGTCTTCGAGTTCGGATGGTGGGCAAATGATGAGGGGTGTCTGTATCGAGATGGTGTTCCGTGGCGGAGAGGTTTCTCTCGTGCCCCGTCTGTCTATTCTGTTTCCTATCTCGTTCCCTGTTCTGCAAGGTACGAAGTTACAAGCCACCTCCTGATTCGTGTAAGCTCTAGGGGAGGTCGTTCATACCAAGACACATCTGGAAGTCAAGGCTGGACAAGGAGGAGGGTGGTGGTGGGATCTTCCGATGTTGAGTCGAGGGTTGTGGATGGCAACAGAGCGGAACAACGTAGATGCAGTTGCATGTGCTTGCTGGCAATGCTGGTAGCTGGAGATGTTGTGGATGATGATAGCCGAGATGGCTTGCTCGCTTACAGTGAGGTGGAGTGAGGTTGGGGATGTTCGCTTACGGCAGATTCGGGTTGTTGTCGTCGTCGTCGAAGCCCCCTGTTTCTGGGGAAAGTAACCCCGAAACTACCTTACCTACGCTACGGAACTACACGACCCCACAATCTTCGTCTCCCTAATCGGGCCGTCCCCCTGAGCTCATGCGCCTCCCGAGAGATCGTTGCACTTTTGCTAATCTGCCGACGCTGTTGAGACTGACCACAGCGTTCAAAATTTGAAGCCGAGGTCTGGGGTCATCCAGGGACGTGTGTCGATTCATGCGGGCAGAGTTACAATCATGGACGCCAGACACTTGGAGGCTCCGGATCGAAGCAAGTCATGCGGGGAAGGCCTGATCAATGTGACAGAGCTTGGTATCTAACATCTGTGGGTAGGCATGGGCCGGAGCATTTATTTCCACCGAGAAACGTCCGTTGCAGATGTATATTTGTATGTTCTTAAGGTTTTTCGATTTCCTCACTCATCCGAAGGAAGTCAAAAAATGAACTCATGGCTTTGCCCATCGCCTCCCGCCAGATTTAGGATATGCGCGGTACCTGTTCTACTTCCATGTTCACTTGCTCTGCCGAAGAGCATGCACGCAATATGCTAATATGTCTGCTGATGGACAATCGTAGGGCTGCCTCGAGGCGAGTTGCTGAAACAGAAGCTTTATGCACGATGGCATGCAGCGGAGAAATGAATGGAGGCTGGAAGAGGATGAGGGGGAGGACATAGCCACATCATACCTCCCTTCGCTCCCCTTGAATCATACGTGAGTTCTCCGTTGTGGATAAAGTGAGGGTATATCATGGCCGTTTTCGAACTTCGAATGCACCCAACACGCAGCAAGAGGGACCGCAACGATACCGCTTTCAGAGCATCGGGCCTTCTCTAAAGGTGGGCTCTGCGCTATGCTATGCAAGTCGGCTATCATGTATATCACATTGAGCTATTTGTTTCGAGAACTGGCCTTGGCCCGTCCTGCCCTCAGCATAGTCCATGGCAACAACGAGCAGACAGCTCGCCTTCAATTCACCCTTTACATTGAAAATATCCCAACCTGATCAGCCAATTATGTCAGGTCCTTCCCAACCAAAAAGACTATCCGCAGTAGTCCCGGGCGAGGTTCTTCGACGTGTTGAAAGGTCTCGAGACTTCCAAGGTTCGAGAGATTCCTCAAAAGTAATGTAGGCAGATGGCGGTTTTTCCCCATCCTCAAAAACCAACGGTCTCGGTAAAGGGAGGTGGAATGCCATGTCTTCGATCACTCGTCCACCGAGCTCAGCCTGGGCGAGCTCAGGCTTCGTAAGGACCGATTTATCTGAGATCTGTCGATCGGATGATTGACACCATGTGAATTACCAGTGAAGGTTGATGGCTCCATAGACATCGAACTGCCTCAGTAGTCAACCTCACAGCCGCCACTGCAAGCAATTTTGGCTGAAGGGACCGCTGGGCACAAATCTGTTTGTTATGAAAAGATGAAAGAAAAATTGTGAGCATCGTTTCAAATAAGATTTTTTTTAGGCGGCCGCGCTTAGTCATCCAACGCTAGTCTCTGCAAACATCACACCTGCCCCAACCTTCTCAAGGTATCGAGTCTTGAGGCCTGAGAAACGTCACATTTAATTGCAATCATGGCGGATACAATATCCATTGAAGAGACAAATCGGATCCGGATCTCTCTGGGTATGAAACCGCTACCAGTCCCAGGCGCACTCAGTGGACCAGTTTTCAAAGATACGCAATCCAAACCCGATGAAGAGGCAGCCAGTACCCTCGAAACTCGACAAGCGGAATCATACGACAACTATCGCAAAATCCAGGAGGGAGAAGATGCGAAGAAGAAGCGCGATGCGAAAGCCGATGCCATTAAAAAAGCACGAGATGCGGCTAAGCGATTTGCGAAACTTGATGGCAAAGGTCTTGGGGATGCCGATGAGGGCGAGGATATGGACGCGAAGACTTGGTTGATCAAGCAGAAGAAGCGGCAAAAAGAGATCGAGAAGGCGAGGAAGAAAGCACAGGAGATTGCTGAGGCCGAGGCTGCTGCGGAGTACACGACGAAGGATCTCGCTGGTGTGAAAGTAGGACATGAAGCGGATGCCTTTGAGGAGGGCGAAGAGCAAGTTCTTACACTAAAGGATACAACTATCGATGAGAATGAAGTGGAAGGCGATGAGCTAGAGAACTTGGACTTGCGAGAGAGGGAGAAATTGTCTGAAAAGCTTGAACTAAAGAAGAAGAAGCCTGTCTATAACCCAAACGATTTCGATGAAACTGGCGAGAAAAGCATCTTGGCACATTACGATGACGAGATTATTGGTAAGAAGAGTAAGAGTCTTCTCTTGGATGGCAAGGGAGGTATGGCTGAGGCGACGGGTACGGATGGTACTGTGATGAGATCAAAGCCTAAGTCGTTCAGTCTCGACATTTTAAGTAAGCATTGTCCAGGTCCTGTTGCTGACGAATTTTCAATACTAAATGCTCCTTTAGAGGACGAGCCAAGATCCGACTACCTCGATATCTCCGAAATAAGAATCAAGAAGCCCAAGAAGAAGAAAGCGAAATCGACTCGCCAGAAGGCTTTTGAAGAGGATGATATATCTCCAGTGGTTGAAGCAGGTGTACCTGCCGAAGAAGCTGACTCTATGGATGTCGACCAATCCGTGGCCAAAAAGAAGCGATCATTCGAGGACATGTCATTTGTAGATGATGACGACCTACAGGCTTCCTTGGCAGCACAACGTCGAAATGCTCTCAAAAAGCGTCAAAAATTTCGACCCGAAGAAATTGCACAGCAATTCAAAGACGAAGCCTCAGCATCTCCAGCAACGGATAACGCTGCTGATAACGAGGGTGGGCTTGTCATAGATGAAACATCCGAGTTCGTTGCGAATCTACAAAAGCCTGTTGAGCCGGGACGGAACCAACCAAGAACCATGTCCCTTCAAGCAGAAGCTGTCACCGCAATGGGCGATGATTCCGACGTGGAAGGCGATGTCAACATGGATCGCTCGTACGCAGATATCGAGGACGATGAAGACCGCCAGGCCCGTATTCAAAGACAAGAATCACAGATTCTTGATATCACAGACAATGGTTTAGAACAAGAGGCTACGCTTGAGCAAGGTGTTGGAGCTACATTGAAACTTCTGAAAGACAGAGGTATCATCAGGAACGAAGACCCCACTGATCGAAATGCTGTCTTCATAGCTAAGCAGAAGTTCCTTGCCGAGAAGCAGCGTCGTGAGCAGGAAGCGGAAGCAAAGGCTCGCTCGCAAAGGGAACGAGATCGTGCGACTGGCCGTTTGGACCGCATGTCTGCTCGGGAGAAAGAAGAATATGCCAGGCAGCAGAACACATACCGAGATCAGGCCGAGTCACGGCAATTGGCAGAGCATTTTAACAGAGATTACAAACCGAACGTCGAACTCAAGTACGTCGATGATCACGGACGGAGCTTGAACCAAAAGGAGGCTTTCAAGGAGCTATCGCACCAGTTCCACGGCAAAGGCAGCGGCAAGCAAAAGACCGAGAAGATGCTGAAAAAGATCGCGGACGAAAACCGAAAGATGGCTCAGAGTTCGTTGGACGGCAGTCAGATTGGTGGCATGAGCGGCGCGGCTGCTCAGCAATTCAAGAAGAACAAGACGGCTGGAGTCCGCTTGGCATGATTGCATTGTATGCCAAATGTTGAACTGGCGATGGGTTCATATGGGCATAAAAGGTGCTACCTCCTTACATTGTACCTAGACTTATTCAATGCTGACAAACTACTTCAAAAGCGACACCGAGGGTGTATATCCATGTCGAGCTGATGTTCTTGTAAGTACGGTGTCCCCCTCTAACATAGATATGTCATCTGAGACGATGATCCTAGGCTCCGATTTTGGTGAGTGGATTCACGCTTGTTAGATCTTCTTGTGAAGCCAGCCGGCTTTTCGTATTAAACGTCTTTCTCTCTTCCAGTACTACAAATCTGGAAACATATTCCATTACCTCTTCTTCCTATTCATACGTCAATTCCTCATCTCCTTGTCTAACCTTCAATGTTCATTGCTGTGCATTGAACTCGAAACTGGGTCAAGGAGGGTCCCGCATTCTTTGGTTGATATCATTAACATCATTTCGTGATGACCAACTTTAGTATAGCTTTCGGCATTCGAGAATGAATATTCAAGTTCTTTGTTCTACCTCTGTGGTCTTGTTAGCTGCTGCCCGTCGAGATAGAGTGCGACCCTCATACGCGATAACATACTCCGAAAATTCATCAATGCGCCGTCCAGTCCTTCTGGGCGATGGAAATCGTGTCTTCAAGTGAGCTGGACAAAGGCCAGCGCAACTCAAGGACATACTTGGTCACTTAAGGCCGTTTTGCGAAGAAAGAGTTTCAAACCCATTGATAATCTGCGACTAAATAGCCCCTGTCACGCCCCAGAGTCTCCCACTCTGTGCCTATTTCCTAGCCTGACGCCCTGCCGTGGAGTCTCATCACATCCTTATAACCCTTTTTGAGGTCTTTTACGTCCATTGCCCATTTCTTGGCCAATCTTACTGCGTCGCTATCTACTCTCCTCCCGGATTCCACAAGCTCCAAGGCCCAAGATATCTCCCTTCCCAAATCCACTCGTTTGTACAAAATCCGAATATCGTTGATTGCGGTCTGTAACGCATATGCACCTGCCTGCCACGCAGGGCCATGGCCACCACCGCAATTCTCTGGCCTACTGACACAAGAACGACATCCCCACATCTCCAAGAATGCATGCAACATTTCATGCAACAGATTCTCGATATACCATGTCATCAAGGTGGGCTTATGACTCGACTCATTCGCTCTTGAATAAACCTCGATTTTGAAGGTTCGCTGCTCTGGCTTCCAGAACTGCAGATTCCAGGAACCTGTTTGTTTAGTACGGGCAAACACGCCTGGTATTATTTTGGAAGAGTATGACATCGTGCAGTTATTTTTCAGCGTACCGAAAAAGAAGAGATCGTCGAAACTTTGGAAACAGGACTGTAAGACCCGGTCGTAAGATACGTCTGGAGTAGGGTGTAGCCATTTGTGACGCCCAGAGTTGATTTTTTCCACGGCTGACTTTTGGAGGCCACTGCGGCTACGACGTCGCCGGAAGTTGTCGCCCAAAAGCTCTACGAGGTAGTGCGTAGAGTGACGGCCAGGTGTGAACCTGATGTGTCCGCTCTTGAGATCTTTCTCTTGGATGACAATATGCGTTTGGTGTTCTTTTGGTCCTTGTCTTAGTATACTTTCCCACATTTTGTCTTGTTTAGCATGCGTAAAGTTGACACTGTAAAATATACAAAAAATAGGAAAGTCAGAAAGCCATTGTCGAGGCTCACGCACAAGTCACGCACTATAACGGAAGCCTTGAATCAAAGTTATTGCTTTCCCAGAACGGTGAATAGAAATTCGAATGTACTATGATTGTCAGCCCCACAACCTACTCTGGAAGGTGTTATTCAGAGCAAGGAATCATCCTTCAAGTCGAGTAATATGTGAGAGGGTAAAGTTAAATCCATCTCGCCTACTTTGAACACTCGCCGACCACCAAGACATCACACACTCTAAGATGAGCACTGATACCCCAAAAGTCAAACACGTTCCTTTTCCCATCAGAAATAAGGATTTCGAGGCGGGTCACTTGAAACCTGGCGCGTACAGCATCGAAGACATCTCAGCAGCAGTCGTCAATCATCTCGACAGAGATGAACTGAGTCCACGCCAGCTGGATGCACTGCAAAGATTCAGATATGATGGGACGTGGAGCATCTCGCAACCTGATAATATTAAGGACATTCGAAAGTTTTTCCACATCTTCAACGATTTCTTCTTTCATGGGCTGTTGAAGGGATATTGCACCCTAGAGCTCTTTCGCGATATTCGCCAACGCATGGACATCCCTTTATATGGCTACTGCGAAGCTGTCATACCGGGCATAAACGAAAGGGATTCAAGGTACCTCACGCAACGCCCTCACGCTTACATTGCAATCCGTGTCAGCAAAGAAGATCAGCTCGGTCTGAGGATAAACGAATATATCAGTACTCTCCTCCATGAAATGATCCATGCCATGTTCTTCATCTACGCCTGTACTTGCAAGCATGGCTGCCGAGAGAAATTCTTGTTCTCGAGAGACAGGCCATGGGAAGGTCACGATCCTTCCTTTCAAGTAGCCGCCTATGCGACCGAGAAGCGGCGGAACTTCAAAAAAGGCTGGCTTGAGGGATATGATAAGAACGAAGGATTTGTAGAGGACATTCAGCAGTATCAGGGATTGTCTTTGGATCTTAGTAGAAATATTGGTATAGCGAGCGCAATGCAACGTGGTGCTAATCTCCCGAATGCTGCAGAGCTATGTCGGCTTGGTCTGGATATCGTTGAAATCTTAGATTATTTGCAGGAGATCCGTTTCCTAGAAAACAATGTATTGTACAAAGAAAAGAGGTCGAGGAGCCTACCAAGTAAAATGAATAGGTGGCTACGGAGTCATTGGACGGTGGATAATTGGCAGGAGGCTCCACTGGTGAATCGGATCAGCGACAAAAATTGAACTGATCCATATGTCAAGGCGGATGTCGAGTGGGAGAAACTGCACTTGTTGTGGCAAGGCTGTGCTCAGGGAGCGACTAGAATAATCCAGGATGATCATGACGTTGGCATATACATTGCCACTTCATCCAACAACCAGTCTGATTGGCATCTGAAGTAGTGCTGTTGAATCCGATTTCACGTTTACTAACGATTCCTGCTGCCTTCTTCCACCATTCAGAGTTTGAATTTTCGAACGAAGGAACCAGGGACGGCTTTCAAAAAGCCTTCAACAAATTGCGAGAAGCTACTAGTGGCCTGCCTATATCATATTCAAGATCCAAACACGGGAGGAGAAACCAGACTGGGCTATCGAACAACGTTGTCCATGATTTCTCCAGGTGGTTCAGACTAGTATTCAGTACCTTGGATGATTCTTTGCTCAAGATCGCAAAGCAACCTGAGACCTTGCAAATGCTTAGCGGAAACCATCAAATAAATGGCAAAAGATATGCTCTGATGTAAGGCTCTGCTGGACGTCAATTTATTGGGTTGCTGTGGATGAAATTCGACATTCTCAATGTACCTGATCCATGTAGAATCAGACTAATAGAATTAACGTCTAAACCATGCACTTGGTTTTGATGAACTGTGACAAACCTTGAATACTCACCAACGTCCAACTTATGCACTTGCAATATACGGAAGACTTCGGACTTTCAACAAAGAACACAGTCGACTTGAAGCAAAAAGAGTGTTTGAGATGGGACTGGCCACTAACCACCTTAGCGTGCAATTCGTGTGACAGAGTAAGGACGTAAGCCTCCACTAGGATAGCGAAGCATTTATTAGACACTATACATCCAACTGTACAATATAGTTACATGTGCTTCCCACCTACAACTCGACCTTGTCCTTGCTCCCAGGTCTCCCCTCCTGCATGAACCCACCATCCTCAGCATCCTGCTCAAGCTCTTCTCCAAGCTTCATATCCTTGCCCATCTCCAAATCCCTATCAAACAGCCTGACCTCCTCCTCGACCTCCTCCGCGCTTGCTAAGTTTCCACTACTCCCAACAAGCGCCCCCTCCACTGGTGGCAATCCCAGTTGCTTCCTCTGAGTCTTGAACCTCTCCTTGATTTTCTTAGTCTGCATAATCCTCCACCTCAATTTCCATCCCTCCATTCCCAATTCCTTGATCCGTCCGGCCTTCTCCCCGAGCAAGTATTCATCGAGTCCACCCACTTTATCCAGTGTCCGCAACACCCTCGTCGTTATCCGCACCCTTATAAAAGTTTCCAGCGAATCACTCCATAGCCGTTTGGAATGGACGTTGGGGCGCCAGTATCGACGATTCTTGATTTCGTTTTTCTCGGACACGCTATTGCCAAACTGGATCTTTTGCGCACCGTAGAGACCGAAATTTGATTGTTTGTACAATTCAGAGGGTCCGTAGGGATAGACGGGGATGTTGGCGTGTTCGAATGCTAGGCGCTTCTTTGTTGATTTCGCGAGAAGGGAAGAGGTCGATGTGAAGTTTCGGAGGCAGGTTAGGGATGGATGCGAAGGCGCGCGGAGTGGCATTGTGAGTCGCACAGGCCCCGATTGAGTGGCTGATGAGTGGTTATAAGAAGGTACGATGTGTAACAGCTGCTGAGGAGGTACAATTTTGCGGAAGTCGAATCGCGGGAGTCGTAACGAAGTTGGTCGGTCAAGTTGCATGGACCGTTGAAGAATTATGGGAGGTCTAAATTGATGGCTATTGCCACCCCCACATTTTCTCAGGCGCACACCCCTTCCCCTTGGAGCTGAAATACAACTAATCGTTCTTGGTATTCTTGAGTTTACCTTTAAAATTGAATTCTTCATGTGGTATTTGATTGCAGGTTGGGCTCAATCACACAAGATACCGCTTTCTAGTAATTCATAGCACCACCGCATAGCAGCTAAGAGATTCGTCCAATGACAACGCTTTGCTCACTCGCGACGTTTATCTGCTCCCCAATGTCCCCAGGCCCAAGTCAATCACCTACCTAGGCTACGTCCCACTCTTACCTCTACCATGGGCCATGGCAGCCGAAGCGACGTCCGTCAGTAGACTACACTCACAACAAACCCAAAAACCGATGTTGCATCAAGAATTCTTTCCACCCCGCACGAAAGCTTGCTGGACCATTAACGGGAGCGTTTGCTCGTCTTCGCAAAACAAGTAGGCGTATCTTCCTTCCCAAGCGGGTTCGGCCCAGGGTGCATATTCCACTTCCGTTGTCTGTGTGCCGAGTTTCTGCGTCCACTTCAGAGCTTCGTCGGCTGGAGGGTGAGGGTGAAATTTGGGTATGGCGGCTTCAGGTGTTTGGGTATCCACCACGCCACTCTCATCTATTATATGTCAAGTAGTTAAAGGAGGTGGATCATGTCCCACTTACAGCCATTGTTGTCAAGGTGATAACCCACACACATGGACCTGGAAGGTCTCTACAATAGTTTATCCAACGGGTACACAAACACTGGTCATATACACGCTCCCAATTATTCCTCCTTTCAATCTCTTCTGTCGACGTTCTGGCACAGAGAGCCCTTGTGAGATGCCGCCGCGGAAACACTGGCATAGAAGGCATAAGAATTGAATAATAACTGTCCTCGTGCGCATCCATCAAGGTACCGAATGCCTCCCCAGTATAAAGGGCACCATGAAACAGGACAAAATTTGGCTTCTCCGTCATGATCACTGGACAATTGAAATGAGGTGTTGGGGCTTTTGACTTGATAGCAGATCTTGGACGCTTTTCGTAAAGACAGACTGGAGACTTTCAAAGACAAGAAGATCGACAAGAAGTAAAGTAGCAACTAGCAAATCCTAACGCCGTTGTGGATAGGATTCGGAAATATCTGGTTTCAAACATCCCACTCG
Source organism: Hyphodiscus hymeniophilus (assembly GCA_016508695.1). Taxonomy (NCBI): domain Eukaryota; kingdom Fungi; phylum Ascomycota; class Leotiomycetes; order Helotiales; family Hyphodiscaceae; genus Hyphodiscus; species Hyphodiscus hymeniophilus. Next base: position 642,410 of record VNKQ01000016.1, on the reverse strand, counting down.
TCTCGTCTATTCTCAACAGGGTTTGATGGAGCGCCGCACTTTCTATTGGGGCGGAAGCCTCAAATTCAATTTTCCTCTTGCTCGGTCTCCCATGTTACACCTGTTGTGGCAGAGCAGTACGTATCGAAGCGGCGGCCATTCAAAGTTCAAACTTCAACGGTGTGGAGAAACGAACTGGTATCCTATTTGACCTAGTCGGTTCATCTTGAAATGTTTGGTATGGGGTGGAGTGGACATTTCGGCACTGCTCAGTGCCAAATCGGCGTAGGGCTTTCCTGGGGCATGATCAGCAACCCAAGATCGTCGATTCATGTTATTCCTCACTTTGCCATGTGAGCTCTCTTGATGTGGGTAACTACAAGCATCCCCAGATTTCACTATTTGATCACGTTCCGTACTGTACGCTTTTCCTTCTCGTGTTGAGGTCTTATCTGGGTTGCGAAATCGATGGGAAGAAGTACAGACCTTCATTCGTAAGAGCATCTCAGAGCAGACGGTTTCCTTCAGACTGCTATTCTAAACTCAAGCTTGATCGCACGGGTATAGTTCTGGCGTTTTGACGTTTAATAGGTCCACGATACCAACAATGATACTCCGGCTCATCTCGCTTTAGTGGCAGCCCCACCTCTCGTCAGTGGTGTGATGAATCAGTTGTTGTTGGACCAATATTGGACCATGATTGGAGAAATCAGCATGTTGCCTGTCTTTCATTTGCCAGAACCCTGATCTGGAACTTGGAGTAGTCCATATGGGCGGGACTTTTGATGGACAGGGGTTCTAGGCAATGAAGCCTCAAAGTTTTAGATAAGAGCTACTGAGAATATTGCTTCTTTCATCAACCACAAGAAGAACTCCTAAACCGAAAACCTGTGCTGGTAGCCTAAAAGCGCTGTGGATGAAAGGGAAATGTACAATTTACTTGTATCTGTCTAGCTACTGTAACTGCTTGCTACTCAGGTAGAGTGAAGTAAGTGAAGTAGCGGCTCCACTTTGAGTTAATACTCGTGCAACAGCAACATGATCTAATGAAACTAGCTGGACCATCGTCACGCATTAGCAACTCGCTTGTAATTATCTATACTATAAGAATCAATTGCTCTTGCTTTTGTTCCTCTTTGGATTCAATATTTTCATAGAGATCAACTTCGTTGTCTGTCGCTAAGCTTGCTTGGGACGCTAACCCCTATTTTCTCGCTTAAAATGTGTAGATGCCACACTTGCATTCGCTGAAGTCGAGATCAAGAAAATATTGTCAATGGGTAGTATTAGCGAAGTAACGCTCGTGGTATAAAATGCCCTCCAATGTCGATGGCTGAATCTCTACCCGTTCACATCATCCCACTCCCCTGACCCTGTAAAAGCTTTTTCTCATAGTGAGCGTCGACTCCCCCAAGAGTCACTCACCTCGAGACTCCCGATAGATTATCCCTGTGTTATCATTGGGAAGGATAGCGCAGCATCGTAGACACCCGTATCGACCTTTCAGTTCTATCATACACCCTCGGAGCGCTACCTCGATCGACGAATGTGGACTTGTCCTTCTGCGAGGCGATACATGGGGAAGACATGGCTGCTGTCGTCCCTAGCCACAGACTCGTGTCTAAAGAGCCTTACTAGTACCACTGAGCAGAGTGCTAGGAATTAGGAGTTTGTCATTCATACGACAGCTTGTTAGAGTTCGAGCTTCCGTATCACATTTTTAAGGAGTTTCATAACCTAAGCACTTTGACAAATTCTCGGAGGAATCTGCTGCACCCAGTTTGTACTACGCTTGGCTAGTTCGAATTATTTTCAAGAAGTACTATTCTACAACGCATCAAATATTCGTCAGCTTGATATGTGCGACTGGCCAAATACAATGCTCGCTCTGGAGGATTTCTACTGACAACCCAGAAAACCCATTCTCTCTTTTGACTTTCACAATGTCAAACTTACGAGATCAAAGCGGCTGGTGAGCGAGCTTCCTGAGCTTTTCTTTAAGTATACTCTGCAAATATCTTAAACGCACCAGAGTTTGTGCTAGCTCAAGCAACGGATTGTAGCTGCATTTCCTTTCCAGAAGAAGCACTGCTGGGCAAACTAGGAAATCAACCTCCTGGATTTCTCACTCACGGTCTTGCCTATATGAATCCTTGCGGGATGTTTCAATTCACTAATATAGGTTAAGTGTTTAAAGCGTACCCGTATACCTCTCATGGCAGGAATAACTGACTGGTGGAGAAATATCGACAGAGTGCACTGGAGACCCGGTACTTTTCCCCAGTCAGGCCGAAAAAGTCAGCATTGCCTAATTCGTATTGGGCAGGAGCCCTTACTAGGTAGATTCCTTCTGAAAGTAATAGATTCTGGCTCATGTAATTAGTGCTTGCGCCGACACTGGTTAAGTATTCACCCCACGCCCCGAATCTGCCTCAACATCTTGAAAAGCTTCCTTCTAGAGTAGCGAGATTTTGTTTTCATCCTGAATATAGCAATGCAGCAATGTGTCTGGCACTTTGCTAGGCCAATTTTTATCGTTAGGAATAGTGCATATACTGACCTTATGACGTTGATAATGACGACGCCGCGACCGTGTTCATATGGCTTTGGAATGCAAACAAGTCTTTGCTTGTCATTGAAAACAGCTGGGGGGAAACAACAAGTACTAGAATCCTATACGGTTTTTGATCATGGCATAACAATTAGCAGTCCATGGATATCAGAATACCCACGTTCACACGGCGTGGTATTTACTCTCTGTTAGCTGGCATAAATGGTCTTGAATGGGCTTGCATGAGTGGGTTTTAGAGTCTTAGACCACCTAATTATAGATAGAATAAAGCGGTAAAAGCCCATGAAATCAAGTTAGTTCGGCGACTGACACTCTCACAGCTACTCCCTATGCCGACGCCCGACGCCTTAGCCCGATAACAACTCCCACGGTACAACAATCAGGACAAAGCTCTTCCAGGCTCCGTACCCATCGAGTGGTATTCACCTTCCCCATAAGTACCACCATAGGGCTCGTACCTCGATGCCTCTACTTCTGGAGCAGCTTGAACCCTCAAATAATCTGCATTATGGATACCGGACCTCTGCTCTAGCTCGACATCACTGGCTCCCATCCCACCATACCCTTCTTCAGGATCTAGAAGTTTTGAGTGATCCTTCAAGCCATTTTTCGCAGCTTCCACATCAGCCTTAAGCGGCTTTCTTCTCCTTCCTACTCCATTTTGGGAATTCGGAATTGGGGCCTTTGAGGAAGTGGCCGGGGTGACTGACGCACATTATTAATGCTGCAAGGAACATGGGACACGCATCGAGACAGTAGAAGTAGGCCTCGTGGTATGGGAGGGGATTGCTGAGTCCATTGCCGGAAGCATATTCGATTAGGCGATATATGATACGGATCTTTCATATTGTTAGCTGGTATGGAAGTGTTCAGAAGAGCAGACTTACGGTGATCAAAGCTAGCGAGGCGTAGAGTATGAATAACATTCGCTTCCACCCAGATTCCACGTACTGTCCTTGGGCGTCCAACTGGTTAACTCTGCAATGGAACATGATCGCCAGACATGTAAATATGAGAATGAAGAACTGTTGCAATCCAATGCCGCCCATGTATATGTGGATCCCAAGCTGCAAAGTCTTGGGCTTAGCTGTTTGGACTACTTTCTAGCCTAATCTAGAATAGTGGGTCACGTGCACTACAAACTAGAGTAACTTGGTTCTATCTCTATAGAATAGCTTCTTCCCTTAGACATTAATAATATTACTACAAATACTTATATAATTATAATACTATAGTAACTAAAATATTACTAATACTAATTAGTAATTATAGATTAGGAGATAGTCTTATATTCGAAGAGAAAAGGAGATTTAGTACTTATAGCTAAGGCCCGTAAGGGTTTAACTTAATTATACGTCTTTACTTTATTTTACTAGAGAATATCGTACGAAATCAAGGCCTTTACTTTAGAGGTTTAACTTAACTCGTATAAGGTATTTAAAGAATCAAGTACTTTAATTTTGCGTTTAATACGTATTCTTATACTTAAAAACTACGAAAAACCTTATTTTCAAATTTATTAAATAATAACCCCTTTAAACCTTTAATTATAAACTCTATACTTACAAATACTCTAAATTAGATTAATAAAAGCTTAAAAGAACCCTAATACTAGAATATATAAAAACATCTCTTACAAAACTTATTTATATTTATTACTTTATATAAATAAGTTACTAAATTATATCGGGTCCCTTTATAGTAACTATTATAATTATTATTTTATTCTTCTAAGGTCTAGTACTTACTAATATTAAGCTCTAATTTAGCTTTTAATATTATAAACTACGATTTATTATAACTTTCGCAATAGTAAGAGAAAATACTAGTATAGAGAGAGAGAATACTAGTAAAGACAAAGACTTATATATTAACTATTAGAGTAGAAAATTTAATATTATAAAGGCAAAATAAGACAAATATAAGGAATATATTAAATTTAAAGAATAGTAAAATAAGAACCCCTTTTAAGGATTATTACCCCTAGAATATAACGACTTTTAGAACTAATATTAAGACGATTTTAAAGGTTAAATAGCTATATATTTTAAGGAAATTAATAACTATATTATATACTACTTATAAAAAACCCTTCGATAATAAGAAGTATAAGTTAAGGTTAATAAAACGTTTTTACTCTATAATACTTTATTTAATACCTTATAAGAAGAAGAACCTACTAAGTAACTAGAGATTAAAATCTTTACTTAAGAATTTAACTTAGATTTAGTAAACTAGTTTAAGAAGAACTTATAAAATAAACGACGAACTACTTATAGTATTCCCTTAATTTCTTCCTTAAACCCTTTATTACTTACTTTATTACTTATTATACTAAGTACTTAAAGAACGAACCCTATATTACTTATACGATTACCTTTATTACCTTCTTCTCCTCTTATAGACTAGAGAAGAATATAACTACTTTTAAGTTATAAATTACTAATATAATAATAATTACTTAAACTAAAACGCGATTCTTTAAGAGAGATTATTAACTTAGCTAAGTTAATACTAGAATACTTAAAGTATAGAAGTTAAAGAGATAATTTTAATTATTATATTATAGTCTTTAGTAACACTTATAATTAACTTAGTATTTATAATAATAGAATTAAGTATAAGGCCTATTTAATTGCATTAAAGGGATAAGCACTTAATTATTACTTAATCAGTCTTATAATTAATCTATACCTTTATATAACTTTTAACTAATTCTATTTTGTAACTAATTCTTATTTCGAGACCCCCAAATATTATCGAAATTAATTAAATAAGGAAAACGCTATATACTTAAAGGTAACTATAATAGACGAGAAAAACGCAAGCAAATCGATATAAGATTACTTATAATTATTTATAATAGAAATATAGAATATTTAATTAAGTCTTAATTACAAATTTTATAATAATATAATAATACGAAATAATATTATTAAGGCTTATTAGGGAGTTATAGCTTATAAATATACTTGTTTTAAACCTATAAATACGATTCTAGCCCTTATTAATAATTTATACTCTTTAATTAATACGTACGAAAAGACTTATCCCTTAAGACTTACTTTTTTAGCTTTTTTTATTAATTAATAATATTATTATAATTATAATCGGTTCTCTTAAAATCCTCGATTCTAATAACCTTAATTTCCTTAAGCTTCCCGTATATATTATAATAATAAGCTATATAATAAGAAGTGTTTCGTATATAAAAAAGAGGGTTATTAGTCTATTAAGTATACTAAAGAAAAGAGAAAAGAATCGTTTAAGAAGTTCTATAACAAATTTAATAATAAACTCGATTAACGGGCTTACTAATATATTATTAATTATAAAAGTATAAAGAATTTTAAAGAAAAGAGTAATAAGTATAATAATATTACTAAATACTTAGAGGAATAAGTTAATTAGTTCTTTATAGAATATAATACGAATAATAATAGTAAGACTTAGTTTATAAGTATAGTAAATAACCTTACAAACCTTATAACTTAATATATACTTACGGGTTTAATTCCCTTAATTTCCCTAGCTACAATTAATTTATTTGCTTATATAACTAGTTTTAAGTATATTATAAATAAGTTTTATAGAATTATAATTAATACTAGAGCCTTAAAGGTATTAATAGCTAGATAGGGCTAATTTTAGGCCTACTTATAATACGTTAATAAGACTATTAAAATCGATAATAATACTATTAGTACTATTAACGTTTAGTTTAGTATCGGATTAACGCTATTAGTAAGTATTCTTTAAATTCTTATACTTATAAGAAGAGTCGAGTTTTATATTATAAAAGTAAATACTTTATTTCTACTTTATTTAATTAACTTAGACAGCCTCTAAGCGTATTATAATAACTTTATAAATATAATAATTACGCTTATAAAGATAATACTAGTAGTTCGTTAGTTTGGCTATCTATTTATTATTTAAGAGAAGTGTTTTTAGTAATTTGTATTTTTTTTCCTTACTTAAAACCCTTATTTTCTTATATTAATTAAATTATTAAGACTTTACTATTACTTTAGCTATTCCTTTATTAAACGTTTATATATACTCTTAGAGAAAGCTAGCCAAAACGTTAATAAGAAAGCTATTAATAAGTTAATAAAGTTTTATTACTATTACTAAAAGTATAATAAATCGCTAGAAAAATTTAAATTTAAGCTTCTTAATAATACTCTTAATTTTAACTACTTTATTTATATTAATATTATATACGTAAAAGGCAATTCCCTAGCATTTTATATTATCGATAAAGTAACCTATTTCTTTATAGCTCGCTTTCTTAAAGACGTTTCGTTAAAAACTATATAGAAAACCTTATAGTAATACTAAATTAATACTTATTTAAGTCCCCTAGACTTATTAGTATATAATATAGACACGAACTTTATAAGTTACAAATTCCGATAAAACGCGAGTAATATAATAGTTATTATTAAGTATATACTTATCGAGGTATACTAGTCGATTAAAATCGTTAAGAAGGCTTATTAATTACTTCGCAAAGCTTATAAGATCTTATATAAGGAAATAAGTATAATAACCTTAAAAGAAGCCTACTTATAAATAGTAATAAAGGCAAATAATAATATTACTAGACCTAATAATATTATACTTACTCTACTTATCTTTAGTACTTTCTTACAAATAATAAAACTTAATCCCCTAATACTATTAATATTATAATAATTAGTAATAATTCGCAAAGCTATAAGTAAGGTAAAGAAGGTTAAAGCTAAGTTATAAATTAATAGTGCGATTAATATACGAAATAGCCTAAATATAAAGGTAATTTATAATCTTTTACTTAACTTTAATATATTAGTTTACTAGAAAGTAAGAGACTAGACTAGCCCCTTTAAGCTACTTAATATTAAGGGGGAAACTTGCGAGATCGAGCTTTTTAGTAGTCTTATTAACTTTAGAGTTATATATATTAAATTATATTATTTATAAGAAAATCGCGATAATAAGAAAGGCGAGGAGAAAGGAGAAGAGAGTAAGAGTAATAAAGGAGGTTTAGAATTACGTATTTAATTATAATAATAATAATAATTACTTAAATAATATAAACACTTTATATAATTTGCCTCTTATAACTTTAATATCTTTATATTTATAATAGAGCCTTTATACGTTAACTCGCATTAGAAGGAGGTTAATAGCTTATTTAAGAAGGGAGTATTTAAACTCGTTAATATTAAATTAATATTATTAAGAACTCGGATTTTTAACTTATAATTTATTAATAAAATTAAGTATTAAAGAATTAACTAAGCGTTTAAAAAATTAAGACTCGTTATATAAATATATAACAATTATAAGAAAGAATTAGTTCTTATATAATTACTTATAATTTAATAAGCTAGCTAGCAATTACTCTTATTATTAGCTCCCTTACTTTAAAGTATTAAACTCTACCTTTATAATATCTCTTAAGCTTATATATAATCTATTATTCTATTAAATCGTAATTTCTATATTAAATTACCTCGAGAATTTATTTAATAACTAAGTCTAAAAGATAGAGTAATTTTGCGTATTATTAAGCTATTATATAGAGTCTTAAAAGCCGGGAATCACTAGTATAAGACGTATTACTATTACTATACTAAGAAGTTAAAAATAAAAGAATTAACTTATAATTTATACCTTTTATATTATAATAAAATAGGGTTTAGTCTCGTTAGCTTACAAACTAATAATACTTTATTTCTAGTAAATAAAACCTTTATAAAGGCTAAAGAAAAGTAACTTAAAGAAGCTAAATTTATAATAAAAGAAAAAGAGACTTTATTAATAATTATTCCTATTAAATTTAATAATAGAATAATTACCCTATAAGGTAATAACGTAATCGAATTTAACTAAGTATATTAATACGAGAACCTTTAACTAGTTTCTCTTTATAAGAACCTCGATTTTATAAGTTCTAGAGGTAAAATTCGTAAGGGAATTACTTTAAAAGACTAGTATATTATATAACGCATAAGAGATATATATATTATATTAGTTTGCTAACTAGAAGTATTATTTAACTTCTTTTTTGTAGCTTAAGTTACTAATCTAAAGAAAGAGAACGCAAAGAGACTAAATAAAAGAATCTAATAACAAATCGATAATAAGACTAAAAGACTTAAGTATATAAGTCTTAACTTATAAAGCCTTTAAGTTATAGCTTTTATAAATACTTCTTTTACTAATAACACTAATAATACCTCTTAAATCGGCTTTGTTATTATTATTATAAATAAGAATAATAACGCAAATATCGTTTATTAGTTTTTAATTAAATATAAGAAAGTCACTCGTTTAATATTAGCCTTAAAACTATATAGAATAGCTTATAGATTTAATTATATAATTATTTTTAAGTTTACCCTTAAAAAGGTCTTAAACGCTATTATTTCTCTTACGATTTATATTAATTCGAAGTTACTATATAAATACTTTATTAAGCTAGGAACTATATAAGAAAAGAGACTTATAGTAAATCTTATATACCTAAGACAAGCGTACGAGAGACAATTAATTATAGAAATTAAGTAAATTAATAGAAACTCGAACTTAGCTAACGTAATAATAAAAGAAAAGAGTTATTAGGCTTTGCGAGATTTAATCGATTTAAATAAGATCTTATTAGAATCGAAAGAATAGGTTAAGAGAGAAAAGAAGCCGAACCTATAAGAATCGCTAAACCTATAAGAATTATAAAGTAATATAATACAATATTTAAGAGACGCTAGTATTAATTTAGTAACTATATAGTTAACCTTAAATACGACTATAAATACTACTTATAATATAATAGTTATAATAATATATTATACGACTAGTTTCTTTACTTACTATATATTTTTAATAGATATTTAAAGGGTATCGATTCTATAGCTAAATTTAATACTTATATAGTACTTACTCGTTAGATAACCTAATAAGTAAATTTAACGATAATAAAGAATATCGTTTCCTTATATAAATCGAGAACTTATAAGTAATTAAATAAAATAAAGAGAATACGTAGATTATATAATTTTGGGGGAGAAAAGATAAATTAATTAAAAGAAAGAGTTACTAGTATTTGGACTATTTTCTAGCTTAATCTAAAATAGTAGGTTACGTATACTATAAACTAAAGTAACTTAGTTCTATCTCTATAAAATAGCTTCTTCCCTTAGACATTAACAATATCACTACGAATACTCACGCAATTGTAGTACCGTAGCAACCGAAGTACTACCAACATTAGCATTTGTTCCTGACAGAAGCGACCCGCCTCCGAGCTGCACCAAGAATGCTAGAATGTCCATCTAGACGAAATATCCAGAAAATCGGTTCCCTGGGATGTAAATAAGCTTTTGTTCGGGAAGGTAGAAGTACACCATTCGACCAAGCACCATGTAATCGAACGCATTCATTACTGCGGAAAGTATTAGCTGTGTGATGAAATGGCTTAAATTTCGCGGTCTCACACAGAGGGGCAAGCAGAACCAGAAGGAACGACTAGGTGTAAAAGTTGGCGTTTGCTTGGTTCCGGGTCGATATGCTTCGGAGCATGAAAGATGCGAGTTCCCAGATACAACCCATAATGATGACCCAACAGAATGTCTATACGGATGTAAGCTTTGGAGATAACATATGAAGCTTGGAGAAGTTTGCCTTCTTGTATTTTGCAGCCTGGAAGATGTGGAGGCCAGTGACCACCCCAAATAATATAGAAAACAGAATAGCTGCCCCATATGAAGGATAATAGGTGTAGAGAGCATTGCAAGCTTCCGTGGGAAATGTCTGTATTTCCCGGGAACCGCAGTCGTGCAAGTAGCAGTTGCACTGCTTGTAGTAGTAACACTTAATACACTGGATATAGTAGACGGCATTGCGAATGGTGACTCCAAGTACGTAGACGAGAGAGCAAAGAACGCTTGTATAAATTATGTGCTTAAATAAGGACAAGTCAGAGAAACAGTATAGCGTAAGTGCAGCTTCTAACAAGGCAGTCGGCAAAGCAGCATATATAAAAAGGGGTCGACTTTGAAAAGGTATCTTTGGAGATAGTTCGCCTTGATCACCCCCAACCTTAGACGAGCAGACCAGTCATTCCTACATAGTAGGACGATTCCTAGACTAACTAGGATCTAGTGACGAGGCATTGCCGTCAGATCCCGGGTTTCTGGCATTGGATGCTCATTGAAAGGACATTGGGCATTCTTTGGACCTAACTTCTAAGTCAGTTGCAGAGAACCACTTAACAGGGCCCTCTTTCGGTGGTTGCAGACAAGAGGCTCAGCCTTATTTCAGCCCTGCCAATGGTTGAAATAAACGATGGCTCGGGGGCTAGAATGTGGCAGTAACTCACCGCAAGCCTAAACAAGACTCGGCTCGAAAGGGGGTGACTGAGGGTGGGGCAACCCGCTTGAGTACAGGCCCCTTCCCTTCCCTTGTAGGGCGGTCTCGATACACTCATAATTGGAGGCAGTTGGGTTATAACACCGCATCGTACCAAGCGGTTTGGTGGCCCTACTGTGCTCCGTTACTGCAAGACGCGTTGCCCCTGAGGTGTATAAAAATAGAGAGCATTCCTAGTACCTAGTAAGGTAGAGTACTCAACTAGCGCCTCGGTAAGATACCTCTAGGCGGGAGTAGCTTACATGACTTTCTTACCAGACTAGGTAGGTACAGCCTCCCCCCTGACCGAATATACGATGTGGCCAATAGCAGCTCAGTGGGCACCAATGCTGAGTCATAAAGCTCAGCATATCCGATGTTGGGCTGTAGGTACTTCGTAAGAGCTTCTACCACCAGCTACTGTGCCGCTCATGCTACTCATGGAGTCATGGTAGTTCATACGTCCTCTCAGTCTCGTCCACTCGGTTCAAGCTGGCCTAAGTTGAGCATTGAAACGGCTGATCCCCTGGAAGGTCTGAAAGGATGGAAAATCTCGATGCCCACTACTTTCATTGCGCGTTGCTTCGTTGGTCCTTCTCCCTCTCCTTCTCCCTCTCTATCTGCTCAGATTCTGGGTGTAAGCACCAAACCATTTTCGAGCCTTGTATTTTACATTGTTTGCAATCGCTGCGTCAGTCTTGAAGGTGTCGTCAACCCTGAAACTCATATCAAGATCAATCCTTCTTCTTTCCCCACTGTCGCGTCTCATCTTGTGAGGGGTTGGTCCATGCACAGTGGGAGAGCTCCTAGTAGTGAGTCCTACCAATCGAGCTATTGGCCAAAGCCCTCATCCATCATGAGTACCTCGCCAGTCACAGATCATTCGTAGGCAACCCAAACAATACTATCCAGATTAAGATTGATTATATATATATATGTATAGGTCGCCGACCACTGCGTCACAGCTTAACAACGCCAACTCCCCCGCGTCCCCAGTCGACTTGTCTGGTATTGGCTCCTTCTCTCGGCGATTCATCATACCCACCAGAACTAATTCCTTATCGTCCGGCTTTCCTTATCACCCACGACTACATGACATGAATGTTTCGCTCGACGAATGGCATCTTTTTACCAGCGCAATTTTGGAGGCAGGAAAGCCTACGCTACACGAAGACTATGCAGCATGGAGTACTGGTGTCGCAACAGGAACACTCGCTACTCCATTTATCCTTTTCTTTGGCCCCTGGGCTGGATATGCCGCGGGAAAACCAGTGCATAAAAAGGTAGTGGTCAGCAAGGTCAAAGAGAGGCTTCTTAGAGATGGGGATATGCGATCCGTCTTACGACAGTGGAATGAGGGCACATTCGCAGTCAAGGGCTTCCAAGCTTGGTTAGAGCTTCCCGTCGAGGGGGATCTAGGGGATTTGCATCCAAATCCAGGGGTCAAGGAGACGAAGACGAAGAAGGAGGAAAAGGCCGAGAAAAAGGAGAAGCGTCGACTCAAAATTGTCATCATAGCCGAGAATGACAAGCAGGTTTATCTATGGCTGCATAGTCACAGAATCTCACATTCGTCTTGTACATTCTTTCAGCTGATAAGTGTCTCGTAGAGTATTGCAAAAGTAAATGCCGCAATAACAGGTTACATTTCCTTACCATCAGAACCAAACTCAAGGTAGCCCGTCAGATGCCCTGGTTCAACCATTCCGTGCTCGAAAGTTCGTATCCATTGATTTGAAACTGACGGTACTGGACTCGGAGCTTGTCGTTCACTCGAATCTCCTTCGAATATACAATCTCGAAGCCAGGTCGGCGCACAGCAGGCTTGCCTTTCCCCTTAATATGCCGATACACTCTCAATCCATACTCCTAGATCCGCCGACTTCCATTACCACAACACCACTTCACCTGCATGACTCTAAGAATTCCACGTCAAGGGGGAAAGAAACGCGAACTCTGGTCAGTCCACCCCCGTTAGTGTACTTACTATACGAATCTTCATACTGATGGAGTGTTAGATCTTGTATAGGGAGGAGTGACGTAATCATTTTCATTGTAAGAATAAAGCAGATAATGATCATCTAAAAGAACTTTGCGACATTCCATTCTGGCGTATTGGGTAAGACATTCAATAGCCCAGAGATTGAGATGGAGCCTCAGACGATCTCGTTGGATGACATTGAATGTCAGGTCTTCGGTCTCCTCCTCAATTATCCTTATACTTGCGGATAAATCGAATAAATGAAGAGACCAGCAAGAAAATAGTCCTCTCCTTTTCTATTGCACGAAACCATTAACGCTTGCTGACCGGTTCGGCACCCCAGCTCTCCGGATTGCTCTTGTCCCTAGATAATAGCCTCACCCGGGACAGTCGACACTTGATGTGCGCTCGACCTTTCAGAGTACACACACGAGAGGGATAAAAATGATACGCCGCCCATGCGTCGCTCCGTTGAAATCATAAAGCCTTTGTCAAGTGGTGCAGAGTTGGGGATACTATCAAAGGTTCTAGTAAAGAACTCGGTCAGAGACTCGGTTACGGTACGTCTTTGAAGGACTAATGCAGCTTGGCTAGAAAGCCCGTTTTGCACAGTAAAGAGTACTACTTTGTGCTATCGCCAAAAAAAACCTCGTAAAGCAGAACTCAATAATTAGAAGGTATGGCATGTCGGCAACAATCTATATTGCCCTTTGCCCTCATGCTAGCTGAGTCAATTCTTAGAAAAGCAATCGCCTTACACTTTCGGCCTAAGCACTTACTGAAGTATTTTGACGCCAAAATGAGGTTCGAATCTCAGTCTAGACTTTTGAGGCTCAAATGGGTGTCTAGGACAAGGCAAAGAAATTACGTTTCATTTTGCAGGTTTGAACAGTCCGTAGGTAGATATTAGAATACAGTACCGTACCGGTTACAGTAGCGTGGGTAGCCGATACTGTACGATACCGGTACAGTAGCGTCCTCCAGCCGCGTCGACACAAAACACGCAGCCTTGTGTTTTGGTTCTCCCAAGCTCAACCTCATCCACAATAAAAATGCTTCTTCCGATTGAGGACTCCATCATCCAAAGCAATCCCAAATTTGCCTTATTACACACCTCTCTCACGAACAATTTCCTCAATACATCCGGTGCAACAAAGCAGCACCCCTCTCAAAAAGAGCGCGACGCCGTATCTGAGGTACCCTCCCCACTCGACTTCTGTCATCTCTAATTCAATGCTCTCTACCAGGGACTCAAGATCGCTCGCAAACGTGAAGCAAGGTTCCACATTATCCTCACAGCCCTCGCGAGCCTCGATCTCTCCCCACCACCGTCATCCGGCTCATGGAAACAAGATTCCAAGTCATCAATCCAACACAACACACTCCCAGCAGAGCTCATAGATGTGATACTCCTTCTCTCGGTGCGCCTCACAATTCCCTGCCTCCATTTATCCTCAACGAAGCTCCTCGATTCAACAGATCAGTGGAATACCCTCCCAACACACATCCCTGCCATCAGCGCTCTTGTCTCGGCCTATCTCCATAATCAAGCGTTGGCATTAGCACGTATCACAAGCCCAAGTACCAACCCGTCCTTCCTACATCGCGGAATCCCGAAGCTCGCTGGGAATGTGAATGATCTTCAGCGAGGAAACGAGGGTAGGAACGCAGACCTACAAGTCCGCAGAACGGCATTAGTAGGGAAGACCATGACATTGCTTGGGATTTACCACCTCGCTATCTCACTCATCATAAAAATACTCGAACAAGGCAAGCACGGCTCGGTGGCAAGGCATGTCAAATCAAAAGCGGAGTATCTCAATGTTGTAGCGCGGATGCTGGAATTAGAGAGTAAGGAGAAAGGCGTCAGAGGACATAAAATGGTCTATACAGAGGATATCAATGAAGCATTGGAAAATTATATGCGTTGTTTGAGGGATGGTAAGGAGAGGGGGAGGGAGAGGAGAAGGAATATGGAGAGGGTTCTTTGGGGCTATGGGGTTGGTAGGGAGGAAGTCGAAAAGGAGAGGGTTATGACGGAGATTGCAAAGGTTTATGGTGAGCTGGGAAGGGAGTTGAGAGAAGTAGGACAGGATATTGAGAGATTGAAAGGCAATTAATGTAACGACAATTATGGAACTATTGATACATTCCGGCATACTTTCTACGACAATCTAACCTATCAAACGACACGGCCAAATTCCGAAAGAGTATCCTCCCCCCTCCTTCCTCCCCCCTCCTTCCCCGCAGCGGCTACATTATAACACATCAGGGCTTGACAGCATGAATGGCGGCTGCAAGTCTCTTGACGTTTCCGGATGTGATTCCGGCAACCGATATTCTGCCATCCTTGGTTGCGTAAACAGAGTGCTGTATTACATTAGCTGGAATACCTCTTGCCGTGAACAACTGCCTACCTCCTTGGCCAACGTATCCATCTGCTCAGCGGTCAAACCAGTATAAGCGAACATTCCAATTTGGCTTGTAATATGGCTCCAGTCGTGCTTCGATCCCAAATTTTCAAGCTCTTTCTTCAAAAGCGCACGCATGGTAATGATACGATCAGCCATCACCTTGACTTCCCCTAGCCATTGCTTATTCAAAGCTGGGTCGTTGAGGATCTCAGAGGCAATGCGCGCGCCGTGAACAGGAGGGTTAGAGTATAGAGGTCGAACGAGAATCTTGATTTGCGAGTCCACGCGTTTCTTCTCGGCTGCATCTGTGCAGACGACGGAGAAAGCACCCACACGCTCACCATATAGACCCTAAATTGTCAGCTGAAGGCTAAACATATTCATATGGTCAATTTACCATGTTCTTGGCGAATGATTGTGCTAGACATGGGTTATGGCCTTGCTCAACAAAGTATCGAAGTGCGAAGGCATCCTTGTCTGTATCGCCAGAAGCAAAGCCTTGGTATGCCATATCGAAGAACGCAAAATGGCCTCCGGCCTTAACAGCCTCGCTGATCACCTTCCATTGCTCAGGGGTTGGATCAACACCAGTTGGATTATGGGCGCAAGCGTGAAGCAGGAACACGCTACCCTTTGGAGCACCCTTGATATCCGCGACCATACCTTCGAAATCAAGACCAATCGTATCCTTATTGTAATATCTGTACTTCTCAACCTCTAGACCTGAATCCTTGAAGACAGCAGCATGATTTGCCCATGATGGTGTAGGGATGTAGATCTTCTTCGCGCCTGGGTAGAATCTTTGGAGGAAAGCACCGCCGATTCGTAGCGCGCCTGTTCCCGAGATTGATTGTGTGATAACCACACGGTCAAGGGCAGAAGAGTCTGATCCATATGCGAGTAGTGCTGCGGCCTTGGTGAACTCTGGAACACCTGTGATACCAGCGTATTCCTTGTTCAGCTTTGCTTGAACGACTTTGTCTTCGGCGGTTCGTACGGATGGGAGGACGTGCGGTTTGCCTTGGTCGTCACGATACGCGCCGACACCTAGAAGCTATGAGCCTATACCCGAGTATCTGCCTAACATTCCGCATACCCAGATTGATCTTCTCGTTGAAGCTATCGGCTTTGAAGGCTTCAGTGATACCTGAATCTCTATTAGAAAGAGCAAGTAGAATCTCGCACCTTCCGTATCATACCTAAAATCGCCTTGGGAACGACTTAGATCAGCATTTGAATGGTTTCGTAGTCGTTGTGGTAACTTACATCCTAGTGGAAATGTTAATTTTGTTCCCACTTTCAATGTGCTTCGACGCTTGAACTTACTGGAGGTCCTTGGGGAACGTCAGCCCATGTGGAAGCTTGGCGGATAGCAATTGAGCTTCGCGCGGCTGAAGCGCGAGAAACAGCTTGTCTGCTGGCTATTCTGAAGGTAGAAAGCATGGTGGTACGATAAGATATTGACGATATAGTTCCAAATTATCGGTGCTGTTCAGAAGTGACTGTGACTCCTGCAAATAACTGTTCTGCTACCGGGACCTTTAGCGGCCTTGGGCCCCGATTTGGCGCGTCGGGTCGGTGTAGTTCGGAATTCGGACACGACGAACGACAACGACACGTGATATCTGTGAACGATCTCAGAATCTGCGTTTCCTACCACTATTCTGCCATCTAATTAGACCGCATAAACCGTCAAGGACTAGTGATGTGGTATTGTAGCGGGGTGAACCAGATACTAAGGTGGCTGAAGTCACACCTTTTCTCTTTTGCAAACGATAGACATCCTCCGCTCGGCACAATGCTAGATCTATGGTATCGCATTAGTTTGGCAGCCTTGATTAACCAGAGATAGTACGGCTTTCTCAACAAGTTCTTCAGGATGTGACCTTTTGCGGACGTTAAGCCAACGACGCGAGAGCCTAGCCTCTTCTATGTATGCGTACTTGCAGCGAGGACCTGGAGTTGTTGCAATCCTTTGATCGGCGGACCAGGTAATCCGCAATTTGGCTGTGTCGTGCATTTGGGAGGTGAGGGTGTCCTTTCCTTCCTACTTACTTGAGTTCTGTGACGGACGGCGATTTCGTCTATTTAAAATATGAGGTGTGAAGTCACACAACACAAATGCGTTATGAAATCGGAGTGCAGCAATAGATTATCCCATCAGGCCATTCTACTGTGAGGAATCACGCATCATGCTCGACAGGATTGAGGAACGATGGCATCAATAAGCTTCTTTTCTCTTTA
Organism: Hyphodiscus hymeniophilus; assembly: GCA_016508695.1. Classification (NCBI taxonomy): domain Eukaryota; kingdom Fungi; phylum Ascomycota; class Leotiomycetes; order Helotiales; family Hyphodiscaceae; genus Hyphodiscus; species Hyphodiscus hymeniophilus. The sequence continues at coordinate 624,823 of VNKQ01000016.1, read as the reverse complement.
ACTACTGTCTCTTACGGTCAGATCATTGAGCTTACTTGCATACAGGTACTGCTAATACACACATAAGGACCTGAAGCAATCGATGCAAACTATCTCTTACCGTACTCTCAAGGCCTTCTTCAATTAAGTGGTGAATCAAGATCGAAGGAAAGGTAGGAGGAGGCTTCGAAGGGTTGATTTGTTCAACACTCTCGGCACATACTGGAAGGTCTTTCAAAATGTATATTAGAGGGCCATGCGTTCGCAGATTGAGCCGAAGCTCAATCGTTAAATACATAGGGTGAATTTCATTCCTTCTACGTCCTTTGATTCTATCCTATTATGGTAAAGCAGAGGCTAATAATATCGTCCCTCATTAGTTCCTACGAACACTAGGTAAGAACCATAGTTAATAACGGTTTGCTTGATCTCATTAAGTCTTAATGGAGACCTTGGGCGCGGAAAGCGCGAATCCTGGAATAGGGGAAATCAGCAGGCATGAGGCGTGTGAGGCATGGGATAGCTGGATCATCAAGATCGTAAGGCAAGAGCGATGAATATGGCTTAGGAGTATATGAGCATCCTTTCTCTCAGACTCTTCTTTTCTCTACCTCTCGCGACTACTAGGCAATAAATATCAACATCGTTTGTTCTTACCCCAATATTATTTATTGCAACGGAGACCACATCGTAAAGATGTTCTTTCGCAACTTCCTTTCGCAACTTCCTTTCTGGAACCCTCGCCAGCTGGCGTGCCCTGATACCTATGGACAGGAACAATCTGGTTCTCAACGTACCCCCCAAGATGATTGACATGTTCGTGGCTTGCTACTGGACTTCTGCGTACCAGAAGTCCCGAGAGCAGCCTCAAAGAACCTCTGCTGAGAAATCTTCCGTGGAATCGGATCATCCCTCTTAAGGTGACAGGCCCAGCGGCTCGATGGGCGGATTGGAAGGCGCGAAAGAACTGAAGAGCAACCCCCGGCATGGCGGTTAGTCTTGAACTGTCTCAAAAGCACGCTCTCTATTCAAGACGTATTTGACTTTACAAACTCGTAGGCGGCCCCGATGGCGCTGCCTGTAAGACCCTCAAGCCGAAAGGCACAACCTCCCCATATGTTTCCGAGTGCCGGAAAAAGACTTTGCACCACTATGTCTCAGCTCTGCCACCTGGATACGAATCGAAACCAGCATCATTCGAAGGAGAGTTATGCTCAGTCATTCGGATTGCAATCTCATTCGGAGCTCATCTCTACACGCCTTGCATCAAGAGTTGAGAATGGAAAGACACAACCTCCCCATTGTAAGACGAAAGACACAATCTCCCCATTGGAGACGAAAGACAACGCAACGTTCATTGGGACTGATATGGGGTAACACTGGCTGCCAAGACGTGTCGGTACTGGAAAGCAACCAAGTTCTGAAGGAGCAGGAAACCTGAAAATGACGAGAGTTGATTCCACTGGGGATGGGTGGCAAAGACTAGTGCGAGAAAAGCTGGAAGTCATACTTGGATTACGGGAATATTGGTAGCAGACTCTGGGAGGACGAGGACGATATGAAGGATCCTTGAGCTGGATACCAGTGGTGTGTAACAGGGAAGATTGACATATAGTCCGATTGAATTCAATTTGGGGAGTTAGGGGTCGTCACTAGAAATGAGGAAATTATGGAAGATTGCGATGCACCTACTGTGGAATGCCGTTCATTAGGGAAGGCGACATGTACAATAAATACCACAATAAGACACCCTGGTGTCGAGCATGGAGGTATCCTTGCTATTCACATTTGAATCCCTTTTCTCCTACGCCTACGGCACTGATTATGACCACAATGAGCTGGTAAAAAAAATTGGTGGCACCCAAAACCTCCCCTCCCATAACAGAAGTTCAATCCCCTCCCAATAAACAACGGTGCACAAGATTTATACCTTCTCCAGGACGCGCATGAACACAACCATCAACAATTATTCCGAGCCAGAAGACACCGTAACTGGTGTATTTTCTTTCTTTTGCAAGTTGTACATCAGATACTCTTTTAAGAATAAACCCCCCGCGATACCTAGTGGGACGTTCGTTGCGTATAAAATCCTGCCCATCGGCTTTAGGGAGCGCCACTTTGATGTAAAAACGCGCATGTTTCGTGGTTATTTGGTAAAGGTCGACTTATAGAGACTTAGAGAGCGTTCAGATGAGGAATTGATCTGTTGTTTATACTTAAGGATCTGGAAAGTGATGGCAATAATTATTTTTGGTTTCTGATCAAGTAGGTAGGGTAGCGCGAGTGGATACGTCAAGCGGAAGAAGTAAGCCCCAGATCAAGTTTAGTGCACTACCAGTCAACTTTACCTAAGCTTCGATTTAAGTCCACCAGTGGTCGTCAGAATTCTGTGCGCACCCCTCTAATGTTAGCGAAACGTACCAAAATCCCTCTACTTTATAACTTTGTAACTTTATAACTCCGTGAATATGTATATTATAAAGATAAATAATACTTTGTAACTTTATAACTCCGTGAATATGTATATTATAAAGATAAATAATACTTTGTAACTTTATAACTCCGTGAATATGTATATTATAAAGATAAATAATACTTAGGGGCCCACTGCTAAGTGTTTGACCAGGGCTGGCCATACTTAAAATAAGGCTAACCTATATATTGTATAAAGGTTAGGCTTTATCCCTGGTTAAACCGGGTTGACCCGGATTGACCCGGGTTCGCCAAGTTTAAATTACCTAGGTTAGCACTAGTTTAACTAAAATTAAGTATAAGTTTAGCCTTTGTTTAAGTAGCGTTTATAAATTCTAATTACATGACTTATAAAATCTCGTGATTTTTTTATAACCCTAGTTATTAAGCCATATAATTAGTTATATAAATAGAGCTATATTAGTATATATTATAAGTTTTAAATATAACTTAAAATAAGCTATTTCAGAAGGCGAGCTAGAATAACTTCAAGTTGCCTCCCGGCTAAAATAACTTTTCAGGGGTATATCTAATATCCTCGCTTAATAATAATAATTTATATATGCAAGTAAGGCTAAATTATATACTACCTTATTAAATATTAATATAGGTATCCTTATTATTCTTAACTTTGCCTTAGCCTTTAAAATAGAATCACTAAATACCTGCGGCCCCCCCTCCCGCCCCCCCTAAGTATTTACGCAGGCCTACCTACTATAATCGCTTTAATTATAGGATGAGCTATTTTAAGGGACGAGCTATTTCAACTCTAATACTAGCTATTTCAACTCTACTAGTCCTAGATCGTTTTTATACTTACGTATATCTAATAAGCTTTACTTATTATATAAATTTATATATACGTAAAAGTATATAATATATATTATTATACTAACTTATTAAAATTATAATCTAGATTTAACTTATACTTACTATCTTATATATAACCCTTAAAAGGTTTTATTATTATAACTTTAACCTCTTATATTACTTTCTTTTATAATATATCTCTTATAACGATTATTACGTTTTTAAGGTAATTATCTTTATATATAAAAGAAATCTCCTTATATAACCCCTTTCTCTTCTTATACTTAGCTTATATTAATTAATATACCCCTTTATTATTTATATTATTGTAAGAGTAATAGAACTATCTTAATTTAGCTTAGAATAAATAATAAACACTAGTTTAATAAGAGACTTAAATCGCTTAAAGATCGCAAAAAATAAGGAAAGGGAGAGTTTAAAGGCTAAGGGTAATTATTAAGTACTTAATTTAGTAATATATAATACTTCTCTTAGTATATTACGGGGTTTACCTTTCCCTTATATATATATAGGGTTAAGAATAAGTCTTAAAACCTCTAGTATAAGAAAGGGATTAAGGGTATTAGTTATAGGCCTATTGTAATACTAATAATAATATATATTAGTTGGTAAGATAATAAGATTACTCCCCTATTGGCTTTAGTATACTATTTGATAATAGTAATTATAGTAGAAAGATTAGTATAAACTACTATAGAGAAAAGGGGCCTATAAGTCTTAAATACGTTTATTACAAAGGTTATAGATTAATAAGGATATATTAATTTTGATAAGTAATATAAATTATACTTGCTCTTATATATAAAAAAGTATAGAGAAGCAAGCTTACTAGGTATACCCCCAAAGAGTTGAAATGGCTAGTATTAGAGTTGAAATAGCTTGTCCCTATTTTAACTCTAATGCCGGCTATTTCAACTCTATTAGTCCCTATTAGTTATATATACTACTTATAGGCGGAAGGCTTAGTCATCAAATCGAGCTTAACCCCGATTTAAATAGGGTTTGAATTAAGGTTGATATTTTCAAAAGTTTGAGTCTAGTTTGAACTCGAGTTGGCTTTAGTTTGAGTTCGAGTTGGGTCTAGTTTAAACTAGAGTTAGCTTTTAAGTAAAAGTTTAAGCTTAGTTTGAGACTAGTTAAAAACTAGTTTAAGATTAGTTTAAACCTAATTTTATAAAACTACTTATTAGTAATGCTTAATAAGCCGGCTAAACTTCGGATAAACTCCGGGTAACCCGGCTATACCCCGGGTAAACTTCGGCTAAAACCGGGTAAATCTCGGGTAAATTTTAGGCGAAAATTTAATTTTCGCTTAAATATTTAGAGTTTATAAAGTTCGCTTAAGCTCTAACTCGCTTAATATCCACGCAAAAAAATTAAAAATAGTAAAATCACGTGATTTAGGCCGACATTATTTTATGGGCGGCTAAACCTCGCTTAACTATTACTATTAATAAGCAAAGGTACTTGAAGTAAAAAAAAAAAAAAAACTAATAGTTTAAGCCTAGTCCTAATTAGGCTTAAGTCAGGTTTGAGTTTTAGGCTGAACCGATTTATCACTGATTCGAATATAAGTTAAACCTAGTTTGAAAAAAGTTTGAACCCGGTTTGAGAAAAAGTTGAACCCGGTTTGAGAAAAAGTTGAACCCGGTTTAAACTAGGTTTGAACCTAGGTTAAGTTTAGTTTGAACTCGATTTGACTACTAAGCCTATAACCAATAAGTATAATATAGGACGAGCTATTTCAACTCTAATGCCGGCTATTTCAACTCTTCGGGGGTACACCTAGTAAGCTCGCTTCCCTATACTATTTTGTATATAAGGGCAAGTATAATTTATATTACTTATAAAAATCAATATATTCTTATTAACTTATAACTTTTATAATAGACGTATCTAAGACTTGTGGGCCCCCTCCCTTTATAATAGTTTATACTAATCTTTTTACTATAGTTACTACTATCAAATAGTATATTAAAGCCAATAGGTATACTCTCTTTAAACGCGATATTAAACTAAAGCGAATTATATATACTTGCGATTAATTCGGCAAGCTATAGTTAAAGCTTAAGAACCTTACGATATACAAATCGAAGCGACGCGAAAGTACTTATAATAAAAAGTGCGATTATAAGATAAAGGTTACGTTAGAGAGAGATACTATCTTAAAATAGTAGGAACTAATAGTATTAGAAGGGATATATAACTATAGGCCGTCTATAATACTTTCCGCTTATCTTGCCTACCGAATTACTACTCTAGACTTAAAGATAACTACTTAGGTTAAGAACCTAGCTACTATAAGTCTTAATAATATGTCGATATTAGTAGTTATTCGACAAGAGAAACCTATAGTTATACTCTCTTAAAAGGATATCTCAAACCTCGTGTAAGCGATACGTCTTTATTAGTTTAATAGGCTTACTCTAATAGAATGGCTACTTAAGGTATATTAGTAAAGGTCCTTCTAAGTATAATACTAACGATTTACTAGGAACTTCAAGAGAGCGGCTTTAACCTTATATTCGATATAAACCCTTCGACTAATATACTAACCCGACTCTTTTTCTTATACCCCTCTTCTCTCGACTTATAAAAGTAATATTCTAATATTCTTCTACTTAATTATACTTATAAAACGAACCGATTTAATATACTATTACTTAATATATATATAATAACGGGGAATAATAAGGTTATTTAAGTAGGGGTAATTTTTCTCTTAGCTAAGAAGAAGATTAATTATAAGTAAGTATTATAATAACTCCGTAATATTATAACCCAAAATATAATTAAGGAGCTAGTTTCTATAGTAACTAATAGAGAACTAACTCTAATAGAGTATATTAATATATAATTCCCACGATTAAGCTATATCTTTTGTAAATAATACGTAAATATAAATATATTAGCTAAAACTAAGAAATTCTTTCTAAGTTTAATTAAAGACTAAAATAGCAAAGTAAAAAGGTACCCTTTATTTTAGTTATTCCTTGGGGCCTAAAATATATTACTTTCTAGTATAAGTTTAAAGAAGTATAATAATAAGTTAAAAGAAATAAGGGTTACTTCCCCTCCTTAAGCTATAAGTTATTACGAAGGGACCTAGTTATACTTATAAAAGGAAAAGATCATTATATATTAGGTCGATTAATACTATTACTTTAAAGTAACTATTTCGAGTCTTATTAAAAGTTATTACGTAATACTTAAGCTATACTTGTAATAAGGGAATAAAGACCTAAGAGGTGTCTTTATATACTTATAATACTTCTGGGATTTATAATATTAAAGTATAACGATAATACTAGCTTAGTAGAAACTATAGCCAAAGACACAAGTTAATATACCTCTCTTCGCCGTAGTTCTTTAATTAGTTTATAGCTTTGCGTTAGAAAAGATACTCTTAGAGTATACTAAGTTACTTGCAAGTAGTCCCCCTCCCTCTAGTTATTAGTATATAATTCGACGGTTACTTAGCTTACCTTATTTTTATATAATATAAGAGTATAAATCTAATAAAGGAGTAATCTTACTAACTAATATATATTGTTATTAGTATTACGATAGGCCTATAATTAATACTCTTAATCCCTTTTTTATACTAGAGGTTTTAAGACTAGTTCTTAACCCTATACGTATACGAGGGAAAAGTAAACCCCGCGGTATATTAAGAGAGGTATTACGTATTACTAAATCAAGTACTCGATAATTACCCTTAGCCTTCGAACTCCCCCCTTCTTTAGCCCCCGTAATCCTTAAGTAACCCAAGTCTCTTATTAAACTAGTATTTATTATTTATTCTAGGCTAAATCGAGATAGTTTTATTACCCTTATAATAGTATAGATAGTAAAGGGGTATATCGATTAATATAAGCTAAGTATAAAAAGGGAAAGGGGTTATATAGGGGGGATTTCTTCTATATATAAAGACGATTGCCTTAAAGACGCAATAGTTATTATAAGAGATATATTATAAAAGGAGGTAGTATAAGAGGTTAAAGTTATAATAAAACCTTTTAAGGGTTATATATAAGATAATAAGTATAAGTTAGATCTAGATTATAATTTTAATAAGTTAGTATAATAGTATATATTATATACTCTTACGCGCATACAAATTTATATAGTAAGTAAAGCTTACTAGATATATACAAGTGTAAAAACGATCTGGGACTAGTAGAGTTGAAATAGCCAGCATTAAAGTTAAAATAGCTCGTCCCTATTTTAATCGATTTCTCGATTATATCTCTCTTAGCTTTCTCGATTATATTAGTAGGCTTGTAAGTATATACTAGTATTAATTCTATATTAATTTCTTTTATATTAGCTTATCGCTTAAAATCTATTATATTAAAAAGAGAGATTACTAAAGTATCTTAATTACTTTTAATCTTATAAATTAATAGTCTAAATTAGCGTTTTACTTATATATTAAAATAAGAGATTAAGTTTATAATTATAATCCCGCGTTTTTCTATAAGTATAAATCCCTAATACTTTTTACTAAACTCGTCTTTAATTAGTAAAATCTAGTTAATACTATTATATATTCTAAGGAAATTAAAGAGATCCCAAATAATTCTCTAAAATAGTCTTAGCGATTTAAAGTATAATACTTAATAAGAGATTTGCTTTTTAGCTAATATAAGAGTATAAGTTTTATAATATATAATTAGTATTTCTTTAATAATTACATTTCTAGCCGCTTTTATAAGTAACTCGAGGACCTTTAGTTTAAAGTATTCTACTTATTAATACTAAAGCTTAGTTAAATCGCTCTAGGGTTTTAAGTAATCTCTTAATTGTTTAAACGACTTCTTTAGTTATTATTTAATTATTAAGTATATTATTACTAGTCTTATATATATTAGAATTATAAGGAGAAAACCTAAGCAAAAGGTAAGTAACTTATATTTAAAGAAAACTAAGTTAAATTTACGTTTTATATTAAGTATAATAACGTTAGAATTAATACTCTTATATTTTAATAAATAATTAAAACTATAAAACTAAACCCTTACTTTAAGTATTTAAGCTTTTAAAATAATATTTATATAAAAACTATTAATTATAGCTATATTTAAAAGAGTAAGATTAGATATATAAAGTCTTTTTAGCCTATTAAAGAGATTTTTAATTACTCGAGTACTTTTTTTAATAATTAAGAAAGTACTCGAACCGATTTTAATTATATTATTATTAATCGAAAGAACAAAGGAATTAGGCTTAAGTAAGTTCTTTATATTAACTAAATATATTAATTCGCAATTATCGAAAAGTATATTATTAAAAAGTAAGTATTTTTTTAGAGAATTAAAAGTCGAATAAATCTTATAACCCGCTTTTTTAAGTAAGTCTAAATTAATAATTATATAGTTAACTTTATTTAAGTACTTACTTTATTATTTCTTCGAGTTTAATATCTTATTAAGGTATTACTTTTACTTTTTCTTTTTAATTAGTTATTTCTAATAATTACTTTTTACTCGATTTTTAATTTTATTTTTTTTAGGATTACTAAGCTTAGTTTTAAACTTATAATTAATTATTTTAGTAATTGCTACTTTTAAGTATTTATAAGACTTTAGTTTTTAAAAATACTTTTTACCTTTTAAGAGGTATAAATAATTATATTTAAAGGGATTTAATAATTAATCTTATTTTAAAGAACTTTTAAGAATAGTTATTACTAAACGAGATTTTATTAATTTTATATTTAGTAATTACTTATATAAGTAAGCTAAAAAGAGTCGTTTTAAGATATTAATATTAATAATTACCTTTTTTATTTCTTAAATTATAATTACCTTACTTATTTAATTATAAATAAACTCTAAGAGTATTTTTTTAATTACTTTTAAAAAATTAGTAACTAAGAGGTAGCCTAGCTTAATATTTAAAAGTTTATATACGCGAGTAATAATTAACGTATTCTCTTACTTTAAAAACTATTTAAAGTAATTAGTCGAGCTTTTTTAACTTTCCTTTAAAACTTTTTAATAGGTTTATTAAGCTATAGTTATAAAGGTTCTTTTTATTAAAGCTATATAATTCTTAAGTTTAATTAAAAGAAATTATAAGCTTATATTATTACTAAGTATTAATCTAGTTTTAATTACTTATAATATTTCTTTATTAATAAATAAATTTACTTAGTTAGAGATTATTAAAAGATCCTATAATTATTTATTTTATTCTTTATACTTTTATATAACCGACTTAAAGTAAGCTTAATATTAACCCTAAATATTATTATATATTATAATAATAATAATCGGTTTAAAAGAAATAACTAGTTCTAGTCTAAGATTTACTTCTTTTAGAGTAAAAAGCGTTCTTTTAAAGATTATTAGAGTCTTATTACGTATTCGATTTGCAATTTTAATATAATCTTATTTTGCCTTTATTACTTTTATAAAATCGAACTTAATTTACTTAAATTACTAGACTATATTTAGCTCTTTAATTATTTGCTTTAATCTTATTGCCTTTAAAGGGAGCGTAAAGTATATTAAAATACTTAAAACTATTAGATTTATATATTTTAAAATACTAAGTAATCTTATATTATAATAAAAAGAAGAGTATTATTCTAGTTACTTTAATTAAGTCTTTAATTAGATATCGACTAAAATCGCTATATTATATAAAGTAAATATATTATAAAATAGTTAATACTTTACTTAAAGACTTTTAAGTAATTATATATAAAATAAATTAAATAATTAGTTATTATTTTAATTAGAGAAAACCTTAATATAAGGGTTATTCTTCTTAAAGAGTTAGTAAGAGTTAGCTTGTTTATTTTAATAAGCGAAGCTATATACTTAAATTTACTCGTATAATAATATATTATAATATACTTCTTAAAATAAATAATCCCTAAGTATTATATAAACCAGGCTTATAACTATTATATAAATAATTAGTTTAATCTTTAAAAAGAAAGAGTTTATAAGAAAAGACTACTCGAATAAATATATATTAAGTATTATCTAGTTTAAAAAAAGAAGAAAAAAAAGTAAGTCTTCTTTTAAGTATTAAATTACTCTTATAAAGCTTAGCGAAATAAGTACTTAGATAAAGCTTAGGTAATTATATAATATAATTAGATATTTAATAAGTATAATTAGATATTCTATAACTATAAGATTAGTTAAGCCTTAATTTTGTAATAAAGAGATTATAAATAATATTAAAGGCAATCTTCGTATTTAGCGCAGTACTCTTAAGTATATCTAAGAAGCTATTAAGTTTATATTAGTTATTAAGTTTAAGTATATATATATTTATTTTATATTAATTATTATATTATTCTAAATATAGTTACTAATCTTATTATTATTTACGCTTAATGTATTATTATTTACTAGAAGGATATCAAACTACTTTAAGCGATAAGATATCAAATGACAAAATATAATATATTAGAATAAATCTAATAATTAAGATCTTTCCAGAGTTTAAGGATTAGAGTTTATAAGGGCAAGCTACTTATAATATTAATGTGATACATAATTAAATAGCTTTTTTAGCTATATAAAACAAAGTAATTAATAATTTTTCTTATAACTTAAGTTCTTATATAATAATCTAAAGAATCGATATTAATCTTTATTACAATTATTATAAAGATTAATATAAAAGATTAATTCTATAATTATTATTGTTTTTTAAAAATAATATTATTATACATATAATATTAGATAATCGGGGCCTTAGCTCCTTATAACGTAGGGTTAGGTAGATCCTCAAAACTTACCCTATGGGTTAGGGACCCATGGGGTAGGTTTAATAGGTTAAAACCCTAACCTACGGGGCCTTATTCCGAAGCCTAATTATAAGGAATAATACAAATAAAAAAGACATCCTTATATAGGGGGCTCTTACCGCCCCCTAACCCCCAGAATTAACCCCTAATTACTAACTCTAACTATTAACACTTACTATTAACCCTAACTTATTATGTTTTGGTAAAGAAAGTATTTCTAGGTATATATATTTCTAAGGGACGAGCTATTTTAACTCTAATACCGGCTATTTTAACTCTATTAGTCTTAGATTGTTTTTATACTTATATATATCTAGTAAGCTTTACTTACTATATAAATTTATATATATATAAAAGTATATAATATATACTATTATATTAACTTATTAAAATTATAATCTAGATTTAACTTATACTTATTATCTTATATATAACTCTTAAAAGGTTTTATTATTATAACTTTAACCTCTTATATTACTTTCTTTTATAATATATCTCTTATAATAATTATTATATTTTTAAAGTAATTGTCTTTATATATAAAAGAGATCTCCCCTATATAACTTATTTCCCTTTTTATACTTAGCTTATATTAAATAATATACTTCTTTATTATTTATATTATTATAAAAGTAATAAAACTATTTTAATTTAGTTTAGAATAAATAATAATTATTAGTTTAATAAGAAACTTAAGTCGCTTAAAGATCGCAAAAAATAAAGAAGGGGAGAGTTTAAAGGCTAAAAGTAGTTATCGAGTACTTGATTTAATAATATATAATACTTCTCTTAATATATTATAGAGTTTACTTTTCTCTTATATATATATAAAGTTAAAAATTAGTCTTAAAACCTCTAGTATAAGAAAGGAATTAAGAGTATTAATTATAAGCTTATTATAATACTAGTAACGATATATATTAGTTAGTAAGATTACTCTTTTGTTAGATTTATACTCTTATATTATATAAAAACAAAGTAGGCCAAGTAACTATCGAATTATATACTAATAACTAAGGGGAGGGGGACTACTCGCAAGTAACTTAGTATACTCTAAGAGTATTTTCTCTAAAGGTTATAAGTTAATAAGGATATATTGATTTTGACAAGTAATATAAATTATACTTGCCCTTATATACAAAATAGTATAGGGAAGCGAGTTTACTAAGTATACCCCCGAAGAGTTAAAATAGCCGGCATTAGAGTTGAAATAGCTCGTCCCATTTCTAAGTGTACCCCCTAAGAATTAAAGTAGCCGGGAGTGGAGTTGAAATAGCTTAACCCTTAAATTGGGTTTAAGCTTAAGTTAGTTTAATTTAAATTAGATTAGATTTTAAGTAAAAATTTAAGCTTAGTAGTTTAAGATTAGTTTAAAATTAATTTTATAAAATTACTTATTAATAAAACTTTGAATAAACTTTAAGTAAGCTAAGTAAACTTTAATAAACTCTAAGTAAGCTGAATAAATATTAAGTAAGCTAAGTAAACTTTAGCTAAGGTTTAAGTAAATTCTAGACTTAATTTAAAATTTTACTTAAAAGTTTAAAGTTTATGAAAATTCACTTAAGCTTCAGCTTATTTAATAAATATATTAAAAAGTTAAAAGTGATAAAATCACGTGATTCGAGCTAATATTATTATATAGGCGGTTATTACTCGCTTAATTCTGAATAATGTTAATAAAGAAAAAAACTAAAATAATAAATTTGTTTTTTTTATATCAGTCTAAACCTAGGCCAATTGGGCTTAAGTTAGGGTTGAGCTAGGGTTAAGTTTTAGGCTAAACCGATTTATCACTAATTTAAGTAAAAGTTAAGCCTACTTATAAGCGGAATGCTTAGTAATCAGATCGAGCTTAAAAACCAATTTAAGTCAGGTTTAAATCAGCTTTGAGTTTTTTAAAGGGTTAAGCTACTTTAAATCCACTAGTCCTTACTAGTTATATACACGGTGGTACGGGTAATTAGTTTGCGCCCGTGCGGGAATATCAAAACTGTTATAATTACATTTAATATTCTACTTAAAATATAACCAAATATAATTATAAGGAATAATATAAATAAAAAAGATGTCCCTATACGGGGGGCTCTCACCGCCCCCTAACCCATAGAACTAACCCCTAACTACTAACCCTAACTATTAACCCTAATCTATTATGTCTTGGTAGAGAAAGTATCTATAGGCACGTGTGTTTCTAGGTGTACCCCCTAAGAGTTGAAGTAGCCGGGAGTAGAGTTAAAATAGCTTAACCCTTTTTAAAAGGATTAAATCGGGTTTGAGCTCGAGTTGGGTTTAGTTTGGACTAGAGTTGGCTTTTAAGTAAAAGTTTAAGACTAGTTTAAGCCTAATCTTATAAAATCACCTATTAATAGTGCTTAGTTAGCTGGCTAAACTTCGGCTAAACTTTGGCTAGGCCGGATAGTTATAAGACTACAAATTTAAGGTTTCGCTTAATTTTTAAGGTTTAAGAGCTTCGCTTAAGCTCAAGCTCGCTTAAAATCTATGCTGAAAATTTAAAAATAGTAAAATCACGTGATTTAGGCCGACCTTATTTTATGGGCGGCTAATACTCGCTTAATTACTCCTATTAATATAGAAAAGTACTTAGTAAAAAAATAATTATTATTATAGTGGTTTAAGCCTAGTTCTAATCAGGCTTAAGTCGGATTTGAGTTCTAGGCCGAATCGATTTATCACTAATTTGAGTAAAAGTTAAACCTAGGTTAAAAAAAGTTTGAACCTAGTTTGAGAAAAATTGAATCCGGTTTGAACCTGGTTTGAACTCGAGTTAGATTTAGTTCAAACTCGATTCGATTACTAAGCCTATAAACAATAAGTACCTAGTTTAAACCTAGTTTAAGAAGAAGTCAAACCTAGTTTTAAAAAAGGTTGAACCTGGTTTGAAGTCGAGTTAGGTTTAGTCTGAACTCGCTTTGATTACCGAGCTTGCAACTAATAAGTACTATATATATATATATTTCTATACTTAAGTCCTTTTCCATCTTAATAATATTAATAAATGAGCGAGTAATAGCCGCCCATATAATAATGTCGTCCTAGATCACGTGAGTTTTTATTTTTCTTATTTTTTAGTATAGATATCAATAGAATTAAAGCTTTAGCGAATTTCTTAAAACTTAACTTTTTTATTAGAGATCTTAAAAACTAGCTTAAAGTTTACCCGATATTTACCCGGCTTATCTAGAGTTTTTCTAGGGTCGAGCTATAATAACTCACCTCCCGATTAAAATAACTTTTCGGGGGTATATCTAATATCCTCGCTTAACTATAGTAATTTATATATACAAGTAAGGCTAAACTATATACTTTGCCAAATATTAATATATCTTTATTATTCTTAACTTTGCCTATATATATATAAGGGAAAAGTTATCGCGTAGATAATCGGTCTAATCTTTAAGAAGAAAGGGGGTTTGTAAGAAAAGACTACTCGAATAAGCGTATATTAAGTATTATTTAGTCTAAAGAAAGAAAAAGAAGAAGTAAGTCTTTTCTTAAGTATTAAATTACTCTCGTAGAGCTTAGCGAAATAAGTACTTAAATAGAGCTTAAGTAATTATACGACGTAATTAAATATTTAACGAGTATAATTAAATATTCTATAATTATAAGATTAGTTAAGCCTTAATTTTATAATATATCCCCTGATTATTATAGAGAAGTCTAAAGACCTTCTATTTTATAACAACTATTATTTTGCAATCCCTAATCCCTTATATTCCTTAAATAGCTTTAATTCGATATATTAGAATATATACTTATATTTAAAGTCGATTATAAGATATAGCGTGTATTTACTTATATAGCTTACAAGTGAGTTTCTTATACTTTATATTTATATAGATTTCGATTTGTAAATATTAGCGTTTACTTTATTTAATTATTTAATATAATTAATTTAATTAAAGATCTTATACTTAATAGTAACTAGTATTATAATTAGTTTTAACTAATATCTCTTTTATCTCTTAGTCTTATAAATAATATAAATAACGCAAATAATATAAATAATATAAACTTTATATATCGTTTAATCTCTATAGCTACCTTAATTAATCTAGTGACTTAACACGCTTTTAACCGCACTAATAGGCGCGTAACTAATTAAGCTATAAGTATAAAATCGCGATCTCGCAACCTTTTAACCTCTAATAATAATAATAAATAATAACGTTAACTTTTAATACTACTATAATAATATACTATTACTATTTTATTAATAGCTCTTTTATCTTCTTATTAATTATTAATATAAGTAATACTTTAAGTAATAGCACGAGTAAAAGCTTAAGTAGTCGATTACCTTCGTCTAAATTCTAGGTTTAATTCCTAAGCTTTATCTAATTGTTACTTTATATTCGATAATTAGTATAGCTAATCTCTTTATTAAATAGGGCTTTAAAGAAAAGCAAGTAAAGACACTTATTAATTCTTTTATTACCAAATCTAACGATTTCTTCCGATCTCCCCTTCCTTTTACTAATAATTGCTATAATAATAATAATTGTAATAATAATAATAATAATAATAAAGAAGAAAAAGATAAAGAAGACAAAGCTAGAGAAAATAAAAATAAAAAAGATAAAGATAATCTAATTTTGTCTTTTACTAAGTTACGTAATTACTATCGCTAGCTTTTATACTTATTACTTATACTAACTCTTATTCTTATTACTCGTCTAGATAATAGTCTTATTTACTACTTATATAATTAAATTACTTACTTTAGTCTTTGTTCTTTTATTTTAAACGATTATATTTTAGACAATTATATTCCGAATACTCTTTCTCGTTATTCTCGTAGTCTTACTTATAGTCTTAATACTTGGCGAGATTAGCCTTGCCTTAGTTATTTGTCTTTTTTAATAACTAGAAAATCTAATAGTCGTTACTTTAAGAATTCTATTATATTATATAATAATCGGTATTACTAATACTATATATACTCTTGCGTTCCGATCTTTACTAGTATTCTTTTATATACTTAGCTATTTTATATTAAGTATTACTATTAGAAAGCTAGCTAGAGTTTTAATCGAAAAGTATATTAAATATAAAGTTTTTATTTAATTAATATTAATTCTTATATAGAAAATAAAGTAATTAAAGATTATTATTTAGACTATACTAAAGATTAGTAATTTTATTAATTTTATTAATCGCGCTTTAGATATTAGTACTCGTCGATATAAGGATAATAATAATAATTAAAGTCTTATTTCTCATTATATTAGAACTCTTTCTTTTAATTTTACTAGTTCGAAGACTAGTAAGCAAGTAATACTTACTTAAGCCTTTATTACTTATATAAATGCTATACGTAGTCTAAGTAGTTAAGGTAGCGAATAATCTATTAGTAATTTAAGGGAAATACTAAATAGTCTTTTATAATATATTTTTATTCTCTTTTTTTTATATTAGAGTAACTTAGCGATAATACCCGAATAAGTATTAATTTACTAAATTCCCTTAACTATAAAATAAATAACTTGTAAAATAAAATATATAATTATTAATTATATTGTCTTATTATATTATAACTTTAAAGTATAGAAAACTTTACTTAGTTCTTTTAGTTAATCCTATTAGTATTTATATAGAATTTTATAATAGTCTTACTAGTATCTTATTAAATATACTATTAATCTATCTAATCCTAATAATATTTAGCTAAAATCTTAATAAATTCTATTAATATCTAGAAAATATTTAATTACTAATCTCTAATCCTTAATTATATTAATTAAATACTTAGTTTAATTCTTAGAGATCCGTCTAATATCTACCTACTAGGCGCTAATTAATCGATACTTCTATATAATTAATACTTTAGATCCTATACCTTCCTAAAATCTTTAATCTTTTTACGTATATCCTATAGATTTAATAAAGCTTAAAAATACTTAAACTTATATTTAGAGAGATTATTAATAAGCCTATTTACTAGTATTTCGCTAATCGGTAAGTATATTACTTTAAACGTTCTAAATCTATACTCTTAGTAAAACTATATATTTTAAATATTTATATATTGTAACTTAGTTATAATTCTCTTATTCTCTCTTACAATTAGTTTAATTATTTATTAATTATTATAGAAGATCGTCTAAGAGTCTTTAAGTAAGAGTTTAATCTCTTTAAAAAATCGTTATAATATTATCGTTTCCTTAGTTATATACTCTACTCCTAAAAGCTTTACTTAAGTAATAAACGTTAATACTATCGACTATCGAGTTGCTTTTTAAGTAATAAGTCTTCTAAATAAGAATATTATATACCCGTAAGATAATCGCTAAGTTTTAATATCGTTTATAAATAATATATTTAATGCGATTAATAACTAGCTTTCTAAGCTTCTTTTATATTAAATAGCAAGATATCGAGTTTTCTAAAGATATTTAATTACTTAATTAATTATTTCTATATATTATATACTAGGGTTTATTAAGAATTAAGAGAGCTAAGAGGTCGCGAAGGTAATGTTTACTTTAATTATAATTGCAATATAAAAAACTAATCTTACTTTTTCTTAATATACCTTAATAAAGCTTAGTACTACTATCTTTAGGTTTTTAATAAGCTTAGTTTTTAAAAGTAATATAAATAGATATTTTTATTTAGCTAAATTAAACTTTCGAGTAATCTTATTAATATAAGTATTATAAAGTAAAGAGATTGTCTTATTATTCTAATCTCTAATTATACGAATACTTAAAAACTATTAAATATCTCTTAAGTCTTAAAGCTTATATAACTTCTTTAGCTTTTTAATAAACTTATATACTTTTTACTTATTTCTTTTATAATATAAGATTAATATATTATTTATATAAAAGACTATAAAGATCTATTAAGTAAGGTTATAAAAGAGGCACGGCTTTTCCTTACTTTAAATTAACTTAAGAGACTTAATTATCGAGGAGAAATCTTAATATTAAAAAGCTAAAGAGTCTTGCAAGCTATATAAAGCTTAGTTAATCTCTATATAAAACCTTACTTTTTTAAAGCCTAAAGAAAGCTAATATATTACTTATACTCTTTTATCGTTTTATAAAGTATTAATAAAAGTATTAATAACGTTATATTACTTAATTTTAAAATCGAAGTAAACTATAATAGCTATAATTACTCGAAACAAACGAGTAATAAGTATAGTAATATATATAAAAATAATTAAATCTTCTTTTTAAAAGTTACTATAAATAATAATCTGAGACTTATAATAAATTATAAAACTATTTAAGTCTACTTTATAAGTAAAGACTTATTTTAAAAAAATAGCTTTTAAATTAACTAAGCTTACTTTAATTTATCTTTAATAGTTTTTTAGCTTTAAATTTTTAATTTCTAATCTTATATCTTAAATAAAGTAATTATTATATTCGTATGTCTTAAAATTACTTTATAACTTTAATACTTTTAAAAGATCTTTTTAGTAAACTCTTTTTAAAGCTAAAAGTATTTTTTCTCTCGAAATATTATTTATTAAAATAAAAGTAGAGATTATTACGTATATTATTTAGACTTATTCTTTATAGCTTAAGTCCTTTTAAAATATTAATAAGAACTTATTATATTACTTTTAATTTAATTTTAAGATCGATATATCGAAGTAATATATAATATACTTAGTTTATTCTCGTTTAGATTTTCTTTAAAAACGATTTATAATTTAGGCCATTAATTTTTCTATACTTATTATTCTAATTTACCTAATTAGTATATCTTATAATTTAAGACTCTTATTATCGGGGTATTATCTAAAAGATTATTCTCTATTACTAAGAGACTATTACTTATAGTTATTTTATAATTACTAGAGCTAAATTCGCTTTATATTAGGCTAAGTAGTTCTTTAAATTAATATATAACTACTTAAGGGATTAATTATTTACTTATACTCGGGTACTTATTTAATAACTAAGTTAATCCTCGAGTAATTATACTCTTATTTAACTTGTTATTAGTATAATTACTAATTATAAGTATTCTTTTAAATAAATAATTGTTATTACTTCTTTTAGTTCTTATTTATAAGTTTACTAGCTTAAGTATTTATTTAAGAGTTAAAAGTCTAATTTCTTTATTTACCCCCGAGTTTTAACTCTTATTATTTTTACTTAAAAGCTTATCCCCTAGAATCTCGCGTATAAAATCTTTTAATATAGTTATAACTTCTCTTTTAAAAGAAGGTATCTCGTTTATAAGAAGATATTTAATAATTTTATTAGTAGCGTCTTAAATTTTATACTTTTTAATTAGAGAAATAATAGCTTTAGCGCTTATTAAGGGCTACTACTCTTATATCTCTTAATTAAAAATATAAAATTTAGTTTTATTAAAGGTTACGTCCCTTATAACAATTACTCTTTTAAGTTAAAGTATTTAAATCTTATATATATTAGACGCAATATATTTAATTAAGTATTTAATATATACTTAAGGAAGTACTTTAAATACTTTTTTGTTTTTGCCTTTTTATTATTCTTTTTTTAAAGCGTATACTCGAGTACTATAAGTATAAATCTTATTCTAATTAAGTCTAAGATTAATTATTACTTGTTATATAAGCGCTTAATTATATTACTTAAAGTAGTTCCAAAACTATAAATATAAGACTTTGTTTAGTAAGTATTACTTATAAGCTTTAGAGGGAAGAATAATATATAAGTAAATTACTACTTTATATATCTCTAGTTAAAGGTTTTCTAAGAGATTAGTAGCAAGTCTTATTTTAATTAATTTCTCGATTATATTTCTCTTAGCTTTCTCGATTATACTAGTAGGCTCGTAAGTATAAGCTAGTATTAATTCTATATCGATTCTTTTTATATTAGCCTATCGCTTAAAATCTATTATATTAAAAAGAGAGATTATTAAAGTGTCTTAATTACTCTTAATCTTATAAATTAATAATCTAAATTAGCGTTTTACTTATATATTAAAATAAGAGATCGAGTTTATAACTATAATCCCGCGTTTCTTTATAAGTATAAATCCCTAATACTTTTTATTAAACTTATCTTTAATTAGTAAAATTTAGCTAATATTATTATATACTCTAGAGAAATTAAAGAAATCCTAAATAATTCTCTAAAATAGTCTTAGCGATTTAAAGTATAATACTTAGCGAGAGATTTACTTTTTAGCTAATATAAGAACGTAAGCTTTATAATTTATAATTAGTATTTCCTTAATAATTATATTCTTAGTTGCTTTTATAAGTAACTTAAGGACCTTTAGTCTAAAGTATCTTACTCGTTAATACTAAAACTTAACTAAATTACTCTAGGGTTTTAAGTAGTCTTTTAATTGTTTAAACGACTTCTTTAGTTATTATTTAATTATTAAGTATATTATTACTAGTCTTATATATATTAAAATTATAAAGAGAGAACTTAGGCAAAAAGTAAATAACTTATATTTAAGGAAAACTAAGTTAAATTTACGTTTTATATTAAGTATAATAACGTTAGAATTAATACTCTTATATTTTAATAAATAATTAAGTCTATAAAACCAAACCCTTACCTTAAGTATTTAAATTTCTAAAATAATATTTATATAAAAACTATTAATTATAATTATATCCGAAAGAATAAAATTAGATATATAAAGTCTTTTTAGCCTATTAAAGAGATTTTTAATTACTCGAGTACTTTTTTTAATAATCGGGAGAATACTTAAATTAACTTTAACTATATTATTACTAATTAAAAGAATAAAGGAATTAGGCTTAAGTAAGTCCTTTATATTAATTAAGTATATTAATTTATAATTATTAAAAAGTATATTATTAAAAAGTAAGTATTTCTTTAAAGAATTAAAAATTAAATAAATCTTATAACCCGCTTTTTTAAGTAAGTCTAGATTAATAATTATATAATTAACTTTATTTAAGTACTTACCCTATTATTTCTTCGAGTCTAGTATCTTATTAAGGTATTACTTTTACTTTTTCTTTTCGATTAGTTATTTCTAATAGCTATTTTTTACTTGATTTTTAATTTTATCTTTTTTAGGATTACTAAGCTTAATTTTAAACTTATAGTTAGTTATTTTAGTAATTACTACTTTTAAGCGTTTATAAGACTCTAGTTTTTAAGAATGTTTTTTACTTCTCGGGAAATATAAATAATTATATCTAAAGAGACTTAATAATTAATCTTATCTTAAAGAACTTTTAAGAGTAACTATTACTAAACGAGATTTTATTAATTTTATATTTAGTAATTACTTATATAAGTAAGCTAAGAAGAGTTATCCTAAGATATTAATATTAATAATTACCTCTCTTATTTCTTAAGTTATAATTACTTTACTTATTTAATTATAAGTAAACTCTAGAAGTATTTTTTTAATTGCTTTTAAAAAATTAGTAACTAAGAAATAGTCTAGCTTGATATTTAGAAGTTTATATATACAAGTAATAATTAACGTATTCTCTTACTTTAAAAACTATTTAAGGTAATTAGTCGAGCTTTTTTAACCTTTTTTTAAGACTTCTTAGTAGGTTTGTTAAGCTATAGCTATAAAGGTTCCTTTTATTAGAGTTATATAATTCTTAAGTTTAATTAAAAGTAATTATAAGCTTATATTATTACTAAGTATTAATTTAGTCTTAATTACTTATAGTATTTCTTTGTCGACAAATAAATTCACTTAATTAAAGATTACTAAAAGATCCTATAATTATTTGTCTTATTCCTTATACTTTTATATAACCGACTTAAAGTAAGCTTAATATTAACCCCGAATATTATTATATATTATAATAATAATAGTTAGTTTAAAAAGAATAACTAGTTTTAGTCTGGGATTTACTTTTTCTAAAGTAAAAAGTATTCCTTTAAAGGTTACTAGAGTTTTATTATACGTTCGATTTGCAATTTTAATATAATCTTATTTTGCCTTTATTACTTTTATAAGATTAAACTTAATTTGCTTAAGTTATTAGACTATATTTAGCTCTTTAATTATTTGTTTTAATCTTATCGCCTTTAAAGAGAGTATAAAGTATATTAAAGTACTTAAAACTATTAGATTTATATATTTTAAAATATTAAGTAATTTTATATTATAACAAAAAAAAGAGTATTATTCTAATTACTTTAATTGGGTCTTTAATTAGATATTAACTAGAATTACTATATTATATAAAGTAAATATATTATAAAATAATTAATACTTTACTTAAAAGCTTTTAAGTAATTATATATAAAATAAATTAAATAATTAGTTATTATTCTAATTAAAGAAAACCTTAATATAAGAGTTATTCTTCTTAAAGAGTTAATAAGAGTTAGCTCGTTTATTCTAGTAAGTAAAGCCGTATACTTAAATCTACTCATATAATAGTATATTATAATATACTTTTTAGAATAAATAATCCCTAAGTATTACGCGAATTAGGCTTATAATTATCGCGTAAATAATCGGTTTAATCTTTAAGAAAAAAGGGGGTTTATAAGAAAAGACTACTCGAATAAGTATATATTAAGTATTATCTAGTCTAAAGAAA
Source organism: Hyphodiscus hymeniophilus (assembly GCA_016508695.1). Classification (NCBI taxonomy): domain Eukaryota; kingdom Fungi; phylum Ascomycota; class Leotiomycetes; order Helotiales; family Hyphodiscaceae; genus Hyphodiscus; species Hyphodiscus hymeniophilus. The sequence continues at coordinate 602,225 of VNKQ01000016.1, read as the reverse complement.
GAAGAAAAAGAAGTAAGTCTTCTCTTAGGTATTAAATTACTCTTATAGAGCTTAGTAAAATAAGTACTTAAATAGAGCTTAAGTAATTATATAACGTGACTAAATATTTAACGAGTATAATTAGATATTCTATAACTATAAGATTAGTTAAGCCTTAATTTTGTAACAAAAGTAAACCCTATAATATATTAGGAGGAGTATTATATATTATTAAATTGAGTACTTAATAATAGGACGAGCTATTTTAACTCTAATACTAGCTATTTTAACTCTACTAGTCCTAGATCGTTTTTATACTTGGGTATATTTAGTAAGCTTTACCTACTATATAAATTTATATGCGCGCAAGAGTATATAATATATACTATTATATTAACTTATCAAAATTATAATCTAGATTTAACTTATACTTACTATCTTATATATAACCCTTAAAAGGTTTTATTACTATAACTTTAACCTCTTATATTATCTCCCTTTATAATATATTTCTTATAATAACTATTATATTTTAAAGGTAATTGTCTTTATATATAAAAGAAATCCCCCTTATATAACCCCTTTCCCTTTTTATACTTGGCTTATATTAAGGGATGAGCTATTTCAACTCTAATGCCGGCTATTTCAACTCTTAGGGGGTACACCCACCGTGCACCTAGAAAGGTACGTGCCTAGAGATACTTTCTCTACTAAAACATAGCGGGTTAGGGTTAGTGGTTAGGGTTAGTTTCGGGGGGTTAGGGGGCGGTAAGAGCCCCCCGTATAGGGATATTCTTTTTATTTATATTATTTCTTATAATTATATTTGGTTATATTTTAAGTAGAATATTAAAGGTACTTAGTTATAGTAGTTTTGATGTTCCCGCACGGGCGTAAACTTACTATACGTACTATAGTATGTATAACTAGTAGGGACTAGTGGAGTTAAAATAGCCGGCATTGGAGTTGAAATAGCTCATCCCTATATTAATTAATATACCCCTTTATTATCCGTACTATTATAAGGGTAATAGAACTATCTCGATTTAGCCTAGAATAAACGACAAACACTAGTCTAGTAAGAGACTTAGGTCGCTTAAGGATTACGGGGGTTAAGGAAGGGGGGAGTTTAAAGGCTGAGGTAGTCGTCGAGTACTCGATTTGTATACTATAAGGTTCTTAGGCTTTGACTATAGCTTGCCGAATCGATTGTAAGTATATATAATTCGCTTTAGTTTAATATCGCGTTTAAAGAGGGTATACCTATTGGCTTTAGTATACTATTTAATAATAGTAACTATAGTAGAAAGATTAGTATAAACTGCTATAAAGGGAGGGGGCCCACAAGTCTTAGATGTGTTTATTATAAAGGTTATAAGTTAATAAGGATATATTAATTTTAATAAGTAATATAAATTATACTTGCCCTTATATATAAAATAGTATAAGAAAGCGAGCTTACTAGGTATACCCCTGAAGAGTTAAAATAGCTAGTATTAGAGTTAAAATAGCTCGTCCCTTAATAATTATTATTAGCCTTTGAATATCCCCCTTCTTTAGCTCCTACAATCCTTAAGTAACCTAGGTTACTAATCGGGTAAGCCTTTATAGTCTATTTAGGCTTAAATCGAGTAAGTCTTATTACTCTAATAATAGCGCGAATTGTAAAAGGATATATTAATTAATATAAGTTAAGTATATAAAGGGAAAGGGGTTATATAAGGGGAATTTCTTTTATATATAAAGATAATTACCTTAAAGATATAATAATTATAAGAGATATATTATAAAGGCAAGTAATATAGGGAATAAAAGTTAAAGTTAAAGTTATAATTATAATAATAAAACCTTTGAAGGGTTATATATAAAATAGGGAGTATAAGTTAAATCCGGATTATAATAAGTTAATATAATAATATATATTATATATTCTTACGCATATATAAATTAATATAATAGAGAAAGCTTCTTAGATATATACTTGTGAGTAAAATTAATTAAGTTATTTTAGCCGGGAGGCAAGTTGTTATAGCCCGTCCCTAAAACTATTTACTTTAATATACTCTTTTACTTTAAATATAAGTAAAGATATATAATATATACTTATATAGGGGGCTCTTGCTGACTCTTAACTCTCTAGAATAAACCTTTTTTACAAACCCTAATTACTAACCTTAACTTGTTATATTTTAATAGAGAAAGTATTTCTAGGTACGATTCTATATAAAAGCATCTCTAGACACGTTAAAATAGTCGGGAGTAGAGTTAAAATAACTTAATCTATAAAATAATTAATTTTATCTTTGTATTAGATTTTAAGCTATGAATTAATGGATAGTGGCTTTGACAAGGGTTAGGCATATATAGCGACGGATTTGTATTGTATTTTTGAGTAGTTTATAGCTTTTTTCAAATGCTAGCCTAGTTTATTTTCCTCGGCTGCCTAAGAACAACGACAAAGGAGAACCCGCAAGCGAGTTAACGATTACTCTTGACTTATTTCGACTTTAACTCGGAAAGTACAAATTACGAGATAAAGAGTCTTAAAAGCTGACTTGTTATCTGCGCCAACTATCCGCAGCTAATAGACGAAAAACAAATCCGATGATACTAAGATATGACTAAGCATTAGCAACGGAATTATTTGTACTTCTTCTGCCTTGGTTACGGTGGTCCACCTCGTCTGAAATATGGCTTAGACCTAGGCACTTATATTGGCTCACAGGCTTGAATCGACAGGGCGCATCTGTAGTCCCTCCACTTTGTTTGGTGCGCAACCACGGGTATCTTGATAATGCTCCACTCGAGACTTATAGCCTTCAGTTTCGCCTCCTTCATACTCTGTTCGTTAGTTGGCATTGACTCAGGAGTTGCCTTATCCTCATTCCAAGCAAAAGGACCCCAAAGAGCTGTCAAGATCATGCCATTTACCTGCGCGCAAAGGATCCAATTTTCTCAGCTCTGCCAACCATGTCTTGCAATCTTCCATCTCGTCGTCCCGAGGTTGACGTTCCTCCATTTCACACAATGCCATGGTGTATTCCAAAAGAGCGCTGTAAACCCACTTGCAATCCTCTGCTCCATCTAAGATATCTCTGAGATTGACAAGCTGCCGCGTGACATATTCGCTCCGTTCTTCGGGCGCAAAACGAGGAGTGATGGTCGCATGGCCCACAAAGTTGGTCAAGGTCGTCATGAGGAATTGGTAGTAGAACCACACAGACTGAGCGTATGGATACGCATCCGTGAATATGGCTTGCGTAATAAGATCGAATTCCGTACATTAGTGAGCAAATTTCTTCTTTACGTCAGAGCAGTACTTACCATCATCAAGAAACTGCCGTCTTTCATCGTCACTCGAATTTCGTTCATCGAGGAGCCTTGGTATTAACTTGCTGCGGCTATGCCAGGCCGAGAAGTTTCCAAGGCTAGCTTTTATCATTTTCGTGGTGTATATGAATTCGAGTTCCACCATACTCTTGCCATTCAGCTTGGAGCTTTCCAACTCTGCTGTGACCCGCCTTCGATAACCCCATCCATGAAAGTTACGATTGTCTCTTGCCAACATCTTCCCGGCCAACACAAGCTCTTGGTCCCACAACTCCTTCGCGACCTTTGGCTCCAGCCTCTTATTGCCCTCTTCCAAAAGCCACAGTCGATAGCTCCAAATCCAGTAACATTTCGGGTATTCGATCATCAAGGGAAGTATGAAATCCAGGTCTGCCCTTATTAGATCAAGAGTTGTACCATTGCTCCCATGATTCTGGGAGGCGGGGTTGAGCTGGGTCTCCTTCAAGCCCTCGGACAAGTTGTAAGTAGAGGAGGATGAATCTTCGGAAGAGGTTATGGTAATGGCGGTCTGAGAAGTATTCTGCGACCCCGTCAAGGGCGAGGATGAATCCGACGGTTTGGAAAATAAGCCAAATATTAGCAAACGCCTCCGGACGTTCCATATTGTGTAATATTCCGGGTTTTTTGCCAGGAGTTTAGATGTGAGTTCGAGGACTTCAAGAGTGTATTGGCGCTCAGCAATCTGTTCAAGTCAGACATCGAACCCGACGAAGATGGTAAAAATATGTTGCCTTCAATTCAATGAGATTAACCAGTTCTTTGTACTCGGTGATTAGAAGTTGTTCCTTCAGGCGCCTCTTCTCTGTCTTCGGCTCGGTGGTCGCAGGTCGAGGGGTACTGTGCTGGCTTTGTGATCAGTCCAGTTTCCTTCAAAGAAAATGCACGAGGGTCATACGCTGGCCATCGTCTGGTGGGATGACGCGAGTACTCTGGTGTAGTTTCAGCCAGATGTGGAGTATTCGTTTGGGGACCCAAAGATTCAAAACAGGCGAGAAATGCAGCCGTCCTGCGCCATGGTCTTGTAGTGGTCTTTTGAGATAACTGATTCAATGCTGGCATTGAAGCTTGGGCGCCGTCGAAGCCTGTTGCGGATAAGGTATCTAGGGAAGCGGCGAGTCATTCATCGACAAGCGAGCCGAAAACCAAGTCATGAGCAGGTACTTCTTCACTACACTCCCTTCTCCTACCTAGATATATTGTATGTCAACCGTGACAATAACATTGCTCATTTATTAACTCGTTGCATGTATTCCTAACTATCGACAGACGGTCACGCGGAGCTTTGTGTGCCTCATTGCCCACGGCCTTAGCTGGGCCTCGTCGGTGCCCCAAAGCCGTAGTACACTCATTACAATTGCGCATAGTCATCCTGGACATTGCGGCGAGTATTCCACTGGGAACACTATTCTCTTCCCTCTGCTAGTCGACTTTCGTTACTCTATTCCGATATTTTTTTGGAGCAAGAAGAGTGCATAGTCTACGACTCCACGTCGTCGTCTATCTTCAGCCTCCTCGAGTCGCTCGTTTTGTGCTCAATATGTACAGGACTTCCATATTCAGTGACCGTATGGGAGACATTGCCACACTAACTGACCGAATTAACCTCACTGACACGGACTCTTCCTCTTGTCCATCCAGCCCTCTCGAATTCAAGCCGCGGGTTCGAGACCCAAGTGCGAGCGAAAATCCTGTTCCGAAAACCCGTCAAAAGACATACTTCAAGACTGTAAGATTCAGGGGTAGATACGATGGGCCTTCCGAACCCCCTACAGAGAAGGTGGAATGTGCACCTACACCCAGCGCTTCAACCCTGCCCTGTTGTCGCCCGAAAGAGTCTCGACCTTCCTTGATAGCACTCATTAGCGGATCGAGCAAGTCAACGAACTCACTCAGATCTCCAGACAGATTTCTACCTCAAAGACCACATTTGAATTCCGCATCACAAAGTTACCGAATCAACAGAGATCCACAAAGCCTCTCAAGCAACGAAAAGCTGCTAAGAAACAACGAGGCTAGTCCAGACGCTTTCAATCCTCGTCGAAGTGTCACATCACCTGTTCCTTCGCTTACTGGATTTCCTGGTCTACCTCTCAGACCGAATTTCACGGTGAACCGCGGAGGTGGAGCCAGCGTACTTACCTTCCAACGTGATGCACCATCAGCAATCGGCGAGCGGAATGTGAGCGTTGGGACAGTGTGGACAGTGGGAGGTCTAGCGCCTATGAATGTGGGTGTCCCAGACGGGCGCGGGAGACTCCTTGGAACTGGTACCAATGCACCTTTATACACAACTTCGTTCTCTGCAGCTCGTCCCAAGGCAGAAAAAGAAATGGAAAAGCATGAAGGCCGATTGGCCGAGGCTCTTCAGCTTGATCGCGTCACTAGAGTTCTAGAATTTCGGGACCATTCCATAAGTCTACAGCAAGCCAACAAGGCTGTCAATGAGACTGACGTGGAAGAGAAGAAGACTTTTTGGAAGGGAACGGAGTGGATTATGGGTGGCCGAGACCCGAAAACCTTGCCAGCACAAGAAGTACCTGTATTTTCAGTGCTACAATCGAGCTGTGCTAACACGAGACTGTAGATTCGAACATTACCCATTGCTCCTTTCAAAGTTCTTGACGCCCCAAACCTTCGCGACGACTTCTACTGCTCTGTTCTCGCGTACTCTGCTCCATGCCATACGCTTGCCGTTGGACTTGGCTCCTTATTGTACGCCTGGTCCGAGGTGGCGGGGGTCCACGTATTGAACGATCGCTCCACGAATGGAGCATGGTTGACATCCCTGGCATTCTCTTCCAACCAAGGCAAAAAGTGTATCCTCGCATTGGGTAGATCTGACGGATCGCTCAATCTCATGTCGATCTATGATGGTACGATACCACGCTTTGAGTTACAACAGCCAGCCCCCATTGCGTGCATTACTTGGAGGCCAGTAATTACTATGCGACCTTCTAGAAACCCTACCGCTCCCGGGATCATCACTAGAACAGAAGATCTTCTCGTTGGTGATGAGCTTGGAAACGTTTATTACTACGCCGTCGAATGGCCTGATACCTGGGAAACTGCCCAAACTGGTTGGTACGGAGCCATGACACTTTTGACAAGGATTTCAATCCATGTGCAACAAATATGCGGACTATCCTTCTCTTACGATGGTATGATGTTCGCAACTGGCGGCAATGATAATCTCTGCTGTTTGTTCCGGACCAATGATGTATTTCAAGAGGCTGGCCATGGGTGGGAGGAGGCGGTGTTCATTGCGGACGGGGTATGTGTATTCTGAATGTTCTCTAAGTCTCTACTGCATAGACCCATCGTGATAGCAACTCACTTCAAGCAGCTTTTACTCGAAAAAGGGTATTTGGTTGCATGCTGATTCGGACTCTAGACACGCCAGATGCACAATGTCGGTATTGTCAGCGGTCGGACCCAGCAACTCAAGACTGGTACCGAAAAGCACCGATGGATCCACGGAGCTGCGGTCAAAGCGATAGCTTTCTGTCCCTGGCGCGATGGTTTGGTTGCAACTGGCGGTGGAAGTAACGATAAATGCATTCACTTCTTCCACACCACTTCAGGTGCGAGCCTAGCCACGATCAGTGTAGCTGCTCAGGTCACTTCCCTGATATGGTCAAGAACTCGTCGGGAGATTTGCGCCACATTTGGGTACGCTTCGCCTGATCACCCTTACCGTATTGCAGTGTTTTCATGGCCAGAATGCAAACAGGTTGCTGCTATCCCATGGGATGGAGAACATCGAGCCCTGTATGCGATCTCGTATCCTGGAGGCCCAAATGAGAGTCATACCAGCCGAGAAGGAGGACGTGGCTTGAGTCGAACGGCTCAGGAGGGATGCATCGTCGTAGCATCTAGCGATGAGAGCGTCAAGTTTCATGAGGTATGGACCGCTAACCAGAAAGCTACAAGCGGAGGGGAAGGGCTTCTGGGTGGCAGCGATATTCTAGAGGGCTTGGAGGGTATTGACAAAGAGGGTGAAATCATTCGATGATCTCCTTTGGGAAAGGTTCTGCTGGATGGGTTGGAGTTTGTACCCCTGGGACTTCACAGGGTTCGGATAGATTGAAATGGCTTATACCCCAGTCGAAGTACTTACATAGTATGTATACACCAGACTGTTTACCATGCAGCGAATAGAAGGAGAAGGCATTGTTTCGATGCGGGTCTCGGAATGGTTAAACTATACTGTCACGTGACCGCGCGTTTGATGTGTCGCGTACGTCTCATACAAACACTTCGGGTACACCAGTGACTTAGGGCTTGTGCCGGTGGGTGCTGGCATACACACGGACTCCACGGGTCACCGTCACGTTGTTGCCTGGAATCACAATTGTGTATTGTTCTGCTTACGACTTCAGTAATTTTTCGCCAGATATAAGAGCCAGGCTTGTCTCTTCCCACCCCCAACAGAGGCGTATGCAGCAAGCAAGGTGTCACAATCGCAAGAGCTGATACACAAAGTCTCCAGGCATGTCGAAATATAAATGAACTACTTCGATGGCTCCCACGACTTCAACCACATCAAGCGCGTGCTAAATATATCTCGACAGATCCTGGCAGAGATTGAGAGCACCGATGATACGGAAAACGGACCGCTACGAACATTCTTGAGACTCGATCCTACGATCATCACTCTCTCCACACTCCTCCACGACATCGGCGACAGGAAATACCTGAAAGAGGGCGAGGATGGAAATACAATGGTGCGAGATCTCCTGCTGTTTCTCGGATCGGGTCTCGTACTAGTGGAGAAGGTGCTGGCTATCTGCCTCGGGGTGGCTTATTCTTCTGAAGTCCAACACAGAGCATACCTTGAGCGCCTGATTGAAAAATACCCGGAGTTAGCGGTGATTCAGGATGCAGATCAGTTGGATTCCATTGGGGCGGTTGGTACTGGGAGGGTGTTCACTTATGGCGCTGTGAGGATTGGGAGGGAGATGGAGGCATCAATGGAGATTTTCGGTACGAAGCTGTTTAAGTTGGAAGTGATGATGAAGACTGTACCAGGGAGGAGATTGGCGAAGAAGAGGTCCGAGAGATTGAGGGTTTTCAAAGCATGGTGGAGTGAGGAGACGGAGGCTGGGAATATGTAGATTATACGAGTACTTAAGTATTCTATGTACCCGAATTGAGTTGGTCTTCAAGTCTGAAGTCAAAGTCTTGTCTGATGTTAAAAATTATGCTTAATTTAGGTTTCGAAGTAGTATGTGAATCGCAATTGCCTAATAGTTGCTCCGCTTAACGCCAAGTTTCGAACACAGAGATCTCCAACCAAGGGATCTGGGCCTGGTTGGAAGGAAGCAGGGGGTTCTTTTCATATATTGCATGCACACCCAAGCCAACGGATTCCTCAGGAACTGCTCATCACCACTGATTATAAATTTGGTCATCTCCCATTCAGATTACGGTATTTGGTAGTCTGATCTGGAGCCAGGCTTTGGAGGGAAAAATGCTATACTTTCCGGCAACCTCTGTTGGGAAGGTTTATGATTAGGTGGTAGGCTGGTACTCTAGCCCTGACGACTTTGGAGTGCGCTTTCTGCCGTTCATTGAGTTCTGGGGGTAGAGTTACGGCACAGTGTATATCACGGATCTGCTCGGAAATAGCCTGGATGCGAATGAGAACCCATGCGGCCCTCGCGAAATATAGTACTAGAAGTTGCTGTAGACCGTCCCCACAGTCTGTTTTGGCATAGGCCGGCTCAATGAAGACCACTTTTAGAAGGAAAGATAGTTGACGAGGTTCATAATTCTTGCAAACGCACTGCATAGGCATCACCGTTGCCTGTCTGCAACCTTTCTTGGCTGGTCGTATGCCAAGTAATCCACAGCTTGGTAGAGCTTGACCCTTCCGTCTTCTGAAGTTTCTTAGGAGGTTGAACTGCAGATGAGAAAGCTTGAATAAGCTAAAACGCCCAACTAACAGGAGAATTTCAGCGACTTCAATTTCAGAGTTCGTCAAGCTATACGAATGGTGACTTCACTGAAAGGTATTATCGATGCGGCATTCAATTGGAGGGGATTTAAAGTCGCATCGACTTGATGAACCAAATAGGATGTCGCTTTTCTGCTTTCACTAATAGATGGATCTACACGACTTACATAAGACAGCATTATTACAATTGCCGTCGCTTTTAATCTACTTCCAAGCGCTGATTAGAATCGCAAGTCCCACCCAATTTCTGGGCCCAGTAGAGGCAATTCATCAGCAACGCTCTGCACATCCTTATCACCTCTACCGCTCACACAGATGACAATATCCTGCCCTTTCTCCATATTCTTTGCCAACTCTAACGCTCCCCAAACGGCATGAGCGGTTTCCAGCGCGGGGATGATACCCTCAAGCTGACTGATCAAGCGGAAGCCTTTGAAAGCTTCAGCGTCTGTAGCTGCAATAAACTTCGCTCGCTCATTGTCCTTCCAAGATGAGAGTTCAGGGCCAACACCAGGATAGTCCAAGCCAGCAGAAACTGAGTGAGTGTCGGAGATCTGTCCGTGTTTGTCTTGTAGGACGTACGTGCGAACGCCGTGGAGAACACCCTTTGTACCTCCAGTCAGAGTGGCAGAGTGGCGGTCAGTATCAACACCGTCACCTCCGGCTTCCACACCCAGTAGCTTTACTGATGGATCTTTGGAGAAGGGGTAAAACATTCCGACAGCATTGCTGCCTCCTCCCACGCATGCGACAACTGCGTCTGGAAGCTTGCCACGCTTCTCTTGCATTTGTTCCTTGGTCTCATTGCCAATGACTGATTGGAAAGTCCGTACGATGGTGGGAAATGGATGAGGCCCAATGGCAGAGCCAATGATGTAGTGAGTGGTTTCGAGCTTCACGACCCAAGCACGTAAGGCTTCATTAACGGCATCACGAAGGGTGCGAGAGCCAGCTTCGACTGCGATGACTTGTGCGCCGAGAAGCTTGATCCGAAACACGTTTAGGGCTTGTCTTCTAACATCTTCCTATAATTTCTTAGCAATATGGACCTTGGAAATGACAGTGCAACTCACAGCTCCCATGTAGATGGTACATTTCATGCCGAATTTTGCACAGACTGTAGCTGTAGCAACACCATGTTGACCTGCACCAGTTTCTGCAATGATTTCAGTTTTCCCTAACCGTCTTGCCAGGAGGATCTGGCCTAAGGCATTGTTGATCTTATGGCTTCCAGTATGGTTTAGGTCTTCTCGTTTGAGCCAAATATTTGCTCCACCAGCATGCTCGGTCAATCGTTCAGCAAGATGTAGGTGTCCAGGACGTCCCATCCAAGGATAGTATGTGCGGTACTCTTCCCAGAAAGCAGGATCGTCCTTGATCTTGTTGAACCCTTCTTCCAGCTCCGACAGGCAGTCCATTAAAGACTCAGGAACGTATTGACCACCAAATTCGCCAAAGCGTGCGGGAACAGCAGCAGCATCCACTGGACCATCCGTATTCAGAGCTTCAATCTGGTCTGCTAAGCCCGGTCCATGGCCGTTCTCTCGAATGACTCCATCTACGTGCACACTATTTCCATCTGGCTCGGCAGCTTCATATATGGTCTCCACAATGCCGACCTCGCGGGTAAGCCCACCATTTGGAGGGTTTCTCCTTCCGGATACTTGAGCACAGTATTCCTCAACAGCCTTTCCTCCCTGGCCAGGAGCGGCCTCTGTCAGAGTGGTAATGATTTGGCTTCCGATAACAACACCATCTGCGATCTTTGCGACACTGAGGAAGTGATCTCTTGTACTGACGCCAAAGCCCACCGCTGCTGGAATGTTGCCCGAGTATTCCTTCACTCGTCTCAAAAGGTCAGGCAGGCCTGTATTCATTGTTCCCGTTGCACCAGTGACACCCATTCGAGATACGACGTATATGAAGGAGTCGGCGAGCTTACATAGAAGCTTCATGCGAGTTTCGGAGGTCGCAGGGGCAATAAGAGGAACGTAGGAGAGACTAAAGATAGCAGCATTAGTATTTCCTCGACCTAGAGATTTGCGGTAAAACCCACCCTCCTTTCGTGCACCAGTTCCTGAATGTGACAGCCTCTTCCGGTGGTAGATCAACGACGATGAAGCCATTGACACCTGCTTCCCGACAATCCTTCAACAGTTTCTCCTCTCCATAGCTCAGCATAGGGTTGTAGTACCCCATAAACAGAACTGGAGCTCTTAATCCCCTCTTTCGCGCTTCTCGTACCATTTCGAGCGTTGATGTGACCGTAACTCCGTTTTTCAGAGCTTGCTATAAGGAGTGTTAGTGATCGATCTGTAAGGGCAGGTGGGATCTTTATTTACTGTGTTTGCTTTCTGTATCGTGGGGCCGTCTGCAATTGGATCTGTGAAAGGAAGGCCAATTTCGATGACATCTGAAAGAGAAGTCAGTACCAATTGACAGTTTGAGAGTAGGTTCATACCTGCACCACCAGCTTCCATGCCCAGTAGAACATCTACAGTATCGCCTGGCGTAGGGAAGCCAGCAGTAACATAAGTCACAAGAGCTGGCTATTATAGGTGTTAGTCTTTACTGTCGTCAAAAGGCCCTCGCGCCCGGGAATGACTTACCCTATCTTCCCTTTTGCATAGCGCAAAAGTGCTTTTGAGTCCCTCCATAGCTACACGATTTGAAATGTAAGAACTTTATTGAATCGCAAGATAGGGGGGAGTTTCTTTGTTAAATATCTGTTTCGACGTGACTCTATGATAATTTTGATATCCGAATCGCCCCTCTGAATTGCCATCCGAGACCGCTGCACGCCACTACTAGCTCCGGTGGAAGGTTTATCCGGATGAGGAGCTGGTGGGAGCACCAGTGGAGCCCTTGTGATGATTACCTCATCCTTTATTTTATATCAGTCCATCTCTCGCCACAAATAAACCTGGCGTAGGTATATACCTACGTTCTTCGATCGAGTGGCCTGTTCAATTATAAATAACAACGCTGATTCAAATCGACAGTCTGAAAACGATAGCAACTTAAGAGAAATATCACAATGTCACGTCTGTTGATTCCTAGATTCCTCCTTTCAAGCCCACGCTTCTTCACCTCATCTACAAGAAGAACAGCCTTCGCAACAGGCCCAGCACCACCTCGCCTCCCACCAAAGGAGCAAGAAGAGTATGAACGATTGCAAAGAGCTTCAACAGGTGCATTCAGTACGCCAAAGCCAGTCGTAAATCAAGCGGCATCTGAACCAGGACCTCGGACGAGACCACAAATTAACCAGTCTCCCGCGACGGAGCCTTTAAAAGCAGGAATTGAGAAAGAAAATGATGCAAGAGTGGCGGCGACTGGCAAGGGCGAAGAACTACATCCGGATATCAGACGAGGCGCAGAACCGGAATTTGAGGGCGAGGTCAATCCGAAGACTGGCGAGGTTGGAGGACCCAAGAATGAGCCTTTGCGGTGGGGTAGTACCGGGGATAGAGGTGATTGGAGTTACAACGGAAGAGTCACGGACTTCTGATTCAGCGACACTTCATTGGAGGTTTCTGTAATAGAATCAACTCACCAAGTGTACAACAGCATGAATGGATGATCATTGAATAAGGATCCAAACGCGGCAACGAGAGCCTCACTTCGGCGTTTTCCTTCGGGGATATCTACGTATCATGGCTCAATTTGTGTTCTCATCATTTGAAGTCAGATGCCCCCTGCGACTGCCATTGCCTTCTTTGAGAGCAGGACCAGAAAGACAAGCAGGCGATTCTGATCATACTACAAGCTCTGCGGCATCAACGAACTCTTTTCGCCGTTTCACGTAAATAGGTGTCTCGGCAAGTGCAGGACAATGCCGCGATGCACTAGAATCGTCACGGCCAACCGATCCCTGTCTCTTGACTTCTCCATAAGCTCATTTGGAAACCATGATCGGAAATGGTACATTAGTCAATGGAGTGCTCTCTGCCGCTCGGGAGAGAGAAGTAATACCCATCTTAGCATATAGAAAGCTGCTACTTAGCCTTCCCGGTTGATGTACCCAGTTGTGTAAGGTTGCTTTGAGACAATGATCTGATAGCCTCGTCCCATCAGCCAGCACATCAACATCAATCCAGTACCAAGACGACTTACTAACCTGGGTGACGATCTCAGCTTGCTTTCAAGAATAGATGATGTTAGACGGGGTGTTGAATCCATAGCATTGGCGGAAGAGTGGATGAAGAGTCCAGTATGCCGCTGCTTGTCGACGTTAAAGACTTCTTGTTTTCCCTTGGCGTAACATGTCTTACTAGCTTTCTGACTTCCTCCATCATCTGGCCATACTCAACAGTGGGATTGGCTTCGATTTCAACCTCAGTAAGTTACGCGCTCAACTGAAAAATCGGCTCACCAGGTTGTCTCATTCGTACCTGGATCGTCACGTTACCACCGACCTTTCCAGATTTAAACTATGCAAGATGGTAACTCCGAGTTCCTCATGCTCATTTCGGTCACCCAATAAAGACCCCAAATAGAAAAACTCTCTGATCGATCCAGACCTGACTACTCGAGAATCTCATAGCCATCAAAAGTGCCTTTCACTTACAGCGTCACACCCTACGTAGGCCATTTCAGATTCGCTTCCGAGTCCGAGTCATCGCAAGAGCACGACTCATGGAAAGGGAACCTCGTCAACTGGCAGGAGCCACTACGGATAACTCCCACTGCAACAGTCAGTGATCGTTCGACTTCCAAGTACCTCTAAGACCGCTCCAAAAGCCACAACTTCGAAGCAATACAAGAATCAAAATGTCGTGGCTCCCGATTACTTACTATCTCGTCCCTCACCCGTGATCTCATCTCGATATTCCGCGGAGTTCTGGTCAGCATCAATGACTCACTTCTAAAAAGAATGGCATCCTAGTGTCGGATAGCAGACAATCTGGCCTACTGATTCCTCTTTTCCTTTCTGAGGGTATGGCTCGACCCCAACAAAACTAGACATAAAACAATAAAAAAAAACATGTAAACATACGGATATTCTTATAGTGTGGGAAAGCCATATGGTAATCACCAAGTGGCTTTACGAGTCATCATGGTCAATAAGTGATATTTGTGACATTTTTGGCCGGGTAAAAGTAATTAAACGCCGATGCGCTTTGCTATACTACTGAAGCAAAAATAGACCAATAATGTCGAAGTGCAAAATGCTGCCACGAAGAAGGTGCACTTCTGTCGAACGTACAACATTAATAAACCAGCGCTCAAATGTCGACTTGACTATGCTACAGCCGTTACTTCGTCACCCGATCTCTCCACTGTGATAGCTTCATTCTCCTTCCCACCGTCCAGCGCCGAAGTCGCATTTGCGTTTTCAATCATTCGTTCCGTCACTCTCTCGATCTCTCTATCCTGGTCCACCACCTTTTCGACCTCGGGTTCCTTCTCGGCTTCTTGTGGAACCTCATTTGATTTCTTCCACCAGCTTTTCGTCCCCACCCCTTTGATATCGCCAGTCATCCCAACGCCATCCATTCCAGCTCCGCCTCGCTCAAAACTTTCCTCGGCATGGGTTTCTGGTCCATTCGCTCCATTGCCGCTGACAAGCAACTCTCCCCAGGCATCCTCCGCCTCCATCTCTGTGTTATCTAACGCCTCCGCCATTATCGTTCTCCTCAGCTCACCACTTCGTCCTTCATTACTGTCGACTCCATCCACCCACTGAACGCTCATGATCATGAAGCTTAATCCATCATGAACGCCTTGATAGCCTTCTTGCCGGCCTCCCCATTCTCGACTCCTTATTCCAAACTTGGTGGTACTGGAATATTTCTCTAGCGCTGGGAGGACCAGGACCGTAACGTGGAGATCTTTCTTTTTCGGCACATGCATGGGGCCTCTTCGAGGTGGCTCGGTGAGAATATCGTTCTCGTAATCCTTACCATTGACAGCACCATTCGTGCCTGCAATCTCTAGGTCAAGAAGTTCAACATCCACATCCTTGTTCCAAGCACCACGAAACCAGCCTTGATGTATACATGCAGCAACGACGTCTGAGTCATCTGTGTAAACATCCGTGCCCCAGACAGCTCTTCTCCTGGTAATCTCTTCACGGCTGACGTCACCAAGGTAAACTTTTGGTACTTTGACTGTGAACGTGCAATTTTCTTGTCCTTCAAATCGAGGTAATGGCTCAGGCGTACTCGCGAAACCTCGGTCGTCTTTATCGCTTGTAGAGCGCCTCGCAGGTTTCAAGACTGATTTGTAGTATGCGTAGCCAAGATGCCTGCGAGGTTTATCCTTCACGTGATTTAACACAGATTGAGAACGAATCGTCATCTTCGGAAGAGGTATTATAGGGTTGATTACGGGAGCAGGTTTGACAGGGTTCGCGGGATGATGGTGGTTTCGAGGTACATTGTGATGATGGTGAAGAGCCGGTGTCCCCTTTGACTCAGTGCCAGGAGGTGACGGAATTGTCGCACCTTTCATCGACTTGAAAGGTGTTTGATTTGGCGACGAGGTGATATCTGGAGGATGGTGATGATGACTCAATCAAAGCAGTGTTAGCTGGTGGCAAAATCAGACGAATGAAGAGCTTACTGATGATGGTGACCACCATGGTGGTGATGAGTCGTCTTGGCACGTTTACCCCTTCCACTTGGAGTGGTCCTGCCATTGCTGCTTTCGTCATCTCTGCTATCTTCATCCTTCAGTTTCCTCCTGCGTCCTCCTCTAGAGGCAGTTCGGTGAATCCCTCTTCCGTTTTCAACCGGTGAATCTTGATCTAAGTCATCGCGTCGCATCGATCCCGGGTTTGAGAATGGCATTCCTTGAGCGCCTGCAGTCACCGGGCTTGGAGCTCCCATAGCGCTAACTCCACTTCCAATCCCAGAAAACATCCTGCCAAATTCGCTCTTAATCCCCGGTTCATGAGCTGGCCCACTCTGTTGGCCTTGAGCTCCCTGGACTGCTTGGGGAAGTGGAGAGACGCGACCCTTTCGGTTAATTTCCCCCACACCTAAGAAAGTCCGCTGTTGTTGCATTTGTTGAGATTCTTCCATGGTTCTTCTTGTCGGTGAATCTTGAGATTGATATGGTCCGGGTTGAGGCGGTCCACCATACATATTTTGTTGTCGCTGATGTTCGTGCTGATGAAGCCGTTGTCTCTCTTGAATTGAAGTTTCATATTGCGATGCTGGGATCGACGTAAGATGAGATGGCATGGCAGAAGCGGCATGAGTTTGGTATCGAGTTTCGCTAGGTGCATATGCTGGGTGACTTCCATATTGAGGTGTAGTCGTTTCAGGATAACCGTGTCCATTTGTAGGCAGACGAGGTGACTCTCGATCTTGTTCAGGTATTGGTTCATATGCTGGCCGAGGGGGTGGCTCATACCCTGGTCGCATCCACGAAGGCTGCTCTCTAGGCTCAGAAGGTCGACTATAAGCAGTCTGGGGATTTCGTTGCGTCAGTTGGTGAGCATATTCCTGCTGCAGGGTTACGTTCCTCTCGTTGATCACCCTCTCTCTCTCCATTTGCTGCTCTCTCTGCTCCCGCTCCCTCATGTCTCTCTGCACTACTGCTTCTCTTTCCCTTTCTTGCCTGGCCCTCTGCTCATATGCGTATATGGCGCTTTGCCTCTCCTCATATTCGGCTTGCCTTTGGTAGGCTGGGTCGGGTCTTCCAACAGATTCTGGTCTTGCTGGCTCCCTTCTTCCAAAGAGGCTTTCGCTATGCGCAGGGGCTCTATCTGATACTCGTGGAGGTGGTGCATTGAAACTTGGTTGACTATCAGGCCGAGCTGGGATCGCAGTATTCGGGACACGAGCAGGCGGTTGGTCGCGTCGTTCATCGGCAGGTGGTCGCTGGTAAGTCTGGGGTGTGCCGTATCGTCGTGCATCTGGGGTCCCAAAATTAGCCATCCCTGGTGGAGAACCTGCCGAATTTGCTCGCTGATCTCGTGGTTCGTACGCCCTCTGTTCGGGCGTTTGAGGTCTTCGAAATGGTGCATAGTCGGCGCCAGTTGCAGCCAATCGTGGGGAGACATGAGCTGGACCAGGATACATCGGTTGCGAAGCTGATGTGCTGACGGGTGAAGTGTACTGTGGGGGCTGCTCCCGCAAAGCAGGTGGGCCGCCAAGCATTGAGGAAATCGACATACTGCTATTTGTAGTACTCGATGGTCGACCTATTGAGCCCAAAGAAGGCAACTCACGGCTCGCTGGAAAGGCCGTAGGTGGTCCAACCGATACAGGTGGTGGTCGAGGTGGTGGAGGACCGTAAGTGTGGGGAGTCTGCTGTTGAGGAGATGAAGGAGGAGGCATTCCTCGAGTCGCGGATCCATAACCGATTGAAGAAGCACTTTGATGCCTTGAATGAGTTGATCCAGCACTCACAGGCCCGTCCTGTGAATAGGTTCGTTGTTGACTGCCATACGGAGGGTCTGAAGGTCTTCGCTGATGCTCTGCATAAGACGGCGTTGAACTAGGCGGATGGGACGAGGTAGAGAATGTAGCTTGGTTCGCAGAAGGTGGAAATGGACTGCGACCATAAGGAGATGCAGTGTTCCGCGAAAAGGGGTGCTGTGGTGGTTGTCTTGGATCCATGATGTCTGATGTCTCCAGTCTTACAGCGGTGTGTCAAGCTGCGCACTGTCGCCGCGTACTTGCCTTTGGTGCCAAGACACTCCTCCAGCAAGCAGCGCACGAATGTAGATGACCAGATGACCAGTTCTTCAATATCCACGACCACTCCCAACACCTGTATGACTGTATATTCTCGCGTTGGCAGCCGGGTGGTGGTTTCGATGGGTTCGGCCTTTTCGAGGAGTAGCACGGACTAAAACCGCCTGTACGAAGGGACCTGCGTGTAGAAACAGTCGCGACCGATATTCAAGCTCTAATCCCACACCCGTGCATGAAACAGGGCGCATGAGTATGCTTGGGCGGACGACAGTGAGTCGAGGATCGGGATGCGAAGAGCGGGATGTCGATGGTGAAGGCAGAGGGCGGTGGTGTTGACGTTGGTGATGATGTTGTTGGTGTTGTTGATTCTGGACCGTCGTCAATGATGATGGGACTTCATATTTGGGATCTCTCCAACTCAACTCGCGGTGGCAGTCTGCAGACTGGGGACTGGCACACGCACCGCAAGCAACCCTTACTAGCCTCTCCACTAGCCTGTACGCTAAGCCTGCGCCACCATCACCAAAAGGAGCAGAGGCAGCCACAGAGTCGCAGACCGTCCAGATTGGGTGCAATAGCCGAGAAACCAAGAACCTGACCGTGCATGCAGATTGAGCGACTCCGTACGGACCATGTACGGAGTAAATAACCTACGATTCCGTCCTAAACCAACACCACCAAAGTTACATACACTTCAACCCGGATATTGAAGCTCACACTGCTGTCCCATATCAAACTACTACCTCGTCCCTATCGAAATCATATATATATATATATATATATATATATATATGAAGCAGAGCGCAATATATGAACTAACATACCCAACCACATTGCCCCCGAGGCTGGCTTTGCCAAGCTTCACCCCATTCTGGGAATGTCCCTCGTGACTCCCGGGACCTCCCTTGGTCTTCAAACCAGCACCAGATATCCCACAACAGCGAAATGAGTAGGTCGCCTTCATTATCCAGCATGCTACCTCTCCCAGGATCTCCTGGATCATCTTGGGAAAGATACAAAGCACGATTCCATTCTGCTTTTGCCGCAGCAGACGCTTCAGTCCTTGTCGCATTCTGGCTATTTGGTACACCTCCCCCCTTCACTCTCCAGACCTTGCACTCATAGATCGCAGGGCTTATAAACAATGTACTCTACGTGGTTATACTATCTGCAGCCCTCGATCTCGTTGGTCCCAGTGTACCCAAAGCAGTCGTCCTGCTCGCCGACGTCCTTCCAAGCTTCATCACCAAGTTGATAGCTCCATATTTCATCCACCGCGTACCTTATACCATCCGAATCCTCATATTCTGCGCTCTATCCTCTTCCGGAATGCTCCTCATTGCCCTAACGCCCACAGCCCAACCTGGAGGATCCATATCCACAAAACTCTTTGGAGTCATCATGGCTTCACTAAGTAGCGGAGGCGGAGAGTTGTCCTTCTTAGGACTCACACACTATTATGGACCGTTCTCGCTAGCAGCATGGGGTAGTGGAACAGGAGGCGCTGGATTAGTAGGAGCAGGGCTATATGTCTTGTTGACAACAACTATCGGTTTAAGTGTCAAGACCTCGCTTCTAGCATCCGCCTTCCTCCCTTGCTTCATGCTCCTAGCATTCTTCGTTATCCTTCCCCACGGCCCTTTACGCCGTGCCTCGAAAGGCTACACCGACATCCCAACTCACGAAATAGACTCTGAGGATATATCCTCTCTTCCCATCGACACCGCAGCATCCTCCCTCTTAGCCCCAGGCCCAGGTATAGCATCGGAAGCAATCATGGCTCATTCACCAACCCGCTCATTCTCTCCTCTCCGTCCCCTAACATCAAAATCGCGATTCCGTATCAGCCTTCGCCGCACCCGCTCTCTCTTCTTCCCCTACATGCTCCCTCTCCTCATCGTCTATATTGCAGAATACACAATCAACCAAGGCGTCTCCCCCACACTTCTTTACCCCCTCGGGCCCGATGTTCCCTTTTCCGCGTATCGGCAGTTCTACCCCTTCTATAACTTTCTCTACCAAATCGGTGTTTTCATCTCCCGCTCCTCGACTCCTTTCGTTCGAATCCACAACCTCTACCTCCCCTCCTTTCTTCAGATTCTCAATCTCGGGCTGTTGGTCAGTCAGAGTTTGTGGGATTGGATACCGAGCGTATATTTCGTATTCGTGGTGGTGTTTTGGGAGGGGTTACTAGGAGGCGCCGTGTATGTCAATACTTTTGCGGAGATTATGGATAGAGTTCCCGAGGATCAGAGGGAATTCAGTCTTGGGGCGACGAGTGTGAGTGATAGTGGGGGTATCTGCGTTGCAGGCTTTGTGGGTATGGTGCTTGAGGGTGCGCTATGTGGGTGGCAGGTAAGGAGGGGAAGGGGGTATTGCAAAGAGTTGTGATTCGGTTCCGGGCCACTGCATGGAGTTTAGAGAAACATGGTGGATGTCTCGATATTGGCTTAGCGTAGCGTCACGAATAGATGATGAATGTTTCGATTGGGTTTGTTTCGTTCGTGATTATCTATCTATAATGTGCTAAGCTATAGCTAACGGCTGAAAGCTAGAGCAAAGGATCCAAGGTGAAGATGCCACACTGAACCGCCAGTGAGGGCGGTGCCATGTATGCCCAGAGCAGAAAAGTGATCCTTCAGCAGTGTGTATCCTCAATTGCGTACGCCGCTCTCGGGGCTTCGTGCGCCAGGCATCGAAGTTGACAAAGAAATGTCACGAGCAAATCAGCCGAATTATGGAAAGAAAGAACCAAGGAAAATCATAGAATCGAAGAGGGCATATCTGGAAGGCGATCGCTGATGTCAAAGTGGACTGATCGTAGTCGAAGGCGCACGTGTTGAGGTGAGGCGTTGGTGGCCATGAAGACGTAACTGTATAATATTGCCATACTTGGGGTGTGATGGCGTTGGCTTTCACGCTGTGTGATTCTATGTCATGGTTTGGAGGTCGTTGAACTTTGCACCATTGAAGTCGACTGCGAGAAGATTGAGAGCTTCCTAGTGAGAAGAAATCGTTGTTTAAGAACGTTGAGCAACTCATTCCCCGACGTCGGAGTCCGAATGTTCTTCAGGTTGGCGGCCAGCAGCACTGGACATGCCTTCCTTTTCCATAAACTGCGAAATGAGCCGGATCTTGAGCACTGGAGGAGTCCAATTCGGATACTGTCCCGCGCCTCTGGTGAGTTGTGCGATGGCTGACACTCACCATTGATTAAAAGGATTTTTGTCCGGATCAAGGCTGTCAGCATCAAACTGCTCCCCAATCTCTGGAAGTAGATCTTGACCAATAGAGAAGGGGTTGTTGTTGATGTAGGCAAATAAATGAGTCCGTTGATGGTGGTGCCATTGAACTGCGCCAGGAGAAATCACCTGAAGCAAGATGGTCAGAGTTTCCAACCTTGGGAAGGAAGTAGCGAAGAAGCTGGCGCCGCCGAACTCATGCACAAGTAAATACTCGTGTAGAAGGATCATATGCTTGAGGTTCTTGGCTACATCCAATCCTGAGATTGTTGAATACGCTAAATCCACGTAGCGACGATAGGGTCGAATGAGTTTTGTGCCCCAGAAGCCATCCACTTCCGCTGAAAAGAATATAGGCGCGCTTCCACGCTTGCCCTGGAAGGACAGCTTATAGACCGGGTGCTCTCGTCGTCGTCTCTCAAGGGAAGCATCGGTTGACGCATCGTCAGACTCAAGGAACTCCTCGC
Source organism: Hyphodiscus hymeniophilus (assembly GCA_016508695.1). NCBI lineage: Eukaryota > Fungi > Ascomycota > Leotiomycetes > Helotiales > Hyphodiscaceae > Hyphodiscus > Hyphodiscus hymeniophilus. The sequence continues at coordinate 580,579 of VNKQ01000016.1, read as the reverse complement.
GGCTCTCCTTACAAGCATGAAGAACCGCGGGAACTGGTCGGTTGTATGAGAAGCGGTGCTTGGTGTTTCGAAACTCTCTCTGAACAACGATATAGAGTTGGGGTGCCGCGAAACCCCAGATCTTCAGCCTGTAGCTCCAAGTCAGCGATTCACAATCTTTCAAAATAGATTTTTGATTTGGGTTACCGAAGTTCGATTAGAAGTTTGCTAAACAGTGGGAACTTATAGCTGTCATCTTCGGTGGAGGTGATCACAGCTGAGACTCCCTTTCCTGGTTCGGTCACAATCGTTTCCTTGTTGGCTTTGCTAGTGGTCAAATTCGAGGCTTTTAGAGCATTTGAGATCTCATGATCTGCTGCTTTGGCTTTCTTGGAAACCTTTTTCGCATTCATTTTCTTTGGGACCGGTCTGGTATTTTGATCTGTGGCGAGAGACTCGGTAAGGAGTAGCTTATCGCGAGCAGCGCGTGAGGGTTGCTTTCTCGTCGAAGTCGCCTTTAGGCCGACTTTCGTTTTTGGAGCCATCTTGTGGAGGCGTCGGAGAAATGTTCTTGTGGAAGCCAATGTTATTGCGATGAAGATATTACTCAACGAGCCTGTATGTAGACAATTATGTGGTCGAGTTTGCTTTCTTTTGGTTGAGATCGATAGAAGACACGAGTTCGAATTGGAAGGAGTCGCCTCGATCTACCTATTTCCTAATTAGGAAGACACGTGATATTGATTGCGTTTGACAGTGGATGTCTTAATCGCTCAAGTTAGTATGACGTGAATGAATACAATAGAATACCAACCTGCTCGATTATCTGACCACTGGAGTTAAATGAAAATGTTGAGAGTATCTTGTCATCCTGGTAATTTCCTGATCGCAGAAGGAAGGTGAGGTACCTGTATTTGGACAACTCTCGACCTAAGCGAGTCCTGCTGTTTGGAGTATTGGATTTCAAGGTGTGTTGGAACTGTATCTTCAGAACCCTTCTGGCTTACTCATTACAATGAGAGTATTGGTTTAGTCAAACAATTGGTATATGGGTCTAATCACACACATTTGATTCCAACCTCATAGTTTTTGTGCCTCGCATCTACTGACATTACCAATAATTCTTATGTGTTCAAGATACCGAGGCCATCATTAAGTGTGCAAGAGGTCTTGATAGACTCAAATATCCCATGCCTGGTGGTAACATTACATGGCGTACCCATAATGCCCTTCTTCAGAGAGGCTACACATAGGAAGATAACCCGATGAACTCATTAGGTTAGGATTAATTCACTTTCGGCTGAACTAAAACCAGAATCACTTCACTCTTTCCCCTGCAATTTCGCTCATAAATGGTTGATAGGGACAGCTTCATGTCTGGTCAGCTCTCGCAGCCAGACAACATCAACAGAGCTTGTGATTTCTGCTCTTGCCATTGATCTTCCAATCACAGAAGTTCCTTGCACCTTATTTCTGACATTCTGACTTCGAGTTAATACCCCTTTGCTTTTTGCCTACGAGGGGCCTACCTCTCGCTCAGGCCTCTCTTCACTTGTCGATATATCGAACCCCGCAAGGTTTGCACCCATTCTCTTTCGCTTCTGCCAAATAATCCTGACGGTATCTCACATGTCATTCAGTGCCAGATCCATAGTTCCACCCCAAAAACAAGTCTGATGAAGTGTGTACACTACCCAGATGTCCCCCACAAAGAATTCCCGCGGTCGAGGAACGACTAAGTCAAGGCGGAAGTTCCTCCAAGGCAGCCCTTTACTTTATGAATTCCATGTCTTTCCTAAGCTTCCACTTGAGATACGAGCTGCTATTTGGAAAATGTGCATCATTCCCCGAGTCGTTACGATCAAGAAAGCTTCGTGTGAAGTGATCGGAAACAGATACCTCTTCACTGAAACGTATCACCGCACTAAAGTCATTGCAGAGGCGAGATACGCTGTCCCTGCCATTCTCCATGTCTGCAACGAAGCACGTGAAGTTGGTTTGAAAGACTACACCTGGGCATTTGAAAATCAACTCGGTCAAGCCATTCTTTTTAACTGGAACCAGGATACTCTGTTTATGGAGGGTTGGGATGATTTGCTTGCTTTCTACGGAGGACCAACAAATCGCAAACCTGAGTTTGGCTACGAGATGACAAACGTGGAAAAGAACCTACGCCATATCGTGGTTGCTGAGCAATTCCCAACCGACTTCGTGATCAGAAAGATCGTCAGCAGACTGTACAATCTTGCCGAATTAAAGCTTCCTTTCCCGCCGGGCCATGGATTCGCAGCCGTGAAAGCGGGTGCTTGGGTCAAGGAGAGGATTCATGGTTGGATGACGCAAATGCAGGAAGTGAAGAGCGAACAAGACGGCATGGCTATGGATTGGGCTCTTCCCGAAGTTGAGTTCGTATCACAGAAGCATCTCGCAGGTTTCAAAGCAATGGCGAGTCTTCGTCCTGTGATATACCTGTGGCAAGTACAGTTCTTCTAATCTTCTCCGACAGGTCAAGCATGATTCCAGAATGCGAGATTGCAAGATCCTGCCAATTACAGTATACAACGACTTAAATTCAGATGGCAGGGAGGATGAGGTGATGGAAGAATCAACTATTGAGCCTCGTCTTGGACGAGAAGGACGAGTTTCCGTGTTGTGAGTCATTTCCATCTTACGAAAGGAAGAGACTCTAACATTTGTAAGACGCTGCAGAAAGATCAGAGAAAGCCTAAAGCCCGCCGGTGCCGGTCAGGTAGCTTAGGGACTTCGCTACTAAGCGGTCTCATCATTCTCTACCCCGGGAAAGGCCTTCGCGGATAATTTCTTTGAGTCTGTGATCGTCTAAATTGCTCTTCGCTTTCTTCAACTTGTACTAGATCGAACCAAAAGGTAGCGCGCGGCGATGGGATTTGGAATGACTGGTTTTCATTTCGCCTCCTTTACCGGTCATCCGCAAAGATTGATCCAATTTCTCAAACTTGAGAACAACGAAGAGGCATAAAATACGAGGGTGATATCGTTGGGGGAATCATAATTATGGTTGCTACTTTTCCAAGGATGGAAAACTTCATTCAGGGATGCCCAGCCCAGTAAGACCGCAGCAGGAGCAAAGGAGGAAATGGGATCTTTGCAAAAGATGAGCTCTGAAAAATGTACTTTAGCAATGCGGAATAGAGGATCTCCCTTCTTACGTCCTAGAGAAATCACTCCAATATCCTGGGATTTTCAGTGTCGACGAAACAGGATCTTGGAAAGCTAATGCCAGTCGCGTTTCGAAGGCCCAACCAAAGCTTGGGCTGCACTCTAAACCACATGAAGGAGCCAGTATCGATACGAAACTTAGCTATCCAAACACATCACAGACGCATGCACTCAATGGCTAAAGATTCTTAGGATATAGTTCTCATCAATTTAGTAGCGAAGAGCAAAAGACCTGGAAAGATGAGAGAAAGCTGTACAAAGCAAGATCAAGAGATTGAACCTCAGAAGGCACTATTACGATCAAGGTCTGCTGTCTTGTTAGGAAAATGATGGGTGGCTTTGATTGCCTCCTGCATTGTAAAGTCGCGGAGAATGCCGGCCTTGGAAAGATGGGAAACGGAGACATGGAAGTCCAACGTCCGGGTTTGCAAACCCGCCAGCAATATCGATGTTCCGCACCTACAGCGCAGCCAACACAGCCAACCCAAATAAAGCAGAAACAGCACCAGCTGAATCCCCTTTCCAAACCGTGCTACAACGGCAGTTTTGGTACTCGCACTCGCGCCCTCGTAGTAGTACGATTCCAATCGTAAATAGAGCAGTGTTTGCCTCGGCGGCGCCTGCCACCGCGATAGCTTTACTCGGGGTCATCCGCATAGGGATCGCAGTGTTGTTGGCTAACATGAGCACGTTATCAAGAACATGTAGAACACCGTTGCCAACTATGAGATCTAAAAAAGTTGCGCCAAGGTGACGAAAGCCTTCACCTCTTCCACTTCATGCTAGAAGGGCAAGATTGTCGAATCGCCAAATTAAGTAGCAATGTAAGTGAGTAAGGGAAATTAGCGCAGGAACTCTCCGGACTAGTACGAACTCCATCACTTCTTCAAGATACTCGGGTCAGGGCTTCATAGAAGTGAACGAACTTACCGTGCTCACACCGAGGCGTAGCAATCAACAGTAAAGCTTGATCTGCTAGACTTGGATACTTTTCATTCCGTCCGCGCTGTCCCGTCCTTCTCCAATAGTCGTATATACAATTCGCAATCGAACACGCTAGTACCTCGCTGGTACGATTTAACTGCATTCATGATATACTACATTAACCAGTCGCTAAAGCCGTCCCAAGCAAAGCCATGCTAAGAAAAAAAGGGATATCACAGTTTCGTAGGCATGCATGCATCGCTAAGCCGAATCCGGTGCACAATAGCATGACTATCGGAATTGATTTGATAAAGGAATAGTGGTCTGTACAAGTCGTGTAGGTAGGTCGTGATCGTTTATGATGGGAATTGGTATGCGTTGAGGATGGAACGTCTAATCGAGGGCTTTGCGGAGTTCGTTCCACCTCTGCCGGAGATTTTGGTGTTCTGCAGTTTCCTATCGAGGTTTGTTAGCATACTGTGTATGGTCATTACATGACCATTGGAGCATACCTCGGCGTATTTCATCTTGGTCTCCACAAGTTCCTTCTCCATTGAACCTATGTCCTCCTCCAACCTGGAATTCTCCTCGTGAACTTCCTGGTTCCTCTTCATTAACCTGTCCATCTCGCTCTTCAGCCTCTCTTCGACTTCCTCAGGTTGTTTTTCCACAACAAGTCGGAGCTCTCTGACTTGTCCATTTAAGGATTCGTTCTTATCATTCAGCTCCTCATTTTCGACCTTTGTACGAACGAGCTCGGTCGCCAGAGCGGCATGCTCAGTGTCGTGTTCTTGTACTCGTTCCTCCAAGCCACGCACCTTATGTAGGAGTGATTGATTTGAGTTCTTCAATGATTCAAGCTCAGCCTCACGCGCCTTTTCGGTCTTGGTTTTCTCTTCCCACTCTGTAGCATAGGTCCTGAGTATGTCAGGCGTGATTCTTACCGCACAGGCATCTTGAATCATTTGATCCGCGCGATACACTTCTTTGTCAACACTGGCGCCTGAGCTTCCAAAGAATCCAGACTCGAGAATGGATCCTGCTGAAGGAGATTGATCGATGTAGACATCGAAAAGACGGTCTTTCAGGAAGGTGGTCAAAGCGACCATATCATTCATGCCAAGAAGTGTTGCGGCATTATTTTGCATGAGAACAATACCGAATTTAAGAATCGCCTCCAAGCCCTCGCTGAGGATGAGATCGTATATGCGGAGAACGAGCTGAAGAGGGAAGCGATATGCGAAAAGGGTGAGAAACCACTGTGTAGCATAGAGATGAGGGGTAACTTGGCGTCGGTGAAGATGGCAGTAGAGCGCCGGCTCGAAATCTTCTAGCAATCGCTCAAACTGGTATAGGTGCATATGGAGGCCTGGCATATCGTGAACGAAGAGGTCCCGTAGGTGGTATTGGTTCATGAGCCGTACAAGCAGACAGAAAGCCTCCTCCTCAGGCATCTTTCGGCTGTTAGAAGGGAATCATAATTGGAATAAGTGACTTACATTGAACAACAAAGGCATTGCAAGAAAATTCATGCCCTGAGCATATCCGACGCCTTCATCAAAGAGAGCATAAGCTTTGCAAACACCGAAAAGGCCCTCCTGTAGCCCAGCGCTAGATGCGAATTTCGAGTAGCTCGTCCGGGCCCCAAGATCTCGCTTGATTGCCTTTTCGAGCTTCTGTAATGAAGCAGCATCTTCTTTGGACTTCTTCTTCTTTACAGCCATCGAAGCTGCTTGAGCCTTTGCTACTGCCTCTGGATCCCTTTCCTTTGGAGGAGAAGGCGACCTCATTCCATTAGTGAAAGTAGTGGCCGGTGTTGATTGATCCGACCGAATTGATGATGCCGACGATGCCACCTCCTCCTTTTCCTTCGTAGAGCCATTGCTTTGGGATATACTTGGCGAAGCGCTGGATCCGCTCATCCTGTCCCTATCCTTGTCGGTACCACGTGTTACAAGGTCTTTGTAGACACTCTCGAGCTCGTCATTCTTGCTCTGGGCTAACACTTGCCACACGACCCCTCGGATCGCATTAGGGATACCGGTTGCTATTGCTCTGTTCAGCTCTTCTGGACTTGTTCTCGCAACAGCAGCTGGGCCTTCATAGACAACGGATTGCCAAAGATCCCAATCGACAGGTGTACTTGGATCGTTCATTGACGAAGGGCCGGCAGATACCCCACTGGCAGTCCCTGGGGCTAAAGAAGTATTGACATTGGGAGGATGGGGGCTCGAGGGTATTGGCGAAGACGGCGAATGAGCCGTTGTAGAAAGGGAGGTATCTTTGTCATCACTGACAATCGTAGGACTTGCAAGGCCAAGACCCAGGCTTGCACTGCGCCCGATGAGCCCAGCAAGTGCGCTTCCTCCTTTATCATCATCACCCAACGAAGTTATCCCAGCCTCTTCCCGCATTCGTAGTAGCTTAAACCGATCTCTCAAGCTATTCCTGACAGGCTGCTTATTCCCGCTTCCTCCGTCAGACTCATTGCCCTCTTCTAGCTTGCTCAACATCATTTCTGGGTTGCTGCCAACGGTAGCAATTGAAGATGCGGTGTTTCTTCTTTCAGAGGACACTGGCGGTGGAGACGCAATGGGATCTTTTTGAACAGCGGATGTGCTTCGGGAGAGCCAAGCGAACGGTGATTTTCGAGCTGGGGCGAGGGGGACTTGAGCCGGTGTTGAAACTGCAGGAGGAGGAGCCCACGGTACGGAAGGTAGCATTCCGGACAGGCCTTGTAATGAGGGTTTGGCGGATCGTTGTGGTAGAGCTGGCTTGACAGCCTCTTGTGCTACTTTCTGTTAGCTGCTTTCAAGAATTCTAGAACAGAAGAAACCCATGCCGGATGGTGTGATAGGCTTCACAGCATTCTCGTCCTCTTCGAGACTGACATTGTCTAGCGATGTGGCAGAGAGACGGTGCGACGTAAGTAGAGGAGATTTGGGCTGTGTTGAATCATGCTCGTTGTGTGCTACATTGCCATCCTCATCATCTTTGTTCTCCTTCATATCTGGGATAGTTGGGACAGGTGGTTCATCGGAGGTGTGTGGACTGCTCTTCGGAGATGAGGATTGCCGTTTCGTCAAGCTTCTTGATCTCTCAACAGTGATCGTGTGTGTCGGATCAATCACCGCCGTGTCATTGGCATCTTCGAATGTATCCTGCAACCAGAAGAGCTGTTAGCCAGATCTTGGTGGACATTCAACCTCATCTCGAGAGGTCTTGTGACCAATAGAATGTAGGTCTAATTGGCTGATTGTAGAATGCAGCTTACGTTCTCCCGATCTGAATTGTCGGCATTGGAGTGAGATCTTCCTCTCGTAGACATCGTCTCCGCGCTATCTTGATGTTCGTCGGACATTGTGTCTCTGACAGGCGTATTGGTGCAAATGGGCGTCGAAAAAGGGTTGTCAAGAGTTGGCCATCTGGCGCTGCTGCGCACTGGTTCGAGTTCAAGAGGCGATGCTTGTAAGCATATGCTGTGATTGAGACTGTGGAAAGTTATGACTATTGAGTGTGGTTCGATGGTGGTGAATGGGAAGTTGTGATTGTAGAGACGTTGCAGGGCACAGCATGTAATTCGTGGATCTTACGTCCGCTAGGCCAGGGGTCGTGATGGTTTCTCCACAGTCAAGATTGTTTATTACTTGTTGCTGTTTATAAGGAAATGAGGGCTGAGAGGAGTTCATGGAAGCACTTTACGAAGAATTCATTATCGGGGTCAGACAGAAGAACAGATATGGTCATATTTTTGGTAACCATGGCATTTTACTTTTACCAGCACTCCTACCAATAATTACTGTACCCCTGTCGTAAGATCAAGGGGCTTCAGGCTTCAGCCTTGAAACTGCGCCACTCCAGACAATTCCTCAAGCCCCCAACCAATAGGACGGTCGAATTTGAAGTATATTCGAAACCTTTCGGTGGTAATCATGGCTTGTCTTAGCTATCAGCATCTGACTTGTATTTCTGGAGTATACGTACTAAATCCCAAGGCAATTTGACGGGACTACGGTATATAAGAATCACTGCAGAGAGACCAAGCAAGCCATCGAAGAGGATTGACGGCTATTGATCTGATAAGATCCTAATACTGTGCTTGGCAGCAGGTGTGACAATTCTTAGAATCTCTGCAGATTTCTATTTTCGATTGGTTGGGATCATGACTATTCAGATCATCCTGTACTCAACTGTGGAGTATAAAGCTGGTTTTATTTCATCTCTTCTGGAACGAAGGATACGAGTTTCCCTGATTCCAGAGTCATCTCTAGGGTAAAGGAAGGTCAGATCAGCGCACGTGATAATAATTCACGTGAAGAGCCAGTACTGGAGGTTGTGGTGATAGGATGACTCTGGTTGGGAGAAAGTGGGTTTGATAGAGCGTGCGATGCATTCTCCTAATTTGAAGAAGACTTTCAAATACTTGAAAACGAAGTCCATTGCTTACAAGCAGATTCCTTGCGGTAATGTTTAACTTTTGTGTTAGAAACATGCCTCTGAGACTCGCAAACCTAGTTACTGTGCTGTCACCTCAGTCTCCTGATACTTTCGAAGCCTACCGATACTGACTAAGGTTGGTAGGCATTGTATGACGAAATCAGACGAATGTTTAGTATTCACAACCGAAAAGACTGTTTGGAGAAAGAACACGAGAAAGAACACAGTTAATGAATGCCTCGGAACATGTAAGCTACTGCATAAATGAGATTCTCTTGCAGCAGGGAGTGCCAAACTTGGTTTGAGCGTTGGCAACGACCGCTGTCAGCTCCTCCGTATGAACATCATACAATCCGAGGAAGACTAAAATGCGAACAACCTGTTGAAGCTTCAGATATATCGGCCTGCGCAAATGTAGAACACAAATCCGATTTCTTTTCATCTGACGACAGTCCGAGGCTGCAGTGCTTTGAAAGACGATCTCGCAATTGCACCTAAGTCTGTCGCATTCATAATGAATGGCACGAAATCATATCAAACGTCCTGAGTCCCAGAGCTGGGAGAAATGACACTTCCGAATGCTGAGGCCGGGTGATACATGCATATTTAAATACTTGGAGTAAAACAGGTGAGGCTCTCTACTGTGAAAATGAATGTTGCAGGTTTGCGCCTTCACTTCACTCGGCCACCGGAGTTACTGACGTCTTTGCACGCTACAGTAGAGCCGAAGCTTCTTACTTACCGCGTCAAAGCTGTCTTTCTAATAAAATACTCTCCCTACCCCAACTCATCGACTCCTCCCGCAACGAAATTTCCGCCGACTTCACAAGATACCCATAATTTGATGACTGGCTTGATCTGGACACTATATCAATAAATGTCAGCGATTTGAGAAGCACGCCTGCACCGTTTGCTCTTTTCGAGATACCAGTCCCTGATACCTTTCAACCCCAACGGCAAACGCGGATTTCTGAACTCCCATATACAGATTCCCTCTTCAGGAATACGCCTGCGAACTGCCAAATATTTTGTCGCCGCGAAAGAGCTCATTGATTCCGTACCGCTGCGCTCGGTGATACATACCTGTGCTCAACGAACAACGATTAGGATCCACATCCTATTCTGGGGCTGTCCCATCGTGGACGCTCCTCACTTGAACTGACAAGCTGTCGCCAGCTAAGATCAGTGCGGAGGCAGGGGAGGGGGTCGAAACCCGTTCTTCAGCGGTTCTGCCGCCTTCGTCATCAAGATGGTCCGAATAATTAAGACGATACAGGCGAAGCACTTGGAGACTCTGGTAAGCTTCAGACCTGCTTTGACAATGTACTGTTACTAACGTATTTAGTCACCATGGGTCAAGGAATTCTGCGAAGCTGCGTGCTCAGTCTCTGTACCACTACTTCCCCAACATCTCGCAACCTTTCCAAGCCGATGGCCTTTTCCTCGGGGAGACCTATACCATTGGATATCTCTCCTCAACAGATTCGATGTCATACTCGAGAACTTCTGTAAAACATATAAGCTAGATGATGGCCCGCAGATGATGGACTTTGCTTGCATTTGTCTGGAGTCGAAAATTGGCGAGCATGAAGCCCAAACCTCGATCGCCGACCAGAACCTTGGCCATCTTGGATATGAGGATGATGGAGATAGGCAACTAGTGGAAGCTATTCTCCGATTCTCTAGAATGCTTCTACAAAATTGTGGCAACCGAAGCATCTATGCAAGTAGCTCGCATCTGAATAGCTTGCTAAACAGCACGTCTTTACCACTGCTTGAGACTACGCTTCTGCTAGGTTCTGAATTGGCGCAAAGATATCAAGCAGCTGTAAAGCGCACAACTCTTCCCAATCGACATAACATATCCGCCCTCCTAGCTAATCACTACAATATTGATCTGGAAAGAGTTACGCAACTCTCAGCGCCGTTCACCAAGACAACGCCCGTTCCTATCGAATCTGCATTGCCAACTACACCTGCCCCACAAAGTGCCAAGGGCAAGGAGAAGACGTACTTCAATGTTCCTGTCACATCTCAGAAGAGTCCCACTCCGAATATCTACGCGAATGACCTCGTGTCTTTGGTTAAAGGTGGAGCTGGCGTTAGCGGTAGTCCGAAGAGTGAGCGCAACGGCACGGGGAATCTGTCGCGTATCGAAGCTGGTTGGGAGGACTGGGGAGATGTGAAGGTCACATACTATCCAAAGGTAGGCACAGATACTGATTCCACAAATACCACGAGCACACTCCGACCTGCGAACACTCCGCCAGCATCCTCTGTGCCCACGACGCCCACACCAATTCGCCGATCCTCTAATCTAGGCCCTCACGGTCAACGTACCAGTCGTCTATCGAGCTCTGATGATTCTCCTATCTCTTCGCCTCGACCCTCGGCCTCAACAAATGATGATCAGCGTCCCTCCTTCAAGGTTATAGACATATCTCTGTCGGAAATCAAAGCGAACGGCATCCACCATTTCCTTCGTGAAAATACACCTGGTTTACCCAAGGACTTGCAGTACGAACTTTTGACAAAATTGCGTGCAGCTGATGCTTTGACCTCGTCCCTAGATGCTCGGCGTCAATTGCTAGCAGTCCGCTTATTAGCTATTACCAACTTGGCTTATGTCCACAGTGAACCGACCTTCCACGAAAATGTATTGAAGCGAGACGGTGAGGAACCACGACGACTGCAGCTCGTCTACCAGCTGGCTGAATTGGTCCATCCGCCACCAGAGGGTGAGGTTGCTGTTCCCAAAGCTTTTCAAACAATCGCTTTGTCTACTCTTGATGCGCTTTCCCAGCACCAAGCTCGATTTCCTGATGTTTGTACTGCCCTCAATACCAATGTGAGCCATGGAGTTCTTCTCTACGTTGTCAGAAAGGCTGTCGCTGAGATGAGCGGAGAAGACAATGGGGTCAAGATCACAGAGGATGATAGATGGCGAGATGCTCTGTTCTCCTTGCTCACGAGCATTTCCGGAATGCATCGCACTGGAATGGACCTGGTAACAGCTGGGCTGGCTCCCGTATTGGTTGAAGTTCTTGACCTTCGCACAAACATTGCAGAGCGCTACTGCCAAAAGGTCCTCAATTTCCTCGACACCATCGGATACAGCGCGCGAGAAGCTATGCAGACGATTGTTAGCGGAGAAGTCCTTGATACGGTCTCTAATCTTATTGTACACGAGATCAACAGTGCTGCAGATAACGCCGCATCTGGTAATGGTATGCCACTAGAATATCGGTCACCATCTGTCGACTACGACATCCCTCAAGTGCAACAGCAAACAATCAAATGGCTATTCAAATTCATCCACCACATGATGACTCAGGCTCCGGGCTTTAGTGGCAACTTTGATCGCCTCTTGCGAAATTTGATTGATTCCTCACAGCTCCTCGAAAGTCTTCGTCGGATCATCACAAATGCTCGTACATTTGGCTCTGCTGTGTGGACACATGCTGTCAGTATTTTAAACGACTTCATCAACAACGAGCCAACAAGCTTTGCTATCATCGCTGAAGCAGGACTCAGTAGGGGCTTACTCGAAGCCGTCACCGGGAAAACTATTATCATGCCGTCTGATTCAAAGAAAGCCAAGTCATCGCTGGATGAAGCAGCCAGGGAGCGCTCCGAAACACCTCCCTCCCCCGACGTTGACGCCGACGATGACGACGACAGTGATGACGAGGCTGCTCCCGAGTCCGTTGAGCAGGTAACCCATCGCCATCATATGCAAAGTATACTCGAGAATCCCAGAGAAGGTCCGCTAGCACGTGGTATTCTGCCGACTGTGGAGACCATCAATATCGTCCCACAAGCATTCGGTGCCATATGCCTGAATAACGCCGGTATGAAGATGTTCCAGGCTTCCTGTGCCTTGGACAGTTTCTTCGAGATATTCGAGAGTCCTGAACACGTGAAATGCATGGATACCAACAAGGACCTACCGGCAAATCTTGGTGCTAGTTTTGATGAACTTGTTCGTCATCATCCGCCTCTCAAGACTGCTATCATGCATGCAGTTCTCAACATGGTGGCAAGAGTTAGCTACCTGTGCAAAACGAAGGGTCAAATGAGTAAGAATAGTGCCAAGTTGTGGACGGTGGATCAATCAGGCAAGTGCGTAGTTGCGGATGAGCAGTTGAAGCAACAGACCATCGAAAGATCTTCGAAAGGCAAAGGCAAGGCCGCCGAGGACGGACCGGATGTTGAGATGCAGGATGTCGAGTTCTCCGTCTCTAACATCCAGTCTCCAAGCGATACAGACTCAAATACCGACATGACACCATACATCGGTGCGATTGCTGCTTTTCTGACTACAATATTCGGCAACTCATCTGTCCGCGCGGATTTTGCATCCAAAGGTGGCATACCTTACCTTCTAGATCTTGATGACGCGCCCAGTCTGACGTACGAGTTTGCCGATCCGAAGTACAGCTCGAATCTCCACTCCGTTATTGCTCAGCTCGCAGAGCAGAAGCCTCATCTGACAGTACCTTCTTTGCTCAAAAGAGCTCAGGATGCTGCAGACGTTCTCGCTCCTTTTGTTGAACACAATGGAAGTCTGCCATTCTTCCGTCCATTTGTCGATAAGGGAACTCGACAAGAGGCTGATATTGAATTCCTTGCTAAAGGCACAGATCTCGCCAAGGCTTTGGTTAACGTCCAGTCCCTGGTGTCAACTCTCAATTCATGGTACCGAAGCATGGCATATAATCAAAGAACCAGTGTGAGCTTCACTCAGATCAATATCAGCGACTATTACATTCGCCTCATCCATAGCCTCGGTCCTTTACTCGGAGCTTCCTTACGGGAAGAGTTTGAGCTGAACAAAACCGTTCCGAGCCATTTCAAGTATGCAGTTCGGACCAAGGACACTGGAGCAAGTGACCTTGTTACAGAAGTCCTCGAAAATGAGCCACCTTCGCCTCTTGCAGAAGCTAGTGAGGAAACTCGAGCCACGGAACAGGACCACGGAATATCAGCCGCAATAGTGGCCAACAGCTCTTCGACACCAGACAGCAAGCCCAAGCTTTTGACGAAAGTCGAACAAGATTCACCAGAATTCAAAAATTTCCAAACACTCCGATATCTACTGAGTAAGATGTCCCGGATTATCACGCCCTTCTTCCAAATGCTTGGAAAAAATCTGTTCTCCAAGCGCTTGGATGACTATCAAAAATGGAGTCATACTGGTATTGCAGACGCTCTGGCCGAAACAATTCTCCAACAGCTCCGCCGGTACGGAGAGGAGCGTTCAATCGAGAGCTTCACGCTGTGGATTGGGATGGTCCATGTTTTGAGAGAACTATTTATCGAAAGTAAGCCTAGCAAGTACTTCCATTCACCCCAGATGATACGCAATGCTAATAAAAGTACACAGTTTCGCGACACAACGACCGCGGCCCCCAGACCGTCACTATTGTTTTGCAAGCTTTCAAGGACCGTGGAGGATTTGGCACGCTAAATCAAATTCTCGAGTCCTTTACCTCGGAGATCCAGTCCATTGGCTTACCCGAGAAGAACAGCGACGCGGCTATTCGCTTCGAGGTTGCAGTCATTGGTACGAAAGATATTCTCTCGCTTTACAGCAAAATCGCGAACGGCAAATACGTAATAGAAGCTACCCAGTCTCAGACTATGTCCAACAGATCTGAGAGAGGAGAACGCAATAAAAACGCTTCATTCAACCCAAGCCAATTCTTGGTGGAAATACGGATGGCTGTCTTGCCAACTGTGCGCCGACTTTGGGAATCCGATCTTGTTGAGAAAGCTCCAAGTGAAACATCCGAGAAGCTCATTGAAGTTATTAGAACCATAGCGAATGCGGATTCTGAATCGGGAGCGTTGAAGCGATCTGATAAACCAATGTCACCTGCAAAGGCATTTCGGAAACACTTCAAGCTCAATACCGAACATAGACAAGCTTTGCACGAACAAGAAGCGTTCGATGAAGAAATGGCCACTGAAGCGCTCTTTCGATGCAACAATAATTTCAACTTGGCCTCGGAATATTGTCGAGAGATCACCGATGTGGGTGGTCGAAACAAAGTTCCAGAAGGCGATGTATCGTTCAACCTTGAGGACTCCACCTCTAGACCTCTTACTAGCACTTCTACGGGGACTGCTACTCCAGATGATCACGGCATGGCGATTGACTTGCCTACCATTCTTGACTCCGTCGCTCAGCAGATGCCACCACCTCCTGCCCCAATCAATGAGCAGGCGGACGCCCAGAACTTTGATCAAATTCTGAATCAATTCGCCGCTAATTCCTCGTCATCTAGCACGCGTGCAAGCCCATCAATGACATCCCAACGGCCATCTTCTGCAGCAGCGACAGAGGAGAACCAAATCAAGCAGACCACCATTGATGATCTGAATGAAGAACGTGCAGCAATCCGGGACAACTTGATCGATAAATGTCTAGATGTCATCAATGCACATGGCGAGGTCACGTTTGAGATTTCCGATCTTATCACGACCGTTGTCAACAAATCAGGTGATCCAGCAGCTCAGCGAAAGATTGTTGGCGAGACCTTGGTTATTGCGCTCATGTCATTCGCAGGCGAAGAAGAAGTTAGCACCGTTGGCAAGAAAGTAGCTGCCTACGCGCATCTGCTTGCGTTAATGCTTCGAGATAAGCTCTTTTATGCCGCAGCGGTTGGAGAGCTGAAGGACAATCTCGCTACCATACTCGCCTTTATCAAGTTGTCTCCCCAGCACTCCGTCGATGAGCCATCGCCTTGGATTGCCCAGATACTCCTCATCGTTGAAATGCTCCTCAGTGAAGATGCACGACCCCGCAAGACCAAATGGGCTGTACCAAAAGACGAGAACGATGCTATCGACGAGCCAGTTTTGGAGGAAATCGACTATGCTGTGCCCCAGGAGGAGCGCACCCAGATCCTCGAAGCCATACTTGATATCCTGCCACGAATTGGCAAAGAGGAATCATTGGCTTTAGCTGTGTTACGCATCTTAGTAATATTGACTCGGAATCGATCGGTCGCACAAACTATGGGCGAGCGAAAGAATATTCAGCGAGTATTCGTCATGGCGAAACAGCTTGCAGGCGCTGGTTCAGCTCGGATTCAAAGCCCCTTGATGATCATACTGCGCCATATCATCGAGGATGAAGAGACTGTCAAGCAGATCATGCGCTCAGACATCAAGTCCTTCTTCGATTCAGCCCGGCAACAGCGAGCTATTGATCCTGCCCTGTATCTTCGTGGATTATCCGCCACCGCGATTCGCTCACCCGAACTCTTTGTGGAAGTCACTAACGAGATGGTGAAGTACAATCGATGGACGTATCAGAACTCTGAAGGATCGAGTCGATCAAATGTTTTGGCTTTGAAGGATCTAAAGCCTGCTGACGATACAGTTCAACCAGCTGTCCGAGGTACCAAGGATCTATCCATCCAAGATGTGAAGGCATCCACAGAAGGGCTTGATAGCGAAATGCCGGACACATCAAAGACTGCTCCCGAGCACAAGCTACCTGTTGTTGAGCACCCAGATGGCGTAATCCACTTCTTACTCTCGGAACTCGTCAATTACAAAGATGTGGAAGATAGAGAACCCACATCATCTCCCCCAAATGTCGAGAAGCCCGACGCTTCAACAAATGGTGATGTTGCGATGAGTGGTACATATTCGGCAGCTGAAACAGCGACCTCAAAGGATTCCAAGTCTTCGAAGACACCGAATAAGCAGGACTTCAAGGCCGAGGAACACCCTATTTATATTTACAGATGCTTCATCCTACAATGTCTTACAGAGTTGCTATCCTCATACAACCGCACGAAGATCGAGTTTATTAATTTCAAGCGTGGCGCTCCTCAGCCAACCATGACTCCGTCAAAGCCGCGATCAGGCGTCATAAATTATCTGCTCTCTGACCTTATCCCACTCGGCAGTTTAGATCACGCCGAGTCGATATCTTTGCGCAAGAAGACAGCCACCTCTTCATGGGCAGACTCTGTCTTAACGGCCCTACTAAGTAAGACCGGAGAGCAACTGCTTGAAAAAGATCGTGAGCCTTCTGACGGCGAAGACGAGCCTAGTCTTCTTTTGCTTCGTCGATTTGTTCTCGAGAATATCCTCAGAGCCTACAAGGATGCAAGTACTTCGACTGAGTCTCTTGACATCAAGTATGCCAGGATGCTATCACTTGCCGACCTCATGAGCCACATTATGAATGGAAAGGAGAACCTTGCTGCTATTGATACTTCTGTGGCCGATCGGTCTCAAAAACAGCTCAAGCGCATCATGTTTGAGAAGGGCTTTATCGCGGCCTTGACAGCATCTATTGCCGATATCGACTTAAACTTCCCTGGCGCCAAACGTGCTGTCAAATACATCTTACGGCCTCTTAAAGTCCTTACAATGACTGCTGTCCATCTCTCCGACCTGTCTCTTATTTCGGCCACTCCTGGTCAAGCTGAAGAGGATGAGATTGAATCAGCCACATCTGTCTCCGAGGTAGAAGACGAGCGAGAAGAAACTCCGGACTTATTCCGCAATTCTACTCTGGGTATGTTCGAGCCTGGTAGAGAAGAAGATTCATCATCTGACTCTGAAGACGGTATGCTTGATCCTGACTTGTCTTCTGAAGCAATCCACTAATGGTTTAGATGACGAGGAGATGTATGAGGGTGAATATGACGAGGAAATGGATTACGAAGAGGAAATGGCCGAAGACGATGAAGACAACATCAGTGATGAAGATGAAGATATTGAAGGCATCGGTCCAATCGAAGGCCTCTCCGGAGACGTTGAAGTGATCATGGAAGAAGAGGATGACGACGAGGAAGATGGCTCAAGTGATGAGGATGACGACGAGCACGATTCAGAAGATGACGATGCACGTGTCGAAATCATCGATGAAGCTGGCAACATCCAAGAACTCGGCGCAGACGACGATATGGAGGAATGGGAGAGCGAGGATGGACATGATCAAGACGATGACGATGAAGAGGATTATGAAGCCCAAGCTGCCGATCAAGAGGAAGCCGAACTTCACGGTATGGATGCTATGGGTATGGATGAAATGGTCGGTGGACCTCTTGGCCACCTTGTCCGAGCCCTTGGTGGCGGTGAAGATGCTGAAGAGATGCTCGAGCGAATGGAAGAGCAAATGGAAGCAGAAGGCATAGATCCTGCCGATGATGATGAACGTATGGGTGCTGAATACTTGGAGGCAGAGATTGATGAGGATGGTAAGACTTGACCTTGTTATCTCGTTGCTGTATTATCTACTAACATGGCCCAGAAGATGGTGATGATGATGAGGATGATATGGAAGAAGACGAGATGTTCCTTGATCCAGGTTACCCAGGTATGTTTCGTATTATTGAAAATCATTACAAGTTTAATATTGGGCATACAGGTCCTGATCCTGGCCGTGCTTGGGGATGGGAGGGCGAGGTCGATCCACCAATGATCATCCATCGTGGACACCATCACCACCGTCCTCGTGGATTTCCCAGCCCTTTCCCATTATTCCCTGGCGGCTCTCGTGATCCACTAGGTGGTATGTCTGATTCTCCTCCACGTTTAGCTCCGGCTCGTTCGTCAGTACGGAATCCTGTCGGTACGGCTCGTTCTTTCGGAACCCTCGAAGGCTTGTTCGACTTGGTCGATCATGCAGGGTTTGGAAGCGAAAGACGAGTCGCTGCAGGCGGATCTGTCTCTCTCGAAATGCCAAACCTTCACTCTATAAACTCATGGTTCAGAACTAATCCAAATGCAGCGACAGATTTTCGTTACAGATCACACAGACCTGGAAACCAATCCCGATCTCCTGATGACGGCACAAACCCTTTACTTCAGCGAAACAGTTCCAGAGGCGCAAGTAGAGATGGTCCCCATCGCAACCAGACTATGGGTGGCTGGATCCAGGCTATGGGAGGACCCCCAGGTGCAGATATATCGGACATTATTGGTGGCTTTGGCGGTGGCCGTCCTTTTGGTGAGGGCCCCGGAACAGCAGCTTTCTTTGAAGAATTGATGAGATCCTTACCGCAAGCAGGGACCATTGCACGAAACGGTGCCGCTTTGCAATTTCATATTACGGCTGGCTCGGGAAATGAAATTCCACGAGACCTTCAGGCCATGTTTGGAATGACTCGCAGATTTGGCGATCGACGCGAGAATGGCGAGCCAGGAAGTTCTGCATTCTTCGTACCCCAAGCTACGCAACAAAGATGGATGGAGGAGGCCAAGCTTCTTTTTGGACCGAATTATCACGAAAAAGCGAACGATCTCAAGGAAGCTATTCAATCGGTCCTAGTCCCTCCTGCAATCGAAGCTGACAAGGCTCACAAGGCAGCTGAGTTGGAGAGATTAAAGAAGATTCGGGAGGAATCTGAGAAGCAAGCAGAAGAAGAGCGATTAGCGAAGGAGGCCAGAGAGGCAGAGGAAAAGGTCGAGAGAGAAAAGAAAGAAGCCGAAGAGCGGGAAGCTTCGGAAAGAGCTGCTGCCGAGGCACTTACTGCACAAGACAATGAATCCGAGGTTAGAACAGATGAGACTACTGGAATCGACGAAGCTGGTGCTGAGGCTATGGATGGTGTTGAGACTGAAGCTACCGAACCCCCCGCAGGAGAAGAGCAAGCCCAGGGCGAACCTGCCGAGAACCGACCTCGGATCACAACCATTATTCGTGGAAACCCCATGGATATCACCGATCTTGGTATCGACGCCGAATTCCTTGCCGAGTTGCCGGAAGAGATTCGTGAAGAAGTCATCATGTCAACAGTTGCCGAACGACGCTCCCGAACTGCTGCAACTGGTGCCCAACCATCCGAAATCGACCAGGAATTCCTGGCGGCCCTACCGGAGGATATCAGAGACGAGATTATTCAGCAAGAGAGACAAGACCGACGTCGCCGTGAACGTGACGAGCAGCGTCGTCAAGCAGCAGCTAATGGTGGTGGCCCCCCGGGGCGGAAATGGATGCTGCCTCTATTCTTGCCACATTGCCTCCGGCGCTCAGAAACCAAATTCTGATGGAGCAAGACGATGAGATCCTGAATTCCCTTCCCGCAGATCTTGCCCAGATTGGTCGTGCTGGTCAGAGAGATCATCCTCTACATGCAAGAATCCCAGGTGGTCTTGCTCGAAGAGGTCCTCCATTGGTGGAAGGACGAGAAGATGCTGCTCAGAGACCTCCTCGCCGTGCTATAGTCCAAATGCTGGACAAGTCAGGAATTGCTACCCTCCTTCGATTGATGTTTGTGGCTCAACAGGGTAGTCTTCGAAGTACGCTCAACTCGGTTTTGGAAAACATTTCTCTCAACAGACAGAACCGCACGGAAGTCCTCAATACTCTACTCTCCATTCTCCAAGATGGAAGCGTCGATATGTCAGCGGTTGAGCGAAGCTTTGCCCACCTGACCTTGAGAGCTAAGCAGCCGAAGGACAAGGATCCAAAGACCCCGCAGCCTTTGAAGAGAACTTTGACAGGCACATCAAACCTTTCACAGCATCCCAAGTCCGATATATCTCCCATCAAGGTTGTAGATCAGTGCTTGGCGGCTCTCGTATTTCTCACAGGAATTAATCCCCACGTTCCGGCCTTTTTCCTTACCGAGCACGAAATCTCTACCGGTCTAAAGCGTGTCACAAGTCACAAAGGCAAAGCAAAATCTAATAAAGCTTCGAAATATGCTCTCAATTCACTTCTGAGTCTCTTAGATCGGAATTTGATTATGGAGAGCTCTTCTGTCATGGAATCGCTTTCGATGCTTCTGAATTTAGTTACTCAGCCTCTCCAAGCCCTGCAACGCAAGCAGAAGGAAGCTGAGGATGCGGCCAAGAAAGTCGTACGAGCTGCCACGAACACTGATGCGCCTGTCTCGGATGCTGCCGACTCAGTTACCTCCCCAGAAACCACCACCGCTGCCAACGAAGCGCCATCCGAAACTCAGCCAGAACCAATACAAATTGGCGCGCTCACGCCAGTCGAGCAAAATCAATCAGCAGCTCTCGTCGTCGAAGGCGGGGAGGCTTCCACTTCAGAAGCTAAGCCAGAAACCACCGCGAAGGAGCCTGATAAGAAGCAACGTCCGATTACTTTCCCTGTTGTTCCAGAACACAACCTTCAGTTGGTAATCAACATATTTGTGGCTCGTGATTGTAGTTCAAGAACCTTCCGCGAGACCCTCTCTACTATTAAGAATTTGTCTACCATCCCTGGTGCTAAGGCAGTCTTTGGTCGGGAACTTATCACAAAGGCACAGGAACTTGGCGAGGTCATTTTGGGTGATCTTGAAGAACTGCTGCCCTCAATCCAGAAAGCAACTACTGGCACTGAGATTCAAGGCGTCGCTTTGGCCAAGTTCTCCCCTAGCGGGTCGGAGCAGGGGAAGCTACTTCGTGTGCTTACAGCACTGGATCATCTGTTCGACCCGAAGCGTGACAAGAAAGACAAACCTACGGAGGTTGACGTTGAAGGCGAATCATCACAAATAGTAGAAAAGCAGGATCTTCTGTCTACTCTCTATGACAGCTCCACCTTTGGTCCTATGTGGGAGAAGCTCAGTGCCTGTCTTAGTGCCATCAGACAACGAGAGCACTTGTTGAACGTTGCCACAATTCTCCTCCCTCTCATCGAATCGCTTATGGTTGTCTGCAAAAACACCACACTCAAGGATGCGCCAATTGCCCGCTCTCAATTGGGTAAAGAGATGATGCTTACGAGCCCACCTCCCGAATCCCGCATGGAGAGCTTGTTCTTCACGTTTACTGAGGAGCATCGCAAAATCCTCAATGAACTTGTGCGCCATACCCCCAAACTTATGTCGGGAACCTTTTCCCTGTTGGTGAAGAATCCAAAGGTCCTTGAATTCGACAACAAGCGCAATTACTTCAGCCGAAGCATCCACACCAAGAACTCGGCAACACGTCAATCATTCCCTCCTCTCCAACTCTCCGTTCGTCGAGACCAGGTCTTCCATGATTCGTTCAAGTCTCTATACTTCCAAACTGGCGATCAGATGAAGTATGGCAAGCTAAGTATTCGCTTCCACGGTGAAGAAGGCGTCGATGCCGGTGGTGTCACACGTGAATGGTTCCAGGTCCTCTCCCGACAGATGTTTGACCCAGGATACGCGCTGTTCATTCCTGTGTCTTCCGATCGTACAACTTTTCATCCAAATCAACTCAGTAGCGTCAACGAAGAGCATCTGATGTTTTTCAAGTTCATTGGTCGCATCATTGGCAAGGCACTCTACGAAAATCGGGTTTTGGACTGCCATTTCAGCCGGGCTGTGTACAAGCGCATCTTGGGGAAGGCTGTGTCGGTCAAGGATATGGAATCACTCGATCCGGATTACTATAAATCCTTAGTCTGGATGCTCGAGAACGATATCACCGATATTATCACCGAGACCTTCTCTGTTGATAATGACAAGTTCGGAGTCGTCGAGACAATTGATTTCATTCCAAATGGCCGCAATATCCCAGTCACCGACGAAAATAAGCATGAGTACGTCCGCTTGATGGTTGAGTGGAAGCTCACTGGATCTGTCAAGGAACAGTTGGATGAATTCTTGAAGGGTAATTGATAATCTCCAAATACCCAGCGCTTAAATCTAACAGTAACAGGTTTCCATGATATCATTCCCGCCGATCTCGTCCAAATCTTCAACGAACAAGAATTGGAGTTGCTCATCTCGGGTCTACCGGAGGTTGATGTCGACGACTGGAAGGTCAACACAGAATACCACAACTATTCCGCTTCTTCTCCACAGATCCAATGGTTCTGGCGAGCCGTCCGTTCATTTGACAAGGAAGAACGTGCCAAATTGCTTCAATTTGTCACAGGAACTAGCAAAGTACCTCTCAACGGATTTAAGGAACTTGAGGGTATGAACGGCTTCAGTCGATTCAACATCCATCGCGATTATGGTAACAAGGAGAGACTTCCAAGCTCACACACATGCTTTAACCGTAAGTGAAAAGCTCCGTTGACGACAAGTCTTGATGCTAATGATGATTAGAGCTTGATCTTCCTGAGTACGAGAGCTATGAGGGACTTCGCCAACACGTCCTCACTGCCATCACTGCTGGAAGCGAATACTTCGGCTTCGCATAGAATGTGCATCTCTTTCCATTTTCGGTATCATGCATCACCAACCTTTGATCAGCATTTACTGGCGTCAGAGCTTTGAGGTCTTCTTTATAAGGTGTATTTGAGGCATGGTGCTCCTTAGAAGCACATGGAGCGGGTGTGCATAAGGGGATAATGATTTGCAGAAAATGCATGATTTGGGCTCTTGTGATTTGGGTTGGAAATGGTGGGTTTGTGGCGAAGTGCAGGTTGTCACGAGCTCATCATGGAAAGCAAACCAATGGGGTACTTTGGTCTGCATCATAACTCCTAAGGGAGATGTTTGTGTAAAATAAATAGCTGGCAATCACTCCATCATACTTTGCACACTGAAACCTGCCTAGAGAATGAAATGCGCTCGTTGCGGAATTACAAGAGTTTCTTACAACTCGAGTTGAGATTTTTGTCGCTATTATCACGTCTGTGATATGCATCCCCTAGGCGACAAAAGTGCACGTGATGAGCACAACCCCGCCAATGGCCCCGCAGAAATTATTTTACAACTCAGCATCAAGAATGAGTAACCGCAATTGACGATCGAACATAGCACAGCCACCACTAAGAGTCCTTCAGTCAGTCAGACTCGCCTGCTTTGCACGTACATGATATTTTTTGATCGCCCGAGTCTCTTCTGCTTGCTCCAAACCCAAAAGAACGGAAGGTTTCCACGAATAAAGCCTGTGCGAAGCAGGAGGAAGCTAGGGGATACACAACAGAGAGGCTGAGACAACTAATACTTACGAAGATGGCGACCAATTCGATTAAGTTGCTCACTGGCAACAGCCATCCTCAGCTGGCGAAGCTGGTAGCGGACAGACTGGGAATCGAGTTGGCAAAGACGATGAGCCTGAACTATTCGAACCAGGAGACAAGTGTCACAGTAGGAGAAAGCGTGCGAGATGAAGATGGTATATGCCCTTACCTTTCACTTCTACCAAGCCACCAGTCTAATAGCTCGCCTCCAGTGTTCATCCTACAATCCACTGCCCCAGGCGATATCAACGACGGACTCATGGAGCTCCTGATAATGATCAACGCCTGCAAGACTGCCTCAGCGCGCCGTATCACAGCTGTGATCCCGAATTTCCCCTACGCACGGCAAGACAAGAAGGACAAGTCTCGAGCTCCGATCTCGGCAAAGCTGATTGCGAATATGCTGCAGACGGCGGGCTGCAACCACGTTATTACAATGGATTTGCATGCGTCGCAGATTCAAGGGTTCTTCAATGTGCCAGTTGATAATTTGTATGCGGAGCCGAGTACGCTAAGGTGGATTAGGGAGAACTTGAAGGTACAGGATTGTGTGGTTGTCAGTCCAGATGCTGGGGGTGCTAAGAGGTTGGTTGCCCTCTTTCTCTTGCAAGGTTCTCGGCCATGCAATATCTCGGCTTTGCTGGAGCATTACTTGAAGCAGAATAGGAGAGTAACAACAGCTGATTTGAGCACAGAGCGACATCCATTGCAGACCGCCTTGACCTCGGTTTCGCCCTCATCCACAAAGAACGCGCTCGTCCAAACGAAGTGTCACGTATGGTGCTCGTTGGTGACGTCGAGAACAAGATCGCTATCCTTGTAGACGACATGGCGGACACTTGCGGTACGCTCGTCAAAGCCGCCGAGACGGTCATGGCCCACAAAGCTCGACAGGTAGTCGCAATCGTCACACATGGAATCCTGAGCGGGAATGCGATAGAGAATCTGAACAAGAGCAAATTGAGTAGAGTAGTGGTGACAAATACGGTACCATTGCAAGGCAAGGTTGATCAGTGTGATCGGTTAAGGGTCATGGATATCAGTCCTACACTTGCTGAGGCGATTCGAAGGACGCATAACGGAGAGAGTGTGAGTTTCTTATTTACGCATGCACCCACGGATTAGATACACACGAGGTTGAAGACGTGAGGGACTGAGCAGCGCGTGTGCATTGGTGGCGTTTGGTTCGGATATGGGTGCCATGCATAACGGAAATCGGTTTTAAACCAACATCACAGCATTGGTATTTGTTTTTTGAGAGGTTGTGATATTGCTATTATATATCCTGAAATTTCGTAGCTGTACGTTTGAGATTCCCGGGAAGAATATCGCAGTGTCCTGTTCCCAAAGACTCCAATTTTGAAGCGTCAAAGAATATCTCCCTATGTTTGATTTTACCGGTCCAAAATGTCTAGGAAGGCAGATGTTGATCACTGAAAGCTTTGGAAGAGGACTCGTCGCAAACTTATATCCATGCTGAACTGGTGTGCTTCTCAATACACTCAGGAACAGTAGATATGAAGAAGGGAAATATTTGTACGAAGTGGATGGCAGAAGACATTGGGCGTAAATATCGTCTTCCCTTAACCCACCAAATAAGCAGCCACAAGACCCTCAGCATAATTGAAAATATGTTTTGGCGTCGAGCATGTTACTCAACCCCGGTAAGGAATAGTACGTCGGAACGTGACTTGAGGTGAAGAGAACCAGGGAGCACCTGCTACTTGAACCGTACCGTGGTGGAGGCTTAGAATCATCATGCCCAGGGTGAGCAAAGGTCGTGATAGATCCGGCCAAGCCAAGAACGTATGGAACGAAGATCAGAAAGGGACGAAATTGAGTGAGCATATAGAAGCAAGTCACAATTACATCTGCCGTAACAGAATTGTCAAATGAAGAGCATCTTTTATGAACGCCTAGCTACATGCCATGCTTTTTCAGTGTATGCCCTCAATTCAAAGCAATCTCAGGAAACAGGATAGTCTGAACCGTGTGATTGCTGGTGGTTTATGAGATCCGGTGAGCTGACAGACCAACGAACATCCCATACCATCAATGCTTATCATGTCATACCCGAAGAGCTTCCCAATTGCACTTGTGAAAACGGAAACACCCAATCTACTTGCGCATAGAAGAAGCACGTCGCTTACGGAGATCAGCCTTCTGGGCCTTGGCTTCGTGGACACGCTTGGCGAGGGTAGCAGCATATTCGTTCTGTTGATCTCATTAGCTTCATATTTGGAGAAATCATATGGGAGAAGCGTACGGCAGCATCCTTGGTCTTCTCTGCGTTGCGGCGCTTCAATGCGATGCGATGGCGCTTGTGTTGAAGACGTTGAGGAGTAATGAGACGTTGGATCTTGGGAGCCTTGGTATATGGCTTCTTGCCCTCACCCTTAGGTTGAACCTCACGGCGGATAACGAACTTGCGGACCTAAAATCATCAAACAGAACTTCGTTAGCAATTTGAACTTCTCACACTCTGTACAAACGTCTTCCATCCTACAACTTCCCCACTCGGGGGAGAGGCAAGATTTGATAGGAAGGTGTACAGGCGATACACGATGTATGTTGGGGTACGTACATCGTCATCCTTGGTGAGACCGAAGAACTTGCGGATCTTCGTGGCACGCTTGGGACCAAGACGCTTGGGGTGAACCACGTCAGTGACACCGGGGATATCACTATCGCCTTGCTTGACGATGGAGAGAGCGAGAACAGAGAGATCCATAGCAACGATGCAGCCACGGACAGACTTGCGCTTGCGCTCACCAGTGCGGCGAGGACGGTAGCATGAGTGACCTTCGCCAAGGAGTAGTCGGACACGAGTAGGATGCATAACACCTTGCTTCATCGGGAAACCTTGCTTGTCGTTGCCACCGGTAATCTTGAAGATATAACCCTTGAACTCATCACCAACGCTGTCACCTGGGACCTCGGCGCCCATTCTGTATGTATCGTCAAAATTCGTGTTCAGTCGCTGATTTCGAGCCGCTATCGTACCTCTTGTCCATGAATACACGCAACTTTCTCTCATCTTCGATCTCAATAAGCTTCTGGCTGCCATTGGCAGGCTGTTGTGGGAGTCAGTTGTAGTCGCGGTATAGGAAGATTTCGAGGATACATACGAAGGAGACGTTCTATCAACAGAGAGGGGTTAGCAGATGATCCTCATGGTATATGTTGACAAGGGGTACTCACCAACTTCATCTTGACGGCGGCGCAGGGTCAAGAAGATGGTTGAAGTGGTCGAACTGTCGATTGTCGTGTTAGTCGTGAGTTTCTTGTGAGAAAAGAGCTTGTGTGCGAGGAAAAGAGCGCTAGGTGGAGCGGGTGGATCATGCCGGCTTATTGGCTGCTGAAGCGACTTACCTTAACGACGGGGTCTGGCGAACTTCAAACCAAAATGTATGATCACGAAAATTGCTAGAATCGTAGTCAATAAAATGTTGCTCCCACCGTATGATATATCAGTTGAGAGATTGGAGAATAGTGGAACAGTAGAGTTCTAGAGTGGGAGGATTGGTAGGTAAGGTACGTACTGAATACACCAAGGTTGGATGCCCACGTGACCAATGTCATAAAGGTGAAGCGCAGGAGTGCAGCTTCCCAGGCAGGAGACACTTTGGAATGTTAGCAAATGGCTGAGCTGTCAAGTACGGTCACTATATGCATGGGTGTCATGCAATCCAGACACTTGGATAGGACTGATAGGACATTCCATACTGAAAAGCTTTGATGCAGGGCGTATCTGTAGTAAGAATCAGCGTTGGACCATCAAAATACGCTAGCGGCCGTAGCGGTCCGATCGGCGATAAAACTTATTCCGAGTGTTTATCAAAGTGTGAGAGATGCGTGAAAACACAGTGGTTGTAGCTTATGAAATGTCTACAACGCGTTGATTGTTTTGCTGATGATCTAGATCTGAGAAGAAAAGAAGTTCACAAATTACAATGTCAATCGAGCTAAGCTTTAGTGCCTCGCAGCATGAGGATGCAGTCAACCCTCTGCCAACGGTCCTACAGACACCCTCTGGACTGGCACTTCTCGAACTCCAAGGCACAATCAACTTGCCAGAACACGATGATGAAGATTCCATCACGTCTACAAAAGGCAACGGGGTCATCACAGCACAAGAAACTCCAATTGGGCGTCTCATTTTCCCAGACTACGACCCAAAGGACCTAGGCAACACAGCTTGGATGAAGCGCGTTTATCTCTATGTGGGCAAGCATCAAAGACTCACAGGACAAGTCAAGAAATTGCCAAATGCTATTGCTGTCATACGGAAGAGGACAGATGGGCCATTGCCTCAAAGGAATGGGGAGGAGATGGAGCGGGTGGGGGAAGAGCAAACGGCATTGGAGATTGTGGAGATCGTCAAGTACAAAATTCTGTTCTCTATCAGACCAGAACCTGTGGGTACGCGTGTAGCGGAGGAATAACTGATATCTGGAGATGGGGAATTTGTTACCACTTTAGGATCGACATGACGAAGGGCAGAGCGACTACCCCGCCATATCATCAACAGCCTCCCAGTACCTCTCCAAATCCTTCAATCAAGATCTTCAGACTGAGATGTCTTCAGCAATATCTCCTCCAGAGTGCTACTTCATCGGAAGATCGACACCACACGTTCCTAACTCTGCTCTGCCAGTCCTCGTCTATCGCGCTGCGCTTCCAACTGACGCCACCCCCACCTCCGTCTGCGAAACCATCGAACCGAACAACTGGTTGAAAGGAGGTGTTTTTAAACATTATGGGGCACACCACTTCCATTCGATTACACATGAATGTTATGCGGTATTTAGAGGAAGCTCTATGTTATTGCTTGGCCGAGGACCGCTGGATCCTTCAGATAAGGATGATTTGATCTTAGATTTGAGAGAGGGAGACGCCATTGTACTTCCGGCTGGAGTGGCGCATTGTAGCTTAGAGAGCAGTCCGGATTATGAATATGTAGGGTTATATCCAAAGGAATGCTTACACTCTATTTCACCTCCATGTTCTGCTGCTGACTGAATGCAGGGAAGTCCACATTGGGACAACAATTTCTGCAAGGCCGATGAAAATGAAACGGCACAAAAGGCTTCCAATGCTCGGGCCGTCCCAATTCCTGATTCGGATCCAGTGTTCGGGGTTGGTGGGCCTTTGGTGAAATTATGGGAACAGGCGATCGCTGCTGATATTTAAGACATGACAAAGGTGGCCGACCAAATGGTTCACCCATTCAAGAGTATGACTGTCAACAATTCTACGCAATTAGTTCAAGCATCCTCGCATCAGCGAAAAGGAAGTCTGTGAGTGGCTTGCATGAATCGCTGGCGAGTTTCCGTGTGTGGGGATTGTGATTCAAATATTTCTGATATATACAACCCTGTGGATCTCTCTACTCCTCGAAGGAAAAAGTTATTGAACCAAATTACTACAATTTACAGCTTCACGTGTTTTAACGACCTTGTTTCGATCTCAAACGCAGTGTTCCCAGCATCAATTACAGCAGACCACCAGCCCTAGCCTCTAATACCGTTGGTAGACCTCAACATGGCACGTTACACCATCGCATTCAGTCCTTGCATCACCTCTATCTGCATTTTATTCGTCAGTGGCGCTGCAGCCGTCGCAGGATTGCTTTCGGGAGACTGGTACCCGACCTTCGGTAAGCAGCACAGGTTTTCGGCTGACCGGATGTATTACAACAGCTGTCTGGCTTTTGGTGGTTATGGGAGTTGTCTGGGCGAAAGTAGAAGATATAGATGGGCAAAGTGGCGAGGGTAAGGAGCTTGGTGGAGTGTTCCTTTGAATTATAGGTCGCTGCAGACGAGTCCCCCGCCACCCTTGGTAGGACTGAGGAATGCGAACGTTGCATTTAAAGCTACAATCAAGGCGCACGCCCCGTCAGGCTGGTTTGACATTATCTATTTTTCGTTTCATCTCACGCTATTCTCTTCCCAGATTGCATTTTGATCTTTGACCTATTGGGTTGGGAGATAGACCTTCAAGACTCATCGTTAGCATCACCAAGCGGATACTTCTTACCGCCACTATGCAATAGGAGACACGAGCTAAAAATTCTCAACCTGCATTTTCTAATACTTGTACAAGCTTGAAGTCTATCAAAGAGGAGCGCTTGAGCCTCTCGGTGAGTGCTGAAAGGCTGAACGGAAGATCGCATAGCTGCATGATCTCGAACGACTGAGAATGTCTTGCTCTTAGCAAGGTTCAAGTTATCTCAATCTTAAGAACAACCCAACGTCTCGATAATCGGATGCTCTCAACCTCCCGAATCACTTGAATGACTCAATCAATCTCGGCATCTGCACCAGGCTGGGGTTCAAGACCTAAACCAAAGTTCTCAATACCTGCCATCAACGAGTCCACCGCCTTCTGTTCTTCTTGCTGTTCTTGTTCTATCATCGCCCGTCGAAGTCGTCTTACAGCCTTTGGTATCCGAGGTAATCTCATGGTGGGCCTGTCTTTCTTGGCGATTGAAGGCTATGAACAATTAGATCTCGCCACACATGATGAGCTCAAATTTGCAAAAAGCTTACTGTCATGGCAGCTCTCTTGGCTTCGCCTTCATCGATCTGATCCAAAATCTTCCCAAAGTCTTCCTCTGCCAGCTCATCACGTAGACTTAGCTCGGTTTGAAGGAAAACTAGAACACGAGCAGCCTGTCTGTGTTTGACGCTGCCATTCCTGAGACGCCCATGTCTTGATTTTCCCCCATACAGATCCAAGTGGTCTACCACCCATTCCTTGAGGCTTTCAATGTCGAACATGGGGTTCTGGGCCTTGTATTTCTACAACGCGATCATGATGTTAGCCTGCGCGCAAGGCAGATCACAGATGTAAGCAGTCGAGCAATTAAACAAACTTACTCTGAATATTTTCTTTGCAGGATTAGATACTAGTACATTTCTACTTTCTTGTCTAAACAAGTCAGTTGCGACCTGGCGTTTGCGTCCCTTGGTTCTTTTGGCGACGGTGTCTTCGTTAGGATCGGCGAACACACGATGTTGCTCGGAGTTCTTTCGCTGTTTCTTGCGCTTTGGTTCATTGCGCTTTAGGTCTTCCTCAAGTTTATCCCAATGTGCTTGAGCAGCTGGATCATCTCGTTGTGTTCTTCCCCTACGTACACCTTCATCAGAATCGCTAAGCTGGTTTTGTGATTCGTTAACTGCCTCGCTTCGAGAATCTCGGTGGGAGTATTGAGGGCGGTAGGAATCTCCTTTTCCATAGTCTTTTTTGCGTTGCGAATGGATTGTGCTATCATTAGAGTACTGAGGGCGGTAAAAATCTCCTTGGGCCAATATAGTTTCATCAAGCGGACTAGAGGAAGATGTAAGGGAATGTTGGAGGTTATAGGATTCTGGACGCGGCTTATTTTGATCGACGTCGCCGCCATCCATTTCGATTGCCTGAGCTTGCTGATATACTGCCTTGGTACCGATGTTTGTGGTGGTGGGGCCGACAGATAGCAATGTAAGGCTTCTTGACAAAGACTCCAATGGGGCAACACTTGTTTCTAAAGGAGTCGGCTGAATGCGACGCTGAGTTTTCGATTTCATGACCTGCTCGCGAACGTCAGTTAATATGATTGGCAAGTGCGACGCAGAGAGTTGGAACTTGGATTTCCAGAATTGTTCTTCTCCTGTTCCAGGATTGAAGCAGATAAACTCACAGGTAAAGGTTGTTGGGTATTGGAAACCAAGGGATGAAGAATACGAGATTCTGAGTATCGTCTTCCACTTTCATTACTCCGGTTGCCGTTTCGCTCAACACTTGATTGTTGATGCTGTGATGGTTCGCTCATCAAACTGTCCAAAGAACCAGGATCAGCTGAGAGGGAAGCACACTCTCTTTCTAGCTTTGTCTTGGCCATCCTCATCCGGTCTCTCTTGTTGATTCGGGGATTTCGTCTCGATGCCATGACCTGTTGGGAAACAGTCAGCGAGGAGTCTTGAGAGTTGATGTTGAACGCGAAAAGAGTCTTTTGAGCTTTTGAAGTCGCAAAACCTTCAGAGTCCTAGGCTTGTTCAACGCAGACTCTAGCAGTATAAAACTCACTTGTAATGTGTTGGTGGCGTGGGAGACTGGTAGAAGTTGATGGACAACGAAGAAGTCTAAGGCGTTTTACGGCTTAGAAGTTTTCAAGGTGACTCGTTCGGAGGTCTCTCGGACCCGCGGCAAGTGAATTTGAGGAACTTCCCGTACCACTTCTGAAGCGACTGAATTGGATCCTTACTGGGACAGAGTATGAGGCTTTTGCAGGGTTGTGCGATTTTTCTCAACAGATCATTCAGGAGGGATTACCAACGAGCATTCGGGATGCCAACAGGAGCATTATTCTCCAAGCGAATAGTAAGATTGAATTCAGATTACTCTTCACATTTGACTATTTTGGATGCTCGGAGGCAATCATGCAATACAACCACAGTCCGCATTTTGAGTTCGATCCTCTTGGACAGCAATTTGAGATTGGTAACAGTGAACATGATTGAACTCCTCACGAGCCTCTCAGCCTCATCGGCGCTTTTCCCACAAACCGACGTACGGGAGCGTATAATGAGTCTGTTACTCGAGCTCCTGCTCAATTCGTCAAAGGACAGCTGCAGCAAAGAGGCGCAAAACCCCGGCCCTGTGTCCCTTGCTCACTCTCGTTACAAGTTGCAACTGCCACACGAAACAGCTCCTGGTTTACTGTATATATCTATCCTCCATTTTCTGCTTCAGATTCCTCGGAACCCCGACTCCCACTCCGGGAGTATCCAACACGTCTGTGCCTTTTAGTTTCTTTCGTGTACTCGTCGTCGCTCAATTCTGATCTCTCAAACCACAAGTACATGCCGATCTTCGAAATATGCGTCCTCCCACTTTTATCGATGCTCGCCCCTTATCTTTGTCAATATTGACTCTCTCCACTTGACCAATAGGATGATTCCCCAGGTCACACAACATCCAGGCAACCGTAACCCTGCGCGAAAAGGCGAAACACTATGTAAGTCAGATGTTTGCTTTGACTCGAAGATACTTCTTCCCTCCAATCACTTCTTCACTTCTTTCGCCCCGTCTGGCGCATGGCTACGAAGTTATAGTGCTCACATGAGAGCGTGTCCCACTACTGCAAGGTTGCAGGGGTCTATTCAACTTCGGTTTCAAGCCACCAACGGACCGTCGCGTCTTCCCAATGTCTTATCTCTCCCTCGACTATTGTTTCTTTCTTCTTTCGTCTCTTTTCCTCCTCCTCCTCCTCTTCCCCATCCGAGACGCGAGACAGGACAAGTGCTGATCAGAGACAAGTGCATGCATGCAACGCCCGGCTTGAGTGCAAGCATGAGAGAGATCCTTGCTGCTCAGCTGATGCCGCGCTCTGCTCGCGTCGGGGATGGCGGGGTTGCTGTTGCAACGCGAACGAGTGCAATCTGCTCGAAGATGTTCTTCATCTTTCCATGGGCTCAGATGCTGATTGAGTTCCTGCTATACCATTTCAAGTCAATTGAGCATCTTCGACGTGGTGTTTGCTGCTCGCACGACCATTGAGGAGAAGCGCGTTGTTGCCGGATTGCCCCCTCTGTACTGACAGAGCCAACGAGTTCATCGATCTGCCGGAAAGGTGCAGGATTTTTCGTTGTCTTCTGGCTCATAGGATGGATCTGTTAGGATGGATGCGTTGTCCTCCCCTCTGATTGAGTCTTTTTTGTTAGGATCGACAGCATGGAGCATTATCATTGCTAATACAGCGATCATAGGTCATGTCTTCCACCGCACCCAGCGAAGCCTCGCATCCTTCAGATTCCATTGATCCGCATCCAAGTCAGCAGGTAAGTAAATACTGATTGTATCTTATCCAAGTGGGCCGATGGTTCCAAAACTAACAATACACCTCTGCAGTGGGTTCCTGGCCACATACTCGGCGTCGAGCTCCCCGTCACAGATATGGGTCGAGCACGCTTTTTCTACGAAACTGTGTTCAATTGGCGCTTCAACGTCTATCCAGAGTCGAACGTCATACACTTCTCCTCCGGATCTATCACCGGCATAGTCCACCAAGTGGAGGAGCATGAACACTATACCCTGGCCCACGATCATAGATTCGGTGTCATGACCAGTTGGAGCGGAAGGCCGGAGAATTCTAGATCTGTGACTTTTACCATCCAGGTGGTAGATATGGAGAGGACTCTGCGAGCGGTTCAGAATGCCGGTGGTCGTATCTGGGTGTAAGTAGATTTCTGGCGACTCGAGATGTCAATATGGGACGAAAATTGATGTTCTTCGGTCCAGGGACGAGAAACCGTTCTTTGACAGTCCTCCCGGTCGAGATGGCGCTTTTGCATACATACTAGACACAGAGGACAACGTTGTTGGGCTGCGTAGCATCGAGACTATCGAGTATGAGCAAAATTAGTCTCGGAGTTGGAGAGTGCCTGGATCTCGTGTGCTCAAAGCATACCTTTGATCTAGCATTGAGACGTCATGGGTCGCTCCGGGTTGAAGACATTGTCAGCAGCAGTTGGGATGTGATTATGACCGATAAGTCTGGTCACACTCACCAAACTCCACACCTGGGTCAAAAAATTGGTGTTCTGTCAAGTGCATAATACATTTTTCAGCCCCGAGAGATTCGGAGCATGGACTTGCTGTATTTGATTTGCAACTGTGGACAATTAGCTTAGAGCATTGGTACCCTGGGTCGATTTCTATATAGAGTGATAATGGCGAAGAGAATAATTTGATTTTATGCACTCAGTATCCTTGCCTGTCTTCTTGTGACTGAAGTCTAGTTCAAGGAAGACCCTCGGTCATGATGGGTTTCATGGACGGTGAAGATTCTGGAATGCCCTTCTGTACACGATTGTACGTGGCAATTTCCGACTCAATACAAATTACACCTTGTATATTTCATTTCACTACTTTCTATGAAATTACTTGGTATTGAGCAAATCACAGCAGGACCATGTAAATGGTGCACTGGACAGGTTACAGGATAAATAAATGGTTTGTCACGTTTCAGTAATCCATTTACTGCACTGCACTGCGCAGAGGCAGGTAGCTTCCACCCAAAGGAGAAGAGAGGGCGAGATATGACAAGCACATACGAGCATAATCGAGACTGAAGGCTTTGCAGGGAAGTTGTACAGATACCAGAGCAGTGCCACTACCCGATGGGCCGGACATCAGTGTTGTGATTGGCCAGGGTAGTCAGAGCGAGAGTATAGAGCTGGTGATGCGATTGAGTGAACGACAAAAACATGACAGATAAGAATCGAGGTTCAGATAAGAAAGATGCCAAGGAGACGCAAGGATTGCAGAGTCTTAGTAGTCTTAGCTATGCGACATAGCAAACAGGAGTTGTGCCGAAGTGTCTATGCGGTGAGGATTGCCAAGCCAATCACGAGTGGCTGCTACCGTGCGTTTCGTCGTTTTCGTGGTGCTCTCAACTAGGAGAACTTGTATGAATGATATCTTATTCCAGAATTCAAGCTCTACACGCTTTCTATGGGTATAGTTGCTAATGTTACACAAAGCCCAGACGATCCCTCAACCCTTCAAAATCATCCGGGTTCACAATCTCGACCTCTCTTCCAAAACCAGCGCCCTTCTCTTCCAAATCCGGAAGTCTCAAAGCCACCTTTGCAGCTGCTGTTTCCCTAGATTTCCGTTCCGCTCCACGATTGATGTCTCGTTCCGCTAAGGCTCTGCCCTTTTTCACGACAGCCTCACGCCAGCTACTCCAGGCTTCGTAATCTTCGCGTTGTTTTGCAACGTGATACTGAGGTGTTGACATCGCTGGCCGCCATGCGAGGCGATTTTTAGGCATTGTACTGAGATCGTAGACCTTCGCGGTCGATGCCAGATTGAGGAGCTCGTTCAGAACATCCTGACCTTCAGCCAAGACTAATGTTTTTCGCTGTTGTATTTTGGACGGTGACTTCTTCAATGGTGCGTCCAACCAAGCCAAGTTCTGAGAATCACCAAATCTTGCACGACAACTATCTTCACGAAGATAACGAACAGCAGCCTGGAGACTTGCTATCTCAGACTTAAGAGCCTCCATTTCTCGGGCAGTGGCCACAGCGCGCTCTTGTCCGGCTTTGGAGCCGGGAGCAACGGCACCAATCGCTTTGGTATCTTCCGCCATCTTCTTCCACTTCTCCCTGTCGGTTTCCATGGTGGTAAGCTCCTTGTTCTGAGATTCGATCGACTCTGAAAGCTCCGCTTCACGTTTCTTGGCATCTTCAATCTTCAGCTCAAGCTCAGTGATACGCTCATTCTTCTTGGTTGCGTCCCGCATACGACTTTCGAGAAGTTCGATTTTGACAGATGCTTCTTCGAGCGTCTGATCTCGCATCGCTATCAGTCGTGCCCGTTCATGATTATCGTCTTTCAGACGGCGCATCTCTTCTTCAGCGTCGACTGGCACAGTCTTTGAGGATTTCAATTCCTGTGATCTGAGCACCCACGGTGCAGGTGCTCGCTCAAACTCTTGAGTGATCTCAAGATCAGATGCTAAGGCTGCGAGATCTGCCAGGGCATTCGTTGAAGTACGCAGCTTGTTGGAGTATGTTGAAAATAGGTCAGACTCGCTAGAAGCAAACAGACTATTTGTGGTACGATGAACAGTACTCTGAACCTCGAGATAAGTGAACGGCTCTGCTCTGCCTTCTTCGTGAAGTAGGGTATAGAGATCGGTCCCAATCACGCGAGAGGAATCTGCAAGCTCTTGCGTGAACATCTCACACTGTTCAAAGTGCTGCAGGGTGTCCGGCGTAAGTGACAGTGAGCGGGTCTTTAGGTCCTCGAGAGCTCGGACAGCTTTGCCGATAATAACTTTGGCGCTGCGAGTGTGAGTGATGACAGAGTCGGTTTTTCGTGTGAAGTGGTTAGCAAGCTCATCCTCATCTCCTTGGCTTGGGATGATTGTTTGTACCATGGTCTTCATCGCAGACATAGCAGCGGCAGCGTTCTCCAGATGACTTTGCATCACAAGAGTGCGCATATGGACATCATCAGCATAGCTAGCGAGCCCACTAGAAATATGGACTTCGGCGAGATGTGACATGAGCGCAATAGTGCGCTGAAGCTCACCAGCACATTGCTTCTCCTTTAGCTCATCTCGTCTTAGCCCATCAATCCAGCCATTTAAAGCCCTCTCAACGGGCTCAAGTTCGTACAATGCACCTTCAAACTTCGCAAATTCCTCGGTTGTACATTGACTGATTGCATTGACGAAGCGATCGCACATCGCAGAAATCCAAGTCAATTTATCCAATACATCACATCCGGAAAATATGTCATCTTCATGGCCGGTGGGTGTCTGTCCATTGACTCGTTCTTTGACAAAGGTGGAAAGCAGAGTCGCCTTGAATGCGACACGCTTGAACCGCAATAGTGCGAAGACCGAGTCTCTGTCTGCATGGAAAGCTTCTGGAAGAAATAATTGGACAATAGCCAAGTGCTCTGAGGCTTCTTGAGCGTCCAAACGGCGTAGTTCAAGGTCGATCGTCTTGACTTGAGTCTTCGCTGCGGAGACTTGAAGCTTCATGTTGAGATCCATCATCGCCCGGGATCGACTACTCAATTGATCCGCCTCAGTTTCTGTGACTGCATGTGATGCTTTCATATCGTCGAGATCGCTCTGTAGATTTGTGACCAGTTCGCGAAACCTTGATAGCGTGTATTCCATATCCTCCATCGACTCCTCCTGCTGCGCAGCTCGACGAGCTTGCTCGTTGATGACGCTGTCCTTGAAATCGATGTCTTCTTGCATGTCCTTTTCGGTTTCGACATGATTGATCTCAAGCTCATCGTTAAGCTCCTTGAGACTTTCGAGGTCCTCGATCGTAGCTTTAAGCTCCTCTATTTGCTCGTTCATGCTCATGTTCCTTTCCGTAAGCTCCTCAATCATATCTTCGGCACCTAGCGCATTGTCTAACTGTTGCCGAAGATCCTCCACAAGGGCTTCAGACGACGCAAGTTTTTCCTTTACGACATCGTAGTACTCCTTTACGGACCCAAGATGGCGAATGTCCGTCTCTAGACTCTTGATTTCATCTCTGAGCTCAGCTTCCGTTTGTTGGGTCATATCGCGCAACCGCAGCAGAGCCTCTCTCAGCCTCTCATTATTCCTTTCCATCTGTAACCAACCCTTGCTTGTCTTCTCTTCGGGGCTCATTTCACCCCCCAATTCCGCGTTCTCCTCCTGTAGGACCTCGACCTCCAATTCAAGCTCTTCGGTCCGTTGTTTGAGAGCATCCAACTCAGTTTTGAGTACTTCTGCTGTTTCCTCGGCCATCTCCCGGTCAAGAGTCGCCATTTCCACAACGACATCGTGCTCAGCTTGAATATTCTCAACTTCCTCGAAGCGTGCGGCTGACTCCTTCAGCTGCTTTCTCAGATCGGTTATCTCTTGCTGTTGAGGCTGGTATTTACTCTGAAGCTTCTCAATGATGCCGTGAAATTTGTCCCTTTCTGTCTTTACGTTTTCCAATGCTTTTAATTTGTCTCGATCTTCAGCTCGCTTCTTGTCCATCATCCGCAATTTCGTCTTGAGGTCTTCGATTTCTCGACTCGCGGCAGTGCTACCGCCTGCACTTCGAGTAGCAACAGGCGAAGCAGTACTTCGGGATACCGTTGGCGATCCTTGCATACGATCTGATGTCGATGTTCGCGACAAAACAGGGCTTATAGTTTTCGGAGAGAGACTGTTTGGGCTTATGATGGGCGAAGCAGCTCCATCCTCATCTGCAGTGTCCTGCCCACTGCCTTCACTAGCTTGACCACTGCTTAACTGGCTTCCAATTGACCCTATCCTTTCCGAACCTGGTCGAAGCCTGGGTTTCGGCGCAAGAGATTGTCGAACACTTGTTGTTCTCGTTGGCGGAGCTGTAGCTCTGTTCCCTACCCCCAGACCACTCGTCAATGATTGTCTTGTCGTTCGTGCTCCTGGAAGAGGCGGGGGTCCCATTGATGTTCGATTTCCTCCCACACCTGGT
Organism: Hyphodiscus hymeniophilus; assembly: GCA_016508695.1. Taxonomy (NCBI): domain Eukaryota; kingdom Fungi; phylum Ascomycota; class Leotiomycetes; order Helotiales; family Hyphodiscaceae; genus Hyphodiscus; species Hyphodiscus hymeniophilus. The sequence continues at coordinate 542,170 of VNKQ01000016.1, read as the reverse complement.
CTAGTTGGTTTAGATAACGTCACAGAAGGTGCTCGAGTATTTGAAGGCGTACCGGTTCGTGGAGTCGACGTAGCTGAGGGGTTCGCTGAAAGTTGCTTTGTAGGAGATTTCGTAGGAGACTATTAGACATCAAAATGGAAAGACGCAAAACACACACTTGAGACCTACTCTGATCAGGCTCGAAGGACGAGACCCTCTCGCAGCAGGACTTGGACTTGCAGCATTCATGCTCATCCGTTTGCCCACACCCGTATCCTGCACAGCACTCGATCTCCGGCCAAGCCCTGAGCTCACAACGCTGCTGGGTCTCACAGCTTTCTTGGCGGGTGCAGCGGCTTTTGGAGCTGAAGCTTGCTCGATGATTGCTGTGATGCCGGTCTCTCTGAGAAACATGCCCTTGCCCATCTCACAATCGAAATACCTTTCCCCTTTGACTGACCCATCATTTTTGCCATTCGGACCCTCGAGCTCTACCCCAATCCATTCTCCCGCTGCGAATCCCGTCTGGCCTACATAACGGACAGTTGCAAGCTGGCCGTCAACGAGCTGGACGATCTGGCCAACTTGATAACCCGCCATGATGTGTGATTCATCGGATATGTAATACCATAAGTGCGCGGATGTGTAGAGCCAGTATATCGGGATCCGTTGTCGTAATGGTTCTGGTTTCCAAGTGTTGACGTTCGTCGCGTCCGCGTTATTGGATTTAAGGGGTGTAGGGGTGCCACTTCTACGGTACGGTACGGTGGCCAGCGACGCTTTTGGTTTGTCGAACTCAAGCTGTCATGGCCGACGTCAGCGGTCCAGTTTCCTGGATCTGATATCTGAAAAGGATCTCTATTTTGGCAATCCGTTAATGGAGTTCAAAGTAATGATGTGTCTTGGTACGAATTTTACTCCTGCATTTGCAAACAGCTCTCATTGGCAACATCCTGACCAGTACCACAAGATTGATAGCCAACCCAATGTTCGAGCGATTCCGAACGTTCATGTTTCCCTGCCCTTCCGCGAAACAATTACAAGTGGAAATTGACCTCGTCTAGTATCCTGATTTGAGGCCAGAAATGGAGTCCCTGAAGAACATCGCACACCCTGTTAGCGCAGATTTATGGACATTAATACTTGAAGAAGTTTGACCGAGTTCCTCGTATGTTCCTTTCACAACGTTCTTGCTAACTTTGTAGCTCAATACCATCTCCCGCTTATAGGACTAAGTTACAGATGGTTTATGGTAGATTCAAGGTTCTCCTTCCACCACTGTACCCCGCAACTCAACCGGCTACTTAAACCAACCTCTCATGGCAGTATGCCGCAGTGACCATTCAAGTAACGTCTAGATCTTTCTCTCTAATCAGGTGATAGTGGCTGCTGCGTACCGTATTGCTCTTTCTGTGTAGGAGAGCTCAAAAATGGTAGCGGGAAATGATTAGCATTTTTGTAATGAAAAGGATATGCTCTATGGTCACCCGTCTTTCACATTTCTTCATCAAGCCCTTTGAAGTCTAGCTCGACTTGCTGGTCTCGAACGTTAAGAATACGGCACGCATGAGCTCGAGAGGCATGAGTGGGAAACGCCAGCCATAGGAGTTTATAAAGCAGAAACAATGGGAGAGGATCGAGTACTCAGTCCACTGTCGATGGCGTGTTTCACCAATCCATATTTGGTGGATGGAGAAAGTTGTAATGCCAATTGCTGAAGGAGAGAAAAGATGGTGGGGAATTCTCGCTTGTTTAAGGGGTTAGTCCCTGAGATTTAGGGGGTTCACTAAGAGGTCCTTGTTCTGAGCCGCCAACGCAGTTGTCGACACAATATTATATGAGACAGATGTGATTTCTGATATCTTAAAACATAAGAGAGTGAGTATGATCATGCCACGAGTCTGCTGAGTCGTGTTGCATTTCGGGACCTGTCGGGCGTAGAAAACTGCGAGATGAATGTGTCTTCTATCACGTGATAGCCACTAAAGGGATTGTGGACCATTCTTGAAAGCGACAGTGCACCGATTCGTGCGCAGCGTACACTTGAATCACGGCATCTTTTTGTATTGTTCCACGTGTTCTCGACTCACACTCGGTCAACGCCCGGATCAAATACATCACGTGATTGTAACGCTTGTCGCTTGGCCATCATCAAGCCTGCAGAACTCGACACAACTCCACACAACTCCAGTCTGATCATGACTGCAAACGGCAGGTAATACTTCGACATGGTGGCCACACATCTAAGCTGGACTTGATTGAGTCTTTTCTTCATTGTATCATTACCATCGGATACTTGCATGAACAGCTCCACCAGCGAGGAGAGGGGTTGCGGTTCCATTGGATTACGATGCAGGCTGGCCAGAAGTGAGGCGAGCTCGGAGAGCTGCAGTCAACCAGCCGCTGGAGAAAGGCTTACGCCCGAACTGTGAGGCTTCACAACAACTCCACTCCCGTGTCGTGGGTAGTTCCTGAGCCATTGGCACATCACATATCTATCTCTCTCTTGTTGAAATTTCTGTTTCTACACTTCATTACTGTCGTGGGCGCATTTCTTCATCGTGTCGTCCCAGAATTTAAGGCTCTTCTGTCACCGTATCGCCGGCGGCTCGGCACTGTCAGCCCCGCAAAAAGCAAGTCAACATGTCCTTTGGATATGGAGTCATTGACGTCCTGGCATTGATCCAGCTCTCTTGGAGCGCTGTTGAGGGAGCAACCAGGGCTTGTGGGAAGCATGACGATCTGACCAAGGAGGTCTCAAGTCTTTACGATGTTCTAGCGCATGTGTACTCCGAGCTGTCAGTATCCGAATCTGCTATTGGCCATGCAAGAACCAGTTCGAAGGCCGAGCTCCAGAGTCATCTGGCGGGCTGCGACACACAACTTCGAATCATTAACACTGTTCTTGAGAAATTCAACGCTCTCAATCCCGATCAAAGGTTTGGCAAGCAATTATGGTCGAAGGTACGATTTGCAAACGGCGAGGATCAGGATCTTGCCGAGATCCGTTCGAGGATGGCGACGTACTCGACAGCAATCATGATGTCGTTGCGTCTGATGTCTCTCAGATCTCGAGGAAAGATCGAGCGACAGCTGAGTCGCGAAAAGCGGTCATTACAGGGCATTCGGCAGTCTATCAATCTTGCTCTTGCCCAGATTAATGCAACAACGCGACAGGAATCAGTAATGATGGCGTATTCAAACGACTCGAAAACATTTTGGAGTCGGCTCCGTCGTGAGCTTACAAAAGACGGCTTCTCACGTGCTGCTCTAAACAGCAAAAAGGGTCTCATCCTGTCGTATATGAAGGAGCTTGATTCGAGAGGTGTTCTTGGTTACTCGACGAGCTTTCAGAAGGCTCTGATGACTCAGAACGAGACGATACGTCAAGCAAACACACCAGCAAGCTTTCAAAGCTCCTCTACACTCACTGGTGGTCGTAACTCGAATTCCTCGCTTCAGTCATTTGATTGTAAGGATTCGGGGTATTGCAGTTCGGAGTTCGATGAGCCAGTATGTATCCGGACCGATTCCATCGACCAGTCTTGGCCTGATAGCCGGCCTGTCACTGCTGTAGAGTGCGAAGATGTGTGCGATAGTTTTCCATCTCTAGTAAAGGTAGAATCTCCTGAGCAGTATATTGAGTCGCCGAGTCCGCCCATTCCGTATCGAGTGCGACCTGCACCTGATTCGACAATCGAACCGATAACCGTCGATGAACCATCCTCCAACATGTCGACACAACAACCTATAATGCAGAGCCCTGTACAGTACAGGTCCGATCCAAGTCTCTCAAGATATAAATCCAGAAATGAGGCCGAGCAGAAGGTCAAGCTCGAGGATCCTAACGGGCGGGAATTCTCGTTCCCATTTTCTCAAGCCAAGTCCTGGGAGGTACGTATCCAGGTCCTCTTTACCATCACTCATCTAACAGAGAGAAGGGTATGCAAACGTTGATAAAGAAGAACTGCGCTGGTATTGGTAGCGCGATTGTCGATCCTCATCATGATGAGACGAACGCCCTTCCCTATCTCTGGAAGGAGATAGCCGAGCCAGGAGCAAAACTCACGATACGACGTCCCAATGCACAGTCGCAACCCTCAATCTTTTGTTACCCTTCAGACGAGGTCTATCTTCTACCTGAGGGTCCGTTGTGTCCCGAAGATGAGGATTTTTCACATTTGCCGACGTTGGGCGATTGGATGGACAGAGGAATCACGGAGTTTACCCCTCATTCGGAATTTTACGAGATGGATTGAACTTCAACGGTGCTGTAACGATGTTAATGGTGTATACATAGAAGGGATGTCAACGCAAAAGTTTTAGTGTATTTATGATTTATGGCTTGGGTTGAGATGTCTAACAGGAACAGTTGGCGGTCTCATTACACGCGCAGCAATGCACGGGAATGGTTTACTGATAGGGTTGGAGTTTGTACATAGCATTGTAAACATGACTAGAGATTTCGGCGAGAAAATGTTTCTCCGGCCCTCTCAGAACATACATTATCTTGAGAAAACGTCTCGAATGTCGAATCGGAGGAGAGGTACACCAGGTAGGTAGGGTATCTTATTAGTAATCGAAGCTTGTGGCATCACGTGGTGCCAAGGCAACTTTCTCGATATGCTCTCACGCGACTTCGAGCAAAACGTTGCTTTCTCTCAATCGTACTTGATTTCTATTTTCCACTTTTCTCTTTGCCCAGTTCGAGTGAACTACAGCTATGCAATGATCTCACAATTCTTCGCCCTTGCAGTGGATGGCACGGCCTCCAGGTCGTTGCAAATTTCACAAATTCGCAATGTGTCAAGTCTGGTCAGCACCCGGCCGGATGCCAGCTGACATGACGCGCGATTATTTTATCCTCGGAATTTGCGCAACCCAGTTGTCGAGTCGGTTATGTTCATTGAGCTCTTGACTTTGTGCGGGTATTAAGCGACCGCTGCGCCCTGAAAGTTTCCTTCAGCTTCTCGCACATCGAGCCAACAAGTTGCATCAGGTTTTGAGGATATTCAGATGAGTATCTTGAGAAAATCTCACAGAAGCCATTTCTTCGAAGTCCTAGCTATCTTAACGGAGATGAGGACTCGAACCTGTCCAAGGGCCGTGGACCTGATATACCAGACGTCTCAGTGGATTACGTGAGTCGCGAATTAGACCTTCCGTCAACTTCTACAGGCATACATTCATCAATATCTGAGAACTATTGCAGACTACAGAAACAGACGGGAGAAGAGTCTCTGATAACCCTACCTGGTATGGGAAACTCTTCTGGACCAGCGTATCTCCCTTGAGGGGTAGACTTTATATTGCACGCGTACAAAAATGCGACGGCCGCATTGATGAGCCACGTCGTCATTATTCAGTTTGATGCCGTGGTCCAGAGCATCTGCCTCTACTCCGGAGGACTGGGCTGCTCGGCCGATTGAGCAAATATAAAGCTGCTAGTAACTCTGCAACCAAAGGCTCTTGTATTGCATTACCCATTTCGTATTCAATTGGGATGGAGGCAAGTGCCGGCAGTAGGAAACTCACAACAGTTCCACTGCACATATTCTCCTCATTATTTATGACAGTTATAAATAATATGGACTCGGCCCGAATCCTCACAAGCGAGGCGATGTTTCGTCCCATTCACAAATTGACACAAAATCGCGTCTAATAATTTAGAGATCAGATGTTCTACACGAACATTTTGAGTTGGTGTTTCAGGCAAGAAAGGAGATTTTCCTTTGGCAACTTTGATAACTCCAGGACTCAAAACAGCTTAACAGAGTTGGTGCTGAATCAGTTGGAGCCGATTCTGCTAGTGCAAGCGGCGGCTGCTCGTGCTTAACCACGTTGCAATGGCTGATCCTGAGCTGGTGCAATCATAGAGATGCCTAGCTCCAATGCGACCTTTAAGAGACCTTGGGGAATCTCAGCAATACTGTTTTATCAATACCTCAAATGCTAGTAAAATTACTGGGGATTTGGAGACACGAAGACGTGAAAGTGTTCGTGACGGGCCGATGGATCATAGATACCTTCATTTACTTCCCTTGTCTTTAGAAACGGATCGATACTTCCAAAAACAGGGGATAGTCTTGCAGAGAGGTGGCAATAATGTAAGGAGATCTTGCTGACCTGGGTATGTATGAGCTTTCTTTGCCGGTACCAATTCCGTTCCTTGGCGTCAGCTGCAGGATTCATCAGCCGATAATTGACTGAAAGTAGTAGTGTTACCCGGAGTTTCAAAGTCGCGGAACGAGCAGCGATGTATTGGTTACTGTACCCCATATACAGCTTACAAGTGATGTGAGTGTGCTGCACTGCTGACAGCCTGCATGGGCCGTGCCTAATCGTGCGGAAAGAAAGTGCGGGGTACGGTATTATACTTGCACTGGAGTCGAGATTTTAATGAAAATAAGATAACCAACCGTGGTTGTCAGGAATATCTCAACAACCGACGACCTCGCATCGACACCGAGGTTTTTTGGACAAAGCGAGCTCATTCGCTAAGCGGACTCTTGGATTTTGATCTGTCGATGTCAAGAAGTTCTGACACGGTGCTGAACGGGATGGTTGGCTTAGTTGCAGCCACAACATACTGCCCCTCCTTCCCCACACATATCATTTCGGGGAACCGATCCAAGCATCCAATGATTTAGCCCATGCGGCCAATTCATCGGACAATGGCCTAGATTCAAGATAGTGCACAGGGACTATCTATCGACTCTGCGAACTTCGATAAGAGTTCTCTCGCTGGGAATCCCAAATCCAGAGAGCGTATCTCAATTCTGAGCATGGAACGCCTGCCGCGGTCGAGTCTGATCAAAAGAGGGGTCTCTCGATTTTACTTTGATACATACCCGTATATTATACTTGAAGACTCCCCTTACTTCCGGTGCTTCGCCTCTAATCATTCTCAATCCTCTGTAATTCACATTTACAGACCAAAATGAGTACCCCTTCTACCCCAACATCAGCTCCAGTGGACGAGAAGGCCCCTCACACCGAACACAATGAGCGTGTCATGACGAACGATAGAGTCCCCGAACATACGAAAGATCATGAAAAAAGTGGTCTTAGAACGTATGACGATGGTGAAGATCACGATCATGAGCCCCCTGTGAGTTCGACAGCCAATGTTCAGGTAAAAACTAACATCTGTCGAAGCTTTCCTTCCGTCGTTTGATGTCTTTGGTAGCAATGGCGTTTCTATGGACCGGCTCGCAGATTCCTGTTTACATATTTGGTACGTGAACCGCCGCACTCATGCTGCTCGCCTACTTACTGTTTGTTTCAGGTGCAATTCCTCCATATATTTATGCCGATATCGGTGGAGTCGATAGGTTTCAAGCCCTCCCTAGGCTCCGGAATATAACTGACATTCGAATTCTAGATGGATTTGGTTCGTCCTTGCCAACCTACTGGCCCTCGCTGGAGTCTGTCCTTTTGTAGGGTCGCTCTCTGATCTGTAAGTGTTTTGAGACGTACCGTTCGTTGACGGCCTAACAGAGTCCAGCCTCGGTCGTCGATATGTTGCTTTAATCGGCGCCGTATTCATCATGATCGGCATGGTCGTCTGTTCAACAGCTCATACCATGAATACCTTCATTGGTAAGCTTTCGCCTCGGGAATCTAATCTGCCATACCTCTCGAGCGAATAGAAACGAAAATGCAGAGCTGATTCTCTCGATAGGCGGCATGGCCCTGGCTGGTATCGGAGCTGGCATAAACGAGCTCACTGCTTTGGCAGCCACTTCTGAGCTAGCTCCTACTGCGAAACGCGGGAAATACGTCGCAGTATTGATATTCACCATCATTCCTTTCTGCCCGTCAGTCCTTTGGGGTCAGCTCATTGCATCTCATGCGGGATGGCGCTGGTGTGGACTCCTCTGTGCTCTGTGGGCTACCGTTGGCTTCTTCCTCACCCTGATTTTCTACTTCCCACCTCCTCGCGTCAATTCACTAGGCCTTACAAACAAGGAAATCATCTCCCAAATCGACTTTGTAGGAGGATTTCTCAGTATATCGGGTATGATACTCTTTATGGCAGGCATGCAATGGGGTGGATATCAAGTAAGGCAAAGGTTCATCAAGTTCACTCAGTTGAGAAGCATTTTTGCTTGTCAAAATACATACAGAGCTTAGATGACAGAGTTGAAGAAGAGAAATATTGATTTTTTATAGTACAAATGGAGTTCAGTTCACGTTCTGGCGCCACTTATTCTTGGAGCGGTCTTCCTGATCGCATTCGCATTCTGGGAGATCTACGGAACCCAGCATCCAATGTTCCCATCTCGACTCAAGCAAGCACCTCGGATTCTGGCCTTAACGCTTGTTATTACATTCATCTCTGGGGCCAACTTTTTCAGCATTATCATGTTTTGGCCAACTCAAGCATTCAATGTTTATGGCCACGATCCCGTCGGCGTCGGGATTCGTGGTATCCCTGTGGGCTTCTCTATTCTTACCGGTGCTTGTATGGTGCTATGGATGTTGTCTGTCTTCCGAGGACGAAATAAGGAGTTGATGATTGTCAGCTCGGTTCTAATGACTGCAGGTATGTAATTCTCGTCCTTCGCCGTTGATTCATTCACTAACTTCTGAACAGGTTGCGGAGCTCTCGCAATGGCTGATCGTTTCAATCTTCACCAACTCTGGGGTATCCTTATCTTAGCTGGCCTTGGTATTGGGGGGATTGTTGTACCTGCCTCTATCATAACGACCATCATCTGTCCTGACGACTTGATTGCGACCATTGCCGCTCTTACTCTTTCCATTCGAGTCATCGGCGGATCCGTAGGCTATTGTGTCTACTATAACGTCTTCGTCAACAAGTTCGTTCCGAATGCAACCAAGATGATCGGAGGAGCCATGGAAATTGAACTTGGCATCAAAAACGCCACCTTAATCGGAGATGCGATCGGATATACCGCCGCAAGTTTGCTGCCACTCCTGAAAACTATTCCCGGAATTGCAGGAAACCGGACTGCCTATGATATTGTAGTTCTTGCTGGACAGGAAGCATATACTGCAAGTTATAAATATGTCTACTACGCCAGCATCGCGTTCGGTTCGGTCAGCATACTGGCAGCTTGCTTTTTGGGAGATATCTCTCCGTATATGGATGACCATGTTGCTGTCGTTATTCACTGAAGAGGGATCTTTGAGGCTGAAGCATGAACCGCAACAGATGCAAATATTCGAAGACATCTCAGCCCGGTCTTGGAAATCATCAAGGCTATAACAGGTCTTGGTTCACAGAGTAGAAGAATATCTTGCAACTTAACAACCGGTTTGAAATTATTGAAATGTTCAAATTTACTAGGCTGTGCACAATTCCTCGTGATTTATCACGAGGGGAAGATTCGGCAATCTACGCCTAATTCTCTACCTCTATATATAGAGTAGCGAGGAGGATCTACGGAGTACCACTTTTGCGGAGTAGCCAAGGCCACATCCCCGGATCCGCCAGGCGGCTTGACATCAAACGGCACAGCCTAAGCTGAAAGTAGCAGTGATATGAGAATCATGACCACAACTCCCAAGAACTTGAATCCATCTTGCCACTCTTCATTGGTCAATGTCTAAGCGTTTGAGTGTACCGTCGGGGTACGAGCTGAGCCTTGGTGCCAAGACGGCGGATGGCTATCATATACTTAAACATTCTTATGGGCAACTGTTTTAATTGCACACGTCCCCTATTGCAGGATTCAAAATGAGTCGGAAGTATCTCGAGTTTGACTTTCCGAAGAAACGATTTCCTAGATGGAGCTACGAGGTAAGTCAGGTTAGTCAACGACCCTGTCAGGATAGAATTTCAACATTGAAATATCTCTATCTTAACACTTCTTAAATAAGCTTTTATAGCCTGTGGGCTGTTGCTCGTATATCTAATTCGTAAGGGTCCAAAATATGCCTTCTACTAGACGTAGGGCTGACCCGACAATACATTTCTGCCACCCTTACTAGCAGGTGCTCATCCCCTACCTGCCTCCGTCATACGTGAGTAAATCCTACCCCAGTCCAAGGCTTTAATTTCCTACCCTGGGGTACTGGGTACCTCCCGTCTTGAGTGTCCCAGCCCTCATGCCTATACTTATAAGTCTGAAATGTACGCTTTGGAAAGCTTTCCACTTCAACCTCCTGTTTGCTTTCAAGAATAGCCATGGTCTTCACAACGCCATCATCCTTGCTGGTTGCAGTATTCGCTTTACTTCGCCTGTCTACTGCGCAGAACACTACGAATTACAATAATTGCGTAAGTTCGGACAAGAAAAATTACAACGTGGTTTGGCTGATAACAGATTTAGAATTCCTCGAGAACATGGACTTACGGCTATAATGCGAGTGGATCTGTCGCTGTGCCAGGACCGAGACCAAATGACAGTTATCCTGAGACTACTTGGACATGGAGTAGATATGTCGAGGATGTCATAGACTACAGCTCCAACGACAGTTTGACATGGCAGACTTTTGGCTTGAAGACATCGTAGGATATAAATGCAGCACCTTGACGACATCGTATTGACATTCGCGATAGCCCACTTCTGAACCTCTCCGATCCAAGTACTCCATACACAGGATGCTTCATCGCAATCGAACAATCAGACGCAAATAAGCAGTCTCAGAAAGACGATGGGACATGCTTTTCTATTTTCGGCGCCGACTGTCTCGCCGAAATTGTGAACACAATCAACAGCACCGCATCCTCGTACTCGGGAACTGCAGCCGGGAGTGCTGACGGGTTCAGTTGCCCCCAGCTTTTGGCAGGCATAAACTCGAACTCGAGCTCCAAATGCGACAAAAACCTGCTCTCAGACACTGTCTCGACCCAATTCCTCCCGAACAACTTCACTGGCTACCCTCATCCGGTCTGCCCAGTTGTCAACCCAGGAGATTCAAATGCGACGGATGGAGCCAGGGCTTTCTTCTCGTTTGGCTCATCAATCGAGTCTCAAACTCCTGACAATTTCACCACATATGACCAGGTCATAACGTCACACCTGCCTGTGTTCGTTGCTATGTGGTTGAAGAGTACGGACAATAACTCTGCTCCGAATGGACAGTTGTACACCCCTGGTAGTGCGTGGGCGGATACCCAGATTATGTGCATCCCGGCAAATGAGACTCAGCCCGGTAGTAGGAACTTCACCGAGGCTCAGAAGACACAGAAAGGTGCGGCTAGGAAAGTCGGTGTAGGAATTGGAAGGCTCAGTGTTGTTGGGCTGACTTTCTTATTTGGGCTGTTTATTTGAATTGTGTAACGTATTCATGAAATGAGGACTTGCTTACTCGAACTCCTACTTCGGAGCCTTTTCAAGGATTATGAGGAGAACAGATTTTTACTTTTTGGAATGATAAGAAACATGCTAGATTGTTCTTCAAGAGTAGGTCGTGAGACATTCCCATTTCATGCACACTTCCGAAATTTCGAGCAGGACGCTGTGGATTGAGACACACCCTAACGCTCCAACTGAATGGTCAATTCTCATAGAAAATGACTGGAGAGCAGAGTCAGGAAACCTTTAGCTAGATGATACGTGGAATAGTAGCACGCAGCTTTACTTGAGGTTGCAGACAATGAAGTATCAGAAGAAGATCCCATCCAAAGTGTTTGTAGGATACCAGACGGTGCGATTAGACAGCAATCAGTCAATTCTATGCGCCTTTCCTTGCGAAACGGCTTAACGCTGGACCCAGCTCCTCTTCCGTAGCTTTGAGGACTTTGGATCTCCTCTCATTCTGCGATTTCCTCAGCTCCTCAATCTTTACCCTCCTCTCATCAATAATATTCTTTGACCCCTTCTTCCTCAAATACTTTCTCAAAGAGCTATTCTTCCCTCTCCCTCGGTTCTTGATATCATCGATCACTTCCACAGGTTTCTTGTCTAGATCCTTCTCAGCCTTGCGCTGCTCTTCCGACCTTAAATCCAAATTTCCAATATAGTCAGGATTCAGAGAAATCATCTCTGGTTGCAACTTATTGAGCAGAGACCTGACTTCGGCCTCCTGTCGCTGCTTTGTGTTTTCGTATGGATTGACTTCCAAAGCGTCGAAGTTGGGCTCTCCTGCGCCAGGTATCAAGGCGGATGAAAATCCTGCATCATGCGAAATTCCGACTACGTCTTCGAAGGGACACCATCTGACTCGTTCTATCCGCTTTCCTTCACCTCCCCAAGCCATGTATGGACTTTGGATCTTTTCCTGATCCAGAGAATGCTTTGTGAATAAACCCTTCCATATCGAAGATTGCGTTCCCCACCCCACAGCCGTTAGACCTCGATCTGAAATCGATACTGACGCGGCGGGTTTTCTCGTAAAGTAGCTATTGATCTCCTTGAACATGCGGATATCCCAGACGGCCATCTTCATATCTTGGCCAGTAGAGACCATGTATCTGCCTTCTCTGTCAACAGCTAAAGATCGAACTGGGCCGCGATGTGCAAGAAGCTTGACCAACGGGGTTGTGGAATTGGGTGACCAGAGAGTGACTGTGCCATTCTGATGTCCCATGTGAAGGATTGCGTTATGTGGGTTTTGTGTAAGAGAGGTAGGAGATCCTAGTCTTGTAGGTATTTCGATAACCAGTTGGCCAGTGGAGACATCTTGGTATTTCAGGTATCCTGGATTTCCCTGTACGGTTAGCATCCTTTTATTGTAGCTTGGTTGGACTTCAACATACCACTGTTGCTAATAGATAATGGTAAGGTAGGAATTCCATATTCGTAACTTCAATATGCTTTTTCAAGCAATGGATTTCGACGCCTGCCTGGTCGTAGATGTAGACGTATTTCTTTTGAGCAACAGCGAACATCTGGTTGTTGTGCAGCCATCGGGCATCTCTCACAGTTTCTCCAAGTTGTAACTCGCAGCCCAGCTTTCCATTTCTCCAATCCATCGTCGCAACATGACCTTTCCTTCCAGCTAGTAGCAACTCCCTCCCATTCCTTGTGTACTCCGCCACATATGGTCCGCCTTCCAACTTCAACTCAAACCCCATCTGAGCAGTTTGGACGACAACATCTTTCTTTATATCCCTCTGATTGACCTTATATGTCCGCTCCAGCTCGGTTTCTGGCTCAAGAAACCCACCCGTGTTCTCCAGCAGGATTTCCGCATCTTTCGCCTTTAATGTCGCATCTTTGTACTTGTGTTCCAAAGTTTTCAGATTTCCGCGTAGCTTCTTGTCCTTGATATTCCTCACTTGTATCTTCCTTCCTCTGCCATATGCCTTCTCTGCTTCTTTTCGTCTTCGGACTTGGGTGTCTGAGCGGGTGCTTGGCACCAATTCCGTACGCGCCCACTTTATGGGAACTGCGCCATTGGAAAGAGTGTTTACATTTGTCGTCTCTTCCACCTCCATCGTGTCGGCCATCCTAAGTGATGTTTGTGGCACAGAAACTACTTGAGAATGGCTAGCAGCGCTCCTAAATTTTTCTTGAGGGCGTTTTGCGATAACCCGATACGCACGGGCCACTCAAAATATTGTATCGAAATATTTTATACCCCACGATGAAGAAATTCACTACCCAAATCGAATTTGTAAAACGTTAAGCAATACATCCTGGCTTCACTCCCATTCAGATTCAAGGCCGGCGGCAACGGTAGTGACAGCATGCCTTCCAGTGTCACGTCTCACTCGCATAGGAGCACCACGAAAGTCTCCCACAAGCCCTTCAAATCGAGGAAGGCAACGAAAGGGGCATTAAAGGAGATCTCAAAGGGTATGCTGCTGGAGACGAAATGTGAAGACGCTTCTAATTATCCACAGGCAAGGTTGCAGATCTGGGCCACCGGAAAACACCTCATCAGGCGCTCATGTCCAAATTCGACCGACGCAACCAAGCCCGCCAGAAACAGCAAACAAAACACAAGGAACATTTGAGAGAGACAAATGTGTTTGCTGGTCGAGATGGAGCCCCTAGAATAGTTGCGATTATTCCATTGTGCGAGGATGCGGATTCTTCAGCAGTTGTTCGAAGCTTGAGTAATAGTCTGGATATTGAGACCGAAGTACCTGAGGAAGGATTGCTTCGAACCGATGTCGACCGGTTCAAGCAGAAGATTCAATATGTTATGGTCAAGCGAGACCTGATCGCTGCTCTAGATGCAGGTAGAACGGCAGATTTCGTCATCATCATACTATCCCCAGATCAAGAAGTCGACGAGCTAGGAGAACATATTTTACGGAGTGTTGAAAGCCAGGGTCTATCTACACTGTTGACCGTTGTTCAAGGGCTTGAGAAGGTGGAACAGCCAAAGAGACGGACCCAAATTCTTTCGTCGCTGAAGTCGTATATCACACATTTCCATCCAGATCAGGAAAAGGTTCATGACTTGGACAATCGACAGGAATGCGCCAATTTAATGAGGTCTCTATGCACCATCACACCGAAGGGCGTCAGGTGGCGCGAAGATAGGAGCTGGATGCTTGTTGATGAAGTCAAATGGCCTTCAAGTGATCAAGAAAGCGTTGTCTTGACTGGCGTTGTCAGAGGCAAGGGGTTGAAAGCGAATAGACTGGTCCAAATTGGTGATTGGGGTGATTTTCAGATTGAGAAAATCACAGCAGCCCCACTGGCTCCAAAGAAGAGACGAGCGGAGGATATGGCGATGGATGATGGAGAAAACATTCTAGAAGCACCCACCGACGAGCAAGATGATCTTGCGGACTTGGCTCCAGAAGAGATTGTCATGGAGGATGATGATATGGACGCTGCAATGTCTGTCGCAACAACCGAAAAGCGTGGAGTATTGTTAGACGACCATCACTACTTCTCAGACGATGAAACGCATTTACCAGCTATTCCGAAGCGGTTACCCAAGGGAACATCAGCATATCAAGCAGCTTGGTTCCTGGGAGACAATTTTTCGGATTCTGGATCCGATCTTGAGGACGTTGATGAACAGGGAGATGTGTCCATGATTACACCAGCGCTTCCTCAAGATGGTATCGAAGGCTTTGCACCCCGGGAACCTACGGAAGCCGCACCTACAGAATATCCTCTGTCTGAGATGTTCCTTGACCCAACACCAGATGATGAAGCGGAAGCAGAGCAGCTTGCTGCATTCAGAGCCCGAAAAGGCGACGAGGCAGAGGAAGATAGGGAATTTCCCGACGAGATTGAACTACATCCCCATGTGTTGGCCCGAGAACGTCTCGCACGATATCGTGGACTGAAAAGTCTTCGCACAAGTCGCTGGGAGCAAGATGAAGACAAGGCGTATGAACCAGAAGACTGGAGAAGGCTTCTTCAAGTCCCTGACTACAAATCGGCCAAAAGTCAAGTCTTGAGGGAAGCTCTGGTCGGAGGTGTAGCCCCTGGCACGAGAGTCCACATCTACCTCCGCAACGTGCCTGTGTCCCTCAAATCCTCATATAATCCATCCCGCCCACTTAACCTTTTCTCTCTCCTTCGCCACGAGCACAAGCGCACAGCTCTCAACTTCAATATCACTCTTAGCTCCGACTATCCTAAGCCTATCAAATCCAAGACCGAAATGATAATGCAGTGCGGCCCCCGACGCTTCGTCATAAACCCTCTGTTTTCTCAAGGGGGTAACACCTCCAACGATGTCCACAAGTTCGATCGCTTCCTTCACCCGGGTCGTTCAGCAATTGCTACATTTGTTGCACCTCTAACTTGGGGCTCCGTTCCAACTCTCTTCTTCCAACGCACGAATCCAGATGCAGACTCTACAACTGGAGCTTCTCTATCTCTCATCGCAACTGGGACCTCTCTCCCACCCTCCTCTCACCGCGTCATTGCTAAACGTATAATCCTCACTGGTCACCCCTATAAAATTCACAAGAAGCTCGTTACGATTCGCTACATGTTCTTCAACCGCGAAGACGTGGAGTGGTTCAAGGCGTTGCAATTATGGACAAAGAGAGGCAGAAGTGGGTTTATCAAGGAGAGTCTGGGTACGCATGGATATTTGAAGGCTACGTTTGATGGGAAGATCAACCCTCAGGACTCTGTAGGAGTGAGTTTGTACAAGAGGATGTGGCCAAGAAATGCAAGAGCTTGGAATGCTACTTTGGAAGGGGAAAGCAGGGAACAGGCTAAGGATGTTGATATGGGCGAAACCGTTGTGGTATGAAATCTGAGGTGAAGACAATTGGCATTATGGTAGAATTATGACTGAATGATTGGTAGAAAAAATGTATGCGGGATTGCAGCCTGACCTGGTTTGTCATATGTGACTTGCCCTGTCTCACGTGGTGAAGTTTACTGCAGGCTATGAAGCAGATAGTGGTCTGAAGCAAGAATGTTGCACTCTTCCTTTTCACTCCAATTAACATATGTAGCTATGGAGTTGATGTAATTCCCAACTCTCAAAACTCCCAAGGCATTGACATGTTTGTTCTTTGTTGCACGTCGCAGTTTCTGAAGCCATAAATCTCAGGAACATATATCGTTTCTCCGGACGAACGAAAAGATTTAGGTGTATCTTTTGTTCAGCCTGAAAATTCAGTGGTCGTTCCCCTGAAAATGACGTCGATCCTGTGAAAGAAAAAGCTCCTCCTTCTCGACGACGCGTTTACAAACGTCCACGCGCTAAACCACCTCGACCTCTTTCCTTACAACAAACCCTAGAAAAGGCTTCACAATGGCAGACCGAGCACCACCAACGCCTGTCGCTATGCTAATTGGCACTGCAATCATTGCTGCCGTCAGTGGCTACATGATCGGTATTGCTTCGTCGCTCGGATTCCTCCCAATACCTTTCATGCCCAAAGCACCCAGAGCACGAGGGGTTGCGAACTACGACGACGAAGAGGAAAGCGAAGAAGAGGATATCGATGAAAGCATTCTAGACCATGCGCCAAACTGGGCGAATGGAGTTGAAGCCGATAAGAGAGATGGCCTGAGGGCGGCGAAGCAGACGGAGAAAGTGAAGGAGACGGGAACGAAGCACGATTGGGAGGACAGTACGGCGAATGAGGAATGCAAGATGGTTCTTGTTGTTCGAACGGATCTGGGCATGACTAAAGGTATATTCCCCTCCTTCCCGTTTCCTTTACCAACCGACGATTAAAAAAAAAAAGGCAAAATTGGAGCACAATGCGGACATGCGACGCTGGCATGCTACAAGACGATCTCCCGAACAGACCAGGCCATTCTTCGAAGATGGGAACACTTCGGTCAGACAAAAATTGCATTGCAAGTCAAGAACGAAGAAGAATTGTTGACGCTGCAAGCCACGGCAAGGAGCTTAGGGGTCGTGGCAGAGGTCATTGCGGATGCGGGAAGGACACAAATTGATCCTGGTAGCCTCACGGTCTTGGGGATCGGACCGGCGCCCAAGAGTGTTATTAATGGGATTACGGGAAGCTTGAAATTGTTGTAGGTAGTGTTGCATTGATGTACTGTACACTGGCATTGTAAAAGGGAGATCGAAGCATTGAGCATAGGCGTTGGAAGGGAAAGCATTATCGGCGTAGATGAGGTGTAATGAAATACTCATTCGTGTTCTCTCTGGGTTGACCCTTATTTGTGAGTGACATGTCAAGTATTCCTTACTGTCAAAGTTCAACCTTACATCTCATTGCAGCTCTGTCAAGGTAGTAGCATCTTGATTTCGCTCAGTTTACCTTTCCCTCCATTGATATCCCTCACCTGTTTCCGAGCCTCTATCTAAGATGCTTTTTTAGTGAATTCGACAATCTTTGAAAGAGCTGGATATCTACCTTCGAGCTTTTGTGCGTCCAAGGCAGTCGATAACTATTTGAGAAGGCATATCCGGGAGTCATAACAATAGGCACGAGTAGCATCCGCGAGCCACTCGAAGTCGAGGAGCCCCAATTAATTTGTGTTTTGTGCTCAGAGAGTTTTGTATCTTCGTATAATGATATTCAATATCCTTACAAAAAACCAATCCCAAAGTATATATAATTAGATAAGCAACAGCACCGCCTTATTATATCCCCCACCCCAATAGAAAATCCGCAAACCAATCTTGAAAAGCTATATAAAGCCAACCTCCTACTTACCACTCCAATTCTTCGTACTCTACAAATTCATACTCTTCCTCAAACTCTGCCCCGGACCAACCACCTTCAGAGCAAGGGCCTGGTGAAATCGGCACATCGCTGAAATGATCATCCTTGGTATCCCTCAATGGCGGGGGGCTCGGAGATTTATTTCTGACTTGCTTCCGCTGGATGGAAACATCTCTTTTACAGATGGCAAAGGTAACATGCACCTCTTTCTTCTGGGTTGATCGGTGTTCACCACTCTCTTTGAATGAGATTGAAGCGACGGGATTGGCTTCGATGTTGTTTGATGGCATTGAAGTCTGAGACTTTCTCGTGACTGACTCATGCTCGATCCAAACGCCATTGTAGTGATCCCACGTCACATTGCTCTCTCGTCCGGAACTGGCGTCCTTTCTTTTCTCTTCAGCTGCATCAGAATCGTCGCATGAGAGGCCGACGCTTTCTCCATGAAACTCGTCCACGGTGTTTTCCGCTGCCGGGACGATCTGGGCTCGTTTGAGGATCGGTGAAGACTCAACCGACCTGTACTTTTGGTGCTCAATGATCTTCGGAGCAAATCGCTCAGGATAAGCTGGCGCCATCCATCCGCTTTCTGCCTTCTCCGGCCCTTCCTTGCTGTCGATATCATTTTTAGGATTTGTATCATCAGCAACAAGATCATCTTCTCCATCAGTGCCAGCCCGATATCCATCATCTTCAGTTGCAGCACTTGCGTCCGATAGTTGCTCAGGCTCAAGCTTGCGAGCTGTTTGGTCCAGCTTGGCCAGCTTGGTTGCTAATGCCTTCTTGGTTGCTAATGCCTTCATTCTTAAGTTCGCTTCCTGGATGCTTCGTTTTTCATTTTCGCGTGCAAGACTCATTTCTGCAACCTTGGTAGCACGCTGACTCTGCTCGTTGGGGACAGAACCCTTAAAGAGTACTCGTCTCCTTGGTCTTTGCTGCAAATCATCGCAAGAAGCTGATTCGGTATTGGTTGTTACAAGCGTATTTGACTCCTTGAATAATCTAATAGGGATATCGAGCTTCCCTTGCATTGCCTTTGCTCGTTGCTCAAGAAAGATCGGTTCCGCACCTCTCATTGGAGATAAGGAGACGGATGTCTCCTTCGCTTTGTTAGCGGCTGGCACGGGAGTGACATGGCCTATCCGGGCTGGGGAAGTGTATTCTCGGGGAGCTTGAGAGCCTCTGAATCGAAACATAGGTGGCGCGACAGGCTTCTTCATGTTCGTGAGAGATAATATTGGTTGTGCGTAGCGCAGGTGTTGTAGGCTCAAGTCTGATTGACGGGACGATTGCGCGTCGTTCTCCATAAAGGACGACTGTTGACAAGAGTTTTCAGTTTTCCGAAGTGGTGCCTGAATGGGCAGTTTGGTTTGATCGTTGTTGGTCAAAGTTGAACCAAATAGAGGGTCTGAGATCTCCGGCTGTACGATCCTCGATGGACTTGATCTAGTCAGACATTGGCCCTTCATGTCATCAGTTTCTCTTCCCAAGCGCTGATTGCTCATCGCTACCTTTCGGCGCGCAGCATATTTCTGTTCAATCTCTCTGAGACGCTGAAGC
The DNA here is from genome assembly GCA_016508695.1 of Hyphodiscus hymeniophilus. NCBI lineage: Eukaryota > Fungi > Ascomycota > Leotiomycetes > Helotiales > Hyphodiscaceae > Hyphodiscus > Hyphodiscus hymeniophilus. The sequence goes on along the minus strand of VNKQ01000016.1, from coordinate 522,633 downwards.
AATACTGCGTTTGATCCTGACACCTTCTGCGGAAACGCAGATGATTCTGCTTTGATGCTTTCGACAGCTACCTTTTTGGCTTCTTCTCGCTCTTCCATTTTGGTCTGCATATTCCCTGTATTGAGCTTCTCCAAGTGAAGTTTCTTTCGCTCGATGACCCAAGGCTCATGGCGCTCAGAAGTGCCCGGGAGAAAGACAGTTTGGGTCTTCGGTTGGGACTCGCAATCATCTTCATCGTCTTCGACTGTGGGAGCTGGTGGGCTTCCAGCCACTTTAGCCACATTCGTCCCATCTTGAGGAGCAAGCCCCTCATTTATCTGTCGTTGGGCTCTTGTCATCCGATCATGCTGCCCAGAAAGTTTCGTCACCTCTTGACCCGGGGTGCTTTTAGCCCCATTCGCGATCTCATCACGGATAATTTTGGCAAGAGCTGTAATAGCATCTTTCCTCCTTTCGTAGTCCGCTTCACGATCCTTCTCCTCTTTTTTGCTGCGTTCTTCATGCGCGCTTTCTTTTTGAATCTGAACTTCTCCGATGTCACCTACAGATAGGTAATTGGCTGAAGAAGCTGCCACCGGGGTATGAGGCGGAGGAAGCTCGAATGCGCTACGGTCGTGAACAGAAATATCCCCTGGTGCAGCACTGAGAACGAACAATGCATCTGCTCTGGGAACCTCTGATCGGGTGGCTTGTGGGAGAATTACCGGTTGCTCAGGTGGAGACGGAACAGGTTCGCCAGCGGAAGACACAGCAGTATGCCCGTGAACTAAGATGTTATCATCCATCGATGAGGATTCCACAGGCAAAGGCTTATTTCGCTGTAAGAGAGCTGGTCGGGGAGTCGAAGGTTGAAGTAAAGGTGAGCAGGGACCGAGAGGACGCATTTGCTGATCAAGACCTGCCCCGAATTCGCGCCTATTCTTACGGAATTGCAATGGTCGACCCTGGGAATCCTTGATTGGAGGTTGCGCCGTTGCCATCGGGACAATTACTCCACCGCCTGAGATCATGACACGGGAGCCGTTGCCAAAAGTAATGCCAAGGGAAGCATTCCTTTCAGTTTCGGTATGATCAGAATCCACGGGCGAAGCACAGCTACGAGTGTATGATCGTAGCGATCCAACGTAAGGAAGCTGAGCGGAGCGCTCATTGTCCGTGGTTGGGCGACTCTTCTTGATATCCATAGCCACGGCTTTGAACATCTTGAGTTCCTTCCTGACGATTGTTAGGATATTGTTTGTTCAACCAAGGGGAAAATTAAGGTAAAAGAAATATCTCGAGGAGATTCAAGACGGTGTAAGTGAAAGATTTCATCGCACACGTTTTTTAGGCGGCATAATAGAGTCGGATGACGATATGCAGTCCAGAACCCAATGGTGACGATATGTACCAAAAAGGTACCTCAACTTCCCAACCATGGATCAAAATGGTACGCTAAACAATGAAGGAAATGTCACGAAACCAAAGAAAAACCGAACAGAGAACAGAAACAACTTCAGAATCCAGCAAAGAAAGGGGCGAGGACGCAGTTTGAGTGCCTAGAGAAGCAATTCCACATAGTGGGAACTGACAGGCCACATGCCATCTATATATCAGCTTGAAGCTCATTATTCTGAAGCAAATCTGTGGGTGTGAGAGCATCCACACATCATCTAGTGATCCGCGTAGCTCAGAAGCTAGGCTCCTGCCAAACTTTAGCTCCAGGTAGCGATCCTCAGTTCAATTCCCCTAACCCAGCAGTAGGTTTTGGACCTCCTCGTTTCTTGGAGACCGCCTCAGCACCGCTCCCTCTCCAAGCACTCGTAATCAAACCGACAATATGATCGACTCCTTTGCCTTTCTTGACTTGTGCAAAGATTGTAGGGCCACCCTCCCTCATCTTTCGAGAGTCTCGATCCATGACTTCTAGATCCGCACCGACAGCTTCCGCTAGATCGGTTTTATTCACCACTAGTAAGTCACTCTGCGTGATACCAGGTCCTCCTTTCCGTGGAATCTTGTCTCCTCCACTGACGTCGATGACATAGATGATGTAATCAGCCAGTTCTCTCGAGTAATTGGCAGCTAAGTTGTCACCGCCGGATTCAATGAGCAGGATATCGGATTGGAATTCTCGATGGAGATCTTCTAGAGCTGCGAGATTGGCGGATATGTCTTCACGGACAGCGGCATGGGGACAGCCACCAGTCTCGATAGCACGGATGCGGGATGCTGGAAGGGCTTTATGTTTGGTAAGAAACTCAGCATCCTCGCGAGTGAAGATGTCGTTCGTTACAGCCGCGATGGAGTACTGTTCTCGTAGAGCGTTGCAAAGTGCCAGCATCAACGCGGTTTTCCCTGATCCGACGGGTCTAAAGATGGGTCAGTTTCGTGCGATATATCTGCATTAACGGGTTTTGGCTGGCGAAGGTGGTCCAAGTCTTCTTCCGGCCCGGAAAACTCTCACACGAGAGCTCTGAAATTGCCTGGGAACAGACAGTAAGAGACCTGCGCAATTCCAATTTTGTGAGTTCATATAAGTCAACCTTTGTCTTGATCATACCCTCCAGAAAGCAAAAATGAGTCACGTGAAATACCCCGCGCTTCAGGTGGCATATAAGACCTTTGAATTGAAGGAAAATTGAATATACCACGTACCCCCCAATACCAACAGTAAAGGCTCTTTCTGACCAGTCTCTGTTTTCGATGATGGGCATCTCTCGACCCATATAGCTGCCGGGGCCGTCGAGGATCTCATGGGTGTGTCCATGATCCGCAGCCGCCTGATCATGGGAATGACCGCCGCCGTTTTCATGAGAATGTGAATGAGACATCTTTTATCAAAAGATTAGAATGAACAATGTGGGAAGATGTATAACACCAGAGATTGATGACAAAGAGACGGAGCTGGGATGAGATAAAGTTGAAGAAGGGAGGTTTCTTCTACGATAAGCGAAGCAGTTTATCAGATCCCTGCGTTGAAGTCTCTTGACACTTACCAACACCAATCGTCACAAAGAGGGAGTGCAACGACAACCACTATAAAAAGAATACGTTTGTGGCTCTGTTCTCTCAATAATCTTTTGAATGTCCTCATATCCATTATTATAGAGAGATGCTTTCATAGTCAAGAAAACACAGGAAGAGTGTCATCACGTGATGTTGATAATGCTTTGAAAGCATTCTCCACATTCTCCTGATACGAACAACTATGTAACCCCACATTCTGCGCCTTTTACCAATTTTTCATACCACGTCGGCGAAGTTGTTGAACGGCGGGTACATCACATTATTCAGTATTAGAGAAGCGTCTAGTCTGACAGGAACAGCCCAGAGTTTTAATGGATTTCGGCCAGAATCCGAATGTGTTTCCTCTAATTTCCCATGCATTTCTTCTCAGGGGAGCAACAAAGTCTTAAGTCTGTGGTAGTGTTTCTTCGAGTGATGAACTGCCCTACATTGAGTCCTGAACTACTCCTGTCCGGTCAAAGTAATATCATTCAAGACTCAAGCCTTTCGTCTGACTGAGGTTGAGCGAAATTGACAACACTTCCCAGCCATCGTTGATCACGTGATCTTGCACCGCCTCCACTAACCCAGATTTTAGTCATTAGGCTAGCTCAGGCCGGGCTCAGCTCTGAGGCTCATATGTATTCAGGTCTGCTCAGGTCTGCTTACCCATCTCACCAAGTATACTTCAGGAAAGGCGATTTTTATTCTCCTAGTCAGCTTGATGTATTCTAAGCACGTATCGATGGACGTGCTAGTCACAAGGCCAACTTTATACGAAGTAATCGGTATCTCCTTTGCCGGCTGAGCTGAAATCCGCTTCGGCTTCCAAATTGCAAATATTCATCTACTTTTTCTCCCGTATTGGATCCTCCTAGAGCAATGTGATCCTTCTCTGTCGCTGAAAATAATCGTGGCGCGCGGTCGACTGGACCAATTCACCTGAGGATGCGTACGGAGCGTCCTACAGTGAGTGTACTACGTACTGTTTACGGCTAATAGTAAGCTTATATTTGAAGACGTCGGGTCGCCGACTTGCACGGCAAATAGTAATCGGCCGGTTGCTTTGAATTCCGAAGAACTCCGCCTCATATTTTGTCTCCAAAATAGATCTACATCTATTCCGAAGCTATGGAAGCTGAGAAAGAAATATTATATATATACACTTTGTATCTCGCATTGAAAATACTATTCTGCATCAACAACAACTACTACAACAGCAACAACTACCAGCACTCTTCATCATTACCTATTCTTCATCGCCTTTTCCAAGACAACCTCAAAGTCAAACCAGACCTAATAGTACCAATACCTCTATCAAAATGCATTCTACCATCGCTCTCGCTGTTTCTTTCCTCGCCGCCACCATCTCTGCGGCTCCGACTCTCCAGTCTCTCCCAAGACAAGCCCCCAGCACAGTCCAAGTGCAATTCTCCAACGTCGTCACAGGGGCAAACGGCAACGCCCTCATTCCCCTTGACGGGTCTTCCGTGATCCTTGGGGAGGCCTACGCAAACACCAACCTGGAAAAGGACGGAACCCTCTTCGTCACAAGCTTGGAGTTCACCGCCGACTTCCAGAACGTGGCGTGCACGGTGCTGAAGAATGAGGCTACCGTCGTCGCGAGCATCGCTGATCCAGCAATGGACTTTCAGACCTTCTCCGAGAAGCCGTTGAACTGGCAGGCTGGGTTCACTATTAGCTGTACTAAGTCCGCTTAAGTTTTTACAATGAACTTCATCTTACGGCTGGCGAAGAGAGGGCGGGGTTTAGTGGAGTAGGGGAGTGAAATGGACTATCGGTTGGGACTTAACATTCATTTTTGGGTTTGGATTGGGTTTGCATTGAATTCTGGGTTACATTATGGGGGTGGCATGTGGGGCTGCATTGGGGGGATGGGATTTTGCGCATTTGCATTAGGATTTATATTTTGTAACATGAACTTCAATTAACCACGATATCAACAAAACCGGTGTCCAAAGTTACCTTATATGTGCAACATATGACATTTCATAACGTTTACATTGCTGAGTTCCTGCAAAAATCACGACATCCATATGTTGTCCAATACTGCCGGGGATGTTAGAATGTGCATATTGCGTTGCTGTTAAAGAATTCTTAAAGAAAATGAGCTGGATTAGATTTTAGTTGGTGACAGTCGTAGCCAAAGAACCCAAGCGATCGCGATACCGTATATTTTAATTTATACCTGGTCTAGCTTAAACTCTCGATTTCAACATTTCGTATTTCCAACGCCTCAGAAACCATCACAGCTTTCTCAGACTTCAATCGCCTTCTTAGTATTCTCTTCCTTCATTTTGCTCCCATAAATGCTTTCCATGATCCTCTTACCATATTCCCCCACCGTAATACCCCTCTCAATCACCATCCCATTCGCCTCATAAGCCACACTTTCCTCTTCCCCACCAAGCGGCTCCAGCACCGTCTCCGGATTCGCTGCGCAGAAATACGCCATACTCTGCCTCTCCTTCCCACTCGGTAATGTCTCGAACGTAACTCGGTGCGGAGTGGCCCTCAATTTCCTCCCCGACCAGAAAGCCAGCGCATCGCCAAGATTGACCAAGATGGTGTCTTCGAGACACGGAGTTTGCACCCAGGAGCCTGACGGAGATTTGACTTCCAACCCTGCTGAACGCTGGAATAGCAAAGTCACGGAGCCGGAATCCGTATGTGTACCCATGCGAGTTCCGCCTTCTCGCGGGGAGGTGTCGCGGGAGGGGTAGTGAAGAAGACGTAGGGCGTTGCCCCTTGAGTTGTCCTCGAGATGTTTGGAGGCGAAGAAGTCTTTATCCGGCAACTCCATCGCTAGTGCGAAACAGACGAGGAGATGGAGGACTAGAGAGTGGCATTTGTGTTTGAAGTCTTGAATTTCTTCGACGTGGTCGTGCCAGAATGGAGGGAGGTCCAAGCCGTATTGATCGAGGGAGCCAGGGGGTCCGCCGAACCACATGCTTGCTTTGTCGTCTTTCTTTGCGTCGGCGAGGGGTCCGATGTAGCCTATGCTTCTGGGAGTTATGGGATAAGGATCTTTCTTAGACGAGGGAAGAGAGAAGAATTGGTGTCCGAGGTCGAAAACATGGTTGACGGATGAGGTTGGGATGGGATGGTTCTTGAGAAGGAGGAAGCCCCAAGTTGAACAGGCTTCTGTGATTTGGCGCGCGATCTGTGGTTGATGCTCTGGCGAGGAAATTTGGGAAACGTCAATTATGGGAAAGGATGCGTTGGAGGGCTCGCTGATAGAGCCCATGCTGAATAGATGAAGGAGTTTGGGTTTCCAAGGGCGTGGTTGAGGAACTGGCGTTGAGCGGACCTCTTTACATGGGGTAGATATATGAGGCGGCGTGAAGTGGGAATTAGAAGTCTGGCCAGATTAATGTCTCGAAGTTGAGAAATTTGGAACGATACCCTATATGAAGCTGCAGTTCATAGAGTGAACATACCTGGGAGAAAATAGGTACTGGTCCTCTCTTACCTTGGTCTTCCCTTTATGGCGACCACTTGGTAAATGGCAAGAGGCAATTGCTTGAGGGAAAGATCGGATATGTAGGATAGACTTCCTCCCACTTTCGGACTCTGCCTTGATGTAGTCGGAGTTAGCCGCTTGGTACGTGATTGCTGTGTACCCCCACTCTCAAGATCAAATGAAACAATGTGATCATCGTCTCAGGAAAGGCATTATTATGTGCAATCAACTTCATTGGTCTTTGCTTTGACTTGGGAAACTGAGCAATGTCTTAACACCTGACTCCTTCGCAAAAAAGTAATCTCAAATTCGATTCAAATGCTGTGCTTTCACCGTCTCCTCGCCATGAAACTCCAATGGCCTTCCGGCCAATCCACCAGACTTTTCATCTCGTTCTCGTCCGCGGCCTCTCCATTCGCGTGCCCATTATTTACCAGTCCCGCCACCAATGCCCCCTCCGCATGCTCTTTAGCCATTGCCGTATCACCAACAGCATTGTATGCCAAAGCAGCAAACATGTGACCAGTTCCCTTTGCAGCATGTATTCCCTCTTCTTCGTACAGATCAATCAACTTCTCAGCCGTACCTGGGGTTCCAATACTCTCTCCACTCCAGTCCGCCAGAGCATTTTGCAAATGCACAATGCGGCGAATCCTAGCGTCTGAAGCATGGGTATGCGTTGCTGAGCTAGAGCACAACGAACAAGTACAGGTGAATCCCCAGGAAGTCGATAGAAAGTGCTGCCGATCTTCCCGCGGCTGCAGGATGTTGATGTAAGGAATAGTAATTTCCTCTCCCGGGTGAATAGTCCGCGAGGCCTGCGTGGCATGGATGAGAGTCTTCGGGTCGTAGTAATACATTGCACTCGGCCGGCAAGCATGGTTCATTTTTGCCGTCTCGGGATAAAGCAAGAAATGGGATGCTCCTTCAAACTCGCCGGAGAATGCATTGGTGTTGATCCGCTCCATGATCGGATCTCCATCTGCGTATACCATGGTGCTCAGAAATAGATTCTGAGTTGGCTTTGGAAGCTGGATGAATGCGGTATGGAGATAGATGTAGTTCAGGGGAAAGTCATGCGGAAAAGCATCGCTGTGATAGATTCCTATCGGTGTAACTGCCATGATAGGGTCGCCGCGGTGGAGAGTACGTGTTGCGAAGACCCCTCTGCCACGGCCGGGGACTTGCTTGATTTCCCAGGGGGGATTGGCGAAATTGTTGACATTCCCGTAGAGATCCTTTTGGGTGAAGGCTGGGAGGGAAGCTATCCCATCGGCAATAGAAGGCGTTGTGAAGAAGGAAATTCCACGCCCATTGGCGAAGTTTTCATTGGTATAGATGCAGTAGGTTTCGGTGATGTTGGGGATGCATTTTACCCCTTCGGTCCAGAGATTGGCCGGGATGGCTGGCTTGAGGCTGCACCTCTGGAAGTTGAGGCCATCGTTTAGCTGGGCAAGAGCAAGTAGATTCTCCTTTTCGTTAATGCTGCAGAAATTGCTTGTGAAATCGAAAGTTATTGGATGCTGTCCAGCTTGTGCGACAGATATCAGGAATACCGTAGCGTTCAAAGAGAGACGCATATTGTAGAGCAAACATTAATCGCAAAGAAAAGAAACAAACAGAATAGGAGGGGTCTCCCTCAATAATGTAGTTGTTGTCCTCATACCACGGGGATAAACTGTTTCAGGTCTGTCTGAAGTTTGCTTCAGACGAAGGTGGACCGTCATCCGTGCCAAAACAAAAGATCTACCCGATCAAACGAAACGAAGGAAGGAAGACCATAATACTCTCTCCATGTGAATCCAAAGTCTGCTCTTGTCTTGGCATCAATTTCTATTCCCACATAATTTAGCATTTCTTGTGGCTGGCAATTATCAATCCGTTGACCCATGAACAAAGGGGAAAAGAGACAACATATCTCCACAAAACAATTTTGAACCCCTCTTCTGTAGCGACAACTATTGTCTGGATGTTGATCTCCTAAACTTCTTGTGGTCCTGGATGATTGATCGAAGGGCATAGAGCAAATACTTTCTTGCTCCTCTTTTCACCGCTTGTTACCTCTGCACGTGACCGACGTTAGACCGCACTGAAATTCTGCCCAAATAATTGGTCGCCGCCGAAATCGGGCGTGCTTTTTCTCTCGCTCACTCCCGCTAAGACGCCCCTCACTACATTACCTGCATTCGCAATCCTAGCAACATTTTCACCGTCCCCACAGTTCAATCGCGCAGGCGGGAGTCATCGCTAGAAAGTGACTATTGCACAGGATTTTCACTCCTCAAAACCTACAAATACCAAACCTCATCCTCCGTCTCACCACAGAATTCTTTGTTCCATTCACCCCGCTCAGCCCGACCTCCAAACCCCAACCCTCCTCGATAAGTACCTTGAGTCACCATGTGTCCCTCGTGCGAACCTGAAGCCATTGCCAATGGCAATAGCAATAGCAATGGACATACAAACGGTACTTCCAATGGCAATGCCAACGGCGATTCCAATGGTGAGAACTTTATCCCACTGTCGCTCGCTGGTCACTGACTCATGTGCAGATCACCCCGGATTCACCGCTGTCGAGACCAAGTCAAACCCCCACCATGTTCGCTCGAATCCATACCAACCAGTCGGCGACTTCTTAAGCAACGTTTCGAATTTCAAGATCATTGAGAGCACGCTGCGAGAGGGTGAACAGTTCGCCAATGCCTTTTTCGATACCGCAAAGAAGATCGAGATTGCCAAGGCTCTGGATGAGTTTGGTGTGGACTATGTGGGTCATATATTGAATACAATGTTTGGGATATATGCTAATGGAGGGGGTTAGATCGAGTTGACCTCACCTGCTGCGTCCGAGCAATCAAGAGCTGATTGTGAGGCTATCTGCAAGTTGGGTTTGAAGGCCAAGGTTCGTACCAGAGTTCCTGACGTTACACGCACTCTAACATGAGTAGATTCTCACACATATCCGCTGCCATATGGATGATGCGAGAATTGCTGTTCAGACCGGTGTCGATGGAGTGTAAGTCTCAGCCTTGGCATCTCATGACATTTTTCTGATCATCTCAGTGACGTTGTCATCGGCACTTCTTCCTACCTGATGGAGCACTCCCACGGCAAGGATATGACCTACATCACAAACACCGCAATCGAAGTCATCAACTATGTTAAGTCACATAACATCGAAATCCGATTCTCTTCCGAAGATTCCTTCCGATCAAACCTCGTCGATCTCCTTTCCATTTACTCTACAGTCGACAAGATTGGTGTTAACCGAGTCGGTATTGCTGATACAGTTGGATGCGCATCCCCCCGACAAGTTTACGACCTGGTCCGTACTCTGAGAGGTGTTGTAAGCTGTGATATTGAGACCCATTTCCACAATGACACGGGATGTGCCATTGCGAACGCATACTGCGCTTTGGAGGCTGGTGCTACACATATTGATACCTCGGTCTTGGGTATTGGTGAAAGAAATGGTATCACTCCTCTTGGTGGACTGATGGCTCGCATGATTGTTGCCGACAGAGAATACGTTATGGGCAAGTACAAGCTCGAGAAGCTCAAGGACATTGAGGATCTGGTTGCATCAGCCGTTGAAGTCAACATTCCATTCAACAACTACATCACTGGTAAGCTTGGAAGAAATTGCTCTATACATTCAGCACTAACTATCTGCCCCAGGTTTCTGTGCTTTCACCCATAAGAGTGGAATTCACTCCAAGGCTATTCTGAACAACCCATCGACGTACGAGATCATCAACCCGGCGGATTTCGGCATGACAAGATATATCCACTTTGCCTGTAGGTTCCGACACTTTCCTGAGTCTCTATCATGATTGATACAAGTACTGATATGGGATTTAGCGCGTATTACTGGATGGAATGCCATTAAGTCAAGAGCCATTCAGCTTGATATGGATATGACAGATGAGCAGTACAAGGCTTGCACTGCCAAGATTAAGCAGCTTGCTGACATCAGACCTGTAAGTCTATCTGAGTTCACTTATCTGGATGATCACAAAAGCTAATGCAGTCTCAATCAGATCAACATTGATGACACTGATTCAATTATCCGAGCTTTTCATCGTAGTCGCGTGCTTGGCAAGGACGTTTCAGAGACCATCCTGGCTCCCGTGGCAGCGACTCCTGATGATGTAGTCGTTTAGTTCAACAGCATTCATTTCCTTCCGCCTTCCCTTGATCTTCTACACAAAACAGCTTACTGCAGCTAGAAAAGTTTGGAGCGTGATTTTCTACACTTGGGCAGGGAACACAAAATCAGGATGCTAGAAATGTAAATAGACATCATGCACCTAGAGTTCGTGCGCAGCTAAGCAATGATTAATCGGTCAAAGATCCAGGCTTATTTGTCTTTGCTACTCTACAATCGTGAACGAGTGTGAAAACAAGGCCAACGCAATAAGCTGCTTAACGTACTTCTGATGTCATAGCTTCCTGGTGTTTGGTCCCTGGAAAGCTTTCCAAGTCTTCCCATCATTCTGGCAGCAGGTCCGCGCTCTTCAAGACTACACCGGCACATTCCACACGCAAAATATCCCAAGTTCATGCAGCCGTTTCCCCCGATATCTCCCCCTTAGAGCTCAGTTACATTCCACAAACCCCATGCAAGGTGCTTCTTCCGTAGGTGCTGTTGGCTTTATCCGCACAACAGGAGCGTGGACGGTACAATGGCTGCTGGGTAACAGGGCATAGGACAGAGAGGAAGACCTTGTTTGCCGCAATGGATATTGGGTGGCATGATGAGTGAGATCCGAAGACTACTTGGAATCCTCTGTAGCAGTGATAACAAGCGGCAGCAGCTGTGTGAACGCCGCCGCTTAAGGGATGAAGCAGAACGGAAAGCAGCGGGCAAGACTTGGTCATGGACACAGAGACACGAAAATGGACGTGCAGTGATTGAGTAGAGGTCATCTCATTCCTAATTCAACAGCCATCTATGAGCCTCTCAACCAAGCACAAACACCCAGTATGAACAGGCAGACGAAGGCGTCCCCAGTGACCGTCGTCCAAATACGGAAGTACCTGCTCAACATGGCCAAAAATCTCTTGTACGGCTCTGGCAGAAATCCCATTACCATGCCCATAATCCCACCAGGTTGGACCCGCCCCTTTTCTATGAAGAAGCGACTCGTCTGCAACAGCACCTCGGCCGTAGCGAAGATCCAGAAAAAATGCACGGAAGCAGGGCTTAACCCCATCTCTCCTTCGGTGTTATACGCCGGAATGTCCCTGGCTACTTTCGATCCCGTGAATGGGGTGGTGAACGCAATGTAAAGACCCAGCGCCAATGCGAAGACAGCATGCACGATTCGCCAAAGATACGCAGACGGATCCGTATCGGCAGCAGGAGCCTGCCCTGGCATGCCAGGGAAACTAGGCATGCCTCCAGGGCCCTCGCCGAGCCCTCCACCTATCATCTGCTGCATCATCTTCATGATCGGATCATCTGCTCCTGGTCTTCCCATGCCGGCGTCCATACCAGGCATACCCCCCATACCAGGGAAGCCTGCGAAGGGGTTTGCGCTGGGGTTCTGAGGGGCGCCGGTGGGGTCGAAGCCGAGCATCATTTGGCGGAGGGCATCGTCGTTCATCTGGGGCATGGGTGCTGGGGAGGATGTTGGACGAGAGCGGGTAGGTTCATAATAGTGGTTTGAGATGTCGACTTCGGCAGGATCGTCGTGTTCTGCTGCACCGGCGGTTGTTTGTGGGGGAGGATCTGGATACACACTGTTAGTCTACCAGGCGAAGAAGAATCCGAGAATATATTATATGCTTCATTGCGGTGGGATGGAGAGGATAGATGGTAATGAGGCATATGCATACCACGTTTAACACCGCCTCCCAAGCCAGATATTCTGTCCAGTCTTGCGGAACCACCAGCTCGTATCTTGGCTTCACGTCGCTCCTTTCGGATTCGTGCTTGGTCTGCTGCACTAGATGGAGGCGTGCTGGCCTCTGGGGAGGCAAGTGGTGTTGTATCTACCATTTCTTTGGAGGTATGGCAACAGACTCTGATGAAGTAGTCTTATCCTACTCCAGACCGAGTAGTTTGAGTGACCCTATACAAGTGTTTGGACTATGTTGGAGCCACTTGGTTGAATGAGGCTGTGTCAAGTAGAGGATCAGGCTGGAAGTTCTCTTTGCTCTGTTCAGTCGACAACTTTTGCGCACGGCCCCTCGATACATACTCCGTGTTTCCGTGTTGCTATGTCTGCATCACCAACTTATTTCTTTAGCTGGACCACGCTATCAAGGTCTTTGTCTTAGTATGCCCGTGTTTGACTTATCTGTTGTTTGATGCTCCTGCGCAAACGGCTGTTTCCTCTATGCCATTGCACATAAAATTTGGGTACTGTAAGGTAGTAGTCTCTGTTTCCTCATTGACAAGCGATCGTCCTTTGTCAGAGTTGAGTTGGAAAAGACCGGCAGTGCCTGGCCGCCCATCTCACATATCGTGCATCAAGCTATTCCAAGGAGATCGGCTCATATAATTCATATATGCAATTGCAAGTGCACGTGCAAGCTATTCGTTGCTCGTTTGCATAAGTGTCTATCTCGCATCCGTTGCTTCAGCCCTGTGAGGCTCCATCCAGGCATCTGCACCAGAGACTGTTTAAGAATCTGACTTTGTAGCCGCGTACGAGTACTTCCTTACGCAGTTAGATGCATAGCTGCGTTTCATTACTATCACAAAATGCGGCTCCCTCATTCGTTGCCTCGTCACCCTCGTGTTATTTATGTAATGCTCCTCCGTACACTGCCTTGCCGCAGTCCTTGGCATGGCTCAAACCCCGTCACACACCTTATTTTACACCTTAATTTGACTGCTGTTGCTATGTATGCGACGATGCGTGGCTGGGGCCTTTGAAGTTGGCGAGCTGTCCAATCAGCAGCAGCCATAGTATGTGTCAGCAACAGTTTATTCATCATTCTCCACCAACCGTGAGCCTGCAGAGGTGCGGTAGGGATCTGACACCGTGCAAGCAAGGGTTGGTTGGTTCTACCGCCCGCCGACATAGAACACGCAAGACACGGTCGAGGTTGGCCCCGACATGTTCGAATGGCTCCTTGGCAGGAGATAGACCACTTTCTTTTCATATATGACAATGCCAATCACCTTTTCAATCTTTCTGCATTTTCACAATCACTCAGAACAGTCCCTCTTCCCACTGTCGAGTCTGCACATAGAAAAATCGATTTCGTCTCGCTTCCACACTCTTTCCCCCTGAATCCACTCGCTTCACCTCAGAGCATCAAAATGTCAAATACAGCAAATCTCACGCACAGCAACGGGCATGGCACAGGAACTGGCAACGCTACACTCCTCGAAAATCCCGATCTATGTACTCTCCAAACCTGCGACCTGTCGTTGGCATCATTCCTTTACATTCCCACACTCCCTGGAAACGCACTCTTCGCGGGCATTTTCGGAGCCTATATCATTATCCAACTGTTCCTCGGAATAAAACATAAAACCTGGGGCTACATGATTGCACTGATTCTCGGCCTCGTACGTTATTGATAGTCCCATCCTCCCATTCATATAGGCAGAATCCAGAAATTAACGTGCTCAAAGCTCCTCGAAGTCATTGGCTATGTAGCCCGAGTGATGCTTCATAGCTCACCCTTCGACAACAACGATTTCCTTATGTACCTCGTCACCCTCACAATCGCGCCGGCGCTGTTGACAGCAGGGATCTACCTTTGCCTCTCCCGTATTGTCATAGTGTACGGCCAACACCTCTCCCGTTTCAAGCCGCGGACCTACACATTGGTCTTCTGCACCTGCGACCTCATCTCTCTCGTTCTCCAAGCTCTCGGTGGCGCTCTCGCTTCAACCGCCAATACGGTTTCGGGTTCGAATCTCGGGAAGAACATCATGTTAGCAGGTCTGGGCTTCCAAGTATTCTCCCTGATCCTCTTCGGAATCGCAGCCGGCGAATTCGCTATCCGAGTCAAGAATGGCAAAGGAAACTATAACCCACGTTATGTAAACCTCACAACCTCGCGACTCTTCAAATCATTCCTCCTCGGTCTGGTCGTGGCATCGGTCACCATATTTGCGCGTTCCGTCTACCGCTGCGTCGAGCTGTCTGGCGGATTTAACGGAACTCTTTTCGTCAATGACGAAGCGTTGTTCATGGTAATGGAAGGCGTGATGATTGTCTTGGCGACGTCGTGCTTGACGTTCCTGCATCCTGCTGTGGCTTTCCAGGGAGCGTGGGATGAGGCCGTCTTTCATTTCAGAACGAGGAAGGCGGAGGACGGGTACAAGATGACGAGCTTGGGTAGTGGCGATGTATTGGTACCGGGTGTTGAGCAGAGGGGTTTCGGAGGGGTTTAAAATAAGTGTGGTGGTTCACTAGGTGTACTGGTCGGCAGTGTGGATAGACGGAGGCGCAAGTGGAATGGGCGAATGGCAGTATATATCCATGTATTTATGTATTTATGTTTTCCTTGGTCCAGGTTGGGGATGCCATGGTAAATCGGGCACATACACTGATGCAGACCGCACAATTCGGAGATCCTGGGGTTCTTAACACTAAAAGAGTGTATTTTTATTATGAGAAATGAAGGCCTCTGTTCAGATCAGACCCCCCTGTATACCGGCGTAGATTTACCTACCTCTACCATTTTCAAACCACAGACTTTCACCTCTTAGAGGAAGCTGCACGTGATAAACCCGTCCTCAAAGTTGATTGGTAGATTGTGTGTGCTGACCTTTTTGTTGCACGTCGCAAAACGTCGGACAGTTAGGGTTAGAAATAGACGAGCAGTCGTCAGATGTTTCGTTGGATGGTCGTCGAATGGTCGTCAAATAGTTTGCGACTCGTTGAAATATTCAATCGAATCGCTTCGGACATAAACATCATTGATGAAGATGAGGCTCATCGCTTCGATGTCATTCAACCCGCTATGGCAGCGACATTGCAGCGACATTTTCCCCTTTTCCCTTGGTTCACTAATCTGTATTCTATTCTTGCGCTCTAATCTTGATTCGTCTCCTTCGATCGACTTTATTGTGTTCGAGTGGACATGTCCGGCTTTCTGTGCGCGACACACTCGGCTCCCTCTGCAACTTTGAGGGGTGTCAACGTGGTGGGATGGAACGACCGCCGGTGCGGTGGATTTCAGATGAGAAATCGCTGTGCTGCATGTGTGATATGTCAACAAGTGCCTGGCATCCACGGCGCACAAGGCCATTGAGTACTTTCCTACTATCGGATTTTCTGAAGACCAATAGGTGCTGCAAGTTTTCATGTTCGCATCGTGGCAAACCTTAAGTCAGCGCTACTCAAGTTGAGATACTCAAGTTGGAATACTCCCTCACATACCATCTATCCGTGCTTACGGTCACGGGGAGTCCACAAGTAAGGCAAAACTGGAATGAACGGATGTAGAAGTGCATCTACCACATTCGACGATTGTGTCTTCATGCTTACTCATACTGCTTATGAATGTCAAAAGTCTAGCTGTTGTGGACAGTGGTTCAAATAAGGCGTTAACGCCGACCGCCTAACGGGGATATGAATAGGCTACGATGAGGATCATGTACCGGCGGAGAAGTCTAGTGCAAGGCACTGGCAAAGGCCAAAGACGAATCGACGCGCATTTGTGATATTTCTTTGATGCATTGGGTGAGACGTGCCAAGCGAACGCCGCCAGGATGAGTGAGTCGCACAGCTGCGAATATTAATCAATCTGCCAGAATGCTTATTAAGTCCGAAGAGATAATTCCCCAATGCGGTAAGCGAATGAAATTAGTATGGCAACTTCAGTCTTGAACGTGAAAGTCTTACATTATTACGTATCGACAGAATGTATAAGACTCCGAGTACCTCCTATCGTGGGATGGACGGCCTTTGCACTTTGCTAATAACAACCATTTCTTAAAGTCTTGGGAAACTCGCGCAACAGAGTCCGCAGATATAAATTCAATTCATCTGGAACATGGAACTGTTCAGGGAGTCAGCGACAGGCCAGATACTGAGATACATCACCGGAAATAGAATCCTGCTTTACCCCGAGGAGGAGGCGGGTTTCTCATGGGCACCTTTGGTACAGTTCCTGAGTAAATCTATCACGAGTTTGCTCACTAACAAGTTTCAGAACAACCTTCTGGCAAATGAAGATATCCCTAGCGAGTCTATAGAAAAGGCTGCTGAGGTACCAAATGAGAACGGCACACCGGGATTCGAGAAGAGGAGAAAGTCCGGTGAAGAAAGTAGCAATGACGAAGACGGAGACGACGAGACCGAAGATCCCTCTCCACTCTCGCATGTAGCCACGGCTCCTGACAACGAAATCACGCATTCACGGAGTCGGCAATCAGAGGCCCATTCCGTTCTGACCAGGACTTCAACCGGGGCTTACACCCGCGAACGCTTCGATGTCGAGCAAGCCATTGCGGCCGAGAAGACAAAGTCGGCAATCATAGCTCCCACAAAGACGGCAGATGGGACCATTCTGGTCGATTGGTACACTACCGACGACCCAGCCAATCCTCAAAACTGGGCGTCCTCGAAGAAAGGTTGGGTCCTCCTACAGCTATGCGCCTACTCTCTAGCAGTCTATGGAGCGTCAAGCATGTACGTCCCTGGAGAGCAAGGAGTCATGGACAAGTTTCACGTCGGCGCTACCCCTGCAGCCCTTGGGCTCGCGATTTATGTCCTAGGATATGGAATAGGTCCTTTGCTTTGGGCCCCGTTAAGTGAGATTGCTTCGATTGGGAGGAACTGGGTCTATATACCTACTTTCTTCCTGTTCGTGATACTCTCGATCCCCACGGCTGTGGTTGATAATTACGCTGGCTTGCTCGTGCTGAGGTTCTTGACTGGCTTCTTCGGCAGTCCATGTCTTGCGAACGGAGGCGCCTCAGTCGGTGACATGGTAAGTCGATCTCTTTTGTCATCTCGAATGGTAATACTAAAGAAGAACTAGTACTCTCTCCTCATGCTTCCTGTTTATCTGTCAGGTTGGACAGCAGCCTGTTTCTGGGGCCCAGCAATCGGACCCATTATTGCCGGATTTGCCGTTCAATCAAAGAACTGGCGTTGGGGGCTCTGGGAAATCGTCTGGCTGACCGCACCGATCCTCATCGTATTCCTATTCGCCTACCCCGAGACGTCGGCGGATAACATTCTCCGACGCAGAGCGCAGCGTCTGCGAAAGTTGACTGGGCACAATAACATCAAATCGAAGAGCGAAATCGACCAGGAGCATTTAAAGGCTTCCGAGGTGTTCTTGGATGCTATTATCAAACCCATTGAAATCATGGTCAAGGATCCTGCGGTGACGTTCACCAATATCTATGTAAGGGGATCCAGCTTCCCTGAGAGCAAATGAGGATGCGGCACTGACTTGAATAATAGACTTCCCTGACTTATGGAATTTACTATTCCTTTTTCGAGGCCTTCCCTCTGGTGTACCCTCGAATATACCATTTTAACCTCGGGGAGACAGGCCTCTGCTTCATCACCATCGGCATCGCTTGCTTGATTGGGGTCTCCGGCTTCCTGGTCTACCAATTCAAGTACCTGATTCCAGACATCAAGAAGAACGGCCTTCGAGCACCCGAGCATCGTCTTGTCCCAGCCTTGCTTGGCGTCGTCTTCTTACCAGCCGGATATTTCATGTTTGGGTGGACGTCTCGGGCCGGTGTTCACTGGATCGTTAGCTTGATTGGCGTCGTTATCTTGGTCGCCGCAAACTACCTGATCTTCCAATGCATCTTCGTATACCTCCCTCTGTCATACCCGAAGTATGCAGCCTCCTTGTTCGCAGCGAATGATCTCTCTCGTTCGATGTTCGCGGCGGCTTGTGTCCTCTTCGCTAGGCCGATGTTCATCAATCTTGGTGTTGGGGGAGGGGTCAGTTTACTTGCTGGACTGAGCTGTTTCGGAGTAGTGGGAATGTGGTTCCTGTGGAAATATGGAGCATACCTTCGATCGAAGAGTACTTTTGCTCAGAGCTAGGTCGGGTTGGATGAGGGAAGCGGGAATCTCAGGGGCTAGACGGGCGTTCAGCGAGCTGGTGTAATAAAAAGTTGAGTGTGGCCTGTGTTTGTATGAAATTGTCTCGGATATATTGATAGATGGCATGAGTGCCAATTTGTCCCCATTTGAGCTTTCTTTTGCTTTCGTTTTATGTTTCGTTTTGTTTGTGAGGTCGCCTGCAGAGCATCAGTAAATCTCCATCGCGGCAACCGAAGGGTTGATGTGGTTGCGATAATTGGGCTACCAAGCATGCTCACCAATGGTGAACAACTTTCCTCCCGTTGTCTGATAATCCTACTTACTAGCCGGTGTACAGTATTCATAAAAGCTTGCGCCTGTGCGGGAATATCGATAGACTCACCACAAATCACTCTTCGTTAATATTTGATTAGAGAATTATTAAACTTTTGATTAAAATGAAGATATCAGATACTCATCTACCGCGGATTATTCCACGTCGAGAATACACAGGGAGGAAAATACCCAAACCTGACGAGGGGTCCCGCATTTCAGAACATCGGACATAGATAAGGTCAAGTATTAGCGAGGGGGCGAGCTGCATGGTGCTAAGGCCAATGGCATTAATAAAGCTTGTTTCTTCTACAAACATTCCGATATATCAACGTCTTTCTTTCAATACTTCCTTGTTACCCGATCCAACGCTCAGGAAAAGTCTAGACTTTAAGAGAACTAGCCAACGTCCGTATACTGCCAGACTCCGTACAACATCCATTAGCGGGAACAAGACGAGACAACATGGCGACGACAGACACCTCGATCCGCTCCAGCTGCCACTGCGGCGCCATCACACTCACAGTTCCCCGACTCCCCGTGTACATCAACGTATGCCAATGCACGCTCTGTAGACGCTACGGCGCCGCTTGGGGGTATTACTATACCGACGAGGTCAAGATCGAAACGAAGCCGAACGCGGTGACTAAGCAGTATATCTGGGGCGATAAGAACCTGTCTTTCAACTTCTGCGATAACTGCGGTTGCGTGTAAGTCGAGCAGTTTCTGCTCCACTCGATCGAAAGACTGATGTTGTGTGCGGTAGATGCTATTGGTGGCCCATTAACCCTCCGTCTGCTGACGGTGGAGAAATCGAAATGGGGCTCAACACAAACAATGCCAACCCCGAGCTGCTGAAGTTCGTCGATCGAAAGTTTGACTATTCGGTCTTAAAAAGCCCGCTGGGGTCGAAGGCCACGCCGCATGCTGATGATCCCGCTAAGTATTGAACGCCTGCAACCAGTACAATACGTACTTACCTTATATGGACCTACGAATCTGCTGCGGAATATCTGAACGAATATCTGAACAACTGCCTAATCGATCTATGCTCACGATAGTCGTTATCGCTATCCGAATATTTGCATCGGACCTTTGAAAACCGCTGTAAATACGAAAGCTTTACTTAGACGTTGAAAACTTCTCTGATTGAGCTATGCTACAGATCGCTTTGTGAAAAGCGTCAAAAGCTACTATTGTTGTTGATTCGTTCTCTATCAAAAAATATATCAACCTATTCCCGGAGTTCAAATGCCTCGTCCTCGAACTCTTCTTGAATCTCTTATCTAGACGATTGATCATTAAGGGCTACCTAGTTGACAACGCTTGATAAGCTTGACTCGACTCATCCCAATTGTCGAATCAAGTCCAATAATTGAGTCAGAAGAAAAGAGGAAATCTTAACAAGTCCGACTGACTTTCCATTCCTCCCCATAACCTCCCCTGAATAGCCGAGCGCCGACCCGATCTCCGCGACTCTACTGTAATGCCCACCTTGCTTGCACACCGAATCACCAATTCAGGCTCGCCGGCAGCTTCTTGAGATAGGACAACCCAGCCACAAAGGCAACGAACGCATCAACGCCGCCCATCAAAAGGGATTTCACGTTTACGTAGATATGTAATTTACTGTGCATTTTCGTGGCGTGACTCAGGCAACAGTCCAACGCCGACGTGCGTTTTCGTAACTCCGTGTGGGTGACACACTGACACATTGTCCGTGAATTCTTCCATACACCAATCGCTATGTGCACCCTCAATCAAACCCAGCCGCGCACGCCCTGACAGGCCTGTCGAGTCATCGGCCGAGGTGCGAGCTGCGCCAGCCAGGGAGGTAACTGTTGCGCAACGAAGGACATCAGATGCAGGACAACGTTGCTGGCTTGGCAGGGTTGCGAAAACCTCGCGTCAGAACTCAGGCAGCGAAAGCTTTTACTTGAAAACTGTGGGGGTGTACGCGCATAATCTGGTCGTGGGCGTCTGCACGTATCCAATTTGGTAGCCTCGCCCCTGATTAAGCGGAGTTCATATTGTTCAATGAGGAGAGTCGGTGTTGTGGTGCCTAAGAGTCATCCGGAAATCGGGCTGTCAGAAAGGTCGAATAATCTGCCGGGCTCTGTACTCCATATGAGTGAATGAGATAGATGTATATATGCTTCGAGATTTCTCAAATAGGATTCTCAGACACTCGATTTCAGTATTCAAAGAATATCATCAAGCTTTAGTCTTGCACGTCTTCCAAGCTTCCACGCTATCTTCCCAAGCATACCTTATACACCTCACATATCGATCATTAAAACCAACCTCCCAAAATCAAACGCCCATTCCGAATAGCTCAACATGAGTTCACAAGCCCAATTCAAGCCTTACGCCGAATCCACATACTCCACCTCCACAATATATTCCGAGAAGCCAATCATCATGGCTTCTACCTATGAGAAGCCAGCCTCGAGGCGCTCGAAGGCTTGGCAGAAGACCAAGGAGCTGCTTGCAAAGATCCCCGAGCCGGAACGAGAACAGAAACCAGCGAGGGCTGGGCCAGAGACCGAGGAGGAGATGCTGAAGCGCATACGGAGATTTGGTGAGCTAGACTATGGGAGGTACCAAGGCGGTCCGTTCTGTGGTCATGTCCCGAGGCGTTAGCTGGACAGAGAGATGGACAAACAAAACTGCTTTTCATGGTTTGGATAGCGACTGAGCCTGGCGTTGAGGGATTTTGTGGTTGACCGTCCTCCCTCTAAAGGAGGTTTGAGGCTTGGCTTGCCGGAATTCTTTTTATTGGAGTTATCCAAATTGATGATTTAGACTCCTACTTCCTCTGTGACTTTCGACGTTTGTTGGCTTTGCATGGCACTCAGCATGATGGTAATGACAACACAACAATTCCCGACGAGAGAGCTCTAGTAGCACGCCACAAGGCAAGAGTCTCATACTTTGTCTATTTGTCGAATTCGTCAAGCTTCAATCGTTTATCCGAACCGATCGATGCATGATGTGTTTTGGACTGCAGGGTTGCAATCAGTTTGGACGGATGGACTAATTGATGTGCCTCGCGGGGATTTTGATTCGGTCTTCGTTTCAATGCATTCCAGGCCCTCCAGGGCGCCTAAACAAATCTCCTAATGATTCATCGCCAGGCGTGGCAAGGAAGGGGTCCATAGCATGGAAGTCAACACCCTGGTTGTCTCCAAAATCGATATCCGTTTCGGGGAGCTCAAGCCATTCTTGACTCAGAATACCATCTTGACTTGAGAATCCTGGATTAACCTTTTCTACACTGCTTCTGGCTCCGCTTGATTTCATCGTCATGCACGGCTGGCGTGGCTCGTTCCTTTGTGAATGTTCGATTGATTCGGGAGAGGATCCATCCTGTCCAGGGGTCAGCGAATCTAGGAGGCGGAAGATGGAAGGACTTTTACACGTACTTTATCTATCTCACTAGCAACGTCGAGACCAGAGAGACTGGCTGTCAAATCTGGAAATTCAGTCTCGAGATCACGTTTGAATGCAGTCGTCATAGGATTGACTTCTTCCAGATAGTTCATGGCCGTCAGGAGGAATTGGAGAGAGTTCTTCTGGTGTTCATCGAGCTCAATGATTTTCGTACGTTTCAGTGCCGCCGCAGCTACATACAAGCAAAAGGAGGTAAACGGATTGATCTGAAGTCAGAACATGGTTAGTGACATGAGACAGGGCCAGACATCGAATAAGCTTACAGCTGAGAGATCTACATGGCAGCTTGACCGCATAATACTTGCTATCTCGATGGCGGACTCAACTCTTACGCGCTCGCTATCTCTCATTGCATCGCGATGTAACGAGTCGGCACCTGCCATCGCCAATGCCATCTGATGAACCCCAATGGTCGAAGCGTGACCAACCATATTCAAAAAGTATAGATTCGGATCCCATTTGGGAGCTGGAACTCGCAGATGACTGGGGATGATTAAGGGCCGAACCAAGTTACTGTCCAGAGTGCCGGTTCTCCAAAATTCTCTATGATCAGTGTTCGCGAGGCCGAACCGTCGGATATTAGTAAGTCTTTGGCTACAAATGCCAGTCATGGCCACCAGTCCGGCAAATGGGGATAAAGTTGCCGCTCCTTCTAAAGTCATGGCTTCCCGCAGAAACGGGGACAACGTTTCGGTGCAGCTCTGAAAGGCTTCCTCTGGAGCGGGCAAACGAGTATGTATCTGCTCGGGCTTGTTAGTACGTGCTAAATATTGCATAAGAAAAGCACTCACGTCTTTGTCATCCACTGTACTCGGCCAACCGTGCCCAATAGCCGCGTACCGATCCAAACAGAAGGCCATCCAAAAAGTGCGTCTTCGCTCTTCTCGGGCGGTCCAATCATTCGGTCTACCCACGAGCAGTGGCGAGATATCAGATTCATTGCTATCCATGCAGTGCAATCCCATCATTTGCACCAAGCGGACAGCCCTCCCAGTGCTCATCCAAGACCGGTGAAAATGCATCCGCCGGAACTCGTAAGTTGCAATCAGAACCCATGTCTGCGCCTGCTCGACGGAAACCATGTCAAGGATATCGTCACTCATCTCCACGAACTCCAGTGCTTCTCGCGAGCTTCGATAAAACCGCTCCTGAAATTCTGCATGTTTCGGTGATGCGCAGGCAGCCAAGGCAAGGACTGCGTGACGCAAGTAGATGGGAGGCTGCAATCCTAATTCAAGCTCGGTCGCAGCCAGATAGCGAGCTCTATGAAACATCGGCATTGAGTCGTGCATTTTTTGAAAATATACTTCTTCCCTGTGAAAGCATCAGCAGCGACTTTCACATACATTGAGCAGACCCACAGCTCCCGAACTACATCCTGAGATATCATGTCGGATTCCAAATCAGAACCCATTGAAACACAGGTTTCCGGTCCGGTCTGTACTAGTTCGCTTTGTTCTTTCCCATCCTGTTTCAATAGAGACGTCTCAATCTGAGCTGCTGTACATCAGAAACGAACTCAGTCACGTGAGACAAGGAATTTCTACCCAGGCGCTCCTGCAATGCAGAGACATAGCCCTTCTTGCGAGATTTGCTGGGACCAACCTTCCGAGTTGACTCATAGATGCACTGATGTCGGTATTTGCTGCAAGAACCACACGTAGGGATAACCTTGTTGCACTTGAGTTTCCGAATACGGCAGAAGCTACAAGCCATTCGAGAAAGCTGTGGCACATCACAGACGGTGGGAGGCCGAGCTCCATTGTGAATGGAACTATGTTCCTGCTCGTTTGTGGTCATTGCGATCAAAGATATCTACATATTGGTCAGGGGGTTGGATTGAGGTGACGACAAATGGACTGTCACGTGCTTTACTTACCTAATTGCACGTTCGAATTTTGGTATTCTGACTGTACAGCATGTACCCCAGTCGATTTCTATAGTCTCAATAAATGTGAGGAATACGGCTGTAGAAGTTGGGCCCATTGTCCGTTTCGCTCGAAAAAGGTCGAGAGAAGTTTGGAAGTCGTAGGAAAGGAGGTCGGTCAGCTGTGGACGGATGAGGTTGTTCTTCCGTCCGTGTTCGCGAGGTTGTTATGCTTGGGAGATATCAACCTAAGAATAGTCCACACTCTCAGAAAGAAACGCAGCTAAATAGGACAACACAACGAAATGAGTACTGCTTTAGCTATTTGATATGGACCTTACTCAGTGTTGCAATGTGTAAAGATGCTAAGGTCACCTGATAATCACGTTGTAGATTCATGTCAATATTCAACTCTAGGGACAATCCAAGCTCATCCCATACAGTTCGTATACACAGCCTTACAAGTGTAATCACCCAATTCTCATCATACCAATAGTGTTTCACTCTTGATCTGTAAATTTACACAGATCTGCACGCCATTAGGAGCCTCGAGAGGCACTTTCGAATGACCTTTGTCATCCAAAAAGTAGCACTGATGGAGACTACATAGAATTACTTACTCATAATATACATTAGTAAATTGTGATCCTTACTCCTCAATAACTTGTACTGGATTTTGCACAAGTATTTCCTACTCACAAAATAAGGCTTCGCTGTTTTTAGAGATCTGCTGGCTTCGAGAATAAATCAACAAGTGGACATCGAGATTCAAAGTTGCCAGCCCTCGCATTGACTGGACAAAGTGAATAGCTTGCGCGAGTGGCTTAAGTTGTACTATTTTGCATGATCTCATCACCTTATCACAAACTATCAGATTATTTTCCAAATCATTCACCATTACATGCTGCCTCTTCCGCAAATATTCCTCGATTCTTTACAACTTTCATCTTTCAACCTCGAATTTTCAAAATCACAAACCCTCTCTTTTCTCTTCAAGAATCAATTCTGTCCAACAGATCCCATCATGTCAGGTATCCAGAGAGATCACGCAGGTATAGTCTCCCACCCTGACAGTTGAAGTGTAGCTTCGTTAATGCTGAATTCTGTCAGGCACAGACCTCGCCTCTGCCAACCTTCCAGCAGAGCATGTGGAAAGACTGCGCACCGCTGGAAGTGTAGCGATCGATCCCCGGCTCTTCGAAGAGTTGTACCTCTCTCCTCACAATGTTGTGAAGGGTAACTTACGCAAGACCTTCGGCAACCCAACCCCATTGTACGCTTCCACTTCCCTTAGGCACACTTTGTCGTTTCATGCCAGTACTGACAGTGA
This sequence comes from Hyphodiscus hymeniophilus, assembly GCA_016508695.1. NCBI lineage: Eukaryota > Fungi > Ascomycota > Leotiomycetes > Helotiales > Hyphodiscaceae > Hyphodiscus > Hyphodiscus hymeniophilus. The sequence goes on along the minus strand of VNKQ01000016.1, from coordinate 497,206 downwards.
CTTTAGGGCTCTTGTTGGTTTCATCCTTTGTCTTACACCCTTCTCGTGCGACTTGATGGGCTGGAGAGGTGCTGGAGGCAACGGAGCTGCGGGAACGTAAGCTTTACTTTCCCATTTTCAAGGATTTCTTGGGCAAGCTGACAATTCTTCAGTGCAACATACTTTTTCTATGGAGGCCTTCTCATGATTATTGGCAGTGTCCTTGAATTCTTCCTTGGCAACACTTTCCCATTCGTCGTCTTCGGAAGTTTCGGTCAGTACACCCGCAGCAGTCTTAGTACCTAGCTTCGAGATGATACAAGGCTAACTTATGCTCAAGGCGCATTCTGGCTCAGTTATGGCGGAACTCTGCAACCATTCTACAATGCTGCAGGTGCCTATGCTGGTGGTAATCAGGGAGTGGGCTTGTCATCTGCTGGATTCACAAACAGCTTCGGTATGTTTCAACATCCCTGAGCATGCTTTCCAATGTCCAAGGCTAATAATTTCTGTCACAGCCTTCTTCCTCCTCTTCTTCGCCTTTCTGAACTTCATATACATGATTGCATCAATCCGAACAAACGTCGTGTTCTTCTTCATCTTCTTCTTCTTGGTCATCACCATGACGATCATCGCTGGATCATTCTGGCAGGCGGGCCAGGGAAATGCTTCGTTCGCAATGACTCTACAGAAGGTATGTTACCCAAGCACCATATTGGAGGTAGGAGAGGGGATCGCTGCTGATTTGGTACAGACAGGTGGAGGGTTTGCTTTTGTAGTCAGCATGTTAGGCTGGTACCTCTTCACTGCCCAGATCTTGCTGGCAGTCGACTTCCCGATGGTACTGCCTGTTGGTGACCTCAGCACTGTTGTCAACGGTAGGAGTGGGCGAATCGCTGAACCTGGAGTGTCTACCGAAAGTGCTTGAGTCCAGATCCTGTTCTACTTGGTCTACTTTCTTCAGGTCATGGTTCTTTGATGAGGGACTGATACGATGATACTGATCATTAGACGTAAAATCAGAAACAATCCAAATAAAAACATCTCGGTGTTAACGAGTGATTGAACCTAAGAACGACTCGAGGTGACAATAATCAACTGAGCAGCCTGCAGCTAATATTCTATAAAAGTACACGGCAAATTGCTCAGCCATGCAACTCCGAGTTGAGTCGATACTGTAGCCCAACGTCTGAGACTTGCACTCGCGAACGGAATCAAACGTTCTTCCCTCGGTCCCCTCCATCAGCTACACTATACTAATCCCTAGAATTATCGAGTCGTACGTTCTCACCAGTCTCGTCATGGCTCTGATTCCTTTCGGACCTAGGTCATCCCTGATCATTTGGCGCTCTTTTTCGGTTAGTGGGGAATAGTCAGGCGTATAATTCAGGTGAGCGTCCTACGAAAGGTCTCAATTAGAGAATCGCCGGGCTTCTGAAGTCGTGATCAAGGAATAGGAACAAGATCACTTACTGCGTAATCCTCCCACTTTTTTAGCATTCCGCTAAGGGTGAAAGGGTATTGCAAAGTACCATTGTCTTGATTGAAGAAGGTTTCAAAGAGATTCCACTGCTCAGTGTCGTCAGGTCCATTGCTTTCGTATGGTGCCAGGTCGGTAAGCCACAGCTTCCAATCTTGCTCATCTATGGCGGACCAATACTCAGGCCTCTTGGACTCTGATGACCCAGCATGGGACCAGATGTCCCCGAGTCTACCCATTGCACAGGTCACTTCTTCGCCTACGTTCATGTCAAACCATGACTGTTTGAAAAGCTTCCACTCAGTTAAGAGCCTCTCGACACCTCCAGCGCAGATAGTTCTCTCATCCAGCCTTGTGTCCATAATATTCCGGACAGCCCAGGTAGATTTAGTGACGGGTATGATGCGCCTAAAATCTTCGGGTTTGGAGAAGAAGTCTTTAGTCTTTTCAAAGCAGCTAACATGACTTGTCGCTAAAGATTGATTCAATTCAGTCGCAGCCTGGGATCAGATTGTGTTTTATGCTTACTAGTTCTGCGGCCTGACTTTCTGGTTCTTAGGTTTCTTGTCAGTGCAATATACTCAGTGACTCTGTATGTGTCTGATGCGATAGGTTTAAGGCACTCTGAGCATCTGCTTTTGCCTCCGACTGGAGCACGTTCAATGAAGTAAAGCGGAGTTGGCGAGAAAGAATCAGGATCGGGCGCTGTATGATAGGCTCCAAGGCCGATGTAGTCCAATAAAGCATTCTTTTGAGCAATGAGGTTATCCGGCTGAACGGCGACTATGGTCTGCATGGTGGCGCGTTGGCGGTCCTCAAATTGATAATCGTAGTAGTGAATACAGCCGTTCTACCCTCTCTAATAAGTCTTCGTGGATAACGTATAAGGATGATGCTAGAAACTTGAACAGAGAAGTTGAGAATGCAACAGAAGTTGGGTTACGAGCATGCATCCTCGACCAGAACGGCAGGAGCAACTGCAAGTTATGAGAACTTTGTTCGATGAAAAGAGCTGGGAGAAGTTGCGAGTTGCACTGTGCCTAGTACGGGAGTGGCATCGAAATGGGTTCAATACATGGTATCTCTAAAACTTACAGATTACAGAGGGTGTACAGGTCTATGTTCTCTCGCCCTAGACTTCTCCACCTTCTTCACTCCTTTCATCGCCTTCCTTGGCCTGACCTTGACATTCCTCGCCCCCGGCTTATTCCCAATCATCACCCACGCATTCATTGGCTTTCGCTCTCCCACAAACTTGCCCTTCGGAGTGAAAATCTCGACTTCGGGCCACGTAGGGTCTATCAAGCCTCGATTGTTCATCGCCTCGGAGTCTAAAGTCTCCTCTTCGAGATAGCCGTGAGGTTTCCGTACCTGCGCTGCGAGTTCAATCCATCCCACACCTTCAATCAGTATATCAGTCCCCAGTACGCGGAACGGCAGTCGATCGATCTTGATACCTCCTGCGTCGTTTCGCGTCACCGGTCCGGTACGTACCTTTGTGACATCGTTTTTGAGGTAGAATTTTCCGGCGGAAGCAATCTCGACTTCCGTACCAGGGATAGAAATGTTCTCAGTGTTTGTCTCCATAGTCCGTGTCTGTACCCCAATCGCTTTCACATTTGATGTCTGGTGCTCTCTGAGTCCGGTAAAATTGTAAGCCAGGACATGAAGATTTGGTGTCGTTGGGGTTATTCGAATGAAACCTCCTAGGAGTAGAGATTGTCCGGGCTTCAGAACACGTTGTTGTGGCTCGACACGAGAGGTCATGACGAGCGATGCCCGGAACTGGGGCTGCACGTGGTTTTCCAAGTCGTTACGAGAGAGTCCTGGGAGGTCGATCAGTTCTCCCTTTCCGTTGCCGTATGGGACACGGATCGGAGAAGCGGTCGTGCCGGGAAGTGAAGAGACTAGCGGCATAGCTGGGTATGAAGTCTCGCTGGGTAATGGCGGTAGGAGCGAGTTTGTGTCGAGCGTCTGGGAAAACTTGTCCAATTTTTCTGAAGCAACGCTCGAGGAATCTTCCAGATCGCCAGCCTCATGCTCAACACCATGGAACTCATCTCGATCTGCACTCGAAAAGTCTGCGGCTGCCGGACTTGACTCTTTGATCAGAGTGTCCGTTTTTCCTCCGTGAGCAGCAATCACGACGGGGTCAGTTGACTCCGTCGCTCTTTGTGGTGCCGTCGGCTCAGCTTGTACTTTAAGCGGCTGTTGTATTGTGACGTTTGGAGCATTCTTTACCGCTGGTAGGCCGCTTTTCAGACCCATCGCCGTACTAACTGTTGTATGTCTCCCCCAATCGCCCATTCTTCCTTTCGGAAATACCTCGTGAAACAGTTGGCTTTTGCCGACGTTGACCTTCCCAACCATCCATCCACCTCCACCACGCAGCCATATTTCCTCTTTCAGCTCCTTCGTCCACCACTGCCGCTTCGCACTCACACACCTCACATTTCCTAGCCTGGTTTCTTGGGCTACTCTGCCCAGCGCATCCCTCAGCACGCTTTGCAGATATGGCATCAACTTGTTGACATGTTCTTTGGTTGGCGCCAATAGATCAGACCGTGTGATGACGAAACTAACTTCCGTCTTTCTGCCATGGAAGAATTTCCCAGACGGAGATCGTCTATTGAGTGATCGTTGAGGTGTGAGATGCAGAAGCTTATGTAGTCCTGGGACCAAGGACATAGGAAAGTCTGCTGCATCGATGATATGGTATATGTGATTGTACTTGTGAGGAGATTCGAAAATCGTATCTTGAATAGATTGTACAGAGGGATGATCAATCGGGACACCCGTCTGGTGGTGCTTGAGATTATGGCAGCGGTCGCATACAGGGGGTTCAAGAGAATGCATTTGCGGCTCTATGGAAGAATTAATAAAGTAATAACACTGAAAAGATCCACCCATACCAACTGTCTCCGCAAATGCTGAGCTGAGCTCTCTCACAATCCTTTTGTTCTCGTCTGTAACATCCTGCGAATCATCCAGCTTGCCCAAGTTGGTCACAGCATCTTCAAAAATTTCTTGCTCTCGGGTTCCTTTCGTGGTAGGATCTTTTTGGAAGTAAGGCTTCACAGATTTCCTACTCAAAGTATAAAACCCGGGTTCGTCTTTTTCGACCACTTGAGAAAATGCGCCGCATCCAGGACATTGTACCGGTAGCTTCGAGATCAGATTTGGCTCTAGAACGGATGCCAAAGGACGAGAGGTCAAAAAGTTCTGTTCAGGTCCAACGTGGGGTGTCGTGTGGAGGTGCCGTCTAGATTGAAGGTAGGTTGTTGAAAAAGGTGCCGGATGGAGAACCGCAGGGCAAAGGAATGCAGGTAAAGTAGCCGTAGGTATATCTACCTGCCGCGCTACTCTGCGAACGAGTTTTATGCCTCCATTGCTCAGGGACATTTCGGTGAGGTCTTTGGGAGTAGAATCTTGAAGAAGTCCCAGAGGTCTCGCGACAACACCGTGAATTGCAGGGTTCTGATTTAGTGCCAAACCTTAAATAATTTATACAACCTCAGAAGAGAGACCGACGAGCTCAACATCCGTCCAAAACCCCTCCAGAATATCTCAATATGGTGACAGTAATAAGACGTATGCGGAAGCTAAGAACAGTATGTTCCCCTCCCCTTTGCAGGTGTCGAGCATAGGCTGACCATAATGCCCTCTATAGAAGGTAAGGACCTCATCACCTACAGATCAACGACTCCCAATTAACCAGCGCCCAGCTCCTCGCATTGAAACTAGGACCCGGAGCAGCAGTGTTCCCACCGGAAGTAACGAGGCTTCACTTGGAATTTGCCGTCAAGCAAGAGAATGGACACACAGGCGCTCGGTACCTTCCTTACTGCGAGACCTACATACAATCACACTGACACACCCCCTCAGAGCATTCTGGCGCACTTGTCTCCGCCGCCTGAAATACCACAATCCGGCCGTGCCCATGACCGTCTCGCGCTCGAGCAACCAGTCCGGCCCTGCCCTCCTCACAGTACACTTCGCCTCGCCGTCCGCTGCAGCGTCTGCCCCTCGGCCAATCTCCTCGACCACAAGCGCACACACGTCTAGCGCTCCCGTGGCAGCGTCGGCGTCAGGTGCTCCTACCGAAAGGACGGAGACAATAAACATGAAGCGCCGGGACGAGGGGTGATCTTGGAGGCGTTGATGGAGTTGACAAAGGCCAAGCAGGTGCTGCCTACGGAGGAGGAGGTCAGACAGCTTGCGGAACTGGAGGAGTTTAGAGAGCGTGCGGCGAGGGATGCGGAGGCGCAGAATAAGTATCTGGCGAAGACGAAGAGGGAGAAGGAGATTATGGATCGGGCGAGGAATTTGGTCGATGTTTAAGAAGATATCCAAACGCATGGATTGGGCGTTTGGGCTGTATATTGTATGTAGAATGTACGTAAGGATTGTACAATATATTTTGGAATTCCCGAACCCCCATTAAGATCTGGTCAGTTCGGAGTTTTAAGTGCTCAACTCAACTGAGGAGCTTCTGTATGCAATGTGATTGCACGAGCGAAAAGGTGATCGAACATTTATACATTATGCATCAAGTGCTCCCTTTACAGGAGTGCTAACATAACTAACTCCTCTCCCATGATGACTTCTCAATAGACCCAAAATGCATATCACGCGGGCAGAACCTCCTATGACCACTGACCAATGCAAGCCCGCCGTCACCCAACCTTCTCCAAGGTAAGCCTTGACGCAAACATCAATCTAGACAACGCTGTCATTTCAATCATTATGCTTATTTCAAACCAAAGCCCTCACTTTCATTCACCGCCGTCCAAAGCATAGTCTCCAGCTTCTCCTTTGACCCATAACGCCACAACGATAGCATATTGAAACAGGTCCTGGCTACAGGATACCTGGCACAATCCTCGCCCAAGCAAGAGAGCTTGATGACCAGGTTCGTTGCTCCCATCGCGGGAATACGATCACTGCCCGTGATAAAGCTCAGCAATTTTCGCTGATCCTTCGGTGTAGCAGACTGGAAAGACTCCCAGAACCACTGTACCACTGGCTGCGTCTCCTTCGGATTCAATTCTCCCCAGTTCTCACAGAGACAGACAGCTCGGAGAGAGGCGATGTCTAATGGTTCATCTGATCCTCGCACCAGAAGTTCGATCTCCTCCGGCCTGAAGAGAGACAATGCGTTGCCTCCGCAGACAGTGAAGAATCCTCGTTTGAAGGGTTCGAACTGTCGAGCCACGGCAGTATCGAGAAGATATCGAACATAGAGTTCGACGAACTCCTTTCGATTAGCATTCGTGACTGGTTTGCTTGCTCCATCTGGGCAGAGCGGCACATAAGTTGTCTGCCCATAGCGATCGCAATCTGCTACGAAGTCCCTGCAGAAGGTAGTCTCGACATCGCCTTCATATTCCAGGAGCTGTCGAAGGCCATTTGCCAAAGAGGGTCTGAACTCGGCCAGATCTTCTAACGAATAGGTCATCGATGGCTTCGCATGTGACGTCGCCCCTGGAGCTGCAGCAGGCCCTGCAGCAAGCAGCTTCCGAAATGCGAAAGGAGGGAAAGCTACATCAAGGATGGTGGAATTGTATATTGCCAGCCCAAGTACCACCCCGACAAGGAAGAATTGATCAGTGGTCTCGAAGCTGTTTGGATTGAAGTAGCAGAATTGGGAGTCTTCATCATAAGTAAACATGCCTGTCATAGTGTTAGTAGTCATACATTATATAAGGCTCGTAGATCTCACCATGCTCAGGATTGAACACATCCCTAACCAGAAGTAAGAACCATTCTTTCCTGAGACCGCCAGCATCGATGCCTTCTTCGCCTTTGAATTCAATCCTCAACCCCTTTTTAATCTCTTCACCTCCTGAACCTACGACCTCACTGACACTTTTCAAGCTATCCTCGACCAGACATTCTCTGCGGATTCGTAGCACAAGATACTGATTGACGTTCTTGTGGGTCATGATGCTATCAAAGAAAGCCTCCCGAGCTTTAACTTCCATCTGCCTCCGCGCATCATGTTCCATGATCTGGATTTTGGCCCAGATACTCAAGAAGAAGGGGTATTGACAGAACGCAAATTTGCCGCGCCTTCCTTCCCAAGCCTCGAAATCTGCAATAAGATCCGAGTAGTCAAGCAAAGTGTTGTAGAAGTCGCTCGTAGGGATGATTTGGCCATGGATATGGGCTCTCTCACGCGCAGCCAAACCCGCACTGTGCCCTTCTAACAGAGGCGGAGGACGTACTTCTCCACGCCTTGCCAGACCACTGTTGTTAGCAGCAAATAACAAAGCCATTACCCTCGCCGCAGCTTTTATTTGCCAGTCGTCATGGTATACGACCGGCTGAGATTTGCCATCACTCTTTTTTGACGATTGATTGGTGACACCCAGTGCGGCGTGTAAAGCTGCCGATGTGCTCCGACTACCCATACTCGGAACTAGACCAGCTGTAGGGTCCCGATCGATCTCTCGCTTTTTGCCATGTTGTCTCGTGAGTCTGTAGGTCACGAAACTTCCGATCAAGTCGGTAGTTCTTTGGAACTGGCCATCAGAGTACTTCGCGAACCAAGAAACAAGATGGTGATGGCATTCATTTGGAACATTAGACAAAAGCCCAAGTATTCGCTTGATGATGCCAGAGTGCTGCCCTGAGCTCCCTCTATTTGTTCGAGGTGAATTGGATGAACCAGATTGTCTGTTCTCCGCCAATACGCCGAGCAGAGGTCTTGAAGGTTTACGCTCCTTTGATTTGGAGCGACTTCGTTCCCTCGGTTTCGCTCCACCAGGCGAAGGATATAGGAGTGGATTCGCTAAGATGATCAATAAGAATCTTAAATCGCTCGGCTCCTTCAGTGGACGACCTGGACGCTTTAACAGACTCTCAACAGCTTTGAGCAAAACGCGTTGTGCGTACAACTGAGCTTCCAGCATCTGCTCCTCAACAGCTTGTATCTCGTGCTCAGACCAAGATGGAATCTGAGGGTCAGAGATCATGAGTTCATCAAGCTTTAGGCGCCACGATCTACCTGCGTTCAAAACTGTGGAGTACCACTCGTTCATACTAGCCCAATCAACTCGTGGTGATTTTACGGTGACAAGCTCACCATAGCTAAAATCCGTATGTCGATGAGTGCGGGGTCGTTCCGAACTCTTGAAGTTTGATCGTTCTCCAGTCCACCATGAGCCATTTTCTGCAAAGTCCCCAATAAGTAGTGTTTTCGCATCCATTTCAGACAGCGTCTCAGCAGTTTGCCCACGTCGATCCTGACGCTGTGGATACACATGCCTCCTGGTGTTGCCCTCACTGACAGTTCGCGAGGTCACACTTGGTCGTAAACTGCTGAAAGAAGTGTTGATGCATTCGAAAGATCCGAAAGACGTACTAATGTATTCCTGCAGCGGCTTGAAGATCGTTCTGGCAGTGTCGACTTGCGGGTGTTGGGCTTGGCCCTCGTGCGTCTTCACTGTACTCTGGTCATCAATTGTTCCTGCTTGTAAGCCACCTTCTCTTAGTCGAGGACCCTTCGAGCGACTCCGGGAACGACTGCGATCTTGTCCCTCCATTTGAGCTGCGAAAAAACTTCCAGGAGAAGACGATGAGTACGGGGCCGATTTAGCGTGAATTATATCTTGAGCACGAGTCCGTTTCCCGTGACGCCCTTCATCTGCTGACTCTACTGGCTCTACTGGCCGGCCAGAGAGATGTATCGGCAGCGTTTGTCGTAGCATTGGGTCATCCTGTTCGAGCTTGTTGTCTCTGTCCGTGTCTTGGGCCTTAAACACTGGCGAGTGCGATACAGACACAGCGGTGTCTGCATCCTCGTGTTGGAGGCGGGCCAGAAGATATGTAGTGATACACTGATCAATGATCTTTTCAGTCTTCTCTACGGACAGCGGTACAACTGCTCAGATGTCAGCACTCTCTCTTCTCCTCGCAAGAAGCATATGATATACTTTTGGGAACGAATGCAGCCCCAGGGTAGGTCCCCGCATTCGCAGCAACGGGGGTCCTCTGCCCGTCCCCTCGTCTAGCCTCCAGTACTACAGGCTTCAGATCGTTGATCATCAAGCACACCGTACATCTGAAGACCTTCAACTCTTTGGGCCACCGCACCATAGCATCGCACGTCATGCACTTCCCCGTCATCAGATCCTTGTCTGGGACCTTTGCTTGTTTTGCGGTGGGGTTCAGCGCCGTGTTGCGAGCCAGCGCAGGAGAAACCTTCTCGTCGTCCGTGGAGTCATACCCTCCGATCCGAGCTTGCTCGCCCTGCTTCTTCTTCCTTCCAGAGAATATCGAGGGGAACGGGTGGCTCACAGATCGATTGTGGCGTTTGAAGGTGGAGGGTTCAGGCAAAGTCGGGATGCCGTACGCGTTCTCGAGTATGTCCTCCTCTGTAATCCTCGTGGTTCGCCCTCTTACCTGCGCGGGCGACGCGGCGGTCGCATTGGGAGGATTTGAACCATCGCGAGAGCTTGGTGACAGCAGTCTGTTGGGCCAGGGAGCCATTGCTGTGCTCTCAGTAGCGGGCGGCTCGTTATAAGTCGCGAAGAGTTTTTGAATGGGTCATCGAGTCGGTTTGAACAATATTATCCTTTTGCAGACCAGAAATTTCTCACCCGATAAATCTGCGAGCGCTCAATTGAAGGTTTGAGAGAATTGGCAGTTGCCCTGCGTCGTTACTTTCCGCATTAGCATAATTGGTATTAGCAGCGACGATCCACAACTCACCAGCGCCCATGGTCTAAGGAGAGGCTCTAGTCAGGGAAAAGGTTGATCAGGGGGCAAGCCTCGTATTGTAAAAAGAAGTTTGTCTACGCATGATGAAAGCTAAAGAGTCTGTACCCAGTTTCAAGACGCGCCAAGACTTCGAGAGATGTATTTGCAAAGTAAATACGAGCCCTGCATAACCGAGGATCCATTAGGTTTCAACTTTCCAGATTCAAAAATTCCGAAATAGGAATTTGGTAGTAAATCTTCACTAATATCATGTCACAATTGGGAGAAAGATTGGCTGTTCAATTGATTCCATTCATCAGCGTATGATATGAGCAGAACGTGCTGCATATTTTCTCGAGGCTATAGCCCAGACCCCAGAAGCCATCCATTCCTGCACATCGAAGCACAAACCGCACAAAACTCCGGCTAAGACGTCTATCTGTATCGTTGGAGGTTGAGGGTGTTGTGTCTCTTCCAGGTCTTTCTTCGTCCAGCAGTCGTCTTGTTGTATCCATGACCCTTGCCCAAACCACGAGACTTCTTGCCAGTTGCAGTGAGACCACGGGACTCGCGGTGCTTGTGGACTGGATTAACGATCCAGTTGATACGGGGATCGCGGCGGATGGCCTTGTGTTGAGGGTCGACGAGGATGATCTCGAAGTACTTGTAGGTGGAGTCCTGGTTGATCCAGTACGAGTTGAGAACACGCAAGTTGGCGCAACGACGTCCGACACGCTCCTCGGCGGTTGACTTCAGGGATCGTTGGTACTTAAGTTGGTTAACACCCTGGTTGGTGGGCTTGCCTAGACGGTGCAATTTGAATCAGCACAACTTCAACGCAGATTTTCTCTCATCCTTCTCCCCAGATATGCCCATACCGTAAGTAGCACCCTTGGGCACAGGACGCTTGCGACCACCACGACGAACTCGAACCCGGTAGATAACATAGCCCTGCTTGGCCTTGTAACCAAGACGGCGAGCCTTGTCGGGACGAGATGGGCGGGAAGCACGGTGGATGACGTTCAATTGTCGGAGCTATATTTTGCACTCTCAGCTAAGTTCAACGAGTGTATAGCAGGATCATCAATGAAGATGTCCACGTCCAGCGTTCCACAATATTCTCTCCTTGTATGTCTCTTGGACCAGATTCGAAGTATTGGGTTCGCGGTCGATTTAAGGATCGTTGTATCTTACCTCCCAGCATCGAACACGGAGAAGGAAGCGCAGGACATCGGACTGCTTCTTCTTTTGAAGCTCTTCGACTGTTTGGGGAAAGATATTAGCATGGATGTGAGGGCAGGATTTGGGAGTAGGCAAATGGCGCAATATAGGAGGCATTAGAAATCGAAGATAACGAACCGTATTTGAGGGCACCCATCTTGACAGAGAGAGGTGTTGTCGATTGGCGTTGTCGTTGATTGAAGTTTGATCTCGAACTTTTCTCCGAATTTGAAAGTGTGGGTTATTCTTAGCGCCAGATTTGCCGAGAGGCATAAATCAGGCTGCAAGGCAGCAGGTAGCTTTTGCCACTAGACCTAAAGGGAATCATCAACCTCTCATGTCCATTATCTCTCCAACCGAAACTCATTGTTATTTTCTTACTCTTGCTACACTTTTAAGTCAGATTTTATTTACTTTAGTCTGTAAACTCCAATAATCTAATAAGAAAATTTTAATATTGAAAACTTGTTTTTAGGATTAGAAATATTCCTTGAGTTATGTATCCTTGATGGCTCCTTGCCCTTCATTTTATTTCAAATCGTAACATCGCATCGTATCACTCTTTGAATTTGAAATAACTCCCCAGACAAAACACCCTGTATTTTAATCGGAGTAGACGTAGGAGTACGTAAATCAAAAGCAGCGAATTGCTAGATCAATGCTTCTAGGACGATTCGGCTTGACACATCACCTCTACAAGGTATCGCCATATCTCCTTAAACAGTTGAATTTGACCGAAGACTATATCGTCTTCCGAACGTCAGTAAGGGATTTGTGTCTTGCTGGTTGATGATCGAGGCGTGAGGTCAAGATTCTATTCTTTGGGGTCTACTCTGCACTTTTTGCCATCTGATCCCAGGCGTTGTTACCTGTGGGTAAACTTATAAAGGGGCCTTTAATCAGTTCTTGATGAGAACCTCCTCTTACATTCAGGAATATCTATCTAGCTAACTGCCATAGCAACTTCCTGTACCTTGCACAACGCAATAGATCATGTTTCAAGGGCGCAGCTCACTACCTTACTTGGTCTCCCCGCAATGTCACTGTAGAGATGTACATCAGACAAACCATCTCATATACAACGCGCCAGTCACCGCGAGCCCAGTCCCCCGCCACACCCACCGGCTTTACACCGCCTAGTTCCTCCTTCTGATCCTAATCTTCGCCCCCATGGGAGGCAGCTTGCTAGTACCGATATACAGATCCTCGGGTCGCTTCTCGAGCATCTCAACATCATACTCCATCACCAGATACCCCAGGATCATCTTCAGCTCGCTCGCGGCGAAGAAGCGGCCGGGACAGGCGTGCCTCCCGTGGCCGAAGGCGAGGAACTCCGCACTCGTCGTCGCCGCCGCCTGTCTGGCCCTCGTCACGTACTCCACGTCCTCATCCCTCCTCGCCTCCGCGAAGCGGAACGGCTTGTACTCCTCGGCGTCGGCGTAGAAGGCCGCGGAGCGAGCGATGTTCTTCCCGGGCGTCGCGACGATGTTGCCCCTGGGCACATGGACGCCGGCGTGGGTGGTGAGGCCGGAACGCGCGATCACGAGGCGGGGGACGCCGAAGGTGGAGACCATGTTCAGACGCAGGGACTCGCGGACGGCCGAGTCGAGCTTCTCCATGGACGCCAGGGCTTTCTTGGACCAGCCGCCGTGGGCGGCAAGGACGGTGGAGATCTCGTCCCGCAGCTCGTCCACGTGCGACTGCTTCGAGCTGAACAGGTCGAAGATGGCGTGGGTGATGGTGAAGGACGTCGTGTGGATGGCGCCGAAGTTCACCATCAGGATACGACCAGCCAGCGTGCGTGGCGAGGCCATCCTTGGATCCGGGTGTGATCTGGCCTGTGCAATTGACCATTGTAGGAAGTCATTACGGGTTGGTTCGTGGCTCTTCTCCGGGTTGCTTTGGTAGAGGTCATATTCACGCAGTCGCTGCTCGATGTCGGGCTTGAGAATATCGTAGAAATCCTTGGTTTGCTTCTTCGTGCCCTTGGTCAAGAAGGGCGCAATGAAAGGCTTCACGAAGTTAGGATACATCCTCAACTTGCCCGCCTCTTGAACAAGCGCCTGCGCGTATCCCATGCCTGATTCTACGAGGCCTGGGTTACGACATGAGGGAAGTCCCACAAAAGCACGATTCGTAACACTGCCAATGATTCTCCGCATGGTTTCGTAAACAACGACATCCTTGAAGTCGCTCGTGTCCGTTCCCCACTGCTTTTCGAAGCCCCATTCAGTCTCGTCCAGTACTTCGGGGGCAAGATTGGAAAGCTGATGTGTGAGATTACTCGCTACGATTTTCAAATGGATTGGTTTCTCAACCACAATCTGATCATGGACAGTATACTTCCATTGCAAGCCATCAATCATCGGCTGCGGCATATTGAGCACAGCGTCTGGCTGGTCGACTATATGCTGGGTCTCTGATGCAGGAAGTAGTACGATTGTCTCGCTTCCTCCAATGGGCACTAAACATGGCTGTTCTTTGTACAAGGTGTTTATCTCTTCTGCTACGGCACGGTAGTTTGTGGAATTGCGCCAGCGAGCTTGGAGAAGAGGAAACCAGTCGCTAGGCTTGGTTCCTACGATTGGGAGGGCGGGAAGGCTTGCGGGGTGGATTGTGCGATAGAATACGTAGATGAAATAGCTGGTTAGAAGAGCCACTGGAGCGAGGAAAGCTGGACGAAGGAACGAGACGTCAAACATTTTGGTGGATTCTTGAAGTTGGCGAGGCTGTAAGATAACTTGGGATTCTTGGAAAGCCAGCGAGTGCTTCATTAAAGCATGTCATGTTTCGTGGACGTACATCAGGAGACTAGCCCAGGTTTAGAGATACTGTGAGAGATCGCCTTGAACGTACTACGTTACATACATGGGCACGTGATGGGTTGATTGAAGCCAGGAACTCAGGAATGTACGTAAGGACACAGCTGGCCAATCTGACACTGGAACAACTGTCCATATTGTTCTTCTATAACACAAGACTGCCAGAGGGTATGCGCTTAAATGGAATACACCAAACACCTGGTTCAGTCATATCCCCTCCCGTTTTCGAAGCTCCGTTGTAATATCGACAGCTAGGTATACGTTCCATGTCGCAATAGATGGTTGCATGCAATAAATTAGTAGTAAATCGCTCAAAGATGCTCTCGCTCCGCTTTCGCTCTTCAAATCAAATACTTCGCGTCTCATGTCGTGACTCGTCGAATCGTTTCATCACTCGCCCCCTTGTATTGTTGCTAGACTTGCTGGCGTGCTTGTTGTGTTGAGACCACCGACTCTGCTCTGCTGAAAGGCGATCACGATTTCTCTTTCTGAAACCAAGGGAACTTTTTCTTTCCGGAATCTACAGATCCAGAAGACGATGAGCTCTCAACCGCAATGGAGCGTTGATATATATCCTGTAACTAGATTAGCACAAGGCTATCCTATTTCTTCCACATCGCAAAAGACTCACCTCATCATCGACTGGCATTTTACAATCCAGAATAAGTTCTCTCGCACCTTCATGTCTCGCCAAATTCGGATAAGGAACGACCTGACTCTTCATGATCGGTAGGATAATCTCGCTTAAAATCTCGAACTTCTTCCAATTAATCCTCTCCCCATTCGCCCCAACAAATGTCCTACTGCCTTCCTCTGCAGACACCAAGTCACGTCTATGCAATGGGATGAACGGGATCCTTGGTAGCGGTGAATTCTCCCACGCGAGTCTGTATGTAAAATGTGACTTTTGAGTGCCCATCAAGAGGACAAGGCGTGCAAAACGCTTTTGCACCTCGGGGGGAACGAGAGCACGGGTCTGGGCGAGTCGATGAATGGCGGTGCCGTTTATACCAGCTAGAACGGCAGCGAGACCATTGTAGTTGTTCAGAAGACGGAGTTTGAGGGCGATTGTCATGAATTTCTCGAGCATTTGCGCACGATGTTTCGCTTTGTCGCGCATGAGGATCATATTTGCAACCCATTTAGCAATGTGGTTGAAATGCGACACCATGCGTTCAACATTCATGAGGGATTTACACTTATCTCTTTGCTCTAAAGAGAGTGAGACGTGGCGCACGAGATCCCGGAGCCGGATCGAGGAGAACATCACCCAGTCGACGCGGGTCATTTCGTCGGCGAAATCTTCGTCTGAGGTATCCATGAAGATGTGGTAGCGGAACTTGGTGAGCGGGAGGTTGGCTCGCGGGATCATGGTTGCGGCTTCGCGTTCGTAGTCTTCGACCGTGTGGAAGGAGGGGGAGAGAGAGTCGTTAAGGGATTCAGTACGAGTATTGGAGAGAGTAGAATCTGCGTGGGATTCTTTACGAACCATATTTTCCCCACCCAGATCTTCGTCGACGGTGAGCTTGTTCATCTCTTCCTCGAAGTCACGAGGTAGAGTTCGCTGCCGGGCGGGCGAAGGAGGTGCTGATGGGAATGTGGTTCCTGCCTCATTGTCCATGTCTGCGTCTGTGCGGGCCCACCCTGTATCATCATCCTCGACCACTCGAGATCGTAGTTGCATTCGCATATCTTGCGCTGCGGCTGCAAAGACGGGATCAGCTGAAAGCGAAGTAATAAACTCGTCCAGCTTGCTGCTAGTCGACGGACTTGCAAAATCTCCTGGGTATGCGGAGACCCATTTTGCAACCACAGTGACATACCGCAGTTGAGTGGCGGTACGGGTGAGGTACTGTGTATTTTTGTCATTGGCTATTCTTTCCAAACGGTTGAGAATTGCGGCAAACAGTTCCCCGGGAGCGGCAAACTTTCTATATAAACAAAGGAATATATCAGAGAAATTGTGGTCGGCTCTAGACATATTTTGGCCGAGAAGCCTATCAACAAGCTCATCAAAAGTAACTCCAGCTACCTTCGCGGGCTTGTCGAAAAAACTATCATCATTTCGCTGAAGAATGGGTATATCATCGGAATATCGATATGAAGAATCCGCATCAGACTCCTCCATATCCAAAAACGAGTTTTCTGGCAAAGGCGTACGGTACTTCTGCCTCGCAACTAGTTTTGGATCGGAGGAAACGCCGAAGCTATCATGCCTGAATGCTGGATGTGACGAAAGTGGTGGAGCCTCATGTGGGTCGGGTATACTAATTTGATGGTGGAGGTTCGTGCGACCGTTGGCCCTTAACAGAGCTGGCTGCCCTCTTGTCGATATAGACGGTGGTTGAGAAACTCCTCGAAGGGAATATTCGGAGCTAGCGCGGCTATGCTTGGACTGTTGACTTAGTGGTCTTGTAATTGATGGATCTGGAGGCTTTTCAAGATTCGCTGATGATGTTGCTCTTCGACGAGTGCCGGGGGGTTCAATGGGGTTAGCTGTAAAACATGTCAGCGTCATGCAAACTCAGGATTGATTTGGAATAATGCATAGGGATCACGAGAGTTCCAGAACACGCTGAAACAAGTTTGACAGTCTGGTGAAAGACCAGATGATCTGAAACGACATCCTGGTGCCACGAAACAGTGGCGCATAGCGTTAATACTGACCATTTCTGTTCATCATGATTGCCCTGAGCATGGAAGATAGGCACTGCCTTGCACTTTCGGGGACATTCGAGGCAAATTTAACAGACTCAATAGCGGAAACACAGGCCGCTTCCATATTCTCCACATTGATCTGGCGAGTATTTTCCGGATTATCGCATTTGCAGGAAACAAGAATTGTGGGTAAAGAAGAATTTACAAGAGCGTCTAAGCAGTCAGTATGGGGGATCATCCAGAGTAGTAACAAGAAGTGTCGCGCTCACTTAAGGTCTGGGGAAGCTCAGCAATACTCTCTCGGTTCATCACATCGTATAAAAGTAAGGCTCCATCCATGCGGGGAACCATATGGCCATTGATATGCTTTGGCCAGTAAATCTTGCGATCTGGTATGCCATCGAAGGACTCGAGGTCAAGTTCGATCAGGCTGACGGTATAGACCACATTATCAACTGACATTCGTGCACTCGAAGCAATGGATGTTGGCAGACTCCGTAAACCAAGGGCCCGCTGAATCAACGTACTCTTTCCCACACCAGCACTCCCAATTATAGCAATATTGATATCCGCCATGCCGCTTCTTGATTGGGGCTATATTTGCAAGTCTGGTCAGCGCATTCTCCATGTTTGGCTGAACGGGAGTCGCACTGGAAGATTCACGAAATTGGCCGTATCTGCAGACGGCCTCCTTGTTGAACGTAGAGGCGATCCCTCTGGCAGGTCATCCTCGCGCAGATTTTGCTGCAAATATGTGGCAGATCTCAATTCTCTTGCCAGAGACACTGAGTGCGGTGACTGGTAGTTTCTGAAAAACGGGTCGTCTTTTATGGAAGTAACCGAGTCTCGAAAACTATACGGTTCGAAATCGTCGTCTTCTACCAATGACTTCGAAGGTATTACTGCAGGGACTTGAGGAGCTGAGGTTGTTCGACTTGCAAGGCTTGGTCGTGCGGTTCGAGGAGACGTGGAGCTTGTCGTAGTAGGTGGAGGTTTCGAAGCTCCCTCATGATGAGGATCTCGAGATGAATGGGGCGAGCGTGTGCGCTTGGATCTGTCGCGCGCTGGAGTATGAATAGGCGGAAAGGGAAGCATCGTTGGGGCCAAGTAGAATAAGTAAGCCAACTCCCTGGTCGAGCGGGTCAAGAGGTACCTTAGCTACCTAGGCCCTGCGGTCCCTCTCCGGTAAGCTGCAGTTGTGGTCGTTGATGTGTACCATGCTGCTGTCAAAGATAGGAGAAGCTGTAGGGATCCTATTCCATCGTGCGGGTTTGGTGCTACTGGCGGCGCAAGTTACAGCTTCTAGAGTGTGTCGTCTGGAGTTCGGTGTCCTAGAGTTCGATACTGTAGATGGTCGATCAACGACGTGGAATATGGCGGGGTTCAAAATTCCGCTCCTCAAAAAAGGAACGACGGATCGAGACGAGACGCTCCCGTGGCTGATGATCTTGCCATGTGATGTTTTAATTGGTTGCCATCGTTCAATGTCTTCCTTTGGGCGACGATTGTATCTTGAATCTTGAAGCGCCTCGCATGAGGTATTCAAAAGCAATACTTTCGCATCAGTTGCCGAGCTTGAAGCCAGTCGAGATCCTTTCACGTGGGGTGTGGTTAACAGAGCTGTAGGTGAGTCTTACTGACGGTGGTTGACTGGGACTATTATTTTGTTTCCGGTGTAGATTTTCCTGGAAAATGGACACAAAGTGTTTGTTATATGCATGTGGGAGGCGTCACGGCCAAGCGTTTTGGAGTAGAGTTCTGAACGATATCAAGCCTTTCCCTCCACTTTTGGGAGGCGGTCAAGCGACAGCAGGTCAGTACGACTTCAGGGCGATCACAGTCGGAAAACATCCGCTTGTCGATATCAGATTATTGATAAGCTCAAAGATTGCGGCTTACCTCTCGACATGATCAAAGATTGATTATTCGTGGCTATTTTCGGCGTGCGTTTGTCCAGAAGTAAGGGATGGTATATCTTGGAATGGCTTCTCGCTAGGATGTAACAAACACACGAGTAAGGCTGAAAACGACCGAAGGATAGAAGAAGTTGGAACGCACTACAATGTTACAACGAGAATGAGCTAGCCTAGTTGGTGCAATATAAAGTATGCGCTTTGTGCGATCAATAGATAAGATAATAAATGTGTTCGAGTTCAGTTGCGTTACATGGCGTTACGTTCCGTTCTCATTTCATTCGGTTGGACCTCGGTTCCCCTGAAGTAGCGCCTTTCGCGAAACTCGACAGAGCCCAATCAGCAAGTGATGTTAGAAGTGGATGGTCGGTAAGGAAGGAGAGTTCCTAGACGAGCTGGAGATCTGGAAATTGGGCTTCTTTTTCTTGACCCAATTCCTCTGAACCCTTCCTGAGCCTTGGGCCCGGCGGCTAGACTTCAGGCACATTGCAAATGTGTACCATGAACCTCTCAGCCGGGCGAGGAGGACGACCCTTTCGGACGTACGCAGAGTTCAGAATATGTGATAATACAGAAACGAGAATCAGAACAGCAAGAGAGGGGGCAAAACAGGGCAGAAAACACGATGATGAAGAAGAAATAAGAGAAGACTTGTTTCTTCAGCGACGAGGCGAGCAAAAGGAGAGAAAACACCTTCCTTTGAATCAGTCAAGGCTTGTAGAAGACAATGATTACCTACAAATTGGGGTGGATCAGATATTTGGTAGCCTACAAGCAAATGTGACAGAATACAACTCTCCCTTAAAGGGATAAATATTTACCTCGTACTTGTACAAGAACTCAACGGTGCGACAGGAACATTCAATGCCGATCCAGCTGACAACTCACATACTCACTGCAACAATCTTCAAGCAAATTCTGTGATCGCGTGGGCAGACAGCAGGATGCACGAGTTCAGCGCCGACGGGTGATTCAGGAATCAAGAGTCAGGAGCCAGGACATGCGAGGATGCTGAATCCTGCGAGGAGGAGTAGGAGGAGCATGGCTCCATGTCCCCCTGTCTTGTTAGGGTCGGATTGTTACCAACAAGGTTCCCCACCAAATGCAAGTGAACGATAGTCCCCTCTCAACCCGGGAAGGTGAGTCTCGACTCTCGAAGCAATCAGAAGTCCAGGAGCCGAAACAATCATGTGTATGATCGGCAACAACCCAGAATGGTCTCGAACCGGCCAAACAGGAGAGGGAAAAGAAAGAAAAGAAGGAAAAGCAGCAGAAGCATCAGAAACATCGCATCGACGAAGTGAAAGCCAACACAATCAATAGTACAAGCACAGTAAACTGGCCCTTAACCAACCACTGCACCAACATGGCTCCTGTTCCTCCCTTGCGGCACCGCGGCTTCAGCTTCACACGGCACGCACGAGATCGATGGCGCACTGGCGCAGAACGGATACCGAGCTTAAGCTTTCAACAGGCACGGCTGGTTGTGCAACACTGCAATAGAGTATGCATATCATATATGACAGACAGGACGAGAGAGACGAGAGAGACGAGAGGAGATGAGCCTCATCCGAGTAAGTAGGTATGCAGCTGGGTATGTATGTCTGCCTGTCTTTGGCCGGGGATTGCGACAACCAGCTCACATGAATCCACATACCATTCATTGATCTACTTCGTACGCGGTACAGTAAGTATGGTGCCGGTAGTATATCCCCATTTCTTTCTTAATTAGTAAATGAGAATGAAAATCCCAACCCCTGTTGGCAATTAACCTTCGTGCGCCCCCGTGTATCCCGGCCTCCGCCAATAACTGCTCCATCACCAGACCAGGTATCATACACCACCTCCACTACCTCCACCACCATGTCCGCATTGGGGACGTCGAGCGTCAACACCAACGCCCGGTGTGTCCTCCACATCACAGGTTAAACTGGATTGAGGACTCTTCGACCAGGGCAGCGCAGGACTCACCGCATAGTCGCATGTTCTTCAAGTTTCAACATGCTCTTTTCCTCTCCCTCCTTCCGCCAACCTTCTTCTCCATGTCTCCACGCCTCTTACGAAACCGTCGCCGTCTTCGTGCTCGGGCGCCACCATCCTCGATAGACAGACGGGAGTCGTTAGACCCAACGAGACCCGAGGTACAAACAGATCTAGACTCGAGCCTGTGCTATTACCGTTTCCTCCTCGCACACCAACGTTTCCTCTCTTCGAATACACACGCACTATCGTTTCGTCTGCGGCTGTAACGAGGACAGTCCTCTATCGGGTCAATCCTTCAAGAACATGTTCACTGCCCTCAACTAAGAACTTCTCCTACCGTTCCACATGTGATATGTATCACAGCATTCCACCAGATATCCGATCTTTTGTGTGTTGAACACTACAGACGCTCGGGTAGGCTCGTCGCACGCTACCGTTATTTGTACATATCTGTACCCCCGTCTCATACATACCTTCTCTGGCAAGGGATACAGACTTGGACGTCATGGCTACAGTCGCTTCTTTACCTTTTGCGAAGATCCCAAGAGGATATAACAAGGCGCCAAAAGAACGGTCCTCTGTACGTTAGACGTGCTCTTCTAGAAGCCATCGCCAATCCTATGCTCAACACATGCCCGTATCCCCCTCTAACATTCCCAGAAATCCAAACCCTCCCGCTCAATGACTTATCCTCTCCGCGACCCCTCCGCCAAACTCCCCTCAAAACGGCGCCCCAAAGACGGTGAGCCCTTCGACCCCGAAGACCTCAGCCGCCGCCTAACAGCCTACGTCTCCGAGCAAAGATTGGCCTCCCAGCTCCGTCGCGAAGCACGAGCAGCAAAAGAGCGCGCTGCAGCTCTAGCAGCCGGTCTCTCCCCAATCGAGACAACGTACCACCACATCCCCACGGTCGCAGCATCCGCCTTCCAGCGAACCGCAACCCCCAACCTCATCACTCCAGAGACAGTCCACAAACTCGCCGCGCCAGCGTTGAAGGCCGCTCTTTCGCCCAGTAACCCCGACGACTGTTTCGATGCGCCTTTTGGCAGCGTAGTCCCCGCCAGGAAGAAAAGCACCAGGAGGCCGACGATGGATCTGCAACGGACCCTATTGCAGGATCGAGAGGAGGTCGCGAGGGAAATGGCTAGCAAACGGAACCCGTTCCAGCTTACGCACGCCTTGGAGGAGGCTGCTGAGGTGGATGAGCTGAGAGACGTGTACCGGATGCCTGTGCGCACGTTTGGCGAGTTCGCGCACCTGCGACATGCCAGCAAAGCACATGCCAGACCGTTGAGCACGGGGGATGTCTTCTCGGATAGCGAGGATACGGATACGGCGCCTGCGCTCCCGAGCGGTAGACTCAAGAGCTTGCGCGTCAAGCCTGGGTTCGAGGGACGGAATGATTGGGCGCAGGAAGTTGTCAGGAGTCCTTGTGAGAAGGAAGAAGGGAAAGGAGGGACGTGGAATGGGAGGGTGAAGGAACGGGTCAGTGGGCAGTTTCTACGCAAGAAGGAGAGTGTCTGGGTGCTGATGGGCAAGAAGGAGAAAGACAAGTTGAAGGTAGACGACAGTCTTGTGGGGACGGGCATTGGTGATTCGGGGAGTGGCAGTGGGAGTAGCCCTCCATTAGGGGATGGGAAGAAGGGTTTCCTGGCGCGTTTCAAGCGGACGCCTTCGTCCTAAGGTAACAAGAGAGGCGCAGGCGCAGACGGTCAGGTTATGATGATGATTTTATGTTTTGCATGGTGGCGTACCGCTGCATATATCTTTGCTGGGATGAATACCAATATCCTATCACCTTGCGTTTGCCCACCTCTGTTCTCCTTCATGCGGAACCTCGATAAGCCTTACGATTTCAAAAGATGATGGCTACAGGCAGACATATATTCCTATACAGCCTCGTCTTACCGTCTTACCGTCATAGTCACCGCTTCGACTCTTCAGCGAAGTTCGCTTCATTCCTCTCACCACAAACGACCTTCACTTCGTCCCGTCCTCACAAATTCAAGCTCGCTCATTGAACTCTTCCCATTCTTCCCATTCTTCCCATTCTCTCCCTACCACCCATCTACCTTACCTACTTACCTTTCCTCCTCCCCAACACGCCCCCCTCTCCCTGCTCTTCCCCCTCATTGTCATTACGAGAGTTTCTCTTCTCCTACCTCCACCCGTACCCCTAAATATACGCCCCGAATCCCAAACCTCAAATCTCAAGCTTAAGCCTCAGCTATCAACCTACGCTCCCGAGAAAGCTTACTCTCGAGGTCAGAGGTTAGAGGTGTGTGAGAGATGTGGATGTGCGTGGGTTCTTCGGCGTTTACGGAATCGTGGGTTTTCGAATTGGGAAGAGGGGGGGTTCTTAGTTGTTGATGGATGTCGAGTATATCATTCTGTGTGATAGAGTAGTGGGACAGAGGGATGAACTTCTGCGGAAGGTTTTTGGGCTTCGCGATGTGTGTGAGATACTTGGGTTTTCGTTTTGTGGTTGAGCACGTGTGAGATTTTTCGTTTTCGAATCTTCAACGACTGTGTTGGTGACGGCTTGATTTCACGAATCGGGTATGATTGATGCGCATGTAGCTTCACATATGTAGGTACTGGATTTTGCAAAGGTTCAGGGGCAGAACGGTCAGATTCGTTATGCGACTTTGTTCCTATCGTGCTGGGGTATCTTTGAAAGCAGAATGCGAGCTCCTGTAAACACCCTTCACACCCTCGTACGCCGTGCTTCGCTGTGCTTGCTGAAGGCTTCAAATCCGATGCATATGCCGCCCAATCGCTGGAAAGATAGAACCAAAGAAAGCCGTGTAGGCCACACGCCCGCGCTTGTGTTCCAACCACGGGAAAGCTGAGCAAGGATCGGATGGAAAGCACCAAATCGTCCTTCGTCCAAGATGTTGAAAACCAATCAGCCATCCAACGAAAGCCATCCGTCCAGCCGAATCATTCCCACGCTCCATCAAAGCTCACCATCCATCAACGCCTTGACAACCCTCAGATTCTCCCGCTCCAACTCCCGCCTCACAATCTCCTCCTGATCCAACCCCTCCACAATCCGCAATACCAGCTCCCCGAACTCCCTAACGCCCTCCCCGTCCTTCCCCCACAATCCCCTCGCCGTACGCAACGCCTCGATTCCCTTCTCCATGCCTCGATCCTGGTTCCACGCCTTCGGGTTATTGTTCTTCCCGGTCAGTTTATGGTATAGATCGGGAGACTGAGAAGCCGGTGGTTGCATGGCGTCCCAGATGGCGTTGAGCTGCGCGCTGAGATTGGGGTAGTGTGTGAAGAGGGTATGGAGCTCGGTGCTGGTAGAGAGTGCGGAGAAGGGCGAAGGCTGGGTGGATGCTGCGACTGTTCCCGGCCGGGCGGAAGTGGTAGGAGGCTTCGCGGGGTCCACGTTGACGGGTTTGAGTACTGGGGATGGAGGGAGAGGATGTGTTGCTTTGTGGATGGTCGAGCAGGCGATTGAGCAACTGGATGGGTCAGCTTCGCTTTGCTGGTGGGGAGGAGGGGGACTGACTAGGGAAGCTCGCAGCGAGAGCACTTGTACTTGTATTCTTTTTCGTGGCAGACGTCACACAGCTTTATACTTTTGGAATTGTTT
This sequence comes from Hyphodiscus hymeniophilus, assembly GCA_016508695.1. NCBI lineage: Eukaryota > Fungi > Ascomycota > Leotiomycetes > Helotiales > Hyphodiscaceae > Hyphodiscus > Hyphodiscus hymeniophilus. The sequence goes on along the minus strand of VNKQ01000016.1, from coordinate 472,840 downwards.
GTAGTAGGCAATGACTCGGTAGGTTCGGGTTGGACTGATGCTGAAGCTGATTGTGCTGAGAGGGTAGCTGGTGAATTGGTGGTGGAGCCGGGAGTATCTGGTGCATAAACACCGTCTGGTACATAAAGTGTGCCATTCGTATTTGCGTTCGCTTCTACTCCCTCTTCTTCGTTACTCTGAATCGACATTTTGAGAAGCAATGTTGCGATGAAATAATGTGTTAAAAGCTTCCGGTCACAGTGAAGTCAATAAAAATCGCGGAATACGGGGGTTTGATATCCCGATGTTTAACCGACCGCTGGCGTCATATCAGGATTACAAAGAGCTTGGTGTTGATCCAAAGTTTGCCTTCTTAAATTTATTTACAACTACCAAAATTCGCGAATTGTCAATCAAACATGGCAACGAGGAATATTTCACGGGCAGCAGCCCCTTTATTTACAAAGACAAGACCAGCAAAACCTTCTCTTCCGATCCGTCACCCAAGCACATGTCGAAATGTTCACCAAAGCACAAGACTCCCAGCGATGGCAGCTTCGAATGCACGATTAAGACCGACATTACAGCCTCTACACCAGCCGTCGGGCATGCTCAAACCAGCCGCAATAGGAGGCAGTCGAAGCATCTTCATACAGACGGAGAACACGCCGAATCCAGACGCTCTGAAATTCCTCCCAAACCATCCCATCCTCCCCGCAGGCCTCTCGAGTCCGTTCCTCGAATACCTGAACCCGCGCTCCACACTCGCGCCTCCCCACCCCTCGCCGCTCGCTGCGCAGCTCATGAACATCGACGGCATAACGTCCGTCTTCTACGGTGCGGATTTCATAACCGTCACGAAAGCGGCGGACGCCAACTGGGCGCACATCAAGCCTGAGGTCTTCTCGCTGATTACCGAGGCTGTCACTTCTGGGGCGCAGATTGTGAATATTACGGAGATGAAGGACGGGCAGCAGGGACAGGAGGGTGGGGAGGAGGATAGTCTCAGTTATAACGAGAACGATAGTGAGGTTGTGGGTATGATCAAGGAGTTACTGGAGACGAGGATTCGCCCGGCAATTCAGGAGGATGGAGGGGATATTGAGTTCCGGGGCTTTGAAGGGGGGATGGTGCTTTTGAAATTGAGGGGTGCATGTAGGACTTGTGACAGCAGTACGGTCACGTTGAAGAATGGGATTGAGGGGATGTTGATGCATTATGTAAGTTTTCGTCTGCATACGGACACTGGAGCTACGGAGATGGAGACGATGAGTAGCGTGAGAGACTTTTGCTAACGTTGACACAGATTGAAGAAGTGAAAGGAGTCACTCAGGTACTTGACCAAGAAGAAGAAATCGCAGTGCAAGAGTTCGCCAGATTCGAGGAGAAACTGAAGCAACAAAAAGGGCCAGATGCAATAGCATCGACAGGAGGAAAAGGCACATTGGACTCGGTGCCCGGTTAAGATTTCGCTGCTGGATATGAGAGGTGGAAGTTGATTGCAGCACGCACAGCCTGCATATATAAAATGTAACATAGTAGTGTACTCGGGCATGCTCGCCCCACCTCCCAAATACCCAAATACATATTCATGCATCCATACACCATATATCTCTATTCTCCAGTCTCGGCGCTGGAGCTTGGCCGCCCCTCATTCTTTACGAATCGGCATCTTGCAGCCACTTCCCTCTCTCCCCCCTCATTTCTGCCGGCATCAACAAAAGAAGTAGATGGCACCTACAGTAAGTCACGGGGAAACGAGCCGGAGGCGAATCAGCGCCTGGAGCGAGCCCATTCCGTCTCCTCCTCCAGCGCCCAGCCTCAGCCTCGCCATTGGATCACCACCTGCACCCGTTGAATCGGTACTGAATTCATGAACTCAGCGCTCACTCACAGCTCACCAAGGCAGCACAACCCCGACGGATCTAGGTCTCTGGGTTTCTGAGCAGCGCACAAAAGGGGGGGGAGATGAGGCATCACGAGAAAGCAATATACTGTAGGCAATGCAGTTGTGTCTATCCCTGACAGCAAGACAAGCGAGAAGTAGGAAAAACGCATGGGCACGCTTTGGGAAATGAGCTACATACGATGGCCGCGCTGATGTTGATGGTGATGTTGCACAGGACAAACGAGACGAGACGAGACGAGACGAGACGATTCGGACGTGTAATAATGGCGTGCGTCTAGCTGCTTTTGCTGTGCGAGCGTAGTTCTCAAGGCGAAAGGGAGTGCGAGAGCGAGAGCCAAGTCTACTTACTTGCTTTGCTTCCCCGCGCTTTCCTTTCGAGGGTTCTTACTCTTGCGCGAATGAATGAATGGGACTTGCCAGCCACTGGCGTGAGGGGGTGGATTGGTGGTTTGGTGGTTTCCGGTGTGCGAAGAGGGATGGGCGATGGGCGATGGGTATGTGCTGCATGCGTCTGTCTGTCTGTCTGTGGGAGATGGGGATGGGAATGGGAATGGGAATGGGAATGGGGATGGGGATGGAGATGGGGATAGGGGGTGCTAGCGAGAATCTGGGGTAAGGTTAGGGAGGAGCAGGGAGCATGTAAGTAAGCATGCATTCCACTCCGCTGTCTCTCTCTCTCCCGTGTGTCCCGTGGTGGTGGAGGAGTGGAGGGGTCGTGGTGAGAAGAACATGGCTTCTACCTACCTTGGGTACGATATGCTCATTGCTATTGCTGTAATGTTGATCCTGCACTGTGGGGTTTGGATTGGATACTTGCATGGAAGAATTCAGATTGGCGATGGATGGGCGAGGAACGACGAGAGAGAGAAGGGGATGGGGATAGGGAAAAGGGAAAAGGGGGTGAATGCTGGGGTTGGGGTAAGAGTTTTCGGGGTCCACCGAACACTGCTCTCAGGGGACCTTTTCCTTTACATGGGGCGTTGTTGGAGTCCTCTTTTCTTCTCGGGTAAGATTTGGTATGGTAACAATAAGGTAGTTCACCAGGTTAGTTCTTTTCTTCTGAGGTAAGATTTGGTATGGTAACAATAAGGTAGTTCACCAGGTTAGTTCTTTTCTTCTGAGGTAAGATTTGGTATGGTAACAATAAGGTAGTTCACCAGGTTAGTTCTTTTCTTCTTAGGTAAGATTTGGTATGGTACCAATATAAGGTAGTTAGTTCTTCAGTCCTGCTGGTCCGGACTTCTTCTCCTAGATCTTGGCTACAATACGCCGGGAGATCTCGATGGTATATATTCCCTACCCACCAGACCTAGTCGTCCTCCACCACAAGTTTAAAGTAGCTACTAGCTAGCTAGTAGTAGGTCGGATCATGGTGGCGATTTGCTCAACCAGAGCGAGGGAGATCATCCCTTCAAGTACGGCAGTACCGGGGAGATCATGAGTGATCTCCTGATTCACCACATTGAGGGGATGGGAGAGAGGAGAGGGATTCTTTGAGGAAGGAGGAGGGGTTCTGGTGATGCTTTGAGGAAGAAGGAGGAGTAGAGTTAGTAGAGTTGAGAGAGCGCCAGCAGGCGAGATAGAGCTCTCACCTATTCTATGTATTCACTCTACCCTAGGGTACCTACCTACCTTACTGGTTGGTATTGCTGGTTTTCTCTCCCTCTACATCTCAACGATCAACTCGACCCATTCCTTCACGAAGAAGACTCCTATGCAAAGTTATTAAAGAATATCCCAAAGCAATGACTGGCGTCTGCCCCTCTTCTTCCTCTCGAATTAACCTTCTAGCCTCTTTCGTGACTGGCCACAACCAGCCCCTACTACCGCCCCTTATCCTGGCAACCTCTCCGGACTCTGTGTGGCCCACCACCCACCACCCACCACCCACCACCAGCCATCCACCAGCAGCCAGTGAAGAAGGCCGACGCCAGCACCACTTACCTACATACATACATCCTCCTGCAGGCCCCTTCGAAGTGGCAGCTCCCCCAATCCCTTCCTTCTTCCATCACTTCCATCCCAGAGTCGCCAGACCACATCGGCTCCCTCCATTGATATATCCTCCACCTGATTAATCCTCCGAGCCCTCGAACAAATCGAATCGAAACGAGATAGCCCGCCCATCCAGGCCAGAATCATCTCGTGGTACCACTCCGCATTTAGGTAGTCTCGCGACACCCGCCCTTCCCCGCATTATCCAACGTTGCGCCTCACAAAGACCACATCCTCGAGTCCATCCCCTGCGCAATCATACCAACCATCCTCCGCTCCTCCCTCCTTCACAAGCCTGCGAGACCCGAAACAAACACATCGCAAAACTCTCTGCGACGGCGATATATACTGCGAAGTAGAAAGAAAGGAGAGATAGAAAGGCCCGTCGCCTTCCCAGAGAGCTCAACAATGGGCCACGCATAAGCCAGGCGACCTAAGCCTCGCATCCAAACCCAGCTTCCTCCAACCCATCCTCGCTGTAAGCGCTGAGCACGCTTGCACAACTCACCTATCCTTCTGTCCATCGTTCTCCTGTTCGAATTACATATCGACGAACACGTACTGGGTAAAAACGGCGGAAACGATATAGATTGATTCTGCGGATTGGGGTTCTGTTCCGTGCGTGTTATATACTTGAGAGAGACCATCGAGAGGGAGAAAAATTAGAAAGGCTTTCGGTTTTTGTTCTTTACGGCAATTGCGGTTATTTGAGGTAAGTCGGTGTTGGAGGGTTTGGAACTCCTTGAAGCACCCTCCAAAGGTTGCCTTCTATGCATGGACGCTAACTGCAAAATCTAGATACCAGATCCTTAATTCCACTGTCGATTCCGAGTTTTCGGGCATAATATATTTACGGTGGTGAGTGCTTGACTTTCCTTGATGCTTTGAACATTCCCCGCACTTGGAATCCTGGTCAGATATTTGTGGCAGAGATAACTCTCCCCCTTGTCACTTTATTGTCATAAGGGCAGCCCATGAGCCAGTGCCCGGCAAGCAATCAGGACGAAGCGCATTTGGAACCTGTTCCCTGTCATGGGCTTGTAGTTGTTGCGGCAAGCCAGCTGAAAGCTGGGCGACACAAAGCTTTGCCCGACATCCTCAGATTATCCGACGGTCGGGATGCTACCGTTTTTGCGGACTAGAGAGCTGCTTGAAGTTTGTCACAAAAGAGAGAGAATTATCAGACTAAACTCCGTACCCAGGTGTCCACCTCGGTCAGTCTGATGCTGAGCTCTCGTACCGCAGCACATAGCATTGCTCTCTCTTGATATGCCTCTTTTTCACATATCCCAGAGTTCCATAGGCTAAACATTTCTGTGTCTAGACTTTGAAAGCATCCTAATCAGATATACATCCACAATACACCATCTACGAAATCAACTAGACTCATCTTTCACACTCACCTCCAGCTTCTACCACGATTGCCTTCTCTGGTAATCTGCGAATTTCGACCGTGGATCTTTTACACTGCCCTTGGCTAGAGTTTCTCCTCCGCTCAAGTCTCGGCTGTTTGGAGCCACTAGACCTCCATCTTCAGACGCCGTGTAAAATCTTACAGTATCGCCTAACCTCGCCTTCTCCTCTACACCCACTAGAGATCAAGTTTCACGATCTCCTCACACCCCCACTTTCTAAAAATATTGTGCAACGGAATCGTCTCGAGTTCCAGCATATCTAAGACTCCCCGTGGCCTTTCGTAAAGACCAACGCTCTACTCTATACGCAAATCCGTAGGCCATCAAAAGCTCACACCTACGGCACTTCATTCTCAATCCTTATATATCGCTCAACACCAAATTGAGCGACGAATCTCAACTCTCCTCGAAGCAAGATTCTGAGTCTGGAACCAGAATCCTGCTCTCATCACTTTATCAGTCATTACGTGACGCCGTCAAACTTGTCAACGGCAGCTCTGAGCAATATTAAAGAGTTAATCTCAAGGTAAGCCCACATTTTCTGACCATCTTCCTAGTCGTGCCACACAACCAAGTGTTTGACATCACTTCTTCTTCGCACAACTCCCTGAAAACTGAACGTCTAATTCCATCATATTTCCATCGCCATAAAATCTTCTGAACCATTTCCCTAAGTTATGTTCTCGAGGTTGTCTCAACTTCGCTGTCCGTCTTCACTACACAGTTTGTCACAAAGTCTTTCAGCCAGCAGTTGGGGGAACCCGATGTCGTCAAACTATCTCAACCTCACATCTTCACTTCTACACTCTCTTCGTTACGAGAATGTGGAGGCACTCATAGGAAATTTTGACCACGCTGACACATCGATTCTAGAATCAGCCTACAAAGGAAGAAGCAGTGTGAGTAGGCCTTCCAGTAGCCCTCTCTTCGCAACCAACATTTCACCATCGCCTCCGCCAATATGGAATCTCGCCAACTGTCTCAATCCCATACCTTCAAACCTACGTCACTTCTCTCATAATAAAACGTTCAATCCAGTCCCTCTTCACTTCACTCATACTGACAGTTTTTGTTTTCAGACTTGAAGTTCACTTACGCGGTGCGAAACTAGTGAGTACTTCCTGCTCTCTTGCGTTATCGCAAAACACTCTTGGTTGCATGTTCCATATTCCCTCCCCTGAATTACACAGATTACTTGCTTTCATCATTGTGGGGCCTACTGGAAAGCATAACACAGCAGGAAATGACTCTAAACGCCCAAAGTACTCGTTCGATCTTTAGTAGTTTCTTGGCTGACCAGCTGTACTCGCAGCCTCCTTTGTCCAAATCCTGAGCCATGAGTTCAGGCAACAAGATCGTGCCTGGTAGTAAGGCGGGTCAGTCGAATCCCATCCTCCTGGACAAATTCAATGGAAGACGGTCGACGCCTGACTCCGAGGCCTTAGCCAGCTCAGACGACGAAGCAGATAGAGTCGATCATCACCAGCCTGCTGTTCCTCCCCAGAAACCAACTCGAAGAGCATCGTGGCTAAATGACACCACGCAGTCTGGTCCCCAGCCCCGCAAAGGTTCCTTCGCATCGAATTCAATGTCTCCAACAACATCTCACCCAAGTACGCCATCGGCAGAGTCAGGCAATTGGGGCTCTCATCCGCAGAGTGGTACTGGAATGACTGGAGTCGGCCGCGGTCATCCTGGTTCGAGCTCATTTCCATGGGGAAGTGGAATCTGGAATGAGACGAGGAAAGAGCCTCCTTCCCGAATGACCGAAATTCTACCCTCACCGACATCCATGCACCCTCCTGGGGCTGGAAATGGATACTACGGTGGGGATACAATGCCTTCTCAACGCGACCAACCTGCAAACACAACAATCCCTTTCGCAATTCCGCTTCATCCAACTCCCAAGACCTATCGATCTCAATCATACTCAGTTGGTCAACTTGACCCAGACTCCCCAGCAGGCTCCTCGACTACGATGGGGCCGACCACGGCGTTCAGTGGAAGGGGTCGTGCCCTTCAGCATTCAGGCTTGCAACATCGACCTTCTCGACCAAGTATGCTCAGCGAGATGTCAAATGAGGGTGGCTTGAGCAAGCTGAAGGAGGTCGATGACGATGACGATGAAAGCACCAATGGATCAACGCAAGGTGTACAGCTTCAGCAGTCAAACGAGGCGAAGACCATCGAGATTCTGGCGAGAGAAAATGCAATCCTACGTCAGCAGCAATACCAAAACTCCCGACTTCGACCCCGATCATCCACTACCAACGCATTTAATGGTTACAACCTTCAAGAGCCGGTCCCTGAGGAAAGCGACTACGCAATCGATGAGCTTGACGAGATGAACGATCTTCAAGAGATCGCGAACAAAGGCATGTTGGGAAGGAGAATGAGCGAGTATGGACCGGGCCAAAGAGTACCACACTACGTTTCACTTGAGAATAGAAAACTTGAAAACGTCAAGAAGGCTTACTGGCAGAGTTCGCTTGGGTTCGGTGGTCTGGCAGACATTCCGCAGAGTAGACGTCACTCCTTCGCCGATGTTCCGACACGTCAAGGTTCTGTGAGCTCTGCAGGAGATCCGCTTTCTGCTCATGAAGGCAATCTTCAGGAGAATCTGTCGCCAACCAGTCGATACCAGGACGCTTCCGGGTTCGATCATGGTGAGCTTACCCATCTTTTTGATGCCTACCCTGCGAAGACAGAGAGCCAGCCATATCGACCAGCTGCAAGCTCCATGTCTGTTCCGTCGCTGTACTCTACATATTCAACCTCTCCTCCTGATCATCTCATTCCCTTTACCCCATCCTATCCTACCTGTCCGATTATCCCTGCTCCCTCTTCGTTCCCAAAACCCTATTCCTTCGGTTCTTCCTTTACTCAGCTTGCCACTACTACTACCAAGACGACTTCATACAAAGACACATATTCACACCAAGCAGCAGCATCATACTTCGGCGGGCCTTCAAGTCTTGCTCGAAATGTTGACCCCTACTCCGCCTACCCCTCATCGTATCAATCCTACGGAATTCCAAACCAGTATGCTGGTGGCAGAGCCTCGTCGCCTCATCGCAACATGTATGGTGTCCCGCAACCACGCCATAACCAGTTACTATATATCGTGCTGTTCAAGTGTTCGAGAGCCGATGTCTTCTACGTTCAGGAAGGTACTGGACTTTCCGTTAAGCCTGGAGATCTGGTGATCGTGGAAGCTGATAGAGGCACCGATCTCGGCACTGTTGCTCGAGATAATGTTGATTGGGCAACTGCGAAGGAGCTCAAAGAACACTACGCCGAAGAGCATTATAAATGGTTGATGATGTACAGCCAAGGTGCGGCCGGAAATTCCGACGGAACTGGAGCAGGCTTGATGGCTGCTTCGAACGGTCTTCAGGGAAGCGCAGTTGGCGGCATGGGCCCTCCAAATCAACATGGCATGCAGGAGCCAAATCCGGGAGAGATCAAGCCAAAGATCATCAAGCGACTTGCGCAGAATCATGAGATCCAGGCTCTGCGGGACAAGGAAGGAAACGAAGCAAAGGCTAAGCGAGTTTGCATGCAAAAGGTCAAGGAACATGGTCTGCACATGGAGATTCTTGATGCAGAGTTCCAAATGTGAGTTTGTTTCTGTTGAGATGTTTACCCTGTCGAAATATTCCCTGTCGATAGATTACCACCTCCCGACAGGTTCCAATCTCTCGACAACGACACATCTGTCGACAAAATATACCTCTCGACACGTCCTCATGCGGTCTAGTGAAGGTGTGACTAACGAATGAGCAGGGACTGGAAGAAACTCACATTCTACTACTTTGCGGATGCATACATCAACTTCAATTCTCTTGTCACCGATCTCTTTAAGGTCTACAAGACTCGGATCTGGATGTCTGCTATCAACCCTGCTTCTTTTGCCAGCCCGTCCCTTGGTCTTCAAGCTCCTAGCGGTATTGGTCCTGGTGCAGTAGGAGTGAGCAGACCCGCACAGAATGAGCGCCGTCCTCCACCAGAGCAGTCCTCTTATGGACTTCCACCAGCAGGTCGTGGGAGCTATCAAGGAGGGTTTGCCCAACCGTTTACGTCCGCTCTCGATCGGCAACCGATACCACCTACAACTTTCCAACCCTCGGGATATACTTATGGATATTCTCCATTCGCTGCTGCTCCTCGAAATGTGGCTGTCTCTCCAAGTGGTTACATTCCTGGTATGATCGACCCATTTGCTGGATTTACACCCGGAGCCGATTATCAAGGCTTGCCTGCCAGATTCCCTTCGCCTCATGCAACCACACCAAATGATAGTACTGAATACGGTCGTCAGTCTAGTGGTATGGGAACACCTAATGCGGATTGGATTTCCAGCTTCCAGGGTCTCTCGATGAACACTCGCTAAAGATACCTGCCTAAATCGTTTAGTTATACTATGCGATCTGGGGTTCATCTAATCCGAACTTTGTCCTTCGTTCCTCGTCCTCGGGTCTAATTGTTCAGCAATTCCCGAATGACTTGGGCTTTTTCTGACTCAGCCTTCAACTTTGAGCCAACTCGCCCGATCTTTCAAATGTTCTGAGCGATTTGGGCTCCATCATATCCGACCTTCGAAGACCCAACTAGACACCTAACTAGCGCCTTTATTTCTTGTCCAAACTACTTCATAGTCCTCTAAAAGTCGTCATGTCACCCAAAGCCTCTTCATAAGATAATCACAGCTATACGCCAGACCTCTAGGTCGATCACCATTGTCAGCTCTGTAGCGGCGGGATTTTGCTACTAGAGAGATGGCTTACGCTATTTACTGTAACAGGTTCAAAGTGCATCAAACTCATCATAAAAAACCGACCAATCTGGCAGGACTTCGATATATTAAATTCCCTTGGTAAATCATTCATTCGTTTAGATCTCGTCGCTTCTCGCTATAGGGCGGATATCCCAGCGTTGCTTTTCACGATTCATGATGCACAGCAAGGGAGGGACAACAGCAAGCACCAATAGATAGATTTTCTCGTCATTTCCCACCTGGTTTTCGCGTTGATCTTGCACACATACGGTGTCTGGCAATGGGTGGATTTTAAAAGAAGTTTGGGTATGCGAGATGGTATGGATAAGAAATGATTTTTTCCTCTCTCTCTCTCTTGTCGAACCATCGTCTTTCTTGCTTTTAAGCATGCATGGATTCGCTTGGGCTGGATTTGTTCTCTGCGTTACTTTGAGAGGTAGATGCCGAGGAGATGGTATCAACTGCGAGCGGAGGACTGTGTATAATGGATGGGTGGCGATCAATGCCCTTCATACCGGATTAGGAATGCGAAGATTTGAAAACATCCGGTTGACTGAGATTTTCGTATTTGGTGAGTACTTAAGAATAGTGAAGCTTGGTGGTTAAGCTTAGTGGTGTTTCTTATTATCTCTTATTATCTCCGAATTTCCCATTATGAGGTGAGCGAGTTTACTCGTGGGTTCTCCTGTGATTTCCCACCTATCGTCCTTTCCTACCGCTCACATGAGGTGAGTACCTATTTATGCTCGAGGGTACCCATGCTGAAATGGTTTCCAAATTATTCTTATTATTTGAGTATTTTCATCACAGCAGAAGAGAATCCGAAGGGGAAACCTCATGATGGGCGTCTTTCTTTGAGCGATTGGGCGTAGTAGAGTCGTCGGGTGTGTCTCAAGAGTCGAACGCGCCTACAAATCTTCAACACTCCACGATCCCCTTTCAACCTCATCACCCCCACCACAAAAATGGCGAAAACAACAACCAAGCGCAATTCTGATGGCAGTAAGCACTCCCACCTTCTCCTGTCATTCACATCATCTCATCTCACTCATCTCATTCCTTTAATTCTCCACACAACCACGAACTAACAATCCCAGGCGCCCTCCCAACCACAAAGCACCGCAAAACAACCCTCTCATCCTCCCCGCACGGCAGCGAAGACCGCGAGCACCAAGACGATGGCCTCTTCGTCGAGGAGCACATCGCGGCAAAGCACGTCAAGAAACCAGCGCGGAAGTCCGAACCCGTCACGAGGAAGCGCCAAGGCACGCGATCCCTCGCACCCACGGCCCTGGACTCCCAAGGTCACCGCGACTCCGAGTATGAGGAGGACGTCGGCCGCACGGAGAGCAACTCCTTCCTGGCGCTCGTGCGCTTCGAGGCGGAGAAGAAGCGAAAGGCGGGTAGGGAGAATCGCGGGTTCATGGAGAGGTTCGAGAGGGGTCTCGTGGAGCGCGAGGTGGAGCTGACGGCGTTGTTGGCGCAGGAGGAAGAGGCTTCGTAGGTTCCTTCTTCCCCTGGGGCTTGGTGCGGGGGCTTTCGGGCTTGGATGCCGTTCGAGACGTTCAGGCTGACCTTCCACATGGTGGTAGATCCAAGCGCGATGCGACATTCCTCGACTCGTTCAAGGCCGCTTACGTCGTGTCCCGTGGTAGCACATCCACGGATACCGCACGTGGCTTCGCTGCCAATCGCCAGAGGAGCCGGGATCTTGTCTCGACGGCGCTCGCTCTCGTGTCGCGGTTCGAGGACGTCACGGCGCGGGTCGAAGCCATCGATACCACGGCGCTGGTCGAGAACGAGTGGGGCGTTCTGGACGAGAAGGTCGCGGAGATACTGCTCGCTGGGAAGGACATCGGCGTCGCGAGATACAGACGCTTGCTCACTGCGAGCAAGGAGGGCCCCGTCCTCGAGGGAGAGGCGGACCGCGCCGCCGACGGGCTCTTTGGTCCACCTGGTGAGGAGGGGAGGGGCGGTTGGGGGAAGGCGGTCAAGAAGCAGGAGAAGGCTTTGAGGAAGCTGGTCTCGACCATTGACGTCTGATCCTGGACGGAGGATCGCCCACATTTGCATGGAGATGAAAGGATCGCTCTGCTATCATCGTACACTTGCTAGGGAATCTGTCGGGGGTATGCCCGTGGGATCTGGGATTGCGTGATCGGGTCATGGATCGGACTTCAAAACATCAGATCAGAGTAATGATACATATATCGCTCTATGGCGATTATTCATTCCATTGCAGAGTACACATACAAATGCAATGACAGATAACGAATCCATTCAAGACTCAGAGTTCATCGCAATGTATCTCAACAACGAACGCAGTTGGGTCATGCTGCGAAAAACTCGCAAAACTTGCTCTTGGACTGAACTACAGCTCGTAAATTTCACGCGCTTACTCTTACCAGGCACACTCCACCAGTTCGACCCCGCCCTCGAGATGACATGCGGTATGCCAGCCAACCTCGAATCTTCCAGAGATGTATGTGTACCTTCATCGAAGCAAAGCGGCATTCCCGTCGATGGCATCTCACAGATGAGGGGTTTCAGCACGAGCTGGCCTTCTGGTATAGAACATGGTTGCGCGGAGTCATACACTGATCCCCGTCAAAGAAACTGCGGGAGGAGGGGGGCCACAGGACACGGATCTAGACTTCTACAATTGCAGCCATCGCCGACTGATGGGGATATTTTGAGATTAAGACTTGCCTGCAAAACTGTGCTACCATAGCAGATACGTAATGGAGTGCTGATTTCAAATTTTGATATCATGGGGGTACCTGGCTTTGGCTTTGGGAGGGATTAGGTCGCAAGATGTGTAAAGGACAGGACGAAGGAGTGGTTTGAAACACGTATAATTCTAGACAATGCCATCTTGTTTTACAACCCCGATCCGATCTTCAGGTCGCTAATGCTATTTCAAGGAGTCACTTTGCTCATGCTCACTAAGCGCTTAACTCCAACCTGGTTATCTGTCAGCATCTTTCACTTGATTGGCGAAAGGAACACTTACCATCCAGTTTCCACACTCGTCCGTTTTCTCGGTCTGAATAGCGACTCTCATCCTCTCCGCAACATCATAGTTCTTGCTCTGTAGTGCATCCGCCAACTCACCAAGTCTTTGGATGGTATCAGGCTTGAGCAACTCCTCGTTGTTAAGGTGATCGAAAAGAATGTTAAGTCGTTTCTGAGTATCCTTAACTTGATTCGCGAACGAAGGAGGTGCCTTGCCAGCTACACGCTGCATGTCGGCACTGAAAATTTCAACCATTCGTTGGGCTGAAGCTGGGATATGGGATCGATCACCTGCCGGGTGTTTGGGTTTGGCAGGAGCTGCAGCTCTTGGGGGCGGACCACTTCCGGGTCTTGAGGTTGGGGGGCCTTGAGATTGGGGAGGAGGTCCTTGATTCTGATATTGAGCAGGCGGTTGCTGGCTGGCTTCATATGGTGAAGGTGCGTGCTGACTATGCGGTGCGTTGGATGGTGGGGCATATGGATTAGCAGGTGGTGGTCGAATGCCACCTAGGGGTGGAGGGGCCACTTGTGATTGGGCTGGAGGCTGGTTATATTGTTGGGCGGCAGGGGAAGGAGCATATCTGTTTGATGGTGGAGGGCCAGCTGGAGGAGGGTTGTATGGCGACGCTCCTCGGGGATAAGTTGGAGGCTGGACCGGCTGACCGAATTGCTGAGCCGGCGATGAGGCCGATGGGGAATAAGTATTTGCTGCTGATGACGGTCGAGCCTGGAAAGAATGTGGAGGCCCACTAGCCAACGGGGAGGTCACACGAGCTGGAGCTGGCCCCTTGGGAGGCGGGGGAGGTGGAGTGGGAGATGCTCGTTGCCCATACGGGGGTGCCGGCGGAGGCATTGAGAGATTGCTCTGGCCGGGAAAGGGTGAAGTAGTTGGAGCTGCATTGACTGGAGTTCGCCTCGCTGGAATTCCCTTGGTCACCATTGGAGTATCGTTCCATTGCTCAATATTTTTGGCTCTAGAAGGCGGAGGGGCCGAGGGTGTTGTGTTTCTGGATGGTGCTTGAAACGACTGAGGGGGTGGTGCTCCATAGCCAGAGTTGGGGTTTGCATAACCATATGCTGGAGTTTGAGCACCGTATGGTCCTTGAGATTGTGGGGGTTGGTAGCCTTGTTGTTGCGGGGTATATGAAGGGGTTGGTGGCGCATATGGGTTCGCTGCAGGCGAGGACGTGGGTGGCATGTAGGAGTTCTGGGCCAGTCGAGCAGGAGTTGCAGCTGCTGTCGTCGTCGCTTGGTAGCCGATACCAACTTGAGGACGTGGGGCAGTTCTGGCAGCTGGAGCTTGCGCCTGTGGTGCCTGTCTTCTCGATGCAAGCTTGACTCGGTTGCGAGACACCTCAGCAGCAGGATAGCTCGCAGGGAGAAGGTCAAGATATCTCTCAGCAATAGAAAGATGGCCATGAGCAGCTACGATGTCAGCATACTCAGCGTACTTCTCATACAACGGTGCGAGTTTCCAATCCGATGTTGAGTTCTTCTCTGCGTCTCTAAATTTTGTGACGTCTCTGAATACGGTGACCTTCTCGATGAAGTTCTGAAGGGAGCGAGCGTGGATCGAGAATGTTGAATCTCCGGTAGAGACATCCTCAATACCAGCCTTCTCGGTTTCTTGCAGCTCTGTGATCCAGATCGACAGGACTTTTTCGAGCTTTGATCCAACCAAGTAACAGAATGAGGCGTCTTTGGGAGAACCAGCTTCCATGATGCGATCTCCAAGGGCCTCGCATAGATCTGGAAATTCGTTCGGGTCTGCATATGTGCAGAGAGTAGCCATCGACTCCTTCCAATTTGCGAGATCCGCGTTGTAAGCAATATCCCAGAGATTCTTTCCAATCACAGACGTCAGCAGACGTAAATAGTTGGGACGTTGCTCTTTTCGTGCTAGGTATGCCGATTGGGCTTTCTCAAGGAGCTCTTTGCCGCCGCAATTTGCGATGATGAGGGCATCGGCAATTCGGTCTTCTTTTAGGCATATTGTCATAGCCTTCTCGAACTGACCCAACATAAGAGCCTTCGTGATCTTCTTCTCGGAAGTGGAGTCTCCATCTGCGAATAAATGGAAGGGGTTGTCGGTCTTAGTACCTTTCGTGGCTGCAATTGAGGACAGAAAGTCGTCGTGATCAGCACCATCGGCAAACAAAGTGGACAGTCGACTGTTCTTCACTACAGGTTTCCCATTTGCCTCTTCTTCAGTGTTTTCTGATTTCTCGTTCTCCTCGGAAGTTCCATTAGTAGCCTCCTCAACGTCAGAAAATCCGAGGTGTTCCGTGATGCGTTTTCGGGGGTTGTCTGCAATCAGAGTTTCGATGACTCTCCAGTCTCCTTTCTCTTCGTCCGTCTTAGCTTGAGAGATGTGAGTTTCACAGATACTACTGATATTGCCCGCAACAAGAGCAGCCTCAAAAGCTTCGGTCGCAGACCCGACATCTGAGTCGACTGAGTAAGGTGAAATCTGGATCTTCGACGACCGCGGTTGACCAGGTACAACTTGGTTCAAGCCAAAGCTGACCAATTTTCCACCAAAACCAAATGAGGCCCCAGCAGGCCTTTCCATCCATTTCGGTGCCTTTTTCAATGAGAAGGATGCCCCTTGCGGCTGTGTTTGCGCCTTCGTGAAGAAATCCTCACCATCGACCGGGCCTTGCACCTGGGTTTGCGAGGCTGTAGGGTTGGTATTCTGCAGCGTTTGTATGGAAATCTTGCCATCGAATGATGCCGTGGCAGAAAGAGCTGGGTTGTGAGGGTTGAACTGTGTCTGGAAAGTCCAGTTTGTGACCTCAGGGAACTCGCCAAGTCTTTCTCCAGTTTGGGGATTCCAAAGCAGTGTTCTGTTATCCTTTCCACATGATAACAACAGATCGCTATCTTGCTGACACCAAGACAACGAGAGGATCCCTTGGTCATGCCCCTGCAAAGTGCGTTCTGGCGCATTCGAGTTTCGGAGATCCCACAACAGGATGACAGGGCTCGAATCGTCTGGAGTAGCAGTCAATAGCTTTGTCGCATTGTTTGGATCCCATGCAATAGCCCCCACGGCCTTCCGGTTGTTGTTAAGAGTGAGCGATGCCTTCTTGGTTTTCAAATCCCACACAGTGACGAATCCACCACTACCACCCGTTGCCAAGATATGAGGAACCTTTCTGTTCCATGCAACACATTCCAAGTCGTGTGCTGCGGCAGTACCGAGTCTGAATGGGTTCGCAATATCGTTGATGTCGTAGATAAACAACTCTCCCTTTGCGCCAGCTGTTGCAAGGATCTGTGGCTTCAACGGGTTGAATTGTAGTGACTTAATTGCGCCAGTATGCTTCGTTGTCCGTGACATAAAAGCATCACCCGCGCCCCTTATAAGCTTCTCTGCATCCCACAGGTCTAAGGAACCGTTCTCGAGAGCTCCTGCGATTATGCCCTTGGGATGATCCGCAGTTGCAGGTGCCCATGTAATGTCGTGGAATCTGGGGCAACAGCTGGTTAGCTTGTGTGCCAATGCTAGTTTGAAAAGCTTCTACCTCGAATCTGTGCTAATGCTGGCAATAGGCTGGAGCTCAACGCCTTGTTCGAGGTTATCCAGGCTCAAATCCCAGAGCTCCAACTTCGTCTCATCAGAAAAATCTGCATCGACTGCTCCAGCTCTAGTTCCAGTGACCACCAAAGGTATATCCGATCCAGGGGACCAGGCAAAAGCTGCCGTCCTGGGGATCTCCCTTAGGCGGACCATATTTATGATCTCAGCGCTTGTTCAAGGCAATTGATGTTCGTTTTTCACCGTGAGCTGGGGGATATCAGTATAGTTCAGAGGGGAGAAAGTTGGCATGTGATGGCTGGGGAAGTACGATAATCTATGTGCGTACTTTGCGTTGTTGTCAGTTCGTCAATCCTCATAATCGTGTTCCAACTTCGTGGACAGATTTCCCCAGACCCACATTTATTTCTAGTTTCCACGTGACGAAGCCTCTGAATGAATTTCTTCAGCCTTGTCTATCCAGTTTCCAAGACCAGCTCTTCGAGGCAATAGACATCGCAATGACAGACCAAGCACGATGGAAGGCCACAGTTTATGTGGGTGGCTTAGCACCGACGGTTACAGCGGCAAATCTCGAAGCTGCCTTTTTACCCTTCGGAGAAATTGCTGATATCTCTGTACCGTGAGTATAGCCCAGAACCTTTGAATTGAAAATCAATACTGATATCATCAGTAAACCGGACGCTCCAAACTCCACTGAACTTCATCGGGGTTTTGGTTATGTGGAGTTTGAGGATCCAGAAGATACGAAAGCTGCTATCGACAACATGGATCAGTCAGAGTTGTTTGGCAAGGTTATCAGAGTCAATGCCGCAAAGGCACCAAAGAATGCGAATGAAGGTCTTGGAAGTAAGACTGCATTGTGGGAGCAAGTGAGTCTTGAAAGACATCATTGGCTTCAATTGTTACTGATACAGGATTATAGGAAGGATGGTTGGCAGAGAATGCTGTCAGTGAGGAGGACAAAATCGCAGCTGACAGAGCTATGACTGTTGCTGATCGGCCAGATGATCCTATGCAGGGTCTAGAGGGGTTAGATGTTGCTGGACCAAAACCCGCTTAGAGCGGAGAAAGCAAGAGGATGGAGGCCACATAAGTCCAGTAAGGGATAGCAACTTGAGGCACAAGTCAGCATCATCATGGTGGCGTTTTCGGTGGCATGATTCCCAGGAGTTGTAGGCTTGAGTTGAGACACGCTCCATGAATCACGTAAAGGACTAGTGAAAATGAGGCATATTCATACTAAAGAAGGCCTGATTGTCTGTACACATCCCCTCAAAGCCACCACGCCTCATCTTCGTGATCCTGCAACGAGTCCACCAGTGCCTGCGAAATACCGCTACTCCAATCCCCAATACCTCACACATCTTAGTCCACTCTCTTCTGTCGACTGAGACGCATTTGCTTGTCAACAACCAACTTTCGACCAAGAGAGTAGAAAGCAGCCACGACAGCGACTCCAACAACAATTCCTACGCATCGATAAGCATTGACTCGACTGTTGAGTATGGTCCGGCATACCAAGAGGGATCAACTCCGGAGGAATCTTTCGCATAGCTCGTAGCCGTTGGGAGATAGTGTGGCCTGTGACGCATATTAGACTCCTCTTATAGCTTCCCCATATCCCTCGTCGATCCAATTGACCTCCTACAGTCTCGTGCCAGCTTCTCCTCCGCCAATTGGGGCGAGTTCACGTACCGCTCTGCTCCTCCTTCTGTGAAAGCGAGCTTGTCAGTAACCGCGAAACAGCTCTCCCGAGATGCCAAAACTCACCGGGACAGGTCTCATCATCCTCTTCGTAGGCTGGAACATTCTGAGAGTGGTAGTTGGCCGCATGATGACTGTTGTGCCTCCAAATCAATTCGTGTTATTTGGGAGTAGAGGTGAGGTGTACCTTGGTGGTCTGAGATCTTTGCTCTCGTCGCACTAGCGACCCTCCGTTAGCCGAACGTCCTCGACCTCGTCTTTCATCAATCGTTCGACCACCACCGCCAATTGACAACCCCACCACCCAAACAATCCTCCACTCAAGCTTCCCATCGCGACTATGTCTGACGAAGAACGCGAGACCAAGCCCTTCAAGTTCGTTACTGGTAAGTCTTAAGCTCCCCGCGTGGTCCTTACCCGCCGGAAGAAATGGCCTGATACTAACATTTGCTCCTCGCAGCTGGTATATACCTCCCTTTCGCACGCCGATAGCAGAAATTGATTGAGAGATATAGGCTTCGACGCCCGCTTCCCGAACCAGAACCAGACTAAGCATTGCTGGCAAAATTATGTCGATTACCACAAGTGCGTCCTAGCTAAGGGCGAGGATTTCGCGCCTTGCCGTCAAGTATGCCAGGCTCAATTAGGGGAACGGAACTATGCTGATAGGGTCTACAGTTCTTCTTGGCTTACCGGTCGCTGTGCCCAAGTGCCTGGTGTGAACGTTGGGACGAACAGCGTGGTAAGTACATTTGGTTCCTCAGCTAACTTGGTTGGACAAGAGCTTATGTTATGCTTGCAGAGAAAGGAACCTTCCCCACCAAACTCGATCAGTAAGCGAATCTTGGGAGATGTTAGAGGAGAAGTGTTTGATGGCGTGAGAATGGTGCTGGCTTACTGTGTACTATACAATAAGTCGTTGAATCGATTGATAGAAAGGCAGTCAAGAGTTTCTATTTCTACCATGCTATACTGTGGTGTGCGTAAGGAGCTGGACGTCACGTCTCTTATTGCGAATCAAGCGATCATGCTGTGGAACGGATTCATAACCCCTTCTCTGCTCTCAGTCGATCATATCGCAACATTGCTCCCAGCAAGACCTGGGCCCCGTTTCCGCAATCCTCCGGCGAGCAATATTCGGCTGGATTATGGCTCACTCCATCTCTACACGGCACAAAGATCCTGGATATATTGTCAGCATACTGCATTCCATGTCTAGCGGTTTGACTTACATCGAAGTTGGTGCATGTCTAGAGGTGTAAACGCTGTCATGCCCGGCGCCAGAAGTCATCCTCTGGACCTGATTACCCGCCTGCGTTCCTAGCATATCCTTTGCGCTAGCCTCCACACATTTCACGCAATCCTCATGAAACTTCGTTGCAGGCGAATCCGTGTCTAGCTGCCAGGCAACCTCACATCCTCTTCCTTTTGTACCCATAGCATTAAGCCCACCAACATCCTCCCCAGCAGCAATCTTCGCAAATCCCTCCTTCAGAGACTGCTCAAACTTCATCAACTTTGCGTCTTCCTTCGACCTAATATCCAATGAGAATTGAACAAATCCTGGTACGGTATTCGTGCTCCCAGGTTTCAAGGTAAGGATGCCGGTTGAAGCAAGACAGCCAAGCTCCGTAGCCTTGTTGTGACTGTGCAGGATCAACTTAGCAGCAGTGAGCATCGCATCGCTCCTGTTTTGGAAGTCTGTCGTCCCAGTATGGCAGTCCCTTCCCTTTACCGTGATGATATGCCATCTAAAAGCCTGCACGCCTTCTACAGCGCCGATCTTCCCTCCCGAGCCCTCTAGAATCGGCCCCTGCTCAATGTGCAGCTCGAAATGAGCGCCTATCGGATTTACCTTGTGACTTGCTTCCAAAGAGCCCAGGTAACCAATTCGTTCCAACGCCGACTTCTGGGTTGCCTTCCCACCGCCTACTTCAACCATATCATAAGCTTTCTCTAACGGAATGGCACCGGCCCAGACACCAGAGGAGACCATGGAGATGGGGAACCGAGCTCCTTCTTCATTTGTCCAATTAATGCAGCCTGTGGGGAACTCGGTCTCGATATTATTGTCATTCATAGTCTTCAACGCTTCTACGCCGGCATGGACGCCGAGGATGCCGTCGTAACGTCCTCCTGTTGGCTGGGTGTCCAAGTGACTTCCTGCATATGTTGGCGGTCCATCTTTCCGGCCTGGTCTGATTGCAAAGATATTCCCTAGGATATTTTTCAATTTAACATAGCTGAGAATGCAAAGAAGAGCTTACCCATGGCATCGGTTTGAACTTTGCAGCCCAGTGACTTCGTGGTTTCTACGAACCAATCCCTTGCTTGCTTGTCTGCATCCGAGAGAGTGAGCCGTGACATGCCAATATCTGTAGGGCCACTAAATGCTGGTCAGATACCATAGCAAGACATGAGACTAGTTTGGGAAAACGGTGAAAGATGTTCTTAGAACATTTGTGTCATCAAATGATTACATATATGTAGAACGAACATGGGCAAGCGAATCCGGACATTGAATAATATCTCTGATTTTCAATTGCTTGAACAATCTACCAGATTCAAAAACCATGCTAAAAGACGAGTGTCACTTTCATAATTCATATACTTACTCTCCCCATCGCTCCCCCTTTCCCCACTCACAAGTGGAATGTAAATCGGCCCATAATCTTTTCCGATTGATTTTCACATCAGCTATCTGACTTTCCGACAGTCCGGTAGTCTTAACATTTTTCTGGAGACTACCAGAGAATGATCTCTGGTTGCTGATTTGGCTGATAGAAGGCATACTTGATGGATTTAGGAGGCGTTTTGACAGCAGGTGGGATGATCGATGGAAGAATCGAATTGGTAGATAGATATTCATGTTGTGTTATGTTGGTGAAACTTGATGGGGACTGGAAATACAGACTTTGATAGTGGGGGTTATCGTTTGAGAATGTTGCTGGGTCTTTAGGTAGGAATGGCGTCGTTGGTTCAAAGGTGGGGTTGTTGCCCCTATCAGGCGAACACCTCAATTACTTCGCCCACGGCGTCCTCCTCATGGTAGCCAGCTTCACACTCTCAACGTCCTCTGCTTCCCCAGGTAGCTTCCATTCAGAACTCATCTCGGTCTGTATCTTGAACTCTGGAATAAACCAGAAATGCTTTTACACGACTGCTTTTGCACGGTAGTTGCTGATGCTGCCGACCCTGCATTTGTTCCTCCTGCGGTCTGGGATAACGCCTAGGTAGCCTATGTTGTGAATTGCAGAGCAAGAGCTTGGATACCGAATTTCAAAAAAGATGGTGAGCATATGCTCATAGTGTAATCTTTCACCAAGCATGCTCAGCAGCATCTTTGGTACAGAGACAGAAAAACCAATGTATTTGATCAATTGATTGATGCATTAATCCGCGCCAATGTTTACTCTGTTTTGATAAAATAAGCTGGGCTTCCATGGCTTATCTGCCCAATTGTCACGTTCAAGAAGGATAGAAGCCTGGTCACTTCCACTGCATCTTACTTCTTGTTCATGTTTCAATGGGGAAAATCCTCTAAAGTGCTCAGGTAGTGTGGGGAGACCTGACGTTGTGTCCTGCAAAAGCAGAACCTTCAATATTCACCAATTCTTTCAACACTTTCGAGTCTTCGAGTTACTTGGCCCGTGATCAAAGATTTCCTTACCGGGGTTTTACTCAGTATGATTCACAGCGATTGATAGTGTCGTCCTGTGAATGTCGAGTCGCTTCCGTTCAGGTCAGCGTCCAACTGTATATAATACTTCAATGGCACAACTAATCCTTATTCCGTCCACTTACAATACAAACAAAATTGGCAACTTCGTACGTCTCAATTCCATCCTATCTGAAACGCAAGTAATCACGTCTTGTAACCATAAACTCTAAACAACACAGTTAATATACAGTAGCCTCATTTCGCCTTCACATTTTCAATCTACGCCATTTTAAGAGATTGAAAGTACCTCCAACATGTTTTCAAACTCCATTCAACTCTCTATGTTCCTGCTCAACCTTTCTATTGCTCTCGCGTCATCTACCAATGGTTCATCGTATGTTGTTGTCTTCTGATCCTCCCCATAAGAACTAAATGCCCATTTAGTGTGATCACAAAACGCGGTCTGGACTGCTCTAACACTGGTCGTTCCCAAGGACTCAGTCAAGTCGACTGTCAGTACCTAGACACCATTGGCTTCGCCAACCAAGGTGTCAACAGCGGTGTCAATGGTGTCCCCAAAAATGGACTTATTGTATGTTGGAGGGAACGACGTTAGACGTCTCAGGAGTGTGCCTTGGTTCCTCATCCATCTTGACACAAAGCACATCTGAACTGAGCATTCACTGACTCTACGATTACTTAGTGGCTCGGAGCAGATGGTCCGAACGTTTTGACAGTGACAGCATATTTTTATCACAGTGAGTGGGTCTCAAATTCTGGCTTTGACTCACTTCAGATAGTGCTGATGATGACTCTTGTAGTGGTCTTTGTTTTCTGGGAACAAGTGGATGACACCAGTTCCTTCATGAAAGTTAACACCAAGCCTCTCCTTACAATCTCCCTGAACGCTGGCGAAAGCCTGACATTTTCTATGGCGAATGGTATCTCGGGCGCCTTCGCAGGTATTTACAACCACGAGACGAACCTCACTCCCGATGGCCAGATCAACAACCTCTGGGGCGAGATTTCGACGGGAAATTATGCCACGTTTGACGTCTCAGCGATGGTCAACATGGCAGGTAACTCGATGAACATCATGGTCCCGGGCTGCACGGCTGATACAAATCGTTGTGTCTACAAATGCCACACTGGGAATCAATGTGGCACTTCTGGAAGCTACTACCGTAAGGATGATCAGCTCATACGTTCCTTCTTATTTAATTGTATTCTCTTGTCATTTGCTCGAGTTAACCCCACCATTTCTATGGCACAAATGACTTCCATTTACTTCAAGAATAAGCTTGATGATGCATCTGCTTACCAGTCTATAATTAGTGAAAAACTGCGCACCTGGCTCTCAACCCAACGCTGCGGGTGGATCTGATGGTACCAATCCGAGCGGCGGTTGTCAGGGATTCTCGAATGGAGGTCGGATATCCATCAACCTCACGCGTTAGATGATTGATGGTTTGGGCTTTGGATGGTAAAATTGAAGGACTCGAAGAAGAATGAACTTTTTGGATTTCGCGACTGGTGGCTGGCGTCCATCTTGATGAAGGCAGATCAACAAGACCTATTCCAACAGTATCTAGACTTAATGCAATGCATTCTTTTTTCGATCCTGTTTGCCTCTGCATAGAAGGCCTGGGATGTCAATCAACTCTCTCTGAAATAGCAAGCTTTCAACGAAGCAAGTTTCCTTGGTCCAAATTTGCGACTCCGCAGAGCTTGTAGGAAGACATCAAGCAACCAATGTGTGTGTTTATTGCTGCACCTCAAGCTAGTCAATTCATCGAATGCTACACGTACAAAATCAATGCTTGCCAAAACGCCTCGCTGTAGTCTCAGATGAATTTCAGATCATTTCTTTACCCTGCCCTTGCCCTTGGCTTTGGGAGCAGCCTTCGTAACCTTTGCCTTTCCTTTTCCCCTCGGAGCTGGCGGAGGTGTCGGTTCCTTAACAACTTCCTCTGCTGGCTCTTCTTCCTCAGCAATACCGCCAAGCTTATCATCTCCCTCATCCTCATCACTACTCATGAATTCATCGTCCTCGTCAAACCCAGAGAACTTCCTCGCCTGCTCCTTCGGCTTAGCAGCCTCCTTATCACTGGGCGGCGTAGTGCCCTTCGAACTCGTACCCATCTCCTCATCCTCACTACTACTGTCGGTAGCCAAAAGATTATCCTTGTAACCACCAGCTTTCATAGCAGCCAACACAGCCTCACGGGTCCGCTCTCCCGCTTCCTCCTTATCTTCCACCCACTTCCCGTCAACCTTTCCCCTTGCGCCAGATTTGAGCTCCTGCTCTCTTCGATCGGCCAGCTCGACAACCTGCTCCCATCGCTTCCTCCGCTCTTCCTTCTCCTTCTTCGCCATCTCGGGCTTGATCGCTAGGTATTCAGCGAGCGCTTTGGCTTCGGTCACTGTACGTAATCTGCGGCCATCGAGATTTCGGCTCGAGGCGTTGTCTTCGCCTTGGTTGCGCTTACGCTTCGAGGACATGCGACCACCTGCGGCACGAAGTTGGGAGCCGAAACCGCCTTTGCCTCCGCATAAGGGCAGAGAGAGTCGTAGGGAGAGGAAGCCATCTTGAGGGCTCGAGAGAAGGTCAGAGATGGGTGCTGATGAATTGAGAGGTAGTTGTCTATTTGAGATGGTTGTAAGGATCAGGCGGTTGTTGTGTGCTGGTATGCGCTCGTGGAGTTGTGATTGCAGTTCGGAGATGGTGGTGGCGGCTAGTAATGGGAGGGAGAGAGTAGAAGGGAGGTTGAGGCCAGGGAATGAGGTAAGGAGAACGTTGACTGTCGGTGAAGCCATGATGGGAGTAATTTTCGCGACAGAATATTAAGAATTTGTATGCGAATCTGCCTCACTTGATAGAATGGGAGGTTTGGTTCTGATGCTTCTCGCAGTAGTCGCACTCAAGGATTGCAAAACGTGGCTGGTGACGCTAAGCCTAGCGCTTCAGCCACCCCACGAGCACCGTAAGCGAGCGCACTCAGAAAACAAATCCATCGCGAACTTTCATTTTTGATCGCAACGACTCTTTGAAACTCAAACATCGTCCGACAACCGCCAAGATGTAAGACGAAATCCATCGCAGTACTTCGGTACTCATCATGCTAATCATTCGCTAGGCTTATCCCCAAGGCAGACCGCAAGAAGATCCACGAGTACCTCTTCCGTGAGGGTGTTCTCGTCGCGAAGAAGGATTACAACCTCCCAAAGCACAACGACATTGACACCAAGAACCTCTACGTGGTCAAGGCCTGCCAATCCCTCACCTCCCGTGGCTATGTCAAGACTCAATTCTCTTGGCAATACTACTACTACACTCTCACCCCTGAGGGTCTCGATTACCTTCGTGAATGGCTTCACCTTCCCGCTGAGATCGTTCCTGCAACCCACATCAAGCAACAACGATCCCACGCTCCTCCTCGTGGCATGATGGGTGGTGAGGGTGAGCGCGAGCGTAAGCCCTTCGGTGGACGTGGCGGCCGTGGTGGTGGTGAGCGTGGTGATCGTGAAGGAGGATACAGACGTCGCGATGCAGGTGGAGAGGGTAAGGAGGGTGCAGCACCATCTGGAGAGTTCGCTCCTCAATTGTGAGTTTCAGTATTCTGGTATATGCAGACAAAGCTAACAATTCACAGCCGTGGAGGTTATGGACGTGGTGCCGGCCGTGGAGCTCCTCCTCCCGCTTCTTAGATTGGCGTTTCGTTCTACTTGCTCATGCATACGACAGAAATACCTCACATGTTCTTGAATGGTTGGGCTGGACAGTAGCGCGTTTGGTCGAGTGATAGCAATCGCCGGGGATTAGCATAGGTCGAGTGGGAAGTTGACACTTCAAAACTGTCAGATAGCATAACGAGCTTCTTCCAAGAGTTTTGATGGTCACTCGCTTGACTTGTGAATGAAAAGCCTTCTCCCCCAAATCCCTCCGTTGTGAATGAAGTTGCTGCCATACACTCTACTGAAGTCCGACGATCGGAGGGCTGGAAACAATGCTTTTTTGATAGCTTTCGGGGTCAAGTGAGGGGTGAAATTGAATGGTCGGGCAAATCAGGAAGCTTTTAATACTATGAAAGTGCCTCAACAGATGCGGGCCAGTGGCGGGGTTCTACCTCTCTTCGCTCTTACTCGCTCTCTTAGAAACAACCCACAATCAGATCTACCAAAGTCCCGCCTCCCTGACCCCGGATCGTGATATATTTCCGCATACAAGGGGAAAGACTGCTAACGAACCACTCATCCATTCGTATTAGAGACAGTAAGCTGCAGAAGATAGCTCGGGCAAGCAGACCTCATGACTGACCAATTCTCACCCGTGGCGTAAGCTTGCTCTCCATTGGGCTACTAATCCCACGGAGCCGTGTTGTGTTGGCTCGGGGAAAGCGCACGCAGCAGTGGAAGCCAAAGGAGTCGGTGACCCAGAGCTAAAGACGAAAGAAGCAATGCTACATTCTTAGAGAAAAGAGCGGTATGAGGAGTAGAAGGTGCAAATTGGGACCAATTGAAGCTTGAATTATGCCAAAACAGATGTCAAAGGTACATATATAGGAAAGGAAACTCTAGAGTTGTGGGGGTTGCCAATGCCACAACCAAGCTCGGCTTCTGACGCCCAACTCAAACGCCAACGCCAACGCCGATCTAGGTAGATAAGATTCTGCACACAAACAGCTTTGCTTTTTAGATACATACATAAGAGAGACACTCAACTTCTTATTTTACCCTTCGCACACCCTGCTCAATACTCCATCCACAAACTCAGTCCACCAAAAAATCATTCAAGATGAGTCTCCCAAAGACCATGAAAGCTCTTCGGTATGATCTCCAGATTACCCCGCCATTGGCACCCCCGAGCTCAACAATCCCCCAACTTTGGTGTGCTGATTAAGGTGGTACCACGACCGTACCTGCGTGCGCTTTACGATTTGTAGCCTATGCTCGAATTGAGGCGAATACCTGCTAACGATTGTTGATTTTGCAGGTACTCGAAGCCGGAGCATTATGGAATTGGTTCGTAGCTTCTGCTTCTTTCGTCTACTCGACGGCTCAGGATGAGCGACAATGAGAGGAATTCCTAACGACTCTCCTCTGGGACATTTAAATGCTCGAAATTCACCCAGAACAGCCAATGCTGACTTCAGCATCTTGAATAGTCGAGGTTCCCCTCCCGAAACTTCGAGACAACGACGTCTTGATCAAGGTTAAGGCTTGTGGCGTCTGTGGGACCGACTTGCACATTCACGAAGGAGAGTTCATTGCAAAGGTGCGATGATATTCTTATAAAGGAGGTGTCGTTGGACATCTCCACTTTTGTGCTTGAGATCGTTGTACCTGGATGGCTACTGAGCCTTGTTTCAACCATTCTTCCATCTGCCAGATTAGGATCGAAGCTAATGCCTTCTTTTTATAGTTCCCCCTCATTCCAGGTATGTACATTAGTCAAATCTCTTCTCAGTTTCCGCGAACATATAATTGAACATGGTGGTGCTGGTATCGAGGAGGAGCCGAAGATATATCTTGGATGTGACTCCTCTATCGTCTCAAGCAAAATTTGTCTTGTCAAATATGTAATGGGGCTGAATCAAAGACTGCTTCGCGCCTTTATTGGCTTTTCGTCAATCCAGCTCAGTAGTTGGGAATTAGACTTCCGGAATGACAGTTTGAAGCATCAATCCCAGAGACGCCGACCTTCAACCATCACAATGCACACTTAAATGCTGATCATTTGTAGGGCATGAGACTGTCGGTGTTGTTGCAGCCATCGGGCCCTCCGTCAAGGGTTTCACAGTCGGAGAGCGTGTTGTTGCCGAGTAAGATCATTCCTGGAATGCTTGTAGATTTGCTTACACTTCAAAGCAACTCCGAGCTGTGCAACGAGTGCTTCTACTGCCGACGTGGGGAGCTCCTGCTCTGCGAGAAGTTTGAAGCCCACGGTGTTACCATGGATGGTGGCTTCGCTGAGTTCTGTGCCTACCCCGCCGGAAAGGTGTTCAAGATCCACAACCTCTCCGACATTGATGCCACTCTCCTCGAACCCGCGTCATGCGCCGCTCACGGACTCGACAAAATCTCCCCCAAGCTCGGCTCCTCCGTTCTCATGTTCGGTGCTGGTCCTACTGGCCTTGTTCTCTCTCAGATGCTCCGCCAAAATGGTGGTTGCCACGTCGTCGTTGCTGCTCCCAAGGGATTGAAGATGGATCTTGCCAAGAAGCTCGGCGCTGCTGATGTCTACATTGAGCTGAGCCGAGAGAACCCGGAGGTTCAGTTCCAGACACTTAAGGATGAAAATCCGTATGGCTTCGATATTGTCGTCGAGGCTACTGGTTCCCCCAAAATTCTCGAGGATGCTATCAACTATGTTCGCAGGGGTGGAAAGTTGGTCGTCTACGGGGTCTACTCTGCCGCTGCCCGAGTCTCGTGGCCCCCTAGCAAGATCTTCGGTGATGAAATCACCATCCTCGGATCGTTCTCCGAGACTTACATGTTCCGTAAGCCCCGTTCCCTCCCTTCTACAAAGCGACCTTGCTGATAATGAAAATAGCTGCCGCCATCGACTACCTCGACTCTGGAAAAGTCAAGGTTGAGGGTATCGTCAACAAGACTTTCAAGCTTGAGCAATGGGGCGAGTGCTTGGAGTCTATGAAGAACAAAAGTGCTATCAAGGCTGCCATCGTCTTCGATTAAACTCACAGTCGTCTTCATCATTGTGCAGAATACTTTCTCACACTACAACACTGTCTGATGCTTTAGAGATAGATTTACGCTGAACCTGCATCGAAGATAAATCAAGACATACATTCTTTTAGTTGCAACTTTCATTCACGTTTTGTATCATCTACTGACTCTCCAGGGCCTTGAGATTCTTTTTACACACTACTCCGGAACTATCTCTTCCAGGTCCTTGGAATTGCACAATCTGATTTCAAATATCCAAATGATTTGCGTAATCTCAATGCTACTCTGGGCTCAATTGCCCTGACTTCTAGCTGCGAAGTATTCCTGCAGAAATGGACTTATGCTTCTGCTTGATGTATCCATCTCCATTGAGCTGGTCAAAGCGAGCTGTGATGAACAGGAGGCTATACTGAACTGGGAATGACATGAAACTCATACATCATTCGATGAACCCCAATAAAATTCTCAAGAACTTTGAAAAATACCCACTATTCCAAACCCCTATACTCATAACTTCCCTCCTCCACTTCTGTACGCCGCCATTAACCATATCACATGTGATCTCGAATCGCCAGATGACGATAGAGCGAGACGAATCACTCACTTCCTCGGAGCGGCTTAAGGATACCCTTATCGAAGCAAACAAAGGGAACCGGGAAACAAACGAGGCGAACCTCCAGATTTTGAGGCTGTAGCTCAGCGGTAGAGCGTGGATTTGCAGTGTCCAAGGTCCTAGGTTCGACCCCTGGTAGCCTCTCGGGATTTTTTTTTGATATCTATGCTTTGGGAGAACTGAGTCCCAGTCATTGAAATGGGAATGTGCTCTTTTGCTGGGTTTCTTTTGTGCATGGGTTTGGGTGTTTGGGGTTTTGGACTGCTGGCCCTTTCTTCTGTTCCGAGCTTTGGGCCTCCATTATTGCTCTTCGCTCACGGCATTCCTTGTCATATTCAACCCAGTCGATATCATCATCCCCCTCCTCCTCGGCATCTTGCACCTCATCTTCCGCGGTCTCGTAATGGCGTAAATACACCGACGCATCAGTGGTAAATCCAGTACGTCCTTCTACGTGCAAGTTAATCAAGAGATAGTGATGCGTGCAAGTATGATTTCTTGCCTTTCGAGCCATATATCCATTCGTAAAGCTCATCTTTGGTCCTTGGCTTCGAGCTCTCAGCTTGGTTTGAGGTTTTCGCCTCAGAGTCACTTTTTGGGATGGTTGCTGATGTCTGCGACATCTTTGATGATAGGCTTGGGCGTTTTGATGGCGAGTTTCTACTGTAAGCGCTTTTTCTGGGGCTTCGTCGGGGACTGCGAATCGGCGATCCGGTGGGAGGAAGTTTGATGATGGAATGATCTGGTGAAGTTTGAGTTGGTGTCACTGGCGGTATAGATGCCATCTTTTGTAGGTAAGTCAAATGCTTGGGAGTGTTGTGTGCGGCAATGTGACTAGCTACACTAGGGGCTGTGGTTGGATTATGGACTAGAGTTACGGCGTCAAGGCCTCCAAATCTGAGTTTGAGCGGTTGAGTGGTGGTGGGCGGTTGGGCGGTGAACCCTTCTAAGGATGCTAATTATTAGATTATTAGTGTGCTCTAAGTTGTACTGTTCGGAATTCGCGTACTTCAGATCGAAGTAATCGGAATTGCATTATGGAAATTCGGACTACTCTAGTTGGAAGTATAGATAAAGAATATATATTACCCTGTACTACATTAAGGAATAGTCTCGACCGCGACCTCATTCCCGAACTACAACCTCGAAATGACTTCAAAGCGATGACTCGTGAATGAGACTGTGGGTTTGGATACACTTCCGTCATGCAGCGTCCAAACCACTCTTGAGACCGCAATTTCTTACCTCTAGACAGCACTTGCTCAGCAGCCCTAGAGAACATGTTTGGACTCTGTCGACTCTCAATGAACGAAGATGAAAGCATAAACGTATCTCAAACCAAGCTCAAACTGACTGCCTAATGCCCCGAACCATACATCACCTGCTCCATCTGATCTCTTCCAACCTTTTGGTGGTTGTATGATCGCGAATGTTTCTTGCAAGGCGGGCGATACTCGGAAGATGATCGAGTGGCTTCGGAGGTTGATCTGTCAAAGAGTATATACCGCGGAACATCGCTTTCTGCGCAAGATACTTGAATCGGAGCCATCGATGGGCAAGTGCCATAAGTAGACGCTTAGGCTACGTCTTATATTTGGTGCTTTCTTAGCACCACAGGCCGCCTCATAATGTATATACATCGATTTGGACTCCCTGCGAAAATTCGTCCAACCCGGCCACTGCGCCCAAGGCACAACCTGAATTGAATCCCCACTTTCTAATTGATCCAGCCACTTCCGCTTTTGTACGTACTTGGTATTGCCGAAGACGACAACATGCGTTCTCCATGCCTTGCTGCCATGGACGTTGACTTGAATGCGGTCATCATCGACGTCCAGCGGCCGGCCGTCCCCCCTGACTATTCGAACCCTGAATCCCGTATATGAGTGCGAATACGATACGATGAATGCGATGTGGTCGCTGAAGCCCTGATCTTGGCTGGTGATAGTGAAGACGACTTTCTGTACTGGACATTTGGACTACCCCAGGATTGGCTGAGTTTGTACGTATGCGGGACCAGTGGATTGTTCGTCATATTTAGGGTTGCCAGAAGGCCTTTCGGGCATGTAACGTAGTAGTATCTCTGAATTTATGATGATTTTCTTATGAAAGCTGACGAACGCTCTTCATACTCTATGCTGCAGTCGGGAGAGGCAGTTGGCTGCAGAACAGGCAGTGAGAAGACTTGCAGAGTACACATAGAGGTCTTAGCGATGCACTTGACACCTTTGATCTGTTGTCCTGTCTACCATCTCACTTCAAATGGACTCATGACCGAGGTACTGTAGAGGACATTCTATTTGCCAGGCAGTTCCTCGAAACATCGCTTGAGTGTCTCGTTCGTTGATTGATAACGGCTTATTCAGACTTTTGGAAGAGTCGACAGAGCAGGCCTGCACGTGAAGCCAGATGAAGATCTAAGGCTCAGATTCGAGCTAGGGTAGGAAAAACGCGTTTTAATCTCAAGACCAAACAATGATTAACAGATTCCCGACGAAAAAGGAAATGTTAGAAGAAAGGGAAGAGGTCGAACGTTAGCGTAAGAATCTTATGACCCACTTTTAGGAGCAACAGACGCTAAAGGGCCGGCTTGCAGCGGTCAAAACTTGATTTGTGCTACAGGGTTTATTATTTAAGATAAGACAATCCACATCATAAATCAAACATCTTTGATGGTCTAACGGTCATGATTTCCGCTTGTCATATCGACAAAGCGCGGGAGATCGGGGTTCGACTCCCCGTCAGAGAGATTTCTCTTGAGTTCACGACCCTGAGCATTGCTCAGATTTCGTCACTTTTTTTGTTTTCGCAAACCAATTTTTTTTATTACTTGCAAGGTTGGTACCCTCTATTTGAGCCCTCATGAGGAATTGGATAGCGAACAGTCAAGTCCATACTGCGAGTTCCGTTTTAACGTCTCAGCCAGTGAGATAAGACGTGTTGCTTTGCAATTGTCTTGTTACTTTTTACTTTTGTGTGAAGATACTATATATTTGCGACTAACGAGCTGAGCTTCTACCAAGACCAATTCTCTCAAGCAAGAAACTCTAATCCGAATCGTTGAGCTGCAAAGTCCGCTGCTATAGCTACCTCCTCCACCCTCTCCTCTGCTTTCTATCCTCATAGGAATGGAAGTATGAAACCTTCGATACTGCGACACCATACACCTTGGGCGATCTTTTTGTTTAGAAGGTATGGTATGCTGTAGGACAGGTGAGTTTGTCCACCGAGGAGGAAGCATATCATCTATGGAGTAAATAGTAGGATCAATGAAGTCAATTTCATATGTCTTGAATCAATTGCAAAGTCTCGGTGCTAAGCTTGCTAGTAAGCGCTCCGCTTCTAGGATCATACAGTAATACTCTAAGTCATTCATTCCCTCGCAGTCTCTCAAAGAGCCTTAGGATACTGCTCGTATATTCCCAAGTTCCAAAGACTCCCTTAACACCAACGGCGCAAATAACGCCAACGCCAAGAATGCATCCCAGCATTGACTCCGTCGCATTACGACGGACTACCCCAATCAATCGATCAATCAATCGCTTCTCAGCATGCTATCCACAAGATCTCCCAATGGACCCCAGAAATCCTTTCCACTAGCCAAACTGTGCTCATCGATAAAAAGTACGTAGTGCTTGAAGCTCGTATTGAGGTGGGCTTCGAGACCTAGCTCGCGGATAACAGGGTAATGGTGGCAGTAGATGTGGGCGTACACACGGTACATGCGTTTAAAAACTTGGCGGATCATGCTTGAGAAGGTCTTTGGGAATGGAATACCTGTGGATCGTTAGCGCTGGCTAGTTTGGAGGATATCGAAAGCACAGTACCAATTCTGCTGGGGAAGACAGCCTCGTTATCAATGTTGCTCTGAACCCAGCCCATCAAGTGTTCGATGTATGTAGGGGCAGGCATCTTCGTTGGACGCTTGTAGTTCTCTGAATCCTGCCACAAGTACTCGAATTCATCTGTCGCCTTCATCTCAGGGCACGATTGTGGCGAGCAGAACTCGGTGATCGATCCATACAGAAGATTGATGTGATTATAGAAATCCACCACTAATTATGCGTGAGCAGGTCCTAATATTCTGCCAGACTTCCTTACTGTTGACTGCGAGCCATTCATTCTCGTCCTCGCCCTCAGGAAGCTTCACAATCTTTCGTAGACTTCCACCACCCAATGTAGCTTCGGCATATTGTCGTAGTTGGTAACTCGTGGTGCCTTTGTTAGCATTTCGGGGTCTGAATTGGTTTCGGGTCCGCTGATTACTAGTATTATAACCGTGTGAGTAAGGTGACACATAGGCAGGCTCTGGGTGCTGAAGACAAGGGTCGTCGTCTTCTTTGACCTGAATCGTCATGGTAGAGATGGATTCAGTGAGAGTGCAAATTGGGGTCAAGACTCTTGGAGCCCGGGGGCTCCAAAGTTGGGTAATTGCAGGACTCATGGTGAATATTGTCAAGAGTTTGTAATACTGACACAGTGGTGATGAAGGAAGCCATTTCGTTCGATTATGAAGGCTGAACTCCCTACATTCCACGCGTTAGCTGGGCAATTATCATACCAAGCAAAACGTTTGACATACCTCCGAATACCTTAAGGCTCGATAAGGACTGATTGAAGCACAAGTAGCAGTGCTTGAGGCCTTGATACAGTTTTTTTGTGCGAGTCGAAAAGAGCGATGTTGTAGTACCAGGTGGATTGTTTACTCTTGAATGCGATTGCCCCACGTTGGCTCAGGGATTTGGCCAGGCTGAACATTTAGCGTCAGGCCGCTAAAAGCTTAATCGCATTTGACGTCTCACACTCCTTTGGAGCTCCTATTCCAGTCTTCGACTTAGGATGAATTCAAAATAAAATAATTCTAATTATGACGGCGAAAACACTCGATCCATCTACACTCTTGCTGCATTCATGACTGGCAGTACTGTTCTCCTTCGACCCGGAGGAGTCTTGACCTCTAAATCAACGCCATGTCGACCCCGTTGACAAATATCCGAGTCTTTGTGAAATGGACCGAGCAAACCGTTTTTGCTGGCGAAGATATCGAATGCGATATCACGTTTAAAAATGTTGCTACGACTCCTACGCCTTCGAGGTCGACGCTACACTCATCCGCCGCCAATGGATTCGCATCGGGAGGAGAGAGGCAGAGGAAAGGTCCAGTCGCGCAAGTCAAGAGCAACACATTGAGCTCTCGTCCTCCACAAATCACTAGAGGCCACCGACCTGCCCTCTCCCTGAATGCTCCGGTGACATCTGTGCGGTCCTCACAGGCTGGATATGGCTCATGGAATGGCGGTCATTCGAAAGCCGGGAAGGAGAGCGGCAGTCATAGGCGATCTGTTTCCATAATATCCATTGGGGTCAGTGAGACTGTTGCGGAGGATGTGGCCAGTCAAAAAGGGTTATCAGAAGGGCAACGGAGGCCGTCGAGAGGGCATGGGCGCTCTGCCAGTCTACAGATAGTTCCACGGAAGAATGGTGTTCCTGGAGGGCCTATCTCAGGTATTTGAGATGTTCATCAAACATGAGTGTCTAGACTAACACCTTACAGCGCCTGCTGGTCAGCGATCGTCGACACAACCCTCCCCCCTCATGTCTTCTTTCTCTGCAGGCAATTCAGACTACACTCTACCAGAAAGGCCCTCGCGAAGACAATCTGGCATCGCGACCGCCCCAAGTACACCTGGTCTTAGAGGGGCACCGTTCACAAGGAGGCAAGGCTCTGCATCATTTCCTCAAGCATTTAAATTTCCCATGGTCGCCTCGCCATCCACGGACATCAGAGCTATGGATTCCTTCAGCGGTGACGAGTACCATGACCCGTCTCGGCTGATCTCGCCAAGATCGAAAGACAGCATACCAATGATATCAGAACAATCCGCACCTCCTACAGCTAGAGTACTCTCACCAGCAAGCATGGCTGGAACACCACGAAGCAGTGGGGAGTTCTATTCTCTAAGCAACAATTCGGCAGAGACACTTGCGTCAGAATATGCCCCGCAGCAGCACGGACGAACTCCGTCCACACTCGGGCATACAAGACGGCCCTCGAATCTAGGTTCAATAAATCACCACCGCCCGCCAGAGACTTTGATGATGGGCTATGCTCAAATTCAAGGATCATTTACCCTCGATGGTTCCCTAATCAGTCAAGCTCCATTTGAGGAAGTGAAGCGGAAAGGGGCAGTGGGTGAGCAGGGAGGAGGCGTAATTGGAGTCGAACGAAACAGGAGAGATAGTGGTATTCTAGGAGGATTTGGTTGGGGAAATCTCGGGGAGTCACTTGGAGGGCTTTTGGGAGGCGGTGAACTCAGCAGCATTAAAGAGATGAGAGGGATCGCCAGCTCCAGATCAGTACCACTTCTCTCAACGCCTCAGTCAATCTTATTTGTCGACCTTCGACTGGCAGCTGGTGAGAGTAAGACCTACAAATACTCTTTCAAACTGCCCCGTGGTCTACCTCCTAGCCACCGTGGGAAGGCTATCAAGATCTCTTACAAGCTGATCATTGGAACTCAAAGGCCAGGTGGTGCGAAAGAGCAGCAGGTAAAGTCGGTGGAGGTACCATTTCGAGTCTTGGGCAGTGTGAATAGCCATGGAGAGCTTCTTGGGCATGATCTAATGTCTCCATATATGATACTTCGTGATCAGGCCCGTGTCAAGACGATTGAGAACACCAGCCGCGAGTCATCACAAGAGACGTTGACAAGAGTGACCTCGATACCAAATGAGTCGACCTTGAACGATTTTATGTCCTACGTGGACGAATTGCTTACCAGACCTAGACATAATTCTAGTCACGGTCTGCTATCACCTACGGAGGCGCCTCGGTCTCGTCGCCAGTCCTCAGTTGAGGAGCCCACAACTGCGAAGGAAGCCATTGACATGGCCATTCTTCGAAGCAACACTGCCACAGAAACTCAACATAGCGCCAACAGATTCGAGATCGCACGGAGCGGAAGACGAGTGGCAGTCGTCATGCTTGCAAGACCCGCATACCGTCTTGGCGAGACCATTACGGCAGCCGTCGATTTCACAGATGCTGAGATCCCATGCTATGCTATACATGCAGCGTTGGAAACGTCTGAGAAGGTCGACAATGCCATCGCTTTGCGATCGGAAGCTAGCATCTTGCGGGTCACGAGGAAGATTCATGTCTCTCATTCAGAGTCTACACTCTTTGCGCGAAGAGTGGTGTTTTCACCAACGATACCTGCTTCTGCCACCCCGGAGTTCATCACTAGTGGAGTCAGCCTGGATTGGAGGATACGAATAGAGTTTGTCACCCCACAGCTTGCGAACGGCGAGGCTCACGCAGACCTTCTTGAGGAGGTTGCGAACGATGACCGAGGAATCACTCTTGCGGCTGCAGAAGCTATTGATTGCGAGAGTTTCGAGATTGCGGTGCCGCTGAGAGTCTATGGTGCACTGGCAGGGAACATGGAAAAGGATGATAGTCCCAGCGAGGGGCTTGTAGTATAACACATGTCTGGAAAGAGAAGTCATTGCATTCGGCGGCGTTTGGGTACATAGATGCTAGATATAAAATTTACGCGATTCCTATGTGTTAGTGTCGCAAGGAACGATATTTTCATTGCTATAACGATCAAGGAAACGCCTCTGCGTAGAGTTCTGAAGACTTCTCATTCTTTTGTTGCTCATCAAGAGCAATGTTTTTGCAGTGCCAAAGCTACGACATTCTTGCACCAGTTGGGCTTCTTCTGTTTCTCGTCATCTTGTTCGTGCCTGCTGGCAGTTTGTGTTTGTGATAAGCTCGTTCGGATAGTAGTTCGGACGGCTTGGAGCAACAGGAATAATACCCTTGAATTGCCATTTTGCTGTTCCAAGTAATTCTTCTTCGTAGCCGCCTGGAACTCTATCCTGTTCTCAATTCTTTAGAATTCTTCATCCACCGGAATCTGCGTTGGCAGGAGTCTACTTCGGCAGAAAATGTGCGGAGGCGATTGGACAGTAAGACTGTGACACCAGATCTTATGTCTCATATTTTGGCACTTAATAAGGCGAATCCGGAGTACAGCATGTTTAGAGAGGGTATACTTGCTCATTCGATGGCGTTAGTTGTTGCTGGGAGCGTCACGCTCACGACTGCTCTGATGGGAGTATCAACGAATATCTCCAAAAGCGGGAACAGCTGAGGATCCTCGTAAAAGATATACGGCCCGCTTTCACTTCGGAATCCAAAGGGTCATGATTCACCAAGGTCACTTCAGTCTCTCAGCTGCCTTACAGAGAGCTTGAGAGTTACGAGTATCCTGGCGTGGCTGCTTCGAAATTTCGATGTCGAGAACCCGGAAGGGACCGAGCTTGTGACATGGATTTAACAGAAGACCCTTTGTGCGTGGAACAAGCACCGATGTTATGTCAGGCAGGCCGTGGATATGAATGTCTCCATTTCTAACGTACGATGCTAAATATAGTCTGAGGTGGGGACAATATTTCATGACTTTAATAACTATTACACAAGCTGGCAGACGTTGCAAAGCCTTCGTTGGTTACCAGAATGAAGGGATAGTTTCAACAGAGAGCTAGGTTTACTTTTAAGTTACCCTTTCAACCTCAAATACCTCCTTGTACTTGGATCATTCCATGTCCGCTTTTTAGACTCAATCCTCAGTCCAGAATCCCGACTCGCCGTAACCTTCCACTTAGTCCCAGTCCTTTCCCCCACGTCTCTCCACATCATTTCAACGCTACCCACATTATGCTTGATTATCCTATTCCCACTTTCCTTGGGTACCTGCATAGGCTCCATAGCACCAACTTGCTGACTCGTAATAATCCCCACCTTCTCCAGCTTTAATAGCCTGATAATCCTCTCACAGGCCTTTATCTGGCCTTCAAAGCCCAAAAATGCAGGAACTATCCAGCGTTCACGATGTCCATGTCCCCTACCAAAGGTTCTAATGCTCTTTCCTCTTCGAATATATCCGCCTGCAATGGGCGCCAAAATTGTGTTTGTTAAGAACAGCTCGAAGCGTAGGTTCAGGAATTCTAATTTTAAGTCGGCGCCATAGAAATTTGTCGAGGATGCACTGTCATGCACGGGTTCGGCTGTATCTCCCACCTGGGCATGGTCTTTCACGCTTTGTGGCTATCAGGGCGGGGGATTAAGCAGGCTTGAGGGGTTCTCTCACAACTTCGAGAATGTGTGGAATCATGAATGACTTTGTCCGGTGGGATTCTCGAAGAGATCAGGTTGTGCTTCGTTTAGACCGCGAGGGTTGGCTGATACCATCCTACGGTTTTGAAATAGCCCGGAATGGACTTGGAATAGCCCGCCCCTAAAAATTTGGACGAGGATACAGGGTGAAAGGGATGAGTTACGTTAGCACGCATACTTAAGATCGACGTACTGGGCCAGTTATTAAGTGGATTTACATGCCATTTTAGCTACACCAGCGAGCTAAAGGACATCGGAACACCTTTTACACCGTAAACAATCCCCTGTAGAACTTGCTTTGTTAGACAGCAAGAGACTATTGAGGCTATATCTGTGCAACTTACGTAAGTTCAAGAAGCAATGGCTCCTAATTTAAGATAACAAGCTTTTTAGTTCAAGCATCATGCACTTCTTGCATTGGAATCAATCCAGGAATAGAAGGACGGGCCCAAACCAATTCCAATAAGCTTGCTTTCTTTCCTCACTAACGTGCTTACCACGGCAAAATTCGCCTTCGCCCACGTGGAATTGAAATTGCTTGGAATCATCAAGATTTGAGGCTCAGGTGCCCTAGTTGTTGTTGTTGTTGTCCGGCTCATCGGGCGGCTCGGAGTTTCTCAGAATGGACCAATCAAATTCAAAGAAACAAAGCAGGGATGTCTCAGATGCTCAGATGCAATAAGAAGATGCACCAAAGAGAGTGAGAGGCAATCTGATAAATCTGACTTCAATCTTTGGATCTCATTTGGAGGCTTACTTTTTCAGTACTTCGTGGAGAATATACCGCATTATTCAGGGTCCGAACCGGAGTTTTCTCATCTTGGGTTTAAGCCTCTTGAACAAATGTCATATGATGATGTGCACGCAGAGGAATTGCTCTCTATAAAGGAACTGTTGATGCCCACTACCTAAGCTCTTTATCCAGCAACGGTCATCCTCAAGTCCTTACCATCTGCACTCGGCTCCCTCCCGTCAATTTTCCAAATCCAAATTCTTCCTAGCTCAACTAGACTTAGAATTCGCCCATCATGCAGCTCCTCACCACCGTCTCGGCTCTGTTCCTCGCAGCCAGTGGCCTCGCAATGGCCTCGTCTGCGGTCCCAGCTGCGTACAAGCCTAAGCCAGCACCCGCTCCCGCTCCTGTTAATCTTACGCCACTCTTGACTTTCACCCTTCCTCTGGTTATTGCTACCCAGATGATTCCAATTCCCTCAGGAACAACCAGAGGTAAGAAACGCTCTCGAAATGGCGACTGAAAATCTCAGAATCTAATATGCTTGTTTTATAGCTGAGCATTACCTTAACGGCACCGTTACTGGGGCATTCAACGGCGAGGTCTGGGGCGGTCTGGCTGCACCCAAGATCTACCCGCAACCCGATGGCAGCTTGGTCACTCAGACAGATGTGACTCTCTATGGTATTACAGACGACGGCGAGTACTGGTTGACGCACACCACTGGAATTTCAAACAACATCAATGGCTACGTCGGTGGAGTAAGTACCCTCATCTTGGATAACCACACATATAGAGGCAGAAAACTGACACATCAACAGCAAATTTATATTGGTGGTAAATATACCAACCTCACCCACGACTTCCTCTTC
The DNA here is from genome assembly GCA_016508695.1 of Hyphodiscus hymeniophilus. Classification (NCBI taxonomy): domain Eukaryota; kingdom Fungi; phylum Ascomycota; class Leotiomycetes; order Helotiales; family Hyphodiscaceae; genus Hyphodiscus; species Hyphodiscus hymeniophilus. Next base: position 432,752 of record VNKQ01000016.1, on the reverse strand, counting down.
GCCTCGATCAACTTGAACGTTACTACTCTCGTTGCAACAGTTCATGTCTTTCTCCCATCAGTCTAAACCCAAGAGGCCCAACGTCTCGAAACTATGAGTAGTAACTGGTCTGTTTCGCGCTTTTTTATTCTGATATGGCTGCATGGAATTTGTAGAAATATGCATTTTCCAGACTGTTATCAACCAATTACAAATATGTGGGTTTGGTAGTAAATGTATGGAGGTAAATGTGCGGAGAAGTAAATAGACAATTAATCATTAAATAAAATGAGCTTTGCTTCTTCAAAACATATTATACTCGAATATAAGCCATAAATGATAAGCAAGGATCAGAAACCACACTTCAAATAGAAACTTATGTACATCTTCAATAAAGAAGGTTTAGTCTCGTTGGCAAAAGGTCTTCAACGTAACGGTCTCAAGATGACTCATCTCAAAATCAACTTCAAGTCTCTTCGATATGGGAGACCATAGCATGTACAGACTTCTACCGCTTAAAAATACCCGAGAACAAAATAAGAAGCAAGGTTGCAAATTTCCTTGAATATGAAATGAAATCTCCATATCAGTTTCAATTACGCTTTCAAACGTCATGTGTGCTTTCAGGAAATTCAATTTGAATCAACAGAGTAATTGTTATTTGAATACATATCACCAAACATCCTGAGCGAGAGCTACTGTAGTACTCAACTCGTAATATAGTACTGTTGTGGTACTCATTTATAGTGATATTCTTTTAGATGGTACGATTCAACGAACTAAACCATCGTCTTTGATTATAATGTATATCTTTGTGACTTTAGAATGAGTAAATTGGAGTAGCTTTGATATTCAATATTCAGGAATAGGATTTGTCCAAGAGAACAACCTCTGGGGATCCCACTTCTCCTTCAAAGCCATGAGGAAAGGCAATTTGCGGCTGCTGTACCACGCTGCTGCTCCCTCATCTCCATGTGCATAATTGACGTACATGCTCTTTTCTGCAAAACCACTCGTGGCCTGAAAGGCGTCGATTGTTTGCTTCATGTAGGTTGTCAATGTCGCGGTGAGCGTGGCATTGGCGACATTGTATCCGTTGATGAAGATTCTAGATCAAGGGCGTCAGATGCTGTGGATTGTAGTCAGGAATGCAATTGGAACTTACAGATGCGCAATGATTTCTCTGTGGCCATATGCAGTACTAATATCCGGAACGGCTAGAACTGCCTGTGTTGCCAAGCGTTGTATGGTCAAGGAAATTGTCTGTAGTCCTGGGTTTGCGTGGTAGAAATCGGCCACATCTGCGAACCAATTGGTAAACGTGTCAGAATCGATCTGTTTCAATCCCAGAGCATAATTGTTCAGTGGTAGGTTATCGGCGCCGGTTCCTTGGCATATAGGAGAATCTCCTTTGCCGAACAAAGGCGCGCTGTTCACGCTTGTGTATGGAATCATGCTGATGTTCGACTGGATAGGGTTGTTGTTGATGAATGGCGCCAGGATTTTCTCCGCCTCCGCTTGAGGTCCAGCATAGATGGCGTTCATCAGAATCAAAGGCTAAATTATCATTGAGTTGTTAGAGATTTTCTGGGGTTGGTTTGAAGACATCAACACATACCTCGTTAAAAGTTGCATTGAAGCCAATGTTCATGGTGAAGGATAACGCTGCAGGCATGTTGCGATTGAAGGACTGGAGAATCGCCCAGTGAGAAGCATTGGAACTGGCTCGGAAAATGAAATCAGCGTTCGTGAATTTTCCACCATTCGTCGCAGGGTAAGTCTCGTAAGTTGCGGAGACGATGATGCCAAAATTCATGCCTGCTCCTCTCAGGCCCCAAAATAGTTCGGCATTCTGAGATTTGGATGCAGTGATGAGCTGTCCATTGGGAGTAACGATTTCTACCGATAGCAGCGCATCAATGATCAACCCATGGAGCCCTTGCAGGCGACCGACTCCACCTCCTAGAGTCGCTCCAACCATGCCAACACATCCTGCCGATCCGGTTTCTTGAAGGTTATAATCAGCCACTGCTACAGCTGCATCTAATCATAAGTTGGATTTTCTTACGTAGTTCTCTTCCATTAGCATAAAGCAAAGGTATAATCGGCCCAAAATGACCTCCCCCTCCAATAGTCACAGTCTTAGAGGTTGCATCGTAGACGGTGGTGTTGAAACCACTCATGTCAATCTGCACACCATCTAATCCTTGTGCTGAGACGGTGTTGGAATGACCAGCTCCAGTGGTCATGAAGTTTATCTTGTTCTTGACCGCAATTTTGATCTATGGTCATTTAATGAGTGCAATCCTTTTTGTACTCAGAGAAACTCACAATTGCCTGCACATCAGTCACAGTAGCAGGTTTGATTGCCGCATAATACACAGGAGCCTCATAGAATGTCCAGCGTTGAGTAACCTCATTTGTCCAGTTCGGGTCGGTTTTATAGTAGATAGCAGCTCCTGGAGATAGGCTGGGTTCGAAGAGAGCAGTGATATTGCCTGCAGTAGAGGCAGCAGCAGCTCCTGAAAGCACCCCCGAAACCAGTGCGAGGAAAAATGCCTTCATGGTAGCGAATGTGGACCTCGGGAAGAACGAGTCGTAAATTGGAGGCTCCTCTCGAAGGGCAGTGCCAGGAACATTCGAAGAACGGTACGGGATCATATAGCGAGGGATCCATTCTCCTGTCCAGGTCGTACAAAGATACAGCTTGTTTGGTAATGGTCAGTCTCGGAGTAATATTTAGATTTTGGCCTGCGATATAGTTGTTCGGTCCGGGTAAAGTGCAAAGAAGCCAGCCAACCCACTGGTGGTGCGGCATCGCTGACTGGGGTTGTGCTTATCTTGCAGAGCAATCCTTGACACTCCGAGAGTAATGACAAGATGCGGCCAGGGACTTTTTCAATCAGGGATAATCCAGAACAACACTAACATTTTAGTCAGTGTGGAAGATAGTTTCGAGGTTCCTATCTCAGGACAACGAAACAGAGAGTCTAAGCGACCGTAGCAAGCGTAATATAAAGAACTACCTATAGGTCCCTGGATCGAAGTTATCGCGACATCAATAGTGTTACTCGGTCAAGCTGTCCTGGGTGGCTTACTTCATTTGGAAAATATGTATGTTCAGCTAGCAAGCATCCGGATTCTGGAGTATCTATACCGGAATGGCGTCCCGACGGGCATGCAGATCCTTTAGGTTGTCCCGTCCTGCCCTAAGTAAGGTACGCAAGGACTGCGATAGGTTGGTCTGGACTCCGAACCGAAAGCGCTCGTGGGTCATAGGCCACAGCAGGGTTGTTGTATCAGTACATGTCAAATGATGCGCCAGCCTTTACAGAATTGATAAAGGGGCTCTCTGTTGGTCGGTCTCTTCTCACTTTCTCAACGACTCGTACGTTGTTGACGATTGATTTGACGCAAGCTGGTTGTCACATGATGTAACTTGTCGTGGAAGACTTCGGAAGGTTAGTTGAATAGGCGTAAACTAAATGTGCGGTACCTTGTGAAAAATGCTGGTTTACTCTATCATTCGCCTAGGTAGATGAAGCTTGCCATTTGAGACGACGGGGTATTGGCATAATAAGGACTGCCTGGGAGTTAGCCATACACTGAAGACAGGAATGCCGCTGGATATTGTGCATACGTATTTAGAACATGCCTTGAAAACTCTATTTATTTCGTAGATGACCCCTCTCCACTTCGAATGCAGCCCTCACAAACCCGCAGAATGTGATAGTAGATTCTTTGTTGCTGTATCCCTCTACGAATGAGGGGGTTGCTACGAAGCTATATACCCCCCTAATCCTTGGCTACGGAATACCTCCTTATGCCCCATAGTAAATGCGTTCCGTAACGTGATATGGAACGTTCCGTACTGGCTCCGTAGAGTAGTCCCAGCAGAAGAGTCGGTCATGTTGCATGCCATTTGTTAATGGCTTATGTACTGAGAAAGGGCCTTCATTTCAACATCAGTCGTCCGATTCAAGTTTTGCAATTCACAATGTTCATATCATATGAAGCATAAACCCTCGTGCCCATAATTCATATCTTTCGGATTGAGTAACAGTATACTACTTATCTATTCAGCGTAACACAATATTCCATTTCCGGAGAGGTTCTATCCGATTATTCGCTTGTCATAACCCTCTTGTGTTTCCTGCAACATGCCATCAATATCAAAATTCCAAATCTTATGGGATCGCCACTCAATCTCTTTGAAGCATTTTTCTGCATCGTCACCACATTCTGGATTTTGCCACTCATAAACATCACAAATGCCTCGACTGCTGTCCACGAGCCACTGGCTACGTTCCTTCCGCACCGAGTTGAATGTGTCAAATACGAGACTAATGGCCTTGCGTTTGGTTGTCTTTCTTGTCTCGATGGCTTGTACAGCTTTCTCAAAGAGTGTTGCGAGGCACAACGCATCTTCAATTCCAATTCCAGCCCCTGCACCATGATGAGGAGCAGAAGCGTGGGCAGCATCACCAGCCAGACAAATAAGGCCTTGGTTGTAGTAAGGAGCGGGATTATCAAAACTATCAAATATTGCCCACTTATCAAGTTCGTCTGGTAGAAGACTTGTGATTTTTCTCACTGTGGGACCCCACGATTTAAATGTTTCTTCGACTTCCTCTCTTTTTGCAGGTGCTACCATCGTGGCCTCGTGAGACCACTCTTGCGGATCCGAAACGAACGCAACAAAATTCATCAAGGTCTGGCCAGCAACGGGAAAATGAAGAACATGGGCCTTGGGTCCGATGTGCATATGCTGGTTTCGAGCTTTATAGTCACCAAGTACGGCGATAGCTCGTTCCATAGGGATGAGACCGCGAAATGCAAATTTGTGAGTATATGTTGGGAATGATGCAGGGTTGTCTTCTCCAAGGAGAATCTGTCGAACGCGAGATTTGATACCATCACATCCGATGACTATGAGGAAGGCAAGTATTAGCTGAGTCTGTCCAGCCCCAAAAATTGCGGGTGCGGAAATCATTTCACCTTTGTGAAGATGTCACTTACGTGCGTCAGCAGTCGCCGTGGTCCCGTCTGTAAATTTGAGCGTTACTTGATCATCCTCTTCGCTTTGTGTGTAGGTATCCAGCCTCTTTCTGAATTGGACAACGGCCTCGGGCACTATTTTAACAAGTGCATCGAGAAATTGTGCCCTGTGACACCCTTCGAACCCTCGATAACCTGCATATAACTTATAGAGCAATTTCTCTTCGTTCGGATTCTCAAAATGCTGGTTGAACCCATCGACCCACTGCAACCAGTCATTAGGGTCGTCAGCGTCACCGTTAGCTGTGGCCACTTCTCTTAGAGCTTTCACAATTCCAGGTTCGATCAAGCCCATACAACGGACGGCATTGGCAGTAAACGCTACACCAGCTCCAATCTCTCTGAGACTGCGAGCTTGCTCATATATCGTGACCTTGATGCCACGCTTGATCAGCCCAAGCCCAAGGATTAGTCCGATGATACCACCGCCAACAATTGCAATTTCGACAGGCCGTTCCGTGGTATCTACAGCCCCTGGCATTGTGAGAGACTATCCGGAAACCTTTGAGGTGATTAGGCAGGATGGAGAGTTGTAGTGGAAACAGGAATACAAGAAAGACAACAAGGTAGTTGGGGTTGAGTTTTCGGGAATTTCTGATCTCTCGTTCTGCGTTCCTTTGCAATCGTCGTAGCTGATATGTAAAGGTTGCGATTATATGTGAGGCTGATGCTATTCTCAACTTGTCTTGTAGAAGTTCGGATACCAAAACAATAGGTGGACCTGGGAAAAGAGGCGGCATCTTCATTGTGTTTGATTTGGGGTGGGTCCGACGGACTTCGGAATTTCTATTGCTTAAGGCTTCACCGTGTTTCCAGCTCCTACTAAGATGCGGCAACTTCATTGTGTTTGAAATGGACTGGGGTCCTGACGGACTTCGGAGTTTCTATTACTTGAGGCTTCACTGTGTCGCCGGCTCCTACTTATCATGGATTCGTTAACCCACAAACAAACTATGGGCAATCATAGCTTGAATCTTAGACTGGTTTTGTAGACGATGGTGATATATGGAGGAGGCTTATACAAGACAAAAACACGTATTCTTTCGTCAGCCGGTGATAAACATATGTGTGGATCTACTCCAGCTCTCAACTTATCATTTGCAACGCTCAAAGCGTGCAACTTGGCTCAAAGACCCTGAATTTGACGGTCGATACAGCAAAGTGATTGAGCATGGCCCCCGCTCCCCTCCAAGATGTTTTGGGACAATTTCCCCAGCTCAAAACGTACAACCATGGAACGCTCATATTTCCCCTGGCTGATGATATCTCGCACGAATCCGTGGTTTCAGCTCTAGAGTCAGCTACCGCAAAAATCATAGCTGCAATCCCATGGCTGGCCGAACAAGTTATCCGCGTTGGTGTTGAGCCTGGGGATTCCGGTCGCTTTAAACTGGCCCCATGGCCGGCGGATGCGCCGAAGAACACTCTCGTCCGCGTCAAAGATTGCGCAGATCTGATGCCCACATACGAAGAGATTTTCAAAGCGCAAGCGCCGGCGTCTATGCTCGATGCAAATCTCATCTGCCCCGTGCCGGGCTTTCCAATGAGTTACGACGAGTCTATCGGGCCAGCACCGGCTTGTATCATTCAAGCAACCTTCATTAAGGGGGCGTGCTCTTGACCTTTTCAAATCAACACAATGTAATGGATGGCAGCGGGACTTTTCAGATCATTGCGATGCTCTCCACACTGATGAGCGGTGGCGAGTTGTCTGATTCCGCTCGGGCTGAAGGAAACCGCGATCCTAAAACTGTTGTCCCATTGTATGAGCCGAAGTCTGAAATCAAAGATCATAGCCACATGGTTATCAAGTCTCCAATCTCTGCTCCTCCTGCTTCTTTGAAGCCTGCAAGTCCATCTTCATGGGCGTACGTCCGATTCTCGAAAGCCATGGTGCCAAAAGTCAAGGCTCAAGCTACTGCGACTGAAGGATTTGACAAGTCGGTCCCTTTCATCTCATCCAACGACGCCATCTCAGCCTTTTACTGGAAACGCCTTGCTATCGCTCGTGTGGCTCTCGGACAAGATCCCTCAGCGCGCTCGAAGTTCTCCCGCGCCATTGATGCACGCTCAGCTATGGGAGTGTCTTTCGAGTATATGGGCCAGCTTGTGTACTTCGCTGCTACTTACTTCACCTATCAAGAAGTCATCGACCTCCCCCTTTCCACAATTGCTTCGGCAATGAGGAAGAGTCTCAATGATGCCAACAATGAATATTCCGTCCGCTCATATGCAACATTTATCGCAGGCATCAAAGATAAGACCACGCTTGCTTATGGAGGTCCGTTCAACAGAGCAACTGATATAGCGTCCAGCTCCATGGCACAAGCTGCTGTGGTGTTGAAATTTGGCATTTTGGGCGTTCCAACGTTAGTTCGGCGGCCCAATCTCGCCCCAATCCCAGGAACATTGTACTTTTATCCACCCGAAGCCAGTGGGGATCTGAATCTGCTTGTTTGCCTGAATGAACAGGAACGTGAAGCGCTGAGACAAGATGAGCAGTGGAATGAGTGCACAGAGTATATTGGTTGAGGAGTCGACTCAAAATGGAACTCGTAGTAAGCACCTAAGTAGAAGTAGTATAAAGTGACTATTTATTGCTTTGGTATAAGTTTTGCCTAGATGTATAGAGTTATAAAACATTTTTGTATGAAAGCAATTAAAAAGAGTATTCGGGGAGTTGAATGGCTTCCTGCCGAGGGACTTAAAGTAGGTGAATTACTGTTTGTTCTTTGCAACAAATAGCAAAACTTACTTAATTCTTAGCTCTGTTTTCCTAGGGGTTGAAAAAAAAAGAAACTAGACACAAGTGTTTAGTCGCCGCCATTCTGATTAGATTGACTAGATTTTAACAATTTCATCATCTTTCTGATGTATAGATTATCGTAATTGGTCTAGATGGTGTGCTTTGCTTTATTAGTACTTAATATTAACTTATTTTGGTTCAAGCTACAATTGAGTCACAATGGGCGGCGAAGAACTTATGGCGTGATCTTATGCGAAACAATTCAGCCGCAAGTACTTCTGTCTTCGTAGCTCTTCAAGCAGATCTCTGTCAAACAATAGAATTGATCCAAATGTTGTATTCTGTCAATACTCTGATCATCTCTATCTTCGCAAATTCTAACAAAACCAATCTGAATCTAGCGCCCAGTCGATTACAATAACAATTGATCAACAACAAAACGAGTTTTGCCTACACTGGCTAAATTACTGCTCATGACCATGAAAGTTAAAATGAAACAAAAAAAAACCCCCCAGTTTCCCTATCGCAAATAGTACAACAAAACACAAACTCAGTCTAGTATCCACTTCTATTTTTGCATCCAAGTTCACGAAGGTACCAACGAAGGATCTAAGTAAGAGCTTCGAGCTGCGACCTTGGTTGCTAATGCCAGCACGGAAGCACTCTGTATGATGTCAAAGATTGAGATCTCAGCTCCTGCCTTCAAGGCCAACATATTGCGTAACTCTACGGCGACAAGTGAGTCAACTCCGTAATCTGAAAGGTTATACGTGGGCACGATTTCCGAGATCATGAAGATATCCATGAGTTTCTTGCTGATGCCACCTACCGCCGCAGAAACAGCATCATCAAACGTCTCTGCCGCAGCGATCAAGCCACCCAGCTCGTCTGAAGCTGTTTTGTTTGCGCTGGATATGCTCAGAGTGGACTGTTTATACTTGATAGCAGCAAACCGAAGGTCACGCGCCATTCCAGAGTCTTCCCAATGATGGCCTGGGCCGGGGTTGAGACCGAGCATCATGGGGCACGATGGAGGAGAAGTGATAGCTGACTCGATAGCGCCGAGAACATCGTCTTCGCTCAGGAGTGTATGGCCAGATTTCCGGAGTCTCTCATCGATGTTATCGTTTTCGGCCACGACACCAACAGATTTAACCACGCCAATATCGATTGCAGCACCTGGAAGGCCGCGTCGAGTGCGATACTGCGCCAGTGCGTCCTGGAAAGTTCCACCAGCCCCGTAATTGGTTTGACTGACAATACCAAAGACACCTGCGAGAGAAGAAAGCATAATAAAAAAGTCGAGTGTGTGAGTGCTGAAAACCTCGTGAAGGTTCCAACTTCCGTCCACTTTGGGGCGAATACCACCATTCCAGTCATCAAAGGACATTTGCTCAAGCACGGAATCTCTGAGTACCATGGCACCTTGAATAACGCCGCGGATGGGAGGCATATCTAGTGCACAGCTTTCCACAGCTCTGGCAAGGTCATCCTTGACCGAAACGTCGCAGCTAACAAACTTGACCGTACAGCTGGCCTTAGCCATGTCGGCCACGAACTGTCGGTTCTTGTCCCCGGCGTTAGCGGACCGGGAGAGAACAATAAGGCTTTTTGCACCTCGCTCAGCCATCCAGTAGCAGATTGCCTGTCCGATACCTCCTATTCCGCCTACAATAAGGTAAGAGCAATCGGCACGAAGTCTTGCTCTGAGAATTTTTGGGACAACCTGAGCGTAATGGTTAGTTCAATTCAGAATAAAAGCAAGGTTTAGGATGCTGCTTACAGGAACAAGATCGTCCTTTTTAACTGCAAGAACCAGCTTGCCGATATGACCATCGGATTGAAGGAGGCCAAAAGCAGTCTGAACATCAGAAATACTGTATACAGCTGGCTGAACAGGGAAGATCATCTCTTTGCGGAATAGAGTCATGATCTCCGATAGCACACGGCTGATTTCTTGGCTCCTGTACTGCATCATAGCCGCCAGATCAACGGATGTGAAAGAAACCGCGCGTGAGATAGTACCCATGTCTAGGCAGCTGCTGAGTCTGGATGAATCTTTCCTGACTTGGACAAAACGACCAAATGGAGCAACACAGTCGAAGCTTGCCTGCATCAAAGCACCGGCTAGCGTGTTCAACACGACATCAACACCTTTACCATTTGTCTTCGACATAACAGCAGCAGTAAAAGAAACGCTACGACTACTGAAGATGTGATCTTCTGGAATGCCGTACATCTCAGCAATGAATTTGCTCTTGGCTGCTGAGCCAACAGTGACAAATATTTCGGCACCGACGTGCTTTGCTAGCACGATAGCAGCTTGACCGAATCCGCTTGTTGCAGTATGGATGAGAATGCTCTCCCCAATTTGGAGCCGTGCAGTGCTGAAAAGTGAGACATAAGCCAATGCGTAAGCTGTAGGGATGGAGGCAGCAACTTCGAAGCTCATTGAATCAGGAATGTGTACAGCGCTGGTCCAGTGTGCACGAATAAGATTACCGTAGTGACCATCCGTCAGAAGAGCGACTCGGTCCCCAGGCTTGAATCCTAAAGATGCTGTAGTTGATCCAACGCGACTAATGATACCAGAGGACTCGCAACCCATCTGTGCGTCTTGGTACTGACCCATGGCAATCATAACATCGCGGTAGGTGACTCCAAAGGCCTTGGGTTTGACTTCAAGGAAGTCGGCGGGGAGATCATCAGCTACCTCAGGATCGTCATCAAAAGCCAGCGTCTCCAAGTCACCCACAGAACCAATGTTCAAACGCAGTGGTCGAGAAGACTGGAAGTAAGGTTCTAACTGAGGTGTAGTGTGGTCAGAATTATCGGGAAATATGGCCTTGTTCCGCACCTCATCCTTGAAGTATCTTGGGATGAGAATCACACCATCACGCTCAGCAAACTCAAAGTCACTCATCTGCTCGTTGGTAGCATAATCGAAGACCTTCCGGAAGACATTAGTAAGTGCACTTGCGGAATCCATAGCCCAGAGATCCTGTTTAGGATCCAAGTCAAATGAAGCCAGACGTTTGCCGACATATTCCACTCTCAAGGTCCGGAGGAAACCAACTTGTAAACTAGCGTCTACGTTGTCGCCTTCAATGGCTGCGCCGCGCGACACCCAGAGCAGACCTTTGGATGTGGTACAAACTTTTCTGATGGCTTCAAATTGTCCTTTCGTTGGCGCTTTGAGCAACGGATGCTCAATTTCGGCCAGGAAGATGACTATTTTGTTGGTGGCATCAACGGATTCCAGAGTTTCCACTTTAGGCACTTTGCCCGTGATTTTAGATATCGAAGATCCGAGATGTTCCAGCCATGAAGCTGGGGGCCCTGGGCTGCTTGATACCAAGGCAACTTCCAAGTCGAAGCTAGTGGTGTTTGAAGTTGCTGTGGAGAGCATAGAGCTGAAAGTGGAAATATCATCATTGTCGCAGTCACGAAGTTCGGTCTCCACTCCGCTGAAATCATTTGACAACAAGACGTGATTCCACTCATCGAGTGATAATACAGACTCATTGTGACCGTCTCCGTCGCCTTGCTCTGGGGATGGAAGGAGGCCCTGGATGAATTGCCCATCAATCTGATGTCGTGTTGCTTCGGTTAACACCAATTTTCCGCCAGGCTTTAGGAGCGATCGAATGCTTGCAATGGCATGTCCAAGCGATTTTGTTTTGCTGATGACTCGACTGGCAATGATAAGATCATAAGTGTGTGCTTCAAAACCTTGGGGCTCAGGGCTCTGATCAATATCAAGCCTTTTGAAACGCATGAGGTCCTTCCATGGCTCAAAAGCTTGTTTGGCCCCATCAAAAGATGCAGTCGAAATATCTGTGAAGTCATAAAGGGCGGCTAGAGGATCAGAAGTATCCCCCAAAGCTTTGAGGGCATACACGGTCGTGGCTCCAGCTCCAGCGCCAACCTCTAGTATCTTTGCGCGTGGATTAATGTGCGCAATGTGTTTTACCAACTCCCCAATCTGCCTATTGCAACGGTCTATCATGAGTGTTTCGACCAGCTCCGCTTGATGCTTCATCTTCTTAAGACTAAGTGGCTCGACATCGGCTGCTTTCATTTCGGCTAGTACAGCATCAATATCGTTCATTGATGGACGTTTGAGATCGTTCAGTGAGTATGCTTCATCAGCGACGGCTGTATAGCTGATCTGCTTGGACAACCCTTCAGAACTTGCCAAGGTCAAATCAGGAGCCCATTTAACGTAACTGAATTTTTCATTTTCGTAAGGAACACTCTGATCACCGAGAACCTCACCAATAGATTGGAAGCTAAATCCGTCGATGGTAACAAGAGGCACGTTTTCATCATCAGAGTTCTCTGTGATGACCATGTCAATGTCGAAACTTTGAGAGCTCGCGCGGTTGACGTTTGAATATGCTCTGAATAAGTGACCTGGATCGCTTTTCATGCTGTGCGACACCCACAAGTGCTGTATTGATTTTGGGAGGAGTGTAGTTGTCATCTTCGCCCCAGCACCAGGTAGAGCAGTATAAGCAGCTTGAAAGACATTGTCCAAGGTGATAGGGTGCACTACGTGAGGGTGCTGAGCTTTGAACGGCATCACATCAACAGTATTGGCAACTTCAAACACAGAAACAGATTGCTTCGAGCGCGATCGGATCTTCTTGAGCTGCTGAAATATCGGCCCATGATAGATACCAACAGAGCGTATGCTGCTGTAGATATCACGGGGATCGAGACGCCTGCGATATTCTTCCATTTTCTGAGGGCCTTTGAGCATAGAAGTTTTCTCTACAGGCGCTGTCCACGATGCTTCATCTTCCTCGAACTCAATTGATATTAGACCTTTACAGTGCTCTGTCCACTTGTTCTCGCTACTCACGGAGAAGATGTGAAACTCCTTAATTCCTTTGGCGTAAATCGTGTTGTCACTGCACGGTCGGAAATTCAACTGCATCTCAACTCCCTCAATGGTGTCAGGCACAATGAGTGCTGCAAGAATATCAATGTCTCGTAAATGGTAGCCTTTAATGCGTTTCTCGCTTGTGGTTGATGATAGTGCAGCTTGACATGCACCCTCGATGGCCATGCAGATGTATCCGGCTCCGGGATACAGGATGTTTCCTTGAACAACATGATCGCGTAGCCATGGTAGATCTTGAGGACGGACGATGTGACGCCAGGATGGTGCAAGCACATTGGTTCCTATGGCGAGGGAACCTAGGAGGTCATGAGGCTCGTCGTTTTTAAATCGATGCGTCTTGTTGTAGCGCGTCTCTGCCCAGAACCGAGTCTTGTGATTCCAAGGATAACTGGGGAGGTCAGGGATAACACTAAGAACACTCTTGTTCCCAGGAAAGTTGACAGCTCCAAGATCGATGGGATATCCGCTTTTGATTAAATTGCACGCCAGGTTTTGCATGGTATCCACGGCATTGGTCTTACGAACAAGACAACTCAGATACGAAATCGAAGTACCTTCAAACTCTGGTTGCTTGGTGATCTCTGTAATAGGACCAGCAAGAGCTGCATGAGGACCAACTTCAATGATAAGATCCACATCTGGAGTTCCGCTAGCACCAAATTCGTCGGCGAGGCACATTTCAGTGCAGGACTTCACAAATTGTACTGGGCTGACAAGGCTGTCGACCCAGTGCTGTGGCGTGCAAAGGATATCGCCGTTCCGCATACGCTCCCCAGTAGTTGGGGATGTATAAATCACCCCAGCATCCATAGCAGACTCAGCATGAAGGACCTTTTCAAGCCAAACCAGGTAAGGCTCCGCGATATCTTGCATGTGGTGGGAATGATAGGCGGCATCCACTTTTAGGCGCCTCGCGAAGACATTATCTTCCACAAGCATCGTTTCCAGCTGATCGAGACCTGGAATATCACCCGAAGCAGTAATGCTGGTGGGACTATTCAGACATGCAACGACGATTTTGCCTTCCGTTATGTGAGGAATGTACTTCTCCTCGACGTCTTTGGCGGAGAGACCGACCGCAGTCATACCTCCTTGGCGAGTCACATTACCACCACGCTCCGACGCTAGACTTGCACGAGCAAAAACAATCGCCATTGCGGACTTGAGGCTCAGGGCTCCAGCTGCAAATGCTGCGGCGATCTCGCCAGACGAGTGACTGGTTACGCCTGTGGGGGTAACTCCCCAAGACCGGAGGAGGCAGACAAGAGCAATTTGAACGGCAGCACAAAGTGGCATACTAAGAACAATCTCGTTCACTCTGGAAGCTTTCTCATCTCTGAGCAATTCTTCCATCAGCGACCAAGGAGAACCGAAGTCCTTCAGGTATGTATCAGCTTCCCACAAACAGTCTCTGAATACGGGATACGCTTTTATCAGCTCTCGACCCATGGCAAACCATTGCGCACCTTGACCCGTAAAGACGAAGCCGATTTTCGGCTTACCGTTTGCACGAATAGGAACCAACTTGTCCGATTCAAGAGCTGTGATAAGAGCAGGAACACTACTCGCAGGCTGAGTTACGATCCAGGGAAACAAAGAACGGCGTTGACCAAGGGTGTAGGCTAGGTTATCGAGGAACGACTCTTCATCTTCGATCTTTGTGCTTTTGAGGTAGGCTTTTAGGTTTTGAGCCATAGTTCGAGTGACTTGGTCGTCCTTTGCGCTTAGAACGAAAACTCGGGATTTTGAGATTGAGTGATTGCCATTAACGCCGTTGGTCGCATGTTCGGTGTGACCATTGACGCCATTTGTGATTCCATTTGTAAAGCCATTCGTAGTGCCATTCGCGCTGCCATTCGTACTGGCCAAATGGCCATTGGTATTGCCATTAGTGTAACCACTCGTAATTCTTTTGCTGGTCGCTAAGAAGGTGTCATAATCTTCCATGATAATATGCGCATTGGCTCCTCCATAACCAAAGTTATTGACTGAAGCCCGCCGAATGCCATCTTCTGTACCTTGCCAGGACTCGAGTTGTGTTGGTACTTTCATGTTCCATTCGTCGAAGTGTAAGTTGGGATTAAGCGTTTTGAAGTTGATGCTAGGAGGAATTTGGCCTTTCTCTAGCGCGAGAGCAACCTTAATGATAGCTGCAAGACCGCTTGCTGTCTCCGTATGACCGACGTTTGTCTTGACAGATCCAATCCTGAGTGGCTTGTCAACCGGCCTCTTATCCTTGAAAAGGGAAGCTACGGCTCTACACTCAATAGGATCTCCAGTTGGAGTCCCCGTTCCATGAGCCTCAAAATATGTCGTTTCTGATGGATCAAGCTTAGATGTCTCATAGACTTTTCGCATGAGCTCCTCTTGAGCCCGTTGGCTGGGTGTCGTAATTGTGTCGGTCTTACCATCTTGGTTGCATCCCGTTCCTCGAATAACCGCTCGGATTGGATCGCCATCTCTGATGGCGTCGTCAAGTCGTTTGATGATGACTGTTGCCGAGCCCTCACCACGGCCATAACCGCTTGCACGGCTGTCAAATGCATAGGACTTCCCATCGGCAGATATTAATCTAAGCGAGGACATGGCAACGAAGTTGTCCGGATTCAACATCACGTTCGCACCACCAACAACCGACATGTCTGACTCACCAGCCCGCAGATTTTGACACGCTTGGTGCAATGCTGTGAGTGTCGTTGAGCAACCTGTGTCCAAAGAAAAGCTGGTTCCCCGCAGATCGTAAAAATGAGAAATTCTGTTCGAAGCCATAGCAGTACCGCAACCAACCATAAGAAAGCGGGGAAGCGTGTCAGGATCTCTCATGGCGCCATCTTGATAGTCATGGAAGAAGGTGCCTCCGAACATAGAAGTATTAGAACCGGCAACGCCCTGGACCGTGATCCCAGCTGCGCAATTGAGTATGTTAGTAAATAAGGCCTTCTTCCCCACAAGTCGGAATACGTACCGCTTTCGAATGCCTCATAGGTGGACTCTAGTTGCAATCGATATTGCGGATCCAAGCTCTGTACATATCAATACGACTTCTGTTTTCCGATTCTGGAGAGGCTCTTACCGCCGCTGTCTCGGCAGATACATTGAAGAACGCAGCATCGAACAAGCCGACATCGTCTTTTAAAAAATAGCCGCCCTTCGCATGTGTCTGAAAATGGATACATTAGCTAAAACCTTGCCATGAAAGTTCTAAAAATCTTGATTGGCACATACGGTATTCATCTTTTCTGCATCAGGATGATAGAAAGCTTCTTTAGAGAACCTTGACTCTGGAATTTCACTCCAACCACTTTCGCCCTCAGCACACAGCTTCCAGAGCTGTTCTGGGCTGCCGACTCCTCCCGAGAACCTACAGGCCATGCCAATGATGGCAATAGGCACCTCGGCGTTCATGGTAGACATGGCGACGTTGAGTGACTCCGGTCATGAATTACACCAATGTAGCTCCAGATGTAAGTTGAAATACAAATGGCAATGAGTGACAAAGGTAGACTGGTTTCTCAGCCAGGCGAAGATCAGGTGTGTACAGCTTACAGAAGGAAAACTTGAGCGGACGCAATAATATCACGTTTCCAAGCTGAGTCTCCAAGTTTCTATTAGGGAATGTAGGGAGTGTATTTGAGACCAACGAAAGCTACTTGACAACTCAGAGCTCCAATAAATTATACAAGTCATGGCTCCTACGCCTTTCTCACAAAGAATTTAGCGGACGTTACCAGTGAGGTTAACGGTGAGCCGAGGAGAAACTCCGCTGCCGTGCACAATGAAGACGTTATCAAGGACAAGAGCTACATTTCCGGATATATCACCTATCAATCTGCTCTTACGCAGGGGACCGTTGATTGCCATGTGATATTAATGCATCGAATGCTAGGTCTCCACTGTTGGTATTCCGGACTCCCTTGCAGGTGCCTTCCAGCAGAGCCGCCGGCTGCAGCCACCCCTCGTGAATGCTGACATGCATGATCATTGACCTGTCCGTTCCGGAGTATCTTGCAAGACACGGCTGCCAGATTATTCACTTCTGCCATCCAAGGCTGATTGGGTCAGCGTCCCGTAACGTACAGCCCCAGCTGTGCACGACATCCAAGGGAGAGGAAATATACCGAGAAGTGCGAGTAAGAGGGTCTTACATGCTATTATTAGATTTCCGGGAGCGATGGCCAACGGTACCCTGCATAGCTATCCCGCCATGCAAAGGGTCGCTACCGTTCATGCTCGTCGACGGAGCACCACGGGATATGTACGGGTGAGGAGACCGTTTGCACCATAGGGCATGTAAGGATAAAGAGATGTACATATCTGGGTGCATGTCACAAGGGATGGAATACGACATGTATCTGATCGAAGATGAATGATATGAGTAGACATAATACCCAGAATACAAATTCAAAATATGGATTCAAAATAGCTAAGCCAGACCTATGTACTGACATTCTACCCGCAATCTTGTGTCCTTTGCAAGCCTGCCATCCATTCGATGAAGATGGTTTCCAATACATCCCAATCCTCTGTACTCCGTACAATGAAAATACAGATTGTAAAGCTGTAGTATGCATGCTTCTTTAGCTGCCCCTCTATTTCCCTCCTTCAACGCTGTATGCGTTTCCTTTCAATGCCAGTACGGCGTCCTGACTGCTCCGCACTTCTTTCCTGCTAGCTCCATCGCCTCAACGACCTTGGCCGGTAGTGGTCCTTTATCAAGATCAACCAAGTTCTCCTTGAACTGCTGTAGGCTGCTGGCGCCGACAATGAGTCCGTCGCCGAACTCCTGCTTCAGAGCGCTGTGGTAGCGCAGCCAGCGTAAGGCACATTCTTGGTCGGTGAGGTCGTGTTCCTGGGCAGCCTGGTGGATGATGTCCAACGCATCAAAGTAGGCATCGTGCCAATAGCGCGAGCGTTGGTGATTTGCAATAAAGTTACGTGGGTCTGGATTAAAGCGCGATCCAGGATGGAAGTCGGCGGGATCGCTCATATCACGTCGGTACTGGTAAGTAAGGAGGCCACTGGCCAACGGCTGTCCAGCTTCCAGCGACATGCCATAGTGTCGCAGGCAGGGCACGAGCTCCGCCTCAATGTCGCGACACACGGCGTTGTAGATGGACTGGTAGACGGCCGGCCGTACCCATCCATTCTTCATGCACACCTCTTGGAGCTGGGCCACCTCCCAGGACCTGTAATTGCATACTCCCCAACGGGAAAAGAGCCCTTCTTTGTAGAGCTGGTTGATCGCACGTGCCGTCTCCTCAAACGGTGTCGACCGATCAGGCGCGTACAAATACCAGGTATCGATCTTGGAGGAGTTGAGGGCCTTCAAGCTGGCCAACAGACCTGCGCGCAGGTCTTCCGCGCCAAAGTTGTACGCCGCGTTGTTGGGCAGGAGCGGCCGGAACTTGGTTGGGTATATCTTCGTCTCGATCCTCAACCCCCTTTTCTCCCATTCAGCAGTCGCCAGCAGCTGCTCAGACTGGCCCGAGCCGTAGATTCGTGCCGTGTCAATTTTGTCGTGGCCATGAGCTTGAAATGCATCGAGCATCGGTGCTACTTTCTCGATATTTGGGAAGTTACTCGGCTGGCCAACAACAATGTCGAAATTTCCAAATGCAATTGCGCCCAGAATCACATCGGCGCCTCTGTGAGCCTTTCCAATGGTGGCCATGGTAGTTTACAAATATAGCTGTAGAAGGCGTTGGATAGCGAGCCGTCAAGCAAAGTATTGTTGTTCCTGCGTGCCTCTCCTGCGCCCGCGGACAGAGACTAGTAGACTCCTTATAGGCATTCGAAAATAAATCAAACACCTATAACCCCGGAGATTCTGGCCTGCAAGTCCATACCGCTTTGAATACCACGGCTACCACTTTGTGCGTTTGCATTCGAAGCTCACATAGTAAGAAGTGTCATGGGTGACGAATCATGTTAAAAAGTCTGGTATTGCAGGGTAACCACCAGCAACACCAGGTAGCGAGCGCCTGGCTGACTAAGCAAAGAGCCACAGGTGCGCCAATCGTTGGTGCTACCGCAACAAGGAGAAACTCCGAGAAGATTGTCCGCAGGACCGCAGGTCGACACAAGAGGTTATAACAAAGCAACGAGAATGCGAGGCGAATGCGAGGCGAATGCGAGGCACTAAATTCTTGAAGAAACTAGACCACTTCGAGGGCTTGTATGACGAGCATACAGTGTCTTGTATTAACAAAGTCTTCCACGATAAATGACCTCCACCATTGTTTGATATGGCACTGATCAGAACATACTCTTAACGATTCATATTAACGCCCATCCATCGCACGTTAAAATTTAATATCTTAAATGCAATGGGGAACGAACAGATACAATCACCCTTAGTGCCAGAACAAGAATCGGAAGTACCCAGGAATTCGTCACCAGGCATAGAGGCGACTTCGCAAGAAGGATTAGCAGTCGCAAGTGTCGAGGGTAAGGAAGAATTTGTGGCTTCCGAAACAGGTGGCCATGGCTTTAATAGCACAACAGAAGAAGAAACTAATGAATCGCAATATTTATCGGGCTTCAAACTGGTCACTGTTGTTATTTCTCTTCTATTAGCAGTGTTTTGTGTCGCCATTGACAACACAAGTCAGTCTCTCTCCGTTCGGCGTTACAAATATCATATGTATACTAATCCAGCTTCTTGATTTAGTTATTGCTACGGCCATTCCTCGGATTACGGTGAGTTTCACTTGCTCTCTTCTACTTTTCAATCAGTATTAGGTTACACCAGAGATACAAACAAGGTCTACTCATTCTCTAACACAATATCCCCTCGCGTAGGATCACTTTCACTCTGTTCAAGATGTTGGCTGGTATGGTTCCGCCTATCTCCTGACTACGTGTGGTGCGTGCCATCTGTAACGATTAGCATGGCTATCTATGCGTGACTAATTCCAGCCAGCTTTCCAATTGTTCTACGCACGGCTTTATACTTTATTCAGTGTCAAATACGTGTTTCTGGTAGCATTATTATTCTTCGAAATAGGTTCCTTGATTTGCGCCGTCGCACCAAGCTCCACCGTCCTGATCGCTGGTCGTGCCATAGCCGGCATTGGCGCAGCGGGTCTGTTCACAGGAGCAACGACCGCTATTGCTCAAGTATCCCCTCTGGAGAAACGACCTTTGATAATTGGGCTTCTCGGCGGCTTATTTGGTGTCTCTTCTATCATTGGACCCCTCGTAGGCGTTCCTTCGCTTGAAATAGATCCCAAAGTCTGATATTACAATAGTTGGGTGGAGCATTGACCGATAAAGCGAGTTGGCGTTGGTGTTTCTATATCAACCGTGAGCCTAGCCTACCCAATATACGAAAACAATACCTCGATTTTGCAGCTAATATTGAGTCACAGTTCCCATCGGAGGGGTTGCAGCCGTTGGCGTGGTTGCGTTTCTCCATGTCAAACAGAGCTTCACGCCGGTCGTTGGGAAGGGTGTAATGGCTTGGCTAAGCCGATTCGATCTCATCGGTAACGCATTCTTTATCACCGCCGAGATATGTTTGCTTCTTGCGCTGCAGTGGGGTGGAAGTAAATATCCTTGGTCAGATGGTCGGGTCGTTGCCCTCTTCGTCCTCTTCGGCATACTGTTCATAGCGTTCATTGGCATGGAGATATGGCAAGGCGAGAATGCTACAAGTATGTTATATTCCGATGCCAATTTAAGTTGCTCCGTTGCTGACCTTTGAGAATAGTACCATCTCGTGTTGCGAAACAGAGAAACATCCAATTTGGGGCTCTTTTTGCCCTTTGTATCGGCTCTACTGTCTTCGTTATGGTGTATTACCTTCCTATCTGGTTTCAAGCTATCCATGGGGATAGTCCGGTCATGTCAGCTGTCCACATGCTACCTCTGATACTCGCCCAAGTTCTCGCTGTCATGTTCGCTGGCGCGATGACGGCGAGAATAGGTCACTACATGCCTTTCGTTTGGGCATCGGTAGTATTCATGTCCATTGGGATTGGTCTCATTACGACCTTCAGTGATGGGATATCGGAAGCCAGATGGATTGGCTACCAGATACTCTTTGGCTTAGGTATGGGATTTGGATTCCAGCAAGCCACTGTCGCAGCTCAGGTGGCTTTGCCTCTTAAAGACATACCTGTGGGCGTAGCTGTTGTTTTTTCAGCACAGTTCCTCGGTGGCGCAACTTTCGTCTCTGCTGCTGAAAATATCTTCACAAATCACCTCAAGAAAAATCTAGCAGCGCTGCACATCCCAGGTTTTGACCCTGCTGTGGCTATCAAGGCTGGCGTTACCAATATACGCAAGCTGGTATCTGTTGAATCTCTTCCTATTGTACTTGCCGCTTATAATAGTGCAATCATCAAAGCTTTTCAGTTGGCGCTGATCATGAGCTGTTTATGTATTCTGGGTGCTGCTGGCATGGAATGGAGACCCTTGAAAAAGCCCGTTGCCCCTCCTACAGACCAGCGGAATGTCTCAAAGGTATAGGCGAAGAACACAATAATGTCATCTCCGAATGGTTTGATTCGGAAATGAGCTTTACTTACTACTGGCGTCATGGTAGTTGTGTTGCATTACTGAACTTGAAGTTTGGATCATAAGTAGGATTATGGGCTGCTGTTGTGAGGAGTTACTAGATAGTGTGCTGTAAATCAACAATCATCCATTAGAAGCTCATGGCCAATATTTATTAACGAATTCAAATCCTTTCCGAACCCATTCATCATCTACACTATGTTTCACCTCGAACGCGTGATCCCCAGGCTGAAGCGTAAGTAGTACTGGAACTTCCGGCAAAGCTTGCTTCAAACCCTCCACAAATCCAATTGAGGATATTGGAAGAACCTAGTACAAAAAATCAATCTCTCAATTACTTGTGTCAAACCAATAGGTTCAAAGGACTTTGCATACCACTGAATCTTGCTCCCCTTGGATAACCCATATCGAGGGAAACGTATCCACCTTGGCCAGCATATCCATAATCTCCCAATCATCACGTCCCTTGATACCCAGCCAGCGTGGTAAGTATGATTGCTGCAATACGCAAGTCAAAAATTCCCACATCTCGACTACGTCTCCAGACGTTCGTACAGCCCCTGGTTTCATATTTTTAACATAACTTCGAACTATTTTTTCTGCCTTCCATGGCGGTGGAGGCAGCTTTCCCAGGAATTTTCGAGGGCCTGGAATGCGGTAGTGAGGGAAATCAGTGTATAGTGGGCTGCCCATGCAAATAATGATTTTGACTTGGGCGAGATGCGGAAAGACGAGTACAGACTGCACGGCAAGATAACCACCCGAAGATTGGCCAGTACATGCGAGACGGGAGAGGTCGGGAAAAGCGTTCCAATTAATAGTCAGAGTAGGAAGAGTATTGTGCAGCCATTTCCAGAAATCTTCTACATCGCTGAGAACATCGACTGTGTTTGCCTCAGGAAGGAGGCGGTAGTCTGGAGCGATGAGAATAGCCGAATTCGCGAGGCAGAGGTCTAGAAGCCTTTGAGATAATTTGGAATTAGGTTCTACCGTTCAAAGTTTGGCATTGGGTAGGACTCAAGAAGGAAAGAAGGCTAGAAGATGGGGAGAAGCTGAAAATATACCAAGGTGGGAGCCATCCTTCATACATACGATCTCCAACGACAAAGCCACCACCATGCCAATTAACAATTGTGGAATACGCAGCCCGAGGCTCAGATTGTAGTGTTTTCGGTATCAAAACAGTCGTTTCAATAGGATGATCGTTGACAGTCTTGAATGTCAAATCAATCCTCTCGAAGAGTTCGAGCTTGCTGGATGTGGGCGTCATGCTGAAACAGGTAGCGGGGAGTGCGGGTAGATTGTTAACCCAAGACGGGGAACACAATCTTTTAAGACTTGCAACATATCCTATTAGCGCCAAACACGTGTTGAAACTCCCTATCCGGCTCGGGGAAACAAGGAGTTTTCGCCATTGGATTGGCGGATTTGCGGTTATGGGGTTAAAGTTAGTAAGAAGCAGGTTGCCCCCCCCCCCCCTAGTCGGGCAATATCAATGAATACAATTATTGATCATGAATATGTACGCGACTGCCAATACGGATTTCCAATTTCTTTACTTTCTAACCCAAATCCGGTCTAAAATTCAAAAATCTAAGAACAACTCCATCTACTTGCCCGAGTATTTAATTTTGAGACGCTTTGCAGCGAAGTCACCAAGTTGCTCGATACTACCACCACTCAGCAACTCCAAAACCGAAATATCAATGCCGAGATTTTGTTTCCACCAATTTCGAACTTCAATCGCTACCAGAGAGTCGACACCTATGGCAGAAAGGGTTAAAGTCAAGTCAATCTCTTCATCCCCCTTGATTAAGAAGTTGGAGACACAGTTTCCAAGCTCTTTCGCAATGGTGTCGGCAGATGCCTTTTCGTCCAGCCTGCTTGGGTTGCTACTCATACTAGAAAGAAATTGCTTCAGCTGATCACCAGCTTCAGTTCTCTCTAATTTTGAAGTTGTCTGGATGTTTCGATAAATGGCCATTCGAGGATCTCGTCTCCACAAAATAGAATTCTGTGGATCTTCAATTGGTAGTCTGGATTCAGTTGTCTGGACAATATGATTCGGAGCTTCGTATCCACTTGACAACCCGCCCCAAGTCTTTGGAGGCGTGTACTTCGTCGATGATCGTTCAATAGCTAATTGCAAGTAGTCCAGGAAATTCTGCTCGGTTAAGAGGTTCGAAACCGCTAGGAAATTATCTCTGGCAGATGCTGTACGACTAAGAAATCCGATCTCGTCAACTGGACCAATATCCATCACTGAAGCAGCAAGACCAAGGCTATGTCTGTACTGAGAAAATGCATCGAGGAATGTGTTGGCTGATGCATAGTTTGATTGTCCGTAGTATCCGTAGGTTCCGGCGACGGAGGAAAATAAAACGAAGAAGTCCATCTCTTTGGGAAGCAGATTATGGAGGTTCCATGTCCCCTGTATCTTAGGACGCGTGGCTGTGTTCCACGAATCCAAAGTCATGTCTAGGACACCTATATCGGCAAGCACCATTGCCATTTGCATAACTCCCGCAATAGGTAGAGCAGCCTGAGAGACTGCACTCTTGACGGCGTCGTAATCGGCAATATCGCATGGGAAGAACTGGCAGGAGCAGCCCATCAACTTGAGTTCCTTAGAGAAAGATTTGTCTTCCTCTGTCTTCCCTGCAGATCGGGAGATAAACATCAGATTCTTGGCACCGTATGAAGCCATCCAGCTGGCTACTGCCTTCCCCAGACCGCCCAAGCCTCCAGTCAGCAGATAGGAGGCGTCACCCCTGAATGCTGGTGCTGGAACGGTAGAAGTCAATGGCAAGGCGTCCTCTTTAGGAAACGTAACGACAATCTTTCCAATATGCGAGCCTTTTTGCATAAATCTAAATGCATCTTCGACCTTCTCGGCGTCGAAAGTTATGATTGGAGTGATAGGTTTGAAATTTCCTTCGAGATATTGGTCTATGAAGAGCTTCATCATGCGTGCGACCATCGGTTTGTGGGTGACGGTGAGACGAGCACTGTCTGCCCCGAGGAAAGTTCTGTTGTCTTCAAACGGAGCTAGAGCAAGCTGTCCTCTGCCCACCATGTCTCGTTTGCCAATTTCAACCATGGCACCGCAGGTAGCAACACATTTCCAGGAGGCGTGAAGCAATTCACCTGACAACGAGTTCAAGACTAAATCAACGCCTACACCATCAGTGGCTTCCATAATGCCTTCTAAGAAGCTGCTGTCTCGAGAGTTGAAGATGCGGTTTCTGGGAATACCAAATTCGGATGTCAGGAAAGTTGCTTTCTCCTCGGTTCCGACTGTAGCATATATTTCAGCACCTAGCCATTTAGCAACGTAAATTGCGCAAATTCCAACACCTATGAAAGTCAGTAGCTGAACAAAGATATAGTCCTCGGGAGCAAAGCAGATAGGGATTTACCTCCAGCAGCACTATGAATCAATATAGACTGTCCTTGCTCGAGCTTCCATTTCTCGACGAGGAACAGTAACACCGTTACATAAACAACTGGCATCGTCGCTGCTTCTTCATCACTCATTTGGTCCGGGATCTTGACACACAATTTGGAGTGTCTTTGAATGACAGTAGCCATGCCAACTGATTCACACCCCATTGACAAAACGCGATCTCCAACGGCGACATTGCTTACTCCGGAGCCCACCTTCGTAACGTACCCTGTGCCTTCTAGTCCGAAAGAGCTGAAGGCGTTTTCCACACTGTCACCATTGATAATCCCCATAGCAACTATGACATCTTTGAAGTTCAATCCAACAGCAGATATCTTAATGTGGACTTCTTCGGTGGTTGGCTCTCCAAGCTTTTGACTTGTCCAATGCAATGTTTGAAGTAATCCAGGTGTCCCGATAGTTAGAGCTTTGGTCTCCACTTCCTTGTCGGTTTCAGACAGAGCTTTGTCAACATGGATCCAGTGGAAACGACTGATATTTAATCGACCATTAGACCATGCATACTCCATATCTGGTTCGAGCTCTGCGCTCTCATCATCCTTTGATTGTTGAATCTTCGTGACCGTATCAGCAACCGCACCAGCAGCTCCTGGAGCCAAATTTTCTAGCTCAAGGGTGGCGAAAGATAAGGCAAGTTCTTGCCTAATTGTTCTCACCATGCCCAGTATCTGGGCAGCGTGAGGGTCGACTGGATGGATTTGAGCTGCAGGGGTGAGCCAAAGTAGAGTTGATTGCTCCAGCGATTCAACAACTTCTAGCAACGTTGCTAAGTCGTGTTTGTTTATGTCCTGAAGTATGGGCTTTTCTCCAAGGTCCATAAAGGAAATGATATCCTGGTCTGTAGGAAGCTCCTGGCCCCATTGATATTGCTCAAACTCGATGCCACGTCTTCGAAGCACATCTTCAACCTCTGCAATGAATGGGATTTGCTCGGAACCTCGTAGTAAGGTGATTTTCCGAGATTCTTGTGTTTTGAGCTCGGGTTTTGCAACGATGTTTGCCTGGTAAGTGTAGGGTGCCTCATAATCTAAAGATACTGAGTCGCACCCAGCAAAGCCAGCAAGCCGTAGTCGCCTGTCCCATTCGCATGGTGCTATGAATGGACTATCGACCCGACCATCCGCTGCACCTTCCCACCAACCAGAGAATGGACCCTAAAATTAAATAAGCAAAGTACTAAGCATTTTCAACGAGGGACAACAGTCACAGATGGACACTCGTCCTAGTATACTCATTTGTAGTCCATAACTGACGAAGTCCAAATGAAAGAAGGATGTTGTGAGGTAAACAGATAACGGGTGCAACAAAGACTTACCATTATGAAATTGATGGCTCGCGTTACTGCTTCGAGTTAGTACAGTCCAAAAAACTGCGGGTGATTCACTAACCGGGGCACAACTCTTGCATAAGAAGCTGGCCATCTTGCCGAAGCAGAGTTCTGACGTTTGACAGAGTTTCGTGGAGAGATGGAGTGGCATGCAAGACCTGTCATGAGTATTAGAAAGAGTTGTTTCAGAGCAGAGGTATTGATACATACATTCGACGCCAGAATGAGGTCGTATTCGCCGGCGTTAAAACCTTGCTCCAAGGGATTCTTGGATATGTCCAGAGCCTTATACTCGATGCCTTCATAATCCTTGAATCTCTCCTTTGCTTGAACAAAGAACCCGGATGAAATGTCTGTATAGGTATACTTCAAGTATAGGCGCTCTCCGAAGTCTGACTTGAGATGCTCAAGGAGTTTGTATGTCAGACCACCAGTTCCTGCACCTATCTCGAGGATTTTCATTTGCGGTTTGAGATGTCCCAAAAGTTGCATGTAGTTTTTGAATTCCCAGATATCATTGTACCAATCATATATGCCTGTGAGCACTCCATCTTGAAGCACGAGGTCGAGATAGTCGGTTCGGCCTTCGAAAATATTTCCTGCTTCAACAAAGCCAAGGTAAACGGCCGTCGCTGGAGCCCAGCAACCACTGGCTTTACATTGCTCAAGCACTTTCGGAATAAGCTCTTGCCGCTCAGAAGAACTCATACGAACAAGATCTGCAGAATCTCCGACCAAAGGAAAGTTGGGTTGCTGAAAGCGCTCAAATTCTTGGCCTAACCAAGCGCCAAACGTTTCGAAATGAGGTTGGGCACTTTTGAGACCCACGATCGCACTCCTTGACTCAATTGCGCAAAGAACATACAGCTTCTCCAGATGTTCGAATTGCTCTTTTATATCATGTTTCAGTTCCATCAGGTCTGCGGCTTTCAGAAAGTCGAAATGTGGCTTCCATTGAAGTTGAAGCGTGTTCGGTTCAAATGGCTTTTCTATCCCCATGGGTGCCCGTTGGAACCCTTTGATGTAAAACACTGTTTCGTTTTCTGATGTTCCATATGAATCTCCTTTATCAGTGCCAGATCGGCCAGCAACAGTAGCACTATTGACCCCGATAACCTTTTTGGTTGCGTCTCCGACGTAAATTTCCTCGATGAAGGTCGGGAGGGCTAAAGTTTTCAAGTCTCGGTGAATTCCCTTGGTGGATGCCACTGTGAAAGTCTGGAAGATTTGGTCCAGCGTTGCTGGATGAATCATGTACAAAGACTCTTCAACGCCCTGCTCGTCAACGACGTCCCCGCCAGCTACGTTCGCAACAACACTAGCGGTTATGTTCTTGAGCCCAGAAAATCTTTGTCCGTAATTCAGGCCAACTCTGGACATAGTTGTATACCACCGTGAGGTTGACACTTGTCTATCAAGACTTTCGGTTCTCTTTGCTGGAAGTGGTGAAGCCCGACCGCTTCGAACAAGTCCAGAGCAATGCTTATTCCATGTGGCTCCATCGAATGAAAGAACCTGAAATTCATACCATTCACTGGTTAAAGTGGAGGTGAGCCTTTGAGGTTGAAGATTCGTGATAATCTCCAGGGGTTTATCATTATAGACAACCATGGCTTTGCTCAATTCGATATCTCGCACGGTATACTCTCGAGTTTCAGTGATCTGAAAGATAGCTTCTCCGGCTATGGCGATGTAAGCAGCTCCAGGAAATACAATATCGTTACCCACTCGATGATCGCTCAGCCACGGGACATCTCCGAGTCTCAAAATATTTCTCCATGTAGGTGAAATTTCACTTCCTTCAAGAGTTCGGAGTCCAAGGAGATCGTGAGGAAGGTGCTTTCTAAATCTCCAATTTTTCATGACTCTCGTTTCGGACCAATAGCTCTTTTCATGATGCCAAGGATATGTAGGCAGATCGGGAAGTACATTAGCGGTTTGGGCGTCAAATGGATAAGAGATGGGAACCCCAAGCGCCCACAGCTGGCCTACCGCTTCCAAGAATGAGCTAACATCATCTTTGTTACGTATGAGTGCAGAAACATAATTGATCGTAGCTGCTGGGGCGTCTTTGTAAATTTGCCTCAAAGGACCACCAAGGGCTGCGTGAGGGCCGATCTCCAGGTGTACGCCGCGTTCATTCGCCGCAACGAGTGCTTTTGCGGCGGAATGGAACAAAACTGGGCTTTCTAGGTTATCTTGCCAGTACTGAGGTCCAAAATCGGAGGCGTTTTTTAAGACTTTCGATTTTACGCTGGAGTAAAACGGTATCGTAGGGGTGCGAGGCGAGAGATGTTTCGTTATGAGCTCGCGATAGTGGTCTCCAACAAGTGTCATATGATCTATCTTAGTCAGTCAATGACATTCATGATAATGGTAATTCTGCGGATGAATGATTGCTTCATTATGCGTTGTCATATCCATTGAAGCAAAATATCTCGATTGTGCTGCCCGTCGAAAACAAAAAAGGCATAGCACCTGGGACTGAGGGGAGGACTTACGGGAATGATAAGCCATTTCAACCTGTAATTTTCTGACAAGTATGTCTGGTTTCTCCTCCTTGATAGTAGCCATGATTCCTGCCAAAGTTTCTGTATCTCCAGAAAGAGTGACATTAGATTTGCTGTTTTCACAGGCAACTCCAACTCCGGGAGCAAGATACTTGGCAACATCTTCTCTACCCAAGCCAATAGCAGCCATTCCTCCAGACTTCTGTGGGGTTCTGCAAACATAACCACGATAATAAGCGGCTATGATTGCCTCTGCGGAGGTTAAAACACCTGCTGCATACGCGGCTCCGATTTCACCGCTGGAATGGCCGATGACTGCAGAAGGGGTAATGCCCCAAGTAGCAAAGAGATCAACTAAAGCAACTTGTAAGGCCGTGCAGAGCGGCTGAGAGAAAGCAGCTTTGCCAAGAAGTTTGGGATCATCTGAGTTCAAAAGGATGTCTGTTTCACGAAGTCATTATAGATCCAGACAATGATATGAGCGTTTGTTACCCTCGATTGACCAAGATGGGGCCTGTTGCAGCCCTTGCAGGACTTTATCCATAGATCGAATATTGTCAAGAACAGATGGGTACTGAAGAATTAACTCTTTACCCATATGGGCCCTAAGAAACTCTGCAGTAAGCATAATCTCTCATTTAAGAGCAATACGCTTTCGGGGGGAAAAGGAAAAAGTAGTATTACCATTGTGCACCTTGACCAGTGAATACAAAAGTGGCATCTCGTGGACCTTGAAACTTGGTCTGAGCCGAGATTTCGAAAGGCCTATCTTCATTTCTGATCACGCCATAACTTCTCAACTTGAGGTGCTCCCTTCTGTGAGCAAGTGTATATGCTAAATCTTCAAGACGATCTGGATGGATATCCATATAGGCTTTCATATTCTCACCAACACGTTTTAACGACTCAGTATGGTTTGCAGAAAACAGTAAAAGATCACCACGTGGCTTTTGCTGTTTAGCAATTAACCTTGATTGAGAGTGCGGTGCATCAAGACCAAAAGACGCAGCCGAGTCGATGATAAACTAGCATGATAGTCAGCTGATAGTATACATCTTCAGTTTTTTCTGGATGTTACATGAGCATTTGAGCCACCAATTCCGTATGAGTTAACACTGATTCTTTCTGCCTTATCTTTTGGCCATGGAGTCGGTTCCACAGGTACGACCAATTTGTCAGCTTCCCACGGAACTATGCATAATTAGCCATAGTCTATATGCTTAAACGGGAGTGAACTACCCACTTGCGGGATTTGGAGTATTGAACTTGATATTTGGAATGATAGTGCGTTGCTCGAGGGACACAATTGCTTTCATTATACTCGTAAGTGCAGCCGCTCCTTCGCTGTGTCCAAGGTTGGGTTTTATCTGTGATTCTTAGCATTGAAATCACGTTTGAATACAAGTTAACTTACGGCTCCAAGAAAGGCACCGTTTTCTCTGAAGCATTTTCCAATTGCTTTGGCTTCAAGTGGATCACCAACTTTTGTGCCTGTGCCGTGAGCCTCTACCATTACCGTTTCTGACATATCCAAACCTGCCATACTATAAGCCTGGCGGATCACAGCTTCGTGCGCATCGGTATTTGGCACCGACATTCCATTGGTTTTTCCATCACTACAGATAACATATTGGGGTCAGCGGTGACTTTCAGAGTTGGGTTTGCTGGACTGAGCCTTGCTCTCTTCATAATATATTCCTCAAGAACTCCTCCTTAACGTAAATTCCAATGTAGTACAGCTATAGTAACTTGCGAGTGATTTTACTGATGGGAAAATCGAAATCACTTACGCATTGGTGGCAGACCCGCGAAGGATTGCTCGAATGGGATTTCCGTCCCGCACTGCCAAATCTAGACGCTTGATATAGAGAGCATTTACTGCCTCACCGCGAGCGTATCCGTCTGCAGAAGCATCAAAGGACTTGGATGATCCCTCAGGAGAGAGTGCCATTTGCATACTCATGCCAATGGTCATCCCTGGAGCCATAATCAGATTAGTTCCGCAAACAATTGCAGAATCAATTGATCCTAGCCGAATCGCATCCGACGCCTGATGTAGCGCTACCCCTGCTGCCGAACAAGCTGTCTTGATGATCAAACTGCATGTATGTTAGACGTGATTTTAACACACCTTGTGATGTGACGCATTATTGAAACATACCTGGGTCCTTTAAGATCATATTCATAAGATATTCGATTAGGCAACGCAAAGTCAAGGCCACCCAAAATTGAGTGAGGGTTGTACTCTTGTACATCTTTCTGATGAAAGTCTTGCCAATCCTCCGAGAACATGCCGACATAAGTACCAATATTTTTGCCACGCCATTCTGCTTCGCCTGCACTTTCGAAAGTTTCTCGCACTACCTCTAGGACCAGTCTTTGATTCGGATCCATTTGCTCTGCTTGAGCAGCTGTAAGGCTGAACATGGATAAATCAAGATTCGAGAGGTCTACGTCATTCACAAAATAGCCATGTTTGGTGTTAACGGTCCCTAACTTTCCATGCGGGCTGTAATATGCATTGATGTTATATCGGTCTTCTCCTACTTCCGTTCGAGCATCCCCTTTGTTGATGAGAAAGTCGTAAAAATCATGATCGTTGTGAATTCCACCTGGCAATCTCATTCCCATACCACATATAGCTATCGGGATCTGCTCTCGACGATCTAGTTCCTGTGATGGTAACTTCGAAGTCCCGTTCGAAATCCCATTCGAAGTCCCGTTCGAACCTCCATTCATAGTTCCGTTGGCTCCGTGGGCTTCCCCAGAAGTTCCATTGGCGGTTCGATCATTTCTCTGGCCATTGACAGGTGGTTCAAAACCATTTCTACCATTGGCTTGATTGGAATAACCGTTTGCGTCATTGTTCACCCCCATTGTTGAATAGGCTGGTTCGGATAATGGCTGTCTGCCTCAAGTGAAGACACACCGGCCCTTATATCACAGTTTCAGGGATGAAGAAGGACACAATATTTGATGGGATAATACCTAGCATTTCTGCTAAATGCTACAAAGTCAATAGCAACCAAGGTGATTACTTCAAACAGTGCATTGCTACACCGCTATGTATTGACGCAGTCAGACGTAACTACCACCTTCAATATCGAAGGTACTATTGGTTGTTCAGTTCTCAGTCAGATCTACTGATTACGGAGTTTTCAAGAAATTGGTTTAGCATAGGCAATCAAAGCAGGGTTTCAGGCGGGTAAGCAGCGCAACACAGAGACACATTTTACTAAACTCCGGACCCACCGACCACCGGCATATGACAAGCGATCTGTGTGAATGAATGTGTAGCATCACCGTAAGCCGGTAATAAAAAGCTCATCATCCGTATTTGCATCACCTGCCTCTTACAGCACACCCCGCAATAGCTATTGCGTGTAGCGTGTAAGGAGCGCACTGAACACTGTTTCGTGGGTAATATCTTAGCTTCATGATGTTTAGTATAGTGGATACAGACTACAATACGGGGGCCTTACCTTAAAAAATTAGCAACAGTAGACGTATCCCAAAAATCAATCAGCATCCTGATTAGTACTCTCCTGAAGCTGGGAGGTGTTGAAACCACGCCAGGGGTGATAGCTCCTATATATGGCAATCACTCTGCCGACTATTCAGATCCTTCTAAATATAGCTAAGAAACTCCGAACCGTCACAGAGTTATGACTGGGAAACCCATTCGAACATGTACACTTCCTGGTACTGTCTTTAGCTTTTATCCTAGAAACCATGAGAAAACGTTGAAGTTGAAGAACATACAGAACTCTAATGATGTGACATCCTCTATCCTCAAGGGAATTTACATAATTTACGAGTGGGGTTTCCAGTCGAAGTGAAGTACGTTGAGATTGAAGTACAAGATGAAAGCAGGCAGTTGAAATAGATAGCATATCAATCTAAAGCTAAATCTATCAAGTCTGAATCCTTCGATACACCTACTTCCTATTCTTGAACAATATTTCCGCCTTGAGATCTGGGTGTAGATTGGTCATGAACGAAGTATTTTTTGGCCTTACACCATCCTTCAGCTTAAACTCGTACTTGCAGATCAAGGCCGCAAGAGCTAGCTTGATCTGATAATTTGCCATCCAACGTCCAGAACATGCGTGTCTACCCATTCCAAATTGCATCTGCTCTTTATTGACAGTAGTAAACTGGAACTTTTTCTCGTCCTCCGGCGAACGCTTTCGAAGGTTGTAGTAACGCAAACCGTCAAAGGTCTCTGGCTCTTGGTAGATATTTGCGTCATTGGCAATAGCAAATGCGGGAGTGAATATCATGGTGTTGGCAGGAATATGTGTGCCGTCGGAGAGATTGATATCCTTGAGCGCTAGACGCTGGAATGTCGCTGTTCATTATGTTTAATGACTTGATCAATCAATTGTAGAAGAAAAACATCAACTTACTAGTCACATGTCCATTTTGTCTGAATGATTCCTTCATGAAACTCTCCAGCTTCTTCAACTGTCCCATACTGTCCGCCGTCCACTTGCCACCGGCTTCGACTAAAGTATCATCTATCTCCTTTTTCAGCATAGTCTGGTATTCTGGCCATGTTGCGAGGTTGAAAATGATGTTCGTGATCAAGTGACTTGTACTACCCACGCTTGCCGATGCGATCGCTAGCTGTATAATCCCGTGCAAGTGCGCATCGCTCCTGTCTGGCTCTGGGGCAAGATCTCGCACCCACTGAATAGAATCAATGGGTTTTTTGTAGTCATCGTTCTTTTCTTCGACCTGCCTTTTTGCGATAATTGGAGCGAGAAGCTCTTGTGCTCGGCGATTGGACTGCCAACAGGTGCGGAGCTCGGGTATGAAGTACTGAACGAGCGGGCGAAAAATGGGATGGAAATATCTCAGTTTTGCAGAAGCCATGTAAATGGTTTTCGTGTACTTTAATAGACCTGTTAGATGATGATCTGATTCTCACTCTTACAGTACTTACATTGGTACTGATTTCCATCCAGTCATCGTTCCTCTCCATGCCATTGCCGACGAAAACTCTCGTGCTAACTCGACTTACCAGTCGCACTACTCTTGGATGAACGTGAACTGGGGTCCAGTCTATATCACCGGATTAACGCAAACTCCAGCTTTCAAAGTTACATATACACACCTTTGCAATCTGGGAAGTCTCGAGGCAAGCTATAATCAATCACATCCCTTATATCTGGAAACAGATTTTCTGACAGCTTGAGATTAGCAATCCTGACGTATACGCTCGAGATTGTTAAGTGACGCACGCAAGTTCTTAGCTAAATCATTCTTTACAACGATGTGCGGATATTCTAATTTCCACTGCTCAACGGGCCACAGATAGTTTCCTAGAAGAAACTATCACTCACGGAGTCAGTATTACTCCTGACTCTAAAGACGCAATTTTCTCTCTATACCTTTCGTAGCGCAGACACAAGGATTGTGTCTGGCAACATTTTGATTTCCTCCACATATTTTGGATGAATACCAATCTGATAGCCCTCAGTGGTCCAAATTCTGAAAGGACGAGTGTGAAACTACTGAATTGTAAATAGCCGCAATCGCAAGTACGCTCTCCTCGTCTCAAATACCTTTTGGTATGCCTCCTTGAGCAAATTGGCGCTATCTAATTGCCATCGTTTCTTATAGTTTCCCCTCTCCGATGGTTCTGGAGCAAACATTGGGATATCTTCGGCTCCATTTGAACGCTTTGGATAATTTAAGACTGCGAAAATGGCTACAGCGGAAAGGATAGAAAGGATAGCATATGAAGAATATTCAGAACTAGCAAAGAAATCCCTGAGGTGGAATTCAGACGCCATGGTCAACTCCAATACGTATAATGTCAGAAAACTAAAAAACTGAAAGAGGCAAAACTGTCATAGGAGTTGAGAGATATATACGTGGCGTGAATGTAAAAGATAGAGTCTATTTTCCGCGTTCCCCAATACACTAATTACTCACGAACAACAATCAATCAAGACTCTGACCGCTTGTCAAATTTAGTAGAGAGAATTTATGCAGTCATGCACGATGGACTCGGACGGAGTATCTATGTCGGCTATGTCGGGTAGCTTATTGTTCCCAGTTTTCCGACGGAGTTTCTACGACGGCAGTAACCGAAATATTCGCTTAGGCGTCTTTCAACGACGTGTGGCGAAATAGAAGGCCACCGAGGACAGAACATGATTAGAGTCGTGAAAGACCTGTTTGTTTTCAATATCCAAGAACACCAAATAAGGATGGTCACGTGGACTCTGTTAGCTGTACTTAGGCAATTCTTTACACTTCAGACGCACTACAACAGCACAGGTTATAAACTAAGTATAAAAAAGGGCGTAACTATTACACAAGAAGTTGTTTATTGCTTAAATTCTTTATTATTTGTAAGGCCTAATAATATTAGCTGCCTTTGTTCTCGTATTACATTACTAGTTTTTGTGCCTCACAGAAAATCAGTAGGTGCAAGAAGTAAATCTATCTTTTACGTCGACATAGAATGGATCTCCTCGCTACCTGTAGTCTCTAAGAGTTGCAGATGAAGTTTAGCAAGATTGTTGACCGTCTGCAGGCCACGCAAAGCTCCCATACAGGCCTGGAGATCTGATTCCAGAGACTCGTCTCCCTGTTGTACTGCTTTTCCTTGCTTGGTGTGGAGGCAGATGCTACGATGTAGAAGCAGCCGTTCAGCCCCGAGGAAAATCGTGAAGGGCATGAAAGTATGAGCCTAGTATAATCAGTATCGTGTGAGCCGGCAGCAATGATAGTGTGAGTGCTTACCTTGAAAAATCCGATATCTCTGGAGAGGCGTGCTATTTCTCGGGCCGCGTGTAGAGCTCTTGCCTGGTATTCATTATGAATACTTATCTGCTGCTGCACCTCATCTAGTTGTTCTATTGCCTTGCAAAGGGAGATGATGGTGGCTTGTGTTATCATGAAGTTAAAAATGGTCAATGGGTCGTCGGATACGGAGACGAATGGGTGATTTTGCGAGAAGCTCTCTATCATTTGCGTCAGTACACTATCGATCCACTCATGGCGCATCCAGAAATCAGAGAAGTGATCTGCGTATGTTTGTTCGAAGGTTGAGACTTGTTTATGGGATAGTGCACGCCCGTACGTAGTGATCATAGTGGCGCACACAGCAAGTGGAGACAGTGAGTTCATCCCCTGGTTGTTCATGGCTTCTGCGAGAAAGCATACTTGCGCGGAAGAAGTAGTTGAAAGTTCAGACTCTGACGCTGGCATTAGAGTGCAAATCTAAGGATAGGCAATAGTTAGTGAGGTGAGCTGCCGAAGGATATCCTTGGTGAGTGCAAGATCCTTGCTTACCGTTTCTTCATTAAGCGTCAACGGGAATCCGTTGGAAAGACTGACCAGGCGATCGAGACAGTAAGCAACCC
The DNA here is from genome assembly GCA_016508695.1 of Hyphodiscus hymeniophilus. Classification (NCBI taxonomy): domain Eukaryota; kingdom Fungi; phylum Ascomycota; class Leotiomycetes; order Helotiales; family Hyphodiscaceae; genus Hyphodiscus; species Hyphodiscus hymeniophilus. The sequence continues at coordinate 396,855 of VNKQ01000016.1, read as the reverse complement.
AGAATGTCCTCCGCTTCTCTTCCATGACACGGGCGTCCTCTGCAATAGGTTCCACAGAGGCGCGGGGACGGTCGATCTCGTGCAGTCTCAGTAGCTGGATTAAGCGGAAGATTCTTCCTGCACTTAGCCAACCCCGCCGATAGTTACAGCGAAGAAATTCATAGTATGCGATTAAAATCCAGGCCTGAACCTCCTCTATGTATATGGTACCAGTGTCTTTCTGGCAATGGTCTGAGTGTTCTAGTTTTCGTCGTGTTTCCATGTACAACATGTCTCTCATATGGTCAAGCTGGGACGAGAGTGCCATAGTCAGTGTCCACATAGCATATTGCAGAGTAGTCTGATGCTCATTAGTCTCCGAGTTCCTACTCCACGCAAAGTAGCGTGACCTATCAAGCATTGGCACAATGGGGTGAACTCTGTCAAAATATAGTTGCTCCCTACACTCCATCAGTCAATCGGCGCACTCTTGTCCAATAAGAGTTCCGCATGAATGTTGACGTACAGATCCGTTTGCATCAATTCGGGAATCAGCGTGATCCTCTGCGTATTGGACGGCGGGCTGCTCAGATCTTGTGCAGTGAGATACAGCTCCGGCGTCGCTGACGCATGAATATTGGGAGAAGCATTGCGCTTCTCGTCGCTACTTGACTCCGCGGGCGAGGACCCACCATTGGAAGCCTCGGAGTCGGTGACTAAGTCAAGAACGCTGCCTCCATTGGAGAGTGCCTCAGGCGGCGCTATTGCACGTAGCTGTTCCTCAATTGTGACTGCCAGGATGAGAAGCATTAGATATTCAGTTCCAGCCTAATGGTAACGAAGCACTGTACAACTACAGTGCCACCAACATCATGAGTTCCGGGAGAGTGGTAGGCTAACACAGAACGTACCTATCCGACTCCGCAGCGCTTTGACGCTCCCCGTCTTGGGACCTCTGGGTGCTGATTGACATGCTATCTCACAGTCGGTACCCGTGAGGGCGCATCTTCCACACTTTGGTCTCTGCCGATCACATCTGACCTTTCTCAGGCGACATTCTTCGCATGCCAGACCCGGTTGCTGTCTCTGGGACGTCGACATTGCTCTCGCGCTTAGTCTTCTCAGAACAACACAGCGTTAAACACGGAGTTTTCGTTCGTTCGGAGTACAGACAATAAATATCAGATGGCTGTACACAGCCATGCCCTAGCCCATGTAGTTCAGCCCAAGGCCATCTAGTGTAGCTCTGACTGACTTGTGTCTTCAAGCTGATGTAAGCCTTTTAGCTAATGTAACCCTAACCCTTGTGCCTATAAGCTGACGTAGAAATGAGCAGTGTGAGGCCTTTTATTTTTATTTTTATGTATTACTTCTGTATATTGACCACCGACAAGCGGTGCCGTTCCATAGTATCAAGGGGGCTAGAACAAGAGTGGGGCCGTCCAGGGTCTCCCCCAGCCGATCGTCAGAACCTTGGGAGACGTAGCGCGATCGAATGCATCTCGGGGGAATGAAACCCCTACGGGCGTACCAGTCCAGTGGCGTGGATCTTGGCAGAGACGAACTCTGGGTCTATCTAGTACTGTCATACTGTAGACGCGGCAAATGGGTAAATGATTCCCTTTCTCCCCTAAATTCCGTATATGGGACTCCAAAACATAACGGATATTGCTTCAACCACTTTCACAGGGACTGAAACAAAAACTTGAGCTAATCCTGAGCGTTTACAAACCCTAGTCCTAACCCAAACCATAACTAGTGACCAGCTCTGATTAAGCTAAGCCTAATCGGGCTAAACTTTTTGCTGCGGCAAATCTAGCCTAAGGCACACAAGTGCACAGACGAGTTTGGATGAGCAGGGGGCAGCCAGAAGGTGGGGCGGATGGGATTTATTTATCCATTTTCCCATGGATGCAGAAGGTCGGCCCGTTCCTTAGCCTTGGCTGTACCGCAGCGCTCTGATTAGTAGACTCGTCCCATAAACTTATCTGATCATCTTATCACGACTACGCCAAGTTGAGCATCGCCTACCATGTATCATACATCCTTGGAAAGATTCCTTTGAGCACAAGATTTTGCTATGTAACACTGGAATAAAATCCTGAGTTGCCGCCAATTAAGCGCAGTCAGGTAACTATCCTGAACAGTGTCCAGAACTTCACATGGTATTGGGCGGTGTAGTTTATGGTCAAGATGTCAATTCCAAGATCCCCGAGAGCCCGAAATCTTACGCATTCATAGAAAGTTGTTGCACTACATACAGGATCCTAGCAATCATATGCAAGGTAGCATCTTGAGGCGTTTCATAATTGGTCCTGTCTTCCAGTGTATCACGAAGTTCGGTAACGCCCGCTTCGTGGTAATAAGTCTTTAGCTGAGCAGGAAATTTGTCGTTTCCTGATCTGGCCATCATCACTTGGTTTGGATGCGCATTCGAGCTCGAGCACGTAACTATGATTTAGAGTTTTCTCGGTAGTATTAGTATTGATTTAGGTGAATTCGTTTTCCAATAGCCAATCTCATCTCAGCGGCGCCAGAAACACCATGCCACGAGCAATCACAAATAGCAGCGCTAGAAGCATGCAAACCATCGGAGGAACTGCGCCGCACGTTTATCGTACAATTGAGAGTGGCTTGCTGGCATTCCTCTTGTTCGACCGGCATAGAGAGAAAGTCCGGGAGCCGGCCCAACCCCAAGCTTACCCGCCTCAAATAATGCTGGATCGCAGTACTATCTGTTCCGCGTGGGTGTGATCCAGGCCACGGGGGCTCATTTATCTCTCTTCGCGGTGCTCCTTTGTCCTGTTTTCGAAGGCACATCCGAAAAGGCACATCTTCTGCAGCCAGATCGACAAAATAGCCTTCTTCTGGCCTGGTTGATCCCCGTCGCTACTTCCTCCGTGGTGAAAATGGCACCTACAAAAGCAGGTGCGAATGATAACGATACACTCCACCTCCCTCGCATCTTATGCCTTCATGGTGGAGGCACCAACGCCATCATCTTTCGAGCGCAATGTCGTGTGGTGGAGAGAGTACTCAAGTCCACGTTCCGGCTCTGCTATGCGGAAGCGCCTTTTCCCTCCAAGCCTGGACCGGATGTTATTTCGGTCTACCGAAAATTCGGCCCCTTCCGCGCATGGTTACGAGACGGGCAGAATCTTAGCATGCAAGGAGATTCCACTGGCTCGATTGAGGCCTCCCTCCAAAACGCCATAGCCGAAGATGATGCGAAGGGGGCGACAGGGGAGTGGATAGGCTTGCTGGGCTTTAGTCAAGGCGCAAAGATCTGCGCAAGTATCCTCTACCACCAGCAGCAGCAGCAGCAGCAGCAGCAGCAGCAGCAGCAGGAACAACGTTCACACCCACGTTCCTTCTCCGATTGGATATCATCAGAACCAGCAAGCAGAAGGAGATCCTTCCGCTTCGCTGTTCTACTTGCCGGGAGAGGCCCCATGGTATCGCTGACGCCGGACATTCCTCCTTCAATAGACCAAGACGACAATCTAAGCAGAGGATGGGAGAGGGAAGGGGAGAAGGCTGGAGGTAGACGAACACTCTTGTCCTTGCCGACTATTCACATGCATGGGCTGGCGGATCCAGGGCTAATGTTGCATCGCCAGCTGCTCACCGAGTATTGCGACCAGAGAACGGCGAGGCTCATCGAATGGGACGGAGCGCATCGCGTACCAATCAAGACCAAAGACGTGTTGGCCTTGGTGCAGGAGATCCTATGCATGGCCAAAGACACCGGCGTAGTGGGTTGAAGGGGCTCAGGGGCTCGGTTAACAGTCGTGAGGCTAGTCGCTTGCCCGTCGTACCGCTAGCGAATGGGGACGTTCTTTAGTTATGATTCCACAAGACTTATCTAATCATTTTTCCTCTATATGTATCATTTTGCTACATATAATATAGTATACTAGTCTAGGTCAGCCATTTTAACAAACAATACGTAACGTTATTTATCCATCCCTACGGTCAGCAATGGTCGGTCCGGCGATAACAAGCGTTCTGTAAAGGTTCGTCGAAATGGCTTAGTGCCGTATGCACCAGCTCCAGGTTAGAACGCCATCGATGGCGGTGACAAGCCAAAGCAATGTCTGGATCGAATAGTAGGGTTACCACGGGCCACCCCGTCGTCTCGCCTAGTTTACCCAGATCTGAAGCCGTTGCTCGCGGAATCTGCCCATGCGTCTACGCGTACAGGCTAAAATCAAATCTCGGCGAGAGGGGACGTAATCGTCTTCTTAACAGATTCCTCACGTTAGATCTGTAAGGTTAGGTTTGATAATAGTAATGGGCTAATGGTGTATTAGTAATAGTACTGCAGGCAGTAGAAAATGAGAAAGATGCTAGGTGTAAAGAACGAGATCTCGTAAAACTTGCTCACAATATCAGGAATACCCGGCTGACGGATGCGGGTTTGTTTCCCAGCTGTCACCGGTACTTGCGAGCTTCAGTTAAGGTGTGCGGATTTAAGCATGAATGCTTACAAGGGTCCTCGGGTGAGCCTGTCACTAATTTACAGTGTCTTCTTTGGGACCCTGTCCTTATCTTTGGGGCTTCGATGGGAACTCTTGACAAGGCAGGTAACCAGCGCGGAGTCGAGCCGACATTCCTACTCTGTGTCCACCTCTTCCTGTCACTGCTAAGACGATTCTCGTTCGTTTATAGGCCGCGAGTACCTCTCGTACTCGTAGGGCACGCCAGCCGCTTCGGCTGAACAACCCCACCCGGCAAGCCCGTCAGCTCTAAATTGCTGGCGCATTCGCAAAAAATAGATGACAACGGCCTTCAAGGTTAAATCCCCCACTATGCTATGAGGCGTCTTCTTCTGTGCTTATGCCGTGACGTGCCTCCGTTCTGGGACCTGAGAGGAGACTATCTATGAAATTGGCAGTTCCCTCTCCATAAGCCCTTGCAATGGATGCGCCACAAACGTCCCGCCAGCAATCCTTCCACCCCCAGGGATCTTTTGCCCCAGGGGGAAGATCGAGAGCCATATAATAGCCAGACGAGCTCAGCCAATATCTAGCTGAGCTACCTACTAGTGAAAGGGTGCCACTCCTACGCAGAATCGACGACGACATGATTTCTCCTCCAACCTCGATGTCCTCCTCCAACCTCTCCTCTACCTCCACCTCGAGTAAGTCTTGGGGGAGAAGGTGCCACGACAACGGCCCGGTCTAGCGTGTGAGAACTGCCGCTCACGCAAACTACGGTGTGATGGACAACAGCCGCGGTGCGGAGCATGTGTCGATGCGGATGTGGAATGCATTACTACAACCGTGGCATCACCACGAGGCCCCAGAAAGGGGCACATGAAAGCTCTACAGACGAGATTGCGTATGTAGGACGACAATCAGAAGTCATGGTGTGTTGGTAATGGGGCTGATTCCTCCCTCAATAGTTAAACTTGAACAACAGCTCAAGGAACAGCATGAGCAGCAGCAGCAGCAACGACAACAGAACCAGCAACAACTACAGCAAAATGAATTTCTAACCACTATTACACCCATGAGTCTCGAGCTAGAGGCTTTGTCCGAACCCAATCTTCATATGCAGTCGTTACCACAACCACCCATTACCAGAAATATTACCCCAGAGAACGCGGCTGTAATCAATTCATATATGTTGGATTCACCGGCATGTTTTTTCATATCCGATCTACAGCGTGCAGACTTGTATGTGACCCAATCATGTTTTTCATAGGTGCATTGCATTAAAAGTCATACAGGGATCAAGTCTATTTTGAAAGGGCGCATCCTTTTGTTCCGATCTTGAACCAACGACACTACACCTCCTGGTCTCGACAAGGTGCAAAGACCGAATCGCAGGTTTGCCTGCAGTATGCCATGTGGACTTTAGCCGCCTCTCTCTCAGCACAAATGCTGGACAACCCTGTATCACTGTACGATTCGACCCGGAGAATGCTTGAGTCCCTTGAGGCGAACGACAATCACTTTACGAAATCCAATTTCAGTGACATCGAACATGTCCAGGCAAGAGTTTTGCTCTGCATATACGAATTCTTGCAAACAAATCCCCACCGCGGCTGGATGAGCTCGGGGCGTTGTTTCCGACTACTGCAACTAATGCGGCTTCACCAGATTGACACGCCGGAGAATGTTGCTAAGAGGAACAATGACCCGGATCCCGAGACCTGGATCAGGACGGAGGAAAAGCGAAGAACTTTCTGGATTGCCTACACCCTGGATCGGTTTATCAGCCTACTTAACGAATGGCCGTTAATGCTGGATGAGCATACAGTAAGTCGAATCCGTCAGCCCACTCTAGAATGATGTTGAAATGTGCTTTAGATATGTACCAGACTTCCAGCCTCGGAAGAAGATTTCCGTGTCGGTCACGGTGTCGAAATGCCATTTCTATCGGAAGCAATGATTGCTATCGATCAGACCAAAACTTCTCCTTTAACCGAGGTAATCATATTAGCAACGATCTGTGGACGTGTTATCGCACATCAACAGCAATCAAAAATAAATTGTGTATATACTAGCACACCTCAGAATTTCTGGGATCGTCACCAGTGGCATGATGAAATGCTCAAAGCAAGAGCAGCAACCTTGTGTGCAATGTATCCATCTGTGTCACAAGATGCAGATTGCATGCTCTTGTTCGCGAACATGATCCTGCACACAACTATATTATGCCTCGGCAAAGCCATGGAGTCCGTCCAGTGGCAGGGGGACCAGTATCAAGATGTCGTCGTTGCGTTCAAACAGCGATGTCTGGTCGCAGCAAAAGAAATCGTCAACCTTTCGAGATCGGTGGTATACATCAGCTACTTCAAAGTAAGTAAAATGTGATTACCTCATTGAACTATCATGTGCCGATTCTGACACGGAATCGCCGACAGGTCCATCCATTCACTCCGCTTTCACTGATTCTATGTGCGGAATTCTTTAATTCCCATCGTTACCTTGATGAGTCTGTGGAAACGCGAATTCAGGAGGTACACGGTGTCTTGCGAGAAATGGGAAGTGTAAACAACTTGGCTCAGAACTACTTCTTGGCTTAAAAGGCATCCCTCGGGGCGGAACATTGTTAATATTTGTACATGGCGGAGCAAAAGGAGTTTGGGACGCGCATCTTATAAGGGGACTTTCGAATCCACTACACGGACTTTTTTTTCACCAGATGATCTGGCTCGCCGAGAAGGACTTGGAGATTTGCATAACGTCACGGAGTTTTGGAGTTTGTTGGGATTTTCTCTTTGCGTTGTCGGCATTGGTTTTGCAGGGGTCGAAATTTTTCTCGCATTAGACTTGGGGCGTTTGAGCACTGCCGGAACCTGATTTTAGACAGGTTCAAGGCGATGGGAACTTAGATGAAGGGCTCAAGAAGGGTTTAGCAAGTCAGGACGAGCCTCTTTGTGGAAGGGCATAAGGGAAACCTTTCGTTGTTGGAAATTGACGTAGAATAGCACGGCTTGAATCACTAGATAGGAAGTAGATACCCCGGTAGATAAACTTCTATAGCACGGTACTTTATGGTTATTTGATGTTCAGAATAATGAAAAGACAACATCTAGCAAAGGTAATGTTCACTCAGAGTCATGACTATTCATTGTGAACATGCATTGAGAACACAAATTTACTCTTAATTGGTATTTTACAACGACAAGATAATACTCCTAGCCAGCCTGGATCTGGTTCGGAAGGAACCAAATTGACTATAGAAGTAGAAAACGATTCTTTCCTCCAAGGTTCAGGTATGAAAGAAAATTCTAGGGCATACCTTACCTCAATCACACCCGACTCAAAGGTCTAGAGCTGTATAAGAATTGAGATACACGGAGCGTTTCGTTGCACCAAGAATAATCATACTGTGATGGCCGAGAGCACACCCTGCACTAGACAACCAAAGCGAAAGCTAGCTGGAAACTTGACTTTTGAGTACTGAGAGCCCTGACTTCGGCCACTCCGAATTAGCAAGCCCACTTGCTGAAGAACAGTTACATGCCAAGTGCCAAAAGTCCGAGAAGAAACTCCGACTCTCGAGATTGTGGTATCGAGGGAATCCGTTCGGGCTAGCGTCCCCACCACCCAATAATGTTAGTGACAAGACGGAGAGGAACTGGCGTCGGGGAAGGAAGGGAGGGACGGGAGAGGCTTGGCCGAAGGGTTCACGATGGTGGAACTGCAGGTGATTGGGGTTTACGCTGATGCAGTAGTTCGTGGGGCTGGTCGATGTTATCGCTGCAACATACTAAGTTATCAGCATGGGCCGTTGCTCGGAATCATTGTACCTCTTCCAGTATCCGAGCTCCTACCATCAGCTTCTGGGTGAAAGTGTGGCGTGAGATTGTCCCTGGGTTGGATCTGGCGAGGTATACTCGGCTCGGCTTAATGTCGTCGACGCGCACTAATGTGACAAGTCTGCATCGTAGCAGTCCGGACGATCTAGTCCGTAGTTTCTTCGAGGACCCCAAGTTCGGACGAGAAGTCATCTAAGGTATAGTGGCCTGCGGAGCACCGGGCGCGGCTTCATTGGCGTGCTGCCGCCATCAAAAATTCAGTAACTCCATTAGCGGCTCTATCGTGAGAACAGCAATGCTCTATCACGGTTGGCAAGCACATGTGAAAGATTACTCCACCAAAATACCCTCTCAATTCCCAAGGGCCCGATAAATTAGTTAGTCCGCTGCCAATATTAGATAGAGCTGTGATCAAACTGGTAGGAGTAGCCGCGAAATGATTACTCGTGGGCAGATGAGACGTTGCCGAGTATTCTAAGGGTGAATAATGGAGTTTTACTATGTTGTTTGAGCTTACTCTCGCAACTCTCGATCACATAGAAGATTATGTATTTTTAGCACGTGAGATCACTATAAGCTTAATATTTGGTTTGGTTGTCTCTATTATCAGTAGCAGTTGCCCAGATTGTTAGTGTTCGCAGCCTTCAGTCGATGTAATTATTTCTGTTCACACATAGAGAGGAGCATTCAACAGCTTCCGCTTAACAGGATGTCTGACCGCCTCGATCGTTCCGAACCCGGGCCTACCCTCCTATTATTTGGTTCTCAAGCTTTAAATTTAGACCAAGACGCATTTCTGCAGATCCGATCGACGGTGTTAGAGTCACCTGATCATCGTTGGATTCTCGACACCATCGCAGAGTTTCCAGAATATTTCGAATCCATTTCGAATGCATTTCCCAAGTTTTCTACAGGGTCCAGGCGGCAACTGCTCGAAGACTTCAACATCTGGTTCAAGACTGGGAATATCTCAAAAATACCTTTTACCTTTCCAAATACCGTTCTCACCCCTCTAGTGGTGATAGCACAGTTGACCGAGTATGCAAAATACGTGGAAACTTATCAGCAACCAGGGAACAACCACAATGCCCAATCGGTACCGGCCACGGAGACGCTGGGGCTCTGCACTGGTCTTCTTAGTGCAATGGCGGTGTCCTGCAGCAAGGATAAAGAAGAACTGAGAAAGTACGGAGCCGTGGCATTGCGACTAGGAATGTTGATTGGGATGGTGGTGGACACTCAAGATGAGACAACAGCCATGGGAGAAGCGAAGTCGTTCGCAATCGTGTGGAATTCTGTTGAAGCAGGCGAAGATGCGATTCGGATAATCAAGAGCTTCCCAGAGGTAAAAAGCTCCCTTCAATAACCCCGTACTATATGCAGAAATCTGATTCGAACTCCAGACATACATTTCCGTCTCCTATGATGACAACAGAGCTACAGTAACAACCCCTGCGAGCACCGCCCTAGCGATGCAAAAACAGTTAAAGGCGAGCAAAATCATCTCAGCAGAAGTCGGTATCAGTGGACGTTTCCACTGGGAGCAGTACCGTGACCAGATTGATGCCCTGGTATCTTTCTGCGACTCAGACGCGAGATTCCAGTTCGTTGATGCCACAGAATTGGTAATTCCGACTCGATCTAATTCTGGGGGAACGTTCATTACTGGCGGTCCCCTTCACCATGAGGCACTCCGCTCCATTCTGGTTGAGCCACCGCAATGGTTCGAGACATTCCATTCCGTCCAGGACTCAATGCTCAAAGACAAGAACTCGCTCGTCATTTCCTTTGGTCCGGAGCGATGCGTCCCTCCGTCAATCATCCGAAGGTTGAGCTCGCAAGTGGTATACATGGCAGACATTGATCACACGAATTCCAAAGTAGAGAAACCTCTCAAGTACCAGAGACAGTACTCCGAAACCGATATTGCTGTTGTTGGTATGTCATGTAAGGTTGCTGGTGCTGACGATGTGGAAGAGTTCTGGGACCTTCTCTGCAAAGGAAAGTCGCAGCATCAGGAAGTCCCCAAAGAACGCTTCGGATTTGAGACGGCTTTCCGAGAGGTTGATCCCAAACGAAAGTGGTTCGGCAATTTCATGAACGACCATGACAAGTTCGATCACAAATTCTTCAAGAAAAGTCCCCGAGAGATTGCATCAACAGATCCACAGCAGCGCCAGCTTCTGCAAATTGCCTACCAGGCAGTGGAGCAGTCAGGCTACTTCCGCTCTCCTAACGCCGACAATCGAATTGGGTGTTATGTTGGTGTCTGTGCCACTGACTATGAAAACAATATTGCTTGCCACGCCCCAAATGCTTTCTCTGCAACAGGCAATTTGAGGGGCTTCATTGCAGGAAAAGTGAGCCACTTTTTTGGCTGGACTGGACCTGGACTCACCATTGATACTGCTTGTTCCTCCTCTGCTGTGGCTGTACATCAAGCGTGTCAGGCTATCTTGAGTGGTGAATGCAATGCGGCGCTTGCTAGCGGTACCCATGTCATGACCAACCCACTGTGGTTCCAGAACCTTGCGGGAGCATCGTTCTTAAGTACCACAGGAGCCTGTAAGCCCTTTGATGCCAAGGCTGATGGCTACTGTAGGGGCGAAGGAGTTGCAGCTGTTTTCTTGAAGAAGATGTCCGCGGCGATTAGAGACGGCGACCAGATTCTAGGGACCATCGCTGGCACCGCAGTACAGCAGAACCAAAATTGCACTCCTATCTTTGTACCAAATGCACCATCGCTGTCTGATCTCTTCCGGGTTGTCACTCAGAGATCTGGATTGAAACCCGAACAAATCACCGTGGTTGAAGCTCACGGCACAGGAACTGCCGTGGGTGACCCGGCCGAGTATGAAAGTATCCGTGAGGTGCTTGGAGGGCGGAATCGCTCCAGCAACCTTATGTTGAGCTCTGTGAAAGGTCTTGTCGGACATGTCGAGTGTACATCGGGCCTCGTTTCGCTGATCAAAACTCTTCTTATGATTCAGAAAGCAGCTATACCACCGCAGGCAAGCTTCGACACTATGAATCCAGCTATCAAGGCCACGGTAGAGGACCATATGAAAATACCAACAAGTTTACAGCCTTGGGATGCTAGTTTTCGCGCCGCTCTCATCAACAATTATGGAGCTTCGGGCTCGAATGCCTCCATAGTGGTATCTCAGGCCCCCGAGACCTCCTCAGACATAGATCATGAGCAGGTCAGACTTGGTTCTCTGGGGAAGAAATATCCGTTCTGGTTTGCTGCACTTGATGACAAAAGTCTTCGGTCATACTCTGTAGTAATGCGTCAATTCTTAGAGCGGACGTCAAAGGATCTTTCGCTATCGAATATCTCCTTCAACTTATCACGTCAATCGAATCGGACTCTTGGTCGAGGTTTAATGTTCAGTTGTGGTTCAATTGACGAGTTGACGCAAAAATTGGCGTCATATGAACGGGGAGATCCTACGCTCTCGTCAGTAGCGCTGCCATCACCTAGGCCTGTCGTCCTATGCTTTGGAGGCCAGGTCTCCACGTTCGTCGGATTGGATCGACAATTGTATGATACGGTCAAGGTGTTACGCACACACCTGGACAGATGCAACTCCCTCTGTCTCTCACTTGGAGTTGGCAGTATCTTCCCAGAGATCTTTTCTCGCACCCCAATTGCGGATCCCGTCAAACTCCAAACGGCTCTCTTCTCTTTGCAGTGGAGTTGCGCTCAATCTTGGATGGACAGTGGAGTCAAACCTGTAGCAGTTTTGGGCCACAGTTTTGGAGAATTGACTGCTCTCTGCGTTTCGGGCATCCTCACTCCCAAGGATACTCTCAAGATGATTATAAGTCGTGCGACCGTCATTCGTGAGAAATGGGGTTCCGATAAAGGCGCAATGATGGCAGTGGAAGCAGATCTGAGTGATGTGGAGAAGCTTATGGCAAAGGCCAACCAACAGTGCCCGGAAGATTTGCCAGTGAGTATAGCCTGCTACAATGGGCCAAGGAGTTTTACTCTTGCCGGCTCCAGTAAGGCTATAAATGCAATCGCAGAGATTGTCGTAAAAGATCTAGCTTTCCCCTCTATCAGATCGAAACAGTTGAAGGTATCGAATGCATTCCACTCAGCTCTTGTTGACCCGCTCATCGACAGCTTGGAGCAGGGTGTAGCAGGTCTGCAACTGCATGAACCAACGATTCCTATGGAGAGGGCTACAGAGTTTGGGCACGAGGTCAGGTTCACTGCCAAGTTTGTCGCCGAACACATGCGCCAACCGGTCTACTTTCATCACGCCTTGCAAAGGCTTACCAAAAAGTACCCATCTTGCATCTGGCTCGAGGCAGGCTCTCAGTCTACTGTTACAAATATGGCCAGCCGAGCTCTAGGATCTCCAAGCGATTCTCACTTTCAGGCGGTGAATATCACCAGCGAGAGATCGCTGGATAATCTGGTAGACACTACCCTGAACCTTTGGAAGGCCGGTCTCGACGTTTCTTTCTGGTCTCATCACACTTCTCAAACATATGAGCATAGACCATTGCTTCTTCCTCCATATCAATTCGAGAAAGCTCATCATTGGATGGAGTTGAAACAAGCCTCTCAAAAGCCTGCAGAGCCCGTTGAGAAAGCAGTAACAAAGGCAGAAGTTCTCCCAGATACGCTTTTGACGTTTGTGGGTTACCAGGATGGCAAGAACCACCGCGCTCGGTTCCGAATCAATACCATGATCCCCAAATATGATCAACTTATCGTGGGCCACGTCATTGCGCAAACGGCTCCGATATGCCCCGCTACAGTGCAGATAGATCTTGCAATAGAGGGCCTTCGAAGCTTACATCCTGAAATGGCAGTCTCGAAACGTGAGCCGCAAGTCCATGGGGTAGAAAATCAGTCTCCAATTTGTGTCGACCCCGCTCGCTCAGTCTGGATCGACTTTGAGGGTTTAGATTCTGAATCCTACAGCTGGAACTTCAAGGTTTTCAGTACTGGTTCTCAAAAGGGTGCTACAACCACTACACACACCACGGGAAAGATCGTTTTCCGCTCCACGGAGGATCTCCAGACACGACTCGAGTTTGCCAGACTCGAGCGCATGGTTGGGCATCAGCGCTGCTTGGACATTCTGAACAGCAATGAAGCGGACGATGTTATTCAAGGGCGCAATATATACAAGACGTTTGCCGAGATTGTGGACTACGGTGAGGAATATCGTGGACTCAAAAAGCTCGTAGGCCAAGGAAACGAGTCGGCTGGTCGGGTTGTAAAAAAGTACAACAACGAGACCTGGCTTGACGCACATCTGGCAGATGCTTTCTGTCAGGTTGGCGGTATCTGGGTCAACTGCATGACGGAACGGTCGCCGACAGACATGTATATCGCCAATGGAATCGAGCAGTGGATCCGGTCCCCAAAACTTAGTCAAGCTGATGCTCGACCCGAGACGTGGAATGTACTGGCGTACCACCATGCGCCTTCGGACAAATCCTTCCTCACAGACATCTTCGTTTTCCACCCAGCTACAGGCGAATTATTGGAGGCTATCCACGGGATCAGCTATGTCAAAGTTCCCAAAGCTTCCATGAGCAAACTGTTGTCTCGTCTCACAGCAGGAGAGGCGACCAGCTCTCATTCAGTGGCAGCAATCTCTACTTCTGCGAGATTAGAAGTGCCCGACGTTATAACTCAGCACCCGCTGTCTAAACAAACCCTCCGATCAGAGAAGACTCTTAAGCCAAAGAAGCAGAAGTCGGCTTCCCCAAAGCCAGACGTCTCCCAGCAGGTCAAAGCAATCTTAGCAGAGCTCTCTGGTCTCGAACTAGATGAGATCAAAGACGACAGCGAGCTCGCAAATGTTGGCATTGACTCTCTCATGGGAATGGAAATGGCCCGTGAGATTGAGCTCCAGCTCAAATGTACCCTCCCTACAGAACAGCTTGTCGAAGTGACTGATATTCCGGGCTTGATGCGATGTGTACACTCAGCGCTGGGTTTCAACAACTTCGAAGCTCAAAGCGAGACTGACGACGATGAGTCTGAAAGTTCCGATAACCCAAGTGTATTCACGTCTCCCGAAACTGGCTCCAGCACACCTCCATCCGTTGAGGTTGACATCCAAGGGCATTTGGTAGAATTCCTTGGACTTGACCCAAGTGACATTCAGCCGGAAATGCTTCTCAGAGATCTGGGAGTGGATTCTTTGCTATCTACGGAACTCAGGGCCGATCTAGCGACCATATTTGATGTCGAAATCGATGAACACGTCGCTATTGAGGAGTTGACTGTTGCCGAGCTAGAAGGCAAAGTCAATGGGCGTTCAAAACCTGCCCCGAAAACTGTCGCCACCGGGAATGCCGTAAGTGGAGGCCATAGCCTGCTAGCAGATGCAACGGCGCCTACTTCTACTTCTATCTCTTCACCATCTGGTCCTGGGGGCCTCAATCTGCCTGCGTCAGTGGTACTAGAAGCGTTCGGGGAGACGAAGTTGCGCACTGATCATGTCATTGATGAATATCGATGTGGCGACTACGTCGATAGCGTGAAGCCCAAGCAGGACAAAATGTGTGTTGCATTAACTGTAGAGGCTTTCGAACAAATGGGCTCTTCTATTCGATCTGCAAAAGCTGGTCAAGTTTTGACACGCATTACACATATCCCTGAACATGGACATCTCGTTGATTATCTTTATCAAATGTTGGAGAAGGAGGCTCGATTGATTACCATTGACGGTAACGTTATAACTCGCACAGGCACTGCTGCTCCAGACCAGTCCAGTAAAGAGATTCTGCAAGACCTCTTGAAGAGCTATCCAGACCACACTACTTCCAACGACCTCACCTACTATGCCGGCTCAAACTTGGCTCAGGTTCTGACGGGAAAGACAGACGGAATCAAGCTGATTTTTGCGTCTGAAGAGGGACGAAGACTTGTGTCTGGGTTATATGGCGACTGGCCCGTAAACCGATTATTCTACAAGCAAATGGAAGACTTCCTCTCTCGGCTACTCTCGAAATTGCCGAAAGACGATGGCCCGCTCAAAATCCTGGAAATGGGCGCGGGCACTGGAGGCACCACAAAGTGGTTGGTCCCATTGCTAGCCAGCCTAAACGTGGATGTCGAGTACACCTTTACGGATCTCGGTCCATCCTTTGTCGCTGCTGCACGCAAGAAGTTCAAGAAGTACCCCTTCATGAAGTTCCGGACTCATGATATTGAGAAAGCGCCAGCCGATGACTTGCTCAACACACAACACATTATTGTGGCAAGTAACGCTGTACATGCAACGCACAGCTTGGCAGGCTCTGCCGCGAATATTCGCAAGGCACTGCGTCCTGATGGCCTGCTCATGATGCTTGAGATGACTGGAACTCTTTACTGGGTTGACATGATATTTGGTCTTTTCGAAGGATGGTGGTTTTTTGACGATGGTCGAACCCATGCGGTGTCAAGTGAGACCCGGTGGGAGAAAGACTTGCAGTCTGTGGGCTATGGTCATGTTGACTGGACAGATGGAGCACGTGCGGAAAACAAGATCGAGAAGGTCATCATTGCAATGGCATCCGGGTCAAGGTACGATCGCTTACCAGCTCCCTCCGAGCCTACCACGAGCTTTTCGACTGACTGTGCGGCACGACAAGCAGTCGTTGAGGATTACGTTCGCAAAGGAATAAACGGCTTTGCTTGTCCGTCGCCCAAAGGGGAAATTACTTCAGACCCTCTAGGTCAGGTCGTCTTGATAACAGGAGCCACTGGGAGTGTTGGTTGTCACCTGGTAGCAAATCTCGCTATGCGACCAGGTGTACAATCAATCGTTTGTCTCAACCGCCGCAGCAATCAGGATCCGATCACACGTCAAAAGCAGTCGCTGACCGCTAAGGGAATCTTCATACCTGCAGACGGCCTTGCCAAGTTACAGGTGTTCGAATCTGACGCCGCAAAACCGCAGCTTGGCCTACCGGATCATGTCTACCAGGGTATATCGAAGACAGTCACTCATATCATCCACAATGCCTGGCTCATGAGCGCCAAACGCCCGGTGAAGGGTTTTGAATCTCAATTCCGTATTATGCGGAACATGATCAACTTAGCGAGCGACATCTCGGGTGGCCGTCAAGAAGGGTTCAAGGTCAATTTCCAATTCGTGTCCTCCATTGCGTGTGTGGGACACTATCCGCTTTGGAAAGAGACAAAGTACGTCCCAGAAGAGCGAATGGCCATCGATGCGGTCCTGCCGAATGGGTATGGTGATGCCAAGTACGTGTGCGAACTGATGCTCGATGAAACGCTACACAAACACCCCGACCGCTTTCGGGTCATGGCCGTTCGTATTGGGCAGATTGCAGGCTCAAAGGCAAGCGGTTACTGGAATCCAATGGAGCATCTTGCCTTCCTCTGGAAATCTAGTCAAACGCTCAAGGCTCTACCCAACTTTGACGGCTTGTTATCTTGGACACCTGTCGACGATGTCGCAGGCACTCTGGTGGATCTCGTCAACGCGGACAATCCGTACCCAATCTATCATATTGATAATCCAGTGCGTCAGGAGTGGAAAGATATGATTCCCATCATCGCCGAGGCACTCGAAATCCCTATCACCAACGCCATGCCGTTTGAAGAATGGGTCGAACAGGTCCGCAACTTTCCAATGCTGAACGAAGATGATAATCCAGCCATGAAACTCATCGACTTTCTAGACGGCAATTTCACCAGGATGTCATGTGGCGGACTTCTGTTAGAAACTTCAAAGAGCAGAGAGCATTCAGCCACTCTTCGCGCCGTCACGCCAGTGAGCCAAGAAGTGGCCAAACGATTTTTCCAGACTTGGAAAGACATGCGTTTCCTATCCTGAGTTGTTGTATATTGTATTTATTTGTTGCACAGTACTGGTTTTTCACTTTTCATTTGTTATCTATTATTTGGACTGTTAGGACTTGCCAAGAATGGAATTTGTCAGTGGTTAAATCCTTGACCAACTAACTGAGTTTAGATCAATTTGTGTATAGGTAGAATGTAAATGCGTCAAATACTCTTTCGTTTATAACTCACAATTGTTGTAACACCTTCAAAGACTGAAGAATTTAAAAATTGAATCGTGATATTTATATCTCAATAATCTTGTAATCAATACCAAATCATTTTTAGAATATAATACACAAATTCTTAAAACTGATGATAGCTTTCTTGGCGACAGTTCCTAGATTTGAGTTATTGAATAAAATATCTATGTCAAGCCCTAGGATTCAAGTGTCAGTACGACGATATCCCTTTGTTATCCTAGCGCTCGAGCCATAAATGAGTTCCTAGGTGTTCTGAGTATTTAGAGAATATTTCAATAAGGCTGACTCTATTTCGGTGATCATGATGCCTATTTTTTACATGGCTTGGAATTTGCCGCCATTAGATTGACTGTGACGGAATATATGTACGTTCAACAGCTGGCTCACGTACGAAGAGGATCATATGAACTGTTCTGTATTTGTGGTAGACTGAAGAAGAGAAGCTTCTACGGTACGAGGGGAAATGATCTAAAACAAGCCGTAGCGTTCACGTAGCCTGGTGTCCATGCGACCGCCTTTATAAGCATGGTCAAAGCGAAACAAAGTATGAAGACTATCTCCTGTTCTGGTAATTTGTAACGCCCTCATCAAGAAAAGTATATGGAATCCGAACCGAATCATCTTGTCCCCTTTGCCTTTGGGGTATTTTAGACGCACTACAATGTTACTACAACTTTCTTCGCTGAAACGCCTTCCTTCTGAAGATCCATGGCGGGCTGAATGAATTTGAGACCGTGACCAATGACCTGGGGCTCAGGCGACGGAGTGAATAAGTTGTCTGCGAGGGCTTGAGGGAAATAATTCTCATACAGAGCCTTTCCAACCCCATTGTGAGCAAGAGTCGTGCCGAAGATGAATTTTGAGCCGATACCCCGAGCCTTGCACGTCACCCAATGCGAGATATTCCATGAGATGAAGTTTAGGATGGTTCTGAGGAGGACAAGAGATGTCGGAGGAGTAGCGAGCGATGGGTATGTGGCCATAGCGATAAACTTCTTGCCGTGACAGTGTTTGAGAATATCTCGACATGCCTCTGCGGCGCCGCGACCCATAGTCAACGCACCTGCGACTTTCTTTTGATCAAGGGCACGGATGATGTCCGCTACCACCGTCTTGCTTCGGTAGTCAAACACCTTCGTCGCTCCCAGGTGCTTGACGAGCTCAAAATTCTTGGGCGATGCTGTGGTGATGACCTCATAGCCAGCAGCTTTTGCGAGTTGAATTGCGTTCAAGCCTACGCTGGTCGCACCACCCCAGATGATAACGGTTTCTCCTGTGGGCTTCGATGTGACGGATGGATATTGGAGATTCAATTGGTCTTCTTGGAATAGACCGCAGGCGGCAGTGGAGGCGCCCAGTGGAATCACACACGCACTTTCGTAGGACATGCTCGCCGGGATGGGCGACGCCATATGGGCCAACAAAATGGTGAACGTCTGGAAGGAACCCTCCGCAGAGCGGTTCTGCTTCTCGTCCATGCCCACGGAGTGGCCCATCACACGATCTCCCACTTTAAAACGCGTTACGCCGCGGCCGACCTCCACCACCTCGCCGGCGATATCTGATCCCATAACGAAGGGGTACTTCACCCATGGGCAGACGAAGCTACCGGTATCCTGCTTCATCCAATCAAGCGGGTTGATGGCGACGGCGGCGGTTCGAACCACGATCTCGTTTGGCCCGGCAGCGGTGTAAGTTGAGGATTTGACGACCAAAGGGTTGGCCTTTTCAGCCATCAGCCATGCTGCAGTGTTCTCGGGCATGGCGGTATTTGAAGACATGATGAGTATTGGAAGTGAAGGTGATGAAGGTGATGGATTTGGTAGAGTATGCGGAGTTGATATGTTCTGAGGGGTTCGATGAATTCGATGTAGTAGATGGGTTCGGTGAGTTTGATGAATTTGATGGGTTTGCGGGTGATGTGAAAAGAGTGGTAAAGGTTTACGGAGTTGGTGAGAAGTTGGTAAGGTCTCAGGGTTTTTCGCGAATGTCAGAGTGTGGAGGTGATTTGGTTTGCTAGCGCGGTTTTTTGTTGCGTTTCTTTGTTGATATTGTCGCGGCTCGGAATAACTTCACCTCGCTTATTTTCCCGGAACAACAAGAATTCGAAATCAGGGCAAGAAGACTTGCCCTGGGAGAGCTTCTGTAAAAGTTAAGAGCAATGTTTCGATTCAAAAATACTCTCGAAGTCCTCCAATTCGTCCGAGAATAAGTGTGTGTGTCGAACAGAGCGAAAGGGCACCCAGATCTGAAGAATTTTAAGATGAAAGATGAAGCCGAGTGGGCGCGTTATTGGAGCGTTCAGAAGCACTTTGCAGCTGGAAGATGATTCTAAATATCTAAAATATGATCGAGAAAATAATTAAAAGTAGGATCATTGTTGAATGTTGGGGAGTCCCCATGATGGCGATGGATTTGGTCGGAGTAACCGATAGTCCGAGCGAGGTCTGCCATTTGCTATAAGTATCTCCATGCAATCTTAACCTCAGCACGCAGGTCCGCAGTGCAGCATTATCTTATCGTATCATGATTGTCTGGATGTATTGCGTTCGTCGATCAATGCCCAATGCCGACTTCAAAATATATGTACCTGCGATGATCCGGCTTGCACTTCCAGCTCGACATGATATCTTTGGCGATAGCGCAACCGAATACCCCATCTTGAGGTAGTCAGTTAATGAATAGTATCTTCGGCTGACTGCCATCATTGCTGCTGGAGCGAAAAGCGGGGGGTTCTGGACACCATCATAATCATTTATCATGGAGGGAACCATCGACTCGGCCTTGTTTGTTTCCTTTTATCAGATGTTTCATCCTGCAGCTTGTCTCCGGACGAATTAAGCGTTGCACGGTTTGTTGTCCACAAATGCCGGTCAGATATTTGTTAGCGAGGAGTTGTCGGAGTTTCTATACCGGAGTATATGTGGACGTGCAGTGCAGGACTCGTAATAATGACTACGTGCCACACAAAGCGGCTGATCAGGACGGGGTTTTTTTATGCTTATTGTGGAGGGGAGGATGGCGTATTGATCTCGGTATTTCCATTTGCCGATGTAGCAGTATGGCAGAGTTCATCTTCGTGTTTACTCAGATTTTAGGTTTACAGGGGGAGCCACTCTCTACATACTCGTATCCCATCCTATGAAAATGGAAGTCCACCGTCGCATTTAGGGTGGTTTCAGGGCAAGGAAGAAAAGGTCATCTATTCAGCTTACTATTGAATCTGCAACTTCCCTGCCCACGCTCTACTGTACGCATACTTGTACAACAATCAATTATTGCACGTGTCAGCAGGCAATCGGAACCAAGCCCAATGTGGTGTGTAGTGATTTTCGTCCCATCTTGTGGAGTCTCTCCCTCTGCCTCTTGGGATGCGATAATTTGATAAACTTGACGACCTTGACGTATAATGCGCCTAATCACTCGGTCAAGATCTACCCCCAATCCGATACTAGAGCGATTTCGCCCAATTAGAGGGGGCAACTTCCCCTCGATTTTGTAGAACTGAGTAGTCATTGACTATATACCATGCTATCCCTCCAAACCATGATTCTTCCTACAAATCATAACGTTGCGTTGCTTGTAGTATTAATACGTATTAGTTCTGCGACTCTACGACTGAGAAATGGCTCCAACTTGACCTAATGCGACCCTTGTATTCCCCGCAATGGCAATACTTCCTCCATTTTGATTTCTTTACTATCATTTCTCTTAAGAAGGGGAAAGTTGAGGCGCTTTGCCGCAGGGTCTATAGAGTTCTCTTGCGTATTTAAAGCTATTGATTAAGAGGTTGATATTAATAGGTACAAGAAGGCTATAAGTTCCGGGGTTCCCCGGAGTAACGTTTTTCCAGTCCCGAAAAACGCAAGCTGGCTCGCAGCTGAACGAATACAAGCCTTATGCAATCTATTTATAACTTATTATAACCTTTATGCACATAATTTAAGTCCTGACGCAGGTAAGACCCTTAGGTTGATTATGGGAATAAGAGGCTTACATTGTAATGATTCCACTTTCTCCATCCCCACATAGGACACATCTCCGGTGGGCACTGCCGCACTGGACATGGCACACTACGATTAGCATATCAATGGCCTCTTCACATTCTTCAATCTTCTTCCGCGGATACCGCAACATATCAAGATGATGACATCTTGTTCCTCTCGTTCAGGAGCAGAAGGCCGGCAGCGTCCTGGCTCCGCCTGTGATGAGTGTCGACGGCGTAAACTACGATGTGATGGGAAGCAACCACAGTGCGAAGCTTCAACTCACTCCTCTTCAAAATACCTGGCTTTATCCTCTCGGCAGTCAAGTCGTAGAGGCCCCAAGAAGGGCCATCTCAAAGCACTCGAATCGCGACTGGGTAGCTTCATCCTCGTCCCAGTGGTACTTCGCTTCAACTAACGCGATTATAGAGGAGCTGGAAAATCGCCTCTCAGAGAAGAAGCAACAACAAGATACCATTATTCAACTCGATGATTCCATCAATCCTTTTGTTGAGTCTTTCGATCCTCCTCTTTATTCCATCGACCCACTTGGTGACGAGTGGCTGCCTAGCTATTTCCAGTTGGATTTTGATGTTTCCCCTTCCCTGAACTTGGACTCATCTATTACTCCTTCGATTTCGCTAGATCAGCCGCCAAAGTTCGTTCTTTCCAGCCTTTTACGTTCTGACCTGTACGTACACCTGTACTGCGCTGTTCTGGTTCTGGTATCTGCGTGTAGTGACTTACTTAAGCACAGTAACCAACTCTTCTTTGAGAGAGCATATCCGTTTGTCCCTATTCTCCACCCAAGACAATATTTGAGGCGACAAAGGCAAACGGCACACAGAGAATCATACGTGTGTTTACAGCATGCGATGTGGACGCTTGCAGCATCTTTGTCTACGAAACTGCAGCATATCCGAGATTCGCTTTATGAGACCACCTTGCAGCTTCTCGCGGCTTTGGAGTCGAGAGACAATGACGAGGATTTTGCCGATATTGAGCACGTTCAGGCCCGAGTTTTACTGCTCATCTATGACTTCATGCGGACAAATCACCAACGGGGCTGGATGAGCGCGGGTCGTTGCTTCCGGCTCGTGCAACTGCTTCGACTTGGGGAGATTGATTCTCCAAATCGTGATAACGCTAAAGCACCGACCACGAATGATTCCGTGGAGTGGATCAGATTAGAAGAGAGGAGACGTACGTTCTGGATGGCTTACTCGCTCGACCGCTTTATCAGTGCGCGGCACGAGTGGCCGCTGACACTGAGCGAACAGGTATGTCTCGGTCCAAGAAATGCTCGCTGACCCTGGTTAATTAAATTTTAGATTTGGACACGTCTTCCTGCCTCGGAAGAGGATTTTCTTTATGGTAATTGTGTACAGATGGGCTTTCTCTCTGAAGCGCTGGCGTCCGTGGGCCAAGACACAGCTTCTTCACCTTTTACCGATTCCATCATTGTGGCTACCATCTGCGGCCGTGCCTTCTTTCAAAACACAGTTGACTACATGGGCCGTAAAACAACTCAATTCTTTTGGGAAATCCATGGATGGCTATATATGACCGTGAAGATGCGATCTCAGAATCCGATAGGGGATCACCCCTCCGCGGCACAGGCACAAGACAGCATGCTCCTCTTCACCAACATGATGGCCCAAACGGCCGCGCTGTATCTCTACAGAATTGTGGAGTCCACGCCTTGGGAGATGGAAGACTACCCCGGTACTGTCCTCGAACTCAAACAGTATGCATTCATGGCTGCCCAGGAGATTGTACGGCTTGCACAGTGCCTACCGCAATTAAGCTATCTCAAAGTATGCTCTAGAGCCCAGCTATCTCTCTTGTGGAATACCTATTGACAAGTCATGATACACAGGTGCATCCCTTCACACCTCTACCTCTCATTCTTTGCGTAGATTTCTTGGATACCCACCGTTACCTTGACGACTCAGTGGATCTCCAGGTTCGCGAATTACTCGATGCGTTGAAAGCGCTGACGGAGGTCAATAATCTCGCTCAGGATTATCTTTCCTTATGATTCGTCTTATCACTTGTGGAGTTAGAGACGTCAAGGGGCTACGATGTGAAACTCTTTTTCTTCGAGTCAGAAGAAGCATCGCTGTAGTTGATGGCAGCTAATGAAGCACGAAAGCCTGCAGTCAGGGTGAAGTCCCTTGGTGCACAAGGCCTGATTATGAGCTTTGTCGTGGATTCGGGAAGGAGGGGTGAATTACGAGTTCCACCGGGCAGTGTTTTTTCATCACCAAGGTTTGGGATGCCAATCCCTCCGGCAGTTATTATGCTTAAGCCGAAAAGGCGTTACACTTCGGTTTGGATCTTAGGAGTTGCTTCTTCCGGGATACCTAGCACTTATTCGATGCTTGGTACCAAGCGACTCGGCTCAGTTCCCCAAGACGTCCAGAGGATCTCGATGTGAAACTATCTGTTCGAAGAAAGCATTCAGGCGTTTGTGCGCACCAATGCCATCCATCCTCCAGTGCGACACATGGATAACGACCCGACGGATTTCAGCCAGATAGTGCAATGTAACGTAAGTCTGTGGTCTGAATATTGCGATCAATTCGACCGTGTCAACTTCTGTGCCAACGATAAAGAACGATTTGTCTACCCATTTTTCTAGTTCCTGGGTGCTCGGAGCGGTGTATTCCAGCAACTCCTCCCTTGATTAAGGAGGCGATACTTGGATGTTGAAAGCGTAGCGTCATCCATGCTTGGAGCAGACTCAGAGCCAAGTCTTCCTTAAATTCCGTTGCTTTGAAAGATGCAATGGAACTGATGGACCCGTACCCATGATCCAGAGGATGCCCACGGGCCTTTATCATTTTGGTCATTGCTTTAATCTGTATATAATAATGACCAGCAGAAACTTCCGTCCAAGTCATCTTAAAAAATGGATTTCCAATTAAGTGGTGAATTTCTAAAGATTGAAAAGTGAGAAATTGAGTAAAACGAAAGAGGAGAACCTGCGAATATCACTCAGAGGAGTTACTTACCGGCAATTTGATGCTACTCGGTTCCACCCCTATCTTCTGCACGTGATGTTCCCCTATTCGAGTACTGTACCTCATTGGCCGATTTTGCTTCCTTCTTTGTCCGCTCTTAGTCAAGGGTCCGCCGTTTGCTTCGGACCCTCGCGCCCCTACTTTTCACAACTCAATCAATTACAATCACAATCCCAAGTTTGCCAATACCCCGCTCCTGTTCTGTGACTTTGAACTTTCCACAGGCTGGAGAGCCGCAACATTGCGACTCGCGAGTATCTCTGCCGCGCCTCCTAGTCCAGTTTCGGTAGAATAAACGCCACGCAACAGCCTCCACATCTGAACGCACATGCACAACATAGCATTGAAATCTTGGTTCTCGACCCCATGAATGATGGAGCCCCCATTTGCAAATCTACCTGCCTCTTCCCATGTTGGGGGTTCTATCAGGACCCACCCCAAGGCTTGTACTGCCTGCTCCCGGTCTAAGGTCAAATGTGTTGTTTTAGGGCAAGATGAGGGTAGGCAATGCCAAAGGTGAATGGATATTTGTCTTAGTCGCCGCTTTCAATGCTAACTTTGAAATTCCTAGGTGCGAGCGACTTCACATGCCTTGTGAACCATCCACTCCGAAAGTTCGCTCTCACACGCGAAAGTGAAAGCTGAAAGTGACGACGTAAGGACTGCACTTTATTCGATCCTTGATTCGAAACCAACTTGATAAATTACAGATCAGTCCCTGACTCCAATGTTGAGAGATTAGAGCAGAAGCTGGACAGTCTCGTGTCCTTGATCGAATCAACGCATGAGGTTGGCTCAAATCAGCGAAAGCAGTCTTCGACTCTCGATCACGTGATCACTTCCTCGGCAACCACGCAGCCATCAGTATCTCAAAGTCCACGAAACGTAGAATCATACGGATCAGCTGGAGGATTGTATTTTTCAAGCGAGTCTCAACATTTGCAATCGATCCTTTCCAACAATTTTATGCCAAACTTTGCACGAGCCAATGCACTTTTAGACTTCTTCAGAAGTCAAATGAGTTCTCATTTCCCATTCGTGGTCATACCGCAGTCGGTCTTTGCGGAGGAGCTCTACCGCGATACACCGTTATTATTTATCTCCATCCTGGCCATTGCCAGCCGTGATAGCGTACAACAGGAGGGACTTGGTAAGCTTTTTATCAAGGAGTTCACTGAGAGGATGTTCGTGAACTGTGAACGGAACTTGGATCTACTTCTTGGTATCCTAACATATGCAGGATGGTTTGTCTCATCAGGAATTAGGTTCGTCAAGTAATCGACACTGATTACTTTCAGGTGCTACAATCACTTCTGGAAAATTCCACAGTTTACCAGTTTATTATGTGCAGCAAGTACGTTAATCTAAGACCTACATTCTTAGCAAGGCTTTATATTTGAGCACTCATATGTGTTGTATAGTCACACTGACTCTTATATAGTAACTCTAGTCTGTGATTTGGGCTTGAACCAACCGATGCCTAAGACTCCGGCTCGGAAGAGTCCTTTTAACGATGCTTTACGAGCAACTTGTGCGGATGCTTACAGGCCGCCCATAAAAATCGCAAGGACATTGGAAGAACAGCGGGCATTCTTGGGATGTTTCTTCCTTAGCTCGGCGTAGGGCTGCAAACTACCAAAATTGCAGGATTCCTTTTGAGCTTGCTGACCTTAATACAGTGCTTCACTATCGTTCAGAAAAATTGATTCGTACCTCAAACACTTGCCCCATGTCGACGATTGTGTGAGACATATCGAAGAGTTTGGAAACCATCCAGATGACATATCTGCTGTAGCCATTATTAAACTGCAGATCATCACGGAGCACATATACCAAAATTCATGGCATATCAACACCGAGCTTCGTGAAATGAATTCAGGTACCACGTTCATCGTCAACACTCTTCAACAAGAACTAAAGCGCTTCGCTGAGGATTTGTCACGGGAGCAAGCAAATAGTTGTAAGAACTCTCATATTCTCCCGGGTTATGCATTTTGTCACTAATGACTGTTTCCATGAAGCAATGATACTAATGCATTATCACATGGCTGAGATCGCAATCTACGAGGCTGGGATGCGCACGTCACATCTGTCTACTTGTGCTGTTCCTAAATTCAAGCGCTTGGAGCTGCTGTCTGCTTGCCTGCAAGCCTGGAAAGCCTACTTCGATACTTTCCTGTCGATTCAGGTGGCAGATTATGTTACAATGTCTTTGCCGACATGGTCAACCTTGACGCGTTCTCTCGGCATTCTCCACATTTTGTCCAAACTTGAGTATCCGGGCTGGAGCCTCGACTATGTACGAGAGACGATTGATTTCGTCACTGTTTTAGGTCAAGTTTCTGAACGACTTGATTCCCTCAAAACATTGGTGGGGTTTGAAAAGCTTGACACGTTTTCTCCAACAGCAAGACGAATGAATCTTGTCAAGCTCTACGTTGAGGGAAGGCTGGGTGGCGAGTCTGCAAACGACATGACCCTGGAACCGAACACATTCCTTGATGATGGAATGATTTCTGAAGGAGACGAACTCTCCGGTATGTTTCAATACCTTGATGACGAATGGATGGGAAATATGCTGGATCCCCCAGAATAAGGGCTTGCATTGGTTTCATTGATTTGATTTCACCGCAGATATTCTCCAAGGATCAACAGCGAATCATGGCGGAGACTGCTTCTGATGGCGGACTTTGAAATCTTTGCAGCTGCCGAGACCCTCGAGCCAATAGAGGAGCGGGAAACTTGGTGCGGAGTCTTGTCGGCAGGCCGACAAGCTTCCGAACAAACCACCCAATCTCAATATAAACTTCTTGTAGAAACTAAGTTCTGTCCAACTCAACCCAAACTGTTGACCGTATTGCAAAACAAATGATCACGACTGATTCAGCATGTCGGACGAAGTGGCTTTAGAACACAAATCGAACGACAATGACGGAACCATGAAAGAGAAAGCTGCTCCTGCTGCTATGGAAGCAGAGCAGGAATACATCACTGGAGTGAAGCTCTTCCTTGTGACCTCTGCTTGCACGATGGCTGGATTTTTGATGTTACTTGATACATCTATTATTGCGACAGTGTGTGATCCCTCAACCAATCCATAAATACGACTGTCATGACATTAATAAGGCAATTCCGAGAATCACCAGTGATTTTCATTCCATTGGTGATATTGGCTGGTATGGAACTGCTTATCAGCTTGCCAAGTGAGTTCTTTCAACTACGCTGGGAATACTGACCCAGTTATTGATATTTGCAGTTGTGCGTTTCAGCCTCTCACGGGAAAAACATACAATCAATTTTCGTCGAAAGTAAGTGGCAAACCCTTCATATTTCCTGTACCTCACCCCATTGGCTAATGCCAAGAAGTACACCTTCATCGTCTTCTTGGCTGTCTTTGAACTGGGTTCTCTTTTGTCTGGTGTGGCTCAATCTTCAAACATGTTGATTGCGGGTCGCGCCGTTGCTGGGATCGGTGGATCTGGGTTGTTGAATGGTGGATTGACTATCGTTCGTTCTTGTGTTCCGAGCGAGGAAAACGCAAGTATGTAAAGATCTTGTGAAACTCTTCTCCGGGGACAGCTCACTAACATCTGACACATTCAGAGTACCTCGGTATTCTCCTCGGAAGTAAGATACCCTTCCAGTCCTAACTTTATCATTGCACTACTGATCGTGCATGCTAGTCGTTCAGCTGGGTATTATGACGGTACCCATTCTTGGTGGAGCGTTGACTCAATATACAACGTGGCGCTGGTGTAGGTGATCCTTCTTTTCCTGCTTCTTTAGGCGTTAGAGACATGCCTGACATACCATAGGTTTCTACATTAACTTACCGCCGGGAGGATTGGTTGCCATCGCTCTGATATTTGTTCCCATCCCCGGTCGCCGACCGAAACGCGAAATCAAGACGGGTCTGCGGGCAATCCTTCAATCGTTCGACCTCCCTGGCTTCGCCATCTTTGCAGGAGCTGCTATACAATTCCTCCTCGCAATTGAGTGGGGTGGAGCAAAATACAGATGGGGCAGTTCAGTCATCATTGGCTTGTTCTGCGGATTCGCGGTTACGCTTTTGGTATTTGGATTGTGGGAGCATCGCAGAGGGAACATCGCCATGTTTCCTCTGTCTATGCTTCGACAGCGAATTGTCTGGACGAGCTGCGCGACTTATTTCTTCATCAACGGCAACATGATAGTCACAAGTTTCTATATGTCGATTTACTTTCAGGCTGTACGCGGAGAGTCGCCAACTCTGAGCGGTGTCCATCTGCTACCATCCGTTCTTGGTCAAATGGTACTTGCAATTGCTTGCGGAATCTTAGGTTTGTTGAGAACTTATACAATGACCGCGTTGTGTGCTAATATTGAGTAGTCGGCCGTCTTGGGTACTATCTCCCGTTTGCTATCGGCAGTGGTGCTTTGGCAGCTGTTGGAACAGGTCTACTCACTACCGTTGATGCGCATACATCCACTGAGAAATGGATGTTCTATCAAATTATCGCTGGAGTTGGACGGGGTATGGGATTACAAATGGTACGTCTTCATTGCGATGATCACTCTACATAGTCCATTGCACTGATGAAACTACTAGCCGATCGTCGCGGTTCAAAATCTCCTGCGTCATGAACTACAGACCATTGGCCTGGCCGCCGTCGTCTTCAGCCAAGGATTCGGCCCAGCATAGTTTCTCTCATTTGCGCAGACCATCTTCCAGAATTCATTGTCGACTAACATACACAAATATGCGCCCGACGTCAATGTGCAGGCTGTCCTCGGTGCTGGAGTCACCGGCTTTCGGCAGCTTCTCTCGCCTGCGTCCTTGCCTAGCGTAACCCATGCGTACGTCAAGTCAGTCGACAATGTGTTCTACCTCATCACCAGCGCCGCTCTTGTAGCATTTATCACTGCTTGGGGCATGGGTTGGAAGAGTGTGAAGACGGCTGAGGTAGCATCAGAGGCGTGAGTGTGCATCGCCGCAAATGTCTTCGGCTTATGTGTTACAAGAAGAGAGAATCCAGCTGTTGCGAATTTCACGACTTAATCAAATATATGGAATTGCAGTATTCGATAGATACTCAGGAAAAAGATAATAATTATTCCTATCCTTATACCTGAAGCTGCCTATAGTAAGGTTCAGTAAACCTTCTCCTTCTACTAAACTGTCTGTGCTCCAGATACCCCTGTCTTCTCGTGGTGGGAGTGGTCCATGGCAATCTTCTCGTCTTGCTCTGCTTGGATGGTATGTGCGAGATCTTCCAGCTG
This sequence comes from Hyphodiscus hymeniophilus, assembly GCA_016508695.1. Lineage (NCBI taxonomy): Eukaryota > Fungi > Ascomycota > Leotiomycetes > Helotiales > Hyphodiscaceae > Hyphodiscus > Hyphodiscus hymeniophilus. The sequence goes on along the minus strand of VNKQ01000016.1, from coordinate 367,297 downwards.
CTTGTCAGTCGCATTAGTGAGGTGGACGACGACCTCATCGCCGAACTTTTCGTTGATCTCTTCCAGTGAGAGGCCCTTCGTCTTCGAGAAGAAGTCAGTACATTTTGCCCAGGCCTTTGGGTTGATAGGGAGGACATACCTCAGGACACCACAGATACAGAATGACAATATTGATCAATGTCAAGCCGATGAAAATGATGTAGTATCCCCACTTGATGTTGGCTAGTGCGGTCGGAGCAGCTTCGACGTAGACGAGGGTGGACAGAAATGTTCCAACCAGGGACCAGGCTACTCCTTGAGGACGGATATGTGTTGGGAAGATCTCGCCTGCACAACATAAAAATTAGATCAAGGATTGAAACCGAATCGACACTTACTGCAATATACATATCCTACCACGTCAATTCCTCCGCCATAACAAGCGATAAAGCAGAAGGAGAAGAAAACTCCCATGCCAAGTCCAGCGTTATTCGTCGTGCCAGCAAATCGCGCAATCATAATCGTTTCCAGAGTTACCGAGAGCATACATCCAGTCAGGCCAGCAACTGCTCATGATCAGTATCAATCTAGAAAGACATTTGGTTTTTCGGAGAATGCGTCTCAACTTACGGAACAGCGGCTTGCGGCCAATCTTGTCAAGAAGTAGAGCGCCGGTAAAGTTGGATAAGGTAGCGACAGTAACGTAGGCAGCTCCCAAGACTAGAGGAATGCCTCCAGTGAGGCCAAGGTTCTGATATAGAGATATAATGTAGACTAAGAGAATTAGTTTTCAAGTTATCTCCTTAAGAAACCCACACTAAGGTTGGGTCTTACCATAAATGACCTGGGCACCAGTGGACTGAGCGGCGTATTGGATGAAGAACCCCATCCATATTCGTTTACGGTAGGATGGCTTTGTGAATATTTGGCGGTGATAGCCTCCGGAAATCCACGCTGCATTGTCTGCTTGGACTTGTTGGGCCATCTGGTAGAATTCCTCGCGGGCAAAGAGGAGACTATCCTCATCCTGGTCGCCACCGTGAAGCCGAGAAACGATTGCCCACGCTTCGTCCTTCCGGTCTCTTGTCAACACTAGAGGAGTCAATAATTTGGTCGATATGTATTTCTCTTGATGTCAACTCACGCCAGCGAGGTGATTCAGGTATCCAGGGACTGCAAATCAGCAGTGCAAGTGGAAAGATACAGGCGACGGCAATAGGGAATCGCCACTGGAATGCAAGATTTGTAGAATAATAAGCTCCGACGCCAACCCAACCTGCAATGGCGTATCCAAAAATGGCAAACGTGCCATGTTGGCCGACTAGGAAGCCACGGGCACTTGGTGGAGCTATTTCCCTGCGTTAGTCAAGCCGACGCATAGTCTGCTGGAGTAACTTGCAGATTTCAGCTTGGTAAAGTGGTATCAATACCACCGCCATACCGATACCCCAACCACCGATAAAACGAGCTGCGAGGAACATGCCGAGATTGACAGACCCTGCTTGAAGGGCTTCTCCAAAAATGTTGACCACGCAGGTGAGATAAAGAGTCTCTTTCCTACCGCGCGCATCGCACATCCACCCAACAGCTAGAGATCCAAAGACGGCGCCGGCGCACACCAGGCCATTTATTGTACCGGTGATAGCCTGGGTGTGGCTCTCGTCATTTCGAAGGTTGAAGTAGTCGAGAAAGCCAGGTTGACCCAGGGTTCCAGAAATGACTGAGTAGGCATATCCAAAAGTCAGACTACCCAAGGTGAGAATAAGGATGATTCGAAGGTTGTAAGCTGTATAGCCAGCCATGATGCATTGATAGATAGAACTACCGAGGTCAGGAGAGATTTCTCTGGGGAAAGAAATGAGGAGGTAGTGATTATATCTACTTAGGATGATCACTGCCTAAGATATGTCCGCGGGGTAGTGTACTGGATGTTCATATCCCATAGCCTATCGACCATTCGGCCAGAAAGGGCAATCTGGGGTAAGTGAGACATCGGTCACAATTTGCTGGTGTGGGGTTGTTCTCCGCTTGGGGGAGTGTGGAGACGGCTATCGACATGTGGGGGAGGGGGCGGCTATTGACATTGGGATATTCCCGTTCCCCCGCACTCCCACCTTTTCGTATTTGCCACTATTCACTCCTTTGACCATAGCCTGTTGACTTCTTCCTCTCATTCCACTGGGACCATGTCGATTATTGCCAGCACCGCGAAGCACCACACCTGAGCGTACGACGCTGTGTGAATAGGGATGGATCTGGACATCCTGCGGTCTTCGTCAACATCAACTCGAAGGGGAAAACCGCGACAGCGCTCTGCCATTGCCTGTATACTATGCCACAAGAGGCGTATCAAATGCGACGCCATCGTCAATGGCTTCCCGTGCTCCACGTGCAAAAGACAAGCTCGCAGTTGTCAGCTGATTGATTCCAAACGCCATGGGCAGAAATCACGATCAGCTTCTTCCGCATTTCGAGGCATTCCAAGCCCTCAGGCATCTGCGGAGCCGGAGATCACGCCGAAGCCTGTGCCAACTGGCCTTCAGTCCCCTTCTCTGATCTCAAGGCAGACTGTCCTGCCGACGGCAGGCCCAGCTGACGATACCGAAGACAATGATATGCAACAATCGGTCAACGACGATCCAGATAATCTCTACGCTCAGGTGCTTGATAAACCGGCGAGCCCAAGTGACGGACAAAAGACATCGAGAGCATTGACTCATATCATGTATTTGGGCGAGACATTCAATCTGGCACATTTGCTCCACCAAACCAGTCAGAACCCTCAACAGTATGCTCGCAAGTTGCATTACGCGTTGCCTTGCCCGTTGCCTCTGAAAGCCAGGGGAGAATTGAGAACTCAAGCTGGCCATGAGAGCGACCCAATCCTAGAAATGCTCCAGCTTCAACATGTCTTCGATATTCCGCGACCGGAGATATGCCACGAAATGTTTCGTGCGTATTTTACATACGTCCATCCGCATTATCCTATACTGGATCGATGGGACTTTGCCTTGCGGTACCAAGATCTGACCAGTCCACCCTCCTATCTTCTGCTTCAGGCGGTGCTTTTTATGTCTGCAGGTCACTGCACAACCTCTCTGCTACATGATGCAGGCTTCCTGTCCAGATACGACGCAAGGCTGACATTATTCAAGCGTGCTAAGGCACTCTACGATGCGGATTACGAGGCAGATCAAGTGACAATTGTTCAATCACTCTTCCTTATGAGCTTCTGGTGGAACAGTCTCACGGATCAGAAAGACACATGGCACTGGCTTGGGAATTCGATAAGCCTAGCAGTTACCCTTGGCATGCACCGTTCATCCCGTCATTCTGACCTTAGTCTGAATGATCAACGTTTATGGAAGAAAATATGGTGGTCCCTTTTCGCTGAAGACAAGCATGCTGCTGCTGCACTCGGCCGACCTGTCCATATGCGGATTGAAAACTGTGATGTGGCGCCATTGAAGGAGGCTGACTTTGAGGAATTAGAAATTCCCGGCGTCCGCATATTTGGCATCCAGGAGAAGGTACATGTGCATTATGTTATGTTTCTGAGTGAACTCTCGAAGATTCTGGAAGTTGTTGTGCACAAGGCTTTCATTGCACAAGATCGAACATCTCTTATTACGCCGAAAATGCTGCATGATGTACAGGAAATGCTTCACCTTTGGAAAAGAAGGCTACCAGAGGAATTACAATACAAGGGAAATAGTGACTGCATTTGGGCTAACAATCTGCATATCGCATTTTGGTAAGTACAGCAGTTGTATTCCCAATAAGTTCAAAGAGCTCATAAAAAGAATTGTAGCTGGTTTCAGATCTTGGTCCACCGCACCATCCGTCCAAGCGAGGGAAACGACGTCGAACGAGGAGACTGCCACCAAGCAGCAATGAAAGCAGCTAGTCAGATGGTTCGTATAGTCGAAGATCTCTTGACGTGCAAAAAGATACAGCAGTGTCCTATTCATATCGTGCCTGCCCTGTTTGCAGCCATGGGAATGCACGCGATTGATATTTGCTCTGGAGATGTCATCCGCGAACAGTTGGGCAACGTCAAGATCAGATTGTCTATGATTGCTCTACGGGAATTGAAGAGTGCCTGGCCTGTTAGTGGATGGATCTTTCTGCTCTTTACAAAGATAGTCCGTAGGATCCGCGATCAAGGCTGTCGAAGTCCTCGGGAAGAACTAGCAGGATCTAGCATCGCCGAAGGTGGAACTTCTATCCGCAACCACGTCCACGCTACATCGCTTTCAGAAGACATGCCAGTAGCATCTGGTCAGCGTCAGTCGCAGACGCACGAACCTCCATTCACTTCGGGGAGTGATCCCGTGGGATGCGAAGCCTCAAATATCTTCATACCGTACGATTTATCTGCGGACTGGAGCAGCGTTGTTCATGAGAATTTATGGCGTGGTCCCGATCTTGATTTCTGGACAATACCTCAGGAGGAAGGAGACCCATACTAGACTCTTCTTATTCTATGTAATTTTCATGCCCCATCTCAGCTCACAATATGACAAGATCATTTTTGTGTAAGGATACTTTGATCACCACAGATTTCTTTATTGTAGTAAAATTGGTCGAAGTCGAGTATATTTCGCCAAAACAATGTACCAGATTACCACTTATCCAGTACTTTTATACTTGCAGTTGTCTGCAAGCGCGGAAACTCGAGGGTACTTAAGCGATTTGAGGTCTTATATCTACCCAATCTTCGTCTTTACATCTGGATTCTCGATCAAGGTGGCTAGGAAAGAGCAATCTTTCAGATTCGAGCAACTTAGACGACTTAATAGTATAATTTCCTATGTATATATATATAGAAGCACCAGCCAGAGAAGGTGCGGGCAGTCCTTCTCGAAATGAAACTATTGCGTTATACCTTTTTCAAATATGCCTCGTAATGCGTCGTGAAATAATGGGCTACGTATATCTAAGGCTAGCCGCTGTGTTTATATTTGCCCTTCCGTCCTTCCAGGTACAATGGTACATCAGAGGACTTCTAGTTGAAAGAAAGTGCGAACATTTCTTGCGTATTGCCATTAACCTATCTAGTTCCTTGGCCCTCGAGGCTTCATCTATATAACCTGAATCAAAAGCATCTCACATATGCCAATGGCGAGTTCAATGAGGCTCCACGCCCCCTGTGCATTTCTCGGTTCTACGCCCTCCTCTACTTCTGGAGCTGGGGCTGATTCTCTAGCTGCATCCCATATGCCATAGCTCTAAAGAGCAATTGCCTTCCATTCTGAAACATCTTCGCCCTCTCCTTCGTATCCACCAGATGTATCCAGCGCGAAAAATTGATATCCCTCTTCAAGCCCGTTGTCTCGCCGTTAAAAGACATTGCCTTTTCCGCCACTCGATAGGGATCCCACGGCGCCTCACCATTCACAAGATCAATGCACGCCTTCGAATATGCATCTGCTGTAGCACGGAAGGCGGCTGGTGCATTCGGCCCTGCTACCGGTGACAGATGGAACAGAAAAGGGTTGTCCATAGAATGGTATGCGGTGTTTTGGAATAAGTTGTCTGTCACATCGGGCTGGTCAAAGGTATACAGATACACTGGGAGATTGTCATGTCTGGTGGCAATCTCGTATGTTGCCCGCGAAAATAGGCAATCCGAGGTGACGGCGACGACTGCCTCCGCTATAGCGCGTTGGGGAGACTCATCGTTGATACCGTACGCTTCAAAGACTTCTCTTGCATATTCTGGGTCTGAGAAGACCTCTCGCATACTTTTGAGAAGATCTGGGGCGCTCTGGCTATGCCACATTTGAGAGAATAGAGCACATTCGTCCTTTGTCATCCCAACAACGATTCCTTTTATCCAAGATGGGAAAGGGGCTACTTCAAACGATTGGTCTGGATCTCGATCTGGCCAAAACTTCTCGTCCCATGCCGGTGTTGCGTTTTCCCCGTTCAATAGACTGTTGATTTTCGTTTCCGACAAGCTTCGAAGGGCGGCGATTCGGTCTCCTGCGGGCGCTTCTGCTGGGACTCCGGTACTAGCCACTAATCGATCAAATGTCTCCTGGTGTTTTGAAAGAGGTACAGGCTGTACTGATGGACAAGACATGATAAATGCATACTGGAAAGCCGGGATATCGGAATTTAGATGCGCCGTGATTGACATTGCGCCAGCAGACTCCCCTGCCACTGTCAACTGAAATCCGTCGCCACCGAAAAGGTGGATGTTCTTCTGAACCTTTTGAATGAAGTCAGCCTATATTCACCGTTATCATTCAGTCTACATACCCATCGAATCCCTAGACGCTGATCATGGAAGCCTTGATTGACATGTCCGTTCTCGCCGTTTCGTTGAGCTTCTTCACGGAGTTCTTTGGAAGACAGAAATCCGAAATAGCCAAGGCGATAGTTCAAGCTGACAACGACTATCGGTTTTTCAAGAGCCATAGACCGGCGTACCAAGTTATTTCCATCTGCAAGTTTGTTTAGTCTGATACCGAAGCGGATTGGGGACTGTAGATACCAAACTCGCAACTCCCGTCTCCATAAGTAAATGCTCCGCCATGAATCCACAACAAGACTGGAAGTTTTCGGCCCGCCTTGATGGCCGCTGGAGGAGCATATACATTCAGGTTCAAGCAAGAAAATTCGGACACGGAACTGTGAGTAGCCATTCGCTCGTAGAGATGGCCCGTGAGATCGTGGAGAACATCAAGAGGTTGGGGACAACGAGGGCCATAGTTAGTGGCGTCGATTACTCCCTTCTCCTCGCGGGGTTGTACAAGTGTTGCCTGACGAAAACGTCCGGGAATACGTGCAAATGGAATATTCAGGAAGTTTGCTACTCCCGCGGACGTGGACACAAATCCACGGATTTCCAAATCGTTTATACGGATAGTTGCTGTTTCGTTTCCAGCCTCATTCGAGAGAGCACTCTTACTGGTGGTTTTCTGTGTCACTGGAGCAATTTTGTGGACGGACGAAGTGCCGTTGCTTTGGAAGCTGTCAGCTAGTGGTCCTATAACACTTGGGGCCATGCTGTTCCTGCAATGGGAAGCTTTGATGGGTTTTGATAAAAGGATTTGAAGGTCAGGGTGATTATTTTTTGATTTGTGTCCTTTTCCAACAGATTCCGGCCCTCTTATCACGTTCTCCATCTTCATGGTGGGCTTTCTGATTTGATGCTCGCCTGTGGAATCATTTGATACGGAAGAAAAGATACCGCCTGCAACTCCGTGCCCCATGTTTACGGAGCACACTAGTGGTGAGTCGACTTGCAAAGTCCGCATACACTAGATACCCCGCAAGTCGAACACTTGGGAAATATCGCTTGAGTTATCTGAAATTTCACTCATATGCTAACTCACTTTACCGGGGAAGTCTTGGAAATTGGTGCGCGACAAATCAACCTACACAGCGTGTGATGCTACCATAGTGTCAATACGTATAGCAGCGAGAACAGTGCCATTTTGAGGATGAATTTGAGAATTAAGTAGAGAACCTCTCAAGAGATAAATTATTGTCTCCTCATCTGTACTTTCTTGGGGCTGCATATTCTTGCTCGAGCTCGATTGCCGTGCTCAACCTCACCTTGGCGGGGAGAGCAGCTATCCATGCTGAGTGCAGTGTCGGATTTCGGACACGCTAGTGGACTCAAGATGGTAGGTATTCCCTGCCTTGGAGGTCTTCAAACTATTCCACTTTCAGAGTCTGTGGCTTGGAATTTGGTAGTCGACAATGTCTTAGGTGAAAAATCTTGCATAACTTTATCTTATTCCAACATCTTTGAATTAGAGCCACACGTTTGGTTTGAGTTAGATTTCTCTATTTTCAATGCCATTTCATCGAAAGCGGAGGAACGGAGGACACGAATTTTATTATAAGCTAGGGAATACAAGTGAAGTTGAGAGCTTGAACTATCATCTTCATATTACTCCTGGCCTTTGACAGGGAGAATCAGAGGAAGGACATTTGCTTAACAGCCAGTTCCCAAACTTCCCAGCCCGAGACTTGTAGAATCTTCACACCGCTTCGATCATTTGAACGTCTCCGCCCTTCCCTTCCATCTTAGCCAGGGCGCTGTCAACAGATAAATCCCCTGCCTGGCCTGTAGTGACATAGCTCTTGAATTGACGCGGAGGAATGTTCTGTATAATGTCAGCACTAGAAGCATATGTAAGACTTCTCGACCTTACATTCAAGAACATCTCATCGATCTCTTCCAGTGTGCGCCCTTTGGTCTCTGGTAGGAAGAACAGAGCCCAGAAGAAGCTAAATACCGTGATTCCACCAAAGATGAAGCCTACCTTGGCTCCAAGATTTGCAAACGAATCGCTGAGAAGGTATGGAATGCCGCAAATGATTAGAAGTGTGCAAGCCCAATTGATTGTTGTTGCAATAGCTATCGTCTTGGACCGAAGTCTGTTAGAGGGAATCTCACCCAAGACGACTTGAGGAACCGGTCCCCAAGTTGCTCCATAGGTAAAGATAAAGATACTGGTGAAAGCAACTAGACATTTATCTGCAGCTTGGCTGTTCGGTGCAACCGCTCCGACAATGGCGAAGGTCAGCATGCAGATAGCTGAAGAGGCTGCTCCGATGATGAGAATGGGTCGACGTCCAAAGTACTTAATAAGTGGGAAGGCAGCAGCGGAGCCAGCCATGCCGCAAACACTCGTGATGACAGTCACGACAAAAGGGTTGTTGATACCAGTAATGGAGAAAAAATAAGTACCGTACCTGTAAAGTGTTATCAACAAGAAACATGAAAATGAGAGAGAATACAAACGCTGTGATGAACGAAATTCCAGTCCATCTAAATCATTAAAATTAGCATGAACCAATTGAGTACGAGTCTTCAAATGAGCGTCATAGAGGAAGTTAGGACACTGAGACATACTGTTGGCAGACAAGAACCATGATGACTATTCTCGTTCGTATCAGATCAGTTCCTCGGAAGCAGTCCAGGAAGGATGATGAGCCTTCAAGCTCTCGCTCAATTTCGACGAAAGCAGCAATTTCGCGAATCTCGTTTTGAAGTTCCTCTTCAGGATAAGAGTTTCCTCGTAGACTGCGAATCGCGTCACTTGCCTTGTCGATTTCGCCCCGAGAAATGAACCATCCTAACACATTGAGCTAGATAACTTGAGAAAGCGAGAATATACTTACTCGGAGTGTCTGGAATCCAAAAGAGAAAAGCAAATAAGATCAAGGGAGCCGCCAGTTCAGTTAAGAGTGGACCTCTGTAGGCCCATCTTATATCCATCGTATGTGTACCCTCATTAATAGCAGCTCCAACGAACTGGGCCAGGTTAATGAGACCTTGATACATCACAACGATTAAGCCACGAAGCTCGACTGGCGCGGCCTCACTCCAGTAGATAATAACAAAGTTGGCGGCAAAGCCGATCCCAAGTCCGGCAATCGCTCGACCCACGACGAGACCCGCGTATGTGGTAACCCCAGCTTGAACAGCCGGTCCAATGATGGAAGTGATGCAACAAAGACCAAGGCCGACTCGACGTCCATATCGCGCTCCAATAGGACCGCTGATGATACAAGCTACACAAACGAAGCCCAGCTGGATTCCATACATTATCGTCTGATGACCCGCCGACATATTATAGGCACCCATGCTAGGATCGAAATACCCGAAGTCTTGTAAGAATCTGTGATTTCATTAAAACGGCCACGTCTAAAAGAAACAAAAAGGCAGAATGTGAGAACAAACCTAGGCATAGCTAGAAACCCAGTGGTTTCACCTTGATCAATGCCAAACAAGATTGCTCCGAGCCCGACAATCAAGCAGTAAAGCATGACCGTCGTATGGTTTTTCGAAGGCATGGCCTCAGCCGTAGCGGATCTGGAACCCATTTTTGAATGCTGATGTGGCTATTTGATATGAATGAAAAAGAGCTCAAGCTGTTTGGCCTTCGACTTGTCTGACAGGGGCAACCTCCATCTTTATATCGTCTTTTGGAATCAATGGCATAGGGAAGGTGGTAAGTTGTGGAAAGGAACTGGACCTAAGTCGTTCCCCGGGATGGACGACTAGCACTCGGAGAAGCTAGCAGATGGTTCCCCATATTTCGGTCGCGAATTTAAGGACGTTGAATCCGGAGAATCGAAGTGGTGGAGAGCAGTGTATATGTTAACCCCGCTTCCGCTGTCCAGGGATAACTTCCTCGGTAGTGGATTGGGTGCTGACATGCAGAACGAGTCTAAAAGGGGCAAGGTCGATTTTGAGAATTCCCCCGCTTTTGAATTTAGAGCCATAACACGACTTTCTATCAAAGCAATTAGTCCAATGACTTAGATATCGTCTCTTCCCACTTTCGAGAACCTTGCTTAGTAACATGCGAGGAGACTGTGCATGCATTATCTTCAACAAGCCTACATTCAACCTCCGAAACTTGCCAACACATTGTTTCCGGAACTCTATCGGACAACGGACAACGGAGGTCATTAAGGCTCTATTCGAGACGACATCCAGGTTAGTGGCATCGCTCACTCCTTTGGTGCTACTCGCTGAGCCACTATTATTCTAAATCAGACTCGGGAAACAATGTCCAGTATGCGCAAAACATTTTGATCGCAGGTAAGTTACGCGGCGACTCAATTGGCTGGCGTGAGACTGATACTGCTCCATCAGAGATACTATGACACGCCATGCTCGGATACACAATGAACCTCGTCGGCCACCTAAACCTCGACGGAAGTCGTGTGCTTCCTGCATTAAGTGAGCAACCTCTCTTTCAGCATTCTAGGCTTTGGTATTGAGAACCCTCATCTGCTATAAGTCTAATTTAACACCCATGTGTGCATTTTAAGGTCTAAGATCAAATGTCTTGCGGAACGTCCGTTTTGTTCCTCTTGTGTAAAACGCAAAATCCAATGCGTTTACGAAGGTGGGCCAGCCAGCCCCATCGTCGATGCATATTCACCTCCATATGGCGACAACAATTCAGACGGCAGGTCTGTACAGGTGTCAATCAATCTGAATCACGACATCCCATCTGAGCAGGAATTCTTCCCAACTCCAAGCACTTCACTTATAGACTTTTCGGTCTCAGCAGACGATCCTCGAATATTTGACGAATCTGCAGGCATTGACATCGACTGGAACCTGGACTGGATATTCGACTGGAACCGAACTGGCCAAGTGGTGCAACCAGGATGCCGAGTCGACGCTCAAAGAGCGAACCCGCCAATGCAGAGCGCAGATTCTGGAGATTTTCTGTTCAAAAATATGAATGAGCAATCCCCAAGTAGGCATGAGTTTAATCAAACACTAGGTCCTAGAAGTCCCAAGTTAAACTCTAACCCTTGGCCGATGGAATCGCATGCAGTACCATTCCAGATAACTGAGCTGCCACCATTGGGAACTTCTGAGCAAGGATACCTGAAGAACACAAAATATTTTCCAACACCCCCGATAAGCTCTGAAACAGTTTCCGAGTTGCAAAATAGCCTCTTGCGACCTGGAAACAGTCCTTGGCAGGCTATTTCCGTGACTGATTTCCCTAATAAAGAACAAATCGATCAATGTATTGACCTATTTTTCAAGCACTTCGGATGGGTGAGTCGTCACCTCTCGGGGAGATTTCTGTATTCTTGATGTCAGTAAGCTTACATTTTCCCTCAGGTCGTTCCCGTTATCCATCGCCCGACATTTGATCCTGCCAAAGAGCCATTGGTGACTTTGGGGATGGTTTGTATCGGAATATGTTATACAGACTATAGAGGCGCACGCGCATTTTCCATTGTTCTCTCGGAACTTCTCCGTCGCCTCTTGCTATATCTAGTACGTTAATTTCTCTCAAGTCTGAAAAATCTCAGCTTACAAGTGAATTATTTAGGCTGAAGCGGAGCCAGCTATTGTGAGAACGGAGGGATATTTGATAGCACAGCTCTTTCAGGATTGCCACGGCATATCCTGTGGCAGCAAGCGGCTCTTCGGCCTCAGTCTCTCAAATAATAGCTCATTAGTTCACAGTGCCAGGTGCATGGGGCTTTTCCGGCGCCGAAAGCCTACCCAGCTTGAGAACGCAAGCCAAGAAATGCAGTGGCATGCATGGATTCATGACGAGAAGTCTCGGAGGCTGGCGTGGCTGGTATATGTCAGTGCCGAATACTGCCTCCAATTCCTGACAGAAAGAATGCTAATATTTATCGTAGAGCCGTGACTCCTCCTTCAGCTATCTCTACAACACTCGGTCACACATGAGCGTAGCCGACATTTCGATGGATATGCAGTGTTCAACAGAGCACTGGGAGGCTGATTCGTGGCAAGCCTGGGCCGCACTCCACCCGTGGAGTGAAACTGGGCCAAGAATTCTTCATTTCCAGCCTGTGATTCGCAGTGTGTTTGATGGCTCCGAAGATGCGTCTGAAAATATCACAGACGATCACAACCGCATGTCTATCATCCTCACGCTTACGAATATGCTCTGGGGGACGAAGGAGATTGAAGGGAATCCACTCAGCGAGATCCTGCACGATAGGTCCAGAAATGGTCAAAACAAAAAGAAGATTTTAGAAGTTTTGGACTCTTTCTTGGATTCACCAACAGACTCGCCAACAATGTATTCTGGCATGCTGTCTTTGAGCGCCGCACATAGGATACAGATCATTCATATGGCTCACCTTATCGGTGCTGGTAATATGATGGATTGGCTTTATTGTCTCCTACCTGGGGGTCCCGATACAGAGACTGCCCGACAGCGGATGCAGCGGTGGGCCGCTCAAGACCCCGCCCGCGTCCGCCAGGTTGCGTATCGAAGCGCACAGATTTTGGCAGTGGTTCGACTATTCCCATACAATTTACCACAGGAAGCTTTCAATGTCTTTCATGCGGGGGCAGTTTTGGCATATGTCGCAGAGCTACTTCCTCAAGCATACCAACCATCGCAAAGCGTTGATACGACAATGCCCACTGTGATTTGCCGCCTCGACAGCTTTGGACCTCGGTATGAATCTGAGATAGCCGCAGTCCAGAGCTGGGTTAAGGAGGGAGGACCTCAAACGATCGGTTTGTACGGCGTACCCGACTTGTCCTGCAGGCTCGGGCGGCGGCAGGTTCTTGAGCAAACGGCCAGTATCCTTGGAAGAATGCGTGTATGGGGGATTTCCCAAAACTTCTTGGACGTTATCCGCGGAATCATACAGAGAGACGTGGAGTCCGAAGAGATATAAAGAACATGATGTTCAATTTTCTTGTATACAATGACTAAAGCACGCAGCCTAAGCTGTTAGCCTTTTGTCAGCCACGTATCTGGCATAAGGTAGTGACAGCAAGCCCTGAAACTACAAGGTTATTTCTCTGAATTATAAGCTAGACAGCCTGTAACATTCACTGTAGCCCGGCGCCCAACGCTACAGTACCTGGGTTTATTTTGCCCAGGCTACCAGGGTTAGGATTTTTGGAGCGATATTCCGTAACGCGCCAACGGGAGAAAACAAAAAGGGAGCTGGGAAGTTATTGTACCCAAGAACAAGCGAGATGTAGTATGGCCAATGGAAGCGACAGCAGGAGATATAAGAAGTGGAGGTGTAGGAGATGTTTATTAATAACTCGTATCTGCATGATGGCCTGCATGAAAAGATTACGGAGGTAGGTCACAAACTTCACCTGCGATCGGCCAAGCATCACTACCTCCACTACTCCCAAGGAAGACTTCTGAGCTACGACAAGCACAATCGTTGGCGAATTGAATTCATTATCGCAGCCTTCGCATTAGATAGTCTGCCACAGCACTAATGTCCCAGAAGCAACGAGTCTAGTCCCATAGGGGCGCAGCGTCACCGCCATTCTCAGCCATGGACACATTTTCGCCGAATAACAGGCACCCAGACGGTGTAGAAAAGCTTCTGAACGATATCGTTACCAAAGCGCTTGGGCCATTGTTCGAAGCGTTTCTCGAATTCGTCGCAGCAGTATTCCTGCTACCCTTCACCGTTTTGCGAGATAGTACTGTTGGCGCCGACACGGCCCGCGGTCCTGTGCAAAATAGAGACTACTGGAACGTTTCTAGTGACCAGCGGCTACAGCGCATTGATGAAGATGAGCACCTGCCTGGGGAGCGTGCTGCGGCTCCGGAGACCAGGAAGCTTGTCGCGCAAATTCTCGACGCTTTCGTGGATGCAGAGCTACTTTTAGACTCTGATCAAGATGTCAAAGAATTGGCGGTCGCTTTGGGTCGAGGCGTACAGCGTATACGGGAAACGTTTGAGAAATTTCGTTCTCGAGTGGGAGAACCATTCTCGCAAGGAGATGTAATTTGTAAGAGTGAGCTGGAATCTGGTCTACTCGGTATCCAGAGGGTCATCTATGAGCAATTGAGACGTCTCGAGAATGAACAGATTGTTTTCAACGATCCGGTTACACTCAGAACAAAACTGCGTTGGTTGCAGAGAGATCTCCGGCCTTGGATTGACTTCTTCACTAAAGCTTCCTGGATCTGGATTTTGTATTCCTTGGGTACTGTTGCTACAATGCACATGGAAAGCCTCAACCGCCAGCCGCCCCTATTCTGTGATCATAAGGAAGAGCGCCAAGCAAAAATCACCCACCTGAAAGCCGATATTCTAGAGCTTATCGAGACTGCATCGGAGAGTACAGTCTCATCTCTCACGCGACTATCACAACGTGTGGAATGGGCCACTCAGTTTCGGGCCCTGCCTCCGATTGCTCATCCGTCCCAGACCGCTCTCGAGGATACTCCGTCGATAACTCTTAGCAAAGAGCGAAGCAACCGAGAATGGCTAAAATCAATATATCGGGGGGAACAGAGACATGGTCGAGGCCGACCAGCTTTCACACATAGAACACTTCCCACGCCCTATTCCTTTCGCCTGCTAGAGCTTGTGGGACGCTCTAAGAAGAAATCGCTAGAGTTCAGAATCAAAGCATTCCCCATCGCAAATGCTCCCGATTACTATGCCTTGAGCTACTGCTGGGGAGCCACGGGGCGAAAGGTTGCTATCGAATGCCAGGGCGAGAAACTCGAAGTGTCCAGCTCACTAGGGGAAGCTTTGGAGCGACTGTATTCTCACAACAAGGGCCGCACGCGTTGGTTGTGGATTGACCAGATCTGTATCGATCAGGAGAACATGTCTGAGCGTACCTACCAGGTTCGAATGATGAAAATAATCTACGAAAAAGCAGCTGGTGTCATTATATGGCTTGGTCCAAGGGACGAACATACAGATCTCGCACTTCAAGATCTTCGTCAAGCGGTTCTGTCGGACGAGCCTGCGGACAAAACTAGGCGCGGGAGTTTGGGGATCCGTAGCTTGTGGAAAGGTGTTAAGAACGATAAGCGGCATTCCCTGTATCAGTTTTTATCTTCCCCTTGGTTTCGAAGAGCATGGATTATACAAGAAGTGGTCGTCCCTGAAGGGGCTATTGTCATATTGTGTGGAGATGCCGAGATTCAATGGTCGAAGTTCGTGCATGCAGCCTTGACCTTACTAGCAAAAGAGCATCACGACCGCAGACTCGAGGAGATCTTGCGACCTGTGCAGACGATCCGTGAACTCGCTGCTGAGAACGGGCTGTGGGATTTATCGTCACTCCTACTGATGACACGCATAGCGAGAGCGACCGATCCTCGCGATAAAATCTTCGCTTTCCTGGGCCTCTGCGGGGAGACTGAGCGACCCGATGAGTGGCCGCTTGCTTTGCGTCCAGACTACAGTCGATCAACCAAGGATGTCTTTCGTGATGCCACGAGATATTGCATCAAGACCTCCAAGAGTCTTTCTGTCCTCTCTGCCCTGCATCACGTTATCAATCAAGCTGCCGGCGAGAACCTTGGCTTACCATCCTGGGTCCCTCGGTGGGATGCAGAAAATTTTCCGATCGAGCTCAGTGAGTACACCACGCACCGAAACGAGAAAGGCTGGAAATATTGCCTCGAAATCGGACACAATGCAGCAGGCAGCTCGAGCGCTGAGACGGGAGAATCGGAGTACGAAGATGGTCTGCTACTGAATGGCTTACAGATCGACACCAATGAGTATTGCATGGAGCCATGTTCCTTCACCCACCTCTGTGCAGCTTATTCTGGCCCATGCACTTGCCCGAAACCATCAATTTTCCAGCCCGAAGCTCAAGCCATCCTTTCTATGTGGAGGTGGTGCTTTGATAAAGTCTCTTCCTGCCAGGATCTCCACGCCGTTACGGAGTACCTTCTTTGCACAATCACGGCGGGCCAATCTTCCGCGAAAGGTCTCCAGCCGGCGGTGCTTTGGAGCTATCTATTCGCAGTCGCCAAGCATGCCTCACCACAATCCCGTAATGAGTTCTTCAGTATCGTAGGAAAGGATCTTGGGACTCTGCAGGCACTCCGTTCGGAGAACTGGTCAAGTTTTGCAAATATATGTAAGCTCTCTCAAGATCGACGACTCTTTGTCACGAAAAGTGGACGTCTGGGGCTGGGGCCATTGAGTATGATCCATGGGGATATCCTTTGTATTCTATTTGGAGGAGCGAAACCATTCATCTTGCGTCCATGTGAAGATGGGTGGTATATGGTTGGGGAATGCTATTGCCATGATCTGATGGATGGAAGTGCAGTGCTGGACTCAGAAGAAGCGGGATATGAACCAGAATGGTTTCATATAGTGTAATACATCTTATCTACAGGATATGGTAACTCCATAAATTGGGTACAAGCCCTTTTACTCGGGGCACATCACCAGAGCAGGATATGGTCCTTAGGAGTTGCTCATGCGTCCTAGCAAATATAAGTCAAGCATTGACCAAAGTCCTCTTCAAGTAGAACTTGAGATCTCCACCAAAAGCAAAAGGCAATCAAATCGATTCAAATACCTCAATCTGTCAATGGAAGGTTCCGAGGATTGTCATCCTACCAATTGAGCAGGAATCTGCTAATAATAAGTCAAGATTGCAATCGATCTCTCTACCAAGGAACCTCTTTCATTCTCCCATCTTCAAACTACAAGAAACACCAGCCTTCCATTGTCCCCTTTCCGCCATCACTAATCTGACTACAACCTCCGCTCCATCCAGCGGATCTTTCGTTCCCCGCCGTCCTTTCAAGGCCGTCTTACAATGCCCAGAATTGACGGCATAGAAATCTACCTTTCCCCCATCCTTCTCATCTCCCGTTCTTGCATTCTCGATCTTCTGCTGTACAATAGTCAAGGCATTCAACGCAACCTTTGAAAGGGAGTATGCCACTACAGCTGTGGGGGGAAGTTTGCCTTCCGTAGACCTCTGGAGAGATGCCCGGCCCGAAGAGACCTGAATTGCTCTAGGGAAGGGCGTCTTTCGCAAAAGGGGAAGAAAGTTCGACGATACGGCTGCGACTGAGGTAACATTTGCATCGAATGTTGAATAACAGCCTCAGGTCGGCGAGTTGTGTAGACTCCTGTACGACGGCTGAGCCTACATTATTCACCAACACTATCTCAATCAGTCCTGAAAACACCACTGTTGCAGGAGTGTGAAGACTTGCCATCAACTTTTGAATATTCATCCTGGATGATCCCCATCGCGGTCACGATACTAGCATTATCCGTCACGTCGAGCACAACGACATTTAGGACGGCCGTCACACCCAGCCTTCTAAGCTCCTGGATTGCTTCTATCCCAGCATCGAGAGACCTTCAGGCAAGAATGTAGGTTGCGTCTGGGACTCGGAGAGCCGTGGATGCTACGATGGAGAAACCAACCCCACGGTTGGCGGACATGTGGCGCGGGGTAGGAGGAATCCGATACACCAAGGAAAGGAAGGTGTTTGTTGAAGAGTTCCGGTAGAGTAGCGAGGGCCAGACTTGCTTGTATATGCGATCAGTTGTCTTTGAACGTATTACACCGAACGAACATAACCGGAAGGGAACACTTTCAGAATGGACTTAAACATCATAAACCCGAGTATAGATTTTGTCATTTTAATTTGATTACTTACTTAACAATACATCTTGAAATCAATTCTCTTATCACATTTTTTTCACAAGGCTTAGTCATACTAAACGAGAACAACTAAAATATTATCTGAAAGTAATGGACTCCGTATTACAAACATAACATGCTTATTTTCTTCTCTCTACAGCACATAAACATAAGCCTCCGAAGTGTCCGTGGGAGGGCTCCTCTTTCCACGCCTATTATGAGCAAAATATACTACCTCCTGAACGAGCGCGGTCGCAATGCCGACAGACACCATGATGATCATGGTCCGCAATCCAGTTTGGTATCTGCGCCCACATCAGAAGCTATTCGTGGCGATTGAAAAGGGGGAATCGCGTACCTCGGAGCATCGCCGGCTTGGAAATACTGCGTGCCCACCATGAGACCACTGATGGCTGACATGACCCACATACTATCGTGAACTCATTAGTCGGTCTCCGCATCAGCCCGTTGGGAAAACTTACGCAACGGCGATGCTTCTCTCCCCGCTGTCTTTGCAGTTGAGTTGTACCCAGGTGTTGTGCGAGGGGTGGTAACCCACGGCAAACGCGTTGACCAGAGTCCACAGTCCCCATCTCGACCATCTCCCCACATGAGGTTGCACCGAGTGTGCGATGATCAGGGAGATGAGATACAACGTCTGGCCCAGGATCACCGCAAGTCCCCGCTTGTTGGTCTTGTCACTGATGTATGCGATGGAGAAGGCAACCAGGAGGGCCAAGGATGCACCTACCGCGGAAAGAGCATTTGCGGCAGTGCGGTCGAAGCCAAGAGCACTAGAGTGTCCACTCAGAATGAACCATGAGTGATCAAGCTAGCGACTTACAGGATGATTGAAGGAGTATACGTGGTGAGAGGAGACCACGTTGAGAACACACAGAACGTGGAAACATAGTGCGGCCAACGTTTGAAGTGCGTGACTGTCTTCCAGACTACTCTGAAAGGGATCCGGGCACCGTTTACTCCATTTCTCTCGGGACTGTCCAGCTCGAGCCGCTTGCTCAAGATCGACCGGTCTGTCTTGGAGAAATGCACGAGTCCGGGGCTCAACAGTGGCCGTGGTGTCTCGGGCGAGCCGGGCAAGAGCAAAAACAGCATGAAAGCCACGAAAACCGTGAACAGACCCTCAACTACGACCAGGTTAGCTTGCAACATCCGAGTGATGGACGAGACACTTGCGGAGGAAAAGCCATTGCCACCCACTGAGCCCACCGCGGCCAGCCAGTTTTAGGATTCCCGTGGCCAATATTGGGCTCAATGCATTTCCGCCGAACATCCCAAGGAACAAGATCGCAACCCGCTTCGCAAGCTCACGCTTCGTGTACCAGCATGACAGAGTGTACGAAGCTCCTGGTATATAACCGGCCTCGGCGAGACCCAGGAACAGTCTTGAAGCCAGGAATCCGGCACGGCTTTTCACAAAAACCTGCATGGTGGCGATGAAGCCAAACACGCAGACCTGAGCTGAGATCCATTTTCGTGGTCCAAGCCTCTGCAGTATCAGATTGAAGGGGATCTCTAGGACTACAATTCCCATAAACATCAATTGATTGCCCAGATTGATGGTAGCCTGATTGATGTGTATCTCCTTCGCGAACCCGGCTGTCAGAGCGCTCGCCAAGTTCATGCGGTCGAGTTGGAAGACTAGCAGCCCAAGAAAAAGCAACGGCAGCACGGAGGAGTCGACTCTATAATTGCGTAAGTCATTATCACAATTTGTTTCTTTCGAGTCCAACATACTTCTTCCTTGCCTTCAGTTCCTCCTCTTGCGTCCATGCCAACTCATTGAACTCATCACTATAACTTAACGACTGGTCGGGCCCTGCAGCGTTGTACACAGTTTTCTCCTCTGAGAAATTGGAGAAGGACATGGTGTTTGCTGGTGTTCAAACGAGCTCTGGGATGTCCAGAGCTTCTGCCGGTCTACGATGATTGATATATCCTGATCATCCTGCATACAAGGCTGTCCGCGGTCTGAATTTGGCAATCCCCGGCCTCAATCACGCAAACGCCTGGAGCCATAGGGCTGGCCAATCAGAAGTAGGGCTAAGCGGCTCCAACCAGTCGCACCCCTTGGACCTCGTCAGCCACAACCATAGCCTTGCAGCAAGGCCCTCCTGCTCAAACGCCGTGGGCTTTGAACGAGTCGCCATCGCCACTAGTCTGTATATCATCATATATGGCGCCTTCTGACAGTCCTCGGTTGCTCACTCGAGTATCATAGTCACGGAAAATGGTAGCAGTAAAACGAGTCGCCGTCATTGGTGCTGGTCCAGCTGGAGCTATTGCGATCGACGCTTTGGCAAAAGAAGAGACATTCGACCTCATGCGGGTCTTCGAGCGTCGTGAAGCTCCAGGCGGTTGCTGGCAAGTTGTCGTTGACACGCCTCAAATAAACAACAACAACACTAACGTTGCACTTTAGGCTTGCCGACAAGCATTCGCCACCACTTCTATCTGATCTAGCTGCGCTCGCTAGCAGGAGTGCTGATGCACCCATCCCCTTACCAGAAAAGCTTCCGGCTCAGAGGCCGAAGATAGCAAGTCCACGATATGCAGAGTCGTCAATCTATCCTACCCTGGAAACCAATATTGACAGCATCCCCATGGAGTTCACTCAGGAGCCAATTCCTGCTGAGCGTAGTCAAAAATCCATTGACCTACACGGCCCTGACACCCCTTTCCGCCACTGGGCTGTCATACAGAGATACATCCAGGGACTCGTGAGCCGCAATGGCTACCAGGATCTGGTATCTTACAATACAACCGTGGAACGCGTCGAGAAGGTCGGGCATGAGTGGAAGGTGACGCTACGAAGAAACGGGGTTAAGAGAGATTACTGGTGGGTTGAGTGGTTCGATGCCGTTCTTGTCGCCAGCGGCCATTATTCGGTTCCTTATGTGCCAGCAATTGAAGGACTTGAGCAGTTTGAGAAGCTACGACCAGGCAGTGTTATACACAGCAAGCAGTTTCGCGGAAAGGAGTACTTCCGGGGAAAGGTGAATATCACATCTCGAGAAAGTTACACAGAGGCTGACACACTCTCAGCGGGTTGTTATCGTCGGGGCGTCCGTGTCAGCGGCAGATATTGCGGTGGATCTCGTCAATACCGTGGTGTCACCAGTCTACGCAGTCGTAAGCGGCCACCGAGCGAACGCGTACTTTGGTGATGAGGCCTTCAATCACCCCCAGATTTCAAAGCAGCCATCCATTTCACGAATCGAGGGCCGTACGGTCCACTTCGTCGACGGAAACACGGTTCGGGATGTCGACAACATTATCTTCGGAACAGGCTACTCCTGGACGCTACCGTTCCTTCCCCAAGTAGAGGTCAGAAACAATCGAGTCCCGAATCTGTACCAGCATGTCGTATATCAGAAAGACCCGACCCTGCTGTTCATTGGAGCCGTAGCTGCAGGCTTGACTTTCAAGATTTTCGAATATCAAGCCGTGCTAGCGGCGCGCCTCCTAGCCGGTCGAGCCATCCTCCCACCCCTGGCCGAGCAAGAAAACTGGGAGCAGGATCGGATCGCTACTAGGGGTGATGGCCCCAAGTTCACTCTGGTCTTCCCCGATTTCGAGGATTATTTCGAGACCGTTCGGGCACTGGCTGGACCTGGCGAGCACGGTCTGGGGCGGCAGCTGCCACCCTTTGAACGGGAGTGGTTCAAGGCCTTCTTGGATGGTCTTGAGCTGCGGAAAAAGATGTGGCGGAAGATTAATGCTCAAGCGTGGGACGAGCTGGATCTGGATCTCAGTTTGACTGGGTTTGACTTGGGTGGGCAAAAGAAGGCCAGATCGCCTCCTCCAACATATGGTGGCAGGAGACTTGGTCAACTATCTACGGGGCATATTAGCAAATAAGGCAATAATGTAATTAGGCGTTGAAGGAGGATATTTCAAGTATAAATAAAATCTACGTACCTTACCTCGTATAAAGTGCTTAGTAGTAAAGGAGAGACGGTTGTTGGTCATGTGATTCCAACAATCGCCCTTACGCATCGTGGATCCGTACTCATGTACCCACCCACTCAGCCCATGGCGGGATTGCGCATTGCGGCCAAAAATGATGCAATCGCCGCCAGCACAATCCTTTCAATTCTCTCTGCTCTGGACACCGGGGAGGTTAATGTAGTAACGTGACTATTTGGTGGGACAATATTGACTGACCTTGCTCTGCATGTTCAGTTGCATCAACAAAACAAAACTCCGAAAATGAGTGACCACGGATTGGGGCGGCAATCCATCGCTGCGCCCGTTCGGGTCGCGTGCTTGTCCTGGTACAGTCCTCCCTCCTCCCTTGGCTCCCCACCAAGCCAATCCACTGCTCACGTGATGGTGCTTACATGTATTTTCAGCAGAAGCTTGAAGACACGGTGCGATGGCGAGCGCCCGTGTAACAATGTATGTAGGCGCTTGACTGCCCTCGTAAGTAGGAGGGAGCATTGACTGAGCTGGTGTCGGGGACAGTGCCGGATTAGAGAACGAGAATGCAGTTATAGACCAAGCAGAAGGGGCGGTGCCAGAACAAGGCGACAACGCCGCGATTATTCTATGCAACCGTCATATTCTCCGTCTGAAGCATCTGTAGACCAGACGACACCATTCCCGCATCGTAAGTGCGCATGTCTTGCGCCGAAGAAGGAACTCTGTTGATCGTGTTTGTAGAGCTTGCGATCGACAACTTCATCGAGCCAGGCGCGGGCCTTCTAGCACTTCCAGACTTCTTCCAGGACAGCGATCATATATTCGACAGTCTGTTCTTACCGAGTACAGAGAGTGTAGCGGGGAATACGGAATCTACTCCTATGGTGAGAACGTATGAGTCCGACTACGCAATGTATGACCGTTCGTCCCATCACCCAAGGCTTTCTGACTCTGATAGACTCGACGCGTACTATGTCTACATACATCCATTCTTTCCCATCCTCCAACCCCCGATCATCACGCCTCTGGACCTTCCAGTAAGTATCCGCAGAGATGACATTCCCGGGTATGAGCCATCCAGTCCAGTTGGTCTTGCTATTGCTGCCGTGCTTGCATTGATCCCCTGTGCCAAAGATTCCGATCATCAGACGCCAGAGTCTCTTTTGCTCAGACGCGACTATGCGCACTACCTCGCTCAGTCTGCGCTCGAATGTCTTGAAAGTGAAAAGGATATACCCGAATTCATGAACCCATCTACCGCTCTTGCAGGACCTAGAGACGAACCTGTACGGCACAGATTCCATCACGAGGTGCCCCAGGAACTAGAGGACATTGTCGCGCTCGATATCCTCAGCTTCTACGAGTATGCGCAGCGTGGTAATCTCAAGAAGATGCAGTCGAGGGCGGGACAGGCTTTGGTATCGGCGATGGCCTTGTCGCTGCACGAATGTTCGGAGGATGATCCTCATTTAGAGGTGAAAGCCCGAGTGTGGTGGATGACAGTGTGTAAACCGGCTTTTCCATGATCGAGTCTGACACATCTTAGTACATCTGTGTAACGCAAGCGAACATTGTTAGCAATTCGGTAAGCATGAATCTATAAGCTTGCGCACCAAGCTAAATGCTGGGACAGACGCCGACATCTTCAGCTCTACCCCAGCGTTCCATTACAAAGTATCCTTTCGTCCAAGCTGATCCCGAGGTATGCTTACCCGCAGAGAATTGTCGCGCTCGCTTGTTTTGATATAATTTATAGGCATTTGAGTTGTTCATCCAGGCCCAGCAGATCCTCTTGACTTGTACGCAATTTGCGACCGAGCTTGTCAAAGCCGCAAAAGCAAACGACGACATGTTCAGTGTCTGCGGAAGGATGAGAGCGCTCGAGCAGCATGTCGAGGGCATGAGCAAAGTAGCAGATACTTGGATCTTACCAGGCTTCCCCACATCGCCACTGGAAAGCACCGAAGAGGTAGTGTCGCGTGCTCTAAGATGTATGGCGCGGATCAAACTCAATAGGTGCGAGAGAGCTGCACCGCACTGGACCAACAGCTGACTCTAGAAGTGCGAGGATCAAGATACACAGATACTGTGCGTTTTATGATAACCCCGTGTTCGTAGGTAGATATTGTGACCTGGATTCGAAATCACCCACTAGCTCCTCCCCTTTCTCGAGTACTTACGACAGCCGGAGTCCGTCGATTGGCTTGTCGACAGTCCTCGTACCAGACGCAGTTGGTCTCCTCCCGTTTACCAGGCATCAATCCACGAAAATCTGTCTCAAAGCTGCCCTCAACATCGCCCAGACCTTCAACGACCTCCCGTTCCCCAATCCGACAGGCGACTTTGGTATGCCACCATGCTATCGCACGCCTGCTTTTACCCTCGCCGCTCCTCGGCTGATGCCATACCTGGCATGTTGTGCTATGCAGTGTACGTACACTCTGGTCATGGTTCATAGCAGGCTGGACTCGATCATCTCGGACAACGGAGCGGCGAATCCGATGGCTGAGAACCTACTCATGCGTCTGCGAATGGGCTTGACGTCTGTCTCGACAATATTCGAGAACTATTCCACGGCGTTTGAAGCTCTGAGCGGGCTGCGAGGTACGTTTGGTGCAAACCCCTCGACGTCTGATTGCCGGTATGTACTGACACCAGCAGACCAAGTCCGCGGCCTATTCTGAGCCTTCCCACAGAATCCCAGCAGCCAAATTTGCGAGCTTTGGCCGTTGTCTGTCTTTCGAGCGCTAGAGATGAATCCACGGAGAATCTTGTCGTCATCTTCCATGCTCTCGATGGGGATGGAAAGGCACTTCCAATATTCATAGATCAGACAACCTATCTCGCGCGTGCTCTACTGTGGAGTTCTCGCACTCGAGCTTGGATCTCCTGACACTTGATTTGCCGAGTAGCTAAACTCGCCCTTTGTGTAGACTCTGCTGCAGCACTACGCGCCGACGGAGAAGGGGCCGAAGCACCCATGGCTTGTACGCCCATGTGAGTTGGGAAGGCACGGTGATACTAGACCAGGATAAGTTTGGGGCTCAGGAGGTAATGGATCTGACTGGCGAGTGGATTGATATCCCGCATATTCCACGGATGTTTGTTATTAGTACTCGGAATATCGTGCAACGGGTATTGAATGATATGTCCATGTCCACCGTGCAGCGCGTGCGGGGCGAGAGAGGCGTGGATTGAATTTTCATTCCCTCTTTATTGCCTTTGATATGGATGCACTTGTCGATATATGCTGAGCGGCGGCTTTATATATAAAAGTAGACCCTTAAAAAAGCATTTTAAGCGATTGCGTCTAGCGTATTAAGTGTACTCCTTTTCTTTTATCTCGATGAGAAGACAAGCGATTTGTTCTATTCTAATTCTGATACTTTACAATATGAAACTGAGTACAATCAGAGTACCAAGTAATATAATGTTTGACTCGGTTTTACTACTCAAGCTCTTGGTTGTTGTAGGTTGGGCACCAGTAGTCGATGCAATTGAGGTGGCTGTCGTACTCTCGCTCTTGCTCGTTGTTGTTGCCCCATTCTTTCCAGTTGTGGTTGCCTTAGATCCAGCTCCCTCAGCACTTGCAGCAGAGATAGTGTAAACCTGCTTGTCCGCACCGTTTGTGTATGTGAACACAGCTCCGCTCGCCGGCGCCGTGACGGTTCCAGCAAGATTCGAAAGAGTCTGGGTGCCGCTCGCTGGCAGGTTATCCGGCCCATAGAACGTTCCACCAGCCGCAGCAGAGAAGTGCAGGTCGGTATCGCAGGGGAATTCGGCGAGGTAAGAACCGCAAGAGCTGAAAGGCGTATCGAGGGTGGTCTCGAGCTGATTGACGGAAGAGAGCCCAATCAAAGACGGGTCTGTGTTTGGACAGATGGAGTAAATGCTTTCGGAAGTCAGCTATAAACCCAAAATTCCGAAGATATAACACACCTTGAAAGCGAGCCACTGATCTCACAGCATTCGCATCCTTGAATCTGTTGTACGGATTCCGAGGCATTATCAATAGCTGTTGAAGAAGCATTTGTCGAGCACGTTGAACCTTGCTGGATATTGCCGGTGATCGCCAAGTAAACATCTCCAAGGTTGCAAGAGCATGAATCCGGGGCGTTGGCTGGTGTTGGGAAATACGGGATGGGGAGAACAGCAATCGGACAGCCGACGAGGTATTCCACGGCGTATGTTTGGTATTCGCATTCGTTGACCTAGACCTGTTAGCTCGAGTTGCTTGACATGGAGTGGGGAGATCCCATTACCCGATTCCAACAGTGCGCAGCATAGCAATTGATGTTGTCCGTGTAGTCTGTACATCCACATGCCTCTGTCTCCAGTGAACTTCCATCGGCGTCTGCTTTCGTCAGGCATGCAGCAGTCGCTGCCGTAACACCATTCTGGCAGGTCTGAAATCCTGCAGCGTCTACACAGCCATCACTCGTGAGGTTTGCCGACTGACTGAAGACGACATTGATGATACCGAGGAATGCGAAGAGAGAATGTCGCAGGTATTGCATATTAGGAGAACGTCTACGAAGACGAAACGTTGATCTAGGGGAAGAAGAGGGTGCTTGACTACAAAGTCGACGAGTAGTTACGCACGAACGAAACGAATTCTCGAAGAAGGTTGAAGGTTGAAGGTCAGGTCACAAACTCGCGCGGCAGGAACAAACGGCGCGCCACGGCTTGTAAATAGAGGAAACTGAATTCTGGCCTTACCTTGGCGAGAAAGCCTCTTTGACCACCTCGAGATGCATTCGAGCAATACGCCGAGACAACCAAGGCCGAGTACTTCGTATCCTACCGAGTATCATACGGACATCACGGAGGTACAAATCAAGCATGCAAGAAAACGCCCAGACCCGTGACGGAGAAGTAACACCGCTCGGCCAGGAACACGATCCTACTCATCACGCCTTCCAACATATACTTGCATTAGCTCGCCGTTTATGAACATTTGTGTTTGCGGCTGAGGTCTGGGGAAGCCATTTTCGGCTCAAAGAGGAACTCGCTTCCGACCGTGGCAGATCAAGCTTTGCCAAGTCGGGCATTGTTAGCCGAAAAACATCGAGTTCGGAATGAGGCAAGAGATGCACTTTACGGGATGATATTTGCACCCAGAATCTGAGATGTGAAAGGAGTCAAGGACGCATGTTTTCCATAAGAAGCTGATCGCAAATGCAGAGTGCTGACAATGGAAAGTATGGTGGAGACTACCCAACGTCCCCCTGACCTGACGGATAATTGTAAAACCGAGCTTAAGGTCTACAGATGTAACTTGTTTAGTACCCTTACTATTTTAATGTGCAACGCTGGACGGTGATATATAGAATGCGACTTTTTTGACATAAGATCATACGGAAATCGCTTCCAAGCAAGACTTTCCAATCACTATGAATGAACGGCGCCTAACTGCCCAACAGCTCTAGATTGGTTCATTGTGCATTGTAGGCATTGGACGCATTAGTAATGGTGTTAGCTCTAGCGGGTCTGGAGTGAATACTGCAGCGTCTACTGCTTCTGACTTATTGTGAAGAGTCTTGACCCAGTTTGAGTGACAGAGAGGTGGACGTCACGTGTGAGAAAGCGTGAGACTTGAAAGGCCTAAAGTCCAGATAATCTCAATATTAACCATCAGAGCTGTGTCGGTCTACTGGACTAATATCGAGAATATGAGAATATCGAGAATATGAGGAAGAGAAAACCGAAGGAGGCGAAGAGGAGACTGAGTCAATGCTCGCCTACTCGTGGCACCCCCACTCCTCCACTTTTGGCTTCTGTGCCTGAGTTTCATAAGCGTGGACCTAAAGCTCGTGCCTGAACGTGCATCCTAGTCTTGTCTCCAACGTCTCCAAACGCCCCGAACTAACTACTCAGCTATTCCAATATCGACGTGCCTTAATCTTTTTCCTACCCTTCACCTCGTCTCCAAAGACAGCAATGGCGACCACATACCAAGCTTCCGACCCGCGAGTAGATCGTATAATCCAGCATCTTAACAAAGACCACCAAGAATCCCTCTCCCTCTACCTCCAACACTACAAGAGCCTGCCCGCTAGCGCATCTTCCAACCCTCTCGTCACCGACATATCGTTCGATGCCCTCACAATTTCAGCGAAAGGCAAGACCTACTCGATCCCCTTCGATCCACCCATGAAATCATGGGCCGACGCGCGCGAAAGAACAGTCGACATGGACCGCGCATCACGAGCCGGTCTCGGCCTCTCCTCCATCAAGATCACCGCGTACGAACCTCCCAGGGGCCCCATCCAGATCGGTCTCTTCGTCCTCTGCCTCTTCACGCTGCTGGTCAATCTCGCGCCGGGCTGGTTTGCGGCGGGGACGTGGTTCCATGATACCGTGCTGCCGTGGTTCCCTGGCGGACCGGAGTGGTTCGCGTGGGCGGCGAGAGTTGCGGTGCTGCCTATGCAGGTGGCGCATTTTGGGGAAGCGTATCTACTGGATAGAACGAGGTTGCGCAAGTATGGGGTTGAGAGAGGCTCGGCGCTGTGGTGGAAATGGATCGTGAGCTGTTCCTTCGAGGGGTTTGGGTGTTTCCAGAGGATTGATGGGGAGGTTAGGAGGAAGACTTTGGAAGCAGACAAGAATAAACACTGAAGCTCTTGGACGTTTGACACGCATCCGATCAGGCGAAAAGCTCCACGATCTCGAAAATTGTTTAGCAAGATGCTAGAAAACCATCACGACATGGTCACGTAGAACCTCTATCGAAAGATTGATCGCTGGACATTCGAGGTACATTCTCATTGCATACTAGAGAGGTATTCTCCTACTTTTATCTTCCTCTATCATTTTCGGTCCTATGTAAACATGTTTTTTACGATGGAATTGATGAACATATGCTGGCTAAGAAAGTTCATTATTCTCGATTGAGAAATTTGGGACCGACTTTGCTAGGCACCCTTTCTTATATCACTGATGGATAGGTGACTCCTATCTTCTTCTTGCTCCATCATTTGTCTTCTTTCACTTTGGCGAGAGGAAAAGTCGAGCCTCACCACAGGGACACTTTAATCATCGTCACATGGCGAGCAAGAATACAAGTTTGTATTAGGCTTTCTTTGGGAGTCAGATTCGCAACACGTGGTGGGTTCAGGCAATTGAAGCCTTTTCCCATCAGATCATCCCAATCGCTCATAAAATTGCAAGGCGTTCAGGCTGAGAGACGTGCCCAGTGCAGGTGTGTCAGACGACAACTTGAAATAGTTTTCTCCCAAGGCCAAGTAAACAAGGTCGCGTTCGTAAAATTGAAGGGATTTACTAGATGATCTTCTCCTTTTGTTTCCATCGATGAGGCCGTCTCTCTGAAGACTGACATCCAGTATGTCTAAATCTAAGGTCTCTAATTTCCCCAAGAACAATGACCTCGTCTCTCTCTATATCCCCTCTGCTCCCAATTACAAAGTCCCAACTACTCTATACAAGCATAGCGCTCAGTCCAGCCTGCGTATATGGATAATTGATAGCCTCAATGGTACGATTATTGCTCCCAATATACCAAGCCTGGAAGGGTCCCTCGCCCTCATCAAGACCCGGCTCCACCAAGCTCACATCCACACTACCGTACGAGTAAATCGACGCATAAGCGGGAGCGTAGTTGACGTACTGCGACAGAGCGAAGATCTGCGTGTCGCTGTCGGCCCCCGTGCAGGGCTCCCAGGAGAAGGTGGCGTTGGCTGAGGCGGCTGGCACGGAGGCCGTCATGCATAGGCCGGCGTGGGTGATCTGGGCGGAGGTGATGTAGTTGATGTAGCATCCGCCTGTGGGAGAGCATTTTAGCTATGTAAGAATCGTAGAGAAGGGCGGGCAGGGGAGGCTTTACCATGGCTGCAGCTCGATTGTGTGGTGGAAGTGCAGTTTCGGATGGTGAATTCGTCACTTGGATGTGAGGGAACGGCGAGCTTGGCGGGGGTGCTGAAGGTCATATTCGCGGGTATCGTTGGGGGTGGTGAGTTGTATTGGCCGTTGTTGTAGAATGAGACTGGGAGAGATATTAGTATCATCAACAACTTTTACTCGTAGGAATCAGAAGCATATCCATTGCCCAAACTCAACCCAATTGACTAACGTTGAAGGAAGGATTTACGAGATTAATGCCTACCATGGTATGTTGTAGCTGTCGAGTTTTTGGCTGTGAAGACTGGGCATACAGAAGCGAGGGCGCAGGAGACCATTGAGGTTACAAATAGTAACAATGCTAGACGTGACATTGTGACGGGATATATCAGAATGTGTAGACTGGAATCAAAAGATATTTGCTCTTCGACATCTGGACGAGCAGGGCGGGAAAGACACCAACTTTGTACCCGAACAGAAAATCCGTACCCAAGTCTCTAGCTTGAAAAACGCATGCATGTTCAGCTCCTCTAATTCGTATTGGAAATCCCGGACTCAAGCTCGAAATATCGAAAAGTAATGCGCTAAGTGCCGCGCCACATGCAGATCACCCGATGTGTGAAGCAAATCACTGTGCTTTCTTTGAGAAGTCCCTTTCTCTACCGGAGTCAGCTGCATGGAGCTACCAATTTACCGAGAGTAGCGAGAGTAAAAAGGGGTCGGGTGTTACCTACCGCGTGCGGCTCACCATCAGCTTATGGAAGGCCGGTAAGCAATACGAATACAGGAACCTCGTGCTATTTTGAGCTCGTAATTTGACACATTATAGCTGCTACTAATGAACCAAAACATCAAGGTTTTTTTGGCGATGGAAGTGTTGACGTGGAACGTTCAGATTGTAGCCTCTAGATCAGAGCCTCACCGAACACGCTCCAATTGTTCCTATTTGTAAACAATTGATTGCTTCATGGTCTAGCGTCCGAGTTAAGACGTAGAACTACTCTACAACGACATAGCATTAGAGCCACGCCTGGCTCGGCACGATGAGTACATAAAGGTGGGAATAGGAATTGGTTTTATTCGCGAAACACCGGGTGCAGAGAGACATTTGTAGGCTCCTCGACCTGGTGAACGATACTGCAGCAACACTTGCTTTTAATGCCTTCTGATAGGAATTAATTGCTTAATGGCTCCATAATCATCTCGGAATTCACGATATTTCATCTCTCTCCATCTTCAATTTGAATCAGTTCCGACGATCTGAGCATAAGGATTGATCCCTCTACCCATCCGAGCACTCGTAGCCTGTTGAGAAATGGCTGGGGGATATTAAGTTAGTTCGCATTCTTATGATCGACCTACACGGTCACTTATTAAGTGGATTTTCATGCCATTTGAGCTACACTAACGAGCCAAAGGACCTCGATACTCCTTTTACTCCGCAATTAAGCCCCTGTAGAGGTGGTTTTGTTAAACAGCAAGAGTTCAGTAAGGGTACCTGGTAATAAGAACCTAAAGTAATATCCCCCAGCCATACTGTATGTAAGTATCATAAATGTCGTGGTTCAGTACATTTTGCAAGAATCCCACGTCATTCTTAGTTGCGTCCGAAGAGTAGCAGAGAACAGAGGATCGGTAGACATGAATGTTAATGGGAAGCCAAATCTCTAATTTGAAGGCAGGCATCAGTGGTATTTACAGTCAACCAAGCTCCCCCACCAATCGATGCAAACTAGCAGTGTTGGGAATCCAACGAGCGTGTCGACTTGGCAAACAATCCGCTAAACGGTCATCCAAAACGCCATGATTGTAATGCAAGAATCTGTCAATCTCATTCTCCTTCTCCCAAGTATCATTCGCCGCCAGTCCCGCGGGGTCGAAATTAATGCATTCGGATTGAGAGGATCAATCTTGGTTTCTCGTTGGGTTTGGTACATCTCCATCTTTCAATCCAAGGTCAGCACTGTTCCTCCTCCGTCCAACAAGCACGTATTCATTCTCAGAGGCAGAGGATTCACCTTCGCTAGCTCCGGGGGTTGGAGGCAATTGTCCTGGCATTGGCGGCACATCGCCTCTCCATTGCGATGGAGGTCTTCCGTCTCCAGTCTTCGGACGGTTTGCAGTTACCGGTCTAGATACTGGCTTTTGAATCTCCGATGCCAGTGGACTTGCAATATTTGTGGCTCGTGTGGGACTTTGTGCAAATGTATCCCCGAGTGGAGTTCGGGCTTTAGGACTTGAGCGTCCCGAAGGAGATTTGTTGGATGCCGCGGCTTTCAGACGTTCTTCAGTCGCGCGCAGGCGGGCTTCGAGAGCTTCGAGTTCTGAGGTTTGGGAGGAGACTGCCTTTTTCCTATAATATGGATACTGGATCAGTATTGAACAAGAAGAACGAGGGGCAGGCCGAGGTACTTTTCAGAAACAGCGGCGTCTAAATCTGCCAGGCTGTTGTCGATCTTGAAGAGGTCGTTTAATGCGAGAGAAAAGGAACGGGCCATTGTACTATGAGCTGTTAGTTCGTGGAAAGTTTGGAGCTCGTGGGGGAGCGCATGCGATTGCGGTCTGGCACTGGGCTTCCATTCGCGATCCATTTCGTCGTCGGACATATTGAATAGTAAGGTAGATAGAGAGTTGACGGCCGATGGTGATAGAGATGGTCGTGGGGGATCGATTGGAGTTTGAATTAAAGTTGAAGTTGGAGTTTAATCTGAGCTTGTTGTAGGTGTAGGTAAAGTTGCGGAGTGTGAACAACCTTTCGAGCTGTCTTGCCGTCGTAAATAGAGATATGCGGATGATCTCCTAGGGCTAGCGATTGGGCAATAAAGGGGTAGCGGGCTAGTGGGGAGTTTAGATGAGATGAGACGATGTGACCCCTTGGAGTCGAATGTAAGGGAGATAATGGCAGAGTTGCAGACAAAGGAGAATTAAGGGCGCTGGAAAGAAGGAACTATGAGCGTTGAGTGGATTATATCAAAGTCTGGGTATTAATGCGACGTTCAGCTGTTGTGTTGCTTGGGAACGGTGAGGTTGGAAGGGAGCCGCAAGCAGCTCCTCGTAATCTGATAGGCACGCGGAATGGGAATGCTCGGCGGCGATCCATCTGTCACGTCGGGATGGAGTCAGGATGGAAAGGGGCGCAGAGGAGGAACAGAGGAGGAAGACTGCAAACAATAGCAAAATAGACACGGAAGTGTAAAGGAATCACATTGTAATTCAAAAGGAGCATTCCAGACAAGTAAACAAACAAACATAAGGTACGTCCAACTCTACCCCAAAATTGGCGTAAACGGAGCAGGAAGAATGATTATCCGTAAGGCTCACGTGATCATTGGTCTTTTGACAGTTTGTATTATATTCCTTCAATTGCGAAAAATCAATCACGACCACCAGCGACCTCATGATCGACTTCAAACTGCGATCCGAACTCCCCGGCGACGCCTCCTTTACCCCACGGCAAGTTCTTGCGCTTGCGAGAATCGTTCAGATTGTATACTAATCTCGCGCGAACAGAACATCGTCGTGGCTCCTCTTCACCTCGTGTCCAGTCACGCTCCCCTCGATAGCTGGCGAGGATTTCGTGGAATGACTCCTGCGGCAGGCACATACACGCCACTCGAATCCCTCCTCCTGTTCCAGTCGCTGGCCACCCATGGCACCGACGAGAAATCCTTTGCCCGCATCTCAGAGCTATTGACGAGTAATGTCTTTGTTAAGGATGGCGATACCTACGACCCCGAAAGACTCAGATCTGATTCCCTTCGCGAATTATTCCTCCTGTTGATGCGCGATGAGCTGAGGGCTGAGGAAGATGGCCTTGAGATTGGCGGCCAACCAACATCCAATAAGCGAAAGGTCCCAAGCCCAGCTCTACCTACCATCAAAGATGCAGAAGACCACAAGGACAAGCTGCCAATACTGGTCGACAGACTATATGCGCGGTACAGGAGCTCTATGGTCGAAGCAATCCGGGAGGACGAGAGACGATATCATATCTTGCAGCAAGAAGTCGAGGAGATTGAAAGAGGAGAATGGGACGAAAGAATATTGAAGGAAAATACGGCCTCCACGAATAGGAATGGAAGTGTCTCTCCCAAAAAACCCAGAGCAAAAGTCAATGGCACGAGTCCTCTGTCTGATGCCCTCGAAGTTTCCAAGTCGCAGGTTTCAAAGGAACAATCAGCAAAACCTCAATCCATGATTCTACTTTCGCAGAAAGAGACCAGGCATGAAGGGTTGGGTATCAACGATATGCTCAACAGTCGGGAATCTACACGGCCTTCCTCTCCGCAAGTTCATGACCCGAAATCAATGCCTGGAACCCAAATTGCTCCTCCGAATCAACAGCGACCGAGCAGCAATGGACCCCATACTCCGTCTTCTCTACAACCTCTCCCGCATCAACAGCCTCCCCTTCTGCAACAACAAATTAATCTACAGCAGCAGCCTGGTATGGCCTTCAAATGGGAACCGCCTTACGGACCTCCTCACCATTCGCAAGCCTACCCACAAAGCGGACCGTATCCCCCGCATTTCAATTCCCAACAATATCCTCCTCAGTCTTACTCGCAACCACCAAGGGGATCATTTCCCAGTCCACATGGCTTACAACATCCCCATTTGCCATCTTCCCCTCTCAGCTTGCAGCATCCTCATCAGTCCATTCTGCCACCACCAA
Organism: Hyphodiscus hymeniophilus; assembly: GCA_016508695.1. Classification (NCBI taxonomy): domain Eukaryota; kingdom Fungi; phylum Ascomycota; class Leotiomycetes; order Helotiales; family Hyphodiscaceae; genus Hyphodiscus; species Hyphodiscus hymeniophilus. Next base: position 332,942 of record VNKQ01000016.1, on the reverse strand, counting down.
ATGGTGGTCACAGAGCGCCTGGCTCGCCCCACGGAGTACCTTTGGATGCATTGGCCGATGCGGCGGGTCAACAATATCGCGCAACTTCTGGGTCTCCAATGATGCAACCCCCTCCGATGCATGGATCACCAATGCAACCGTCAAGTGGTTTTGCTTCACCATACCCGGTTCAACAAAGGCCCCTGCCTGGTAATGCCCCCCCGCAATGGGTACCCCATTATCAAGGATCTCCGCATCAAGGACCACCTGTGCCGTCGCAGCAGTACTCATATCAACCACCTCCAAATCAGAGACCTTATCCACCACAACCAAGCCTTATTCCGCCGGAGAACAGGCAGTATACTTCCCCCTACAACGCAAATCAAGGCTCGCGTCTTTCAATAGGACACAATATACAGAAAACTCGACCCAGTCTACCAGGAACTCCCGTGACGCAAGGACCACCTCGCCATGTAACAGGGCATGGAACGAGATGGACGCCGAACCCAACCGGATCCACTCCGAAAACATTTACTCCTTCTGATCATCCCATTGTGGAACCTATCAGCCCTATTCAGCGTCCTGCGAACTTGCCTTTGGCGAAGAAATTTGTCAAAAACCATGCCACAAATTCGGAGCCAAGACTAAGGAAATCCGCTTCGAAGCGTGGGGCTCAACGTACTAGAGCCGGTAGCACGGCATCCTCGGTGATCGCAGGCTCCCACAGAAGTCAGTCTGTAGCGTCGCATGCTGATGAGCTTTCATTGGATAACGATGTCAAAGAGGAAGTCGCTACACCGCTTCCTCTACCACCTGGTCTCGAGGATGAAACTGGCGACACCACGGCCGACGAGTCTCTTCCTAATATTCGCAGCCGACCGTCAAGAACCACTACATCTCCTAGTCTGTTGAAACGCAAACGGAATGATAGCATCGCCGAAACCCCTCGTACTCCGGGCGAGTCAGTGGGACCTGCAAGCCACGTCCTGTGGACCCGAGCATTCCCAAAAATATCAGCTTCGGCCCTTGAATCCGTTACAAGCCATAGACATGCAAGTATGTTCGCGGTACCAGTTAAGGAACGCGACGCTCCCGGTTACAAGAGCTTGATTCTACAGCCACAAGACCTGAAGAGCATCAAAAGTGCCATCTTGGCAGGGAATCGGGCAGCACTTGCCGCTGTACCAGATGACACTCCCCAAGCTCAAACCAATGTCTGGTTACCAAGCTCAGAAGATCTCATCCCTCCCAAAGGCATCATCAACTATGCACAATTGGAAAAAGAATTCATGCGCATGTTTGCCAACGCAATCATGTTCAATGCAGATCCTGATCGTGGGCTCGGAGCTTCATGGGAAGAGATGAGAGGAGGAGGGAAGAAGGGTGGCGAGGGGTACGAGATTGACGAGGATGCGGTGGTCAACGATACGAAAGCCATGTATGCTGACGTCGAGCAAGTAATCGGCAGCTTGAGAAATGCGGAAAGGAAAGGCGACGATACGATGGGCGTCTCTGGCGTGAGGCTCGGTAGTGTCGTCAGGGGAAGCAGCGCGGGTCCTAGAGGTAGCAGTGTCATAGGGGATGGAGATGACGAGCCTGATGAATTGGCTGGCGATGGGGACGTAGCCACTGGGACCTATACGAAAAGACGGCGTAAGGCTTGATACTGCAACAGGCTCTTCGATACATGATAGTTGTACTTTTAGTAGAGTAATACAGATACGAGATACGGATCTGATCTTGCGTTGCTCCTACTTGCCCGGAATCTCCATCTAGGGAGTCTACCCTAATTATGGGAATATGCGTTTTCGTTTTCTTTTGCGAAGGATTCAACGTAAATGCCAATTGGGAACACGTAGAGGTTTGAGGTCTGCTTTAATCCACTGAACATATCGACCGGTTGGCCCTTAGATCACTTGAATACTCGAAACGACGTTGACCAGTCAAGCAGATGCGAGTATACTCCGCGTATTCATCCTCAATTACTATCCACCTAACTTTCCTCCACCCATGGCCCTATTAAAAACCCAAATGCAGTTGACCTTCGCAGTCCCAGATCCAAACCAAACACGTGCATGCTTGCCACATCGTCATCTCACTCGATCTCTCACTATTCACCTCACACGAGTTACGTAAAACTCGAGCATTCATCCAAGCATCTTCGCATACTCAACCTCAGGCATGCGCCATCTCTTATTCAAAGAAATGGTTTTCATCCATCACGAGCGAGCGGTTTTAGTCACAGCTCGGCACGATTTATAAAAGCGTCGCAAGCGATTGGCGGGGAAGCGGGGGTGGAGCCTTGGCGCCACCTTCTTATGGCCACTGGGGGGATATGTCGTGATGGTTTTTCTTGTGTGAGTGGAAGGGCTGGAAATAGAATGCCCGGGAAGGGGAGGATTGGAAGGAGTTATGAAATATATAAGGCATGGAGCGGTAGGATGTTAACGTGTTGTGGTATTTTATACGAGATTTCTGACTACTTACGAACACATTTTAATGAACGGGGCTGTGAAAGCCTTTCTGTCTTTCTCTTGGCTCCTTGTTTTGTTAGGTACCTTTGGCAAGTAGTTATAGATCTATTTCAACATGTCTCTTCTCAAATCTCAAAAAAATCCAGCTGGCAAATCTCCAATCGAGAGATTGCCATCGGAACTCCTCTTCAAGATCATCCTCTCAGTGAGCTCAACACCAGAATCATGTACTCAGTCCTCAATATCACAAACTGTGACAGGTACGCAATCCCTTACATGGCTGTCCAACAGTAGTAACAGCTAAGCAGGACCAGTGAATCCCAACAGAAAACCAACATCATCGTCCTATATACTTGCTTGCCTTCTAACGTCTCGGACGATGCTGAGCATTGGGATTTCTGTCATGTACCGCCACATCAACATTCCCCATCAATCAACTCTCATCAAGGTACTCACTCAAATTGAGAGTTGGTCAGTCTTATGTAATTATGTCCGGGTCTTGGATTTCTCCGACTTTTGCCTCACTGCACCGTCGACAGACACTCGCGACATTCTCCCGAAACTCCTTAATAGGACACCTCTCCTCCGAGATTTCCGTGCCAGCAGTGGGTTCGAGGATTATATCAACAGCGACGCTCTTCAAACGCTGTTCTACAATCTCGAATACATCGAGAAGATTGACCTATCAGGCTGCAATTCTTCCAAGTTCGTTGACGGATGTCTGACAGCTGTCTGTGGTGATCAAAGGGTCAGCGAATCCCTTAGCTCCCTCAACCTGGCAGGCTGTACAGGCTTAGATCCGGGATTCTTCCAGACTTTGCTATGTCAACTGCCAAAGCTTCGATATCTTGACGTCTCGGCTACTCGGATAGACTACACTGTGCTGTCCAGCATCCTTCCAACAGCTCAGCTCACCCATCTCAATATCAGCCACTGCTATTCTCTGGATGGGGCGGATGTTGTTGAGTTCGTTACCGAACATCCGTCGATGAAAAGCGTCGCTCATCTGGATATCGATATGAACGCAGGGAGATCTACCAAGGTTTTAGATGAACAACTTGTTGCGCGGCTCTTGAAGAAGATGCCATTGAGTCTAAAGATCCTCAATCTCAGAGGCTCTGGCATGACATCAGCTCATCTTCCACTCTTGAGGATCTTGTCTACGCAGCTGGAAGAAGTTTGTCTGGGATCGCACCTGCGCTTTTCCGACGTCGAGTCTTTCTGTCTTAACTATCCGAGCGTTGAGACGAAGGAAGCGGAGCCCGAAAGTTCCGCAGAAGAGACGGAAGAAATTGAAACAAAGGACCAAAATACTTTAAACCCCATGCAGGAAGCAGTTGCGATATGTAAGCTTCGACAAAGACTCAACTGCGCAACCATAGGCTCTCTTCCTTCGCGTCTGAGATATCTGGATATAAGCAGCTTGCCCGTGAAGGAGCAGGCTAAGGTCCAGACCTCGCTATTATTGGGGCCTCAATCCAGGCCCTTGGAGGTCATTGAGATCGGTGAGGAAGTCTTGAGAAAATGTGGGGTGCTGACGAGGGTTTGCGGCGCTGTTGGATGGGAGGTGAAGACTGAGGGGCGGCGAAGTTGGTTGATGAGAAAACCCGAGTCGTGAAGATGGAGGTTTCGAGATTGGTATGTGCTCCAAAGCAGATACCTGGGATACAATCTAAGAGGAAACGGTGGAACGAGCAATCTTTTGAATAGCACAAATACAGATATTGAAGAGGAGTGTTGTGTGATTGGTCAAGAGCAGCGAAAGATAGTACATTAATTAGAAGTCAATAATACGTTCAATTTACACCTAGTAAATTCAGACTTATAGAAACCGCTCGGGATTTGATATGTAGAATACGAATGTGAAAGAAACTTCAGACCATTACATACTCTGTTATTTAATACAACGAAGCTATATGTATACAGTTGTAGGAAACAATCGTACGGTGTTGCTATTCCGTAGGAATCTTCCCCTTTCAAGTCAGCTGTATGCTCGCACATCTACATGGGACGCTATTATTGTCATCAACGTCCATAGTGATATGCTCCTCTATGTGCAGCTAGTAGATGCGATAAAATGTTCAAACTCCTCGCAATTGCGGGTCTCTCACCTCGGCCCTAGGTACTGTGTCCAGATCTGCTTAGCCGCATCGATAGCAGCGGTAATTTCAACAATCAGCGCCTGCAGTCACAGAGCCGAGAACAAATTTAACTTGGCTTCATCTCCTAGGTTGTTCATGTCCTGGATCCGAGGGATTATGGACAGATAATGGAGGCCTTCGCAGTAATTTTTACACGGCCGCATCTTCTGTAGAAGAAACCTATAACAATCAAAAGTTGCCCGAGGCTAGGTTTTACTAATAGCCTGGGAAGAAGAGGAACACTATGTTGTCAGAGTATAGGGACGTAGACCGGAGTTCGTTGCTCTAAGCCCCTGAGCCTGTCATCCTGATTCTCGCAATCGTAGCCTCTCGCTCGGAAATAGGCCTTGGCAATAACAAATCAAACTGTCTGCCTTTGATTGACCTATATAGATGCTCGAAGAGACCAGGAGAGTCCTCAATCCAAATGTTAAACCGCTCCCGCAGTTGGGTAGGTATCAGGTTCCGAACGTGACTGGTCAGAATATGCTCGATTAGTTCTTCACGCCGAAGAAAATCCCCGCAGAGTCCACGAAATCACAGAACGGACACTCGTACTCTCCGTCGTTATGGCGTGTCTCAACCCTGGCGGAAACATGACATTTCCAGAAGAATATCGTGCGGTAGTATAGACCATCGCGTTCAGAACGGTTGCGAGACATTTCATCCAAGTAGTACTCCACTGATATTGGGGTCAACTTATTTTGGCGTGGGGCAAAGAAGAGCGGTTTATTGCGCGGTGCACGAAGAATGTCCAGCCTCTCGTCCTGGAAGCCAACGAAAGAGCAGTAACAGCACTTGATCTTATATTTGGCGCTCCCAAAGAAGGTGAGGGGTCGTCTTCTTTGCGAGATTCCACCAATACCACCCTCCTGTAGTCTTATGGCCCCTTCACAGACACGCGACTGTAGATGTGCCCTGGTCGGGGGCCCAGTGAAATATCGGCTGCCCGAGTCCATTGCAATGTACTCGCTCGTATCGTTTCCGATTACGGTCGAGCCAGCCACGGTTCCTGATGCTGTTGAGATGCCAGTACTTGAACGTAGGCTTGAGTCTGGGGTAAGGTCCTGGAAAGATTCAGCCACTTGACGTGCCGCTTCGACGATGCTCTCGAGCTCCGGACGATGTGCGTTGATGTCGGCTGCTTCAAACCCTCGCGCTCTCAGAGTGCTGAACAGTGTTGTCCAGTTGAGGTCGTTCTGCTCTGCTATTCCTTCGACAAGCTGTACAACTCTGCTCATCATATCAGAGCTGGAATCCAGACTTAAAGCCAACATGTAGAGCTGAAGCTGTGACTGTAGGTATCTTATATCTTCTCGTGGAAACCGCACCCGATCCCAGACTCTTGCGCGGCTTTCGATATGCTGAAAACGGGCTCGAATCGATTCTAAATTGTTCAACACTCCTTGTATACTTCGAAGAACTATGCCGTATTGTTGAAGTTGAAGAGGAGTAGCCCTTCCTAACGCGCTCGTCGGATCATCCAAGTCATGCTGAAGACGTTCGGTAAGACCATGGACGACTTCAAGATTGGATACAAGTAACCGAAGGTCTCCAGGGGCTGATGAATAGGCGAGCCGTAGATCTCTGGCTATGCGGCCCACGGCGATGATATCCCCAAGGGAGAACCCAAAGGACATGACTTCTTGAACCCTCCTTATTGTTTCGGGTTTGTGCAAAGAAGGATTGAAATCTTTTCGGAGGTAATGTACAGTAGTGTGCATTAGAAGATCGAACGGGAATTGCTGTGCCCTGTTGTTGTGGCTTCTCTCCTGTGCCCCAATCTAACCCCGATTAAGAGATAATCGTCTTGATATAGGCGGCACGGTACTACCGTCGAGTTATCAAGCCCAATTACAGGCTGGAGAATATCCATCTCAAGCAGTCTGTCAACCACGGGGTCAGCCAAGGCTTTTTCGAAGGCTTTTTCGATGCGCGGGCAGTATTTGCTGCCCTCGGATCCTCGTTCGCTATCTCGAGCTCAACGAAGGTTCTCATTCTACTCAATTACTTAGCTACGGTGCCTTACAGGTAATTTAGTATGTCTCCATCCTTCGCCGTTTTGCTCACTATTCTCGACGTCGTATCTGCACTTGGATCTACATTTCTCGCAAGATTTTGTGCCGTGTTGGCAGCTTGTCAAAATCACAACGCCTATTTGAACGATTTCTGCGCGCAGTCAAATGGTGCATCCGGCGATTGTCCGGGCAATTATTGCAAATATGTGGATTAGTAATGCTTCCTCCAGCCCTCGATGTGTAGTCGTACTAGCTGATAGTGTGTTACCAAGCATAATGGCTGGACTTCTGTTTGGCAGTGCACTTTTTATGGTCTTGATTCTGTTGTTCAGTTGCTTGCGTGGTGAGATTGAGAGCTACGAAACCTGTATCCACACTTCGTACTTGACAACGTGGATCGGACTCTTACTTCCTTTGGGTATATGGTTCATCGTCTTCGTGTTTGGAGCCGTCGCGATGTTCGGAACTTGCGACCCGTCTAATTCGTGGAATTTCGATCTATGGGACAAGCAGTTGACCTTGGCTGCCCTTGTTTTCTCAGGTGTCAATGTGTGAGTTCACCAAAAGATTTCAGATCTTTAGCTTCTGGTCAAGCATGGACGCAGTGGCTAATAGTCCATAATCACTCCTTAGTATCGCAAGAGATATGGGCTGTTTGTCTCAACAGATATCTGGCGAAGATCGTGGAGAGCGTCAAAAACTGAGATTGGACCGATGGAATTACCAATCGGTAGCGTTCCACCGAATAGCGGATCGGGTCGCAGAGTACGAGAGAGATACGTGGTTAACGAAGTTCAATATGACAAATTGTACCCCTTGTTGAGATTTAGTAAAAGGAAATCTTTGCTTTAATTAGGCGGCTTGAGGTAAAGGCAACTTGGCAAAAGAAGGATCATGGAAGTCGCTGGAACTCAGATCTTGCATTCAACCAAATTAGTGCTAGGCTTATATTTCTTTGTGGAGAGTGGCATAGTCTGTTTGTAAAGAACATAAAACAATCAACCTCAGCCTAAAATTTTATGTGGCGAAGAGAGGCATTCTAGGGGTTCGGCGAAAAAGGGGTCGATTTTGGCACAGTCAAAACACCAAAATATAGCTTTGCAAATACAATACAACCCCACAACGGACGGGGGTTTCTAAACGCTTGCCAGGAGAGTTCTTGAATTCTAGAGGGGTGTACATAGCGTTGTACGCGATTTTTAAATCCTTATTCAAGCCATATCAAGCTGTTTTGGTCGAAATACAAAAGTAAATATAGCCATATTTCAGTGTTTTGGCCTGTGCCAAAATCGGCCCCTTTTTCGCCGACCCCCTAGGCATTGTACCTTTTACAACACTCTTGTAACTAATCGAGTATTAAGCTTAACTTACTCCTCAACAATGTCTGTTTCTTTGAACAAGCTATGGTATCGAGTACGGCCCAAACGCCATACTGCTGCTGCCTCCAGCTGGCATGGAAAGAACCCGCAAGCTCTCAATAATAGATAGGTAACTATTATGGTCTCAGGAGATTCCATCATGGTATGGGAGCGCCCATATGGCAGTTTTCGAATTTCATCATGACAGAACTAGCTTTCAAACGTGTGATGATAATTTCCTCTTACCAAAGGCAACGCTCGGTGCTGGTGAGCGCATAAGCTGCTTTACGATCATGTTGAGTGACAAGGTCTTCATTGAAAGAGATATTGGGAAAGTTTTCAAACATGGAAGAGCACCTTCGATAACGATGGCCACTTCTAATAGGGCATGAGTATTGATAAAGCAGTAATGTGGCATGTTTGGTTGCGCAAACATTGGTACTCTTGTACTTTCAGAGACCCAGTACACCCACCGCTAATACACCAAGCGGAAATCCAACTCCCAGCCCCTCACTCATACTTGAAATCCCATTCGTCGTAGGACATGAAGCTGGCGCCGTAACTGTTACAGTGCTCGTAGAAACGGAGCTTGTAGAGCATATGGGTCCTTCAAAGATTGGCGTCGCCGACGGACTTCCTGATGAGGTCGTACAGGAGCCACAGGACGCTTCAGCGAACGGGTCTTTGAAGCTGATAGTGGTGCTGTTGAAGCAATTCGTGGTGTTGAGTTCAGGCACTTCTTCCTGGAGGGCGAAGATGATATCCACGCACTGTCCATCCAGTCAATCTTACGATTCTCAACGTTTTCGTTTCCAGACCACAGTGTGTGAACGAGGCAGGGATACTTACATTGTATAAAGCACCGCCATGGACCGCAGTCTCGACGACCTGGATCGTGGCAAGATCTCCCACATTAACAGTAACATTGGCTGGCAATGGAACCTGTGGTAGACAGAATGACCCGGGGTAGGGATTATTGCTTGGTCCGATGATTTCGAAGGTGGGCACCATTGGGAAGGACATGTTCGGTGGCCCTCCATCCGGCCCATCGGTTCCAAGACCCAGGTTGATGTACATAAGTGCCGTTGCATGACCTGTGAACCAGCCTGGCTGGATGGAGATTCCGCCGCCTGTCACTGGCCATTTGGTTCGATTTGTGGTCGTGGGAATACCTCCGCCTGGGTATATGTTAGTGAATATGCGAAATGAGATGGGAAACATTGATCATCAATCGAGCTGATGAAAGAAATGGGAACTCTTGTGACCAAGAAGTAATGCAGAATATATATAGGTTTGAAAAACTGTTCTTCACTTTCCGTCGCAGCTGCTGCCGAAAACATGAAGGAATCTAAGTAATAGCTAGATGAAACATTGTGCAGATATCGAAGAAGAGGAACTCACATGGATAAGCCCATTGCATACCATAGGGGAAAGTGGCATTCAGGATCAAATTATCCCCTCGCTGTCCGGGATATAAAATGTACGAGTGCGCGTTTACAACCGTAGCGCATGTAATCGCGATGATCGACCATATCAAAGCCGCCATGATAGCTCCTGTGTTCATTCCCGTTGTTTCTATTGCTATACTTGAAGCTGTAGGAGAAGCCTCAAAGGTATTGCACGAACAACAAGAACCAGGTTGAGGTCCTGCGTTAACGTTGGCGTTCCTGCAGTGATGGGTGCTGTGTGCCTCTGAAAGACGGGGAAATTTGAGGCCGAGGCTGCCCATGCGTGGCGTGCACTCCAACTCCCACTTCTATTTTGAGAAGTGCGAGTATGATCGCCATCGAGTAAATTGTAGAACGAATTCATTCTCAGATGAGTGGCTGATGTTATGTGATCAGATCTTTGATCGGCAGGTGGGGGCCATACTTCTTGTCAATTAGTGTCAGATATGAACTGGTGGCTGCTATATCAGAGGATGTTCTATGTATCATGGCTGGTCACGGTCTCTGGGATTTGACCGATAATAATTACCAACCAACGATATAACGAAGTACATGGTGGCAAACTTTCCTGTATCCATGGTGCTCTACACTTGTGAGTGGATTTGTGGTCGTTTTATGACACACTGATCTGTAATCAGTACCTATGAGGGCTTTCTTTCGAGTGCCTTGATTTACTCCAAACTGCTAACTCAAAATTTCGAATACCCATTCACAGAGAATAACACAACCTTTCGGTACGCCCATGAAAGATGGGAAACAAGCCATTCGTAAGGAAGCATTTCTATGAAGTCATGCATGAAGAAGATAGACCGAGAGCGAAGATAGACCGGAGAGCCTCCACACCTTTATGGAAGGCAAGTTTGAAATCTTGCCGAAAATGCCGGCTCGAATGTGTGGACTTGGATACAATCTCGATACCGTGATGCAGAAAGACGATCCCAAAGTGACTGATATCGGCGGAGGACAAGGGCCGTTGCTGCTTGAACTGCAAGAAGCTTACCCCCACTTGCAGCCAGAGAATCTTATACTCCAGGATTACAACGCTGACGCCAATCCTCGTGCCGGGATACATCACCGGAATCGATTGAGGTTTCAAAGCTCCTGGTCCTCAGCCAGTCAAAGGGGCAGACATATAAAACGTGATGCACATCCTTCACAATCTCCCCGATATCGACTGCATGAGCTTGCTCAAGAAGAATGCGACGGCGATGGGGCCTCACTCGAGGCTGTGGGTTCACGAACTCCCAAATTCTTTGAGAAACTCGCACATCCATGCTGGTATGATTGCCTGGTTTGGAGGTCGGGAGACATCTTCTGACGAGTGGCATGCGGTGGCTGCAATCGCGGATTTGAAAGTGACCTTTGAGGCATACCCAGATCTGGGCGAAGGACTGGTGGAGATGCGAATGACTTGAGGTCAGCGAGAAAGAGAATAAATGAACGCTGTGTAATGGTGCGTCGTGTCCTTGGAGAACTTGGAAGAATCGGGGAATCGCACCATAAGAACCTCTTACAGAACAGAGATTTATTCTTAGGTACAGGAGAATTTCTAAAGTGGAATAGATCACGTGCAGAATTTGAGGCACATGAAAGCGGCGATGTTGACATGTGCCGAGGACATGCATTCCATCCCAACATGGTGGTCCTTAGACAGCAAGGAAAGCATCCTCGTTGATTATCTAGAGGAATAGCAATCTCTTGGCTTATACACGAGCTTTATGCGACTCTCTAGCCACCCTGTTATGCCCATGAAGTTTACGAGACTCCCCGCATTGCGGTGATAGCTTCCCCACGATTTCTCCACATCTGAGCCTTTGACGACTCTCAAGATGGCTGCGCAATCCAAGATTCGATTGCTCCCTCCTGACCGGACGATCAAGAGCATCATTTCAGAGCTCACGACTCTTTACCTCAAACACCGAACCAAGATCTCGCGGACTGTCTACCTAACTCTATTCTTCGCCCTGCTCAATCGCATACGCTCTGCCATTGCAGAACAAAAGGCTGCGGCTATAAGACAAGCTGCTGCGAGAGAGCGAGGCTCCACTACACTGGGAAAGGTTGATGGTTCGAAGAAACAAAAGGTTGAACTCAACAGGGAGTTCTTCAAGAACTTGTTCCGCTTGCTGCGGATATGCGTACCAGGATGGAAGAGCAAAGAACTACGACTGTTGATTAGCCATAGCATCTTCTTGGTGGTGCGGACTCTGATCAGTCTGAAGGTTGCGGCTATGGATGGAGCATTAGTTTCAAGCTTGGTGAGAGGCAGAGGGAAAGACTTTCTAATTGGGATTATATGGTGGATGGTGATTGCGGTTCCTGCGACATTTACAAACTCCATGGTAGGTTCCTCCTCAAGTCAGGAGATTCTGGCTAACCTCTATTACAGCTCTCCTATCATCAATGCAAGCTCTCTCTGCAATATCGCACGCGATTGACGAATCACATACACGAAAAGTACCTTTCGAACATGACCTTTTACTCATTATCGGCTCTGGACGACCGAATAAAGAATGCTGATCAATTGATTACAGTCGATGTCTCGAAATTCGCGAACAGTTTGGCTGAGTTATATGGGAATCTTGCAAAGCCGACTTTGGATATGTTGATGTACAATTACTCGCTGTCGAAAAGTGTCGGTGGAGAAGGTCCAGACTCCGCCCAAGGGAATTGAAGGCAAATCACTGACAGTCACATAGGTCTTTTTTTCATGTCGCTACTGGTACAACTATCAGCAAGCGTTATGCGAGCATTGACGCCTCCCTTCGGAAAGTATGTAGCAGACGAGGCTCGACTAGAAGGTGAATTTCGATTCGAACACTCCAGGATAATAGACTACAGCGAAGAGATCGCTCTGTACAACGGACACGAAGCGGAAAAGGACACACTGGACAAGGGATACTTCACTCTCATCAAGCACGTCAATTGTATGCATCACCCCTTAATCTATGTACGTCGCATACTAACTCGTCGTAGACATTCTGAGAAGGCGTTTCACCCATGGAATCATGGAAGACTTCGTCATCAAGTATGTATGGGGGGCTCTAGGTTTAGTTCTCTGCAGCGTTCCGGTTTTCTTCAAGATTCCAGGAGCCACCACCCAGACGATGGGTGACCGAACAGAAAGCTTTGTGACGAATCGAAGATTACTGCTATCGAGCTCCGATGCTTTTGGACGAGTCATGTTCTCGTACAAGGAAGTTACAGAGCTGGCCGGGTACACATCGCGGGTGGCTAGTCTATTGGATGTGATGGATGATATTAAAGCAGGACGATTTGAGAAAACGCTCGTGTCAGACGACGCTAGCGGAGAGCAATTGGAGTTGTTGAGCGGCAGAGGCAAAATTATTGAGAGCGAAGACATCGAATTTATCAACGTGTAGGTTGTGGATCGCTTTCCTCCAGCCAGCTTACTGACAACTCCAGGCCAATCATCACACCCGGCGGAAGCGTTCTGGTAAGGGCACTCTCGTTCTCTATGAAAAGAGGAGACCACGTCCTAGTCGTCGGACCAAATGGGTGCGGAAAATCCTCCCTGTTCCGGATTCTAGGCGGTCTCTGGCCTGTCTATGGTGGGACTGTCAAAAAACCTCCGCTTTCACAAGTATTCTACGTTCCTCAAAGACCATATCTTAGCTCAGGCTCACTTCGTCAACAAATTATCTACCCTGACTCCGTTCGCATCATGCGGAGCAAAGGTATTACAGACGCAGACCTGCTTGGAATTCTCAAAATCCTCGACTTGGACCACCTCGTAGCTTCCTTTCCTAATGGCTGGGATGCTGAAGCTGAATGGCGAGACGTGTTGTCTGGCGGCTTGCAACAGCGAGTTGCGATGGCTCGACTATTCTACAATAGACCGAAGTATGCAATCTTGGACGAGTGTACGTCAAGTGTGACGCTCGAGATGGAGAAGATCATGTACGATCACGCGAAAGCTCTAGGCATCACCCTCATGACTGTGTCGCATCGGAGGAGCTTGTGGAAATACCACAACAACATACTGCAATTTGATGGGCAAGGGAAGTATATATTTACAAAGTTGGATGCGGATAGGAGGTTGGAGTTGGAGGACGAGAAAGAGGAACTGGAGTTGCAGCTCAGGCAAGTGCCGGAGATTCAGAGGAGGATTGAGGAGTTAAGTGCTGCTTGATAAGATGTACATATCACTGGGCTGGGAGCATCGGTCGGCGAATGGAATTGGACAGAATCTGGTACAAGGCCACAGACTATGTTGTGTACTTTTAAAGAAGCACCTTGTCCCATGAATTCTGGGGGCATCGCCTAGATCAGGACTCCATTGAATTGAACGAAACGATTGCCAAATGACTCAACTGGTATCGAAGTAACGCCACGAAAAGAATAATCCAAAGTCCAAGCACCGATCCTCCAAGCCCTTTTGAGTCGAGATCACCAGAAACGCCTGAGAGCAGCATGTAACTCATATCCGAACCACCTTTGGTCGAATTCGCGCTCCAAATCTCTTCACAATCAGCGCGATCCTTTTTTTCGTTACCGAAGATCCCTCGTTGCACTTCACGTCTAATGCCTTATATCACCTTTACTTCATCATTATGCCCATTAAGATCGGTCGGAGCCGCATATATACCACCTCCTGTCCCACTTTCACCCTACGATGGAAGTTCGGCTGGCCCATAATAGCCATGGTGCATACCCGTGTATTCCTGCGTAGCATCCATCTCATTAATCATCGGCACGTCTGGCTTTTCGTCATCCTGCTGCGTTTGTTGTCGCCCCTGTTGCTGTCCTTGGGTCACCTGAGCTTGATGGCCCTGTTGCGTCGGATACTGCGGAGAAGGTTGAGGCAGGCGCATCGGGCTATATTGTGGCTGGGGACTGTACTGCGGAGGTATATAGCTATTCCGCTGCCCTCCTTGCTGTTGTTGCTGTTGAGCATGCGCCTCAGCCCATTTCGGCGGATAATCCATCTGCATGCCCATCCCGCCCGTGAGCGGCGGACTCTGTGGGTATTCCATCGTTGGATGCAGTGTCCCCGATGGTGGAGGACTATATGTCTGTCGCGGACTCATTGGAGGCGAGAGCGGGGCTTCAAACCCAACGGGGTTCGAGGGATCGTACGTGAAGCGGCGGTTCTGGTTGTCGGCTTCCACCAGTTGTGATTTCACCACGAGCCGAGCGACGAGTGTTGCGAGTGCATCCTTCAGCTGCTTCTTCACGAATTTGGCCATGAAGAAGTTGCACTTCATCTCGACATCCTCCCTCAGATATAGACCTGAGATGGGCGCCCCGACACCAATCTCCACCGGTACCACGGGCTCGTGGGGCAGGTTTCCTCCCAACGTCCATTTCTCCTTGATGTCCAGTCCCATGGGCGCATAGACATGTGTTTGTAGGCCCATGGGCAGGTTGTGAAAACAGGCTTTGAAGCGCACATCGCCTTTCACGCCGGGAAGGTAGGAGATCTTATCAATGATTTGATACCATTGACAGTGGTATTCCTCTGGCGATGCCTCTGGAGGAGGTTTGCAAGGCACGCGCGAGTCGTGGGTGGGATTGAGGTCTATCATCTCGAGATGTGAGTGTAAGGTTTCCATTACTGTTTCCCGAGTCACGCCCGCCGGGATGGGCGTGATGGTTGTGAATACTGTACGGGCCATCTTTCGACTGCTTCGGAGCTGCTCTCGTCCCAAACTCTTGCTTCACCGCAGATTTGGGCGCCGCGATTGATGCGCAAATGAATTTGGAGGTTGTAGATGTTGACTGGAGTTCTTAGATGACGAAAGGGCGAGTTGCTGCAGATTTTGCTCTACTATGGTGGTGAATAGGTATGGGATGTCGGGGCTGAGATAAGAAGCTGACGTGAGAGCTGGTGGAGCGCGGCTTTGTCTCTATCCGCCAATCCATGTGGTTGTTGGTGATCATCCCGACCCCGAGTCTCGCTCGCAGTGGCTGAGCACATAAAGACCACTCGGCTCTGGACCGACTCGTCATTGACTTGTTGATATTTCGGACGAAACAAAGCCGTAAGAGCCTTTATTTATCAAAGGACGGTTTCTTTGATTTGACAGAGTTGGCGTGCATGCTCAGTATTGAGCGTTTGAATTGATGGGATTCACCGTTTGATTTTGTCGCGAACTGTGACAAGTGGCGAAGGTCCTGAGTAGGGCGGCGTCCTTAATCTACGAGTTGATGCTTTGGCGACTTTGCCGTTATCAAAACGTTTAAACCCGGTCGGCGAGAGTAAAAGTGCGCAATGACCCTTCGAGTGAAGGTTTCTTGTATTATTCTCAAGCTGCTTCTCCTCCTCCACACGTTATGTCCATAGCCGTTCGCTGTAAAGCGAACCAGGAATCAACCTAGTTGACTTGGTGACTGGGTCGTTATTAAAAGGCGATCTGCTATGGGCGTTACCGACCACTTCCCTTTCGCTGTGGTGCTGATAAGTGAATTCTTCTGCTTTGCTCTCATGATTATGATGCGTTCCGTAAAGAAGCAGATTTGTCCGTGATGCATCAATGCTGTGTGTTCCATCAGAAAATAAGTATTTTCTTGGATCGTGTTTTCCTATCCTATGTTCAGACTCATCAATCTCTTCATCGGTGCTTACTCAAAGCACCAACAACCACTTGCACCGTGCGGTCATCCATAGAAAGCTCGGTACTCTGCAACAAGTTAGGTGTCTTGCAAAGATGTCGCTCACTGGAAGGCCAATGATATATTTGATTAGGCTGCAGCAACTTATGTATGGCGGAATCCACGCCGCTAGATTCTATCATTCTTCTCTACTACATAAATGTCTTACGCTACTAAAAGACACATCGAGCCAGCCCTTACGCAGTTTTCTCCGCAGAAGCAGGAGTCTCCAACAACTCAATCAACTCTCCAAACCCCTTCAACAAAGTTTCCTTACTCTCTGCCTCCCAGTGCTCCAAAGTCTTCGGTCCAATCTTACCTCCAGCTGCACTCATCATTTCGCTTTTGTCGGGCCACCCCGAGAACTCCAATTTGGGTCTCGTCTCCGCAACCCTCAACTTCATCCCATTCAACGTTTTCTGGAGGCTCTCACTCGCACTGGCACCTCCAAAAATGCCATATGTCACAACCAGTACTGGCTTGCCAATCCACTCGTTGTACAAGCTGTCAATGGCGTTCTTGACTGCGCCCGGGACACCGAAGTTGTATTCTGGCGAGACCCATATGTATGCATCAAAGGCTTCGATGGCCGCGGACCACGCCTTGATCTCTGCGTGCTCGAACTGGCCATAGGCAGGGACCATGGCGGGCATGATGCTTTCGTTGAACACGGGAAGGTTGAATGTCTTGACGTCGACGATGGAGATTTCGGGCTTTGGGCTGGCAGGTGAGGCGAGGAGGGTCTTCTTCACCCAATCGACGACATCTGGCCCAGCGCGGACGGCTCGAGTGCTGGCCAGGACCAAGGCTACTTTCTTTGGTATTGTGGTTGTCATTTTTGAGGGCTTGTTTAGTTTCTAGCTGGAAGAAACGAGACAAGAGGCAGTCCTGGAATGTTTAAACGGGGTTCAGTGTGATATTGCGGTGAATAGAAACGGGAAGGAGCTGTGAGTACTTATACTTAGGTACTTATACTTAAAAACTTGACAGTTAACTATGCACATAGATACTTATGCAAGAGCTACTTGTACAGAAAAACCTTAAGAAGCTTTCCACTCGTGTGAAGTTGCTAGTTGACCAATTAAGCGGACCTTTTCGTAGTCTCTGGCGAATAGCAAGCCGCTTCTCACACAACCCCACGAGCAAGAAGCGAACCCGAGCACGGAAGAAGCACAGCATTGACAACGGTGGCTAGCATTTGTAAGAGAATTCAGCTGCTTAGGAATTTCCCAATATTGCAAACCCGCAATTGACGAAGCTGTTCGAACACAATTGGCATTCAACAGTGTCGGGGGGCAGTGTGGCTTCGGCATGTGTATCTTCCATATGCCCCTTAATTAGCCGGTATTTCAAATGTGCATAATTTACATTCAGCCGGATCCGGGCGCAATGATACTGGTTCAAAAACAATAAATATTGGTTGCAAATTTGGTGACAATATCGAAGTAGCTATTAACTACCATTATCGGGTACGACAAGTTGAGGCTCATGAGGCTTGATCGTTTAAGATAGAAGATGCCCGCTCAGATACAAGAAAGAACGGAGTACCATCGCTGTATCCAAAAACCCCTCGCAACCATGACTGAATACTCACTTCCACGCAATATTTCAAGGTCGAACGTCGGCACGACAAGTAGTATTAATTCGCCTATGCTACAAAAATGTCTACTGTGGTCTTGCCGCCGTTCAATCCGTCCTTTCTTTCCCCTTAGGCTCAGAACGCTGATTCCACAAATGCCACAGCTGAGGTACCGACCAAACAATGAGAAGATACACCAGGGGTATTATCGCGTAAATGGAGAGTCCCGTACTGATGGGATAGACGAAGTTCTGCTCCCAGGATAAATAATAATCGATGAAATAGGCAGTAATGACAACGCAAGCGAACCCGACCCATGTCAGAGTAACGAATGCGCCTTTGCGGTACCTAACGAGCAGAATCAGTCAGTACCCTGGCCGAGAAGGACTGCAAGCCCGCAGCAACGGGAAATAAAATCGTCACTCACATCACAGCTAACGCAAGTTGCGTAAGGCCAATGGCTCCCATGACTACCGCGCTCAACACATATGTAACGGTGTCAATAGCGTCGTTGCCCGATGTCTTGAAATCGTAAATATAGAAATAATTGTTATTCTCGTTATCACATCCGCCATCCTCGCCACTGATTAGATGTCAGCAGAAGCCGTGACTGTTGGGATCTGAAAACCTACCCGTGGCATCCAAGAGTTGCTTGCATTATTTCGGGGATCATCCAGTACACACTCAGGTAGTAGAAGGCGAAGACAAACGGCCAGAATACTGTGTAATTCCGGAAGTTGTAGGTACGCTGAACCATGATGCGAAGCAAGTTCGGGCCTATGAGTGGCAAGAGCAGACCAAGGACGAAGAAAACTCCGGCCATGCCAAGAAAGAAACCAAAGCTCCAGACGTATGGATTTTTGTTGTTGGTGTTGCTGGCGATGGCTGACTGTTCCGACAGTTGGCTTGCGAGTAATTGCACGATAGCTGTGGTGGAAGGGCTGACTGCCGAGGAAATTGACGAAGAGATTTGGCGGGCAGCGAGACCAGTATTCGTCGAAGCATTGGATTGAGAATTCGTTGTCGACTTTCGGTCTCCGTGATGGAAAATCAGAGATGGATTTGTGACCTGCCTTCCGAGTAGGCCCTGCGCAGAATTAGGGGGAGTTTTGGACGAATTCATTGTAGATGCTTACTGTGACGAAGGAGAGAGGAACGTAAATCGTGGCAATCTTAGTCAATAGAGACATTTGACGTGTCTGATGCAACTCTCGATGATCCTTGATCTGAAGAGAGTCAGTAAGAATGTAGAGACTGATTGACTGTTGGGAGAGGGATTACCAGTGTGCATTGCTCATCCACCCTATTTCTTAGCTCTTCGAGGCACTTGAATAGATGCGCCAGATCATTTTCCTTCTCTTCCAAGAACCCGATGTCGGCTGGAGAAACATCGTTCATTCTACGTGGCACAATGCCCAGTAATTCCTTTATGACAGAGTGTACGTGGTCCACACCGAAAAGAGCGCTCTTTTGACAGTCATTCAAATGACAGAGATATTGGATTTTTTCGACTGACGGATCGCTTCGCCCGGCAAATGACTATAGGAATGTAAGCGTTGTCCGAACGTAGGCCGGCTGGTGAAAGCCACTCAAGGCAGCTCGAGGTTGATAAAAGCGAGTCTTACCATTTTCATCACTTCATCTGACGCTTGTTGAATGAAGATTGATGTGTCTGCAATCACCTGCTCAAAGACGATGAATAGCGGAAGTAAAGTGTAGGAGCTTTTTTGCGAATCCGAGGATAGTTTACGCATGACTTCGGAAACGTCTTGGGGGCCACCGAGTAGATTTCGCATACTCCCCAGTAAGGGGGCAGCGCGCACTGTGTGGTAAGGTCAAGTCAGCATTCGGTTGAGGAAAAAAATAGCGAAAGAGCCAAGAGTTCCACGCTGATATCATTGTGGAGGGGGAGTCATCGAGGAATGACTTAGTGTTTTCAAGAATCACTTACTCCAGACTGGTGTTGTGCTCACGGTCATGAGGACTCTCCTCGGCTGGTTCTGTCCATAATCATCCTGATAGAAGCATTCTGCATAGTCGCTTGAAGGCGGCTTGCTGTATCGTTCCCATAAGAACGTATCGAAACCACCGTGATAAATAGGCGCACCTCTCTGCCAGGTGAAAGTAAATGATGCACTTTTTCGATCAAATATCCGTGAGCACTGGGAAGTGAGGGACTCATCTGCCAATGTCCGGTTGGGTTGGACAGCTAAAACTATCAGTACAACGTCACAGCAGCGGCGAAGAAGGGAGTCTTGCCTTTGGAAGGAAGTTCCACTGTGAATGCTGCAACCGCTAGGCCACTTAGGTCCCTGGGCATTTTGCGGCCGTACTTCACATCGTTCCGAGGGAGAGGCCTCTTGTCGTAGTGGTTTGTGATCTGGGCCACCTGAAATGTCTTGCATTTGCAGTCGGCTTCAGTGTGAGACAGCCACTGCTTCCTGAATTCGGGCAACGATAATTGCTCAAGCCCACAAAGCTGCTCCGGCCGCTCGATACTCCTATATGAGCACTCCGACATCGGGCCCCAGCCTTCCTCCATTTCAATAGCAACAGCATATCTAGGGAAAGAGACGAGAGTTTTAAGGCGTCCAAGGTTTGTCGCAAGTAATCTTCTGCCCCAAGAATATATGTCTGGGGAGACTGGGCTGGTACTCAGGATACTGAGTCTCCAATTAGTAGATCGACAAATTGGCATGAGAGTGATCCTTACCAAAACTGTAGGGCTGGTAACGAAGATTTGTGCGCGTCTGCCAAAGCCCGTCCAAGATTTGTCAAGGAATCCCCAAATTTAACACCTTCCACGAAATCAAAGCTTGTCGTCGAACTCGATGATCCAAAATCCTGGTACCAAAAGAGCCCCTCGGTCAAGTCTTTATGTTTGCTCTTTTCCAGAGCTCTCAGATCTTTCTGATAGTTGGGAACACGACTTCTGAGGCGGCTACCATCATGTGATGATTCTGCCGTGGTCTGAGCCTCTAGGTCCTGTCGAGATTGCTGGAACATTGGGTTGGATGCGCTGGTATGGCTACTCTGCATCACAGTAACAAGGAAATGACTTTGTGCGAACGGAATATCCAGCACTGCAAGGACAGGTCACGAACGGAGTTTGGAGACTCTTCATACAAATATTCATTGGCCAGCATGAAAACGGCAACAGCAAGGCAACAGCAAAGACGCTTATATTAGACTGCTGGACTCACACCACTCTCAGCAGCAGGGGTTCAGGAACAGGGGATGCTTCTTCGCCCCCAACAGAGAACATACAAATATCCCATGGCATGATACGCGGCTATGCGGCACGTATGTGGTGGTCGGACAGAGTTAAATTTAGTCGTAGCAACTACTGCCACGAATCGGAGATTTTATCGATTAACAAGTGAGAACTTGACATCGATTTCATTATCTTCATATATCTTTTCGACGCAAAGACGTTGATGCCAAGCTTTGAAGATTACGGAGGTAGTGGAGTTGAAGCTGATGAAGAGACTCGCTTGGAAGTGCGGGACGTCCCCTAGTCCCGTCTGAGCCGTGTATTCAATCTAATACCCGAAGCTGCGCCCCTAAGCAAATTGCGAACGCAACATCGTTTCGAGTCTGCATGCGACTTCATCCAATCTCCAGTCCGGGATAGGGTCCATCGGGTAAAGAGCCACTTCAGGGCGAGCAGGGTCGGGATGACTTCCAATCATTAGTGACCCGCAGTCGGGACAGGTCCCTCACCAACGTCCCAGTCAGCATAATGGTCTTGACTAAGACTTTTCGAATTCTTTGAATCATTACTTATACAAATTAATAGATAGTTCTAAAAAACTTGACGGCTTTTTTGCCTTGACTATGGAGTACATGTATTAAGTAAAGAGTCGATTATAAATTATGTTACACAACCCAATAATGAAATGAGCTTCTGGATTGGCTGGATATTTGTGTTGGGCCGCTACAGCCCAAGCTGAATCGATATCTAATAGCTACGCCTTGGCCTATTCTCGTTTTATGCTGCAAAGACAAAGAAGTTTCAAAGTCAGACAGTATCATAGTCTAAACCCCAAATCGGGCGCCTGAAGATGATACTTAATTTTGGAATCTTTGCACAACAAACCCCTCTGCAAAATATAAATGTCGAACACTGAAGATATGGACTGGTACTCCGAACAACAAGAACGACAAGAACGACAACGATATGACACGACTTGGCTGCGACACAGGGGCGATGATCCTGCTCCACAAGGACCGGCTCGGGCAATTGCACCACCGCATTTGCTTTCGACAGGTATAACTCCGAATCATTCCAATCTCACCGAGAATTGTTTCTGGGTTACTGCAGGGGCGCTCCTCGATCGGTCAAGCAGCAGATATGCTCAGTACTGTACTGCATTGGCCTCAAACCGCGAACAACTTGTGAACGCATGGATGCAAACAGCGACTCAGGTGGAGGATTTGATCAGTGCTTGCAAGAAGACGGGGCTGGAGGTGGAGAGGGCACAAGGGGGACAAGCTCCGCCAGACTACCAGAAGGTAGGGGTGGCTTTCTTCAGGAAAGATGGAAGTGGGCACTGCGTGGTACGCTCCACTGGTCCCCGTGGCAGGCACGAGTATTGGGATTACCAAAGTGACCCTAATGGCGCAAACGCTACAGCAGACGTTCATGCAAAAGGCGTCCGGGTTGAACTTTATTTCTGGTTTGAAGAGCGCTGATATCATTTATGTCAAATCTCAAAGTCTAAAAAGCGTCTATTCTGATTTTCTTCTGTGGGACTTTAAGGCCTGCTTCCTGTAAAGCGGCGAAGTGTTGTCGTGACGGATTGAACTAGTGTTGATATGCCAGCAATGTGGAATGCCATAAGGATAATGTCGTCAATATGTAGCTTGTTGTTGTAATGGGACCTATATTATGCGGTTGAATGGAGAAAGGAGTTGACGTGCTTTCAAGTGATTCAGGTGACTGGGAAATGAATAGGCATTTTGCTGCACTAGTGGTCGTAGTGTCGAGGACCGAAGCGTGTCTCGGACAACTCTTTCGAATGCTGCTACTAAAGTCAATGGTCTCGAACTGCGAACCATATGGAGCATGATTCATAAATACCCTCGACCATTGTGTTTTTATTAGAGTGGCGCGTCACACTACCATAAAATTCGTGGGTGAGGCGAGTAAACATGCCCCTTTCTCTCGCTTAAATTCCGGTCCATTTCAAGCAAATTCGAAAGGTCACGATTTGTGACTCGCGGCTCCTCTCACTTTCTTCATCACGAAAACTTCCTTTACAAGCCTTCACCTTCGAGAATATCAAATCACAATCGCAAACCTACTGGTGAAATTCATCAAAGCTTTGCGTTTCGTCTGTCTCGCTCTTGCTCTTTTCATGTCGATGGGTAATTAATGATGCTGAAAACGATCTTACACTGATCTCACAATTCCCACTACCAAGCAAGATTTCCCCCTGGATGGATCCTTCGAAGTCTCCCAGTTCGAAGGAGTTGCCACAACGTTTTATGACTGGACTGTCTCGGCGCCGTTACTGCGAGCCAAACGACGGGTACATCGAAGTGATCAACGATCCCAGCGATAGTGAGGAGTATGCAAGTGTTGTTTGCGCTTTGAATGCTAAGAAGAAAGCTGTCAAGAGTAAGGGTAGGAAGAAGTCGAGAAATTCAGATGAGTAAGTTCTCACTTTTTGTGTGATGCATGAATGCTGATCATGTCGTAGTTCTCAAGAGTCCCAGGGATCGCAAAAAGAAACAGCTTCACAACCGAAGCCGCCACTTCTACCCTCTGCTCCATGGAACCCTGCCATACCTGCTACTCTTGGTAATCGACTAAAAAATCCTCACTATCCAGGTGGCTGGCATGGTCGCACGATCCTGGAGTCAAAGGCTGCCGAGATATTGCTGCCAAAAGTCGGCGCTGGCTGTGGAGATATTAAAACACCTTTCACAAAAGTACTTGTAAGTATTTCTTCATCCGATCCTACTTCTGAGCAGTATGTTGATATGCTCAACTATGTTGCAGTCTGCAGCTGCCCCACATACCCTCGAACTCATGGCCTGCAACGACGAGCTTGCGGTCTGTAATGGTTTAAAGGCCATCGTCAAAGAACACAACGACACTCGCTCCCAAGGTTCGTACAAGCTTCGTTACGATTTTCATGAATGGCTCGAAGTCATCGAGAAGAGGAAAGGCCCAGTGAACTCCGAGGAGAAGCTAGTAGAGGCGACCCCGCCGAATGAATTTTCACGGGAGCAGTTGGAGCGGGTATTGGCCATAGTTAATGAGTATCTCGCTGCGTCAAGAGGACAACGCTTGATCTGAGGCAAATCTGGAGCGCAGGCGGAAAGCGAGATGGCAAACATATGGATGATCCATATTGCTAGTTGAGGAAATCAGAAGCTGGGTATTCGATGGTATCTGGACGTCTGGTACGAGCAGATGACGACTACAGCAGAGAAACCAGTGGATCAGAAAGGATGCACAACAGCGTGGAATCATCAGACTTCTTCGTAAGCTTGAAATCAAGCTTACGTGAATGTCAAGTACCGAAGCGGTGAGCCGCATCGTGTCTGCGCTCTGACATTGAGGCTCACCGTCAACTTCAATATAAAAAAGTCAGCTTCGGACATCGAATTTGAGCTCCATGACCGAACAGCCAGAACTTGCTCAGCAGCTTGCTGAATATTCACAGTCATTTTATTCTCCATCGTGAACATTTTAATGATCTCTCGTATCAGCATTATTGCGGCCCCTTCTCATGACTGTGAATGTTTGATTTCTAAGATCAAAGAAGAGAATTGCCTCTTGGAGTTAATGTACAGTTACTGATGTGACGCCCCCTTCCCTGGCCTTTGAGTACTTTCATTGGTGGGGAATAAATGCTGCCCTGCCTACCCGCATACCGCTACCACATACGGACTACCTACGTCCGTGGGTGCCTTGACGCCTTACAAATGGCACGTCGGACTTTATACCTGAGGTCCTTTCTTGTTGACATAGCTTGCTAACAGACTGTTGGAATATATATGTCTACCCTCTATGGAGCTCTTTCGTCCAAGCTCACCACTGGATTCTCTACTCGCTTGTCGCAACGTCGCTTTCACAAATTAAGCTTTGCTCCGTAAGACGGTCTGTCTTACATCAGCATCAGCACTAAAAAAGCTGAAATATCCGGGGACCGCCTCACGAAATGGGAAACAAAGAAGAAGAGGAGAATTCCTCGAACAACGAAACTATCTGGACGGCGCAGGACAGGGATGACGAGGAAACGAGGGAGGGAATAGCCTCTGTCGTACCGAAAGATCCCAACCATGATATTCCAAATGGAGGTTCCAAGGCGTGGCTACAAGTTCTTGGGAGTTTCTTTCTATTCTTCAATTCCTGGTGAGTTCGTCACATATCACATGATATGCACGTGATTAGACTCTTACTTCAACCGGATGCTGCCTTAGCATACGCCATAATGACCAAGAGGAGAAGCTGACCACTCCTCAGGGGAATAATCAACACCTTCGGTGTCTACCAGACATTCTACGAGACCTACCTCCCCGAAACCCCTTCCAACATCTCCTGGATCGGCTCCATCCAAGCCTACCTCCTCCTCCTCATCGGCATCGCCACAGGGCCCATGTACGATGCCGGCTACTTCCGCGCCCTCGTAGCGACAGGATCTTTCCTCGTCGTCTTCGGCATGATGATGACGTCCCTTTGCACCGAGTATTGGCAGATCATGCTCGCGCAGGCGCTTTGCATTGGGGTGGGATGCGGATGTCTCTTCGTGCCGTCCGTGGCGATTGTGAGCACGTACTTTAGTACGAAGAAGGCTCTCGCTACGGGTATTGCTGCGGCGGGTAGTAGTCTGGGTACGTTTCTCTTTCTGTCCATGTCTCTGTCCTCTCTGGCTCTGGCATCGAACGATCTGGTGGCCGCTGGCTATCCTCGCAGATCACGTGACTGACATCCCACAGGAGGTGTCCTTTACCCGATTGTCTTCCATAAACTACAGCCGACTATCGGCTTCGGATGGGCAACGAGGGTAGTGGCTTTTATCATGCTTGGCACTCTTTCCATCTCCCTCTCCGTGATGCGGACCCGCATCCTCCCAGCCCAGAAACGGGCAATATGGGATTTAAGTGCGTTCAAAGAAGCACCATTCGTCTTCTTCACGCTGAGCATTTTCTTCGGGTAAGTTAGGTACTCGTACTCGAGATTTGTAAGTTCTTTGCAAATCAACTTGTATCTGACCAGCAACAGGTTCATGGGCCTTTATATACCGTTCTTTTACGTACAAAGCTACGCCATTCAAGAAAAGGTTCGTCTCCGTCCCCTTCCTTGAACCCTTCCTATCCCTGGAGAAGGGTACGTTGGAGGACCCTCTAACCTCCCAAGCAGATCACATCCCCCGACCTCGCCTTCTACATGCTCTCCATCCTGAACGCATCCTCCATCTTCGGCCGCATAATCCCCAATTTCATCGCCGACAAGACGGGCCCCCTCAACGTCATCATCCCCTGCACGCTCGCCACCAGCGTCCTGGGCTTCGGCTGGGTCGGCGTCCGCTCCACCGGCGGCCTCGTGCCTTTCTGTATCCTGTACGGCTTCTTCTCCGGCGCCTTCGTCTCCATCCCGCCCACTGTCATCGTGCGCCTGAGTCCGAGCATAGGCGTCGTCGGGACGAGGATGGGAATGTGCTTCGCGCTGGGCGGGTTGGGACTACTCTGTGGAAGTCCGGTTGCGGGGCAGTTGATCAAGCAGTCTGGGTTTGATGCTGCGATTTACTTTTGCGGCGCGGCGGTTGCGATGGGCACTGTTTGTATGATTGCCGCGAGGGTTTCGAAGATGGGATGGATGTTAAACAGGGTGGCGTGAATGAAGAAAGGAAGGCATTGGGACGGAGCATATCAGGCGCAGATATTCACTACATGGACAGCATAGTCGACGATAAGCATTGGGAGAGAGCATGTCAGGCGCAGGAACTTACTACATGAACAGCATAGCCGACAAAAAGCATTGGGATGGGCCATGTTAGATGCATATTCTTTATACATAAACAGCATAGCTGACGTTAAAACTACATATCCTGAAGACTCTGAAAAGGATCATGGGAAAATTACAGACTCGCTTTTCCTTGTGGCTCAAATGGAAGAACAATCGCCATCAAGCCGGCAGCGATGAACAATGCGCCGCTGGTGTATACTGGTGCTGCAGTCTCGAGGTTCGCAAACATGGCGATGATTGGCTTTCACGAGGATCAGCAATTATCCAACAGAGGTAAGTGGAAAGAACTCACCGCCATAATGCCAAAGATTCTGTTCGTGCTAGCGGTCAACGCATTCCCAGTCCCACGATCTTTGGTGGGGAATATTTCCGGCGTGTACGCATAGAGGACTGCGTACATGATGTTCGCGAAGAAATTGTAGGCGCAGTTCCAGCCTAAAAGTGCGTCGCTGGTCTTCGCTGTCGTGGAAGCATATAGGAAAACCCCTGTCAGGATTGTTGAGAGTGCAAGCGATCCTTTCCGGCCGAAACGGGGAATTTCGACCAAGACTCCGCCGAGTAAGGCCCCCGGTACACCTAGTACAGCGATAATGAGCGAGTTGCGGTATGTGATGTAAGTACTACCGTCGCCAAACTGGTGACCACGTGTGGCTTGGATGTATGGGAGGAAGGCGTTGTAGAGTGGAAATCCCAGACCTGGGATGAAGTGTGTAAGCAGTTGGAAGCGAAAAAAACAAAGAAACATACCGATCAGTCCCCATATGGCCATTATCATTGATGTACTGAATGCTAGCTTTCTGCCTTGAAACACGGCACGGACATGGGTCAGGTTAACCTTTTCAAGATTCCGCTTCAAAGCTGCTGCAGAAGTATTTTGTGTTCCTTGTCCGAGGGGGTCGCAAGCTTGAAGGTCTTCAATTGTCACTGATCCCAAGTCAGTATCGTCGAATGAGATCTGAGTAGAAGGACTCACAATCAGAAGTTTTCCCATTCCGTTTAGCAACTTCATGGACTATCCGGACTGCATCCTCGTCCCTCCCTTTTCCCATGAGGTACTTCGGAGATTCATAGACGGTGAATAGAGCGAAGCGAATAAAAAACTCCAGCAGTGAGATTCCTCCCATGGCAATGACGAAGTATCGCCACCCCATATTCGCCGATCGATGGCAGACAACTCCTTCCTGGCAAGTGAGGTTTCCCAGGAGTGGCCAAGCAACGAGAGTAGCTACCACTTGAGCAAAAGCCCAGTCCACTGAAAGCACAGTCAGGAGGTATTGGTGTGAGCCGGGCAAGAACTCAAGGAAGACCGATGAGTCTACTGGTAAATTCCCGCCTACTCCAAAGCTCCACAGTGCAGCAAAAGTCCCAATCGCTGCAAAGTTGGGAGATCCAGCCGCGATCATACCGAATACAGCGGTAATACCGAGGGTCAGATTGAAACCCCATTTTCGGCCGAAAATATCACAACCGAACCCCCAGAACATGGCCCCTGCTAAAAGGCCAATATTTTGAGCGAGAGAGAGGAGTGGTGGGCGAGATGGGAGGAACTCGTTGGTGATGGGTGTGACTTTAATTGTTAGCCGGGAACATGAGCGCAATGGACTAGACGCCGCTCTCACGGATGAGTGATGTGACAATAGGCCACATATTGTCATTCACCCATCCGAATCCAACAACGATGAATAGCTGCCATTGATACCATCCCATTCCAATATCTTGGATCTGGTCACGTGTTAGGTCTGGGCACACAAGGGGCATCTCGAGGACCAACGGCATGATTTAGAACTCGAGCCTTGGCTTCATAAACCGGATCAATGGTTCCCTTGGGAATTGCAGCGGCGTCCTCGAGAGCTAGTATCGCGGGCACGTCCTGGGCGACATCCTTCTGATCAATAACGTCGTTTTCCGTTCGTGACGTATAGTCGTTCCTCAGAGAGGCTGCGTCTGACTTCGCCATTTGATACTGCGAATGTAAAATGAGCGGATCTCGGTACTCATTGATGGTTAATGAAGCTGTATCGATGCGGGGAGAAGATATATATTTATTTCAAGAAAGCTAGACGGGCTGCCCGACGATAAAGGATTTTATCGTCATTGGGGCGCTCGAAGGTGTGATAGGCGACTAGCCTCGACGGGGCAAGATTGCCGCCCTGGCGCTTACTCCATTATGCGGGTGCATCTAGCTGCCTCTTTGGACACACAGCGCAGGAAAAGACGTTGGAGAATAAAGGGAAAACAAATGTAAATTACATATCTGGATCAGGTAATAAAGACTATAGAGAATCTACTCAGAGGGTGTAGATGGAGACAGAAATGGAATATATCATTGTAAAGAAAAGTGGAAGACGCTGCTACAATGCAGCGCCTAATACGCAAAAGGACAATTAAGCTTAAGTGGTGGGGTACAAGCCTGACATGATGACATCTGACAGACTTGCATTACCTCCCGAGACAAGGGCAGCTCTTTGCTTCATTCGTACAAGAGGAAATGCTTTAGGAAACTTTGATTCCAGTATTTGAATCTGTTCAATCTACCAATTAATCTATTCTATTAAAAGTATCTCCAAACCATCGTTATATCAATCTCGTTTTTCTACTCATAAGCTATTGAAAGGAGTCGCTAAGTTATTGCGAAACTAGCTCTAACCTACCCGGCATACCCCAGATCTCTACCAGATAACGTATGATATTGCTTGCGGAGACTCTTTGCCGGAATTGAGGCTAGAGTGACTTGACATCTGGAAATATGAAACCGCCAGAAAGTTGCAGACCTACCTTACCTGTATCGGAGAGAAGGAATTCTGGGACGGGTTTTCTGGCGCGTTACAGCTGGCTGATGGCGCTATTTACGATGGAAGGCTCGCCTCAATCCTGAGTCCAAGTTTCTGCGACCATCTCCATCACCATCGGAAAGGTTTTCTTTCATCGACGACCACTTCGATGCTGTCGCCGTGTCATGGCCATAAAGGACCTCCCAGTCGTCCTCTCTCCAGTCGAAACGCGAACGGCCTTTCGATTTTCAGCTGCCCCTCCCAAGACTACTACGACAGTCAGGTCGTAAAACAGGACGTATGGTGACGGATGATAAGTTGAGCCCGAAGGTCTTCAGGCCTTCAGACGCGATGCAAATTTGATGTGCCTAGGTATCTGTCCAAGGATGGCTGAAAAGCGACCAGCAGATGAGATCCGCCATCATGAAGTGCTTTCGAGGACGTGGCAGAGTAGAAATGGGGATTGAGGACGCTGTAGGTCGCAAGGGCATATTTGTCGTTCGCGCTGCATGAAGCCTCTCTATTTCGAATTCCAACCACATCATCGAAGGGATGCCATAACTGCTTATGGCGTCCTTATCCTGCATTCCTGAACCCTCGCGAGCCACGAACTCCCACCCCACGACTATCATCTCTCGCAGCCGCTACGAACTCGAGGATGTCCGTCCTTTTGTTACCAGTGTACAAAGCGGCGCAGCATAATATCAATACTGCTGCGAAGACTTGGAGGATTACACATAGAGAAGGGCAAGGACCGCGCGCCGTTTCTTCCTCCTCGTATCGTAATCCCACCGCGAACGACGTGTTACACTGCGTTAGAAATGGAGCTTAGCTGTGGACTGACATTGAAGTATGCAATGAAAGAGGGCAGGCAACCCCTTACCAAGCTTTGGTCGAACTGACCAGTGACAGCATACGCCTGCAAGGGGAATGCATGGACTGTCTATTGAAGGGACGACTTCTAGCGTCTTCGTTCCTCGAAGACGTCTCCTAAGTGATAATTGAGGATCCTTCCATGGCGCATTGCGCACAAGAAGTTTCGTATCCATTTCACAATTTTGCGTCCAATTCACATTTTTGCCTTGAGCAAAGCTGCCCACCCTAGGTAACCCTCGCCATTCTGCTTTCTCTTTTTTCCGGCGTGGCTGCTTTCTGGGCTGTAATTAGTACAGTGCTGCCGATCAAACCCTCTTTTAGACATTGGGGACCCCTCAAGTGCCTTTGTGGGGAAGTATTTAGGCTAAGTGACTGCCACAACGCCGGCCACCCGTCCGACCACTACATCAACACAATTCATCTATTCTGCAAGGCACAACGACGATTCTGTGTGCGTCAATCAGACCGAAGGAGGATAAAACCAGTCGATGAGGCGTGAAGTCAGCGTAGAGAGTTTCTCGCCAATGAGCGTGAGCCTCAGCATCTGGATAAACCCATGTTCCACAAATTATTCAAATTGCCCCTCCAGAGTGTTCCTGATGCATATATTTCATTCGCATGGTACCTGGTCGTGGACTTAGCCTGAAAATATCTATTCTGCGATGTCATTGTACTTCACCTCTTACCGTTACTTCAATCCTTTTAAAAATATAAGATCGTGAAATCCCCAATGTTCTTGGCAGGTTACTCCTATCAAATCGCCAAATCCAGCCTGTTTCTTTAGTCCTAACGCAATGATTTCTCAAGTTTTGACATTTGTAGCATTTGCTCTACTCCATCTCGTATCAGCCGAGCTTCGTCCTCGTACCCCGAAGCAAGCATGGAATCCGAATTTGCATTGGGTGGATACATGGACAACAATGCCACAGCTCACAGAATTTGCCAATCTACCTCCTCCACCATTTGTACGTTATGGTGTTATCTCTCTATATTGCAACTTGCTGATTGCCTGGTTGCTCTGCAGAATGAGACTGAAGAGGTTTTTTTCAATTCGACTATTCGCCAGACTCTTCACATGTCAATCGGCGGAGAGACAATCCGAATTTCCATCTCCAATGCTTTCGGCCTAAACGATTTGCCCATCACGGCTGTCACAGTTGCTCTTCCATATCAAGGAGCAGCTGGCGCGAGTGCCATCCAAAGCCAGACTCTAAAGACCGTAACCTTTAGTGGAAATTCGTCTTTCACGATACCAAACGGAGCCCTGGCTGTCTCGGATCCAATCAATTTTCCCATAAAGCCACAATCTATGATCACAGTCACAATGTATCTGGCCAATGGACAACAAAGCAACTTCATAACCTCGCATCCAGGATCCAGGACCACTTCCTTTTTTTCATTCGGAAACTACGTTAATGCTATAAATATGACAGATCCCTCGACGCAAAGTGCTGCTCATTGGTACGGCTTCATGAGGCGCATGTGTATATTGAGCTAATCAGCACTATTCAGGTTCTTTGTAAGCGCGGTCGAAGCACTTGTGCCGCAGCAGTATTCGTCATTTGTCATCGTTGGAGACAGTATTACTGACGGGCGTGCGAGTGACACGAATGAAAACGACAGGTTGGTAATTTACACAACATTTGCAAGGTCAAACTGATGTATTCTAGATGGCCCGATCTTGTACTGGCAAGGATGCAAAAATATGGACCAACTTCAGATATCGCAGTGGTCAACCAAGCTGCTGGTGGAAACCGAATCCTCTATGATGGCCTTGGCCCCAACGCACTGGGCAGAATCGACCGCGATGTTCTCGCACAATCCGGCGTCAAATACTGTATGATTTTCGAAGGCGTAAATGATATTGGCGTCGCAGACGCAACTGTTGCAAACCAGACTTTCACCGGCGATCGAATCATTCAAGCTTTCGAACAAATCGTCATACGAGTCCACACCTTTGGTATCCCCATGTTTGCAGCAACCATTACGCCCTTCGGAGCACCGAACAATACGATCCAGCCTTATGCTAGCGCGCTTCGAGAGCAGACTAGACAGCGAGTCAATACGTGGATCCGATCAAGCGGGGTGTTTGATGAGGTTGTCGACTTTGACGCCATTGTGAGGGATCCCAAGAACCACACGCAGCTGAACCCTCTTTACAATTCTGGTGATTTTCTTCATCCGAATGAAGCTGGGTACCACGCGATTGCAAATGCGTTCCCACTGTCAATTTTCTTTGATAAGCTGTAGACCTGCACACCGCCCTGCATTTGGCCGGAACGTCTCAGTTAGTTAGGGTAAATAATGAAGAACAGTGGTAATCTCGGGTGAAGACCTTCGCTATTCTCTGATACAGTTGAACCTTTTTGTCGGGAGCCCGTCGCTTAAAAGCTTTTTGTGATTGGGATACATAGGAAACTTGTTTGTCAATATCTATACTATCCATATCGCTCAAATCCAGAGCGATTGAGATCCTTGTAGCAAAGGTCCAATGATGAAAACCTCGCTCTGAATGCTCAATCGTGTATTCCCGGCTCGATTGCGCGGCATTCCCAGCTACGAGGCGAGTGCGAGGCCGCCGAGAGACTTACGGCCGTATTTCCACACTCAGTGCTTTCCAGAGTCAGTCCACCGCCACACCATCTTAAATCTACCTACTTGAAGTGCCCTGATTGGAGGGCTCGCTTCAAATCTTGGGTCTTTCTAATGGCGATGAGAGATCTATTCGTCTCCTGCGTATTCTTGATCGGCTTCGTCATTGCTCCGAGTTTAATGCTGCCATTGACAACGAAGTATAATGCGAGGGTCGCAGTTTGCTCGTCCTCGTATACATTTCGTAATATTAATACTTCATTCACTCATGACAATTTTGAATATTCCAAAACGCCAGCCTGCTATCCAGAAATCAAATCGTTGAGTTTACTCCGTCCACAATGGACTTCGAAAAAGACACAAGTACGGGCGCTGACATCGAAGCCCCTCCGTCACTTGACATTGAGACCAATAATCCCTTAGACGAGCTTCAACCAAACGATCTAGTCTTGCCAACATGGCGGTTAGCATTCCTTGCAATCAGGTACGATTGCACCGAACTGCTACCTGAACTCGTGACTTACTCAGTTTCCCAGTCTCTGCATTGGGCTCTTCCTCTCGCTCCTCGATACATCAATTGTAGCAACAGCACTCTACACAATAGGCCAAGACCTGCACTCCGTACAAACTATAACCTGGGTAGCCCTCGCCTACACCCTCGTCTACCTCTCCTTCTGCATCATCATCGCACGTTTAGCAGATATCATCGGACGTCGCAATGCCTGGGTACTTTCACTCACTCTCTTCCTCAGCTTCTCTCTAGGCTGTGGGTTCTCTCAGAGCCTGCACTCCTTGATCGCCTGCCGAGCTCTGCAAGGCATCGGTGGTGCCGGTTTGTATTCGATCACCTTTGTCATCATGCCGGAAATCGCCCCTCCGAGGATTGCGGGCTATCTTGGCGGTCTTGTGGGCGCCGTGGTCGCGTGTGCTGGTGTTTTGGGACCTGTCCTTGGTGGTCTCATCACTCATTATGCGACTTGGAGATGGGTGTTTTGGATCAAGTAAGTTGTCAATGCTGCGAAAGCCAGTGGTGATGTTACTGAGGACTGAACAGCGCACCGATCGGAGTCATCTCTTTTGCCCTGTTTCTCATCGCTTGGCCGAAAGCTCACATGCTCGCACCAGTTCAGAAACGGCCGTGGAAAGATTTTGAGTAAGGCAATCCTGAAATTTTGCACAAAGGAGGGGCATTTATTTGCACGAACAGGACTGACATTTGCAAAGTTTTGTAGGATCAATTTTAGTCATCGCTGCATCCGTGCTCGTTGTCTTCCCTCTTCAAGAATCTGGGGTCAGATCTAACATCTGGAATACCGCCCTTTTTATTTGCCCCTTAGTCTTGGGCTGCATATGCTGGTGTCTTCTTTTCGGTTGGGAATTCCTCGTGAGTCGCTTCTGGAAATCACAATTTGCTAGTATGTTTCCCCTACGTCTCGTGAAACACCACATATACATGGCCTACGTTATCGCAACGCTTTTGACCGGCTTCCCATTCTTTGTGGTCATCTATGCCCTCCCTTTACGTTTCCAAGTCGTGAATGGGAAAACTCCCCTCACTGCCGGGGTGGGACTTCTGCCGATGCTAGGTGCGGTAGCTGTGGGAAGCACGATTGGAGGTGGGGTGAATAATAAGAAGAACAACATCTTTCCTGTTCTGGTCACAGCTTCGTGCTTGATGACCCTGGGCACGGGATTGATGTCGACCCTGTTAAATACGGTCAATGTTGAGTCCAAAACCTACGGGTTCCAAGTCCTGATTGGGTTGGCTTTTGGATTGACGGTTTCAACTGTATCTCTTGGAGCTGGTCTCGCAGCGGATCTGGACGATGCGAGTACGTCCCATCATGATTATTCTCTTATTGCCTATCATCCTGGCTAACAATTCGCAGCCGTGGGTCAAGGAATTGTAGCCCAAATGCGCGTCTTGGGTGGCAGCATTGGGATCGCTGCATCAACAGCCATCCTCGGCGTGCACCAACGCAATGAGCTCCTCCGCCCTGGAATCATCACCGAGGAACAGCTGGCGACCCTTCAAACAGCAACTAGGAACTTCTCGCCTGATCAACTACATGCGGTTAGGCAAGCATACTCTAATGCATTCAATGAGGACATGAGAATATGTGCAGTTGTCTCTGGGCTTTGTATATTGATAACCTTAGGAACGTTCAGGAAGAATACGCAACCGATAATGGAGAGGAGGAAGGAACAGTTTGTTATTGAGCAGAAGAGACTGAGGGAGCTGCTAACAAGAACAGCTGGGAGGACAGCGAGAAAGGAAACAACTTCTGCTGCTTGAAAGATGTGTCCTAATCGTCGGAGCGATACGGCTCTCCCTGTTCAGATTCAGAAACATGCACAAGAATAATGGACGGTTTAAAGTAGACGCCAGAATGTCGTCTCGGCACTTGTATTCTTCTAGCATGGGGGTGCTCAACATTCCCCTTCCCACCAAAACGCTTTTCCAATCAGGAGGTTACTACATGCATCTTTGTACGGATTCGGCAGACGATCAGCCATACTCCCACCAATCATATAACTCTCCAAAACCTCAATGAGGAAGCTGTGAAATATTTCTAGCTTATCGACGTTATCGCCTTGACATTTAGTATTTGATATCTGTATCAAGTACTATCTATCCACTCTTGATCACAACCCTTGCAAAGTTCCATCGTGACGACATACAGCACAGCGGAAAATACTCCCCAGCGTGTAGTATCACACATGTTATCAATAAATGTAGAAAAATAGTAATTAAAATGCAGATCTTCGAGATATCGTCGTCAACGTTTTGACAGGTGTCGAAATGTGATGATAAAAGTCTAGCTGTTGCCCCGTCTCAAGTTCTGGACTTCTGATCGTTTTGCATTCATTCTTGATTTTTCTCCTTCCCAATTCTGCAGGATGTCAAGCCCAATGGACTCTGAGAAACCATTCGCCGGTCTGGACGGCCGGAAAGCTTCGGTGGGCGATACGACTGCTACAGTCCTTGACCTGGTGAACGCCGACGAGGCCCTGGATTTCTTGACAAACCATCCTCGGGCAGTGGAGATCGCAATTGAGGGAAACGCCATCCTCGAAGACCCTGTCCGTCTCAGGAAACTCGTGCGCAAGATTGATTTCACAATTGCCCCACTCTTGGCGGCGGTCTATTTCCTTCAGTTCTTGGACAAGACAACTCTGTCGTATACGGCGGTGATGGGTATCCGGACAGATACGCACTTGAAAGGCCAGGATTACTCGGACTTGTCCATGTTGTTCTACATTGGTACGTCAAATTTCGACGACAAAAATTGGTATGGTGTTGATTGAAGCAGGATTCCTTGCAGCAGAGTTCCCGACTCAATACCTCGGACAACACATCTCGAGACTTGGTGTTTATCTGGGTGTCAACATCATGCTCTGGGGTCTAGTCCTTGGATGTCACGCCGCATGCACTACCTTTGCCGGCCTCGCCGTCTGCCGAACCCTGCTCGGCGTCTTCGAGAGCTGCGTGGCCCCCATCCTCGTCCTGATCATTGCCATGTGGTACAAGAAAGAGGAGCAAGGAAAGCGAGTGTCCTGGTTCTATGTCTGCAATTCACTCACGGC
The DNA here is from genome assembly GCA_016508695.1 of Hyphodiscus hymeniophilus. NCBI lineage: Eukaryota > Fungi > Ascomycota > Leotiomycetes > Helotiales > Hyphodiscaceae > Hyphodiscus > Hyphodiscus hymeniophilus. Next base: position 296,520 of record VNKQ01000016.1, on the reverse strand, counting down.
CATTGTCGGCGGCCTTCTCGCATACGGAGTCAGTTTTGCCCAAACTAAATTCGCAAGTTGGAGGATCTTCTTTCTGGCTATTGGTGTCATGACCATGATCGTTGGGGCTTTGGTTTGTGTCTTCTTGCCAGATAGCCCGGTAAAAGCGAAGAGGTTCACGGATGCCGAAAAAGTGGCTGCGTTACTGCGGGTGAAGAATAACCAGAGGTATTTATTCCCCCGTGGCACGAGGAACCCCGCTGACGACTTGTAGCGGAACACAGAATGCGCACTTAAAGAAAGAACAAGTCTTCGAGACCTTCAAAGATGTCCGGGTCTGGCTGGTCTGCCTCTGCACACTGCTCAGCTCCATTCCCAACGGTGGAATCTCAAACTTTTCGAGTATCCTTCTAACCACGTTTGGCTATACTTCCCAGCAAGCACTCATTCTCGCTGCACCTGGTGGAGCCATTGGAGCTGTTTGTGTTCTGGGAGTAGGCTATTTATCGGACAGATGGCATGACAGGTCTTCTGTCATGCTAATCTGCATTCTACCCACCATCTTAGGAGCTGGTTTGATGATTGGCCTTGACCCGAACGGCGTCCCGAAGAACAAGGCCGGCCTCCTCGCTGCTTCTTTCTTGACAGGGACTTTCGGAGCCGCTTTTATGCTGCTCTTGGCCTGGAATGCATCGTGGGTACCAGTACTTCCCTTCCCCAGAACCAAAGCTAATGCGTGTCAGGAACATTGCTGGGCACACAAAAAAGGTCACCGTCAACGCCATGACGCTTGTGTCTTTCGCGGTGGGAAACATTTTGGGAACGCAGACTTTCCAAGCCAAGCAAGCGCCTGGATACATCTCGGGGAAAATCAGCATCATTGCCACACTTGGGGCGCTGTGCTTCATGATCTTGATCTTGAGATGGTACAATGACCGTTTGAATAAGCAGAATGTGGAAAGGGCGGCGGAAATGAGCGACGACGAGCAGGCGGTGCTGAAAGAGCGGTTGGCATTTGCCGACCAGACTGATCGCAAGAACCCATTCTTCAAGTATACTCATTGATCGGGCTAGAAATGTTCGGAAACATTCAGACTATCGTCCTGTCTTCGGCGTAAAGCTGCTATGAAGTTTCTGTGCCATTATTCAAGTTCTTCAAAAGCTTCACCGAGTATTCAGGTTTGTAGGAACAATCGCTCATACCTTACTTCGTAGGTTTCCGTACTATTGGTACGCACTAGCGCACGTTTCTAAATGCCGTCTGAAATGCTATGAGACCCCGCATCGCTCCCAGCGGATGAATGATTGTCAACATTGGGCCGCATCCACAATGCGGGGAGACTGGGGAGCTCCGTCACGGGGGGGGGGAGGGAGAGAATCGGGGCAGCGGAGAGACTCATAAGTCTTGGGAGAACCTTTCGAGAGATTACCCCATCAATGTTACTCAGTAGATCGCCAGTTCCGAGCTAACGAATAGATAGGAAGTCGAGTGTGATGATCTGAGAAATATCTGGCTTTTAAGCGTGGAAGGGTGTGGAAAAGTTGGGTACTTTGGTCACCATATTTTCTATCTGCAAGGATGGAATCATAATTTCACATATTCAATTTAGAATCCCAAAGAACTTCGTAGAATGACAAACTAAGAAAACTATTCTCTGCAGTATTCGTATTCTCCCGACGACGAGAGTTATGAGACAATCTGCTCAATCTGCAAAGACCCATTTGCTACTACTGAACCGAACATACAACACTCAAGAAAACAGTTGATCACTGCAGGAAAGTAGCCGGTAGATCAGGTCCCCAAACATGAAGAGAATCAGGCCCAGGTTCTGTCCGATTGATCGGAGTATCCTTGTTCACCAAATCTCCGTCCACATAATGCTCTAGGATGAACCGACTTGGATCAAACCTATCACGATTAGCAAAGAAAACCTCTTCATTCTTCAAAGAAACGTACCAATAATCAAAGATCTGACTACCCATAATATGTCTTCCAACTCCCCAGCAATTCTCATACTTCTTCTCTGTCAACCATGTGTGACCAAGCATCTGGATATCGAAATCAAACACCTCAAAGCTAGAGTGATGTACATGGCATTTTGGGCCTTCGAAGAAGAAGAATGAGTGGTGATCAACCCATTCATCACCCTTGTCTAAATGCATGAATGTCGTGATATCTTCCTCCGTGCCGGGTAAATGGACTAGTTCTGAAGGCTTGAAGTTGAAGTTCGAAGTATAGAACTCAAATGCTTTCTTGTAATTGGTGACGCACATGCCGAAATGTCCGAGTTTATGCACGGGAGCTGGACCTCTCTTGAAGCGTTGGGTTTTGCTCACTGGCCTGTGTTTGGACGTAGGGAAGTTGTAGGCCAATTCCGGAAAAGTCTCCGTCCTCTCGACTGGTGTTTGACCATATACCAGATGGAAGGGAAACTTGTCAAGTGGATCGTAGAATGTTACTCTCTTTCCACCACCTGGGGCGTCGGAGTCATGGATGGGAGTTGCTCCAGGAAGAGAGGTTGCTAATTCGAGGTCATCCATCGACTCAACGACCCAGCCAGTGCCACCGAAGACATCTTCATTTCCCTTCCTCGCGCAATACAGGAACGGTTCTTCACCGTAGCCACGATAGTAGATCTCGTTCTCAGTTCTCTTGGTGACACTAAAACCAAAGTTCAGGAGAAATTCGTGTTCTTTTTCGAGGTCCTTATGAGTATAATAGACATGAGCTATGCGTTTGAGGTTGATCTTTTTCAGAACAGCGGGCGACATGATATGTGACCTAAGTGTGCAATCAAAGAGATTTGCTAATTGATGTTTAATATGATGATGGGATTTGGGACACGATGAACTTTCGATGTCCGGCAGGCCTGATTGATATAGGATTTGTGACTGAAGTTCAGCATCAGTCGTAGACTCGCAGATCTCACGTCACCCGACTCGCTCGAGCCGAAGTCCAGGTTTCTCTCAAGGCGGGGGCGGGGGCGGGGGATTATTGGAACGCCATTCATGGTGGGTTTGGGGTAAGACGGTCGGATAAAGATATCTGGGGTGACACTCGGGGAGGAGGTCAGCTTTCGGTCGAATGTGGCGAGCACTGCGGGGTGATTTGACCGTGTAAGGTGAGAGGCAACCAGAAGAGAGTTGTGGTGCTGATGAGCGGCTGAAGGTCAAAGTCGGACACGGGTGATGGCATCTCATGAGCTGGTGAGAGTTTCTGTATTCCTGAATAGATCCACCGAGTTGTCTTTTGTCCGTAAGCAACGAGGACTTTACCAAAGGAATTTATCGAGTCACGTGAGCTCCAAGCTAGTGAGACGTCTGAGGTTCTCACCGGCAATTAACCCGTTGCGGACGAAAGATCGTAACTGCACATACCCACATACAGCACGGGCGGAAAGATACCAACACCACCCTCATGGAAGCTGTCGGCGAGGTATTACCAGGGGTCAATGGAGCGCAGGATGACAAGGCGTTACTGGCCTGTGAGAGATGCAAAAGGCACGTGCCAGTCATGCTTTTCCCTGGTCTCACTGAAATAAACAATGACTGACTGAAGGCTTAGACGCAAGATCAAATGGTGAAGCTGCATATACAATCTCCAGATGCTGTCATGCTAACGTGGCCCAAGTGACCGAATACTACCAATCTGTCGCTCTTGCCAAAAGACTAAGCACCAATGCGAGTACCCTACTTCATCGCAGAAGCCGGGTCCAAAGCCAGGTACGGAGTTTCACAGCTGTCCTCCAATTACTCCCTCCATCGCCTCCAGGATCCTACTCAACAGGCAATTTTGAGTATTTAAGCACCCATGAGAGTTCTCAGGAAATCATAATTGCCGAAACGAAATTGTACTGTACGAGTGGGGTCCAAGTATTCGTTAGAGAAGTATATTTCAAGCCCGGCCTCGGAGCACGTTAGTAAATCTGCTTTTGCAGCTAGAAAGTTTTGCTTCTTCTCTCAATAGTAACATCGCTCATACATCAATCAGGTGTAGCACAACGTCGAAAAGGAAGACATTTCAGTGTCCCTAAGTCAGATCGCCCAAACCAACATCTAGCGTCTTCTGGAGAACACCACCCTACATCAACTATTGTCAGAGATGAAAGCGCATACTCTCGTACAGACAGTATTTCCATTGGAGCTGGCGCGTTTCACGACCTCTCGCGATTGCAACAAGCTTCCAATGCTTCTGTCTCGTCCCCAGGGACTGACCACTGCGCTTCAAAAGTAGCTGCGTTGTCACATATTCTTCACCTCTCACATGATCCCGTCCCGAATGATGAAGCTCAGGATGTGGATTCAGAAACAAATGTCGGCCAATGGAGAGGCATAGACGCGGTCAGTTCTGATTTAAAAATCAGCCCTGATATCTATCCATGCTTGTAAGCGTTGTCATCGTTACCTGTCGCTGAGTCCTTGCTGATATGCCCGTAGGCTGAATGCCTATTTTGATAACATGACTGCATTTTCTCTCTTCCATCGCCCAACCTTCGCCGCTAAAGTTTCCAGCATCTCGTCGTCGAGCCAGCAGCGCGCTCTCCTAGCTTCTATGTTTGCATTGTCAGCTAAATTCATTGATCCTAGTCACGTCCAAGCAATGGAAATGTCAGATGTCCTTTCGCATGATCATTTTCGGAAGCTGGCTGAAGAGTCAATTGAAGAAGCACTCTCTGAGTGCTTGGATGAATCGCCTCCATTATGCATATTGCAAGCTCTCATCTTAACAACCTTCCAACAACTTACCAATGGTGTACGTGGTCGTTCCTGGAGAGCGCTCCATACTTGCGTGAGTGTAGCTTACGATTTACACTTGCACCTTGTCGACAAGAATGTCACTACAAGGAATTCAAACGAAACCGAGTTTATTTTACAGGAAGAGAAGAGACGTGCGTGGTGGACTCTGTGGGAGTTTGACGTGTTCGCTAGTACGATTAGAAAGTTACCAACGGCAATCGATTGGGCAAATAACGAAACTTGGCTACCCGTCGACGACGACCTCTGGTTCTCCAATACATCAGCAATAAGCTGCACCCTCAATCCAGACCCTGCAGTTGCATGGAAAGAACTCAAAAAAAGTGGCAATCAGGGTTCCAAGTCCTGGTTCATAGTCATTAACGCTCTGATGAGATGTGGACACACGATAGCCTTCCCGTCTGTTTACTCTTGCGATACCCTTCACGGTGAGGTCTCATCTGTACCAGAAACCTCACGAACGGTTCAGTCAAATCTTGATGTGCTGTCAAATTCGCTGTATTGCCTTTCGTCGGCTCTTCCAAATTACCTGTCCTACAATGGAGAGTTTCTAAATTTCTTGCCTGGGCGTTATTTGCACAATGACAGCGCAAAGCACTCTATTCATGTCATGATGAATTTATGTCGGTTCATGTTGTACCATCTGATAGTCTTCAATAGCACCTATCGAAATCTCGGAGTAGCCAGCACCCCGTCGTCAGAAAATCTGGCAAGTGCCGCATCACTGGACCGCTTTAGCTCACTTGACAACGCCGCATGGAATGTCTACCTCACAGCGGCTTCGGAAATAGTCACCATCATCAGAAATAGCTCGCCGAAGCACGTCCGCTATGTCAATCCATTTTTCTCAAGTACGATCTGGCTCGCCGCCGCCGCACAAATCATCTCTCGAAAAGTCGGACCTGACTATGTGAACCCAAGGGTGGCTGAATCTAACCTCGACGTGTTACAGACGAATCTGGCTGCTTACGTTTCGTTCTGGCGAGTTCCTGGCACTTTGCAACAGAAGTTGAACGTGCTCAACGCAAGAATGGAAACTGTTGGTGGACAGGTACTAAATTCCGAGGCTTTCAGGTCACAAACGCCTCCAAACGAAACGAACATACGCCTCTCGGGAATGAATGATGCCCAGTATTTCAATCGACGTTTTCCAAACATAGCAACATCTGCGATGCAATACCCCGCCCCCGCCTCGCAAACTTTCAGTGTCCCGTCAACGAATCATTCACAGGCACCCAATGGGAGCGTCTGGGCTACTCAACAATCTTTAAACTTCGATGGAACGATTCCTGACATGACCCCAAGCAACATATGGGGATATGGTCTTGATGATTTATTGATCTACGGTGGTTTTGAATGATAGTTTCCATGTCGGTAGTCAAATCCCGAACATTGTCGGCTGAGCTCGCGGCGTCTACAAAGAGGTTCTTGAACATGAATCAAGAAATTTGCGCTAAATTTCGAAAACACCTCAGTAGGAAAAGGGGACACGAATTTCCAGCTGCCTGGAGAATTGAAATTCTTTTTTGGGATCAACTTGATTCCACAGAATTCCACCGCAGGCGGACTATCTCGAAAACCGAATTTGAACGAAGTGCGGGGTACTACATGCCCTGCCCTGTTCGGCATGATTACTCGGTATCACAGCTTCCCCGAACGGGTTCTGAAGTTACCCCACTGTTCACTTCCACTTATCGGTTTGAACTCGGAAGAGACGTTTAACCTTACTCCAATCTTCTGCGTACATAAACTCAACACCGGCCGCAACGAACCTCGACTGATTTCGTTTCACATCTTTATAAAATTTACTCTCGGCCCATCAAATTTATTTGAAATGGGTGTGAAAAAATTTGTCCGATTCATTGACGAGAGCGGCGCTACGCAATATGGCGAGGTTGCCTCATCAGCCAGCAAACTCGAAGGAACGACCGCGTCAGTCCTCTCCGGCAACCCATTTGATGGATTTTCTAACAATGGCAAGCAAGCTACAATAAAAAAGGTACGAAGTCCTTTATTTTCTGGAGTCGGCCGTTCACCCGCTAATCTCAGCAAGCTTCTCTCCCCCTTAGAATCTACGCCTATCTTCATGTGCATTGGACTCAACTATGCGCACCATGCGAAAGAAGCCAATGTATGTCCCCCATCATTGTCTCATCAACACAGCCCTAATTGTTCTCAGCTCACTGTTCCGTCAAACCCCGTCGTCTTCACCAAACCAGCCGACGCACTTGCTGGTCCGTATGAGGATATATCCATACACCCTGAGGCCCAGTCCCAGCTGGATTACGAAGGAGAACTCTGTGCGATCATCAGCAAAGACTGTAAGAATGTGTCCGAGACCGAAGCACTTGACTATGTCCTGGGCTACACCGTCGGGAACGACATTTCTGCGCGAAACTTCCAGATCCCCGCCACTGTCTCGGGCGGCCAATTCGGATATGCAAAGTCCTTTGACAAGTTCGCCCCCATTGGTCCAGCTGTGTTGATGGCCAAGGGTGTCGATCCGCAGACGATGAAGTATACGACGAAAGTTAATGGTGAGGTAAGACAGGAGACCGGGACGGATGATATGATTTGGAGTGTGAAGAAGATTATTGTTCATCTGAGTCGGGGAACGACTTTGAGGAAAGGAACGGTCATCATGACTGGGACGCCATCTGGTGTAGGGCTCTTCATGCAGCCGCAGGGGTTCTTGAAGGATGGCGATGTGGTGGAAATCGGAGTTGAAGGGATTGGAAGTATTTCCAACAAGGTTGTATTTGAGAGTTAGGCTAAGACTAGTTTAGAAGTAGAGAGCAATGATTTCAATTTAGAACACTTATCCTCTTGACTGTATCTGCCCGTATAATTCGATTTCTTATCCTGTAGTAGTCACCTCAGTGGTTAAGAACTTAAGATACAATGAGATCTCTCGAGATATTACCATAATATGCACACCAGGCTTGGCCAGTCTCGCAGTTCGGAGTCAACCAGCGCAGTCCGCGGGCTCAGAGACTACCTCACAATCCGTAGAATGAAGACCATAGAAAACAGACGGAAATGAAGAGGGCACCCCTCGTAAGTTGCTTAAAATATAAGCGTATGAAACGATACGGTCAATGTCGGGGTCTAAAAGGTAAGTTTAAGACGTATAGGCCAGGCAAAAAAGACATATGACTTTATTATTTCACCGCCGTGAACTTGAATAGAAAGCTACTAAAGTCGCACTTAAACATCAAAATATAGATTCTATAGAGTAGCACTATGTTGCCTGATAGGTTTAAGAAAAAGAAACCTCTTGGACCAGTCTATAGGCTCATGGTGTCCACACTACCCATTTAACGGTGTAGAGGAACTCTTAAAGTAGAACCTCGTGACCCTAAGCAGCTTTGCGAAGTCCAGTGGTCTCGCTAGCACGCTTAAGAGGTACAATACTTAAGCCCCTCCAACCTGCTAGCAGGTGGGAAACAAGGTCATCATGGCCATCGGCTGATTTCAATTCAAACTGTTTCGCGGCAGCGAACGATGTGCTCGGGTCCCTTACGGGCGGACGTTGTGCCGGGTGCTCTCAGAAGTTCGAATGGATGGAGTTCTGCTGTGTTAGAAACAAGAATATCGGTACGAAGACGAGAGTTTCTTCCTTTTTAGCTCTAGTACGCCTCCCGGAAAAGCCCACTCATTCTTACGGTAGCGCAACTACTAAGCCAGATTGTTCCCAGCTGAACTAACTGCCTTTTGCGGCTTGAGATGGGGTTCTAAGTCAAGACACGAGGATGGTGATCAGAGATCCACTCCTTTGAATCAGAAAACACAAGACCGGTCAACTCTTGCTCGTGTCTTCCGCTGTGCAGTGTGCTCAAAGGAAAACGGAGATTCGCAGCCGTAGCAAGATTCAAACAAAGAAGCCGATTGATTGCAAGGCTAAGAAGCGAAAGGGGTAACTGGCGGCTCGTTTACTTGCCTCGCCATTCTGGTAGAAACGCAGCCCAACGTTTTCTCGGAATATACCGGACTAAGTATATTTAACAGAACTAACACTTGTCGTTTTTAATCTAAGACAGAGGGCTGCCTACTCTGTTGTTGTTTGTTGTTTATTGTTTGTTGTGTTACGCTTCTACTAATTTTCTCGCTTACAGGTCCAAATAAGTAAACGCAAGTAAACGCCGAGGGCCACTTTATTTGCTTCTTAGCCCTTCGGCGATGACGGCATTTCAGCCCTTTTATGCAGTCCAGCCTCTGATTGGCTGAGAGCTGGATATCAAGTACTAGAGTACCGAGCCCTTGTGCCGCACTTCCGTCCGCCTTGCCCGATTGAGTAAAGGGAAGCTTGTCAAAGTTGTCATTGCTTAAGAAGAAGGTGCTTACCCCCGAGTAGCTTAGTAAGTCGTACCGTCTCCTGTGGGGAAGCTTGTTTCTGCTGGCCGAGACCGAAGGACCATGTCAACCAGAAATGTCGGCTTTAAATGTCTCCGCTTAAGAACTTTTCCATGGCGACGGCGTTTGAACTTCCTTTTAGTAAAGTCAACGATGCTCATCAGACAAACACCACTCGCCACCACGAACGAGTTACCCGGTGCATAGGAAGTCATGGTCTTTTGGTGCTTCGTCACTCTTGTATTCTCATCACTGCCTCCGTATTCTCTTGAATCTACAAAGCACCGTTAAGTTGGTTGGAGTTCGGCGTTTGTGTGAGGATGGATACGATAGAACGCTTCCTGTCGAGGCCAACCGCAAAGCCCTACCGTTCCAAAGCAATCGAAGCCAGCGAAACCCCCTACGTGAATGCAGATGGACACCTCGACTTCTCGCCGGGCGACATCGAGAATCCCAAGAACTGGTCCGCACCTCGACGCTGGTATATCACCATCGTCGCCGTGCTCCTCGTTGTGAACGCGACCTTCGCCTCGTCGAGCCCGTCCGGGACCTCGAGGGGGATCGCAGAGCACTTCGGCATCTCCGTCGAGGCGTCCGGGTTGGTGATCACCTTGTTCCTGCTGGGGTACTGCTTTGGGCCGCTGTTCTGGGCTCCTCTGTCCGAGTTCTACGGCAGGAGGTGGATCTTCTATATCTCCTTCTCGCTGTATCTCGTCTTCAACTTCCTCTGCGCCTTCGCGCCCAACTTCGCCTCCCTGCTCGTCGGGAGGTTCCTCACGGGCACCTTTGCGAGCTCGCCGATGTCGAATGCGCCGGGTGTGTTGGCCGATATCTGGGGTCCGGTCGAGAGGGGCAATGCGTTGGCTCTGTTCTCCATGATGACATTTGCTGGGCCGGCCCTGGGGCCCGTGGTGTCGGGCTTCTTGGAATTGAAGGAGGATTGGAGGTGGAATTTCTACGTGTTGCTATGGATTGCGGGCGGGACCGAAATACTTCTGTTCACGATTCCCGAGACGCTACCAACGCAGGTGCTGCTGAACAAGGCCAGGAGGATCCGACGTCTCAAGATCCCTGGTTATGAGGATATAAAGGCTCCGGTTGAGGACTCGGATCGAAGCTTGAAAGGCATTTTCAAAGTCGCGTTGACCAGGCCCTGGAAGATTTTCATTGATCCGATTTCGTTCTTCGTGGCCATCTACCTGTCAGTTGTGTACACGCTTCTCTACATGCTATTCACCATCTACCCCGTCGTCTTCCAGGAGAAGCGAGGTTGGAACTCTGGAGTCGGTGAACTGCCTCTGATCGGCCAAATCGTCGGAGCGGTCCTAGGCGCACTGGTAAATTTCGCAGTGTCAGCACGCGACAGGAGGAAAGAGGAGCGTGGCTATAAACGCCGGCCAGAAGATCGACTGCCGCTGGCGATGGCTGGAGGGGTTTTATTCCCTATCGCTATGTTCTGGTATGAATGACGCCCTTCTCACGAGCTAGGAATGCTGTCGACTGACTGTTCGTATAGGTTCGCATGGAGTGGAGAATACAACAGCGTCCACTGGATTGTCCCCACCATTGCCGGAGTCTTCCTGGGAACCTCCATCCTTCTGATTTTCGTATCTTACCTCAACTACCTCACCGACACATACCTGATGTTCGCCGCCTCCGCCCTCGCCGCAAACACCGTCGTCCGATCCGCCGCCGGTGCAGCGGCTCCTCTGTTCACACAATACATGTTCGATGCCCTCGGGGTCGGCGGAGGTGGTTCACTGATCGGCGGTGTCGCTGTTCTGTTAGCACCTATCCCGTTCGTGTTTTACAGATACGGCGAGCCGATCAGGAAACGCTCCAAGTTCGCGCCTACGGAACCAGGTCCAGCGGATGAGCCTGGGGACACTCCGAGTGTGCGTCTTGACGGGGCGGAGACTGATGTTAGTAGTGTAGGCTCTCGCTCGGGAACCGAGCTGGGTGTTGATAGGGCGGCGAGATTGGATGAGATGAGTGAGAAAGATGAAGAGAAAGATGAAGGACTGGACAGGTCGCCAAGAGGTGAGGATCCGGAGAAGGACTTGGAGAAGGGAGGGGTTTAGAAAGGGACTTGGCTCCCTGATCATTTTTAGCATAGCATGGAGTTTGAGAAAGAAGCATATATTCGAACATTGGAAGTCGGGGGTTGCATTGCATAAAGCACTCGAGGTCGTGTAAATATCTTTTTGAAAGAATGATATCAGAGACGCTGAGGACGAGCTTCCACCGTGTGGAGGAGAGTGGAAAAGAATCAAAAATCCACAAACAATTCTGCTGCCTCCACTTGTCAAAACCTCTACTTGCGGTTTATTATTTGTATAATTACCCCATTTCTCTCGTGCCAATTAATCCTACCACTGAATGGAACAAGCAACCTGGAACTCGGATTTTGAATCCGCTAGCAAGCCACCTTTTTTGCGCCTGCGCCACAACCTCATGCAAAAAAAATCTAAAAATCTCAGCGTGTCGCCTCCGTAAACAGGTAAAGAGGACATCGAGATCTAGGTTCGCAAAGCCAACGAAGAAAAAAGAAAAAGTACCAAAAATCCAAAAACAAAAAAATTAAAAATTAGGTTTCAAAGGGTCCCACCGCGATTCGAACGCGGGGCCTCTCGCAGGATAGTCACTGATCGGAGATCAGAACCCAAAGCGAGAATCATACCACTAGACCATAGGACCGACTTTGGATGAAAGAAAAGCTGCTTATTTATAAATATACGAGTTACTTGTAAGCCGAGGTGTCCCGGACGATGCATCCTTGTCGTTAGCTTGGGCTGGCTAAGCCGAGGCTGGGCCGAAGCTGAAGCTGCATCTTTCTAGGCCGCTTTATGGGAAATGAGGAGGGGACTTTGATTGATTTTAGATAGTTATGGGAAAGAGAATTCACAAACTTGAACTTGTTTGACTGCTATGATAGTGGAAGACATGATTGATGGGTGGTTGCTTTCGAGAATCATTCCTGTGCTGACACGGTCACGTGGGGTCGTTTTTCTCTGCCCAAGACTTCTGAGCTTTCCCATCATGGTGAATGTCAGTTCAGAGTGACCAGTAGGGCCAATCAATTTCTCACTGCATCATATGTATGGAACAGTATTCTTTGAAGCAAAGAAGCTCGTCATTGTTACATACTATCCCGTATATTCTACATTCACCCACCTGCCCAGTGCGCTCGTGTTTCATCGCTCGTGTTGCGTTGTGTCGATCAGCAACCAGTGGCTACGAGGCTACCACCACCATCCACACCTTCCTAGAATCGACTTCGCCTCAATTCAAGCTTTGTCAGGTGACCAATCATTCAATCTCTTGGAACCAAGTATTCGTACATGTTTTGTTTATCCTTCATCTGACATTCTCTCCTCTCTGTCTCTTCCTCCTTGCTCCTCATCTCCAGGAATTGTGGTTCGAGCGAATAACGAGTTACGAGCATCACGATGACTACTCCAAGCCTCGCAACAAGTACGATCCATACCGTCGTCTCGTTAGGACCTCCCAGGTATGTGTTGTTCTTAATCAAGCAGATATATATATATATATATATATCCGATAAGCTAAAAAGCTAACAAAACCAACGACCCCTATCGACCCGGACATCATCAGCATGCACCAACACAATCGACGAGGAGGGCTACGCATATGGATGCGTTTCCACCCCCGCCTGTTCCTCCCCGCTCGTCCTAAGCACAGACACGTCGGAATCCCCCATCTTCGGGGACAGCACCGTCCCCGTCTTCCTCTGCGTCAATCCTCCAACCTCCTCCACCCAGCCGGGCGGTCCCATATCGGCGGCGACAACCTCGTCGTCCACTCCCGGCGGGCCGACATCTACGGTGACGGCTACAACTACCTCCGTACAGCCCGGAGGACCCATATCGAGTTCCGGTAGTTCTCCCTGGTATTCGGATCAGTGTCTGTCTAATTTGCTGATTGGTGTTTTCACTTAGTCTCGTCGACAGTATCTAATTCTGGCACTTCGAGTACGGGAACGGGTACTTCGACCTCGGTTTCGCCTACTGCGAGTGGCAATACTGCACCTGGCATGAATGCTCATTTGGGTGAACCTTCTCTGGTCGGACTTGTGGCGCTCTGTTGGATGGGAGTTTGGGGATGGAGGTCCTTGAGAGGCCGTCTATAAATCTCCGCCACTGTATTACTGATTTCTGTGGTTGAAGAAGACGTTGGCTTAATCATGAGTTTTGCGAACAGGAACGATCTGTGGATTCGTTCAGAGGGAGCAAACACACTGAGATGGATGTGTTGCTACTTACGTTTTCATTTGGGAGTTGGTGGAATGGGGGTCACATGTTCGCCGATTGAGAAATCGACCTTACACTCACTACCTTCGAATTTCCCAGGATTGGATACTGCCTCCAAGCTATCCAGTGTGAAAAGTTTAAAGCTATTTAAGAGAACAGATCAGGGCGTATCTCCTTTCCAAGCCGCTGTTCGAGGGAAATTTATACAATTCATGAGTTCTAGCAAGTGCTTGTTTTTGCAATATGATGCCCAAACTTACTTGAGTGCCACAGCTTTCGTTTTTCGCACTCCCTCTGAGCTGGAGACATGAAATACACTTCTGCCCGTGTCAGATCTTCGCATCTACTGCATCTCCAAGATTCACGAAGGAGTTCACTTTCACTTCTCATGTCTTTTACTCCTACAAAGACAGGATTCTGTGTAATGATACTATTTCTAGGCCCTCGAGAACGTGGAGAAAGGACGGATGATGGTGTTCAGCGAGATGAGTAAGGCATGGGAAGTCCCAAGTCCCTATGCCAAAAGCATGAAATCTCTCCAGATCATGCCGTGCATAGAAAACGTGACTGGATTCACAGACTCGAAGCCAAGATTTGCTTGTCAAAATTGAAGTATATTGCATCTTTCGTCTTTTCGACTTGCAACGAATCACACAAGCGTCGAAATATGGCGTCCCCCTGAGCGAAGCAATTCCCCTCTTCACATGCCCGTACAATCCGCGTGCAGACCGCGGCTAACAAGGGATCTACCCATAGCGGGCCACATCAATCCCTGTCTGTTCCTGGGCGTGAGCTTATTTTTCTGACTATCTTCCCCGGATTCACATCTCTTTCTGGGGCGTCTCCGGTTCCCCCTGCCATCTCTGTCGTGAACTCTCTAATTGCTGTCGATCTCCGCCAGCGGAATCTCAGCATATACTCAGGACATCCAATCGGAGTCATGTCTTGTGTGGGAGCATGTCAGACTGCTTAGCACGCACATGCTCTAACTCCGAGGTGAGATCTCGGTGGTGACACGAGAAGATGTCGTTTGTGGGGATGTTGTGGACTTGTGATGCGGGGTTGGATGGTTGCGTGGAGGGGATTGCGGATATCGAGACTTGTTCTCTCACCGGATCCTGCCACTCTCCTGAAAGATAAATAATACAATACGATACCCACGGGTCTCACCTTCTGTCTCATACTCCATGCCCGATTCCGTCGACCTTCCTTGCTCGGTTCTCCCATCTTCACTCAAAGCATAGACAATTCCCGACAAAGCTTTCGTTTCACACATCACGATGTTGCTCAAACTCTTCCCATTCGCGATTCTTGCTTCCACCGTCCTTGCGGACGGCGCCGCCATAATAGCAGCCATGTACCAGATTTCCAACGACACAGTCGAGCTGCAGTAAGTTGAATAGTAAACAGGGAGCCAAGACCCCCTATCCGGGACTTTCCCAGGAAACCTCGCTCCAAAGATATATCCCTCACGCAAAAATCCGAAATTTCCAAAGCAGACCACTGACTCGCGTTACACGTACAGAAACCAAGTAGGTGGCTGGGACGGCGACATCCTCGGCGTCCTCCCCATCGTAGGCATCTCGACCAAGCTCCTCTCCGCCATCGACTCCGGCACGCACACGGCGCAGACCTCGGCGAACCTGACGCTCGCAGAAGTCCTCTCCATCGTCGGGCCCACAACGTCGCTCGTCAGCGGCGTGCAGAGCGCCCTTTCCACCGTGACGGACGCGAGGGAGAAGTTCGCAAAGCTGCTCCTGGCCCCCGTCATCAAGATCGATCTCGAGCTGGAGAAGACAGCCACGGATCGGTTCTCCGCTGCCGTCGTCAAGAAAGTCCCGTCCGCTTTCCAGGCCTTGGCCGAGAGTCTTACCGCGCCGGTTGATGTGGCGTTTGGGTTTGCGATTGGGAATTATACGGGGCTTTTGTAGTGTGGTTGTGGACGGCGGTGGAGTTCGGAAGTGGCGAGGACAAAAAAGGCGGTTAGTCAGATAGTTGAAGTATTGTTCCGATCGAGATCGTTCTCTGATCACTTGGGTGTAGGATGCAAAAACAGCTAGGCTTCGTTGCGGAATTGGACATGTGCCGAGACACTTGTTGGGAATTGGGATTGAGGCACAGAGATTTGGACATCGTCGGAGACAGTATCCTAATCACTGCATCAGCCTACCAGCATTATAAACTCAACAATTCATATAGAATTGCCGCCACTCACCACGGGAGGCCTTTTTTATATTCCATCTAACGCTCCCCAATGACCCATTATCAGTCTCTATTAGGCTCTCGCAAGCAAAATTTGCAATATCCTCTCATGCTTAGGTATCATATGCCTTTTCTAACCCCTCAGCCTCTATTTCGACAAATCTTTCTGCTCGTCCAGACTTCCAGAAGTAACGCTGTTGTCTCATTCCTTCTCCTCTATGCGAGAATTACACACCTCTAAGTACCTCATGGTAGCTCCCGCATCGTTGTCTATGGATTCAATCGCCTATGGAAACTGCGTGGAGATATTGGGATTACTCCGATAAATGCACATATTGCATTATTTTCATTGCGTCGAGAGGGCCATGAGTCAGCTAGATGGAAAAGCTGAATGGAAGAGCTTTCACTTCCAGCTGAGTAACCTTGTTTTAGCATCACAGACCAACCATACGTCTGAATATTGCAGCAGGCACGACTTTCCACTTATTTATGTTCTTGGTAATGTGCTCGACGCAAGGAACCAGGAGCTGAGAACGCTTGGGTAACTCTGCTTGATCAATAATCTTGCAGCTTTTCTAGAAACAGCATCGGGTCCTCCCTCCCTTGAGGAAGAGCTTATTATCGACAACTAGCCTTGAAAAGATTGCTTCACCACAACAAAGAGAAAGTCTCGTGCGATGGTCTGATACTTGTTATGTCACTTATTTGTGCGGTCGGCCAGAGCGCACTATACACAGCCATGAAAGACATACAGTAATGGATGTTCTATGTGGGAGGACTCGGCCCAATTCATCCTGTAATGGAGGACGAAGATACCTCTCTTGTCTCGAATAGTATAATGGGATGCAAACAAATTTCGAGACTCTTTCTAATCGCATATGACGGCATGTACCTGGTAAAGAATGACTGACAGGCATTCGACTACTTGAGCACTTGGCCAAGCACTTATCGGCCTTCATGATCTTAGTTGCTGCACCTGCGCATTCAGACCGATACTACAGTCGCAAATGACCGTCACATTCGCTCACAACATTAGCGGGAGTAAGAATAACAGATCGAAATGTCTTGACGGAGGTTAATAGGAATGCGATGACTTCTCAAGGCGTTCTAGTATTATTCGTCGTCGGCAGAACTGTGCACATTCCTCTAGACACCGCCTCTGCAAGTTTTAGTCAAGGGACTTACTTAAGAAGAAATTACAGAGAACTATCTCCAATATGTGTGTATCTTTTGGTACCAAAAATGGAGCCAGTTATTCGACATTTGACTTGAAGAACAGAAGCGGTCTTGTAAAAGATAACTACGAAGGTAGATGTGCGGCTAGCCTCGGAACCTCCCGGCGAGGCTGACTTTCAAAAATTTGACTCAAAAGAACCATCACCAGGAAACAACCTACAATCATCCGACAAAGCCCTCCAACTATTTGAGACACCACCCAGGATGGCAGAGAACATCTACGACGAGATCGAAATCGAGGATATGACCTACGATAAAACCCTCGAGATTTACCACTACCCATGTCCGTGTGGCGACCGCTTCGAAATCGGCATTGCAGATCTGAGGGATGGAGAGGATGTCGCTGTATGTCCGAGCTGTAGCTTGATGATCAAGGTTATATTTGAGGTGGTGAGTACACATCATTCTTCGCTCTCGGGGGAGGTCAGATGGGTGGGGAAGTGGGTTCAGATATTCTGGGGACAGTGCTAATGGAGCTTTTGATGCAGGATGATCTGCCGAAGCCTGATGTCGAGGAACGAGAAGAGCAGACAGCGCAGGTCTTTGTCGCAACTTGAAAGACATGGCATAGTGGAATAAAAATATATCGAGGTTATGAAGACTGTGACCGGGAAGCCGAGACGCAGCACCGCCTATGCCACATGACGGAATCTGGCAGAGACACTTCCAACGAGAATATGGATCTAGGGATCCACACGAGTGAACACGAAGGCTTGGATAACGGCTGTGTGGGAAGGAGGGGGATCAAAAGCGGAAGCAAGGTAGTTTGCGCAAGGCGTATTGAAATTTAATCCCGTAGGAACTGGATCTAGGAGAGAGAACTTCCGCGTAGTCCTCGAAGAAAGTTGTCATGCCATTATCTCGCTGCATCAATAATTGAAGGTCTCTCGCTTCTCGTATGAATATGCCATGCTTTATGCCTATCATGTGCTCCTTCGCATCATTCCATTTCCCATTGGTCTCCACGTACACTGGCTCATTCCCATATTCTCAAACTCAATCACCACCAGACTGCGAAGGAGGCGGTAGCGGTTCACTCAAATCGACTCCCACTTCACTAAGTAGCAATGAGCTCAGCGAGCTCATGTCCCGTAAGTAAACCCAGTCGCCCGCACCAGTGCCTTCCTTGGAATCTTGTCCCTCGCTCAAATACACATAGTCGTATCTCTTCGGCCCGGAAATCGGGGAAGACAGCCAGATCTGCTTATTTGGGGGTTGCTTGTTTATGACATATGTGCCAACAGGAGGAAAGACGAAGTTCAGAACGCCAGCCTGTATCTTTATCAGTTCCGGTCTTTTAGGATTCGAATCACTCAGGCTCTTACGCTGTATTCGACATCTACTTCATCCTTTTCCTCCTGTAATTGCTCCATTCTTTCGACCATGTCATCCATGTATGCGTCTGCCAGCTCATGGTACTCCTCATTCGTCAACTCAGCTGGTTGTGCAGCTTTGACATTGCTCTCCGCCTCCTTCGGACGCGGGTCTTCGGAATCAGGAGATAGTCCTTTGGATATTACCGGAGACGATGAGAAGGGCCTAGTAGATCGAGTTGAGATGATGGGAATGACTCGGGAGACAATTGATAGCCTTGATTGGCGTATGAGGGAGCTTCGACTTGTCGCTGAGCTTGATGCGCTGAGTTGTCGAGTTGCGCTCCGGGTGAGCTTGAAGAGAGTATTGCGTACCATTCTGCTCGAGTGATACAAAGATTGGAAAGGAAGAGTCGGGTGATGGAATACAATTTGGTTTATGAAAGTTGGTGTTTGTTCCTGAAAAGACTTGCGGTTGATGGCACGGTGATGGAGCTTGGAGCTTCCCCACATTCTCGCTTGTCACATCAACTTCGCCTCGCGATTTTGTCAGCCTTCCTTCTGCCTTCTCTCAATCGACCTAACACTTCTAGATTCACATCTTAGACTTTCTAGCACCAATTACACTTGCACCACACAATTTCGAGATGATCAACGCTTTCCTAGTCTTCAACAATGCAGGCCAACCGCGCCTCACAAAATTTTATACTCAACTCGTACGCCCTCCATCCTCTCCCCAAGCGGTAAATTCTAATAGCTGCAGGATACCTCAGTGCAACAACGACTCATTTCGGAAATATTCCAACTAGTATCCCACCGCCCAACCGGCTCCTGCAACTTCCTCCCCCTCCCGCCACTGCTCGCGCCGCCCTCCTCCCAAGCCGCAAACTCCACACCCCACAACGACGTGCCCTCGCTCGTCACGTACCGCCACTATGCCACCTTATATTTTATCATCATCTCCACCTCTACTGAAAGCCCGCTCGCTCTGATCGATCTGATACAAGTCTACGTAGAGGCTCTAGATCGGTTGTTTGAGAATGTGTGTGAGTTGGACCTGATTTTTAACTTTGAGACGCTACACGCGGCGCTGGCGGAGATGGTTGTGGGTGGAGTTGTGATCGAAACGCAGCTTGAACGGGTGGTGGAGGGTGTTAAGGCGCAAGGAAAGGTAGCGAAGAGGCCGGTAAACGAGAGTAGAGGTGGGCTTGCGGGATTGAGTATGGGAAGTGGGGGTTTTGGATGGACTGCGAGGTGACGCGGCGATGGGTTCAAGACGATGAACTTGGTTCGGATGGGAACTTGCTATAGTGTGAGATGCTATCTGACGACACAGACTATGGGAGAGCGAAGTCGATGGGTACGCCATGTACCCAAGAGAAGGTAGCATCAAGGAGTGTATCACGGGAAACCTATTACGGCTATGCTTCCAGTAAGCTTCATACAAAGATGGCCTGGTGTTGAGGGACCTTGGGATAAAACGGATGACTCTTGCTGACAGCATACACCGGATTCGTTCACAGCCATAGATAGGTATTTAGCCGGCGTCCTACGTCGATTGTACTGCTCATCCCAGCGTACTAAGAGGAATATTGTAAACAGTAACAGTCTTGTGTTATTAGCTTTTCAATGGTCCTTATCAAGGTTCCCAGCACAGACAGTGACCTGAATTGGAAAATAGCTCTTGACGTAGCCAGAACTGTCGTCGATAACGTCTACAAGTTTCTGTTAACCTACACTGTCTGCCAATTGCTCTTGCATTGGACTGGTAGCTGGACAGCATGTTTTATGCTGTGCAGACTTCTCTATAGCGCGGAGACTTGTGCTGGGACAACGAAGATGCGCACACACAACTAACATCTAAATTAAGCTACTTGTAACGGACCAGGTATGGAATGTGAGGAGGCATAATAACAGTAGAAGGCTGTTGATTGAAAAGTTGCTATTAAGCACATGTCCGAGGATGGCGGAGACCCTTCGCAAACCGACTTCTGATAGCGCCCCACGCATTTTGAAAGGGTATCTGACTCCGTGTGATGCAACCGAACTCCAACAAATCTATACAAGAATCCCAATCCACGACCTTAAGAGCAGTGGCCAGGATCAACGTGTATTGGCTACAGGGGATGCATCCTCCGTGCTATCCTGCCGCCGTATTTGATCTTTCGTCCAAATCGATCCCGTCAAGCCCCAGAACCAGCTTCGAATCTGTACCAAATCAGCTGAACTCCATTTTAATTTAGATGAAGAAGTATACGCTGTGAAAAGGCTTGTGTTCCGAGCCATCCTGCATTGTTGTATTCCAGTCCAGGAATAACACGCCATAAATCGCAACGACTGTTCCAGTATCAGCACCTCCCCCCAATCTTTAGGAACCATATACGCACACAAGATAGAACCCAATTGCGTAATCTTCACAGCTTTCGTCCACCTCGGTCTCGCCCACTTTAGCTTTGCTCTCCTCTTGTATTTCCTCTCAAGCCTGAACTGATGTTTCTGCGGTATCTTCGTGAAGTCCGGGGGCCATAATCGTTGTGCCTTATACGGGAGATTGTATATATCGTATGGAATCTTGGGCTGAGCAGCCCTTCGCACCATTGTCGAAAACATTTTGGCTTTGTCTGGGAGGAAGCTCTCTGTAGCTCCGAACTTGAAGTTGATCGAGAGCGTGCTTATATAAGCGAGGCTAAACCCCACATCAAAATTGTTTCGACTCACGCTGAAGGCGACGGTGAGTCAGTTGCGCAACAATATAAACTCGAGTGAGTTGCCACAATCGTTCACTCGAAGACAGTAATTATGGCGACTGTTGAAGCAACAGCGAAGGCTTTGGAGACTGCCACAATCTCCAAAACCAAAGAGTTGAAAGGTGTAAGTACCCCTCGTTGTCTCTGCCCCTCTCGGTAAAGAAATGCGTACTGACACCATATAGACTGAGAAGCGCGACACCCTCATTGCAATTGAGAAGAAATATCAGACAAAATGGCAGGAAGACGGTGTATTTCAGCCCAATGCACCATCTACCACCGAAGTACCCCTCCACTCGATATCTCCAGCTGAACTTCGAGCTCAGCACCCCAAATTCTTTGGCACAATGGCCTACCCTTATATGAATGGAACTCTACATGCTGGCCACACATTCTGTGTCAGCAAGATCGAATTTACCGCGGGGTTTTCAAGAATGCAAGGAAAGAGAGCGCTGTTCCCTATGGGTTTCCATTGCACGGGCATGCCGATCAAGGCATGTGCGGACAAGCTCATAAATGAAGTCAAGATGTTTGGACAGAACTTCGAAGGCTACAACGAGGACGAAGTTTTGGAGGATAAGACCAACATCCCCGCTCCAACTACGCATCACGAAGACGTGACAAAGTTCACAGCAAAGAAAGGCAAGGCTGCGTCAAAGGTTGTCAAGATGAAGTACCAATTTCAGATCATGCGTGCTTTGAGTATACCCGTTGAAGAGATTCATAAGTTTGCGGACCCACAGCACTGGTTGGAGTACTTCCCTCCGCTTTGCAAGCGTGATCTTACGAATTTTGGAGCGAGAATCGATTGGCGGAGAAGTTTCGTAACCACGGATGCAAACCCTTACTACGATGCTTTTGTAAGATGGCAGATGAACCGTCTTCGAGAATTGAAGAAGATCAAATTCGGAAAGAGATACACGATTTATTCGCCCAAAGACGGACAACCATGTATGGACCATGATCGAAGTGAAGGGGAGGCGGTGGGACCTCAAGAATACACGGCATTGAAGTTGAGAGTGAAGGAGTGGGCTCCGGATGCAGAGGCGGCGATCAAGGGGAAAGTACCTGCAGGAGCAGATGTCTTTTTTGTGCCAGCAACTTTGAGACCAGAGACTATGTATGGTCAAACTTGCTGTTTCGTGGGACCTAAGATCAAGTATGGCGTCTTCAAAATTTCTGAAAAGGAATTCTATGTTATCACGGATCGGGCAGCGCGGAATATGGCATTCCAAGGCATATTCCCTAAAAATGGCGTTTACGAGAAGGTTGCAGAGGTCCTAGGCGCGGACTGTGTTGGCACCCTCGTCAATGCGCCACTTTCGATACATAAACAGGGCGTCAGGATCTTACCTATGGAATCCGTTCTCCCTACGAAGGGTACCGGAGTCGTCACGTCGGTTCCGTCAGACAGTCCAGACGACTATGCGACTGTTATCGATCTGGCAAAGAAGGCTGACTACTACAAGATCAAAAAGGAATGGGCTGAGTTGGAGATCGTCCCAATCATCAAAACACCATCATATGGGGACCTCACAGCTCCCTTCCTGGTCAAGAAACTCAAAATCGCGTCGCCTAAGGATACGAAGCAGCTGGAGGAAGCCAAGGAGCTTGCGTATAAGGAAGGATTCTATCAAGGCATTATGGTGTTTGGTGACTTCAAGGGCGACAAGGTTGAGATAGCCAAGCCAAAAGTGAGACAGCAACTTATTGACGCAGGAGAGGGTTTTGCATACTCAGAGCCCGAGAGAAAAGTTGTCAGTAGATCTGGAGATGACTGCTGCGTCGCCCTAATGGATCAGTGGTATCTCGATTATGGAGAGGAGTCATGGAAAAAGGTCGCGTTGAAGTTTGTGGACAACACAGACGGAAAGGGAATCAATACATACTCACAGGAGACCAAAAATGGATTTGAGGGTGTGCTAAACTGGCTCAATCAATGGGCTTGCGCTCGAACGTACGGCCTCGGATCGAAGCTCCCTTGGGATCCTCAATTCTTGGTTGAGAGTTTGAGTGACAGTACCATCTATATGGCATACTACACTATTGCTCATTTCTTACACAAAGATATCTACGGCAAGACTCCAGGTCTTGCTGGAATAAGTCCCGAACAGATGACAGATGAAGTTTGGGATTATGTCTTCGCACGCCGGGATCTCAGCGATGGAATTCTTTCTGATAGCAAGATCTCGAAAAAGGCACTTGGATCAATGCGCCGAGAATTCGAATATTGGTATCCCTTAGACCTCCGAGTGTCTGGAAAAGACCTTATTCCGAACCACTTGACCTTCTTCATTTACATCCATATCGCAATTTTCCCACCAGAGTACTGGCCAAAGGGTGTCCGCGCCAACGGCCACTTGCTCTTGAACGGCGAGAAGATGTCTAAATCAACTGGTAACTTTATGACTTTGGATGACATGGTCAGCAAATACGGAGCCGATGCATCTCGGATTGCTTTGGCAGACGCTGGTGATGGAGTAGCTGATGCCAACTTTGAGGAAGATGTAGCAGACAACAACGTTCTGCGCCTTTTCACTCTCCGAGAGTGGTGTGAGGAGATGGTAAGAGACCAGGACACTGCTCTCCGCTCTGGACCAAAGAATGACTTCCATGACGCCTTGTTCGAAAACGAAATGAATGCAATTGTGCACGAAAGCTGTCGGCACTATGAGGCCACTGACTACAAACTCGCCTTAAAGTATGCTCTCTACGATTTTACCTCTGCTCGTGATTTTTACCGTGAGTCCAGTGTGGCTGCAGGGATCAAGATGCACAAGGACCTTGTCCTTCAATACATCGAGTTACAAGCCTTACTTTTGGCTGTCATTGCACCACATTGGTCGGAGTATATCTGGCTTGAAGTTCTTCACAAGCCATCAACCATCCAAAATGCTTTATGGCCTATTGTCCCAGCAGGAAACCCAGCTCTCACTGCGGCACGCGAGTATGTTCGTGCAACATCATCAAACATCACATCTGCAGAAGCTGCGCAGCAGAAGAAGAAAGCGAAGGGAAAGGACATTGGCTACGATCTCAAGAAACCCAAGAAGCTCACGATATTTGCTGCAGCAACCTTCCCAGCCTGGCAACAGAAGTACGTTGACCTGGTCAAGGAAGCTTGGTCCCCAGAGAAAGGCATGAGCAAGGAGGTGAACGGCAAGATTGCAAAGATGGGAGAGATGAAGAAGGCCATGCCGTTTGTGAAGATATTAGAGAAACGCCTGTCAGCTGGGGAGAAGCCCGAGGTGGTATTTGACCGCCAACTGGGTTTCGATGAGATCCAGACGTTGAACAACATGATTCCGGGCCTGAAGAAGGCTGCAAGCTTGAGTGTCGTGGAGTTGGTCTTGGTATCCGAGGGCGGGAAAACAGGCAGCGTAATTGGTGGAGACAAGGAGGTCACCGAATTACCACCGCAGGCTGAATCTGCAGTCCCGGGTGCCCCAACCTTCTCCTTTGAGAACGTCGAAGCATAGAGGTTGATTTGTTGTTCAGATTACATGTTACACATTTTGTGGCTGGTCAAGCTGGGTATGCTTGTTATGAACTGTTCAGAAAGACGTGACAGGCACGAAAAGCGTTTTGACGAATGATGATATCTGACCCGGTTCAACTTTCTTTTTGCTGGCTCAATTGCTAAGTATCCAAGGCTTTGTGAGTTGGTATTCCTGTTGATGCGTCCAAATCTTGGGATGTCGTGATTTTCTCGTGGGTTCAAAATCAAGGAACATGTTTGTGCTCGCCAATCTGATGACGCAGACTTGCATGTAAATCTTTCTTCCCCTCACCAGCCACTTCTTTATTCCAAGGTTCTTCGCTTGTGCCCCTAATCTGCCCCCTGCTTTGACCCAATCAAAACCGGATCGCAAGCGAGTCTACAAAAATGATGTGGCTGAAAGCCAACAAACCTTGGTCTCTGCACCACCATTTTGACTGGCACTCGAAGGCTTGACCGTTATGATTAGTGCCCGCTGTCAAGGAACAGAGAGCGACAACATGGAAACCCCCCTGCTGGTGATGGCATTTTCACCTCCCTCACGATGCCACAACATCACGCGAAGTAGAAATCATAAGTATCATGCGTTTCCCCAGCCTCCTTTTTCACTTCTCTCTATATTGAGCGCTGTTTGTACATATCCTTCGTGTTTCTCAATCTCCTCTTGCCGTCGCTACCAAATCAACTGTCTTCCAAGAAACATGCCTGCTTTCAAGAACCTGCTCGCCCTCGCGGCGCTGTTCAGTGCTGTGTCTGCTGATTCCTCAACCGTCGTTGTGAGCGCTGGCTCAATAACTTCGACGCTCGTACTACCAACCTGGCCAGAGCCAACAGGTTTGTTTTCCCTCCCTCTACTTGCTACCCTCGATCAATGTTAACTCTGTATCTAGTTACAGCCACCACAACTTCTGTGATCTCTTCGGGCACTCTTGTAAGCCAACGTAGACCCAATCCTCCATTCAGGATCAATATTAGAGCAATCCCGTCCAAATATCTAGGATGAAACAACCACTAACCCAATCCGCGGTTTCTAGACCACGACGACCACAACCTACGCATCTCCATCATCATCAAGCTCCCCCTCGAGTTCCGCCTCGCTCTCCACCCTGACCACAGTATCAACGACGAGTGTCCTGCCCTCCGTGACACCAGGCGGGCCCATCCTCAGCGCAAGCTCGTCCGCGAGCAGCGTAGCGAGCTCGGTGAGCAGTGGACTGAGCAGCACGAACTCGGCCGTGTCGAGTTACCTGTCCAGCCTCAGCGCCATCCTCACGGCGTCGTCTACGAGTTCTGCTTCTTCTGCCTCATCTGTGCCTGCTTCAGCCTCTTCGTCGACTGTGTCTACAAGTACAAGTAAGTCGCGCCCAAATACGCGAGAGAAGCATGTTATTCTGACTGTGAGATCTCGTAGGTACTGTCACGGCAATATCTACCATTGGTAAGTCCATCTCTCCCGTCCCTGCAACCAATGACGGACTGGATTAAAGCATGAAGCATGGGGCTAACGAAAATAGGATCCCTTTCGACATCAACGGTACAAGCTTCTGTTACTTCGCCCACCACAACCCCACCGAATTTCTTCACGTCTCCCACGCCCGTCGGATCCTTCTCGACATCAACGATACAAGCTTCTCCTACTTCGCTCGCCACAACGGCACCGAATTTCTTCACGTCTCCCACGCCCGTCGGGTCAGCGACAACCACGAGCACGAGCATAGGCACTGGAGCTCCGACCGGCACTGGGGCTCCACCTTTTACTGGTGCTGCGAACAAGGAGAGAGGAAGTATAGGGAGTGTACTTGCGTTGGTTGGGTTCTCCATTGTGGGATTGGTCGTTTTGTGATTTGATTTTGCATGATTTTATGGGATATGTGTGATGATGTTATGGTGAATGGAATGAATGAATGAAGCATGGAGTTGGTATGGGAGTTTGTGGGCATGGTGTCAATATTTGGATATCCATTCAACATAATCATACTATTGCTACCAAGCAACAACTGTACTGCTTCCATATATGCTATACCTAGCCTGGGAGGTATGGACAAGGCCGCAGTGATCACAACCAGTTACATGCGTGCTTTCCATCATGTTATAGGAAGACAGAATCCACTTTGACTACCACAGTGCCACCTAACCCTCTGGAGTCTCCATCCACGGCCTATCTCGTTTTGTCGTTTTAGATGGCGGGGATGGTCATGCTTTGGACAACGGAGCGAGGACTTAGAAGCTCATAACACTCGACCGTCAAATCTGCCTTGAAGATAATGAGTGTCAGCGAGCACCCAATGACTTTTTGTAATGGACGTTGAGGCGGATGATTATGTGATCAGACAGCAGTTGAACGTGTTTATCGACATTGAATTCCGATCAGGTCTGTGAATCGAGTCTATCATCATTTCACGGGGAGACAAGAAAAAAACTTTGGCAAGACTTACTTCTTGAATGCAGCCACGAAGGGCCAATTTGTAGGCAGGATCGCCATCACACAAGAATATAGATAGCTCCAACGGTGGACGTCGAAATGAGACGTCCCCGCCGTAGGCTTTTCCAAGCCGAATCAATTACCCTAGGGTCCTGCTCTTGCTTCTCAAACATAGTATCATCCAAGCCTCTGTCGCTTGAAGAAGGAGTCCACAGTCTTCTGTGTCTCATCATGCTTCAAGCTTCCGATCCCACCCCGAGTCTTTTTCAACCCGTCAAGGTGCTCCTGGCTATTCACTGCTTTCACGGTGAGTGCGCGGTTTGGTAGTTTCACAGGAAGTTCATAAGTGAATGAGGTCTCCGCAAACTCCTGGACATGCACACTCGAAGTAGAGCCATTAGGGAGCGTTACATCGGGAAGTGGCAACGAGTCGGGTATAGAAGTAACAGTGTCAACAACCAGGCGACTCGAACTTCCAGGCATGATGTCGGCAAGATGCACACTTGGGGGTCCAACCTTTGACGTAATCTCCAAGTCCAAGTATCCAGTATTCGACCAGCCACCAAGGTATTCCAAGCCCATACCAGCTCCACCAGCCATCACCCCCGGAGCAACTGTCACATCTCCGGAATGGAAGCAAGCCAAAACGCCTCTCCATAAATGTGTCAGAATGATACCGTGTGCAATGATTGCAATAGTCTCGCAGTCTGCCACAAATGGAAGAAGTGGCATGAGATGCTCGTTGAAGAAGACCTCCACTCTAGCACTCATCGAAGATTTGCTCTCAACATCTCGAAACCCTTCGGTGTTCAAGTGTACTTCACGGTGTGCTTCCTTCCCGCTCTTATCGCTACCTTTCGGTCGTTCATAAAAGTGTTTGCCTTCGTAATATCCGAAGTCTTGCTCGCGCAGGATACGCAACTGGGTAACGGACTCGGGAGCGTCTGCCTGAGCTACTCGAACGGCTTCAGCTGTTTTAAAGGCACGTTGGAGGTCGGACGAAAAGATATACGACACTCGAGCACCAGTGGTAGCTAGATGAGAGCCCAATCTTGAAGCTTGGAGCACTCCATGAGTTGTGAGGGCGGAGTCTGTTGTACCAGCGCTGGAGGAGGTTAGAAGCATGGACGGCGAATTAGATTGGAAGACAAACTAAATTCCGGCAACATTGTCGACAGTCTCGCCGTGTCTAATAAGAAGAAGCCTCATCCCTCCGCCTGGGACAGGGAAGATGTCGATGTTCAGCTGTTTGGCATGATTTGTGATGGAAAGAAGAAACCAAGAGGTGCTATGGGAGGAAATTTTCAGTTTATGAACGGAAATTGGATTAGTCAGGTAGCGCTAGATTCAAGCGAGCCGGAGTGGATTTACTTTCTCGCGACTCCTTATCCTGAAGGCAATCATCAAGACAATCAAGGTAAAATATGTGCAACGATTTCATATCAGCAGGAGCACATGGCCCTTCGTCCAAGGTCCAACCAATCCCAAAGGCATCGAGCTGCGCATTACGGCACTGCACAGGCTACCAATCTAGCAGGAGAGTATCAAGCCAACAATAGAGCCGAGTCTTTTCAGGAATTCGGAAGCACTGAGAGAAAGAGAGAAAGACATCATCTAGATGCCTTATCCGTAATGCGGCTAAGAGTACTGGAGCTGTGTATTTCGAGATGATTGTCTGTTTTCCTACATTCGCAGATTAGAGACAAGGCTTCTGAAGTCAGAAGGCCATTATGGCGTTCCAGAGGATCAACCCTTAGCCTTTTAAAGTCTATCTTTCATTTGAGAAGATCAGTCTCACAATGCACTTGTGATCTGCAAATACCGAGTATTGCTTCCTCTTTTCGTTGTATCCGAATTTTGTCGAGTTCCGTGCTCACAAGCGCCTCTGTATCAACAGCTCTGACGAGGAAATTACAGTTGCTGTACTTAGTCTTGTCTTCTCTTTGGCTCCTTCTTTGTCCTTGATACTTCAATTTACTCAATCAATTGCGGAATTTGGGAGTGATATGGCTAGTATGCATTTTCTGGATCAATCACGATGAAGGAGAGATTGAGGAAGTTTTCCTCGAAAGAGTATCCCGAATTATTAGATCCGCTCAAACCTTGAGTACGATGCTCCGGTGGAAACGAAGGTTTCTATCCTCGAGTTTCATGATACCATCTTCTGTTGTAGTTCATCCCTACGCTCTCAAAGGACAAGGCTGGATATTTGCTTTGGGTGCTCGGACTCGTCTTTGCTTCGACCCGCGCCAAATCCACCTAACCACTTCCGCCTGAAATTCTACCATTTTGCAAACCTCCACAACCCCAATCGTTCACGAGATTTAAAACATTAAAAAGGTGCTTAGCAGCACTCGTTCAGACCTCACAACGAGTTTGGACTTCAATCCTTACTTCTCAGCTGTTGGCGTTGTGAATTTCGCTCACTTTCTGGAAGGGTTACTTCCCAACCGCCTCGCCAAAGCGTCTCCCGCCTCACTCAAGCAGGGTAGATATATCCACCCCGTCCATCTTGCATCACCTTCATAACCTCCGGCCAGTGCTGGCTGGCTCACCCCAGATCACCTCCAGCCTGGATACTCCATCACTCCCAACAACTTTCAACAATTCCTCCTTCAACTTTTCAAGAGCTTTTCTTCAAGTTCGAGCTCTCATCAACTCATCAAGCTTCAGTAGTTCATGATACTTTCAACTCATCTCATCTCATCTCATCTCATCTCACGTCGCTTCAACGCAACCAAGCTCCAGTTTCAGAATCAAGCATCCTCAAGTCATAGCCGAGAACATCCTTCCAATCAAGTCCATGAACAATTATTCGATAGATGCTCCTCATTCCGTCACATATTAGCCGAACTTGTTCTCCTTACAACCATGAACATCACCCATCCAAATACTCCAAGCAGGATGGAGCCTGGACCAGAAGAAATCTCTCCAGATCCAAGCAGCAATAACGACCGACAGTCTCCAGTCGTACCTGCGGAAGACTCATATTTCAAAGATGTCTCCTCTAGCACTTCAAGACCTTTCCGAGATCTCCGTCAATTGGGACTCATACTGAACAACAAGCGTCGGGCAGCGACGCAACATGTAGCCATCCGTGGAGCGGGAGCCGCGTGGATCGATCAGGATACCAGTGGCACATACGATCCTCGCTTAGAGCGTGCAACTCCGCCGGTAACTCCACCTCAACGCAAACGTCGACCGACCAGAATATCTGACATAAATGATGATGAATCAGATAACTCTAATGAC
Source organism: Hyphodiscus hymeniophilus (assembly GCA_016508695.1). NCBI lineage: Eukaryota > Fungi > Ascomycota > Leotiomycetes > Helotiales > Hyphodiscaceae > Hyphodiscus > Hyphodiscus hymeniophilus. The sequence continues at coordinate 266,491 of VNKQ01000016.1, read as the reverse complement.
ATCTCACGACCAAGACGTCGAAGATTGCAAAGGCATGTTGGATACCAAACAATTATCGCATTCTCCTTCAAAAGCAAGAAAGCTTTAGACTATCTCGCCACCATACCAGCGGGCCCATACGACTCAGAACCGAATACTGTAGACGATGAGCTCTCTAAACTCCCTGTTCGGCTTGAAGATGATAACATCTTCGGTCCACCACTCCGACGCCAAAAGGCTAGAATAAGGAGACGTGCGAGCCGGAGGCTGAATATCACCCCAAGGTTCGTACTTCGTCGGACATTATTGATGGGTGTTGCTAACCGCTTTGAAGAGAAGACGGGCTCACAATTGACCAATTGACTCTCGGTCATCCTCAACGTCGTGGCTGCAAAGCTTGCTTCGAAGCTGGCGACGACGAATGCTCTCTGATTGAAAATGCCCACTCCTATCCATGCGATGCATGTGACGATGCTGGCTTCGACTGCGAATTCATTGTGCCTCCAGAAATCAAAAAGTCCTGCGAACGATGCAAGCAGAAACGCATAAGCTGCTCTTACCGCGTCGATGGCGGCAAGGGTGTAAGCTCATGCGAGGCTTGCGAAGAGGGTGAGGTAAAGTGCCTTGCAGGACCACTTAAATCCACTGCAGGGCTGATTGGAGCCGCAATCGAGTCTTCCTCTTCTCCTACGCCACCTGTGCGGAAAAGAGTGTTTGTTTCGTGCAATCATTGCCGTAACGGCAGCAAAAGACGCAATCTCAAGAGAGACCAGCCTGGCCCCTGCAGAGAGTGCAAGAAAACCGGTGAAGCATGTGCTTTTGTTCTCATTCCAATCACTGCCTCTGAGACTTCCTTGATTGTCACACCACCTGCTAAGTCCAAGAGAAAACAGAAGAAAGTTGCCAAGACGCAGACTCGTCGTGGAAAGAAGAAAGAGCAAGAATCCGATACAGTGCACACACCAGGCAATCGTGGTGGTCGCAATGAGAGAATCTTGGGCGCCGAAAGTTTCTATTACGGAGCCGGACGACGTCGACAGACAACTCTCCGCAACGAACAAGTGAAACTGAGCGAAAAGGAGACTAAGAAACAGCATTTGCTCAGAGCCAAGGCAGATAAACGATCATCTTCGATCTCTCCAACCCCCAAACTCAACGCAGGCCTGATATCCACCAACAGAATCCTCCATATCGTTATAAAAACATCTTTCAGTCATCCCATTACCTTCAACTACATACCCGACATATTAAATACCAGCCCCTGCCCCTGGTGCACATCGCCGTTTTTTGGACTCTTCGGCCACGGCGAAGTCGAGGTTGAGGTTATTCCTTACCCCCTAATCACTGGCCACGGCTATGAGGAAATCATAGGGGGCCACTCCAACGGCCCCAACAGAAAAGAGCTGAGCCGGATGTGCGTCGATTGCACCACTTCACGCTTCATCATCATGGGCTGCGACCGACACGAGTTCGTAGGTGTCGAAGCGGATCCGCGACATCTTATTGCGGGAGAGATGGAGAAGAGCATTCAAGCCCTACTCGTCAACGACAAGAAAGGCGGCGAATTAGCAGAGCAGACGAGATGGTGCTCTATTTGTCCCTTACCTGCCGCTTTGGAATGCTGCACACGCCAGACATTGGATGAGAGCGTCGAGAATGGAAGGGGGGAAGTGGGTGCGGATTCCACGTCTGCGAGAACTGCCACGATCTCTTCGAGAAGATCGAGAAGCATAGCAGCCATGCGTCAGAGGTTCTGGATCGTACGATCCACCACGCATCCCGGGATCGCTTCAACTATGCCTATGGTGTGAGAGCTGATGCGTCGTTCCTCACAGCGGACGGGGAATTGAGGGTCAGGATGGAGAGGCATTTCGGCGAGTTTCCGGTGGAGTTGGAGGAGGAGAAGGCCGAGAGTAGTGAAGGCGAGGACGGGGACGACTCGGAGGCCATGAGTATCTTCGAACGGATCGGAAAGGGGAAGGGGAAGTGGTGTGCGAAGCCTAGGGTGGCGCGTGCTTACAAACCCTCGAAGGTTGACACGCAACCAATCCCGGAAACTCAGAGAAAGAAGCAGAATGGGACTGGGATGGGAGCTAGGTTGTCTTCACAAGGAAGCAGGGAAGGACAGAATCAGACAGGCTTGAGGGGTGTGATTGACTGTTCACTCGGAGATCATGGAAGCAAACGAGTCAAAACCCAACACGACGGCGAGTCCTCTCAAGTTGATAACCGGAAGGAAGGAGTGGGCGTGAAAGGCAAAGGCACGCGTCAGAAGATCAGCGAGATCGTTGTCATCAGTGATGATGATGAGGATTGATGTCTGACGTTTGCTAAGGCGGGCGGGTTGATCGAAAGCTTTTGTTTTGTATCATATTCTGCGCGCGTGAGAGACGTGAAGAACCAAAGCCGGGGCTGGAGGTGGCACGAGTGGTTTCGGATTTCATAAGACCCAATTCAGGCAGTACCTACTTCTCTCCAACATCCTCGGCCTATATTGCTTAACACTACAGAAACTCGATTACTGTATCAATCTTTCGTCTATTTAGGAACCCCCACGCACGTAAACCTGCTAAGCTTTAGCCTTCGTGATCTAGCTCCAACCACCAGAGCCTCGGGATGCATCCGATATGTTCACGGCAATGAAAGCCATATGAACCTTAGCTCCACATGATCGAGGAGTGGACGGATAGCGTAGCTTGTCGTGGGATTGGTATGGGTTTCCGGGTACCAGAGGCATATGTGATTCCGTAGCACTGCGAGCATCTCGATCCAGCCGAGTAAATCCTATACTGTACCCCGCCTCCTTTCATTTCGCTAATCAACTTACTACTCACGACTTACGAAGAAAACTAAGAATCATCCAAAGGAACCATCGAGAAGTCAACATTTATTCATTTTCCATGCCATAAGTACAGCTCGGAATATTATGAGGGGAGTAGAGAACCTCTAAATCCTGAATGGTCGCTGCGTAAATGCAACCATTCGACCAGCCAACGGTACGCCATATCGCTATGCGAGCTCTGTCCCAATGCACAGGCCATCCATCTATGTACCATCCAACCAGCCAGCGAGCCAAGCTTTTGTCGTATATTCGTATTGCGGGAGAAAAGATATATCTGCTTGGTCGGAAAGTCCAAGCGGGACGGGAAATATCGAAAACCAGGCGAGCTCGAAGACACCATCTCCTTCGTACTCTGGAACGTCATTCGAAGAGCCATTCCAGATCATGCAGGATCTCTCGAGATCGTAGCCTGGAAGCAGTTCCAGGCCCAACTTACCTCAACCAGCGAGCTAATGGCCTTCAACGCCCTCAACGGCAACCTCGCCCTCCTCCTTCTTCTCCTTTGAAACATCCGTCTTCCCGTCCTTACCACCACCCAGCATCTCTGTCGTCTCAATGGGATCCTCATGCTTTGCCACACTCCCCTTGCCCCTCCACGTGCTCACAGCCGGGATCTGAGCATCGTATCGCTTTTCCTCCGTCCCATAGGCGCGAGGGGTCAGTTTGATGAGCGTGTGTAGCGGCACGGCCATCCAGGGAGATTCTTCTTGGGTTTTCTTCATGAAGTATGCGTAGATGCAACGTAGGACGGCTTGGTGCGTTACGATTAGGATGTTTTCGCTTCGCTCGAGTTCCATAATGATGGGCTCGAGACGAATCACTACATCTCGGTACCTGGGTGTATTAGAAGCGTTCGAGGGTGTTTGGAGCAGATGCTAGTGGGACTTTTGGGAATGGATTCATTCAGGGAAGAACTCACGATTCTCCACCTCGATAACGGTAGTTATATTTGTCTTCGTCACGGGCCGCGAAATCTTCGGGATATTGCTCGGCGATTTCTGAGTAGGTCATGCAGTCACAAACGCCAGAATCTAGTTCATCCAATGCCTTCCATTGCAATTGGTTGTATTCACCGGGTAAGTAACGGGCGGTTGCGATGGTGCGCTTTAGGGTTGAGGTCCAGACTGTGAGAGGACGATCATCCTGCAATGATCAGCTGTAGACTATGAACGAAACCGGCATCCCGGTGGAGATATTGGAAACGAGAAAATTTGGTAACAAACTTACACCAACTGATTCTCGAACCAATGCAGGCAGCTTCTCTGCATACAGCTCGCCTCGTGCGGAGAGGTTCGCGTCACCACCAATCTGACCATGAAGATTGAACTCAGATTCGCCGTGCTTCGGTAATTAGCTCCATACCTCCAGAAAGAATGCCCGACTTACGCGTGACAGCCAAATAGAGCGAGGTTTGATATGTAAATTCATCAAGTAATAAACCACCCGACTTTGCAAATAATCCTGAATACGGTTGATAATGACCTGCTTGCCGACATTCATGATCTTTAGGTATGTAAGATCGTTCTCATCCTCATCAATGGTCTGGTAAACCTTCTCGTAGTTCCGGATACGGTCTCGGAAATCGGCCGCCGCCTTCTCGGGATCCAAACCCTTATAATCGGGAGACGTAGTCTTCACCTCGAGAATGTTACTCATGATGAGATCCTCATCATCGCACTTCGACTCTACGAACAGGGTTTCGATTCCCTTGGCATCACAGCACTGCTTGATCCAACGTCTTCGTTCCTTTGTGGAGTTTGTAGCATCCAGAATGGCGATGATCCCTCCTTGCCTGAACCATTTCAACATATCTGCAACGGCCGCTTCGGCGGCAGCGCGGCGCATTCGCTCGCCCTCGGCATTTGAGGTATCGAAGAAATCGGCAGTAGGTTGGGGGTTATCAGTTCGGCGATAGGTTCCTACGTTGAAGACTTGCGCATCGATGGAGAGCCATTTTAGATAACGTTGGGCTGTGAAGCCAGAACATTAGCCACCAGTCTGCGAATGAGGAAGCCTTTGCGAATAGGGGTGAAAAGGTAAATTCGTACCCTTTTGTGCGATGAGAGACTTTCCACGAGCTGGAAGTCCAACCATGACCACACAGATCTGAGTATCCTCAACCTGGACACCGAGGCCATTAGTCTTGTGGGGTCGCGCCAACTCCATCGTTGCTGTTGCTGCGAGTATATTGCGCCTAGACGTAAGAGATAGAGGAGAAAGGAGGGGTGTTTATGCGTAGAGTGGGAGTGTTGGAGGTGATCGCGTGATTCGTAGGAAGTGTAGATGGATTGCGGAAAAGAACGGTTGACCCCGGAATGTACCTCTTCAGACTCATACGAGCGCTAGAGGCCGTTGTTGGGAAGAGAAAAATTATCTGTGGATTGCTTCAATCGAAGTCGGGGGGCATTGTGGTGTTGTACTGTGTTGTGGAAGAATAGAAGGGTAGAAGAGAGGCAGAGTTGGGTGTTGAGGGATTGAGAGATGGAAAGGAAGTTCGGGTGGAATGATTTTGTGGCTTTGCCAGGCCCGAGCGATCCAAACTGCTCGAACCCAAAACCGCGGCAGAACCCCGCACAAGGCTACTTACTGTACCGAACTACCCCTCGTCGGCATTGGGGAGGATGCATTTGCGAAACAAAGACAGCAAATAATACACAACAACTTCAAGAGTATATATCTTAAGAAAATCACCCGTCGCAAACGGCTGCTACTGCTCTGCGTCTTTTTTTTTTCCTTCCTCTCTTTTTTTCATTTTTTTTTTTTTTTCAGAGACTGATAGTACCCTGCGCCAGCGTTTATGCACATGCACGTTGAGCAACGCCATATGTAGCTCTCAACTTCTGTCATAAGCAGAGAGAGCTGAAAGGATAGGGTCATGGAAATCGGGAGACGGGACTCAGGTTTTGTGTCTTTCGTCCCCATAGGCAGAAAGCTAATTCTCTGGTGCGATGGCCCAAGGCAGACCTAGATCCCACTGATCGTATTGGGTTGCGGCTTAAGAGCCATTCAGCCTCGGGTTCCTGAATATCTCGATGTCCGCTTCGCCGAGCACCCGGGCTGACGGCATGGCTATAGGCGCCGCCATAGGCAAAGGCATGCTTAGTGGCTAATGCTTCTTGCTTGCTTGAATGCAGAAGAACAACAACTCCATAGCGCCATGCCATTTCTTCACCGCCAGTCACTCAGCCATTTTGCGGGCCAGTCTCTGCGGCCAACTTACGCCTGCAGGGGAGCACGTATTTGACACTTGTCCAGGTGAACTACTACAAGTACATGGCCGGGACGGGGAAGAAAACCAGCAGAGAACAGAAAGCAATACTCGAGTACTCCAAGAGCAAACAAACAGCATTGAGATAAATATACGCACATTGGCCATGTTGTACTTGTTAGAATTGGTAGACCATGTCCGAGAATGTCCCGCTGGAACACCGTACATTCTGTCTTCCACTTGAAGCCAAGTTCCAAATTTCTCTCCAGTCAGCCCCACAATCACGGTCGCACGAGGCTCGAGATAAGGCTGTTTGTTGGTTCGCGCTGCAAGAGAATGGAGAGATATGATTGAAGCAAGAGCTGGTTCTTGTCACACCGCTGCTTGGGACTGGGAGTGGGATTGAGAGAGATGGAGACGAGTGGGGATTGTTGGGTGCCAACATATGAATGTCGATGAGGGAGAGCATGTTATTTCTGACATCTCCGAGACAAGGCTTCGGCTACGATAAGAACCCTGATTGTCTCTAAGGCGGCGAGAGATTGAGATAAGAGCACGGGATATACACAGGGTGAGCTGGCATATTGCCTCTGTTCGAGATATCAGTTACAAGTGTTTACACAGGGCGAACATCCTGAATACAGAGGCTTCAAAGGGAAGATCACAGCTGCGAGACAGATAAATTTGTTTTCAAAAGTTGTGTTTACAAGCAGCATACAGACTGTCATGGCACGACGCACGTGCACTCGCTGAGAGTTGGTACAAGTATCTGTCCTGCCGGATAACTTTTTCTTCCTTCATCATCCTTCATACTTGATACAAGGACTGTCAAGATGTTGCAACTTGACAAAAAGGTTCAAGCGCTGATGACCAAATAAAAAGTCCGGCCAGAGGCTATGCCAGGTGGATATCGGCTTTGAAAGACTAGGGCTCTCTAAAGCAATATGCATTTGGACGTTCATCTTTATTCGCACTTTTAAAATGATTCTTCACTCACTGGCAATTTCAATAGGTGCACTCTCTGTTTAGAAAGATATATCATCGTCTGCTGAATATGGAAGTTTATGTCAGCACTGCAAGGTTCAGAATGAGCCCTTCTTTGACACTGTATGATAAAAACTCCATTGCTTTGCAAGTCTGTCGCTATGCATGTCCGTCCTCCCTCAATCCATGGAATTGATGGGTCGATCAAAAGAAACTCCAACGCTATGCAGACCTTTCTCTGTGGATATTGAAGGGAGGTCGAAGACCGTTGAAGGAAATACCAACGCCCTGCAGAAACATCCTTTGTCAATCCAGAGGAAAGTTTGAAGAAAACCTCCGTCCTATGCAGAACCGTTCTTCTGAAAACACTCTACATGTCTCGTTTCCACAAATGTCCTTTTATCCACCAACGAGTCATTCATAAAATCCAAAGGAACGCCAACGCCATGCAGAATCATTATTTGTATGCCCCTTCAGAAAGACGAAGCTCATTCAACAAGTCCACTCCCAACCAGCCCTTGTGCAACATCTCCGTCGCAGAGATCTGTTCTGCATACTCATCCACCTCTCTCTCAAACGGCACCACACCCTTGCGCACTCGATCCTCCCTTCCCATGATCGTCTCGTCAAATTTCGTTCCGTTCACAACCTTCTTCATCCGCCATGGGATCGGCATCTCCCCCCTCTCCATCTTACCAACCTCCTCCTTAGCACCACCATTCACCATCTCGCTACGGTCGATGTCTCTCAGCTTGTTCTCTTTCGGCAACGGCACTCGACGCGGCAGACCCTGTCTCGCCTGGTTCTCGCCCTCCCACTTCAACTCCTCGCGCGCCGGCCAATCCACAGCTCCGCTGCTCGCGACACCTGCTGTCTCAGGCCCAATGCCCCAGATGCTCTCCTGCGCCAGGACGGCCGTGCCGGAGAAGTCCATGGGCTTCATGAGTTTCCCGATCTTCATCTTCATCATTTCCCGCCTCTTCTCCTCGACCTTGAGCGCGCGCTCGTTAACGGACGCCTTGAACGCCCGGACGGCCTCCGCCGTTGCAGAGACGTTGGCGAGCTTCTTCTTGTCTTCGACAATTGAGTCGCTCTTGTACTCCGCCTGGTGCCTGCCGTACTGCTGCACGCTGCGTGGGAAGTAGGGCGATTCGGTGAGGTGGAGGATGCGGCCTTGGTTGTAGAGGCGTTGGAGCTTGGCCTTCTTGCTATTGGCGTGGGAGTGGTATGTTGAAGAGTTCCCTGTGAAGTTGTATTGGGAGGTGGGAGGCTTCACTGCTGGTGTTTTGGGTGTGCTTGAAGACATATTGGCAATCGTGAATGGTTGTCGTTGGTTGTTTGTGCTTGAAGAGGGAAAAGCGTTGGTTACCACGGAGCTTTATCGTGATATCAGCGATTGGAATCACCCATGAGTGGTCGACCTATTCACTTTGCTTGCAGTGAGTTCAAGTCAGTCACGGGAACTCATCCTTGACCATGGAAGATGGACGTCATTCCAAATGACTTAAAAAGCTGACCCATTAAGCCCTTTATTCAAGAAGCCTTCACACCGATTCTTCCGTTTCCAAGTCCCAACTATTCAAAAGTTCTAGTATATGGAGTTCCAAGACTTGGCATAAAATCTTGGAAAAAGGGAATAAGCATAACTCGGTCCTCAAATAGGGCTTAGAAGCATGTCATATGAATAGTATCAAACAAATCTTATACAAGATTTGTCTTTGAAATAAGCTTAAGACAGGGCGACCTAGCCAAATACACCTTGCACATCCCACAAACTCTCGAGACTCCATCGCAACAATACTATACCAGAATAATACCCATCAGCGGAGTTGCAACGATCTCAGCCATCGCAGAACCAGGGCTCAGGAGTAGCCTTTTAGCTTTCCCACCCTTCCCCTTTGGTACTTTCAACTTGAAAGAAAGAGAAGAAGAAGAAGACTACGAATAACGTCAAGACGATTAAATTAAACAAGAATCCCACATTCCTTCACCTTGTTCAAGTCCAGCATACCGAGAAACTGATCATCTGTCTCGAAGCGGCAATACTAACAATCCACCATCGTCCAGGCAGTAGATTTCAGTATCTACCCGAACAAAGAAACCGCACGCAGTCCCGCGTATCCCTCAAACGTCTGACCAGCTTGCGGCTGGGAGGTATTATATCTTAATCTAGCACACGACTTCGGTGTCATGTAGCCGGTTTGAGAGCAGACCGCCAATGAAGTACGTGAAAGGGGAGACTCTGTACATGGAGTGCCAGAAGCGCAGCAGTTGGGAAAAGAAGAGCGCTTTGCCAAGGACGCTGTAGCAGATCTCAAGTTCTCAACGGCGACGATTGAGAGTACGAAAGGTGACCATCGGTACACTCTCGATGGCTTTTCAATGATCCCATAGATGTCCCCCAAGAGTGCGAAGCGGGGCTGGAGTTGAACTCAAGCGAGTAGTGGACTTATTTATACGCTGAGGACTACAGCGTTGACTTCGAGAGCCAGATATGTAGAAGAACGAGTGTTTTAAATTCATGAAAACATGAATAGGAAAGCCTGGCAGACAAGGACTTCGTTGGCCATGGCTTATAAGATCATTGCTATATTTAGGATTACTCTATGCAGCCTCCTCGTTATCATACAGCTCCCAACCCTCTCGCATTGATACATTTTGTTCATATACCGTCACCGACCCATATTCGTACCTTAAGCCTCGTCTTCGTATCAGTAGCCTTTTACCCAGTCAAGGCTTTGATGACCGCACCCGGGCTTGGAATCATCGGGTATCTCTTCTTCTTATACTTGTCGCCAAATTCGGCACGTAAAGCCTTTTCCTTCTTCACAGCCCACTGCTGCATCTGCCAACAAGCCAACACCAAGAACAATACTGTGCTGGCGCTCTTGGTCACGAGAAGAATGCCGATCCACGCCACAGTCTCAAACATATAGTTCGGGCACGTAACGATGTTGAATCCATATCCTTTCGGTATGCCCCGCTCCGTTCCGCCCAGTGTGCGCAGATTGCTCAGCGTCATATGCGTATGCAAATTCGAAGCTTCTCCGAAAACGAACAGGACCAGCCCAATGATGTTTATGTAATCGATTGCGGGAGACTCAAGGGCTGAGTAGGCGTTTGGACTATAGATCCAGTATGCCAGGTTGAAGCCAGAGAAGATCCAGTAATGGGCGCAGTTCTTGAATATATTGCGGACTGGCATGGTGCTCAATGAGAACCTGTGGACGTAGAGCGTCTCGTACTCGCGCTTGATGAAATGTAAGACTACCATAGCCATTGAGAGCTTTTGTGAGAGGGAAAAGGGACGGTCGCCGTCTTTGTAGATGTAGGGTCGTAGGAGGAGGAAGGAGAGGTGAATGAAGATAGGTCCGGCGTATTCGATTATAAAAACTGTAAGCCAGGAGATTTGCGGCCCTACGGAAGACGGTGGTAAGCATTATTTTGCGAAAACATATTCCAAGGGTAAGACATACCTAGGTCTTTAATGAGAATCTCCTTGCCAGCCATAACTTCCTTCTGCTGGCTCATAAGAGCTTTCCTGTCCTTCAAGATTTTCTTCTTCTCAGGGTCCAAGATGCCCAGACGATTGGGATCCTTGCCTCCGGCTTGTTTGGCCAATATGTCCTTGACATCTTGCACTGTCGTTTTGTCTGTAATCTCGACGCTCGTGGGAAGTTTCTTGATCGGCTTTTGGGCAGCTGTTATGCATTTGTTAGCCGGGTACAACTTCGTGGGGCAGCTTGCTTACAGCGATTTGTGACCTTCAACGTGGTGGATGCCATCTTCTTGAGGGGCTTGCTGGCAGAACTTAACTGACTTGAGTGCAAATCGACTTGGCATGGAGGATAGCACTGTCAAAATATTTGTTAGAGTATTTCCAGTTGTTGGGAGGTGGCACGTGCGCAGACAACTCAACTCAACGTCCACGCAAGTTCCGATATATCCATCAACTCTGTAAGAGAAATTCTGATAATTTATAGGGTATTGAATGCTCAAACATACGCTCTATCGAATCAGAAGTCTAATTATTATGTTGCTAGCGCTGATTATATCAATCCTATCGAATTCTCTCAAATGAATATTTGGCATCTACGATATTACTTTTTAGGGACGAGCTATTTCATAGATTCGACTCTACCAGTCCTTACGAGCAACTCACACAGTGTTGCTTGTACAGATTGGTGCCTGTGCGACATCATTGAAACCTATTATTCTATCTTATTCCTCTTTGATTGTATATCTAATTAAAGATCGTTTAAAACTTCATAAAAGAAATACGACGGGTTCTCACTACTCTTTATCCCTCCGGAACTAATCGTGACTACCCACCCTAACTACGTATCGCTATGTTCTAGTCGAAAAAGTATCTACAGGCACGTCGGTCATTCGATGCTCTTTAAGATAAGATAGCCGGGAGTGGAGTTGAGATAGCCTACCCCTTATCCTAATAGCTATGCAATTTCAATCAGCGATTCAGCAGACATGACAAGCTTCATGAACTTGTACCATGACACCAGCGCTAGATACAGACGCCTACTATACAGACATCCTTCTTCGCTCATCCACACTGCGCTCTCATCTACAGCAAAATACATCAGAAAACTCGGGTATACAACGTTCTTCCAAGACCAATGAAACCCAGCCGACACCGCGCTCAAACGTGATACATGTCCAGCTTCTATGCACCCTGAAAATAAAAACCCCTTTTGTATGTTCATTTTTCGATATTATACCCTTCCATCTTGTTTCGTGATGCGGTTGATCGACCTTCTGAGGGGAGCGATGGAAGGCGCTCGCTATCAGTCCTCCTCAGCAACACTGCTGACCAACACACTTGCCTTACTGCTCTTCTTCCCCAGCTTCAACATGCTAAGTCGTTTCCTCACACTCCCAACCCGACTTCCCACACTCGTCGCTGTCCCTGGTCGCTGACTACTCGAGCTCCGTCTACCTACTTCATCCTTGCTCGCAGAAGAAGTAAGGTCGCTCTGAGTATGCTCCGTTATCCACCCCACGTCCTCATCCTTCTCATCCAGATCCAACTCAGTTGGCATTCCTCTTCCTCGTCCCATGACGACGCCATTACCACCAAAGAAACTCCGCCGATTCTCCTTCGAACGCTCGTGACTTTCATCACTTTCCACTGTATTCCCTCGCCCACGACCATTCGCGTTCACTCGTTCAGCGAGAACTTCGTCTTTTTCTTTTGGAGCCTGAGTGGTGCGCTTCAAGAACGACACTCTGTTGCCCACGAGAATCCTCGAGGTGCGCTGAGGTACCGGATCTAGGATACTGGTATCCGTAGTAGCGATTGTACCATTCGTCTGACTATGTGCTAGTCCAATTTCGCGCTTCTCACTTAGAGCCGGGGAAGAAATAGCCCAGCTTGGACTCGGCGTCAGCGCGTCACGGGTCTGGGCTTGGGGAAAGATGAAAGAAGCCAGTTCTGGTGCAAATGTAATCTCGAAATCTGTGCATGCTTTAGCAAGCTGCGGATGTAGGCTGGCATGAATTTTCAAGGGAGTAGGTGGGAGAGGAGGAAATGAATCTAAGGAGAGGTGAGCTTTACTCTGTGCTAGCCCCTCACGGCTACCCTTAAGTGCTTGCGGAAAGGATTTAGAGAAATAGGATAGGCAGCGTTTGATGAGTATTGCATGATCGATCAGGGCGATTTTGAGTGCACTCTCAAAGGGCGTAAGCTCAAGTTCTTCCATTTCTCCTTCTTCCGAGTGATCGGGAGAGGGAATGAGATCGCGATATCGTGCAACGCTGGCTTCTGAAGTTGGGTCCAAGGAGACTGCGAGCGATTCGACGAGGAGGGGTGCCATATCCTGTTCTCCGTCCATGACACGCTTCTCAACAGCAGCCATATCCTGCGTTTTTCGGATGGTCCGCTCAAGTGCTGTCTGCACGGGGTCGAGCTTCAGACGATCGACATTGATGATTTCACTCCGACGAAGGATGGTAGGAAATGGCTCAGCTGATGTGTATATGGTCTTCTCGGCGCTGTGCTCTGCTACTGGACCTGATGTGTCCCGCTTTGATGTTACAGAGAAGACTTGAGGATGGGCTGAGAGGAGGTAGTCCCGGACAGGTTGTGGAATTCGAGCACGTTGGAATACATGATGCTCGAGATCACGGTAAGGACTTAAAGCAGATATCATCAAAAATTGACCTTCTACATCTTCGACGTCACCACTCGTAGTGATGATCTGGGCAGAAGGATGTTGCTCTTGCATCCGATCTGTGAAAGCGGACGTTCGTTCTGTTGGGGATCCTTCGAAAACAAACTCCTTGTCGCGCAGACTAGGCGGGAAACCCATACCTTTATATACCACTCGGAAGTACTTGGGAATAAGCTTGTCGCTTTTGGTGATTGTCTCGTAGATTGTTGCGATCGCTCGCTGGGTTCTTGCGAGCTTTGGGAAATCAAATACATTGTCCTGGTATTGAGTCTGCAACTCCCGGTATGCTGACAATGCACTACTCCAAGCCTCGCCATCCTCGAATTGCTTGATGATATCAAAGTAGATGCGTTCTTTCCTTTCGAAATGAGACTGAGCTGGGAACTCCGGGTCCATTAAAGGGGGCACGATCTTGGTCGGATCCCATTCGTAGAGATCAGCGTGCAGTCGAAGAGCCAAGCCTGCCTCGGTGGGATTTCGTGCATCTGCTTGAAGTTGCGCGAGCTGGTGAACATATCGAATAAAGATCTCCTCTTTCTGCATATCCCTCAAAAACTCCATCAATCGAAGTCGGTGGATCATATGGGCCGCCTGGCCTGTAACACCTGTGCTGTGGACTGCAACGAGTAGATCCAAGAACTCATCGATCGTAGCGACCAGATCTTTCAGTGCCGCATACAGTGGATCACCCTCGACTTGCGTAAGGGGTTGGAAAAGGCCTAGCAGCTCATTAATGAAGAGCTTCTGTAGGATACTCTCCGTCAATGGCTTAGATTTGAAAAGTCGATCTAGACAATCGATCATCTCTGTCTGAATGACGGACAAATCCTCACTTAAAGTCCATTCGCTAACCATCATGCTCTGCAGCACTTGCACAGCAACGTGGCGCAGTCCCTCGTGAACACTTAAACAGAGTTCAACGATTGGACCGACAAGACCAGGAACATATTGCACTTGGTAACCTCCCATGTTCGTCAGAGAGTATCGTTGACGTTCGTCGGCACTTGTCTCCCATCCAATAGCTTCCCATGTTCGCCTCAAGAGTTCCGCACCGTTCTCTCGAACGTCTCCTGCGATATTCCATACTGCTCGGCGTTTCTGCTCAGGGAATGTCTCGAGAGCTAGTGCATCACTGCCAACGAGCTTCAGGAGCACCGTGAAGAAGATCTTCCACAGCTCTGTGTTATAGCTCTCAGCATCGTCCGGGTGAGGTAGGAATGAATCAAGAAGAAGACTAGCCAAGTATTCCAGGGTTTTCATAGTTGATTTGTGATGGTAAATGTGGACGCTCAACCAATCAGCAGGGAAAGCCTCACACTGGAGAATGCTCAAATGAACAACCAAGATATCCTCGAGGAACGTAGCCATCTCGTCCTCCGCGAGGTCAAGCTGCAGTCCATTGGGCAATGTTGACACAGCCGACAAGATCGCAGAAAGTTCAACGAGAACTTCATCGAAATCCGAACTTCCCGATATTGCCTTACTAGGAAACGGATATGTAGTCGGAAAAGGCAGAGATAGTCTTGATTTCGGTGTCTTAGGGGTAAATTGTAATTCCAGATACGAGTCAATGATTTTTGGGATGTAATCCGGAATTTCAGGCCCAAGATCATCAACTTGCGTGGCTAGAATAGAACAGCAAAGTCTGACCTGCTCTCTCCATTGATCAGTGACCTCTGCGGTCTTGCCCCAATGCGGCGCAATCCATCGAACGGTATTCGCACTGAGAGCCGCTTTTTGTTCTGGATGAGAGAAGAGTTCGAGCTTCGAGTAATTGATTATCAGCACAAGCTTATACAGAATCAATTTGCCTTTCACGAGAGCACATGAATCCATAAAATCAATTGCGATATGCAAGATCTCTTCCGCGTTTAGCAGGCCGGTAAGTTCAGGCAGCCAAGTGTGAAAATGTTGCACAGCAAGTGTTTGACTTCCAACAAGAATAGGTGCCGTATTTCGCATCAAGCCGTCGAGAGCTTTGAAAATAGACCGCAGATGTCGAGTGAAACCAGGGGATGTGCTTGTAATTCCGATCCCGGCCTCTTTTTCTTTCTGTTGCCCTCTTGCGTGAGTAATGAATTTCAGAATGTGGCGAACTACTTTGAAAGTTGCTCGCAATTTTGGTGAAGTTTCTGGATCGGAAGGCTTGGCCAGGAGTCGAGCGAAAGACCGGACAAGACAAGGCGTCGCAAAAGGGTAGTTGAACTTAGTTTCCGCATATTGATCAACGAGTGGGCCGAGATTGAACCTCCGATCATGCACAATACCCAAGACTGTGACAAGTGCGCTGAAAATGAGATCCTCATAATCATCGTTTCCAGAGTTTTCGACCAATATCCCAAAAATCGAATCAAAGACATCATTGAGTAGCTTGACTATCTCGATTTCGGGCACGAAGACAAGTCGCTTCAATAATTCTTGGACATTGCCAGGTGGTTGCTCCTTCCACTTCAGCAGGCCAAGCAAAACTTTATCTTGCGAGAATCGTGTGCTGCAAAGATAGGTGTGCACTTTCAATGTCGCGATAGGCCCTGTAACGGCCTCATCCTTTGATACATCGTCCTTCCCTCTCGCATTCCAAACGAGATTCAAATATCCTCCCTTAGTGGTACCATTTCCTTTCGGAGACGAGGTCGATTCATCATATCTATAGAACAACAAAGAATGATGCCCATCTCTCATAAATGCTTGCTGGTCCCATAGAGGAACATAGCAAATCGCGAAGGGTTGATTCGGAACATCGGCTAAGACAAACACCAGATGAGAGCCAGGTACTTCGTTTGGTGGAATCGAGAGTCTCAAAGTCTGTTTCCATGCTTCACCTCGCTCAGCAGCGGTCGATTCCCAGGAGCTCTCTGGATCAGCATTCGACGACGTAAATATGCAATTTTCGATACGGTCACCATTGCCTCTTCTGGCTTCCAGGGTGAGCTGAAGGTTTGAGCCCTGGAGGTTTGAAGACAGCGGAGTAGCACTACCGGATGATCGGGATATAAGGGCGTGTCGAGGGAGAAAAGCCTCATCGATCGTAACGTATATGTCGGATCTGGATTTTGTGGGTGCACCAGAAAACCCCATCTTTCTGGTTGTCACAACACCTGAGAGCAAGGTGGGGGTAGCTTTTATCAACGCATCCGCATCAGGATGATTGAATGCCTTTAAGTGGACTTGCAGCCTCTCTGCTGTCCTAGATTTCTCGTAGCTGTTCGATTTGCTACCCAAGAGGTCGCGGATGACTTCTTCCCAGCCGTCACCAAGATCTTGCTTCTCGGTAAATCCCGTGGATGGCGTCCATATAGTAATAATACTTTCTTCTTCCTCATCCTGCATCATGATCGAGTTCAATCTCAGTGTGCCAATTCCCACTGTCCTGGTGACAATTCGGCTCACGGTTCCAGTTCTCGGTTGGTTACTCTCGGGTCCTCTAGAGCCAGCAGTACTTGGAGCTCTACCCCCATCCTCCGACCGGCTCTCGTGATCCTCCGAAAGGGAATTGAGTTTCGAGGATATAGGAGCGTTCCGAGGTAATGCGGCTCGTTGTTTACTTTGACCCCACATCAAACTCTTCCGTCCAGCCTTTCCACCTCCACTTGAAATTTGTGGCTTTTCTCCGTTCCTCGTAGCCACGGGACCCTCGCGAGAACCGCTGCGTGATCCTGGCTTCCCTACCATTATCTGCTGAGTTGAGAGTACTTTGACAACCACATATAGCTCACTGTCTGCCCCGGGTACATCTCCAATATCTGTGGAAGTTAAGTCCGAGAATAACGTTCGTATTTGTCGCGTCCTTGCCAAACTTGTCAAGGAACCGCTCGGCGGGACTTCCACAATATAAGTTTCCGAGAGGGCAGTTACAGGAGCTCCGGGGGATTTGGTTACGAGATAGAAAACGAGGGTTGTTGTTTCTGTGGAGGCTCCCACAAAATTATTCACATCAATCAAGAGATGATGGAGTGCCAGACTCTCGTGCGCTGGCGGTTGCGGTCGCTCGTCCAACAAGCTCATAATCGACTGTAGCTTCGTGATCTCAACCGCAGAATCATCCCCGGTTAAGACTCTTCCTTGTTCCGCTGGATCCCGGACAATAACTTCTCCGTTGAAGAGCTTATTTCCTCTCACGAGATCCCAGACCGTCTTCTCCCGCAGCAGTCCCATCTCGTGTGTTGTCAAAACGTTATGTAAGAACTGCCGCCTTGAAAGATCCAGCGTTTGTACCAGCCCAGACATCTTATCCAACAAGGTGTATTGCCTCGAAAGTAGGAGTTCGTGGAGGTTCGTAGACTGCCACTCCCTCAAACAGGAAGCAATCTCGTCAACCAGAGGCTCAGAAGAAGAAGTAGGAGTCTCATCTCCAATCTTGAGCATTGGTACCGGCGCAGGAGGCTTGGGCGTCTTCGGATCTCGCTTTGCGATTGCCGTCTGAGCTTGCTGGTTGCCATTAACAAGGCTCGTCTTCCTTCCCTTCCCACTCTTCGCGATCTTGCTGGCACCTTTCCCAGGACTTCCCCTGCCCTTCCTCAATGGTGCACTTCTCGGACTGCCCTCCGCGCTCGTCCTCACCTTGCCATTGACCGACGCCAGCTCTGCCTCCTCTTCGCTGTCGTCATCCTCTCCAAGCACCTCTCTGACCTCCACACAGCTAGCAGGGAAGATGCCAGAGAATACCCTGGCCTCGAGAGTCTGGCCTTTCGTGCTGGTCAATCCAGCGAGTAGACTCGGCGGTGCAACGAGATATCCGCGATACCATTCTCCCTTCGCGCCGCCTTGTTCGATGATGTAGAGTTCGTCGCCGAGTTCGAGGGGGAGATCTGCAGGTAAGGAGGCGGTGAATGGATAGGTCGCGACTGCAAAGGCGATTCGGGGGAGGGGTTCCCAGGGCATCGTCGCGTAGGTGGCTTGTCGAGAAGCAGTCAGGCGCTTGACGGCAGGAATGATAGTAGAGGATGCCGATTCATGGGGAACCCGCTCAATTTCACTGGAATGTTGAGACGGATGAAGAATGTGAAATACGACTTGGTAAGAGGAGGGCCGCGCACAGGTTCCTTGATGCCCCTGACGAACGGGTGTGCAAGGTTGGTGGACGTTGCACCGCCAAAACACCGCAAAAGATGCGCAAAGAGAATATAAAGAAGTTTACAGGAAAGAGATGGTCTAGCAAGGGTCTAGAAGGTCGAGTGAGTTCTGGTTGCAGGCTTGAAGCTTTGTCCTCTTGTCGTACTTATTTTTTGGAGTTGATCCGTATTGACACTCTAAACACTGAACAGGGGTAGACTTATTAGCGTGCTCGGTTGCCGATAGCTGTCAGGTACGAGCGGTTAAACGGTACAAAGCCACATATATATTCGATGAAATTGGTTAGTTTTCCTATATACAAACATTTGGTATCACCAATTCATCGTTAGACAATCCACCCTAGAATGGCACCCGTGTTACATGGATTTACTCGAGAAGCAATAGGGATTTTGTGTTTCCTTATCTAGTATACCCTCGCACAGGCTACTCATCGCCGCTATTGACTCTTGGTAGCTTTCGATTTTCCCACGTGACTCTGCTAGGCTCCGCCACGAGGTCCTCCAAGCTCCATCAAATATAGGATCATGAGATACATTGGAAAAACTGCATCTATTCATTTGATTCCAAATCTATCACGTACAGTGAGAGATACGAGGTGAGCCTAGGAAGAGCAGAACGTTTTGTCCAAGTGACTAGCCAAGTCTTCAACACCTCTACTACACGCACAAGAAGACCCATCTTCGCTCTCAACCTTGCGAGAATGTCAAGGATATCTTGTTTTGATTGACTAACAGCTAACAGTCTCGATATAGATTCAGGGTTTTCCATGCCCAAAGTCGACAACTTTGAAACACATGGGGCTTGTAAACATGGTCTCTGGAGGCTGAAGCCGAAATCCTTCCACTCGCTGGCTGTCTGAAATTTTCATCAGAGATAATGCTATCAACCTATGAAGTACTATAGCCTTTCAAAGTCGCAGCAGACCATTTTGATGCCGATTTATTCCTACTTTTAAGCTCCCTGAGAACAACTCCCGAACAAGAAGACTTGTTGATGTGCGGAATTGCATGTCCATTTCCCAGCAAGATTTTATATCTATTTGAAACCTGTTGCGGTAACAGGAATCCTCTCATTTTTCAAAAGTCCATTCTTGCTTGATGTTTTTGCTTCTTTATGCTTGTTGACGCTGTTGCTGCCCCTCGAGTTGCTTGGTCATGGCGGGGGTACACATGAAGCTCGTGTTCTGCTTTGAGCCATTGTTCATGCCACTGGCAGCGTAATTGCAGGCTTTTCTCCGTAGTCAAGCTCTTGAGACTGTCAAAGATGCTGCAGTTTCCAGTGCCCACCGAAAGTATCTAACTCTGCCTTTGTCCTGCATACTGGCTCTGCATCTGCTACAAGCCGTTAGATGCAATGCACAAGTCAGCAGAGAAATGAATAGTGGGCATGAATAACTGGGGTACAAAGCGATACTGTGGTCTTGATGCCAAATGCCAAACTCCCTCAAAAAGCGAGCTCGTCCACGTGGTTCAAGCACGTCAAAAGTCATAGAAAGAGATTGTGGCCACGCTCGATGACGGCTCTGACATCTAGATGACCTATCATTTCTGAAATATCGGGATCTGCCTGAGCAAAGTCTCCGTTTGTTTGGGGCGCAAAGCAAACCCAAAGAAACTTCCAAGACAGCCAGTGGTGCTTGTTACCAGTAGTATTCCGATAGAGCAAGCGAGACGCCTTTCCCCTTTGAGACCTGTGTCCACATTTCCTACAAGACAGTCATACCACATGCTTTCGAAATAAACTTCAGTGATATCGTCAGTTTCAAAACCAAAGACTATGAACGCTGCGCTTTTGAACAACGTCGTCCCACGCGTCTACTGCGGTTCGTACATCCTGTACAAGACAACTTCCAGCCAGACCTCACAATGGAATTTACCGAAGAGACGAACGTGCTTGGTTGCATGACACCCAGGAAGAAAATAAGAGCTGGGTGAAACGCCGTCGAGCGACGTTACGACAAGAGATTGGACGTTGCCAACCGAATACTCGTAGGAGAGTTCCTGCGAGCCACCACTGCAAAAGGCTGATAACGATACTCAATTCCAGATGACCGAATTAAGACTTCTCGTCAGACACGTAAAACTCGATATTAAGGTCAAGGTCAAGTCTTCATCCTCTTTACAAATTTGCTTCCGAGATCAGGTAATCAACCCCTCCTTTCCCATGCGAATTGTGCCAAACATTGGACAACTAAGAATCTGGCTAACCGGTTCATAGAAAACACATTTTCAAAGCCATCCTTGAATGCTTTCACGCAAGGTACCCGTACCGACAGCAGATAGTGTATGAACCAGAACGCGATAAGTCACTTCATTACTCTGGCGGACGTGTGGCGGGTTTGAGAAAGTTTGAGTGTCCAGAGTTCGAAATTGCTCTTTCCACTGATCCCAAGCTCTATGCAGAGTTTGTTACAACTCGGATTGAAACATCGGTCTTGGTCATGGGTGTTCTTGCTTCTGTGCTCGGAACAACGTCGACGATTTTCCTTCCCGATTTGCGATGATCTGACGGCCGGTCAAGTACAATCTTCAGTTGTATATCATTAACCACAAGGGCATGTCTAACCTACTCAGCCCTGAAACATCCCGTCGTTGCGTTGGCCACATGCACGATTGGGATAAACGATTACTGACGTTGTCTGTGTCTCTTATTGAACTGATGGGCTTGATGAAGATGAAGAAGTCTCCAACAAAGAATGTTTATGAACTTGTAAGCAGCATGGATCTGGATTGACTGCCTTCTTATCATTTTCAACGACACATGTATACTACAGATCATCACGCAGTACCCTGACTTCTTGAAAGCATCCGATTCTACAACCAGTGCTACTCTACCCCACGTCAAAAAGCTCAGCATTCATATCCCTAATGAGCACAACTACAAAGACGCCGCGAACTATATCGAAGATCGAAGAAGCCTCTTTCCTGGTCTGAATGCTGCTTTCCTGGAGTCGGAAATCACCGATTGCGAGATTATTGATGTACGACTTTTGGTCACCATGGTATGGGCACATTGAAGATAGACCTGGACAAGATTCTGGGTATTTTTGGTTCCGAGAATGGAGCCCGAACTGAAGTGGAAAAAGGCCAGTGCATTCTTTGACTTCAGAACAACATGGAAAGCTGGTGAAAATGTTTCAAAGATTGTCTAGAACAGTAAAGTTGACGAGCCACTTGAGAGAGCAGCAAAGAAGACTGAAGCAGGAAATATTTAGAGAGACTTGGCCTAAATATCATTGTGGTATCATCAACGGTTCATGTATTTGGGAAGGAAGCGCCAGAGGGCCTGGAGGCTTGCGATTGCTGCATGACCGTATCTCCACACTGCTCCTGCTTAAGCTCTGCCTTTAGTTGTCTGTTAGCGATAGGCCCGGATATTCCGATGATTGAATGGATAGATATTCGGCACTGACTGACACATTCAAGCATGGAGGAAGTTTTAATTCTGAATCGAGCACTTGAAATATCCGAATTGCCACCGATCTTCCGAGAAACTGGCTTCTCGTCCTTTCCTTAAATCATGCTGTCCAGATGAAGTTGCAATCGTCCCATATTCGGACCAGATTAAACTGACAAGTTGTTGGTATCGATTTCCACAATCAAAGAGTGACAGAATACTCCAAAACATTGCGGCAGCTCTCCAGCTTTGGGACCTCTACCGATGCGCAAACCCCAATCCTTCCATCTCAAATATGTCCCAGTCCCGGTACATGTGAAAACCCAAAACTTATTTCCTGCATGGCTCCTCACCAATCTCCATCCAGTTGAGAAAGTTCAGACTGAAGAATGTCATGCCCATCTCCACAAGCTCTACACGTCTCCTGAATCCACCACTGGAGCATCTCTTCAGGATCTACGGCGAATGCAAATTTCTCGACATCCTCCTCTGATCCCTTCACCCTGCCATTCTTTATGCATTCTCTCCGAATTTGTCTAGCAATGCCACCCAACTTCATCGTCCATTCAATCTCCCACAAGAGTGGCCCAAACGTGTGACAACAGAACACTGCCAACAAGCATCCGAAAAGTGGCCCGAATACGTCTGCAAATGTGTCTCTGAAAGGCTCGTTTGCAAAATATAGTCCACACACTAAAACCGTCATCATTTTAAGCATATGCCGTCTCCTTGAAAAGAATCCCCAACGAAGGGGGCCTCCGTCATATGGATTTGCAAGATATCGCACAAACTCCATCTTTGAAACTTGTACAATTGCATCGATGTTCTTAGGATGTTCCGTGTCCAGTCGCATGCTCATTTCCAGCGCAAAAGCTTGGAGTGCTGATTCTATACAAACATGCCATTCTGCAGTTTCTTGACCGATGGAAACTGGGGTATTGCTGGGCCAAAAGGCGCGGAAAAGCATTGGGATGAAAGGTATCAGTATAGCGATAAATAGAATTATTGCTGGAGGCGATATTGCGACCTCGATTGGTTGTCTCAAGATGCCAGGTCCCAGAACGGCGTAGGCCAGGAGAAAGGCGGCTATGTGAGTGGTTACCAGTACAATGAGTATGTAGATGGGGATGTAGTAGAACGGGGGCCATTGGCGAAGATTGGGTTCTGGTGGTGAAGATTTAGACATGGTAAAGGTAGTGGGTGGAGACTTTGCGAAAGTATTGTTCTCGAAATACAAAATTCAATTCGAGCACAGGTCGGGTTAAATACAAGACGGAAAAAAAATTGAATTCAAACTAACCCGGAGACAGAGCTACAGATATGACGTGGATATCCTCCCAAAATTTACATCGGGACTACTAAGAACTCCGCTAGCAATTTGGACCAACATAGTACGCCGTGTCTTATTATGGTAGCCAAGCTTTCATGAATTTGAATCAGGACTGAGAACAAAAACTGTAGAGCAACGCGGTTATCGTAATTGTGAAGCGGTTGATTATATGCCCTACGGTAATCTCGCTCGGTAAACACGTCCCTTCAATCTTTTGTCTTTGCGTAGTTCTTTTGAACGAGCAGAGTTGCATTGGGAATGACGCAGATGAGTGAGTGGGAGAAGATAGCGAGGATGACTTTCCCTATAGTGAGCAATGACCTATGAAATGATTGAAGAACAAGTTTTCTGTTGGATATGTGCCAGAAGTGGCTGGCCATGAGTTGAGTTCGAATTCTAGCTACCTTGAGTAAGGGGATGAAGTACAGAATACTCGGTCACCTCCAGCTTCACTTTCGTATTGATCTCCGTCTCAATCTACCTCTCCACTCCCAAAGATTGTAGTCTCATACCATTTCCCATTGAATACCCCGCTCATCTGAAATTATAGCCATTCTGGCCCTTCTCCTCCAAGATCCCACCCAATTCATGTCCCCCATCCAAAGAGGCCAATCCCACAGAAACAAAGAGGCAGAGCACGTCCAGGAGGTTGCCGCTACAGAAAGGCACCATTTGTTGGCCACACTAGGACCAAAGACACGGTAGTCCACAAAGGTTCCAATTAGAGCCCACGACTCCAGACAAAGTGCGACGAATTGGC
This sequence comes from Hyphodiscus hymeniophilus, assembly GCA_016508695.1. Classification (NCBI taxonomy): domain Eukaryota; kingdom Fungi; phylum Ascomycota; class Leotiomycetes; order Helotiales; family Hyphodiscaceae; genus Hyphodiscus; species Hyphodiscus hymeniophilus. The sequence continues at coordinate 242,731 of VNKQ01000016.1, read as the reverse complement.
CGAAGAAAAGGGCATGTTGGCTAGCTTCGTTGCCATTGATGACCTGGTACGCGACGAGTCCAACATTCAGCAGCGTGCTGGAACATAGGCACACAAGGCCATCAATGGTATGACCATGACCGAATGGTCGGCCAAACCGGATCGTGGTGACAAAGCTCCAGATGGTCATCACAGACACCACCGCCAAGTTCACTTTGACTTTGAAAGGGGTGCGGACCTTGAGGCGAACACCAGACTTTAGCTTGTCGAGCCCCCGAAGAATGCTTATTACGAGAAAACCAGCTAGCGCTGATACCACAAGGGCTCCAATCATGAATTCCTGCGCCATTGAGAAGTCGTGATGATTGTCTTTTTGAGCTTGTTGTTGTTGTAATGTTGTGAGTTGCAAATTGAGTCAGTCTGGGACGATTTAGAAACTTCCATTTTTCCATTTGTCTTGCTCTTTCCTGCTAAACATATTCGTGTAGCTTTACAGATCTTGTTGTCAGTCCTTCCTTCCCCTTTCCAAGCTCGCTTAATTGCGAGAATCGCAAACTCTAGTACCTCAGTTCCCCTTTTTCGCAGTACCATCGATTGGTGACTATCAGGCTGTGAATGAAAATAGACAAAAATCAGAAATTTATAGACTCGGGCTACGACGATCAAATATGGGTGCCTATGTGTTATCAAGCTCACTATGATCTCTCTAGCTTTGAAAACTCTCCAAGCTAGAAACTGGAGCGTCAGCGTCGATCACACCAAGGTGGAGATGGGTACAGCCTCAATCAACAAAAAACACCACGCCATTTGTATCATCAGTGAGGTTTGGCAGATAAAGGTGGTAGCAGAAACAAGCGGGAGTGGGACGGCTATACACAGAGCATTGGCTGTTCTCAACTGCGATACGACGGAGAATTGTGTGACTAGAGACATAAGCTGGAAGAAAGCATCCTGGAGTCTCACTGGAATTCGGGTGTTCCTGTCCAATCTAACGAGGTAGAAGTATTTGATCTCCAGGCTGATTCAAATTTGTTTGTCACGAGATCGAGATTGCATTTGAATTTGAGAAACATTCGAGTCGCAGCAAGCGAAACAGTTCGTCTGTAATTTCAAAAGAAATCATAGCATACTAAGTTTGATGACCAAGTACATATAAACCGTAGTGGAAGGAATGATCAGGCATATGATCACTGCAAGCTCGATGAAAGTGTGACATGAACTGAGACGAAAATCATGGATCAGTACAAGGCGCTGGAAAAAGCCCTTTCGCTTCCAAACACGGGGGTACTGAAGATGGGGGTTCCGGCTGTCAGACAATAAAACCTTGACAGTTGAGACCCGAGACTTCGGATGGATTGAAGACAAAGACTCAGGCCATGCTGGGGAAGTGCGAGCGTTGAAAAGGGTAGTGGCCAATGGGCCTCTTTCATCGACTCTTATTGAAACTCTCACGCAATGAAAAAGCAAGACAAGAAAATAGAAAAAGAAACGGAATCAGAGGGGATTCTGAAAAGAAGGGATTCAGAGAGAAAGAGGACTGATGCCCAAGTGCGGAGGTGACACAGGAGATACGAAAAGGTGTTGTGTCTGTGGCAGCTAGCCACGTGACCAAGTTGAGCTGATTAGGTAAACGTCTCCTACTTGATAGGCTTTTCTCACCAGCCCCCACACAGGCTCGCTTAGGGTTTAGTGCGTGCCAAAGCTCACACATTTTCCCAATTCTCGAAATCCGATTGCAATTGACGACTACGACCAACTCCTTCAACAACAACATCGATTGCAACTGGTGACCGTCTCAATCATCAGGTCAGTAACCAAGCCCAACCTGCGACGGGAGATTTTATCGATCATCATTGGTATCGCCTCTCAGCCAAATTAGGGGGAAGGTGGAAGGGGGCAAGGTATCGATTGCGAATATCTTCCTCTGAAGGCACTGAGGATCTGCGAAGATCTCTCTAGGCTTTTATGGGAACATATAGTCTTTGCGCACGACACTTATTCTTCTCTTTGGCTGTTAGAGCGATGCTGGTGATGTCGATGTTCCCTTGCTCATATTGCCACGAAGACTTGCTTACATCTTTCTCGTCTTCCAGAAACCGCAATCATGGGTATCTCTCGTGACAGCAGACACAAGCGCTCCGCCTCTGGTGCCAAGCGAGCATATTACCGTGCGTAGTAGAAAGCCCATATGTTCCTGACATATGTTCCAACCTGAAAACTAAAAATTTGCAGGGAAGAAGCGCGCTTTCGAAGCCGGCCGACAAGAGTCCAATACCCGTATCGGTACAAAGAGAATCCATCTTGTGCGTACCCGTGGTGGTAACCGCAAGTTCCGTGCGCTCCGTCTCGAAGCTGGCAACTTTTCTTGGGGCTCTGAGGGAATTGCTCGCAAGGTCCGTGTCATCGTCGTCGCCTTCCATCCATCGAACAACGAACTCGTCCGAACCAACACACTCACAAAATCCGCCGTCGTTCAAGTCGATGCTGCCCCTTTCCGTCAGTGGTACGAAGCTCACTACGGTCAAAATCTCGGTCGTAGACGTCAACAGAAGGCTGGTCAGGAAGTAACTGAGCCCGAGAAGAAGAGCAATTCTGTCGAGAAGAAGCACGGCGAGCGATTTGCTGCTCAAGGAAAGGTTGAGCCCGCTTTGGAGAAGCAGTTCGAGGCCGGCCGTTTGTACGCTGTTGTGTCATCCCGACCTGGTCAGAGTGGACGTGTTGATGGATACATCTTGGAAGGAGAGGAGTTGGCTTTCTACCAACGCCAATTGCGAAAGTAGAGAATTTCCTACGGGTTTGGCATTGGCGTGTACTTATGTGGAGATCATGGCTTGGAGTTACATTTGCAGTCAGCTGCGCGAGATGAACTACCTAGGGCAGCTTTGATGAATTGAAAAGCAATACCAAAAATACATCCGTGTCTTCACCAATCCTTGTTCCTTAGTTGGCGTGATACTGGATGGGACTTCTTAGGCGCCAATGAAATCTATCCCCATAGTACGAGTTTCTAACCCCGCGATTTTTATTTTCAACAACAACCCTTCATTTGTTCCATATCTTGTCCAGAGTAAATTCTGGCAGCCTGTAACCTATCGCTCTTCTGCTTGAAAATTGCCGCCTGATATTTTAAAGGGCAGCCGCGATGTCTGCCTCAGCGTCAGCATCAGTATCTGCCTCAACATCCACAAACCCACCGTCCAACTCCCATCCACCATCAACGTCCCAGAATGCCTCTTCCTCCCATCAAGCAACCTCAACCTCTCAATCCGCGTCTCCCACCCTCCCCCACTCTCCCGAAACCGCGCGCCAGATCGCCGAAGCGCGCTCTGCCCTCGAAGCCTCCATGAACAATATCGGGTCCTCACTTGATCACACGTTAAAATCCCGCGCCCAAAACCTACATGCCAACTCGGCAGCCTTGGAGAAACAGCAGAAGGAGCTGACCAAAGAGACGGAGAAGATGCGGAAGGAGACGGATAAGTTGAAGAAGGTTGCTGATGAGGGTGCGAGGCGCGTCAAGGAGTTGGGCAATGTGCAGAACTGGGCGGAGATGATTGAGAGGGATTTCTTGTTACTTGGGGAGACGATGAGGTTGGTCAGGAAGGGAGATGGGGAGAGTGGGTGGGATGGGAATGAGGAGGGTTGGGAGACTAGTAGTGGCAGTGGGAGCTGGAGTAGTGATGGTGAGGACCTTCAAGCGGACGTGGTAATGGGTGTGGACGACGGGAGTCAGCAACGACTTGGGAATGCTGGAGAGATGGTCGATAAAATAGAGGTGGATGAGACAGTAAAGCCTGAGGTGCAGCTGCCAGGGGCTATTGATGCTGAGGACACTGCTATGGACGAATTGGATCAACACAAGGTTGAGGAGACAGGTAAGGGAAAGGAAGTCGAAGGTCGGCAGCACACTGAGACTGCTGAAGGCTCATCTACAACAGCTACGAGTGGCTCTGGGTCAGCCTCTACTGCGGAGCCTTTCTCAAGTTCGATCCATACTGCGGCATCAACGACAGGTTAAGCGGCTTCCGAGGCCGATTCCCTCAGATGGTTTCTATCCTGGGTTCCCTGCGTGGCAAGTTTTCAGTTCTGAATGTGCAGAACAGGCAATATCTGAGAAGCACACAAATGCTCCGCCACTTCAAGCTTTCAAAGTTCAAAAATGATTGGGAGTCCTGCCTTCCTGACACTTTCTGTTCCTACCAGACCTCAAATACCTGCCTTCCATGAGTCGATTCAACGTGCCTATGAATTGGTGGAACGCGATGAGCTGCACATCGCCGGATGGAGCAGATCAACGCCATGGACTACAGGGTCGGCCACGAGTCCTTCATAAAATGCTGCCAGATATTGAAACGGCTAGAGACCTACATGATGTTATCATGTTTACTCTGATAATTTCAAATCCCCAATTCCTATACCACTTAGGTTACTGGAATCCTTCCGATACATTGGAGAAAGGGGGCTTGGTGATTGAAAGCAATCATGTTCAAAGAAGGGCGGCTCTAAGGTTCTCGACTGTACAGAGAAGTCTCCCTAGGCGGATGAGATTGAGACACAATCCAAGGTCACGACAAGGGCCTACAAACCTCGTATCTCGATGCCAAGCACAATACTCAGAATCATGGCGGCGTGACCACACTTTTCACGACTACGAGAACGCGGACTTGAAGAAGAGTATCTTGGAGGGCTTTGGCAAGGAGAGAAACATATATCAATTACTACGGGACGACGTTGCATATGACTATGGTCTCTAGGGAAGGGAGGTACGGATGGTCAAATACCATTGTAGCTATTGCAAGCTCGGCTAGAAAATGGATTCAAAGCCATTTATGCGACAGGCTTGCAGAAAAGCACTCTGATTTTGTGTGGATGTAGGAAGGTAATTTGCACAAAGGGTTTGCAGTGTCAGGAGTCACGGCAATACGACTTCAACAACACAAACATTAGCTCAAATGAGAAACGCTCACCCAGATTTTTACTCTCCGACGCCCAACGCAGATGGACGATCAGTCGCTTCCACGGACTGCTATTCCATAGGCCCGGTGTAGCCCTGCTGCGGGTTAGGTATGTCAGATTGTCTCATTGTCGCTTCATTCAGCTTCGGTCGCTTTTGGTGTTCCTACTACAGGAATGTTTCCGAGGAAATAATCTACGACAGCTTTCATTCGCAGCCAAACACATTTTGCATCTTCTCTATCACGGAAGGCTTCTTTGCGGGCTACAGGTTTGTGGTGGTGGGTAAGCCGCAACGATGGGAAACTCGGAAGTAAGTCAACGGCTTGTAGAGAATTCTTTGTGAGGAGGGGATTTATGTTTTCGGCGCCTTCCTATCCAGTATCCAAAGATTGCGCGTCCAAGTTTTAACAGTAAATTGGTTCATATATTGAATGGTGGGAGTACAAAGTAACGCGAGTGTAGAATGAGCTCTAGAGTCGTCGGGTTGTATCACGCAACGAAACCTGCAAAAGTCAAACGGTCTGACTACCACATCGATGTTGTTTCTACACACACCAACCACAGGGAGTCATATCTCTCACCTCCTACAGCTTTGAAAACCCTTTTGCAGCCTTCGGTCGACTCCCAGTGTCAACATCCGCCCACCACGGAAACATCTCCGGCCCATCTTCCTCGAGCGTGGCTTTGAAGTTCGGCTTCCTCTTCTCGAAGAACGCCCCCACGCCCTCCTTCTGATCTCTGTTCCACGTCAGCGCAGAACTTCTCCCTTCAAGCCCTCAATGTTGAAACGAGATAGAAACATGCCTAGCAGAGAACATGTGGTAAAGAACAGCCGAGTCCACCAGATGCGTCTCCTCGGCGCTGTTCGGACTCCTCCAGACCAGCTCCCGGTTCAGATAACTTGCCAGCGGACTCACGTTCTCGGCGATCTCGGCAGCGAGCTCCAACGCTCTGGGCAGGACTTGCTCCGCTTTTGGGCAGGTTTCCTGAAATAGAGGCCCGAAGTGAGGCGACTTTGGGGGATACACTCCCCCGGTGGTAAGGAGATAGAGAGCGCGCGAGTGTCCGATCAGACGCGGGAGGAAGAAGGATGATGCCGATTCCATCGTGATGCCACGGCGAGCGAAGACGAAGCCGTATTTACCTCCTTCGTAGCCAATCCTAGCAGCATTCAGTATCTACTTCCAAAGGAAAAAAAAGGACACATGGGATTTCATCATTGCAAGAGTAAGCAGCTCCCACCTGATAACAGCAGGCAGCGTCATCGTCATGCCCAACCCAACAGCACTCCCCTGCATCGCCACGATAGTCGGCTTCCGACACCTATGGATAGCGAGGACAACCCGCCCCCCACTATCCCTATGGTCGATAACCTTCTCCCTCCCGCCCTGGAAGCCGATGTCCAGATCGGCGCCCGCGCAGAACGTCTTCCCCGCGCCGGTCAACACGACGACCTTGACGCGCTCGTCGACGTCGAACATCGCGTAGACCCTGAGCAGATCATCCATCATCTCGCCCGTGAATGCATTCTGGTTCTTCGGCCGGTTCAGCGTCACTATCACCACGGCCGTTGCGGAGGATGTGCCTGCGGGCTGGTGGGTTAGCGCGATGTGTGTTGTTGGGAGGGTTTCGTAGGAGAGGGGAATGGCGATTGGGGGTGGGGATGCAATCATTTTCGTGATAGTTGGAACCTTGAAATAGATAGTTTGAGATTATTTTAAAGTAACTGGGCTTTATTCACAATCTATTTGTTAAGTTTGGTACTGGGCTGTAAGCTGTAAGCTGTGAGCTGATATCACGCTACTGTAGCACTCCCTGGGATATGCGAGCTACGCCTCGGCTGTTCAGGGGCTGCTCTGTTTAGTGATCTTTACCCGAGACCCGGAACTTACCCCGCCATATCAAGTAGAGCACCACAACCCCTCTGGGCCGTCTTGACAGGCAATCGGAGACTTCTTTGCGATGTCCACCGGAAACATACACAATGGGTGCGTGAAGCGGAAGCATATTCTGTGAACCACTCAACATGGGCGGCTCGGATTATGAGCTGTTCAGTAATCGTGAAGCAGACGGTCTGATGTGGCCCTGTGGGGGAGCCGAAGCTTTGGATGATGGAGTAATTTGCATACAGGATAAAATCCAACGACAACACTCTTACCTTTCCTGAGTGTTGCCTCTCCCAACAGCAATGCTCATTTCCCTTTGAAGGTCACCCAGCATGACATCCCTCCGAGCAGACGTCTACGTCGCCCCACCGATCCCATGGACCAGACCCAACGGCCAAAAAGGTGGGCTCTGGTCGCCCATCTCCTGCACTCTCATCCACGGCCAGGACGAGGCCGTCCTGGTCGACACGCCCATCACCACCTCACAGACCGAGGCGCTCATCTCGTGGATCAAGAGTGTCATCCCCCGCAAGAAGCTCACCGCCATCTACATCACCCACGGCCACGGCGATCACTTCTTCGGGATCCCCCTCCTGCTCAAGGCCTTCCCTGGTTGCAAGGCCCTAGCGACCGCAGCGACGCTCGAGCACATGGAGGAGCAGATCCGCCCCGATGTCTTCGAGGGCATGTGGGGCGGTCGATTCTCGGGTGAGATCCCACGACCCTTTGAACTCGCCCAGGCGCTGCCGGCGGGGAATGAGATTTTCCTCGAGGGCAACGTGCTGAGGGCAGTAGAGGTCGGACAGGCTGACACGCACGACTCGACTGTGCTCTGGGTGCCGGCGATCAAGCTCGCGGTGTGCGGGGACGTGGTGTACGGCGACGTGCACCAGATGCTTGGGGAGTGCGACACGAAGGCGAAGAGGGGTGCGTGGATTGCGGCGATTCGGAAAGTGCAGGATCTGAGACCGGAAATTGTGGTCGCGGGCCACAAGAAGACCAGTGAGATTGATGGAGCCTTTCATCTAGAGAACAGCATCCGGTATATTGAGAGTTTCGAAGAATTTCTGGAAGGTGGGGCGAAGGATCCTAGAGATTTGAGTAGGAAGATGTTGGAGAGGTTTCCAACTAGATTTAATGAGGGTACGCTGGCGATCGGAAGCATGAATGCTTTCAAGAGTTCGAAGTTAACCACTAAGTTGTAGCTATTCTCAATTGAAAGTGGTCTTTCCGCAGCTGTCTTGGTGGGCCGAAAACCTTGGATACGAGTGCGTGAGGTTCAGAATCATACTTATTCTTGGTGTTCAGTCTGGCTTGTGGTGAGAAGTAATCACTGGGCTGCTCCTGAATTTTGAGGGGAAAAAGCAACGTCACTTGAGGGGCAGACGCAGCAGAACAAACGTATGTCCATATGCTGAATGATAAACGATGCTTGCACAGCAAACCGAAGCCATGTCTAACACTAACGCCATCGCTATGATTCCGGCTTATCCAGTTCCAGAGATGGAATGTATACAAACACAAGATCTTTTTATCCCCTAACGCATCGCTTGATCGCACGAAAATAAACCAACAAAAATCAACGTAGAATCGCACTCGGAACAATCTAGGCTCAAACTCATTGTCAAGACAAGAATCAAGCTTCCAGAGTCGTGCCCGAACTAGAACCAGGCTTCTCGCTCATCCCGCCATTCCCAACAACAACTTTTGACCTCAGCGCACTGCGGATATCCTGCACGTTCCGCTCCCGCCAGACCCCGTGTCCAGAGGTACTCAGAGGCCAGAGTGGTTTGTTCATTCCACCCATCCTGCCATCTCTCATTAAATCGCCGAACTTGACAGCTGGGGAGCTCGTCATGATATCCAACTCTCTAGCCAGCTCCGCACAGTAATGATCGAGCGGTAGGTCATTGACGTCGTTTCCGAATGGGTTCTCGAGCTCGTTTCCAATGGCTGCGAGGCCGATGATTATGTATGCTGCAGCGATTGTGCCGGGGATCGTGATCCACCCGAGAGCGCCGTAGAGTTGGAACGGGAGGAGGTAGACGTAAAGTAGGACGATTTGGGAGATTAAAATGTTGTAACCAATTGGTAGGGGTGTTGTGAGGACTCGCTCGGCGGAGGATTGGACATCTGTCAATGCTGCAATAGATGTCACTGTTTCCTCTCGTCAGTTTTCCCAATCACACAAGATGGCCAATGTTCTCTAGGCCGAGGACTTACTGATTTGTCCATAAATAATGGGACTCTTTAGCGTTTGATTTGAGCTAACCTCCTCAATATAAGAACTCATATACGTCAAAATTTCCAATGGCAGATTTCCTAGCGGTCGACTCGCACGCTTGATTGCTTTCCGGGGATTGCTTTCTGCGAAACTCAATCCCAGATATTCGCCCAGTGCTTTCCACGGCGTCTTCTTCTTCTGTACCTCAACTTCTGGTGTATAAGCTGCTTTGGCGAAAGTATCCAGGTGGCCTACCAAGGAGCAGATGTCCGCGTAGTGCGCGTAGGGCTCGAAACGGAGCTTGTGCTTGAGAGCTACTGCGAAAGCCAGGATCAGGTTCATGCCCGTGAGCTTGGCAAGAAGGTCGTCTTTGCCCAGTTCGCCAGGTCGCTCGTCGATATGCACCCAGATGTAGCGCGCCAGGTTGCGGGATTGTACACTGAGGGTAGCCCACGATTTGCGTCCGTCGGAGTAACGCTCGTAAGCTGTTGTGCTGCGGAAAGAGAGGGCGAGACCGACGACGAAGCCGAGAACGGTGAGGAGGAGGGTATTGACGCTCACTGTGGAATATTAGCAGGTTGTGGGACGGCGGTGAGTGTTGAGAGAGCGTACGTTCGTGAACGAACTTTGATATGCAGGTTATAATTGTAGCCCATGACCCAATAAATAGGAGGGGAAGGATCATCCGGGGAAGAACTGAGCCATGCATTTGCATGAAATAGGGCAGCTTTGAATGACGATCCATATCACGTGGTCCGACCTAGAAGTTCACATCAGTCTCATCTTCTAACAGAACTTGCCAATTGACGCTAGAACCTGAGGCTATGGTAGAACTCACGAAATAATCATCCAAATCCAGTATGTGCTTGCTCGTCCGGTGTCCATTGGTCATTGGCGTCTGGGCTCCACCAACATGTATGTCGAAGTCGGATTTGTTGAGAGTTGATTTGCGAGACATGTTCTGAACATGGTGGTTGTGTGATATGGGCATTGGTTGCTGGTTATGAGAGGTGAATTCGTAATCTGTAGCTGAAGCCATTGCTGGAGCTGGGCCCTCCGATATTGGGGCTTCGTCCGACATGCTGGCAGTCTTTCCTCCTCAATAGAAGCGACGGCGCTATTCGACTGAAAAGGAGGGAACTCTCGGGGTTTGAGGATTTCGATACTCAGATCGATCTGTGGCGATAGGAAGGAAAGAAGTTTAAAGAGAAGAGAGAAGGGAGAAGAGAAAACAATGTCAAAAAGAATGTGGGGAATATGAATGAATATCTACTCTAAAAGTGAAAAGATAGACGGAAGCTTCAGCCCTGAGGAAAATAAAAGTCAGGGGTTGTGCATCTTGCCTGTCAGCTCATGTGGGGCCAAAATGTTTCAAGAACATCTGGACTCAGGGGAGTGTAGCCATTCGGATTCAAACTATTGTAGAGTAATCCGTCATCCTTGTGTTCTTTTCCGGTCCGGGCTTTCACTCGTGTTTGAAATGCAGGGTACTTTGCGGAATTGGGAAGTGTCGCTACTTGCCACTGGCGCGAGGGACGTTGGAGATATCCAGGGGAAGCCGATCACGAGGCTGAGAGTCTGAGACGGGATGAAGCGGCTCAGGCCAGTGGCGAGGAGACACGTCCCTTACGCAAATAGCTGCGTAAATAGCCAGCGACTCAATCACATCGACTTCCTGCAGTCATCTAAGCAGCTTCACGCAAGACTGGGCAGAAATGCACTGCTCAGGAGACATTCTGCTTATCTTGAATATTGATTGGTGGGGTTGTTGTTATTCCAGTGGCGGCAATGCGGCTGTAACCGAGGATTGTCAGGGGTTCAGGGGGCCTCGTGTTATGTTTCAGAAAGGGGTCTGCTACCATGCAACATCACCCTTTCAGATATCAAGCTTTGTGCCGAGACCGACCTGCGGACCGCTTTGAACGGTTGATGAACTCTCGACGAATGGGAATGTTTTGTATTTTCGAAACGGGGCTGTTTGATTTGTGGCTTTCATGGCTTGCAGGTTGCAGCTGGCGCGGTTGCAACTTCTACGGAGGATACATGTCTTCGCTGAGTGGTTCGGGGCAGTGTGATGTGGTAGGAAGGATCCACCGTCCACCGTAGGAGCGGTTTGATTGAGTATGACAGAGCTCGCAATATCCTCAGTCCCAACTCTTTCTCTTTAATATTTCAACGCAACATCATTTGAACTCACCGCCTCCTCGTTTCGTCCTGCTTCAGTGATACTGCCGTAGTGTACGCTACATTGCTGACGTAGAAATTCCTCTTGCCTACGCCAGACACGGGCCCTGGACTCGTAGCGTAAACCTTACCGTCTTCAAATACCAATATCATAAGTGTCGTAAGTGTAACTCGGAAGTATGGCGACGAAATTTCAATAAACCTCATTTACTGCATTCAACTACGGAAGGTCTGTATATAATATATCCGAGCCACAAGCAAATAGAACCTCCTCTCCTTATTGATATAGATCACCATCATTGCTGCCGTTCTCGCCATTTACTCGAAGTGAGACTACTCGCTCGCATCGTTGTATGCACAGTGGTCCGCATTACCTGCAGCATTATTACCCCACCACTGTGGGAAGGGTCGGGAAGCACCACTGGCACCGGCGACGGCGAAACTGAGCAGGAAGACCATGACCTGGGTTCCACCATCCATACCAGCGGAGACGAGGTAGTTCCACTTGATGAACTGTTGAGGGCGATAGGTTCGGAAATACCACTGTCCCACGAACCCAATGACGAAATAAATCCAGACGGAGGAATTCGAGCCGACCACCAGGTAGCCCATGTACCAGAAGATTATCGAGAGATTGAGGTAGCTCCAGACCCTTTGGTTGGGGAAGATTCGGTGCATGATGTAGAAAGGTATTGGAAGAAGGAAGCCAAAGAAATAGGCCGCCGAGACCCATTGATAGCGTTGTCCGAAGGAAAACATCTCCGGAGCCATAGACCAGGCAATGGCATTTGAATTGGTTGATTGGACCCATGCACCGGACCAAATAGGCGTTCCTTCGGCGGAGAGCAGAATCGGCGTTTGTGCCTTGACGATACTGTTCAGGGTGTCAGTAATGTCGCTGTGCTTGCGGGAATACCACGGTTACCTTTGCATCATAATGTAATTGAGAATGGCACCAAATACACAACCAATGACTTGAGTAGTGAAAGTACACTTGGGTGAAAGTTTGGTCTGTTGAGCAAGCTTCAGATCACGCAGAAGATACTGGCCTTGCTGCAGAGAGTTGAAGGTCAGAACCAAAAAGTACATGTTCGCTAGAGACGCAGAGTTAGCTCGGTTCAAATCACCAGCCTTATCAAGGTACTAACCAACAGGAGCCCGGGGGAAGCAATAACCAGCAATAGTTTGCATGGTGTTACTCAGGTTGAATTGGAAGCCAGTGATGGCGTATTGTGCGCCAAAGAAGAGCATGAGAATCCAGAGACAAATCATGGCGAATATCACACCCCACCAAGGAAGTGTGCTTTTGATGACGTACAAGCAAGTCATTACGGTGATGAAGCTGGCGGCGAAAGCGAAGAAGTACCAGCTTGACGGGCACTCGTCATAGCCATTTCTGACGATGACTTTGTAATGAGGATCTATCTCCGGATCGTCCAAAAGTTCTTGTTTCTCTGTTTCACTTCGTTTTCCTTGGTTCCTCCAGAAGAAGTAGGTACTTGGCGTCAAAAAGTACTTAAGGGTTGTCATGTTCAAGTTCTTCTTGATATTGGACAAGGTGAAGAAGCTCCATCCAGTGTGGATCTCAGCGTAATTCCAAAGGAACATATGCACAAAGTTCCCCGTGAATCCTGCGTTGCTGGTGATAAGACTGAACACGTAGGACGAGGTGAGCCAGGGAGCACCGTAGAATTCGATAGCAGCGTCATTGATTGTATTGTCAGGGTTCAAGATGAGCGTCTGGTTATAGACCTGTTGGAATGTCGCGTTTGCCCCTGTAAGGTTGAAAAGTTCTTGGGACAAGAATGGAAAGTCTTGAGCATGCCAAATGTTGCCGTAGTATAATGCCATGAACATAATGACACAGAAGCTAAAGACAGTCTGTTAGTAAGACTTCAATCGCTAGCCACGATAGCAAAAACGAATTTGGGAGGAAAGAAGAACGTACATGGTCCCAATCAGAGCGTTCGTCAACGTCTGAAGCGGTAACCAGAGAGGGGAGCCAAATCCAGCGATATAATTCCAATCGAGGCAAATCGACAAGAAACCCATGCCTTCGTTTCCGTTGGTGCCACCAAACAAGTTCGTGAAGACGAGACTCTTTTGGTCAGCAAGACAGAAGATAGAGAAGCCAATGAGTAAGGTGAATATGTACTGTAAACTGGTTAGCGAATTGGTCGTCAAATTGGCGGTCAAAGGAAATTCCTCACCTCGGGGAATATTTCCCACACCAAAAGAGTCGTGAAGATAATCCAGAAAACCTTCATTCGCTTTCTGTTGCCGGCTTTGTCTCTGTGGAGAGTCTCCAAGACGGTGGTGATTGGAAGATTTTCTACATAAGAACTTGTTGTTAGCCTTACATCCCCAACTTATCAGTTGCAACGGTTGTAACATGATGGAAGGAGACCCAGTCAACCCCAAACGTCGACGACTTGTACGGTGATAATTCATTTGTCGTCGAGTGATAAGCAGCATGCATATATTTCATAGCCGCTTCCATCTTACAGCTCCGAAACACTCTGGAAGGGGGAAGCCGTAGTCTGCTCACCTGGATAGAACATCTTTGTTGGCCAAAGCAAAGTTCGACGCATCATTCCTGCCATACCATATCCGATAACTGCAGTATAAGGTCATTATCAAGTTTCATGGGGAACAGAAGATTACGTACGTTGCGTAGCCATAGTTATGAAGATAGCTCCGCCCTGGTTTGGATATCCCCCATAGTAGAGCTTCTGTGCGGCAATGACGAGTGCACTGGTAGCACCGACAGAGGCAGACGAAGCCATGATGACAATCGCTGCGTGTTCCTTCATGTTGAAAGGACCCGGGTTGAGGAATCGACCGATGGGACCCCATCGTGGAATCAGATGCGACATCAGTTCTCCTGCTGCCTATGAATCTGTGAGCTAGCGTCGACACGGAAATTTCGTTAATGCATTTACTGACGTAAGAAACAACAGTCAAGAACACTATTAAGTTCCGCGTTAGCCAGACTTCAAGCTGAGACAAGATTCGAGGAAACTCACTGAGTGACACGTAGATGATTTGAGGCTTGAAATAGTAGATCTCGGAGAGGACAGCTCCGAAGCACGAAAGGCCCATTCCTGGGTGATGTTAGACCAGCGAACCAAGCATGATGAGGTGGTGACTTATACCCAAGAAGAACATTCTAAATGTCCAAGGATTCATACTCGGATCGTCATCCAAGTCAATGACTTGGGTTACGATATCCGCAGCACTGTCGAGATGGATCTCTCCTTCTTGGCCTTCGACATCGGTATAGGCAGGCTCCTCATGGTAGAGACCAGCATCCTTCTCCTTGCTGTCTTCCCGAGAATGAGTAGACGGAGTGCTTAGTGCCTTCGTGCCATCGTTGTATTGTGGTTTTTCTGCGGCAATCTTGGGTTCCTCCATAGCTGCGGTTTACCAAGATGATGGCTTCTTCGCTTGGGCGACAGCGGACGCCGAAGTACCTATATACCCGACGATCATGGATCGCCCACCAGCCCATCCTCAGTACGAGGTGGCTGCGACGCCCCGATCCCAAACCCGGCTGATATCCGATGTATTCGTGTGGCGTGACCTTGCGATAAGGAATGCGAGCAAGGTGTTGGGAGTACGGTTCAGTGAAACTGCATCTCTCATTGGCGTATGTATGGGAGGGGATACCGGTGCCTTCTAGAAAGGAAGCTCTCGAAGTCTCGACCCATTTTTATCGACACTTGAGCTGCTCTGACAGTTAGGCTACCAACCATTCGGGTCCCGGCACAGTATCTCTTCCAATGACCAGGGGATTTCATTGGGTTGAGTATCATGAATATGAATTTGCTACATATGGAATGCGCATAGAAATTGCGCGGATGTGGGACTGAGAAAGCTTGTCCGGACGTGCATGCGTAGCGCTGTACCCCACACACTGACCTTCCTGATTCGGCCAGTCCAGTGTAAAGGGCAGTCGTAGATTGCGCCTGGTGAGCCGAGCGCAGATAACGATAAGTGTGGTGATATTCAGCTCCACCAAGAGACTGAAAGGAAATGATGATTGGCTGGCAGGCAAATAGAACTTGTTTCTCGTCTGCTGTGCGAGCTCTCGTGCCCGCGGTCCCATCCCTCTCTCCATCCATTTAACCCCAGCGCCAGGGTAACAACAGATTGAACAGAGACGATCTGACCCAGACAGGGACTCAGTCTACAGCCTCGAACTAGCTAGCCCGACGCAAAATCAATACCCGGAGCCACTCTCAGTGCATTTGGAAGGAAGTAAATTAGGCGAAGGAATGGAACTTGAAGGGAAGGTAAACCTGCCAGAGTTGAGACGAAAGAACCTAAAAACTTTGAAAGCCGGGCATACAAACAAGCTGTGCAACATGAGTGCGTACTAGACAGTACAGCTTATATATGTTGAAGGGATCAGTCTGAGCTGAACCAGCCGTTGGAGGGCTGAGACCAAAAACCTCCATCGTAACAGCCTGTATACACCATACCAATCAGAAATATCCAATCAGGCCAACGGATTGCGCCATTCTAACTATGGCATATCATCCGAAATAATGTAAAAGATCGACCCTCACTCTCCAAATGATTGTTCCAGAACACGAGTAGAAGGATAGGGACTTCCGCTTGTCAAATTTTCAATGACTTCCCTATGACTTGTGGGCCCCGCATTGATGCGTTTGCGATCTTGCGCATCAGGAATTATGTCCAACCGCCGCTCTCTCTCGGATTGAGCTCAGCATTGTACAACCAAAATGCAACGTCGCCGACTAAGTCTATACCGCTGAAAACTCTGCAGCAGAATAGTAGTAGGGCGGCACCACTCGGGTCACCCAAACCGTGCCAGAGCATCCGAAGAATTTGCGGTGTTCCACAATGTCACTCGACGTTGGTGAAGAGCGATTTTCCCAGTCGTCTCCTCTTACATATATATACATATAATGACAAGACAATGCAGCAGAAGAGAATGAGTCAGGAGTTAAGTAGGTCATTTTAAAGTTCTCCGTGCTCGCCGGACCTGTTCTTGGCAAGCGCCAAGTTGCCAGGTCATGTGTTTTCGTAAGCCGAGGGGAATTCCTCCGTGGCGTGGACCACGATGCGTGTCTTTAACCAACAGCACCTCAGAATCTACGAGGCTCAGCACCAATAGAGGGGCAAAATTTGCACCAAGAGTCCTGAGTGAATAGATCTTTATAGCATGTCAGAATAAGTTCGAAGTACCTCATTTCACTACCTTACCCCTCTGACCCAAGATCAATTAAATGTCCTACCTATTCAAATAACAAAACTTTCGGAGGGAGTTTCTCCAATGTTCCAAAATTCTACCAAGCTGGCCAGAATTGACTTATATGAGCGGACGCAGGCGTCTCGATCCCCTTGTGGTATGTATGTTGGAATGATTACGTCTGCTGCAGAATCATTCATAGTGTTGTTCCTCATGGCCCGCTCGCGTTTGATGATTTGTGGTTAGATTTACATTGCCGTCAGTATATCATGCTGGCATGTAATTGTTGAATAATAAGGTAGATCTTTTCCTTTTGTCGCGCTGTCGACGTGTGATCTCTGGATATGATTGCTCCTTACTCTATATTGGTACAACCGTCTTTGGTCTCCATCTCCCCCTGTCTTTTTCTAAAAGATAATCTAGGACATAGTCTTTGGTAGTAATGTTAATTGCACTCCTATCATCTCCGCCTACCGACTGAGTCTCACTCGTCTTTTAAAGACGTGGACGTGAACATCGATGATGTCTGGTCTGTACATCCTTTGATACGTTTCTCCTTGATGATATCAAAATGATCTTCATTTTTCGTCGGCATCCCAGCTTGTAAGTTGTAATCACATATCAAGTACTACCGGAGAGCCAACTATGGGAGACCAGTCATAAATTTACTAGTTTTCCTATTAGTTATTCATAGGTAACAATTACATGTATTAATGACTTTGGACACGCAAAATCCAAAATCGAAAGGCAATGAAAGTTAAATTGGGTTAAACGCGACGATTAACCGCTGCTGACGATGTTATCCTCCCAATATTTCAAGACCATCACAGCCTTGGAGAATATTCCAGTGCGGCTCTTAAGGATTGTGCGTTGGAGGTCAGCGGAATATCGGAAAGACCTGTTTTGACATATCACATGTCGCTGGAAACCACTGCCACTCTCGTCTGCTAAACTCAGTACTCGAGTATATGGAATCTATCGAGACTTTGGGCCTAGCTGTTACTGCGATCCTCCCCAACTTGATCCGGATATCATATGGACTTGAGCGTAGGCTTTAATAGCAGGTTAGCAAGTCCCCAGGTTGGGCACGTGAGCTGCAATACTTGAGGGATGCCGGTTCTAGACGGTACAAGAACATGCATTAGATGGCATTATGCGATCCTGTAAAGCATCGGATCTATCGATATATCAACAAGTCAGAGAGGAATAAGATATCAATTCTTCTCAATTACTATACTCAATAGAATGCTCCTAGATTTGGTGACTTCCCTCATATGTGCCGTTGTGATGTTATGTCAGCAATCACATGTCAAAGTGTCGAACATGCATGTGCGTGCCACGAGCCCTCCAAGCGCAAGAAGAGCAACAATGGAGTTGTTTCCGGACCAATGCGCCGCATGCATCTCCATGAAATCCCCGTCAATCCCCAATAGCTGGCTCGCAATTCGATCATCCACCCGCAGGTACATGCACCGAGGTCAAGCGATTTGAGAATTCTGGTCATACGCACCACAACATCGTTCAATGTACAAGTACCTTCGTACTAATGTACTAATGTACCTGAGAACACTGACCTAAGATTACACCGTTACTCATTCACTCTCCTTCGCCTCATTCATTCTATTACTTCATATTCTCATTCATGTTGTGTGGCATTTCCATTTCCACTTGCATGGCTTGGAATAGAACGGTATATTGGGTAGACGATAGCAGACTTGGTTCACGCATGAGAAAGTCAAACAACACCTTTGTCTTCGAAGTCACTTCCAACGAACTCAAATGTCAAGATGATAGGTAAGCCTCTCGCTGTTGCAGTTCTAGCGGTAGGATACTAAATACACATTCAGACCATGTCCTAGGCCGTCCGTCGGTGCAGTTTCGAAAGATTCAGGTTCTGGCTGTGGTTTCATTCTGGTCATTCTACCTCCTCAAGTACATCTTCCTCCAACTCCTCCGGAAACTTGCTAATGTCCCACAGAGGCAACAACAATGGGCCAAAACCTGTCCGGAAGCTCTCACGAACCCTATCGAAGCTCCTTACGCCCTGGCAGACTCTTGTCATAACTCTACTCTACCTTTACGTTGCCCGTAATCTAGACAAACTCCTCAACCTTGAAAGTCCCGAACCCCTCGCGAACCTCTACACCCGATCATATTTCCGCGCAACATGGGTGACAACAGCGCTGGATGCGGGGTTCTGGACGGCAATGCGCATACGCCGGAAATGGCTACGCGATTTTGCGAGTGTTGTGTTCTCGATATACTATCTGATTGCAGCAGAACGAGCGGATGAGAAGGTCAGGAAGATTAGAGGCATATTGACGGTAGAGCATTTGCGAGTCAGCTGGAATAAAGGAACAACACCATACTTGGCGTTCCTGTCGAATCTGATGCGCCCTAGATTCATGAAATATCCGCCACGAGCAATTCGAATCCCGAGACCTTCGACTAGCGATTACAAGGAGCCAGTCAAGGGGTGGCTTTATTTCAATGGTCCACTTTCCGCGTTGAAGAATCACACAAAAGTCGTGCTGGATATTCCGGGCGGTGGCTATGTGGCCATGGACCCGAGGACGAACGATGACAAGTTATTTGCTTGGGCTGGAAAGACAGGGCTTCCAGTTTTGAGTTTAGATTATCGGAAGGCTCCAGAGTTTCCGTATCCCTATGCACTGAATGAGTGCTACGATGTCTACAGCACAATCATTGCAAGTCGGGGTCGCTGTGTTGGGCTTTCTGGCGAAGTTGTACCGAAAATAGTCATTACAGGAGATAGTGCCGGAGGGAATCTGGCCACATGTCTGGTCATAATGATCATCGAATCCGGCTCGACCGATACACGCCAGTACCAGGGACAGACTTCATTGCCTATCCCGGATGGCTTGATTCTGATGTACCCTGGTCTGGATATGAACATAGGCAACTGGATGTCCGACGAGCAAATGTCCCTGATCAAAGACCGGAGAATGCGGAAGACGAATAGAAACATCATCCGAAGGAAGAGTATGCAGTATACGTTGGCAGCAGGGACACCTCATCAATCCGACGACGAAGAAGCCAGTCCTCCCAAAATGACATCTCCGCCCATCGCAGGCCACGAAAATGGCCTGGTCCTCACAGACTTGTCAGCGCCTGAATTCTCTACAGCAGGTCCTCCCTTGCTCTCACCGCCTGTCACAAGGAAACACGAACGCAGCCCATCCTCTTCCCACCATCCTGAACCACTCCAAACCCGGCTCGCAATGTCATCTATGATATCTTATTTCAACGACCGTATCCTTACTCCCGAAATGATGCGTGCCATGATAATCCTCTATATCGGCCCACACAACCGTCCCGATTTCTCCCAGGATTATCTCCTGTCTCCTATCCTCGCACCCGATTCGCTCCTCTGCCATTTCCCAAAAACGTATTTCCTGACTGGGGAACGCGATCCTCTTGTCGACGACACAGTTATATTCGCTGGTCGTCTACGGAGGGCAAAAGCAGCGTTGCATCACGCCGAACAAGCTTCGAATGTACACTTTCGCAAAGAGTTCGATGACAGAGATGTTGTGGAAGTGACGCTCATTCCGGGTATCTCGCACGGTTTCTTGCAGTTTGCTGGTGTGTTCCCGGAGGGCTGGCAATATATCTATAAGTGCGCGAAGTGGATTGATCAGATCTTCGCCGAATCCGAGCACAAAACTGCTGGCAACGGATTTTTAACCCCTGGTGGCTACCTCAGCGGAGTCGATCTAGAAGGTCGAAATGAGAGAATGCGAAGGGAGAGTAGTGGGGAAGAGGATATGGGCCTTGAGATGAGCATGAGTAAAAGCAGTAAGGGCAAAGACGTGGCTCAGGAAAGGAAGCGGAAAGAGAGGCTGCTGAAGGAAGCGATGGATGAGAGAAGAAGAAGGAAACAGCTAGGTGGGAGGAAGAAGAGCATGGTTAGTCTGGCGAGTGAGGATGATCTGCTTGGAAGGAGAATGTTGGGTCTTGCGGGGCCGTTGACTGGAAGAGGCGATTTTGGCGATGATGATTGATATCTGTGTGGTTCACTGATTACGGCGATTGGGAGCGTTGCATAGATTGCATAGAGCATTTAGCGAAGCTCAATACAAATCCCATTTCTACCATGGCGCCGCTGCTGTTGGGTTTGATCCATGCCGATCTTGACAACAAGCGGGATGGCTCTGCAGCTCGCGGTGTTGTACCAGCTCACATGTTCCCTACTGCTTCTCCTTGTACTCAGGAAAACGGGTCGTCATTTATTCATCGTGCATCGCTCTCCTAGGCATTATGGAAGTAATCTTCATGAATTCAAGAATGTGCAATGGTCATCTCGCTCTCCTTTCCCGTTGAATTCCGTTTTTACTTTTCTCTTTATGTTTCTTATTTCATGTGATATAGCAAGTACTTTAACACTCGAGCATGGATAAGAGACACCATACATCACGCCCTAAACATTCCCAAACATTCAGCAATTCCGTTCATGTATTACTGGGAACGATGACCCGCAACAGTGTCGCAGATATTCTCGCATTCCTCACCCTGCTCGTCCCACCCATCGCGAGTAGATCTGTACGCCAAATCTCAGTCGCACAGCTCCACAAGCCCTGCACATACCCCCCAATCGCCCCTTATCTCTTCTCACACAACTGTCACTCGCCCTTTATATAACAACCCAAGCCCTCTACTCAAACACCTCACTATCCTTCACGTCGCCTTCTTCGCTATCCAGAGTCCGAAGATCCACACGCCTCACTCAGAAGAGTACAAGCCAAGATGCGCATCACAATTAACATCCCCCTCGTAACCACCTCCATCTTCTCCAATCCTCCCCTTCCCGCGACCGAGTCTCCGTTCTTCACGTGTCCGCCCTCAAGACGTGGCCGCTCTCTTGTAGCAGCGTGTTGCGATCCACCCGTCGGGGAACCGTCGAGGGGATTTGATTTCGTGGGGCTCAGCTGTGCGTGAAAGTCTCTCCTTATCCCCATTCTGATGTGATCCAATTGTCGTGGACCAGAAAGTCGAAAGTTTTGAAGAACCATGCTGATGCTTGAGCGGGGTAGGCTATACGGCTATCGATGAGGGAACAAGATATGAGTGCTGGGAAGGCGAGGAGGGGGGTTTTGGTGAGCGGGTGCTGTGTGGGTGTGAGTTCTATTTTACTGTTCTTTCTTTCTCCTTTCTGTTGGCTTTTGTTCGTTGTTTCTTCCGTTTGGAAAAGGATACTCAGCTTAAGGAGAAAAGTATATCTTTGCTGACGAGTTTAGGCTGTGGGAGCACCTGACGGTCCACCGCTGATTTGCATGAAGCCGGAGATGGACTATTAGTAGGAGAAGATATCACAGGTCTGAGTTGACGGAGAGATGAAAAGGCTACTTGTCGTGCCTATTTGGTATTTCGGCAGTCAGTGCTTTCGGCAGAGAGAATTCGACATGACGCGATGTTGGAGTTTAACCACTTCTAGAGTTACTGAGACGAGCAAGACAATACACTAGATCACGTCTCTATGGATTGATCCCTCCGTTCATATCATATCTTGACTGCGTAGGCTTAGTGAGTTGGTGAACACTGAACCCAGGAGACTGGCAAGCTGATATGAATGGAGACCAAATGCAACATGCATGGATACAAATATCTTGCATAGTCAGCAATCTAAACAAGCCTTGATTCAACAACGGGTAGTATCTCCTCAACCCCACACGTCACCCATTGAAAGTCCCCCAGCACGAGTCACGACACTGCCAGACTCAACCAGGCCGTTTATTAAAAACCCAATCAACCTTCCTCGCCCGATCCCAAACAATCTCATCATCGGGCACATATCTAAAGTATGCGATCAACTCTTGCTCCTCATACTCCTGCCACTCTCCAACAGATTTCTCCAGAATTCCCGCCTGGCGATCGATATATCCTACCACATACTCTTCGACTCTATACCCGCCATCAAACTTCAATCTGTTCAACACATCTTTCGGAGGTCTCAACTTCCCTCCCGAGCCCTTGCCTTTCTCAGATTGCGCACTTGAGGTCTCCCCTCCCATGGCATGCTGTAGGAACTGTTTTCGGACTTGAGCGGGATTGCTTCCCTTGATTTTCTTAAACGACTCTCCAGTCCGTCTTTCCTCGGCTTTTGGCTTTCTAACTTCAGACGCAGTGTTTGCGTCTTCTAACGGGGTATCTGGCTTGAGTCTTTGCTGCAAGATAGCCTCTCTTTTCACGAACTTAGCTTCGACTTTCTTCCTCTCCATCTTCTTCTCGGCGCTGTCCCAAGCTCGAGTGATCTTCCTCGCCTCGGAAATATCAGCCGAGGACAGAGTCGGGATGCCAATCAACCAGTAACAAGTACGTGCTTTCTGGTCCCTTTTCTCAGACTCATCCATGAAGCATTGGGGGAGAAGCTGGATTTCTGCCATCTTCAGACTGTTCTGGAGACCTATGCCAAAATTCAAAATTGAGAGGGTGGTAGTTGGAGGAATAAATATTTACCTTCGTATAACGATGTCA
Organism: Hyphodiscus hymeniophilus; assembly: GCA_016508695.1. NCBI lineage: Eukaryota > Fungi > Ascomycota > Leotiomycetes > Helotiales > Hyphodiscaceae > Hyphodiscus > Hyphodiscus hymeniophilus. Next base: position 219,789 of record VNKQ01000016.1, on the reverse strand, counting down.
CCTTCTTTTCGATTTCATGGATTTTGACAGCAATATTTGAAGATGCTGTATCTTGGAATGGGACTTTCACCCGGATGTACCAATCATGGATGAAGGTCTCACCAGGACCTTGTGCTTCTAAGCTAGCATCTTGAGTGGCCTCTTCACTTGCTGGTAAGACATGTATAACATCAGTCATTATTTGAATATATTCACCAGTCTATCTGAACGGCGTTCAACTGTAACGCGATCCTGGACACTCGAGACACGAAAGGTGTATACTTGGTTTTTGTATTGAAAGATGCGGCAAATTCAAATATGATGTATAAAGTGTCTTGAAATGCGAAGGAGTTGATGGGAAAGGGATAAGGATAAGTATAAACGATCTTGTAACGAGGGAACTAACGACCGGATCTCTGTAATTGGCTTCAGTGATTGGTGACTCACCTCGGCGGTTGAGGCGTAAAAGACCTGCCTTATCCGGTCCGGCGAGAATAAGTCTACTGATGTCGGCATCTCCTTCACACGAAAACATGAAGGTGGCATTTGTATCCATTGGATCACAATAACTAACAAGCTTCCCAATTCCACAGTTTGTAATTGGAGTTAAGTCTCTAGTCTACTTGTCTTCTTCGTGTTTCAACAAATCAAGACCCATACTCATCTATGACACTTCTGGGCTTCTGGAACTTTCCCAGCGATTTATATTCTATCTCATCCATTCCAAACCCTTTGGGACCTCCTATTTCGAGGCCGCGGGGAGTTGAAGTCCATTTCTCAGATGCGACAATCCCAAGGACAATGACCAGGAGCCCATATCGATACTCTGGTGTTCCAATCGCCTCACCATTCTGTGCATCAATGACACAAATTAGGTCCGGGACAGACGCGAGGACCTATCCAAGTCAGTGGAAGCGTAAGTATTGAAAGGAGAAAGGAACGCACCGTTTCACTTCCATCATCCTCCTCCTGAATCGCAACGATGTTCTCATTCTTAAAAGGGATCTTTACTCGTCCCTGGAACTCACTATCGCCATCTCCTCTCAGACTCATCCCCTCAATAATCACCTCTCCATATACGTGGCCCATTCTTAGCATCCTATCAACACCTACAATTTTTCCTTTAAATAGGACTCTCGCAGATTCAGCGCCACCAACTTCGCTGATGATGGATTCTGCAACTGTGTCAATCTGATTCAAGCTCCTAGACAATGCGACAGCGCGTCCGATGCGCCAAGACAACGATATCGTGTGCTCGACGACCCAACACTTCGTATTCTTGCCAGATATCGGGCCTTTGGCGCATGCGACATGAGAACCCATTTGCGAGAGTGCTGCACGGAATGCGCGTTCGACCATCAACTCGCTTTTGGCTTTTGTCATGAACATGACCTGACCATTGCCGTCACAGATAGTAGAAGGCAGAAAGACAGGCTTCTCTTCGAATACCACAGGTGTTGTCTGCCATGCGACTGGGTACGCTCGACCCATCCAGTCTCCATCCACCGTTGGGAGGTTCATCATGTTTGATGCACCGAGAATCATGCCTTGAAGTCCATTTCCACCCCCGATTTCGAGCGCGATGACGGCTGTTGGTTCGACTTTCATGAAATTGTAAAGCTCGGTTTGTGCTTCAAGCATTCTGTTACGATGTCAGATAAGGCAACTTAGTTTAAAAATAATTGAAATGACGTACTCATCCCCAGTCAGTTTCTCGATTCCCACAGTAGGACTCCCTTTACCCCCTCCGCAGGCGACGAGATCGTCGTCCTTGAGATCGTCTGGGGAGATCACTCGTACCACACCTCCATTCTTCATGATCTCTCGAAGTCGTAGCATGTGTCCATACGGCGATCCGCCTCCGCCTGTACCGAGGATGTAGCAGCCTGTGCTGATCCAAGTTAAATCTATGTCTGATATGATCCATTCTCGGCCGTGAATATCTGGCGCGTATGTAGCAATATCGAACTCATGAGTGGGAGTTGATTTCTGAGTCTCAGGGTCTGTATCTGGTTGGATTGTTCTCGCAAATTCGGTCATCTCATCCTCGGTAGCCTGATCTTCGCTAAGAATAGGTTCCTCAAGGGCAGACTCACGATCATAGTCAAAGTCGCCGACTGCTTTGACGATGAATCGCGATTTGTTTGCAATGTACTGTTCACAGTTAGACCTAATCTCTTCTTCACCGGCCGAACGGTTACATACCTGGAGCGGGATATGGCCCATTTCAACCACCTGAACCGTGTCTCGCTTTGCACCATTCTCTACTGCTTTCTCAATCGCACGTTTTGAGGCCTCTTCCATGACTTGAGATGTGGTCTTCGAGTCTGTACTCTCAATGGTATCAAGGACCCCACTGACTCGCGAAATTGCTGATCCAATCGCATTTGCCACACCTGACCATTCTGGCTTCACCACCTTGCTCGCCCCTTTCAATTCATCAGGGGCAATGACAGCTCCACCACCCACCAATAGCACGGGGAGATCAGCCGCAGAAGTCTTCATCGTATCGATTGCTCTTTCCAGCATTATTTTGACCACAGCCTTGAATTCCTGTACATTACCATCTAGTGAAGTATATGAAAGTAGTGATCGATCTCCAATCTCGGCGGTCGCATCGGCTAGCACTGTATAGTCTGTAGCCGTAGGCGTCTTTCCTCCGAAAACTAAAGCTTCCGCGGTGAGCCGGTACCCAACACTGTCAGGTCCAACAGTCAGTGTTCCGTCCCTGCTCACACGGACTATGGAGCCACCCCCAAGACCAATACTTCGAACATCTGGGTACGAGAAGTTGGTCCGCACCCCTGAGATCTCGCTGAAAGCGGCTGCTTGACGAGGAAATCCGTTCGCAATCAGCAGACCAACATCAGTTGTTGTACCGCCAATATCAACGACTATCATCGATTCTTTGACGCCAGTTTGGGTCAAAAATGCCGCGCCTCTCATACTGTTCGTAGGACCGCTGGAGAATGTCCTGATCGGAAGCTTGGCCGCCGCGCTAGCTAGCAAGATCGTGCCATCGTTCTGAGTGATAAAGACGGGACATCTCAGCCTAAGCCTTGAGATAGCAGCTTGGAACGAACGGATCGTCTTCCTTGCAAATGGCAGGATCGAGGCGTTGAGAATCGCGGCGTTCTCTCGTTCCAGGAAGCCCAAGTTGGCGACGTCCTTCGACGTAACCACATCTGCCTCGGGATATAGTTCTTTGATGATTTGAGCGGTCCGTTCCTCTTGCTTGTAAATAACGTCAACGGGACTAAAAATACCATTGACCACTATGCTTCTGATGCCCTTGTGCTTGATGATTTTCACCTGATCACGAATCTCTTCTTCGTCGATATCCGAGATCAAGCTCCCATCAACTTCTAGTCCTCCCTTTACCCGACAGTGATATCCGCAGATCAAATTCCGTAGGTTTTCAGGCCAGTCAACGCACGGAGGAACACCTTTGGCAAACGGTCCACAGAGACGAATAATTGCAACTCGAGCTAGCCGTTCACGGTCTTGCTCAACGACAGCATTAATGAAGTGCGTAGTACCGATAGTGACACTGGCCACATCACTTGGATCTATTTTCGACTTCTCGAACATCGCTCTAATGGCATTGTTAATTCCATCGCTAGGATTGCCAGTCGTTGAGGCTTTGTGCCAGGCAATGATTCCTCTGCCGCGCTCAGAAGAACGTGCTGTATCGAGCACCACTCCATCAGTGTTTGTACTGGACATTTTATCAGCAATTCGGTCCATGTAGTTCGGTTGATAGTGCTCACCCGCCGACATCAACTCCAACTCTGAGGTATGGGACCATTCCGAATGGTTTTAGAGAAGAGGTAGTGTTAATCTTAACCTCTCAATACACCTATCTCAGTTTATGACTGGAGTCAAAAGAGAGTATACAAGTATCTCGAGATATTTCATACTCGACCTCCGGAAATGCTCTCATTTTGATGTTCTGTGAGACGTTGGCCGATCGATTGCCCACTCTTGGTAGCCTGATCGGCCAGTCGAAGATTCTCTGATAGTGTAATCCGCGGCGCAACTTTTATAAGGACTATCAAGATCACCACAACGTTGCTTGAAGGCCATATTCGAAAGATAGGTTGCGCGCTTCGCGTTTAAGTCTTCAGGCAAAGATATTGCTCGGCAATGTCCAGGGACATCCGAGCGAAACAGTTGCAGTAGTTTGCAGTCGCATTTTTTAGGGTCTCTCGGCAGTTCTTCCCGGCCCGGCTTTTAGTCAGCGAGTAAGCGACTAGGCGCGCTGATCTCTTTGAAATGGAACTCAGAATAACCTCATCAACCCTCAGAGAAATCCAGCGATAATCTCGCAACGGCCTTTTACGATGAACGGCACATTGAAAAGTAAGCAAGGATGCTGGACCTGCCGTCTGAGGCGCAAGAAATGCGACGAGCGGCCCCACACTTGCTCCACGTGTGAATCATTGACGATCCCGTGCTACGGGTATGGCTCGAAACCAGACTGGGTGAGACCTCTTCCCGAGTTCAAGTCATATTCCATTGTATGGACCGAGAGATTGGAGACCGTGTCAGAAGCAGTTGATGGGAAAGGAGTTCTCGAACAGCCCTCGGACTTTTTGATCACTGTGGTGCTAATCTTTTGGTAGATGGACAACGGGGCGAGGGAAAAAGAAATGGCAAACAATATTAAGCAGATCGTGAAAAAGACTTCACGCCAGAAGGGACGACTTGGGATATCGATGAGCGGATTCAAGGGACGCTCAGTCGCCGTATCTGATAGTGATCCCGGGGGTGTCAAAATCGCCCCCAAACCCATGGATGTTAACTTTTCTTCGGCACGAGTTGTGACCAAAGGACTTACTCCCCCGTTGACGGATACTAACAGCGGGTCCTCACCTGTAAGATAACATTCCCAAACAGTAGATCGTCATGTTGACTTTGAATAGCGCTCTTCAGACAGTGCCGAGTCGCCTCATAATCAACCTGAGGCCCTGTCTTGGCTATCGGCGGTCAAGAGCGAGGAGGCGGTGTTGTTGATGCACTTCATCGACATCATATTTCCACTCCAGTATGTATCAACAGACTAGAATGATTCTGCTTGGGACTGAGCCAGGAGTACTGGTCCTGAAACGTGTCCCAAGGATAGCGTCTTCTCCTGCTTGAGACATTTCGCAAAATGTGATTACTGACTCCTCTGCTAGATACCCTATGTACCGTCCAAGCATCATCGAGGGAGGCCGAGGCTGGCTACTTTCTCTGCTTCTGAGAACCAAACCGCTTTACCATGCAAGCTTAGCACTCAGCGCTTATCATCGAGGAACTGCGCTCCTCGCTTCTCACCACGGCGCATGCAGTGCTTTTAGTACTGTAAGCCAAGAACAGCTTCTTTCTCTTTGCCTGTCTGAATTCCGGCAAGCTATTCGAGACGCTGGCGCCTGGATTGGTGAGGCGGCGGCGTGTCCAAGCAATAGTCTCGGTCTCATGGCCTGTGCTATACAACTGATCTTCTTCGAGGTTTGTCAGTAGATGAAGCGAGTTGAAAAGTATACTGACCAAGCACGCAGCTCTTTGCGGGCAATCGCGAAGCCTGGCGGATACATCTTCGAGCGACTACAGACAGTTTCGTTAGGGGCTATTGGCATCACTCTATGGACCTTGGTCTAGTTGACTCGCCTGATGTCCTGGTCGACGGAAAAACAACGCTCGTTCTTCATGCTGGACGGTCGGTTCCAGAAGACGCGGGAACTTTCTTTTTCCTCAGTGGTGTCACCATATGGCTTGATGTCCTCTCTACTATAACGACCGGTAGCTCACCTCGCTTACTGCCATATCATCCTCATGCAGTCTCCCTTGATTCCGCTATTAAGCTGGAGAATATCATGGGCTGCAAAAATCCAGTGATTCAGCAGATTGGGCTTATTTCTGCCTTGTATGAATACAAATCTCAAGCACTTGAAGATGGCTGCCTCGATATTGCTGAGTTCGATGCCCGGGCAGGGAAATTAAGGCATGAGCTTCACTTTGCACTCGCTGAATACTCCTTATCTGCCATGGAGCTCTCTCCTTACTCCAGCAACATTACTTCAAACGTCTCGAATCCCGATGTCCACATCATCACAGGAATTTTCACTCTCGCAGCATCGATATATCTCTACTTAGTAGTTCATGGATACCAGCTCGAAACACAAGAACTACTTTCGTTGGTAGCGGAGGCCATGGCAGTATTGCAAACCAAAATGCCGGCATATTTGATACAGGCTATCATCTGTCCGCTGTTCATCATTGGATGTGCGGTAAACGGAAAGGAGAAAGATTTCTTTCGTCAAGTCTTCATCTCAGTCGCAGTCCTCGGCTCCTCGTTGGAGCACCGTGGGAAGATCTTGCCGACCCTGGAAGAAGTCTGGAGGATGAGAGATGCCACGACCGGGTGGACGTGGCAAGATACCATCAAATTGTTGGGACAAAATCTTTTGCTTATTTGACGGAGACTCACATTCATGCGATCGAGAGAGAGCAGTTTTTCCCAAACCGCTTATCCCTTGAGAAAACTCCCTAGGGATTTTTGTTGACAGCGGCAGTGCCGCTAGCACTACCAACAGTAAAAGCCTCCTGATCATGGAAGCTTCCGCCAATGTCCCTCGATACCGGATATATGAGATCAATTGACCTAAAGAATGGGTGATCTGGCTTCAGAAACATGAAAGACGTCGAGTCTGCACCTTAAGCAGATATTGATTGAGACGATCGACATTGAGCAGAACGATTGGTCGACATTCTGGAGTCTGAAACCTAAGCTATCATCAGCTCACGGTCGCAAGCATCGGAGTCTCGGAGCTCGGAAATGACACAGTTTCCAAAGAACTGACAGTGGCTATGCTGTGTACCGTCTTTGTCATACTGTCCAGCATTTCTCAGATTTGTAAGAAATATTAGCTGCTGAGAAACAGGCCGAGGCGTCTATCGACTGCTTGGCATATTGTACTACTTGATCCTGTCGACATGCTTTCAGTCGATCCCGTTGTCCCAAGTCGCACTAGTCAGCCACTCCGCCCTGTCCTCCACCAAAAGCATAAAGCGGGTCTGAACGAAATCAACAGCGAATCATGATTGAACCCGCGCTCCTTCGCAGAAGGGGTCCCCGTCTTTCAATGCGTTCCACTATCTAATTGGATCCAATGCTTATGCCCTTGTACATTGGATATCAAAAGTCTCCGCAAAGGTTATTAAGACATTGAGGAAATTACCAACCATGCCTCGATCTTATTTTTCGAGGCGAGAAGGAACATGCGATATTCACTCATAAATATGGCTCTATCCTCACTCTTCTTCAGTCAGAACACTACCACTACCGCCTGTCTTCAAAGATTTTCCAATCCATCAATCCAGCACCTTCCACCTTGATATTCAAATCAATATCTCATCACAATGAAGACCATTGTTATCGTCGGCTCATCCTTTTCGGGAGTGTACACAGCACACAGGCTTCTGAAGCAAGCCCCTAAAACAGGCGATATCAAGATCATACTTGTTGGCCAAAGCACACACATTTACTGGAACTTAGCAACACCACGAGCGATCCTTGCCGGCCAGTTCCCCGACAACAAGATATTCGGGGCCATCGCGCCAGGGTTCAAGAAATACGGGAACAAGTTTGAGTTCGTTGTCGGCACAGCAGAAAGCCTCAATACTGAGTCCAAGAACGTTGTCGTGGCTACGACCGCTGGGCAGAAGACCATTAGCTACGATTACGTGATTCTTGCGACGGGTGCCAGAAGTAAGGGTGATGCGCCATGGAAGCAACGCGAGAGTTATGAAGCCACACTAGCTGCCCTCCATGACTTTCAAGCTAGAGTCAAGAAAGCGAGTTCGATAGTTGTTGGCGGAGCGGGCGCAACCGGGGTCGAAACAGCAGGAGAATTGGGCTTCGAGTATGGAAAAACCAAGAACATCACCCTGGTATGCGCGAGAACTTATTCCTTTCCTACTGCAAGTCAAACTAGGTATCTAACCAATCTTTTAGATCTCAAGTGGTCCTGTAATCCTCGAGGGTACACCATCAGGTGTCACCAACGCTGCCACGAACAAACTCCGAGAATTCAAAGTCAACCTCAAGCTCTCGACCAAGATCAATGGCGAGGCCAAGCTGCCAGACGGACGAACCGAGCTGTCACTCTCTGACGGCTCCAAGCTCATCACAGATCTTTACTTATCCACGACTGGTGTGATCCCGAACTCGTCCTACGTACCCAACAATCTCCTTAACGCCAATGGATATGTGGTCGTGGATGAGTACCTACGCGCCAAGGGCACAAGCGATGTTTGGGCAGTCGGCGACATCTCAAGTGTACAGAGACCACAATTTGTGCATCTTGATAAACAGTCTGCACTTGTCACGAAGAACATTGGGCTGTTGATGCAAGGCAAGGACTTGGTGAAATTCCCAACAAACCAATCACGTACGTTACTTGTATTATGCTGCAAAGTTGACCTGTTACTAATATTGCATAGCTGTTCTGGCTGTTCCGCTAGGTCGCAAGGCAGGCACAGGACACATGGGCAGCTGGAAGCTCCCAAGCTTCATGATCGTAAGGGTGAAGGGGAAAACCTACTTGACGCAAAACCTGGCCCCGGTTATTGATGGTTCTGCTGCTTGATTTGTTTGTCGATTGTTGTCAATTCTATCCTACCCGCCTAATAATTGTGTATTTATTCTTGTTCGAGACCCCGGATTAGCGTACATGGAGACCAGTATTTACATTTGAGAATGTTGCTTTGTTAGAAAATACCAGTATTCATTAGTCCTCTCAGATACTTTCAATTTGTTATGTTGATCTTTGTATAAATTCAGTACTATATCGTACATTTTGACTCTTAGAGCTTCGATACGAGCGTAGGGAGGTGGGGTGTGTTAACGCCAGCTGCCCAGCCCTCAACCTTCGCGGCTTAGTTACTACTATTTCATTAAACGATCACATGAGCATTGTCAGAATCCTCCCGTGCTTTGAGCCGAGTCTTTGATGGGCATAGATCGGCTGCGAAGCCATGGTTATTCCGGGCGTCTTCTTTTCCTTGCTGATCGGTCTCGTGGGAAAGGCCCGTGAGTAGATGTTGCTAGGATGTTGCAGACTTGCTGATCCGATTTTAAAAGGCATAGTTGGATTGTGGATTGTTCTCGCTGGTTGGTCCAGTTTATTTATTTACCAATATGTAAGGAAGGAGTCATCGAATGAGGTTGAAAAGAAACATGGACTATGGATGTTCTGACATCGATGTATCCCGGCGAGATTTCACTCGAGGCTCAGGCTATTATAATCCGAAAACTATGAATGGTGGGTAAAGTCAATATTTATCGTAATGAGTGATTTCATGCTTTCATTGAAACGTTCTTTAAACGTCACCACCATTAGAGAGGCTATTCCCCGGTAGCACGATAGAAAGTCTAATCGCATATGAGAAGATATGCCGACTTCGTTCGACTTTCCAGTGTCGAAGACTCGATCACCTGTCCCCGCCAATGCTATAAACCTGCCAAATCCCCATACAAGGATTACCCTTACAAACATGCATTTCCAGCTTCTTCAGATCATAAATAACAGAAGCAACAGTCATGGTGTTCATGGTCGTTTTGCCGTACTTCTGCTCCCCTTTATCCGCATGTTCGCACAGACTGCTAGGAAAGCCGGCGTGATCACAGAAGGCATTCTTGATATCGGACACGACGAGTGACTCAGACCCGTTCACATTCTTGGCTCTTAATAGAGTTTTCTCCAGTCTGTTGTGGAGCTGCCGATCTCTGAAGAGTGATGAGCCACCAGGGTATGTGTCGTGAATATCCGGCCGAGCTTGCATGGCTGGCGAAACGAAGTGATTCGCGTGTGTTCCGAGACTTGTTCTGAAAAGAGCTGATTGGGAGATCGTCTCTGGATACAATGCAAAGTATGAAGAAGGTGTCAACTCAAGGTTCACAGCAAGACCTGACTTTGCCCCGACGATGACATTCCCTGACACGTGACGAGGAAACGAACACAGAGTCTTCAGCCCAGCAGCAAAGTTCCCACACTCGAGAAACATCCTTCGAGCCAGTGTAAAAGGAAGAACCGTTCCAGCTGTTTTTAATGAAGAATCAAGCGCCGCATCTTCACTGCTCCAAAGCGAGTTCGCGCACAAAGCGACGCCGGTCGAACTCATCCCTGACCTCGCCAACTGCCCAGCTTCCGTTAATGCAATGATTGTCATTGGGGTATTGAGATCGTCTCCTTTGGGGTTATGACTTTCAAGAACAATGATCGTATCGAGATCATGCAACCAAGGCGACATGTCCCAGTTCTGAGCGATAAAGACTGCAGGTTCTTCATTGTCGGCGAGCAATTCCTGAACATAAGCCATGCTGGTACACTCTCCCACCCGACTTATAGTTGTCTTGCCGGTCCAAACTCTTGACAGATCATATCGAGCATTTAACAGAATGATATTGTCCAGGGTGGCGCCCGCTCCCTCTGCTATGCCTCTCATCTCCTCCACACCTTCTGGAAAATTTGTTTTGATGGCGGGAAGGTAGACGTTTGCGGTGTAATGAGAGCACACATCTATGGGAGGTAGCGATGTTGATGTTGAGTAACGCTGAATGTTGGTCTGGATCTTGGACGCCGCTTGTGAGCCGTGCATCAGGCCTCGTTCGAAAGAGCTTCCTGAAACGACAATGTGCTGGTATCCTCTCGAGTTATTCATGACTGGCGAAGTAGTCATCTTGGGTTCAGAAGAGAAAGAACACGTAAGGGGTTGATAATGTGGCCAACAATTTCATCAACGCAGAAAAAGTTACGAGCTCTTGTATAAAGGAAGTGCAACTAAGTAGACAGCCAACTGTCTAAGGTGTCCACTCTGAGCATAATTGCGCTGAATGAAGGCCTCAATCTCACGGCGATTTGTTGTTGATTGCATGCTATGAATACGGATCCTAGATTCATATCAGGATTGAACCTCCCTGTCGAGGACGGGCAAATACACGGCGAGTCTTGACTTCTTCCAGCGCGTTTTACCGGTACCTACCCCACTCCCCCACTCTCGACCCTCCGAATTCCCAGTCTTGACTTCAAGGTTCGGCGACAAGACAAGTCCGCATCAAAAGCTGCTTATATTCGGATTGGACATAATAGAAGCGATTGCGAGCAAGTGCATGAAACGTGGAACTTCAATGTTCTTATCTCGTTGTCAATCATGGACAACTGAGTATTTTAGATGTAGGTAATCATTCCCACCCATTTCGACCAGAGAACAAACCAACTCTGCTTGACTTACAACTGAACTCTCTTCGTAAGGGCGTCCCAAACGACATATGTTGGGGAGTTTACCATCCCCAGATCCAGCTGAGTTAGAGAGTCTTTGACTTTGCAACTAAATTTGCTGATTCTGAAGTCGCATGGACGGTGGTCTCCGTGGGCCACGGTGCGGCCTAACCTCGTTCGAGAGTCCTGCATCTTGCTGCATGGCTTGAAACGTGAATCCGGGGAAGTGAAGACAGGGAAAGATTCTGGGATGGTGGCAGGGCATGTCGCAGACGATGGTCCAGCAAAGCAAAAGTGGTTGTAATTGCTGAAAGCATCAAAATTGAGGGATGGGTGGATATCAAAGTCGATCTTTCATACCAGGCCGTCGAAAGACATCCCGGCAAAGGCTCCACGTTGACACTCATGATCTCTTCAAAGGATGAGCCTCAGTGTTGAAGACCCACTCATCCAGACTAATTAGGTCCGGCGCACTGAAAATCAGGTAGAAATATTTCAGCGTCTCTCCAGTCCAGAACGTCTCCATACTATCATCCATTGGGGCAGGAATTCGGGTAACGTCGCTGAGAGCTGCATTCCCAGACTCTGTTTTCGTGTGCTCTTCAATCGCTTCAAATATTTTCCATGCTTCATCCCTCAGCGTCTCATCCCCCGTGATGCGGTAGAGGACAAATAGAGACTCGATGGCTTCAGGCCGAAGGATGTACCTCTTGTCCTCAATGTCAAAGAACTCCGGGAAATTCTTTGGATCCTCGCTGTGGGGCTCTGCAACCCAGGCACAATTTTCTGGATCCGGACAAGGAGTCAAATGAAAGATTTCGGGCATTATACCAGTCGGCATTGACCGGTACGCCCACAAGCAACCATCGAGCAACTTTCGAGCGATATCCAAATCATCCGGCCGGTCAAAAACCTTGAATCCAATGGCTAGCATACCTCCAGCGAAACACGACAAATGCTGGCCAACGGGATCGAGCACGCCACTTGTGCCAGAAAGAACATTACGATTCCCTGATATGAGGATATCAATACTCGATATCGTTCTAGGGCGGAAAAAGAGATGTTCCCTCGCGGTGTCCATTGCGTAATTGTACATCTCCCGATACTGCATAGATCGTCCACCAAGCATTATGTATTCCTTCAAAAGATATTCGTATGTTGAGTCCGCCATGGCTCCAATTGAGAAGGCCATATTGTCTCCGAAATCTTCTTCCATTGGGCTCACGACAACCGGCCACAGACCTGGCAGACTTGTGAGCTCCTGCGCCTTCTCCAGTCGATTTGTGACCCGTTGTATCGCATCGTAAAATTTCGGATTGCCGGTAAGCTGCGACAATCTCGTAAACTCCACAGACATGGATCCAATCTCAGCAAGCAAAACCGCAGTGTACGCTTCTTGAAACTTGCCATCTCTAGCATTCTTCCATTTCCACCTCGTAATTGGCATTCTATTCGGCGTATCGAAAGCCGCATAAAGAAAACTTCCCAATTCCACCGCCTTTTCCGTCAACACTTCCTTCCAATGCTCCTCCTCAGTAGTCTCTCCACACAAGTCCCGCGCCGCAAGTAAACCGCCCAGGTGTCTGATGGTCGTCTCAAACACGTTAACCTCTTCTTCCTCCGACCGGGTGAAGTCAATCTCTTCCACTGTGCCTACCGCTTGTGCGAAATCGACCTTGAGATCCATGATCCACAGCGTGTCTAAAGAATCGACCAAAGTCGCTGCCCAGCCCCCGAGACCATTCACTGACGCGCCAGAAATAGGCCGCAGTTCGTCTTTAAGCCATGCCCGATTCTTGTAGCCCTCCCATGTTCGTATGAAAGATGACTTGACCATCTCGCGGCGACGTTCGTTCTCTTCGGCTGCAGCACCATAGTTGGGTTTGAAGGCGTACTGAATTCTTGGGAGGGGTAACACAGTGCGGTTGGGAAGATGTATGATGTTTTGTAGTGGGAAATTCAGTGGTCTTTTGGCCCAGTCGAATTCCTTATCGTTCGTAGAGGTGGGGTTGATGTACTCAATCAACGGGTTTGTCGGGACTGACTCCGTCGCTCGACGACGATAGAAGAAAACTACCAAGCAAGTGGTAAGAGCGGCCCAGAGGGACCAAGATCTCCGGAGTAGCATATTGAGACTCTGTGAGATCAAAGCATTGGGTTTGAAGGGATCGTGAGATTCTGACGAGACGCTTCACTTACCGCGGCAATCGTGACCTTCGAATATCGGCTAGAGCTCTCATCGCCTACCTTACGCGGACTGCACCAGGACTCACCTACATTTGCACGAACGATTGTATATTTTTCGTTTCAAAAAGCTCGAGGTGAGCTGTGAAGTCAATGTTTACAAGACAAGGGGCAGAAGAGTATGTCGCATCGGGCTTGGCATCCGCCAGCGGGCATTGAGGATCCGCGCAGAACTAGTAGGGCTGAAAAGCCCCTAAGATGTAGTGATCTGTTCCCCTGCAGTACATTGCTGCCACTGCCAAGTATCATCATTATCATTTCAATATTATTATATTCACCGGTTGTTCGAACTCAAGTCATGATATCTTATCTTGTCGAGGTTGGCACTCGTACATGAGCGCATTTCCGTACACTCCGTATGACCCATCCAGTGTGGTTCTTGCGTGTCTACGTCCGTAAAGTCCTACCTTGTGATCTCAGGATGGCAAACGTCCTGACATGGCAAAATCGGGCTTGCAAGGCCATAATTTCCTGTCCAGTCCGTGTGATATCAGAAGTTGCAAGGGAAACAAATTCTTGGATGGGTGTCCACTCCTGAATTATCGAAGACTGCTTAGCCTTCATGAGTTGGCAATTAGTTTATCAATCCGTTCGAAAGCTGGAAGACTTCAAAAATCTTTTGCTCTTTCTTTCAAACTTCTAGTAGAGAAATTCATTACATCTATTATCTAATGAGCGATCTGTTTTCTTCCTATGTAGGGTGAAAGCAATTTCAGGACCAAAGAAACCTTCGTCCTTCATCTTCTCCTCACATCACCACCACCGATACTATCTCACACACAGCCTCACAGCAGTATTTCTTGCAGTCACCTTTCACTTCATTACAACAACCCAATGGCGGCGATCAGAGCCCCAGCACCGACTCCCAGTCCAGGTACGGCTGCATAAGGAGCAGCTGCATTCCCGGTCTGAGTAGCAGCAGCGCCACTTGTAGAACTCGCTCCAGTACTGGCAGCCTGGGAGGCTTTCGATGTCGCACCAGAGACAGCACTCGAAGCAATCGACTTTCCTGCACTCTCTGCACTACTTGCTACGCTCAAGGCTGAGGAAACGACAGCTGATGCCGTGGTAGTTGCGCCATCTGCGTAACTGCTGGCGAGTGAATTGGCGGAGGTCACAACGGATGACGCTGAACAGGCTCTGGTCAGCAAAAGCACGCAGTTACGGTACAGCGGTGGAGTCGAAATACATACCAAATGATTCGGCACTAGAAGCAATCGACCCTCCAGCAGAGGTGTATGGATTCGCTACCGTTGCGCCGAGACTCTCGGCGGAAGTGGCTACCGAATTTGCGAATGAAGTCGCGGAGTTGACGATTGATTGCCAACCTTGGGGAGAGCGTTTGCCGTATTTCGCTTCATATTGCGAGGCTAAGGCTTGTGCGGAAGCGGAGTCTGTAGCGGCGTTCAGTTCGGCTGCTACGATGGAGGCTTCGAAGTCTTCACGCTTTTGGACCGGTGAGGCATCGCGGTCGAAGAGCGAGGCTGTGATGGATAGTGTGAGGAGAGAGAAGATGGTGAGGTATGTGAGTTGCATGATCGCGAGTGATGGAGCCTTGTGGGATGTGATGAGTGTTGATGTGAGTAAGTCTTGAGTGTAAATACTCCTGCATACAGAGAATTGAATGTGGTTGCTAATTATTTATTAGGCCACGGAATAGAGACGCGAAGCTTATATGTATTCATGAAATTGTTCACAGACACGTCTGGACGTGGATCACAGCAGCAAAGGCGTAGTTTGGTATAACTCTAGGAGGTCGTTGCGTTTCTTCCAACGCCGTCGATCAATCCAGCGATTGATGAGGAAGGCTCCATTCCTATTGCGACTTTCTAATAATCAATCCTACACCCAATCAACCCATCAATTCAAGGACGCCGATCTCTTGAGACCTATTTTCGTCGCACCGAGGAAGAAGGTTATGCGCAATGAAGATCACGCGCCGCATGCTTCCAACGACTTTGACGAATGGCGAGAGTAGATCAAAAGCTCCACAGTACGAAAGATTGACAAGACGGGAAGTTTGGGGCGCAATATGGATATCTCGTGTTGTGTAAGCCAGAGCTCAAGACGCGCCAAATTGAGCCGCCAAGAGATATCTATGTCCTCATTCGACCAGCCCTTCGCAATGATACGCCCGTACCCGTATTGAACATGAAACAGGATTTTTTGAAATTGCTTCGTGACAATCTCGATGTCAGTCACCATTTGTTCGTGCTAATCATAAGAAATCATACTTAGCGTCATTCATAATGGCGGTTGGAGGGGCAGTGTACGGGCAAAGACGGGAGAAAGCTAACCATGAAAGGCAGTTTTGAAGATACATTAGTATGGCCCAGCATATCGCTGAGATGGGATGGCTGTGACTTATAACGAAAAGAACATTGGGCGTCCGCCTGTGGGCAGAGGAGATTTGAAAGCCAGGAGATTGGACTATCAAGGGATTGACCATGTCACATAAAATCTGTTCTGTGGTCAAATCGCTCATTGACGCAAGCTAGTGTAGCATACGATCGGCGACAGACTTCAGTATTCATATAATACAAATGCCCTTCATAACTCGTTCATTTTTTCAAGATACGATACGTGATAGCAGCTTAGACAACTTTGACTCTTCTACTTCTCTTTTGTTCTCCTTGCGAGAATCGAGATTCGTTACGTGATGCATGTTACGCTACCAGCCGACCAATTCATTCTAAAAAGAAGACTGGACCCAGATCTGATCCATGTACAAGCATAGTACCGATCCTCATTGGACTTGATCCAGCTCAATTCAGACTCATCCCGAAGGACCACAGCAAACTGTTGAAGAGATCATGGTGGGCAACCTCCGATAGCGATGATGTCGTCAGCTAAGTCCTCGCCATCTTAACCAAACATAGCAAAGAATGAATGGTCGACAGAACGGGATGCTTCAAATGGTGGTGGGATAAGGCCATCGCGATATCAGTCGGTATCTTACCAAACATAGTAAAGAGTATATCGTCGATAGAATGGGAACTTCATCCCTTGGCTGCAATCAATCTCGAGTCCTTCGTCCTCCCTAACCCATCCCTCCCATAATAATCCATGGGATAAACTCCTCCATTCGCCATCGCCCAGTCTTCTTTCTGACCCAGCACAATCAACGCCTCATACGGCGTCAACAACGGCTTGGGGAAAGCGTAACCCCAATCAATACTTAACCTCGGACACGCAACCTGCACCCAGCACTCCACATCACTCATCATCGCCAATTTCCCCGGGAAGATTTCGCTGAGCAACAAATTGATATATGGGATTCCTTGTAGTTCCAATTTTTGCTCGATCAGGCTCATCGTATGTGGGTTTCCTTGTCGGCCCAAGGAGCCTAGAATGAGGCCCCATTTCTTGGCTGACTTCGCACAGGTGATGGCTTCGCGGCGTAAAGTATGCATTTCCTTGTGGTCGTAGCTCTCGCGTGTAAGCTTTCGGGAGTAAGGATCGTAGCGGTAGGCTGGGATATCAGGGTTGTGTATCATAGCGCTTTCGAGGTGAAACCGTCCATCGCCAAGGTAGAGAATTATATCAACGCCGTCAGTAGATGTCAATCGCGGCGAAGTGCAACCTAAGATCTCGCCTTTGGATAAAGGAGAGATCTGTGGGATCAATATGTTGTATCCCGCCCTTTCCAAAGGTGCTCGTACGCCATGGAGTGTTGCGTTAAATTGGATCGTGCCGACCATTGCCACGGTCTTACCCGGGGAGAAATTCTTCTCTAATGTTGCAAGAAGATGTTTTGTATCGATGCTTATATCCACGAATACGTAGAGTGTCTTAATCTTAGTGACATCCACCGGTATCAAGCATGAGTGTGCATAGTGTACTAATAGATCGCAGCCCAGAGCTCGCGCTGTGTAATCATCAATACAACATGCTCCATATGTTACATCGCCCATTATGAGTGTTTCGATCCCGGGACAAAATTGAGTTAGGATATCTGATATGGTTGTGGCAAAGAGTAGCAGACCTTCTGGCATCTGCAGAGCGACCTTCTTGGAGGCATTTGTCCGGATACGATGAATCGTCTTGTGTATTTCAAAGGAGTAGTTTGAAGGTAGGAGGGCGATGGCGGCGTTGATGTTCGGGTCGTTCAGGATCTCGGGAGGTACCTGATTCAGGGTCCTCGGTGTTCTTCTAGGAGTCGAAACTACTCTGCGGTGTTAGCATATGAGCAGAAGGAGGCGGATAGAAAAGAATTGCCTGTGATCGCGCCACTGTCTTCAACAGACGCATTTGCGCCATTCCTCGATGCTGCTGCATGTGCTTGTCTTCTCCCAACAAACCTCTTCTTCGGCTGCCTCTGCGCGGCAACCTCTTCCTGCGTTTCTTCAATATCTGCTGCAATACCCAAATCGACTTGAGCCCGATCGTCTTCCATGTTGAGATGGGGAAGCTACTTACCCCCGTTGCAACTTTTATTTCAACAAGAAGATTATTTACCCCGCGATGTTGATAGATCCACACCTGAATTCATTCGCATTCGAGCTGGGAAGTTATGGGAAACATAAAGTAGTGCGTGAGCATGAGACAACTCATGATTAGATCAGATCCATTTCGTCACATTCTCATTATTGCTTTTCGCGTTGCTTGTACGGTCTTGTTATCTCACAGAGCACTCATAAGTATGATGATCTAAATCGTGGAGGCCACTCCTTAATAGAGTTTTTGTGCGCTCTTGAAAGGGAGTGGAGAGTACCGATGATACACTCTCCTAAGGGGGATGATCATAAAGTGTGATATAAGATTCTCAGCCTCCTAACTGTCATTTGTGTGTCTTGTATGGGACTCCTAGAAAGCTGTAATGCATGACGATCGGTGTCCACTTGGTGACTCTCGCAACCGAATTCAGAGACTCAACATGGAATCCGCGCGCAAGACGCCTGCAACGTGTTGGGAATCCCGAAGATATCGAAATCTGCATCAGTTTAGAGACATGAATTACGAGAGACTGCTTCAGGAGTACAGCCATATTCTTTTGGCTGACATTAATAACGCGACGGGATGCAAAACTGTTACATCCCAATATCGCTGAGATGTTGATACCTACGAGATTGGAGACACTGATTCTCAACACCAGCAAGAGGGCGGATGATGAAAAATATGGATGAATAGGACTGTGGTGAGCCTATCGGTCAGACGGGAGTGACTGAGCTTCAGGAAGTGTCTATAAGAAATTTCCGCCCTGTGAATGGAGGCGTTACATTTCTTGCTATTCACAGCCTCTATAAACACTCAACCACGAAGATGACAATCACGGAAATTAATAGTATTTATAGCAGGGCTACCCTCATATTAAGTTTCTTTCCCCAAGGAAAAGGACTCTTCCAAAGCCGAAAGTTGATCATTCTGTTAAAGCTAGAGACGAAACTTTCAGTCTTTCACATCCGATTTAGAGAGCACCATGAACCCGGACATCAATCACGTTCACCTCCGTGGCGGAGCTGACGAGGACGAGGGATACGAGTCGGGAGATAGTGACGACGACTGGTAGGTGATTTCAGTTCTCTTCAAATCGGGGTCCATTGGGTTCACCAGAGCTTCATCGTTTCTTCTTTCCCTTACTTTCTCTCTTCAACGCGGTCTCCTGAGCTGTGAAAATCCCTAGAGTACTTCCTAGGAGCTCGCGGTTAGGATCTACTAATACGTTTTTGTGCAGGTACGATGGTTTGACGGGCAATATGGACACCGATGGTACGGCTGACGAGTACGAGACCTAGAAGGGGCCGAGGCGTGGTGTTTTTGTAGGAGGGCGGATACGTTACAATATCATCCACGTATCAGGTTCCAATCCTCTTCGACTACTTCCCGATGGCAGGTGAGAAAGGATGTCTTCTGCTCAGATTATCGATATCCTGAGAGTTTTAAGTGACGGTGAGAAAGAGTCTGCGACTCGGTAGAAACCGTTTACAGATACAACAGTTGAGCAAACAAGTTGTCAACGAAGCAGTAAAGCAAGACCCGTATGGTGTATCGTCCTTATATATCCATAAGATATGTGTACTTTTGAGAGAGAGAGAGAGAGAGAGAGAGAGCGCGATATACCCATGAACCAGAAGACGAGCAAGTTCAGCAGGAACTAGAGCAGGATTGAATCATAGAGAAACAAGCTGAGCGAGACCAATCCAAGCTGGGAAAGAGCAAGGCTAGTGCAAACAGGAGTGAGAGCAAGCCCGGACGCTTCACGAATGAGGAGAGTAAGATCAGATCGCAATGGACATAGTACTGGACACCGTGAAAGCGGTCCGTGGCGCAGCTCGGATATATTCTAACCTGCCGGGCTGGGTCAGGGCATGTACTAGAGGTTGGTGTTGGTGTTGGTGTAAAGACCCGGATTGGAAGTCGTTAGGAGGCATTTGTTCATGCGTATAAGGGTTACACCAAATGCCAATCTGGGGTTTTGTAGTGAGGAAGATACTCCGCTCCCGACGTTACACTCTCTGGTCTTTGATGTAGCGATTTCACAAAGCCCGATAGTAGGCACTCACCGAGCGAACAGATCCAGCCAGGAAACATTGGAATTAGGTGCTTTATTGTTGATGATATTTAAGCATTATGTATCGATTTATTCACTGCGTCTCTTTTCCATGGACCCTCTCTAACACCTCCCTTCTATGCGCCTCGACGTTGCCTTTCTGTCTTTTCAATTGAACCCAAATCGTGAACGGCTGCAACGCAAGACTGATAGCAACCCATGTAATCAAGACCCCGAAATTCAGTCCGAGGAGATCCTTCGTTCCAAACAACAAAGCCTTGGCGCCTATCAGAACGTGTCGCAGCGGCCATGCTAGACCCCAGAGATAGAAGTTGCTAAGCAACTCGATCGGATAGAAGCCCGTTGACACGTTCGAAATGACCCAGAATACGAAAAACACGGGCGTGAAGGGGGGGCCTAGGAGATTGTTGACGTTCTCAACGGCGAGTCCGAACGCCATCATGCCGATCCAGGAAAGCATCCAATATATCACGTATCCCGAGGCGCCGTAGAACTTGTCGAAGCGGATTTGCCAGACGACTGATAGTAAGAGGTATAAGAGTGACAGGAAGAAGTAAACTGTCGGGAGGACGAGCATGCGGAAAGCATAATACTGGGATAAGGACACCTTGCCCATCATTGATTCGTTGAGTGCGCTGAACATTAAAACAGAGAGGAAAGAGATAATGATGAGATCTGGACTTTGAGTTAGATTTGGTTGAGGAAGTATGGGGAGAACAGCCTTACAAATTGTACCGATTTCCGTCGCTGCTTCTGCAGTACTGGGAACATATGGCGCCGTATTGATGACAGTGAAGGAGATGGGGATAGGGTTCGCCGCTTGTCTCGCCAGCGCCGTCGCATCCCCGGCATTAGTCGTTGCCAACGATTGTTGTTTCGTTTTCGCGAATTCCATTACGAACGAGTTCAAGAAGCTCACGGCTAGTGGATATGCGTACTCATCGATAGCCAGAGCGTTTCTCCCCTCCTCATATATCAGGTGTATCGCATCGGTTGGATCATAGCTTGTGTTGCCCTCATTATATGCAAAGTTCATCGCCGTTGTCGCGTCCGCCTGCACCACCAGCGCAACCCAGAAATGCTCTTGCTTCAACGCATGTATCACTTGCTCGTTCGAGAAATTGTATGCCGATCCTGGCTCGGACACATAACCCAGCGTCATCTTTGGGTTCGCAGCTCGCGCCGCAGCAGCAGCTTGCTGTAAAGCAGGGCCAACTTCGCCTTGATCGAAATCGACAATGGCGACTGTGAACACAGGAACGTTGAACTGCAAGCTGTGGTCGGCTCCCCAGTAGATGGAGAGAATGCCGAGCACGATCGTGACGAGAAGAACGATGAAAATTATAAACATCTTCCGCCATAACTTGCGCTCCTGGGCCAGGTGAGGCGACCTGATTCCAGGAAGTGCTCTGTCCATCAGTGACTTCTCGTTGGCAGGTCCTGCGGTGGCATCCTCTTGCTCCAGAGTGGCTTCTGAACCACTCACCATATTGAAGACTGATGAACGCAAAACGAGGATCTGCTCTGGCCTGAGGAGATGCGAAGGATGGATGAAGAGAGATGTGAGAGAAAGGGGGTTGTCCAAATAAAGATTCACCTACCTTGATGATCATATATCATATATATCTATATATCTATATATCAAATATAAAAAACCTACGTGGTAGGGAAAGCATTTAGCCTGGTCGAGATGATGTCGGTGCCGGTCTCCGACGGTGACGATGATCAGGAAGAGTTGCCGGTGGAATTGTCATTGGTGGGAGACGGAGGGAGAATAGAAATTGAGGGAGTGGTGATGTCAGCTTCAGCGAGTCCAAGCGTCATTCGAGTAATTCCGCTCCCGGCAGTTCCAGAATAATTCCATATAAATCCATGATTCAGCCTCTTAAAACCACGGTTTTACCGGTGAATTCCACTAAATCCGCTTCATGTCCATCGCTGAATTCAAACGAACTTATGCACCAATCACAACGTCAGACAAGCCAAATTCGTTTCGCAGAATGACAAATCAGCCCTTTCTCAGCCTTAAGGGGGTCGGAGAAAAAGAAGCCGATCTTGATACAGGTCAAAACACCAAAACATATCCGTAGCTTTGCAAACACAACCCTACGATCTACGGGGGTCTCTAAATGCTTGCCAGAAGAGTCCTTAAGCTCTGGGGGATGTATATAGCCTTGCACGCGATTTTCAAGTCCTTATTCGAGCCATATTAAGCTTGTTTGGGTCGAAATACAAAAGTAAATATAGCCGTATTTCGGTGTTTCGGCCTATGCCAAAATCGGCCTTCGGTCTCTCTTTTCCCGACGCCCTAGTCAGCCTACCCTAACCCTAACCCGGTTTCAGCTGTGCCCCTGTCGATCATTTATGCCCAAATGCCCAGGTGGCATAGCAAGGCACGTGATGGCCCTTTCTGCCATCCATTTCTATCCTGGCCGGCAAAATCTTCTTCTCTATCTTCCTTGCATGTTCAACCCTCAATTTGATGCGAGGCTTGTTGTTATGATTCGCAAGAAATCCTCAGTCAGTCTATGCTTCAACATTACAGGTCACGGGACGAGATTGCATGTTCCTTTATGATATCTTTGAAAGATCATTTTCATTAGGGACCGCTGATTACCATATCCAGCGAGTCACAAGGCTGGACATTTTGTTGCATGTCCGTTGATCCATGACTCGTGAATAGCGAACCCTCATTCGAACGACATTTGGTAAGTATATGCCCAACTCAAAGTTGGATTCTCGGATTGTCGGATTGTCGGACCTGAAGTAAACAAAGTATTCGCATCATGGGGTGTCTGGTTCAGTGGTCCAGATATTCGGAAATGCGCCTTCTGAGCATGAAATCTATACGAGGCAAATAACGTCTTAAGTAGGACGATCTCGAAATGTTCATCCTCCTTATTCTTGCCTCGCAATTTTCAGTACTATTTCAAATCCGAAATATGGTTGTCGTCAATATTTGGAACATTAGTATCGATTCCTGCTACAACCAACAAGTTAGTTGTGAATTAAAATGTTAAGGTCTTACTACCGATGTGGGCGCATTCTAAAGGAGCTATCGAGTAATAAATGTTATAAAATGACATCCAGTTGTGGAGTGGATTCCTCCCCTCAAGCTGCTAGTGCTTTCACAGTATTCACACGACTCTTCATCAAAGGCTGGATCTTCGTCCCAAAATCCTCAATGCCCTTGACAAAGTCGTCAAATATAAGCATGACTCCCTTAATCGGCTCCAACGCCACTTCATCCAACATACTTGCCACACTTGCCCATGAACCAACCAGCGTGCTCATATTACTGTTGCAGGTGTTTGCCATGTTTATCATTCTGTTCGCAGTCGAGAATTTGTCAGCCTTGACATCCTTGCCACCCTGATCCCTCATCCAGGCGATTGCTTCGAAATCTGTCCCTGCGTTGTACATGTTGAACTTGGCATGTGCAGCTTCATCAGTCTCATCGGCGACTACCATGAGTAGTACAAGAGCACCAACGTCCCGCCCCTCCGTCTTTGCCGCTTCGACCAACCTCGAGTTTGCCTCTTTGAAATGGTCCCCAACGGCTTGGTTGATGCCGGAGCCGGCGCTGGTGAAGTTGTAGTCACAATATTTCGCCGCAAATGTCGTACCTGTATATGTCAGAAGGTTACACGAGGTCGCGGGTTTTATCCGAAGCCTCATTCACGCACCTGTTCCGCTTTGCCCAGCGGCGATAAGCTTAATTGGAGCAGACGGCTTTGGCAACAGTCTACAATCATTCATCGTAAAGTGCTTCCCCTTGAAGTCTGAAACTCCTTTCGTCCACAGATCTTGCATCACCTTCACATATTCCGTTGCATAATCGTACCGATATCTGTCCAGCAAATGATTAGTATCTGTATCCTAATCAAAGGGAATCCAGTCCAACGAACCCAAAATAATCATTTCCTGGCCACATTCCCATCTGACTATACTCGGCAGTTTGCCATCCCGTCACAATATTGATCCCAAATCTTCCTGGAGCAATGGAATCAATCGTCGACGCCATGCGTGCCACGATTGCAGGAGGCAACAATAAGACCGGCACCGACGCAAATAATTTGATCTTCTTCGTCACTGCAGCTAGCCCGGCCATCAAAGTGAAGGATTCGAGGTTATAGTCCCAATGCTCTGTTTTCCCTCCGTATCCTCGCACTTTAATCATTGACAACGCGAAATCGAAACCGTACTGTTCAGCCTTCACTACGACTTCTTTGTTTAGTGCAAAAGTTGGCTTGTATTGAGGAGAGGTCTCCGATATGATCCAGCCTGTTGATCAAACAAGAGATTAGTATTGGTATGAATCAATTACTGTATTGAAGCGAGCAAGTCGCTGGTTCCATACCATTGTTTCCGATTGGTATAAAGACCCCAAGTTGCAGTTCTTTCGAGTCTGACATGATGGCGACCTTTAATCACTCGAAAGATACGGGAGCAAATCAAGTGAGTTTTCTGTCTGGAAATTGAACTGGAATGAGGATAATATTTGAGAGTTACAGTGGAAAAGGAATAGGTTTCGAGTTCCTTAAAAAGTTGCTGAGCACCGGGAGTATAAGTAACATCCCACCCTCCATCTCATACCTGAAGTATTTTCTTATCTCAGCCCTGTATCGGAATTTCCGTCCTTATCTGATGCCTACGGTCAATGTTGGCCCGTAAGCTATCGGAACATCGGGTTTGAATTTCGAGGTAGCGGCTATCAAGGCAAGACTCGAGAGTGGGGTGGGAGTTTGGCACAAGATCTATTTCTGTCTAAGACCCTTATCTCACACGAGCCGCGATCTAAGGGGCTCCAAGCTGAGCGCATTCCTCTTCAAGGAGACAAAACTAGTATTCTCCTATTCTTCAATCTGGAGAATCACAGGTAGAGTCCCGAAGTTGGTGACATGTCGAAAACTCGAAGGGAATAATCCTATGTTGATATGGAATTCTTGGTAGCAGCGCAAGCTATGGATTTGAGATGGAACCAATGTAGGAGATGTTAAGAATGTATAAAACCGTGAATACTGGAGCTAAAATTGCTCAGTCTGGCGAAGGGAGAAAACAAGAAACTCGTCAGCCAATTCATTCAAGAACCTTTTTCGCCGCTTCCGAAGGTGAAAACCATCAAACCTGTCTGAAGTATATTGCTTCCACAACACTTGGGGAGCTGCTCTCAAGACGTAGTACCATCTCAGCTTATACGGAAAACTAGACGGTTTCCAGTTTGGGGATCATTTAGGAAGGACACGACTCCCTTAGTCAATTTCAGTCCTCAGATTGTTCGGGATAACAAGACCACGTCGTGTTGTCTAGACTCCCATCTGTATAAATATCAGGGCGCCAGAGCTTGAACTTCTTGTCCCATCTCCAGCCGTTCTGCTTAGATGTAGCCTTATCGTCATCGCTGTTTGGGTCGGAAGACGCTTCATTCGGGCCTGTGTCGACAGGCACCGTTGGGTGAGAAATTGGGACGGTTGCGGATAGATGTGTAGCCCTCATTACCTGCAGGAGTCGCTGCATGAGATGTATGAAATACTTTTTCGTCTGAGCGTGTGTGGGTGTGAGGTAATTTGGGATGCATTGCAGGAAATAAAGAGAGGTCGCTAGTCGTTTCATTCACACAACACACATCCGGAATGCGCAAGGCAAAGAAGATGGCCCTATTGAACCTGCTTTCTTCATCGGACATTCTTTCGATAAATCGAGAGGAGGTTGTTGACCGTGCCCTTTCTGGGAACTTCAAGTGTTTCCCTGACGCGCTTGTCGCCATCCCAATTGAAGTTCTCCAAAGATCGTGAAATGCTATTCCTTCTCAAAAAATCGACGATTCTTGCTCGTCTGGCGTTCCAAATGCATAAAGAGATTTTTAAGTCCATAGCCTTTTCACCAAATCCAAAATTATTTTGGTGCCAACACTATCATGAATCTAGCGTTCTAGTAAAGCTAACTTGAACGTTTGTCCATGTCGTCGTTTTCGTTGCCTTGACCCATCAGCGTTCACGCCCCATGCGCCAAGGGAAATAGACGATGTAGTTGCTTCAACGTAAAACCCAAAGTCCGATTTCCGCAAATAATGTACTGAGTGTTGAAGTTGCAATTCAACATCGCTGATCATAGTTGGCACTTCTCCCCCAGACTAGACGAATCCTGGCTCGAATTATGAGAGTGTCATTCTCTTCAAGATATTGAGCGCGTGGCCAATTCCTTTGCCTTGCAGAAACTGCATTTGAACCTCTTCTTCTGTAACGGACAAACAAACACCATGAATAGCGTCGAATTCGGGCAGATTATCCCGCATGATCCAACTGCATTCTTTGCACTGTTGATATGTCCTGTCCTGTGGGAGGACTGTGGATCTGCCATAAGCAGGCAATAGCTGTAAAAGAAGTGGTTACCCGCACGTCGCAGAGAATTACACGTTCCCGAAACGTTTTGCTCCATGCTATGAGAATGTCAAGAAAGCAACAGTATTGGGTTCAGTTGTTGATCATTGATGTCTCAGAGCTTTTCTTCCCGTTTTACTTCTTTGAACTGCCCATGCCGCCCCTCACCTTTGCTGAATCTCGTGACTCCAGCCACCATTTCGGAATCGACAACTTTGATTCCCTCGTCATACTCATGCGAAAGAGCATCCTCGAAAGATTTGGCGCTATAATTGGCATAGTAACAAGAGTTCCGATCTGTGTTCATACAGTCCTGTGGGAACTGGACCAGCATCTCAGCAATACTCATTGCCTCCTCTACTGATTTCCCTTTTGGCACCACTCGATTCGCCAAACCCATCATGAGGGCCTCCTGAGCCCCCACCGCTCGTCCAGTGAGGATCATATCCAATGCCCGTCCAAGACCAACAATAGCTTGTAGACGGACAGTGCCTCCGTCAATGAGCGGAACCCCGAATCGTCTGCAGAAGACACCAAAGACAGCGTCCTCCTCGGCGACTCTGATGTCTCCGAGTAGACTGAGCTCCAAGCCCCCGGCTACAGCATAGCCAGATACTGCGCTGATGACAGGTTTACGAATCTGCATTCGAGATGGACCCATTGGGCCAATATTACGGCCATCAACCCTGCCGTGGTGCTCGGTTTGTGAACCAGTATATCCGGGTTGGCTCTTCTTGGCCACCTCTTGAAGATCGAAACCAGCACAGAAGGTACCGTTGGCGCCGTGAAATACGCATACTTTCTGTGTAGGATCATTTTCAAACGCCAGGAAAGCTTCTGTCAACTTCCCAGCGGTCCGGGCATCGACGGCGTTCTTATAGCTTCCTCGATTGATGGTTATAGTGGTGATGGCAGCGCCTTTGCTGACCTGGACAGCATCAGGTTCGCCATCTTCATTATGATTGCTCATTCTGCTCGTTAAGAGCCGCAATGGCAGAATTGAGAATTGGTAGATTGGACGTCTAAGGATGAATACAATTAAGAGATGGGCTTTCAGCTCCACAGGTACTTTGAATAAATGCGTAGACTCGGGCAATGAGAATGATACAATCTTTGTCTGTTAACGAAGTTGGTGAAGGAGAGAAGAACGAGAAGACGTGCGGATCAATCTGCACGGACACAACCAACGATACCGAGGTTACTTGACCTGAGTAGAAACAGATGGGTTCAGAAACATCTGAGAAGAGCCTAAATCAATTACCAAAAGGGAGATTGTAACAAAAAAGAAGTCTTCTAATCACTCATTCAAATGACTCAAAACTCACCTCTCATGCCTTCGAGATGTCATACGAAGTATTTGGAGTCTTATTGAACCGTCGCTATCCGGGGCTCCATCAAGTTAGGATAGGACCCCAATCTCCAAACTTCCCCGCAATCCAAGCACGCCCCCCCAATCTGCAACATACAATGAACAAATCGCGATGTCGTTCCTACGACCTGTTATGAGAAATGGCAACAAAGCCTTACGATTACGCCAGCTTCAGTTACGAGGACTGGCCACAGCTGCCGACCCGCATGTGAATCAATCAAACGAGCTCCATTCGAGAGATTCTCGGGTCAAGATTGTGGAGGTTGGACCTCGAGATGGACTGCAAAACGAGAAGAAGACGATCCCTCTGACGACCAAGATAGAACTGATCGAGCGACTGGCGAAATGCGGACTCACTGACATCGAAGCTGGATCCTTCGTTGCTCCGAAATGGGTACCACAAGTAAGATGTTTCAAGCTCATCGATTGTGCCCTGGCTAACAAGTGTCATGCAGATGGCAGATTCGGCGGAAATACTCGAGTACATTCTGAAATATCCTCCTCAATCCCTCAGTCCTGTCGCATACTCCTTCTTAGCACCCAATACCCGCGGCTTAGACAATGCGCTGGAGATACTAAAAGCCCACCCAAAATCGTACGAGACTTTCTCTCCCGACTCCACCACCCAGTATGAGCGAAAAGACAAACCATCAAACGAACCTGCCAACGGTGCTTTGACCCAAACTCCCTTCATAGAGATGTCCATCTTCCCCGCCGCAACGGAAACATTCACACAGAAGAACCTCAATTGCTCGATCGAGACATCACTGCTAAGGTTCAAGGAAGTCATTCAAGGTGCCAAGGCAAACGGGCTAAGAGTACGGGCATACATATCCGTCGTATTAGGATGTCCATTCGAAGGAGAAGTCGATCCGAGAAAGGTTGCCGAGATAGCTACGGATTTACTAGAAATGGGAGCAGATGAGATAGATCTTGGAGACACAACTGGTATGGGCACAGGCCCTACCACTAAAGACCTGCTGCGACATATGCAGGCAGCTGGTATCAGGAACGAGGATATTGCGATGCATTTCCACGATACCTACGGTCAGGCGTTGGTGAACACGGCTGTGAGCTTGGAGCATGGGATCAGAACCTTTGATTCCAGTGTCGGTGGGCTTGGTGGATGTCCGTATAGTCCTGGTGCTACGGGCAACGTGGCGACAGAAGATATGGTCTACTTCCTAGATAGTCTTGGAATGGATACTGGCTTGGATCTAGAGGCTTTGGCTGAGATTGGGGAGTGGATTACGAAAGAAATTGGAAAGCCTCATGCAAGCAGTGTTGGCAAGGCTCTTCTCGCAAAGAGACGATAGGTTCTATGATATACGGTCAATGAAACCTGTCCAATATCGGATCTTTTCACGCTGGAAATAAGGTCCGTGAAGATGGATTGGTCAAGGCGAAAGGAATGTCAAAAGGAATATTATATTCAAAATACCGCAATGGTACATGAAACAGAAATATTGATTTTGAGGATCTGAATGGGATCGATCTAAAAATGAGTATGAAAATGAAAATGATAATGTGCTCCAGAACCCCTCCAAAGCTTGGCGGGCCGACACGTGATTTGTTGACAGGCTCTTCGCTTATCGCAGCTGCCCATTTTGAAGCTAAAGCTCGAAGCTCCACCTCCAAACGCAACCTTCCAGCTTCCCAGCCTCTGCACGCAACACGCCCATCCCAACCTTCAGCTCTAATCTTGTCGAAACCTCCTCAGAGCTGAAGCTCGCCATTCCACTATAGCCTGATCTCCTGCGAAGACGCCATTATGGGAGACCCTCGAGAATCGTCATCGTACAGCATTGTACCTCGAATTCGATACAACACCATTGGAGGTATCAACGGTCCTTTGGTTATCTTGGAGAATGTGAGTGTTATATGACATGTATGGAGCAGGATCACAGCTAATTGTGGGCGGGATTAGGTCAAATTCCCAAGATACAATGAGATTGTTACTTTGACGCTGCCTGATGGCACAGAGAGATCTGGACAAGTGCTTGAAGCTAGAGGTTAGTGACTATGCCAATGGCAGGTGTACTAAACGTGCTGATATATGCTGGGAATAGGAAATCGTGCAGTTGTACAGGTATGGCTTGTTTAGCTTAGCAAGGGACGAGGGATACTGACAGCGACTAGGTTTTCGAAGGCACTTCTGGTATTGATGTGAAGAAGGTATGGAAATACACTACAAGGACGAATTGCAAATCACTAACGCAATGTAGTCCAAAGTCGAGTTCACAGGACACAGCCTGAAGCTCGGTGTTTCCGAGGACATGCTGGGTCGTATCTTCGATGGATCTGGACGAGCTATCGACAAAGGGCCCAAGGTGCTTGCGGAGGATTACTTGGACATCAACGGAAGTCCCATCAACCCATACTCCCGAGTATGCCGTGCTGCTCCAAGACACTCCTTTTTTGCTAAGAAATACAGGTCTACCCGGAAGAAATGATCTCAACTGGTATTTCTGCGATTGATACAATGAACTCGATTGCCCGTGGACAAAAGATTCCCATTTTCTCTGCTTCTGGTCTCCCTCACAACGAAATCGCCGCTCAGATTTGTCGACAGGCTGGTTTGGTTCAGAAACAAGGTATTACGAATAAGGGTGTGCATGATGGACATGAGGAGAACTTTTCTATTGTCTTTGCCGCTATGGGTGTTAACTTGGAAACTGCGAGATTCTTTACCAGAGATTTTGAGGAGAACGGCAGTCTGGAACGTGTTACTCTCTTCTTGAATTTGGCCAACGACCCAACGTAAGTGCTTTATCTCAAGCCTTTGACTTCGTTAACACCGTTCTTAGTATCGAACGTATCATTACCCCTCGTCTCGCTCTTACCACCGCGGAGTACTATGCCTACCAATTGGAGAAGCACGTCTTGGTCATTCTTACCGATCTCACAGCCTACTGCGATGCTCTTCGTGAAGTTTCAGCTGCCAGAGAAGAGGTGCCAGGTCGTCGTGGATACCCCGGTTACATGTACACCGATTTGTCTACCATATACGAACGTGCCGGTCGTGTGAATGGACGGAATGGGTCGATTACTCAAATCCCTATTCTCACCATGCCTAACGATGATATCACCCATCCGATTCCCGATTTGACAGGCTACATTACGGAGGGACAAATCTTCATTGATCGCCAGCTTTACAATCGTGGTATCTCACCCCCCATCAACGTCCTGCCATCACTATCCCGGCTTATGAAGTCGGCCATCGGAGAAGGACACACTAGAAAGGATCACGGTGATGTTTCCAACCAGCTCTACGCCAAGTACGCTATTGGTCGTGATGCTGCATCCATGAAGGCAGTCGTGGGTGAGGAAGCCTTGTCTTCCGAAGACAAGCTCTCGCTCGAGTTCCTGGAAAAGTTCGAGCGGTCATTTATTTCGCAAGGAGCATACGAGTCGAGAACCATCTATGAATCATTGGACCTGGCATGGAGCTTGCTCCGCATCTACCCCAAAGAGCTACTTAACCGTATCCCACAGAAGGTTTTGGCAGAATTCTACCAGCGATCTGCTGCTGATCGAAAGGGCAAGGGCCGTGCGGGTAACAAGGATACCAAGGACAACAGTGAAGAGAATGGCAAGGCGCCGGAGGAGAATCTGATTGACGCGTGAGGAAATTGCTGGTGCTGATGAAGAGCTCATTTTGTGTTGGGATTGCCGCGAGTATGGAATGGGGATTCCCTGTTGATATGCCAATATGAATTGAGGGTAATTTCCTTCATTTCATTGGTTCGCAACTCTACGAGCATGCATGTATGCGAATAGGCAAGGCTAGAGCATAAAAATTTCAACAATCCATTGATCGGTTTTCCGTTTCATCAAGGGACACTCATATTGTCGCACTCGGGACCAAACCAGCTACTGGCGATGATGCCCCGAGCCGATCTCAACGCCGCTGCATCTGGAAAAAGTAATAAGAACACTCTGTGATACAGTACTCACAAGGGACATCATTCCACGACAGGACCCCTCGGGTCATTTGATCGTCGTCCATGCGCAGCCAAAGCCACAACTCACATGGCACAAGATGCGCACGAATAGAGTGACGGCGGAAGAACCGAGGATTGTCTTCTTTGCATCTGCACCTCTTTATTGCAGCTTTCTACATCGGCAAGTGAGT
Source organism: Hyphodiscus hymeniophilus (assembly GCA_016508695.1). Taxonomy (NCBI): domain Eukaryota; kingdom Fungi; phylum Ascomycota; class Leotiomycetes; order Helotiales; family Hyphodiscaceae; genus Hyphodiscus; species Hyphodiscus hymeniophilus. The sequence continues at coordinate 187,907 of VNKQ01000016.1, read as the reverse complement.
GCAAGTGAGTGAATGGAGAAGTTACAATAATATATTCCGTACGTACGTATACACGGCTGAACCTCACTTATGCGTGGGCAATTGACGACGCAGGGTTTATACTCTAAAACAGCAGGGTTCAGCAGACTGCTGCACATACAGCCGCGCGCCAATCAGCTTCTCTTCTGTAGAGGATTGAACTTCTCCATTGCATGTCTACTGCTCTTCCTTAAGAAATTGTGGGCTAGGAGAAGCGACCCTCGGACATAGCAATACTGTTCATAGGTCGAATCATCACATCTTTTCTCGCGCATAGTCGTCCAGAACGACGAGAGGGTTGAGCAGCTTTGGCTAGCTAGTAAGAGTGCATGCATCGAGTGATAGCCAGGCACACGAGGCACATTGCATATGCCAGGTCTGCTTTCAACGTCCTGCATAGGTAGTACAACCTTGGTTCTCCGCACGCCAAGGGAACTGCACGATGGCTTGATATTCGGAGATTTGCACGCCGTACCGGCCTCGAAAGACGTATCCACCTTCACTGACTCAAAGAATTCCCCTCACTAATTGTCAATTCTCCGTCCAGCTCCAGCAATAGCGGAGGGTTATCAAGCGCAACGAGCGAGATGATGCTAGTTACTGACCACGGATGCCAATGCCCGCCCTGGAGAACAAGCATTTAAGGTTTACATTTCCTAGCCCTCAAAACCTCAACCAAGGCCGTGTAGCTATAGCACATGATCCTTTTACTCCCACCCGCTCAAACGCCAATCGTCTTTCCAAAAACCCATGAGATAGGTAGGAACCGTCCTGACTCTTGACACCCGCGAGTCCCGGCACCAGCTCTCCAGTAGCGAGATCAGACCTCTGCCATCCTATGCGCCGCTGTGATGTTAAATCCACGATCTTACAGCCAGAGGGATATCCGGAATCTACACTCGACGATAGATTACAGGAAGCTCGCATCAGCACGTAGCGTGGAAACCCATCGGCCATCGGATCTACTCGCGAAACACTACTGGCCCCTTTTGTAAGCGAGCCTAGCGTAGCGAGGCGCGAGGCGCGAGGCGCGAGAGGGTTGCACGAGGTTGAATAATAGTTCCTCCTGGGATATTCAGCAGGGCCCCAGCTTATGAGGTTTGGTGAGATGGGTATTTCGAGGGACGTGTCGCTGTTGAGTGCGGTGTGATATCTTTGTAGATAAATGATCACACATGGCTACGAGGTAAGACTGCTTTATTTCGGACTTCTAGGCAATTCTCATGTCTTGACAAAACCCGAGCGCATTCTCGAAGGGCTCTATCGCCTTCTATCGTGGAACGGCGACATGACAATGTGACTAAAGTCGCCCGAAAAATAACTTGCTTCGATCTATTCCAATATATGCAGCGCAACAAGGTATATCCAATCCCAACTCCATACGTATCATGCAAATTACACGCCACCTGTCACCCATCTTCCTTGATCGCCCAGTCTTTAATCCCGAACCTCCTCACATATCCCATTTCCTTCCATCGCCTCACAACGCCGGTTTTCTCTTCCTCGGTCGCCTTCCTGTAAGCTACCAGTCCCTGCCTTAGCCTGACCTCCAGAATCTTGGCCTTCAACGCCCGATTGTGCCTCTTCTCGAACTGTTTCTCCAGCCCTTTCATCGTATACGCAGGGACGCCGAGCACGGCTGCCGTGATCTTGAATACCAGGCCGCCGACGCCCTTCCCGATTCCTTTGCCGAATCCGCCGAGTCCATCTGTTTGCGCGCAATGGTAGGGCTGGTAGACGAGGCCCGTCACGCCGTCAAGGAGGTTATAGGTGAAGCCTTTGGCTGCGACTTTCACGCCTGAGCCAAAGCCAGTTATATTGTCTCGTCGCCGTACTGTGTCATCGTGGAAAATGAACGAGGGCGCGTTGTGGAAGCCGTTGGCGAGTTGGTAGAAGAATGCTACCGGTGCTGCAAACATGTCAGCATGTGATCCTGTAAAGACCTTTGCCTGAGACTACACACCTTTCAACCCCGCTTCAACAAGCGATACGGTCAAGTGGCCCGTCTCAGAACTGGCCTCATGAAGTTTGCCATGTTCGTGTTTCGTGGCTTTCGAAGAAAGGGATTTCGTAGTCGGAGACCTGTGGAAAATATGATCAACCTGAAGAGGCGACGAATGAGACGTCCGACTACTCTTAGCACGCTTGTTCCTCCGAGGCAGGGTTTTCGAAGCCATTTGATATGCGAGCATTTCTAGATGCTGCGGAGGATACCTGTATCTGATGGCATTGCTGACCGGGTTTCGACTAGTTAGCTTGGATAGGTCCCATTCTTGGGGCTCTGGTTCATCGGATTCTGACGGGGTGGATACGGAGCTCCTCTCTCCATCCTTTTTGTGCATCGTCTGATGTACTTCTTTTGTGTATTTGCTTACTAACACTATTGTGTTGGTCAAGGTGCCAGATACAGATGCTACGGCCCCGAAGACGGGATTACTGGCTCCTTCGTCGATGTACCAATCTCTGTGCTTGACTCTGCAAGAGTCAGGAGGGTTGTAAAATTTTGGGCTTCAACTTACAATTTCAAGTCATTGAGCGTCAGATAGCCCTTGTCAATCAACGTCGCAGCAGCCAGGTCACTTAGTCGAACATCAGTCTTCTTTATCCGCCAGACGGCAACCCTATCAGGTAGGAGCAAACATCTCATCGAGTCCATATTAACGGCTTGGTGGAATGAAGCAGCTGCGTCCGCAGCTCCATGTTCGTTAGCTATCTTTTTGCTCATCTCCTTGACAGCAGTCTGAATCTCAGGCCCCAAAGCCTTCGTAATGCTCTCAGCTAAGATTTCTGCAGTCATCTTCTTATATGGCACCGGCTCAGGTCCAGCTCCCGATCGGTAGATCATTGCACCCCAAAATGGTTGATCCCCAAAGAACGGGACGACAACTGTCGGCTTTCCCATTGCAATTCCGATTGCAGTTGTTCCTGCGCCACCGTGATGTACAACAGCTGAGACGTAATTGAAAAGCCAATCATGAGGACAATTACCGAGTAGAAAGACCCCCTCCGGAGGCTCTCCACCTCCTAAACCACCCCAGCCTTTGGATACTAAAGCTCGGACACCAGCACGCTTAATTGCACTGAAAACCATTTCAGTGAGCTTGTTCGGGTCGTCAACTACAATTGATCCAAATCCAATGTAGACTGGCGGGGGCCAGCATTTAGGAATGCCATTAGATCTTCTGGAGGCTTATATGTTGATGGAGCTGATAGAAATGCGAATCCGCTGATGTTGATGTAAGAGCCCCAGTCTGGTGGTTTGGGGATGAGGGCCGATGACCTATTGAATGTTAGCGAACTCTGGAAGATGATGTTATCATGCGTACCAGGCGTATGTGAACGGAACTTTCATCCTGGAAAGTAGCATATGGCCCCAGAGGGGGCTTATTGGATCTAGGTGTAAGGTATTCACCCGAAAGTTATTTATCACATCTCCTAATCTGCATGAAGTTAGAAGAAAGGCCCAAAACAAGGGAATTTTCATACCCTTGCCATGCCAACAACTCCATCAATGTATATGACATGTAGTTCGCCAGATTCGGGTCCGAATCGTTCCTTTCAAGAGAGGCTAGAGGATGTGGGAAATATTGTGTAGGAGACCATGGCATCCTGAATTAAATCAGCCGAAACCTCCAAATCATTCTTTTCAAACATACGTGAACATCATGTGCAGAGGAATGCCTAATTTCTCTGCACAATGGATGTGACCGTAACTGGGAGGATTCGCAATGATGGCGTCCGCAATGAACATGCTATCCGCGTCAAGATTCCCAGTAGCATCTTTTGTCACCCCTCCCATCCCATCTCCAGGCTCAATGCAGCCTCTCCAACAACCTTCTAGGATCTGCGCAATGTCCGCTCGTCGTTTCCCGACATCGCCGGCTTTCCAACTCTCCTTGCCGGGCATCAATCCAGGATTCTTCACCATATATGCCATGAGGGTCGCCGGGTCTCCGCCAATGGAAAAGAACTCCAATCCATTTTCCTCGACGAAGTCCTTGAACACCGGGTGCGTGCATATTCGTATCCTATGCGAGTACGGTGGTTTCTGTAGGACCTGCCCAATAGCGACGAAAGGCTGGACATCACCGCGCGATCCCACGATATGTATGGCAATATTGAGGCGTGGTATACTACCAGAGAACTTGCCAAGTATTGATTGGAACTGCGTGTCGTAGTGTTTGTTGTTCCTCGTCAGGTTCTCGCCCATCGGGAAATGGAGGCGTTTGATAGCTCTCGTTTCTAGATGGTGCGTCAACTTCGCGGCCTTCGCGGTCAATCGAACGTCGACTCGTCCATCGTCGAGGACAAACGCTGATGCCGTCGAGTGTCGCCTGCCAGAGCTTCTGGTCGCGCTGATGGTGACCTTTCCCATTCCGGAGTCCTGGCTGGAATGGTCATTGGGGACGACGAGATTTGACATCTTTGCTGAGGTCCCAGCGGTGATCCGCATGTGCCGGTGGAGGCAAGAGACAAGCTATAGATGTGTCATGAGGCAGGAGATGTCAATATAGAACAGTCATGCATGACCTCGAGAGGGTGCCTGAGAAAGAAAGAAAAGGCAAAGGTTGTTGGCACATGCACATGTCGTCTCATGGGCTAGGAAGTCTCGAGTCTACCTCAGTACGAAGTTAAGAAGTATTCGAGTTTAACATGTGGCGCGAACTGCCGGACTGACCGACTGACCGCCTTCGTCGGACTGACGATCAATCAATCTGGCAGCACGATGATGAGAGTGCGTCGCGCTGTCGGCTTATCGAGCTGGCCGGCGTCGGTGTGTCGGTTTGTCGGCCTATCGAGCTGGCCGAGCCATCTCATTGGCTGCGGTATGTTTATAATCAACATGCAGTTTCAAGCGAGGCTCAAAGTCACGATCCGAACCTCCCGATGCATGTGCATAAATTCAGTGTTTTAAATCTTGCTTTAACTACAGACTTTTAAATCTCCCACAGCCCAAGCAGATCTAGACTAACGCTCCACGCCCGCCAACCTGCATCAACGCAATCTTCTGCTCGGGACTTATTTTTATCTGCGGCAGAGCCTCCCCATTCCCGCTCGGACTGGCCATAAATCCGATACCAGCCAGATAGGCGAGATATCTACCCATGATCTCTTCATCTACAGAACCACCCGCAGATAGATCTTCTCCAGTAAACTGAGCGTCGGCTTTGAGAGCAGCAGCCGCATTGACGTCGTCAAGTTCGGGCGCGATGGTATCGGCTGGGAGGTCGGTGGTTGCGAAATGGTAGAGTGGCATTCTGTTTGAGTCAGCGTTTTGTGAAAGCAAGTAGGGAACGAGGGACGAACAAAGCATGCTGTTCTCTTCCGTCATCAGCCGCAGCGTACTCTTGCAGCTTCTTGCTCCAGGCCGAATACTCCACTTCCGGAACATCATAGCCATAATGCTCTAACGTGGCCAGGTATTGGGAAAATGTAAGTCTAGGATGGCTTGTCACCTGCGCAACACCAAGTGGCACCTTCGGTGGACTCAACGCGCTGGCTACTACGACTCTCGCGACGTGATTGACGGGAACCATATTGACCGTGTTGGAGATCTTGGGTCGGCAGCCAAGCTGAATACATCCTTTTGCCATGCGGATCAGGAAATCATCTGTGTTGGTCACTCCAGAGGTACGATCACCCGTGACATAGCCGGGTCTGATGATCGTGCCCCGTAGGCCGCGAGAGCCGGCGGCGCGGACGAGATATTCGGATACCCATTTACTCTGTCCGTACCCGGTTCCAAGACCAGTCGCTGAGCCGGACAGGTCATCTGACTCAGACACTGCAGTACCAGCAGCAGATTGCTTGACAAAGTGCTCGGTGTCGAGAACGGAGGTTGATGATACGAAGGATAGATGTTTTGGGCAGCCAGTCGCGCAGAGAGCAAGTATATCTAAAGTTCCTTGGACATTTGCGGGTTTGAGATTAGAGTATGGGTACACCCAGTGCACGAAAGCGCCGTTGTGAATTACGACGTTCACTTCTTCTGCAAGTGTGTTCCATGTGCTTTCTGAGAGTCCGAGACGTGGTTCTCCGAGATTACCAGCTACGCAGGTAATCCGGCTTGTCCAGGAGGGAGTCCATACACCATAGGCTTGACAACTTTGTGTGACTCGGTTGAGAGCCGAAACGGCGTCCACGGCACGAACGTGAAGAACAACATCAACACGTGGTGATGATCGGTTCAGAAGATCACGAAGGAGATATGCACCCAAAAAGCCAGTAGCTCCTGTGAGGAATACCTTTAATGGTGTGGTGGGAGTGATTCTGGCATCTGCGGATGGGAATTTGGCTGGGAGAGTCGACAGGAGAGTTCGAGCATCGGCTGCGTAATCCTCGGCGGTGTCTCCATCGAGTTCGCCATGAGAGGATGTGCGCCTATCGATCTGAGCAGCGAAGCTTCTGAGCGTGGGATTTTGAAAGACGACACTCATGTTTATATTGCGGGCGGTCCATTTACGATTCACCTTGAACAGCATTTGCTGTGCCAGAATGCTGTGTCCGCCAATATCGAAGAATGACTCGTCTGGACTGATAGTTCTCTCATCGATGGTGGGAATCAAAGATCCCCAGATACTTGCGACTTCCTTCTCCGTGGGCGATAAATCGACAAGCTTTCCTTTAGGTCTAGCTGCGGCGAACTGAGCGGCGTCTGGGAATGGAAGAGCGGGCTTGTCCTTCTTTCCATTGGGATTGAGAGGAAACTTCTCGAGTGGAATGATGACCTCAGGAATAGCATACGAGGGAAGCTTCGTTTTCAGGTACTGCTTGATGTCATCTCCTAGAGGCCAGAATCTCCGAAGCCTTCCTTGGATTCCTTCCTCTGATGTGTCATCTTCCAAGTTCTTATGCTTCAGCCACTGTGCCCATTTCTGCATATCAGGCACTATGTAACTTGCAAGTGTTTGCTCCTCGTCTTTGTTTCTTCGCACTAAAGTGACATTATCCATCACCATGTCGTGATCCGAGAGATATTTGTCAATCTCGCCAAGCTCAATCCTGAACCCACGAATCTTGACTTGATCATCTGCTCGTCCCACGCATTCAACATCTCCAGTGGGCATGTACCGACCCAGATCTCCCGATTTGTACATACGATCTCTTGGGCCTTTGTAGAATTCCCTCCAGGGTTCCGATTTGGCTGACTTCTTGTCGGCCTCAACCCAATCCGAATTGTTGACAAACCAGCTGTCAACAAACTTTGATTTTGTGAGCTCGTCGCTGCCCAAATAACCTTCGGCTAAACCTGCCGCCCGCACATATATTTCTCCAATTTCACCAACCTCACAAACACGATTTCTGTTTTCGCGGTCAACAATAACCAGCTGCACGTCTTTCATACCCTTGCCAGCAGGAATGATATTGCCCATTTTTTCCAAATAATCTGGATCAGATGCTTTGCTGGGAATCTCGAAGTAGCTGACTGCTCGTTGTGTCTCAGTTGTGCCGTACATGTTGACGATAAAGACGTTTGGTGCGAGCTTCTGTAAAGCTCTGCAATCTCTCTTGATGAGAATATCTCCCACGAAGAAAGAGTGGTGAAGGGCTGGAAATTCTGCACTCGCTCCACCAACCAGAATTTGTCCCATGGCTGGCGTGAGATGAGTGACTGTTGCACCATGCTCTCGCATCCACTCCGCCAGCCTTTCGTGCTGGATATCGTCTTTAGATGGAACCAACAACTGGGCACCTAAGAAAAGGGGAGTGAAGATATCTCTTTGGATCGGGTCGTGAGCGATACCGCTCAACATCGTGAATTTGTCATCCTTGGTAAGGCGAAACCTTTCTGACATCCAGTCGAAATAGTAGGCCAAGGAGTAATGTCGGCCAAGGACACCTTTCGGCCGGCCTTCAGAGCCAGATGTGAATGAGAGGGTTGGTGTAGAGTCTGGTCCAACCACAATACCAGGGCCTTTACTCTTGAATGCTTGCTGACCAGAAAGAACATCTTTTCCGTCAACACTGCCGCCAACAAGCGTACCATCATCCTTGAGTTCTAGTCCAGGAACCTCAGCCCGTAGATGTAAATTCTCTTTGATGAAAGTTCGCACTTTTGCCGTGAGCTCCCCAGCCTCTCTTGTAGCTTTATCGATGACTACCAACGCTCTCGGTCTCGCCACATCGAGATAAATATTCTGACGGTCTGGAGGATATGAAGGATCAATGACCGAAAACGTAGCTCCAGCCTTGAGAATTCCCATGACGGTAACCACAAGATCGACGCCTCGATGACTGTACGACATCACAACTTCACCTCTCTGAATTCCTGACTGCACCAGGTGATGAGCGAGAATATTAGAAGCTTCATCGATTTGACGATATGTGAATTCTCTGCGAGAGGAAGACCCTGATGCTGTCTCGACCACACAAAGTCTGTCTGGGTGGACTTCAGCATTGGAAGAGAAGATATCTTGTATTGCTCCTCTAAACGAAGACCAATGGAGATCAGCGGTAGGGTCGGGGAGGTCTGGCTTCGTCGAAGCCATCATGACGATTGAGCAAGTCAATGGAATGGCCAACACAAGAAGAGATGGAGGCGGAGGGCAAACGCTTCTATACTAGGCGCTGTCAATATTGCCCCTGAGGATTAAAGGCAGTGGAACCCTTCTCGCATTCTCTGTAACTCAAGGATGCTGAGACCCGTAAGCAGATTTTCCGGGCATTCAAGTCAGGGAAATCCGGAAGAGGATGCCGTTTCCAATTGAAGCTCAGTTTCTTGTTTTGTTGCGGATATATTTTGAGAATCGAAGTCAGTATAAGATAATATACCTATGAAGTGTAGAGTGGAAACCCCCTTCTATGTAGTGCTTTGAAAAGTGAATCAGAGAAGACTCACAACAAGGCCCCAGTCGCCTTCTCTCGAATTTCAGCCTTGCCGAAATTTGTGTGCGGTCATCGGAGTGTCACGTGCCTCGCCCTGATCTGTGTTCTTAAGGTAGCTCCCGTGCTAGACGGCTGCCAAGCCAATTCGAGCGCGGGCCCAGCTGGAAATAGTTCTCAGGAACACCAAGAAAGGAGACAGGAGACAAGGGACAGATCGGGCATATCAGACTTCTCCTTTCCCATTCTTTGTCTTTTCTGCATTCTTTTGAGCGGCCTTGAACCCAATCTTCCATTTACAATTTTAATTATTTCTTTGGGCTATCTTCCTACAGTCTCTTCAATTCCTGCGACCATTAGGTAGGACGCATTTCGACCATCCAACGACCGCGTCAGCTCGTGAAGGAGATATCCAACATCTACTGGGGGAGCATCGCGAGAAAATAATTCTGGATCCGCGTACCACAAACCGCGCATCTTCCAATGCGAAACTGACTAGTTGAGATAAGGCGAAGGATTCGAAGGTCCTTTCTTCGCTTCTCGAGTTCGAAATGCCTGTCCAACGAAGCATATTCGGCCGACCTGTGCCAGCACTGAATCCTAGACGTATAGCTGTCCTGCTCGCCTCAATCGCTGTGTTCGCAGTCATCACACTCGTCTTCACCCTCCCCAACTCGATCCCATCAGGTCCCTCACTGAGCAGATTCACCGACCACAAGATATCCCTCCCGAAACTACCTAAACAACTTCCCTCGCCGAGTATCCTGAATCCTTTCCGACAAGCAGCGCATGCGCCGCCGGTGCAGAGGAACAGCACAAATGGGGAGTCGACATGGTACAGCAATTGGAATTGGTTGAGTCCCTTCTCGTCGTCTGTTACCCTCGACGAGAATCGATCCTTGCTGCCACCCTTGATTGAACGGCCACCAATCTACACATATTATGATCACACATTGAATAAAGAGCGGGAACTTAAGGATGCACAGAATGCGATACTCCTAACATGGAGAAGGGCTTGGTGGGCTCAAGGCTTCAAACCAATAATATTGAGCCCTGCCGAGGCCATGAACAACCCATTATACCTCGAGCTTCAACAACTTAAGATCGAACCCGGGTTGAAGACTGAGCTGTCAAGATGGCTGGCATGGGAGAATATGGGTACTGGATTATTGTGCAACTACCTAACCCTTCCAATGGGTGCCCACGACGATCCTTTGCTCGAATACCTGCGACGGGGTGAATACCCCCATTTGACGAGATTCGATAACCTTGGTAGTGGGCTTTTCTCTGGAACGGGGGCAGATATTACTATAGCTGTGAAACTGGCGTTAGCAAATCCGGAGTTACAGACAGCGAAAGACTTTATCAGTGCAGTCCCACCAGAAACCTTCGAAATCGATCCCCACCACGAGCCACTGGCATACTACAACGACAAGACTATCAATGACAAGTACCCCAAGATTGCCGAAGAGATTCTCGGCACAGGTGCTAAGGGGCTAGAAATCTTGAACGAGCTCATGGTCTCACACCTACACACCACATGGCAAAATATATTCTCCAGCGGAATCGCTGTCCTCAAACCCCAACCTAATCACATGTCCTCAGTGGTGGATCCCGCTCTCAAACTCGCCAAGTTCCTCGCCAAATGTCCCGAATCCCCCATGCCAGCGTCATGTCCACCCAACCGACCACGATGCAAGCCCTGTGTCGCATCCACACCAATGAAGATCACAACTCCCTACGCTTACCGCAATACGTCCACTTTATACACGATCGGTACCGTTTCCCACCCTTACACCCATGCTCTGCTATCCTCTTTCCGCGACGATATCGACATTCGCTGGATACGACGAGATTCCGAGCGAGACCCCTGGCTCTCAACACTCACCAAAGAACTCCTCGGCACCGGCGTCTCTGGGGCACCGCGCGTAATAAAATTCAAAGAAGCTGTTGCCTCTCCGTACGGGATGTCACACTCCCTCTGGGTTAGCGCTGAGAAAGAGGTGCCATCAGACCTAGACTGGCATTTCGGCTTCACGATTCCCAAGAACGCTATCGATGAGGGGAAATCCGAAACTCCCGTCCCGGGCCCGGAGCGAAGACCGCAGGAGGAGCACGACCCCAAGGATGGGCCGGTGCCGAGCGAGGAGGACAGGAACAAGGAGATAGCGTTGCTGAGACGAGCGAAGGAGTTTGGGAAGGAGAGGACTGCTGACGAGGAGAAGATTAGGGGGGCGATTGAGGCGTGGAATTTGGCCGATACGGAGGCATGGCGGTTCGCGAGAGCTTTCTTGGCCAGGAGTAGAGTTGAAAGGCTGCAGTGGGAGGAGGAAGAAAAGAAATATGCGGGTGGAGCTGGGGCTGAACGTGGGAAAGAGAGTGGATGGGGAAGGTGGTTTGACGATTGATTGACATACCAGGGCATTCCTGCGTTTCACGGTACATATAGTAGAAGGGGCGTATGAAGGTGTTATTTGATGTAACAACAGTAAGGACTGTAAAAACAAGCCAAAGCGGCAAGAGTAGGCAAAGGAAGCAGTTGCCAGATGTTGAAATCTAAGCCAACTTCAATGTTAACAATTCTGTCCCCCAATGAGCGAGGAGGAGCATCAGATGCTAACATCCCCCACTCGATTTCTTCATTCATACCGAGCTGTTAAAGCCCGATCTCATGCCCTCTTCACGGACTGAAAATGAAAACGAAAAGCAAAAACAAACATAAGAAATCCTCCTCTTACTTCAACCCCTAAACCACAACAGTATCACCCCCCATCTCCCCACTCATCTCCCTAGAAGTAACACCACGACGCGTATCGCCCCCCATCTCCCCGCCCAGCTCTCTAGACCCAACAGCGCTCCCGTGCCGAGAGGAGACCTCGCGCTCGGAGTGGATAGATACGTAGACATCGAGGGCCTTCTGTGCCGCGTCGACCATCCTGCGAGCCTGGGCCAGCGAAGCCGTCAGCGCTGCTTCAGTAGGGTCCTGGGTCTTGGTGTGAGCTTTCCCATTCGTGAGCGTGAGATTGGTGGTGGTGGTTTGTGATTCGAGAAGTTGCTGGATGTGGGCGTTGAGATAGCGACCCTGGGGGAGTCGTTAATTGACATCGGATTTTGAAGGGGTGGGGGTGTTGGGGTGGATGGAAGTGGGAAGGGTGCGTGGGTCGGGGAAATGGATTTGCGTGAAGGAGAGAAGCATGAATCTTGAGTGAGAATGGAAGGGGAGGCTTACCTCGAGTTGAGAAGCCGTCATATGCTTTGCGCCGCTGATATATCCAAGACACTTCTTGGAGCCACAGAGGCAGTCGAAGCCTTGGTCCATGGACCATTCGGTCGAAGGGTAGAAGAACGTCAGCTCTTCGCCGGCTTTGAGACCACGGTCACCGACTATGATGTTCAAGGATGACATGTCGAAGATCTGTCGCTAGGTTCAGTAAGAGTTCAGAGCAAATGTTGTATAGACCTCGAGCAGCATGAGCGGTAGAAAAGGGTGATGTCCATTTCGGGAAGGTGGGGTAGAAAACCCCCTTTTCCCCTCCTGCATTCACAACCCACTGAGCTGAGGGAAGATGGTTGAAGCGGGAACACATCGTACTTACCAGCGAGGGATCACAGGAGTGGTTGATATAAACCAAATCGGAATTCAGGTTCAGATGCTCGGATTTGCCCATCTGGACAGTGGCATAGGTAGGTGCATCGGCCTTGGTGCAAGGAGGGAAAGCCATCTTGGCGAACACGGCATAAGGAGGCAAATCGACCTTGGAGAGGGATTTGGTGGTGAACTGCGACGGATCTGTAGGGAGGACGACATCTTGGATGTCAGGGTGAGAGGGCTGGGCCCAGCTTGGCGTGAGGGGAGCCATTAAGGTATTGTCGATTTTGGTTTGGGTTTGGGTTTGGTTTGGGTTTGGTTTTGGTTTGGTTCGAGTGGTGAAATGGCTGTGGGGAGGTATTGCGAGATCCTATTGTCTTGTCTTCAAGTGAGAGTAGAAGTTTCAAGTGAAAGGGTGAAGAATTCTTTAGACTTGCTGCCAAGCTGTTGTTCCTCGGATGGAAGGAGGATACTCATCATGTGTTCTACGCCTACCTGGCTATGCAGGAACCCGTTTGCGGGGCCTCGGCATCGGGAAAAGAGAGCCATGAATGGCCTTCTTGGTGAGCTGAATAATAACCATTGATTTCCTCTATATATATATTGATATTGATACTGAATATCGCTCCCACAGACTGTATTTCTAGGTCGTGAAAGCGTCTCCGAATTCTTCTTGAACGTTGAGCACATGCAGGTGATATGTGAGTTTCGGACAGCTTGGTCACATGCAAGTCACCTGTACTCGGTGCTTCCCTCTTGGTACTAGTCCCTTTACCAAGGACGTCTTCCCAAAGAAGATAAACATAAACAAGAAAACAATTTCATATAGACATCAAAGCGTGCAAACATCTTTAGATACTTTATTCTTCCATTCAACGTCTTTGACTGCCCTCGACGCCTCTATTCAAGGGTTTGCGCCAAGGCTACGTCACTGATAAGGTGACGACACATTAAGTACAAACTGAACCCCACCAACTTCTATAAACAATATCCTGACTTTTATTTCCAAGTGCCAAGTTTATATCAATATCAAATTGTGGCTTAAGCTTCTTCCCAAATCATCTAAACAAAAGACAAGGTCCCCCTCTTTCCTCCCTTCGTCTACAATCCTCACTCACAGTTACCCCACGTAGACTCTGCGTTAAGCTTCATAACATTCAATATGGAGATAAAGAAGGTAGGTTTCTTTATTCTCCTTTGTAGAACCACCAGAAAGAAGCAACCACGAGAACCAAAATGTCAGCGTACTAACGATTCCTTCAGGTAGCAATGATAGGTGCCGGCTCAATGGGCGGAGGCATGGCCCTCCTGCTCGCTGAAAAGGGCATCTCGGTCTCCATCCAGGACCCGTCTGAGGAGACAGTTGACAAACTCATCCAATCCGCTAGAGATCAAAACATACCCGACATTCTGACAAAACACACTGATTACAAGTCTCTGTGTGCCTCCCTTGGCTCTCCCAAAGTCGTTATTTTCTCCCTTCCCCATGGCACAGTGGGCGATGATGTCGTGCAAAAGCTACATCCCTACCTCCAGAAGGGCGATATCATCATTGATTGCAGTAACGAGAAATGGCTCAACACTCAACGAAGACAGGGAAAGTTGGTAGCTCAAGGTGTTTACTACGTGGGGTGTGGAGTCAGTGGTGGCTATCAGGCTGCCAGACGAGGACCAAGTATGTGTCCTGGTGGTGAGGAGGCAGCTCTGAACATGTGCATGCCGATGTTTGAGAAAATGGCCGCAAAAGACAAGGAAGGAAAGCCATGTGTGGCCAAGATTGGGATGGGTGGCTCAGGTCATTATGTCAAGATGGTGCACAATGGCATCGAGCACGCGATGATGAGTGCTATCAGTGAGGCTTGGAAGATCATGAATATGCATATGAGTATGGGATATGAGGAGATAGGCAAGGTGTTCGAAAAGTGGGCCTCTTCTGGCGAGCTTGTAGGTTGTCCTGTTTCCACGAGGAAAGAAGTCACTGACAGTAGAAGTACAATACCTTCCTAATTAAAATCGGAGCCGAAATTTGTGAGACGAAGGACAAAACTGGGCATCACATCCTCGATGATGTCCAGGACAAAGTGGTCCAAGATATCGATGGATCTGAAGGAACAGGCATATGGTCCAACACCGAAGCCGTCGATCTCCACGTCTCAGCACCATCTTTATCCACAGCACACTTTCTGCGCATCGCATCTGCCTTTAGAGGAAATCGCGAGCACGTACAGAAGGTCTTCCACAGTTCTTTCCTTCCTGAAAAATTTGAGTTTGAGGACACCAAAGAGAAGGAGTCTTTCATCGAGGACTTGAGGCAAGCAGTATACGCATCGTGCCTGGCATCCTACGTCCAAGGCATGAACATTATTTTCGAAGCGAACAAGCAGAATAAGTGGGAAATTAACTATCCCAACGTTGTCCAAATCTGGAAAGCAGGTTGCATCATCCAATCCGATCACATCTCGTCGCTCCTCTACCAAATCTTCGCCTCCAAATCGTTTACTTCCGAAAATAACCATAGCTTGCTATATCATCCCACCGTTGCCGACGAGCTGAAAACTAGCTTCGATAGCTTAAAGAAAGTTGTGGTGAAAGCAACTCTTGGCAATGCTGTCATCCCGAGCTTGAGCGCCACGTTAGAGTATTTGAAGTATGAAGGAAATATCAATCTCCCGACACAGTTCTATGAAGCGGAATTGGATTACTTTGGGAAACACATGTATGATAGCAAGAAGTTGGATTCGAATCCTGGGCAGCCGGAAACTGGGAAGAGGCATTACGAGTGGAAGCCTGCGTAGGATATGATGAAGCAACTGGCTAGCCTAGCCGGCTCCGTTTGGGAGTCACGGTGTTATTTCGTAGTCTACGCCGTTTTAGTGCAAGACGTGGAGGCGTGGTCATTCATTCTCCTTGGGTTTATTATCTCCATGATCAAGATCTAGGCTCTCCAATCCTAAGCTGTGATTGAACTCACAAATCATTGGTCAAGACTTCACCTCAGGAGATCTCTCAGCTTGTCGACAAAGTCGAGTCAACATCAAAGAATCGACACCCAAGAATAGACCAATGTCAAGCTTTCTGGGACGAGGCTTACACTGCACCCCGCTTTTCAATTTAATCAACCATCGTTTCACAGCTGAAAGCGGTCATAAATCTAACTTTGGTTGGTTTCCAACAAAGGACTCTTCCCGTCTTCGATGTATCGGCTTCCCCACAAAGAAAGCCCGACATCCCACGGCCCGATTCTCCTCCCTTAGTTGTACCCATCACCCGAGTTCTCGGTTCGCAAATGTTCACGTATTCAGCACTTCGACTGGTGGACTTGAAGATATGGACCTCGTCGGCGCCCCGACTTATAATCATAACCTCTCCAACCTCTAAAATCGGCAATACACAACAGCAAATCTTGTACCATCGCTGCCGCATCATTCCCACAACTCCATCTCCCCAATGCCGAAATGGACAGACACACAAACAAATCCAGACGTAGAAGCCAAACCCGGGACCGCCTCCGAGCAATCCTCTCTCGAGTCCGCTCACAGGAGAACTCCAATTCCAACAGTGCCGAGCAACCTTCCTCTTCCTCCGAGCCAGTGTTTCCATCACAGCTCCAGATCCCGGTCGATCCCTTCAACGTCCATCCAGGCTCACCACTCCTCACGTCCGCCGATTGGTGCCCCGCAAAAGAAAGCATCCTCTTCACCAATCGTAACTACCAGAATGGCAGGCCTAATGGAGCTCAACCTCGTGTGTACCGTCCCGCTCGTCGTCGGCGCTCGAGGGGGTCGTTGGAAGGTAAAGATGCGGAGAAGAAGCACCCGGACTGTTCCCCAGTGAGGATGAGGGAGAGGGAGAGGGGGAGAGGGAAGGAGGTCCGCAGAAGAGCGGACTGGAAGGATCCGTACCATAGTTTCGCGTACGAGATGAGAGCGAACGGGGATTGTGAACGAGTCGGAAATGCGGAGAAGGAGAGCGGGACGGTATCAGTTGATTGTGGGACGCAGACGACTCCGCCGTCCTCCAACGATGAAACTCAACCGCGAGCAGCTCACGGTATATCGCACTGCCTGCTTTCTCAGATCCCTGGACTGATACTTCCACCTCCGCAGATGCAACTACTGAACGCTGCTATGAGCCACCGAATGGCATCGTGAACTCGCCTTGTGAAATGAAAAGAGCCGCCTGATCTAAGTCATCCAAGGTTGGTATAGATTGGAAGAGCGGCTTTTGACTCTGTGCCTGGTGCTGGAATCTATGCAGAAGACCTGATTATAGGATGTGGGAAGCTAAGGCCTGAAGATTGGAGTTTGGTGTATCTGAGCTGGAATTGGGTAACTGGCGAAGTAGTGTGGCGAGCCGTACCTTATAAGCGGAGAGGGATGTATATTGATCTGAAGATCTGAAGCAGGCGATGAAAAGGGGATGATGGGAGTTGGAGTGGGTAGACTGCTGGCATGGGAACGGGACAGGCTATGGAAGTGAGCAGGGCGGATATTGAGCTCTGATTGAGATCGGGGAACAATGGACGAGAAACCATGATAGGAACGCCTTATTGGATATCAAGAGGGTTTGTGGGGAACGATTGATTCACTAATCAGTTTTGGATCGTCAGGAAGAGGTGAAGTTTGAGTAGGAGTTGAAGAGGTCTTGCAGTCAAAGGAAGTAGTAAGATAGGTGATGATTGGTTTATTGTAAGAAATGTATGAAGAAATCCTCAGGGAGGAATTAAAGGTGTACAGAAAAGGTTCCGAATCTTATGTTTGGGAGCGCTTGCTGTCATCTCAATCGTGTGTCCGTAGTCCCTCGACTAGGGACTACAAGTGACCTAATGCAACGATAGAGGGTTCTGCATCAGATACTCCTCAAAGGTATTCACCCTCCCCCTAGCATTCTCAACAGCCCAAGCGACAAGCTGCTTACTTTCCGGACCATAGTATCCGAATTCCTCCTGATACAGCATCATTTCAATCAGCATATCCGCCCAAGGCGGAAGATGTTTTTTGAACTCCTTCACAGACGTCTCCTGATATACCACCTTCATCCCTGAAGCCTTGCTAATGATCTGTGCAATCTCCTCCATGGAATACAATGCCGTGGCGGCGCAGAAAGTTCTACCCTCGTACTTCTCCGGCTCGGCGAGGATAGCACCCACGTACTTCCCTGTGTCGCCCACGATATCGATCAACGGGAGTTGAGACATTGCAGACACGTGACGCGCAATCACATAGCCGCCCTTTCCATCAGGGGTGGGCGCTATGATGCCTTGGAAGTTCTGCATGAAGGATCCCGGTGCGAAGAACGCGCTCTTGATCGGGACTGTCCGAATGTACTCCTCGACGTCGGCTTTCGCGTCGAAGCCATAGACGTTGGTGTATTTCCCGCCGGAGACCTTGGTGACTGACGGGAGCGTGCTGAAGATGAGATAGCATACCCCCTCTTGGACTGCGGCGTCAGCCATGGCTTTCCCTTGACCGAATTCTATGGCTTTGGCGTGGGGGCCGAAGGTTGGTGCCGTCATGGCGAAGACGGTATGCGCTCCCTTCAAGGCTGTGAATAAAGAGTCCGAATCGTTTATGTCGGCTTTGACAACTTCAATGGGAAGTTTTGCCAGTGCTGAGGCGCTTGATGATGTGGGATCGCGGGTGATAGCTCGAATGGTGTACTCTTTCGAGAGCTCCGGATCATTGAGTACGTAGGAAATTACTGACCCGCCTTGCTGGCCGGTAGCCCGAAGACAGCAAAGACTTTTGGCATTGTGGGATGATGGTTTTAAAGGGTAGGAAGCAGGGATTGGCGAGGCTGGGAGCAATGTTGGAAGGTGTAAATTTGGAGTAAAGATTGCAACAACTTCTAGGATAGGAGAAGGCTTCAGGGGAATAAATACTTGTGCAAGAAAGAGTCAAAAGTGGGAACCAAAAGGCTTATATACTTAATAAAGCACTCGTCAAGCAAAGGAAGGCAGCCACTAAAAGGAAATTGAGCTATGCCTTGACTCGGGTTCTGGAGCTAAACTAACTCAGAAATTACGTACTGTGACTAACGAAGTCTGCGGAAATCAACTCGAACATGTTGATTCAAATAGGCTTTGCTCTATGTGTCGATGTTTCATTGTATGGATATCCAGACTTTTGATATTCGTCTCGGGTCTAGGCCAAGACAAGATTAGTACAGCCGAGCTGAAGTTAGACTGAGCTTGCTTACATAGCCGAAGTGAGCTTAGAAGTCCCCTTATTGGTTTAGAGACCACTTCAACAGCACCCAACAGACTGGCCCTCTCAGATCAGTCTGGATCACTATCTGATTCGAAGTCAAGCTCAGCATCGCTATCCAATTCGCAGTCAAGCTCAGATAGTGCTTCAGGGTCCACCCATGACCCCGGAATTCGAAGGGAGGATTCAGTGGATTCCCCTTCCTCTTCATAGGTTTCGATCATTTCCCAAAATTGCCCAGCATAGCGATCTGTCGGCTCCGAGATCCACAATACCCAATCTTCGAGCTTTGGTCCATGTGAGAACCCAACCAAATGATATATCTCTGTTTTAAGACCATAGTTGTATTTTGCTTTGAGACCGAGCTGCTCTTCCCTTTCCCCATACCGTTGAAGATTGACGCCCGATGCTTCTAAATCAGAGAGCCAGACTTGAAACTTTCGGCCTAGAATATAGAAGAATTCTCTATCGCTTCCTAGGTAGAGGCTCAAATTATAAAACTCATAGTCATTGAGTAGTGCGCACAGTGGTGTGATGCTGTACTCGCTATGAAGGTCCACATCCCCTGTCGCAACAACCTCTTTAAGAAAAGTGCGCCAACAATTATACCCGCTGTTCGAGTCATGAGTAGCATAGATATGCTTTGATCCAACAATATGGTATAGGTCCAGCGCCTTCCTGCTCGTAGCACCCAAAGCCTCCGCTATGTAATGGAGGATTGTCCGTCCATCACTAGATTGCCAGGTGATCGCGTCTGACAATATATTGCTTTTTCCAAGTGCTAGCTTGAACAAATCCAGGCTATGTTCTTCCGAATAATGGATCATATTCAATGCTTCAATGCGGTCTAGTATTGGCAGGTGTTGGTAGGGAGGATATGTCTGTTCCTGGAGGAATTGTAGCACGCATGCAGACGCCCGAAACCAATCGATAAAATACCACCCACGCTTGTTCACAGTTCGCTCGGTTCCAACCAGCTGATCGATATCA
The DNA here is from genome assembly GCA_016508695.1 of Hyphodiscus hymeniophilus. NCBI lineage: Eukaryota > Fungi > Ascomycota > Leotiomycetes > Helotiales > Hyphodiscaceae > Hyphodiscus > Hyphodiscus hymeniophilus. Next base: position 168,281 of record VNKQ01000016.1, on the reverse strand, counting down.
GTTTTGCACCTATTGACAAACAATCGGCATAGTTCCATGACCATAGACTCCTGTTTGGTGTCTTTTGGTCTATAATTAGTCAAGTAATGCAGCGAAGTTCTAGAATGGCAGTCAGGCAGAACAATCACAGCACACTACTAACCACCAAATAGGAAAGTAGAAGAAAGATAAGGAAAGGGATGAAGGGAGGGTAGAGAGAGAGATCATAGCCACTCACTGATTATCTTCGTCTTTGGCCTCAGGATCAGCTCCGCAATTCATGAGCATCGTGGCGGCTTCAAATCGTCCGTGCCATAATGCTATCTAACGAACGAGGTTGATGATATTAGCGGTACAAACATGGCGCCATCTACTCAGTATTGCTTACATGTAAAAGACTTTGCCCACCCTCGTTCCTAGCGGCGAACAGACTTTGATGGCCGGTCGCCTGAATATTCTGGAGGCCAGTTATATCTCCATCGCGTGTAAGCCGAAAAAACTTCATGGTTCCGCGGTAGTATAGGATATGTTTTAAGACTGAATCGCAACCCTGCATAGTCCTCCTGGCAATATTGGTAATCGTAAACTATGTCGCAGAGCCACCTCGGACATCGATACTTGGCATAGATCTCAAGCCTCTGCTTACTTGAACCATTACTCTGTCTTTTCTTCCAATATTCAAATGACCCCAGAAGAAAATGTGTCCATGATGTAGATTGGTTCCAGCATTGATTATGCTTTTCGAGCTGTGTAGGGCTACTAGATGTAGCAGTCTCCTCGTTCAATTTGGTAATATCGATAGACGGCACGGTATTATTCATAATCTCCTCCAGTTTCGGGACCGTATGCGCAGGCATAGAAGGATTGAAAGCCAACGTGCTCATCATGTTCGACAATCTCGCCGAAATAAGGTCGGGCAGTCGCTGCTGCATGGCACTGTCAAAATGTAAGCGCAACACAGTCCGGTCGTTCTGATCTACTGACTGAGTATGACACTGGTACGCCAGACTTAAGAGGCTAATTGCCTTTTCCATTCTTTTCCTCAGCCTCTCAATTTCTTCTGTCTTTAGAACCACCCTGACGGCTCCGGCTTTCTTCCTCCATCTTGTCTTGCCGTTGATCTTTTCCGTTAGCTCGGACACGAGACTGCTTAACTCATCCGCAGCTTCCTGGCAGAGACCAAAGCTCTGCTCAAAGTACGTGTCCTTGGAAGACTCTGGAGAGTACACATCATCTTTGACCCGGCAGAGGATGAAGTTCAGTAGTTCAATTTGCCGAGATAGTTGCCGGATCTCATCAGGGATCTCGCTGATATGGTCCCAGAAGCCCTTTAATTTGACGATGCTACTTGTAAGCTGGCCGGCAAGTTGCGCAACTGCGATTCCGCTTGCGACGACGCCGACAATTTCGGCCATGTTTGTTTCGTTTTTGCGAAGGCAGCGTAACCACGAAGTGTTTCTGCGACGCAAGGCTGCGACTTCCTAACTGGTTGATAGCCAGTAGTAGGAGCTCTTGTTTGCGAGTATACGGAATGAAAAGATGCTTCGAGCCTCGCTCAGTATTCCATCGCAAAGTCCAGTCCCATCGCGAGATGAATGATGTGATGGAGGCGGTTCCGAGACTTTAGGCAGAAGACGAGATCAATGAAAGCCCAGCTCTTCCGTTAGTCCTAAATCTGCCACGCCCACCTTGTAGACAGCCTTGCGGAATACCAATCCCTGCCCTGCATGTAGTCCGAAAGAACACAGCAGGCCCATTGTTCAATCATATCCATCTGCGCGTCCACAATCTCTCGCTCGGCTGCAGCAGGCTGCATGCGCTACGGTACACAGCCTCTTTACTGGACGGGTAAGATTCAAGCATTTGGGCCTCCAATACAATCACTTCACCGACTTCGCACGGGTACCATTTTCCCAGAGACCGACGCCCTGTTTCCTAGCCATAGAGAATCTTCAAGGCGATATCAAAGTGAATTATCCTCCCTCGACAAATACCCTGCCGTCGGCTTAATTTTGCGATAATGAAATGCTATGAGCTTTTAGTGGAGCTCAGTGGCGTCACGAAGGTGTGTCATTATGGCTCAGCCTGATATGGCTTAATCTGATGGTCGACGGGCACCGAAACGGAATGAGCTGTGTCTTTTCTTCAATAGAAATGGAAAACCCCGTAATCGATTCAACCGTATCCTCACCAGGAATATACTGAACCTGTATCTGTTCCGCCCAGAGACAGCAATGGTGCCTGAACCACCCCTTCCTATGCCGGCCGAAGTCAACGATCGCGCTCCTGGACACGCTGACGCTGAGAAATCTTGCTGCTGAACCGACCAAATTCCAAATCGGACGTCCTACTGGTACTGCTGGAATAAAGGTCAAGCCCCCTTTAGTCTCAACTTCAAGCGAAAGCAGGAACATCTGAGCATAAGTAGAAGCAAGTGCATCCCAGCATCTTGCATAAGAGGACGCATGGCAGTCATTGTCAATCCGACCATGGGAGCTGGCCTGCTGAGATCAAGCCGCTTAGCTTATGCGACCCATCCTCAATATTTGTACTAGAGACACCAATATGGCAGAAGTCTGTCGCTGGCAGGAAGACAAAGGATCCGAAGAACAATGCTTCCCTTAGTGAGATAGGCGATGATACCAACATGAATCGTTTGACCATTTTAACTGGCAGAGGATTCTTCTAAGCGATCAGGAATGATACCGAAAAGGACGGCTCATAACCGCAAAGTTGCACCGACTGTTTGCGCCTCGTTTTTCTTCAGTATCGTGATGGGTAATATCGTGTCTGTCACCGAGCAGGTTCTACTCAGGGTCATTGTCGATACACCAACTGTTATTTCCGTGCCTTCACTTATTACGTGAGGTGGTACAGGAATCGGTGTTGATGGATCTGATCCTTTAAGGTCGAAGTGCAGGTTCTGCGGGTCACATGACTAATCAGTTGGGCTAGTTACATCACGTGGGTTCTAACTGTCATAAATTCAATTCAAAGCAAACCAAGGGCCAAAGACAAAGATCTATTTGGTCGTATTAATCTTGAGAATATTAATGTCAGGAGCCACTAAGTCAGTAAGAGAATCGTCGAAGCGCTCAGGAGCCGCCAAAGCAAGAGGGTATGCTCTGAGGCCAACAGCAGTGGAAAGCCCAGAAAAGAGCATCATATGAAGAAATTGATAGTAGACATACACCAGAAAGGGCTAGAGGGCTTCTCAATTAGGTCAGAGCGTTGGTGTAAAGATAGAAGTTCTACATGTCTTGTTTACAGCCCTGATGTTGCTCCGGATTACGGATTATCGTTTTTCCGTTCCGGACAATTGTGCCCGCCAGCTGAAAGGAAATACTTTGACTGAACACGGGTTAGTACACCCGAGCTGAGGTTAGACTGAAATACTACCGCAAGACCCCTGCTACATTACAACTTTATGGCCCGACCCAATTTACAATCAACTCATTTCATTCCTCCGTTCCATTCCAACCCTTGGTGAGCAATTGCAAAGTGATTCTGCACCTCCGTTACTACGTCCGAGTAAACGAGACAATTTTCTGCCGCAAGTTTGCAATGTCTGGGGATAAACGATACGACGAGAAAAGCTCTCGATCAAGGTCACATCCAAAGTCTCGACATGGTTGTGGAAACTGTAAGATCCGGAAAATCAAGTGTGATGAGAGGAAACCGAGGTGTCAAAGGTGTAAAGCCTACGGGACTTCTTGCAATTATCACCCAAACGATGCACTGCTGCATCCACTACCACGGCATGGTTATGTTCATATTATACACCTACCTCCCAGCTCCGAAAACAGCATCGTTCTCAACATCATCAACTGCATGCCAGGTAGTAAGCAAACGAGTGCATTGAATTCTCCTCCTGGTGGCAAATTTACCTCGCAGGATCTGGAACTGCTCGACAAGTTTCACAGGAGGACAGTTCTGACGATCGGGATGGGTACATGTATCCACGTCTATCAGAATGCTTTCGCCAAACTTACTCTCTCTGTTCGTCAATCTCCCTTCTTCAGTCTACATGGAAATTAATAAAGTCAGCATCCTTTTCTTCTCAACATTGTGCTCACCCTTACCTTGATGCATGACCATCACCTGGCCAGTCAGTCAAACGCGAAGCCTTCCGCTGCCATAGCTTTCCATTGGTCGCAAGGAGCATCGTTACTCAATGAGAGGTTGACCAAGGGCATCGAACCCTCGGAGCAAGATGCACTGTGGGCTTGCGCCGGCCTTCTCGGCGCACTTTCCTTTGCATCGTGCCCGGCTACTACATCAGAGGAGGCGTGGCCGTTGAAACCACACTCACCATCTGATCTGGATTGGATTAAGATGACTGAAGGCAAAAAAGCAATTTGGAAGATTGCAGATCCAATGAGAGAAGACAGTATATTTTATCCAATGGTGCCGAATTTCTTGCAATTCGCCACACCCGTTCTATATAGCCCAGAGCTGCAAGTCCTTCCCGCAGAACTGCTCCACCTGTGCAATTTGGGGAGTGGTTCCTTACAGGAGAACAATCCATATCTCGCGGCAGCATTATATCTGGCGCGTATGCTCGGAGTTGATTGCAACGAGGAAAACTTCGGCGTCTTCCTGGGCTTCTTGGGCTGCATGCATCAAGATTTCAGACAACTCCTTGAGCAGAAGGATGTAGCTGCCTTAATATTAATGGCATACTGGTACGCCATCATTTCCCCTTTACAGGACGACGTTTTGCGGGAGTGGTGGATGTACCGTCGAACTTGTTTCGAGTGTGAAGCAATCTGCAAGTATCTGGAGCGGCATTATGGCGATGATGACAATGTTTTAAGTATATTGCAACGCATTCGCACTCGAATGGCGGGTGTCACCCCTGAGACTCTACATCTTAGCTGTATCACATAGATACGTTGTGCAAAAGTTATTCCTACAAAGTCTTAGATTATCGATATATGAGCTGTGGTTGGGCCGTTTGGCCTTCGACTTACGGTAAATGTAAGATTGCACAAATGGGGGATTATGGCAACCTACCCCTCGGATGGTGTCAGTCGCCACGGAGTGCATTGGAAATTCGTCAGCGACAATTGTATCCATGGCATAACGGACGACGAAACCTGGGAGTATGGGACGAGACGGAAGCTAATACCACGATTTGGGTTGAGTGAATGGATTTCAATTGGAAGAAGCAAGTTTCCTTGGAAATTGTATTTATTGGGTTGACCCACGATGCCGTCATTTTACTCGGAATGAAACATAGGTATATATGAATCCGGATGGAACAGAAGAGTCTGCAGAATAGGTGGTAATAGCCTACTTCATTGTAGGAAAGCTGGAAGATTCCCGTGCATTGTTGGACTGATTATCATCCAAAATATGCCTAAGATCGAGCACTACAATCTTGGCGGTATTGGACAGTCGACACTCGTGCAGGGACAATGCTAAAGCAATGGATGTGAGAATAATTATAAACACGATATCACGTATGTTAATAAAAGGGCAAACATTTGGAACTAATGTGATTGAAGCTTGAAAGACAAATAATTGCTAGCGGATTCCGATGCTGAATCGAGTGATGGCTTCAAGGTTCCTTCGAGTGCCCAAAATGTTTAATATGATTTGGCTCCCTTAACATCAATCGGCTTAAACTATGCATTCGTCTTGCAAAATGCTATAAACTTCTCCGTGACCGTCGTTGCAGTATTCAGATAAGGTATTGTAAGGTTATTCCAATTATCCTCCTCAACGCTCAACCCCACAATCCTCGCATCTCCCTCCGCAGCAACACCCGTCACGCTTCCAGCCATAACAAAGTCCGTCTCACCCCGCATCAAATACACCGTTCCCGTTTGCTCCGCAATCTTCTTCCCGTTCGCATTGACGATTGACTCGTTCAACGTCCCCAGATCCATCTCCACTGGACTCGGGTTAGTAGACCTCATAACATTCGTGAAATTCTTTCCATGACCCTCCGTCTTCACCATGATGGTTTTCGGTCCGTTCATACCCTTCAAATGGATATCTTTCGCATAGATGATCTTTGCATTCGCGAAGAGCGCTTTGATGGTAGCATGCCCGTTTTCCAATCGTAAAATGAGCGACTCGTCTTGAATGAGTGCTTTCACAAAAGCTTTGAAGGCTTCCATGTTCGTGATTTTGATCATTTGGTCCCTCACTTCCACTTGGGTGCCGGTCGATTTGGTTTTGATTTCTGGGAGTCGCAGACGCCCGAATGCTCCTCCCGGACCAGACATGTCCAGTTCCATTGCGGACATGGTGGAGCTCATTGGCCCCGTGCCGGTCACTCGGGAGTCGATTGACATTATGAAAGAACTATTTGTGTTAGTTCAATTCCTAAATGGGTAAATTGAACCAACTCCTGGGTAGCATTGGTGATTTTGATCCAGGACACCTCGAGCGTCGAGGAATTGACGACGTATTGCACGATTGCGTTCATTCTGGTGATATGCGTGATTATTTGGAAGGCAAACGAGATTTCAAGATTCATTCAAAGCTATGGCGAGAGTTTATTTTCGTGCTTCTGAACTGCATGCGTATTGCGTACCTCGGTCGGTGGCGTCCCCATACAGGTGTGGCCGAAATGAATGCTGTGCCACTTCCCCGCATTTTTGGCTCAAAAATAATATACCGAGGCCAGAGGCCACCCTTCTCGAACATATGATGCCAGATCAAAGCGTATTGGAGTCCTTCCATCCACCCTTTATCATCGTGACTGTTTTAATCCGTCGGAGGAAAAAGCTATTGAAAAGTGTTCGCAACTAATGGCTGGCCTTGAGACTCCAGTGCAAATCAAGGGGAGACAGACATAGCGACTGTAGCTCAAACAAAGCGCAAGCGGGGCGACTTTTTGCACTCATTTTGCTTTTGCACTTTTCCATTTTGAGATTTCATTTGAGATTTCTCTTCGTCCCTTATGCTACCTTACCGCTGGGAAGGAGAAAGCTAAGTCACCAGTACCCAAGAATCACAATTTCGAACGGCGTTCATTTCAAAGACCATTGTCGATTTCACGGGTATCACAAGATGGCTTCGCCTGCAACACGAGCAATCTTGGCAGATCTGTCAATGTAATGAAAATTGTTAATATCATGCCACAGACGCAACCCGCGTCTCATATGAATATTTCTTTTGCCGAAACGGTGCAATATTTGGGTGCTGTCGATGGTGGCTAAAACGGGCGAACAGGTTGACTCGATATTCAGCTTGAACGTAGTTGTTATGTGTTCTGTGGAGCAGGAGCTCAAATACTCAAGCATATTCCAGGCTCCAGCGTGTAGTTCGTAAGTATGACCAAGATTCTACAGAAAGAGAAGGCACAACCATTGCCAATTCCATATTTATAACCTGCCATATTATTCAAGCATCACTTCAACACATTACACCACCGATCAAACATTTGGTATTTTACAAATCAGCTTTCAATCCATTCAATACCACATCCAATACCACACACATCCTCATCTACCCATTCTATCGCCTCATCAGCAGCCAAGATGCGTTTCTCATCCACTGCATTCGTCGTTGCATTTATCTTCCTCTCTGGAGCGAATGCATTCATCAACAGCATCACTGCACCAGCCAGCATTGCTGCCGGGCAACCCTTCTGGGTCAGTTATAACACCGAAGCACACAATATGTACGTCAGGGAAGAAAATATCCTATTCGAGGCTTCCTTGGAGCACTCCCGTTGGAGACATGCCTTCAGAACTTTTTCCTTCCCCTACATCCCTCAGAGAGCAATGGCTGACTGCCCTGTGACATCCAGAGCCGTCCAGAATGTCGCCATCGTTGCCGGTATTGCTCCAGGGTCAGGATATCAGGAGTCTCTGGGCACAGTCGTCGAATCTGAATACCTCAACTTTTCAAAGTTCACTCCGGCAGGATTCACAATGTACATTGATCCCAACATGCCAGACGGACCTGCTGTCATTTCCGTCGCGGTCTTCGAGCTGATCGGTGCGCTTGCCTCACCTTACACGTCGTTGCACCAAGTCTCGGTCAATGTGGGCAATCAGTCAACCTACGACACAGTTACAAGCGTTAGCCACTTCTAGAAATACATGGGGATAGTGGGAATAGGTGTCTAAGAAGGCGAGCTGAGTGATAGTGTTTGCGTTGCTTTTATTCTCGGATAAGATGCAGTAATTATATGGGTGGCTTGACGCAGGATGTTCGGTCTGGGCGTTATTGTTTTTGTCGGTCGATCAAATGCGTTGCATAAAGAAATTCGAATTGTAATCATGGGACTAATCCAGCACGAATCACACCTAGGGAGAGCCAGGCTTGAGGGAGTTACATACATCAATTGAAGTCTCTAAACAGCCCCAAAATGGATTGTCGCCTCCTTGTATCGAGCATAGTTTGATCACGAAAGTTCAATCTACCTCGAGTCTCGCTGCCCTGGCACTGGCAGATTCGTATGCGTGGGCGTGGCTTGACAGCGCTGTGGCCGGAGACAAGAGCTGGAAAGGTGTTGTCGGACTAACTGGGGTGCCACAGTCGGGCGACGAGCAACATTCTGACACAGCTCTGGTCCAAGCCCAGGGCGCCAACGCTCCAGATCCAATACTAAGCTGGGCTCCGCAGCTCATAGCACTGAATCATCCTTTCAACATGCAAGAAGGGCGTTGCCAGCAGATCGTTGACAAGCTTCACTGTATACAACCATTCCTTTTCCTGGATCCTCAGACGATCAATTTCTGCATCAACGCGACGTTTCTTCACCATGCCACTGTAGCTTTGAAGCGAGATTCCCCTGTAGCCCCGGAGCTTCGTGAATATGCTGGCCAAATTCTACTTTCTGGCCCTTCAAACTTCAATCAAGCAGTGAACCCGAGCTTGAGCCTAATTTGTTCTCTCGTGGTGGACGCTCCTCTCGTTCTAGGAGAAACCCCTCTACCATCGCCATCGAGAATCCCATTTTGGGATCTTTTGGGAGAACCAATGCCGTTTTCTAACTTCTCCGGTATTGGTCACCTTCCTGTCATGACCTCTCGTTCCTTTCTTGAGAGTGGCGAATGGGTGGGTTACTACGACTATTCAATGAACCTGAGACGTGCAAGATGGGATCCACACATGAAAGGAATACGGTTTGCTGCAGCGCCAGAGTTTGGGAGATGGGCATTCAAGGCTTCTGGAAGCGACGGTGTTGGTGATTTTACGTTGGAGGGAACTGTCGTCATGAATGGTGAGATTGAGATGAAGAAGATCTATATCAATTATCCAGGGCAATTGAGCTGGGACTGGAAGGCATCGATGACGCCGTTTGGCATCGTCGGTACATGGGGCCAGCGGTTACAGCAACATGGATACTTCTGGCTGTGGAAGAGGGGATGGTCACAAGAGTAAGGCAATCCGCTGCCGTAGTATATCAACAACATTTGACTAGAATTGGCGATTATTAGGTTCAGCGCAGCCGTGGTAGCATGAAAGTCCTTGCTCATCAGTGCATTTCAGTGATTGTGATAAGTCACTAAACTCCATGTATTGAAACTGCAAAACGGTTCAGTTCCGTAGTTGAGTATCCTGGATACCAAAGTTTCAGCTGTAAAATTATTTTGGGATCGACCAAGGCTCCAAAGAGGGCTTTTTACTTCAACAACTTAGCAATGGATTTCTGCACTGCTGATCGCAACCTCCGAACCTACTGTTTCAGATTCTTCCAGACCATTTGAGGTATTGGTGTAGAACAAAATCATCGCATTGAAATTCTATCTGTTCTGGATTTCCGTCGAAGCATCAATCATAAGGCAATGTCATAGTCGTGCCTCCACGGCCCCCCTCCCCCGTTGCCCCCTCCCTCCTCCCAAAGATCTTCCCGCTGCTTTGCACTTTGTTCAATCTCCACAACAACCAGGACTTCCTGTTCCAGTGAGTTAGCTCTAGCTTCCCACTTCAGACATTCAAGAGACTAGGCTTACCTATCCTTGCAGGTCTCGCAAAGGTCCACCGTTGACGGAGAATTTTGGAATCTTCAACTCCCAGCCGTTCTTATTCGCGCGCTTACAACTCCGTGTATAACTAGTGCGAAAAACACTAAAAAATCCAAAACCGCGATTTGTGAGAACGCAGCATATTATTAATAACTACACCCACACATAACTAATTAATAACACGTTTAAATTAGTCGGCGAGTATAGTAAAATAAGGGGAATAATAAGGCCTTTCTAACAATACAAACAGAATTATCTTACTATACTTACTCGACTTTTAGTCGCGACTAGTATTACGATTAACTATAATATTATTGCGCTTTAGGCACGACTTACTCGATAAGAAGTTAATTAACTTACTACTAATTATTGTTATTTAAGATCGATAGTATATCGTCGTTAGTAGCGTATATAATAAGGGAGGCCTTTATTGCGTCGTATAAGAGGTTAGCAAAGGGTTATTATAAAGGAGATAGACGTAGCGGTCTATTACTTATTTAACCGATTCTTATAGTTTTACTAAGACGAAATTGCTAAGTTCTTATTTAGTATGTTTAATATAGAGGTTAATAAATCGACAATCTCGTAGTGTTTAACCTATATTAAGTATACGCGCAAGAAGCTTAAAGTTGTGGCTATAAAGAGGAATAAAGAGTTACGTATAGCCTAGCAAGACTTACTCTAATTCTTTTTTGCGTCGCAATTAATCTTTATCGACGAAACTAAAAGTAACGATTATATAAGAGATTGTTAATATAGCTAGGCGCTAGTAGGGGAGAAGGCAAAGGCAAGCTAGTAGTTTAAAGGGGGAGATCGACTTCAAATCTCTATATTTCTTGCTTATATACTAGAGGGTTATATTACTATAATAACCTTCGAGGGAATATATACTAGAGACTTATTTCTTTAGTTTATATTAGAGTATGTTCTCTCTCTTTATAACCCCTTTTTAGAACCTCGATTAGTTATTATAATAAATAACGCTTTAGTATACTATACGTATAAATAAGAGATCGAAGGAGTATATAAGTAAAGGGGAGTATAGGTTCGATTCTTGTTATTATACTCCCTAAATTTTAACTTTATTAAGGAGAGTTTTTATAATCTCAAAGCGTTTATTCGACGTTATTATCGTTGTTAAAGAAACCGCTTTCCTAACTACTAAGTATTCTTCGAATAGGCTATTAAGGAAGTGAGAATCGGAGATGCTACAAGTACGCGAGCCCGTGGTTATTTTAGAAATATAGGAGTATATAGAGTATTACTTTAGTTAAGTGCGAAATAAGGTACTTTTATATTTATAGTATATCTAGGATATTAGAATAAATAGGGAAAGTAAATAATAAGACTTGATTTTAAAGACGCGGATTTTAGTAAGTTGCATTAGATTTTTATTTGCCTAGTTAGCTATATTAAATTAGCTCTTTTCACACCCAAATCTACCCTAATTATTATATATAAAATCGAATTCTTATACCCTTAAAATTACTTTTATACCTATTACTAAAAATAAGGAAATATACTCTAATAAAACCACCCTCTCTAATTGTTTGTAAAAAACCTATCGTCTCTTAGTTTTTTTATCTTATTCCTTCTTTTACTTTGTTTAAAGGCAAGAAGGTTTTGAGACGCTTCTTTTGCCTTAATTTAAGCGATTTAGAGGTCTTGTTTATATTACTTTTTAAACTTATAGATTTTCTCTTAAATCTCTTATATTACTCTTATTCCCTTAAAGTTCTTAGCTAGAAAGAAGGAGTAAGTAATTCCCTTTTTAATCTTGTTAATTTTAAAGTACTCCTCTTTACAAATAGTAATAAACCGTTTAATTACCTCTTAGCGTAAGGGGTCTAGCTTATAGCTTAAGAGAAATAATCGAAACTTTCGAAGTAGTTTATTAGCCGTAATTATTATAGTTAAAGGCCGTAAAGGTAATAAATAAATTAGAATTATATATATAGAAGAAGTACCTTTTATTAAGTAAAAAGAAGTACTTAGCGGAATAGTTATATAAGGGGGTTATTATATAGAAGGTAGATATACGTAATAATAGACATTCTTATTAGAGAAACCCAAAGGGTTTAGAGCAATTTCTCTCTCTATTTTAGTAGTAAGTTACTTTATTACTTTCTTTTTCCCCGAACGTTTAATATCTATAATAGAGTTACTATTTATATATCTTGTAATCTAAAAGAGGGAAGGTAATTCGATAGTTACTTGTTATAATACTAGTTGCTTTTCTCTTATCGATATTACTTGTTTAGCCTACTTATTCTATTTATTTAGAGTTATAATATAATGCGTCTTGTCCCCTCTTTTGCCTCTAAGTTCGTAATAATAACTATTCTAGTTATTATAGCGATTATTATAGTACTTGTAATGCATAAAGATTTGCGATCGAATCGACTCTTATTTACTTACTAACTTGTCTCTAGTATTCTTAGCACGAAGTTATTACTTAGTAATTGTCTTTCTATTAGGTAATTTAGCTTGCTCTTCGGCTTTTTTGTTATAGGCATTATCTCCCTTATTGTCGGTCTTAGCGTCCGTATTAAACTATACTCGTCTAGTACTTTAAGGCTTAGCCTTTGTCTTGTTTTTGTCTAATTTCTTTAGTTTTAGAGATTGTTATAGTACGGCTATAATAAAGTAGGTATTAATAGTTAATTCGTTGCCTTTTTGCCCCTTAGTATTATAATTAATCTAACGAAGAAGGCTAAGTACTTTTATAAACTCTCTATCTCTTATAACTAGGGAAGGTATAATAAGAGCCTTATTATAAAGAATTATAATCTCTATATAGTAGAAGGCAGGCTTGTAAATCCCCGTACGATTTATATACCTAAATATAATATTAATATAGTTAACGATATAGCCCTTGAAATCGTCGAAGTCACGGGGTATAATAAGAATCGTATTAATATTATTATATTAAATTGAATTATACTTCTTCTCCCTATTAATAAACGCATAGTATTAGAACTAAACATTCTACTTATAAACTTGCTTTAATAAAGGGTCGAATGCCTTTGGTACGCGGGGGGAGGTTTATTAGGAGAATAGGGGTTTATTGCGCTTGGCGTATCCGATTAAGGGTAACGGTCGTTTAGTTTATCGAGTAGTATAATAGTAAGACTAGGAGGATAGGGTATATCGTCTCTTAAGGGGTTTATAAAGACCTTTTTCCTTTCTCTTATCGAATGCGCAAGTCTTTATTTACTCTTAGTAAGTAGTAGGAGGTTGTCTTTCGTTTTCTCGGAGGGAGTATTCGATCGCGAGGATTTGCGACGTATTAATAGACTACTAGTATTATTGTCTAACTATTGCTTAGACTAGCGAGTTCCCCTTATTATTCCCTTTAATTATCCGTAAAAATCAACTCAAAAGATAATATAGTTATTAAGTTATTAGTGGGTATCGATATTATCAAAATGCTAGAACCGAAAAATCGAGGGGTTGGGAATTTTGGTGTTTTTCGCACTAGTTATGCACGGAGTTGTAGTCATCTGTTTGACAAGAGCTAGTAAAGGTAGCGGTAATGTCTCAGAAGACCCCAGATTGTAGAGACCATGACGGCCGATGGTGAGAGCTTCTCCCTGCAGGGCTTGATCTCGCAATTTGCGGTAAGGGTCTCGAGGTTATGAGATCGTGATATGAGGCCAATCGTAGTGCTGCGGAAGTTGTTATGCACTATGAGGAAAGGGACCTTTGCTTCTATCTCGGCCATGTGCGAAAGTTGTGCCTCGAGCACTTTGGAGGTTCGCACACCGTAGAGACGTGTGAGAGAGTCGCTGTGGGACACGCGAAGCATATCTCTCTTGAAGTCGAAGTAGATGGCTCTGCCGTTCAACTGCTGGCCAAAGCTGAGGGTGTACGATCTCTTGGCCTCCTTGCGAACGCTTCGATTGACATGTAGGAGAGATGTGGGAACTGGTGTTGGGCCTACTCGTCGCATCTCTTTTCGCTCTCTGTTGTTAACTCCTGCTCTAGACCAGATTGTGACCGTGCGTGGCTCAGGGATGGCAAGGCTCAAAATCTCCCATTGAAGTTCAGTAGGAAGATCAGGGAATGGATGGAATTCAGGTTCAGATAGTGGTGGTTGAGGAGCTTGAATACTGCCAGAATTGGCGTTGGCTTTCTTTGCACGGCGCCCCATTGTGATAACCGAGGACTTGGTTGTTGCTGTAGTTGTTTGTTGTTGTTGTTGTTGTTGTTGTGTAAAGAGTGACGAGAGCGAAGCGAAGGGTTTGACTTTAAAGGGAATGAGAATGACGAAAGCGTGGCGAAGGGGCTAACTCCAAGGTGATGAAAAGGACAGAAGCACATTAAAGAAGTTAATTCCAAAATGAATAAGAGTAATAAGAGCGAGCCAAAGGCATTGACTCCTAGGTGAATAAGAGTTTCAAAAGCAAGAGTGAATAAGAGTGCCAAGAGTAAGGCAGAGAAGTTGACTCTAAAGTAAACAAGAGCAATAAGAGCAAGACAAGAGCATTGACTCCAAAGTGAATAAGAGTAACAAAAGCAAGGCCAAGTGGATGGCTTTAAAGTGAATAAATGTAACAAAAGAGAAGCAAAGAGAACCGAGTAATATTTTCTGGCTCGTCTACCTTCAGCTGATTTGATTTAACAACAACTCTGAGCTTATATCCATTGCGTTACGCTCTTTACTTTCATTAGGTTCCTATTTGCCTCCTTTTGAGGTATATTGCTGTTTCGCTGAAGCGAGTTGTAAAAGTGATAATCACTCTTAATCAGTCTTCTGCGAGATATTTCATTCGCGATGTATATCTACCATTTATGGTCGGGAGTTATTTGACCGACAACAAAACGCCTCGCGGCGCCTATGCCTCAGCAAGAGCATCGTATTATGTGAGACGTTAATAAAGGTCTCCGGCATAATAGAGCTTCTTCCTCCTTCGATTGCGCCATCTTTGCTCAGCTAAAGACAATAGTAAAGACAACGACAGAACCTTGACTGAATCCTACAAAGTCGGTGGGAAGGGTCCCCAAGTACTCTCGAACTCTTTTGCTGTCATCTGCCTTGAGAGTATCATAAATTGAGTTTCTTCCTGCTGTCAAGCTTCCCTTTGAAGTAGTGGCAACGGATAGCTGCAAATTGGGGAGATCCAAGCGTTCAACTATCTCATTACCTTCCAGCGCGTTCCAGAAACTCACCATATATGGTCTTCTATCCACGAATATTCATTTGCCAGAGGAGCATTGACTCATTTCTTGAACGGTTTTGCAAGATGGGGAAGTTAGTTGTAGCTTGGTAGGTTTCTCGATTGGGAAGATATTCAAAAGAAAGTGTCTCTGTGATGCAGGAAGCAGCAATGCCTAACAGCGGAACCGACAGCTGAAATCCGTGGGGTTTGTGCGTGTAAGTCGGTAAAATGTGCTCGACTTTGAGCATGCTTGCTTGATCATGTCGCGAGAAGCTGTCTTCTGGTCGAGTTAGACTGACCAAGACCACTTGGGCGTCTCTTGGATGTAGATATTTCTTCTGGTCGAGTTAGACTGACCAAGACCACTTGGGCGTCTCTTGGATGTAGATATTTCAGACTTAAAAGACTATAAATAATATCAGGACTTCGAAAAGAAAGAAGAAAAAACACCAAATCATCCAAGCCTCTGAATAACCGGGGCCTCTAAGGTTCCCATCTTCAAACATGCAGCTAAGGGAATCTCTACGTCTGCTCAATTTCAACGGCTGACGATCAAGGATTGGCCACATGTTTTACCCTGCTGCTGCGAGAGACACCACTTTAATCCCGTAATATGGCAGTTTCGCAAAGGAAGAAAAAGTCGCAGAGAGCATGATCATGAGATTCGGTCGAAATACGAGTACGCTATTGACTTCTTAAAGGGGATTTGTAGAATCTCGCTTGTTGTGGCGCTAAGGTTAATTTCGCTGTACGCTGCATTAGCGGCAGCCCGTCGGTGTATCTGGTGATCCAGGCTTCTTCAGCCTTCAACTTTCAAGCGCGCTTTCGTTCTCTTCCGTCCTATTCATCCAAATGCAGCATCCCCGCGTGGCGCTCGGCCACGGCAGGCCAGGTGGCTTGGAATATCGCCAGTCCCGACGGTCTGGCTTCAGCCTCTTCGACTTTTTCCAGCTGAGTAGCAAGGTTACACCTGGAGAAGTGGACACGATGATCATTCGGGCTCTAGAAGCATGAATACAAAGGACTTAGTTGCCCTTCTTGTTGTCGTTCGAATCGAAGACAGCTGTGTTGGAATTCATTTTTCCGCCCGAAAGTCAACATGAAGTCAATCTATTCGTTTCTCATTCTGGCCCAAGGTGCTTTCTTTGTCACCGCAGGCACATGCAATGCCGATAATTGTGCAAGAGCTGTTACTGGGACTGCGCGCGGTGTCATATTCCAGTCATCAGCTTTGAAGTGGTGCTCCAGCTTTCTCCAAGCCACTGTGTACCCGACGACAGTGACATCGACAACTTCAACAACGATTTTCCCATCGACAGCCACACAGACGTTGACGGCCGCCATCCTCACTCAAACCAGCACTGTGTACCCTTTTACCGCGACTGTTTTGAGCACCACTTCGACTGAAACCGATACCATTACCGCCTCGACAGTCTCCGTGACGGAAAGCACTCAGACAATCCTCGCAACAATTGAAAGCACAGTGACCATCCAGCCACAGAAGCGGGGTGCATCATCTGCGCAGACTGTATATCCATCTTCTATTGCTACGTATTTCAGTGCCTGCAGTGGAAGTGTGAGGTACAGCAGTGCATGCTCTTGTTTTGGAGCGAAACCAACCACTGTAAGTAATAATTACACATACTTGTTCTAGCAAATACTTTATTCATGATGATCAAAGCTAATTGTCTCTTGTAGATTACGATGCCGACGCCAACAACAACCATCACTCAGACGCACACGGGTAAGAAAAATGAGAGAAAGTGGGATGCGAAGCACCTTCTTTCTCAACTACTCCCTATCTATTCCTGCGTCCAATTCTGACACCATAATTCGCAGGAACAGGTACAGTTCGCACTCTTGTAACTACAACGAGCATCACGACGCTCTCAGGTATGAGGTTCATTCCCTCAGCAATTTCCATGCTAACTCTTTAGTCACCACGACTATCACTTCTTTCGTAGACTTCACCTCCACAGCGAGTTTGATTGAAACAGTCTCACTCACCACCACGACTACAGAAGTCGTGACGCCAACACCTCTTCCAACGCCTTCGGGAAATGCAGTGTGCGAGAACGGTACCTTCGTCAATGGACTCACTGCTCCTTGCCCACAAGGTGACTGTAAACCGTATATCTATCCTAGATCTACCGTCTTCGCCATGCTAATCTATTATTAGGTACACTCTTCGAATAGAAGGAAACACGGATACAATCTATGAAGGTATAATCTTCGCTGGGCCTCAACTTGTGACGACTCCTTCGGGCGGGACTCATGAATGCGACGGCACAAACGAGTAAGCATAACATCTCATTCCACCCCGTGGTTTCATTAGCTGGCTCAAAAACACTCCCCGATTCTGTGATCTTGAACTCGGAAATTACCTTGCATGAAGTCGACTCGAAAGAGCAGAGCTAGCCACACGACAGCACTGACTTATTCACAGTGGTGCAAATCCAGACCCGTCAGGAACCTCAACCACCGCTCTCAGCGCCGCAGCCGGCGTCTGCGGATTCGGCTTCGACGGCACCTTTGACTCGACGTTCGACGACTTCTTCATCACCAGCATTGCGACCAGCACCGAAACGGCCACCGAGTTCTGGGGTCTCCTGACAAATCTCGCCTTCACGCCCGTCGGAGGATGTCAGACGGAGCCGCAACCCTCGGACGAGATCCTGTGGGCGTACAACGCGTTCAACGCGAACTACTTCTTGCAGGTGTCTCCCAGCACTGCTACCTTGAGTGTGGGCCAGACGGTGGTGTTCACCGTCCATGGCTACGATGGTGGTGGCCAGGTTGCCCCGGTGGCGGTTGCTTGGTTTGATGGATTACCCACAAATAGTCAGGGACAGGTTGTCTTCGTGGCTACACAGCCCGGCACATTTAGATACAAGGCTACGAGATCGGATTCTATTAGGAGTGCAGCTGTTGTTATTACCGTCACGGCCTAGTCTTGACGTTCTTTAGACCATACGAATAACTTGTTTAGCGGAATGGAAAACTCGCAGTCCATTCGGATCTGCAGCGTCAACAAACCTCACCAAATGCACAATGCAACGGTAAAGGCATCGGACGCAAATGTGTGAAGGGATGCCGTGAAATCTCGTTCCTCCAGACCTCTTTCAATCCTCATCTAGCTCGGGGTAATGTCTATAAATGCCCATCGAGTATTTTTGCCTCCTCTCACTCTCCAAATACGCCTTAATCTTCGGCCTTTCCTTGACGGACTCGTGAAGCGCAAAGACACGCTCATACTTGCCCTCCTTCTCCAACCTAGCCAGGGCCTTCGGAAACGCGAACTTCACTCCATCCACGCATTGGAACAACACCAGATCCGCATACGAAAGCTTGCCTCCGTACAGGAACTCCCCGCCCTTGCTAGCCTCACCCGAGAGCACACCCTCGAAATACCCCAAGAACTTAGGCAGCCGATTCGCGATGTAATCCGCAGACTTCGTCTTCGCCTCCTCCGTCTGATCCTCGTAGTACTTGCTCGTCGCGACGGGGTGGTGGCAATCGTGGGCCTCGTTCGAGAGGCCATCGAGCGCGGTCAGGGCCAAGGCGTTGATCTTGTAAACGGCATCCTCATCCTCCTCCGCGGACGGCACGAGGCCGAGTCGCGGACCCAGATACAGCAGGATGTTGGGGGTCTGGTTGATCTTGAGATCGCCGTGCTTGAGGACCGGGGGCGCGCAGGTGGGGGGGTTGAGGTCGTCGCCGGTGCTCTTGGGATCGATCGCTGCCATGACCTTCTCGATCCCTCCTTCCTCGTGCGCGGTGTCTGTGTATTCTGCCCCTGCTTCCTCGAAGGCGAGGCGGATGTGCTCGCCGCGGCCTGGAATGCCTGGCCAGTAGATTAGTTCGTAGGGGACATCTTTGGAGCTCTTTTGGCGTTTGGCGGCTTGTGGTGAGGCCATTGTGAATTGTTGCCTCGGTCTTGTTCTGGTAATTGCTGAGATAATTATCTGCTGAGGTTTAAGGGTGATGGTGGTTCTTAATTGTGAAAGACGAAACATGAGAATGACGAGGTGATGTGAGCTCCCAAGGTGGGGTTAAGATGGGGATGGGACTTGGCTAGGCGGCGGAAATAGGCCGTCTTAGGAAGTAATTGCCTGCGATCCTCAACCTGCAAAGTGTCAATCGTATTTCGTTCACAGTTCTGTACTACTCGTTACTCTTCGAAAACCAAGGAAACATGCACAGAGAGCTCACATTGGCATCCTGCTAAGAAATTGGACATCGATTTCAATCGAAGCACAGAATGGGGTCCACCAATGTTAGCTGCTTCTTACTACCAACTTGCTACGTACACCACCAAGCCGTACTTGGATTACATAAGCCACCACAGCCGAGCCAATTGAGACCATACATGATTTTTGACCTTATATTATCAAATAAGCAGTCTTTCTTCAACAAACCAAGCGGCTTTAGCTCACTTGGGAGAGCGCCAGACTGAAGCCAACTTCAGAACTTGAAATCTGGAGGCACTGTGTTCGATCCACAGAAGCCGCATTATCTGCGAATTGAGGTCTACCTCGATTAAGAACACATCTTTTTTTTTTTTTTTTTTGGTTTTTTTTGTTTTTTTTTTGGCCCCTTGTTAAGCGATACGGCCCTGAAAAGCCTCGCTTGATCAGTGCTGGCGCGTGACTAAGTCCTCAGTACCCTCCACTAGTAGGTTGTAGGTATACATACAGTATTCGGATATTTTAATGATCTTTTAGTTTTGGATGTATATTACCATGTTTATGAGAGGTCATCACTCATCCTAATACCCATAATTGACCTCGAAGTTTGGTGGCCATATTATCGGATGCTTCGTTTGTCAGTCACGTTGCCCCCGCGGGACAGCGAACGTGTTGGTCCCGGACAGGCAAGTCGGCGGCGCATTGGTCCTGAAGTCAATCCAGGTAGCCAGTGCATCCTTGTCTCGAACTCTTCTATTTACCATCTGCATGCATTCCAACTACAGCTCTGTGTATCTAGCTTCATATATTATTTTCTCATTATATTAATTTCTCATTGAAGGACAATCAAGTTATTTGGTCTAAGATCTGTATCAATCTGTTGTTTCTGCGTCTTTCTCCACTCTTCGAATCTTGATATTGCCCCAATTTAGATCTATTCATGCTTGAAGTTAGCTATTAAGTAGACACGGCGACCCCGTCAAAGTCGACGATCCCGCTTGATAACTCCAGCTTGCTCAAGGAGCTGCTTCCTCAGATGCGTTCGTTCTCCCTCGGAGCGAGTGAGGATGAAGCTGAATATCTCACTGGCGTCAAGTTCTGGTCGATACTGATGGCGGCGTTTCTGTCACTTATACTCGTCGGATTGGTATCCTTACACACCCTCGAACTCGTGTCGAGTGTTGCATCTCATGCCTCGACAGGACATGAGGATCCTCTCGACTGCCATTCCAGCTATCACCACCCACTTCAAGACGATAGCGGATATTGGGTGGTATTACTCTGCACAGTAAGTCTCACCTCTCGATGGCTATCGTATTCATGGTTTCTTGAGCCCCCTATTTCCTTGCATCGGAGCATCCGCTGTTTGAAAACGTATCTTGAACAATATGCGAAAGGAGCAGATGCTAGCGCGATTGCTAATATGGGGCTGTTGGATTTAAAGGATTTGGTGAGGCCGGATGAGTTTGGAGGGCGCTGTTGGGGTATGATGAGGCGGTCACGAGGACGTTCTTTTACCGCTTGCGTTGACATGCGCTAGTTTGATTGGGGCATTGGGCATGGAGTGGAGGAGTGTTAAGGTTAAGAGTTTTTAAGGAGAGTGATGTTTGATTTCATTTCTCAGAAACGACAGGAGAACATCTAGGCTGTGCTGCAGTACATGGATAAAATCAGAGACTTGGGTATTTTATAAAGAACGACAAATCCGCAGATACATATTCAAATGGAAAATACCAAAGAGGAGTGAAGGGATTCAAGATAATCGAAGTTGTACCACAAAGCTTTGTGGTCAAGTAAGGTAAAGACAGACAACATCCTTCAGGACTCAAAACCACAATCAAGCTGCACAAGTCAGAACATCCAATATTGAAAGCATCGAGGCGAGTGAAGTTGTGTGATGATGGACTCATCGAAACTTAGTTCATAGATGCCAAGCCAGATCCAGAGCATAGGCAATCAAACACTGTAGAGCGTCGCTAGACTAGATTGCATCGACCTCGGGGTTATGAATAAAGAAGGCGAAGATGGAGAGTGAACGAAGTCGAGCACAAGGCTGAGACGCTGTGACCGCTTGGTCACATGCTTATTGGGGTTTGAGTAAGATACAAAGCACTGAATCCTTGAAAGTTCTTGGACGAGGCATAATTTGTTCAAGCACTTGCTACTTCAAGTTATAGAGTGATGGGTACATTTGGTCCCTCAATTCCAACAGCTCATGCTCCGAGCTCTTGTAATGACGACGTCTTGAAGCATGGAGAACCCAGAACAGTGATCTTGACTGCAGTGGAGAAGTCCAGCGCTTTCTAAGAGGTGCATCTCAATCTTTAGGTATTGAAGCACACCGAGGCTTTCATAACCTAAGTTCGAATTAACATGGTACCAATCACCTAGCTCTCAGTCCACCCCCTCCAGGAAAGCTCCTCGCACTAAGTAAGACGCCCTTCACGCCCCGAATACTCGCTTTAACCTTACCGATCTCATCGTCCAGGTCCTTCGGACCGCTTCCGTTGATTCCACTGTATGCATTTGCGTATCCGTAGCTCGGAGCCACATAAGCCAATCCATCGAGATATTCCCTCAAGACACTGACAGTAGTCGATAAAGCATTCGTCACATGTCCTTCAGCTGTACTATCCTCCGTCAATCCTGATATTGACTTATTCAGCGACTCAAGTCGCGACGTCTGGTCATCAAGATGTGTAGCTGGTGGTGCCGGACTGGCAGGTCTGCTTAACGAGGGCGTAGCAGGCAGTGAAGTCTGAACACCGATATCTCGATGAAACATCTCTGTAGGATCCTCATCGCTTTCTTCATCCTCCACTGTATCCACCTCCAATTTCCCACTTTTCGCAGCTGGGATCTCGGATACCACGCCTTCGAGTTTGTCGATGAGTTTTTGGAGGTTTTCGGATGTGGTTTCCGCGAGGGATAGCCGGGAAGTGGTTAAGGAGGCGAGCATAGGTTCGACGAGGTAGGTGTTGGTACCGTATAAGAGGGCGGAAAGTCCACCAAAGATGTAAAGCGTTGTCAAGAGGCGAGATTTGGTGACGAGAGGTGTGGGATGTGGTGGTGTTGTGAGGAATTCTGGGTAGGTTATTATGGGAGGCGTATCGCGCGCTTGTTGTGAGGGATATGATGGTTGTGTAGGCGGATTTGAAGCGGGTTGTTGAATCTGAGGTGAACATTAGCACTCAAATCTGGCAAATGTAGCACAACAAGCAGGACTGACTTGTGAAGGGGCAGCATCTTCGCTGTGTGAAGGAGCTGTGGCTTCTGGATTTCGTGACACGCCCAGTAGTTCTGTGATTTCTTCGCTATTGAGGCCTTTGCCCTCTAGAAACGCTATCTTCTTGTCTGTCGATGCCTTACGCACTTCGTCCTCGTCGAGGAACTTCCTTGCTTGCTCGATCACTGTCTCTCGACTGGGAGATTCGGGAGCCGGTTCCGCGTCCTTGGGTGCTGTAGACTGCGAATTGAGCTGCCATGATGGTACAGCTGGCTTCTTTCCGGCCTCACCTGAGTCGCTCATTGTGAGAACCGTTGCTATTCATAAGAGATGGTCTGGCGCATTTGTTCAGTGGTTGTTGTTAACTGGCGATCGAATCGTTCAATCAAGCCTCGGCTCCCAAATCTGGGGTGATTAGTAAGCAAACTTGTAACGGAATTTGCTTTCGCGCTTCACCGATGATTCCCAGCTTTGGAGGTCACAAGTATCATCTATAATTCTCGATCTCCGCCTGCTTTTGTCTAATTCGCGAATAACTTGCAAACTTTCAAGTGTTTTGTAATACAAACTCCTTTGGACATTTGGAGACCCAATATCAACCCTGCCCTACCATTTTGCAGGCATCATACGCACACTCCAGAGGAAGCAGCATCGAATCTGCTGCCGCCGCCAAGAACCAAAAGAAGCATGTCAGGAAGAAACGAGCGACCTAGTAAGCGCACGAGAAAGCTCAGTACCGACTCTGAGGGTGGAGGAGAAGGTATGGATTTCATAGGACACCGAGGGCAAACCAAAGCAAGCAAGTAGGTTGATTCGATTTCGTGTGTCAATCTGGCGTTCCGGAAGGTTGCGTTCGATCAGCTGGGTAAATGAAAATGGTTCAATGGAGATGTGACGTCTCACAATTGAATGAGGTTGTCAGGTTTTGTTTGATACAGCAAGCAACATTCATTGTACTTCACCGGACAAAGAGATCATCTCATCGGGAGGCGTCTACTGAAAGAGGCGCGTCCCTATAGCCGCTACGCGGCTACTCTACCCCATTTCTATCGCATCTGTCTTATCGAGGCAGTGTCTCCCGATGGCCCTTGCAGCCCAAACCGCTCCGCTTTGGACAACATCCTGTCATTTCTCTCAAACACATCCCCAGGAACATACAACCCTCCTGCACTGCTGCCAGCATATCACACTTTCACCTCCTCTCTCGCGAACTGTTATTTCCTCATCGCTGATCTCACATTGGCGAGATGTCCTCGCGCCGAAGCCAGCGATCAGCCGCTATAAAGGCGACAGAGGCAATTGCTGATGTTGATGAACCTAGGACGTCGCGATCACGTCGCACCGCATCCGATAATACATCTAGCGCTACAGTTTCTCGTGGTCCAGCTCCAGCCACATCCAGAAGCCCTCAATCAATGCGTCTCACAGTAAAGACATCTTCTAGCAAACTCCGAGAGGCGACACGTGCTAGCTCAGCCGCTCAATCAATCTCGGTCAATAGCCGGGATCCGTTTATTGGTGGCGAGATTCTTGAGGGAAAGAGGCCGCGGAATGTCCGAAAGAGTTATGTTCTTGACTCAGACAGCGAGGAAGAGGAAGATGCTGAAATGGAAGATGTGGGTGACGACGATGTTGAAGGTGAGAGTGCTGAGGAGGAAGATGACGAGGACATTGACGCTGAAGAAGACGGACTTGGCGACGAAGATGCCGAGGGTGATATTGACATGGACATTCCACCACCTCCTCCTGTTATCAAGATCTCTAGGGCTCAGTCAGGAAAGCAAACCATCACAGCAAAGCCGCCAACCAAAGTCGACCACAAGACTGTCGAGCAGAAGGAAGTGCAGCTTGGAAGTGATGACGATGATGAGGAATTGAGCGAGCTGGATAGCGACCTCGGCGAAGAGGTCGAAGAAGAAGAGGGGATGCAGACGGGCAATGAGGAAGATGCCGAAGGTGAGGAGGAAGAGATTGAGGTTGAAGCCGAGGATGACGATGAGGAGTTGGATAGCGATGATGAGACTCCAATGGATGGAAGTCGAGCTACCACTCCGGATCTCAACAAATTGACGAAGAGGCAACGTGCTCGATTGGAAGAGGGTGGAAGTGGTCACCTTTTGGCACTTCCAGATGGTACGTACTATCCACTACCAACTTATGATCATTTCTAATGTCCGTCCAGAGGTTCAAGTCAAGAAGCACTTCACGCCCGAGGAACATGCTATGAGGCGTGCTGAAATGGCCCGCCGAAGAAAGAATCTCAGCGAGAAGCGTAATGAGGAGGAGAAGGTTTGTATTGAAAAACTACGTCTGAAACACTTCGGCTGATACCTCACATAGATGGAAACCATCAACAAACTCCTGAAGAAGCAAGCACCAAAGACCAACGCGCGCCGCAGAGACCTGAACAACATCGGTGGAGAAGCCACTCCCGATACTGAAGGACATAAACCTCACCCCCTGTTTGTACGATGGGTCAGCAACAAAGATGGAAACCGCATTGGGGTGCCTGAGGAATGGATGGAAAGCCCTATTAGTGGTATCTTCCAAGGTGGTGTCAAGCAAGGCGCCAGTAGCATGGGTGGGAAGTTGATCGAGGAAGTATCTTGAGAAGTGTCATGAGTGTAAATTCATTGCTGGGATCTTAGGTAGTTCTTGACATCAGATTGGGGAAATATCCACTAGTCTTCAAATGATCAAAAGTAGTCATTAGAAAGCTGTTCTTTCAACCGGGCTAGTTGCCCAACCTCATCCCGTCATCATTGCTACGCTCTTAGATACCAGTTGGATTTCGCACTTAGGATTCTTCGCTCACCTTTTTGGCCCATTCCTATGGACCTAGGATCTACTCAAGCCGTCCCTCATCCATCTGGGATTGTCAACGACTACGACCCGGATATTGTCCTTCTACAGTAGAGGATCAGAGCATCGTATCTCACATTGTTCAAAAACTTTGAGCGACTAGGTAGGATCATCAGTCTGGGCTCTAGCTCAGAAGTCATAGCCACCATCTCTGTTTTTGTTTCTGACTATGCAGTCAATCCATGGGTACATTTTCTTCCATGTGTATCTGTCTTCGATCAAAAGTCCACGTGTATTTGCTTTTCTTTTGTCCACCTTATTGCCGGACTGGTGAAGAGCACGTAACATTTGTTACGCTGGCTACCTCCTTTGGAAACCATACTGCCAACGCGGTACATTCTAGGTACAAAGAAGTATCTGTAGCAGGGGCACACTAGCTCATGGAGGGTACAGGTAGAGTCTCGCTGGAAATGGCGAATGGCCGTTTTGGCAATCTACAGACTTGCTTTCCGCGTCTTTGCCTGCATGAAGTGATTCGGTCTTGATAATAGGCACCAAATATTTTCATTGTCTTCCACAACTCCTAGCCCTGTGCTTCGCAGTTGGTGAGATTCAGCTCAAAGGCGGGATAGTGCAGCAAGTTTCCATTTCCTTGTGAAAGCAAGCTTGCAAGGTGGCTCTCCTGTATGTTTCACTAGAGCATGCTTACAGTTACTTGGAGTTTCTCTTTAGGCATGCTTTGTTTTGATGCCACACTCAAAGAAGCTAGTATGCCTAGTAGCTATATAAGTCCAACTTTTCCCACAATTGAGAGCCCAGGAATCGACTATTGCAATCGCAAAAGAATCCATCTTACGCACCCGACCAGATCCCAAAGCAGACCAACCAACAAAAATCCACATCCACTATTCGCTCTCAACATCAGTTGACCGCAATGGATGCCCCCTCCGATCTCCCATTCCGTGGCCGAAAATTCACTTGCGACAGTTCCCCCACGGCCAACAACGAGAATGGGTTCGTCGTTTTGCCATCTCTTGCCGTCCCGAAGCCTTCGAATCCTACCGAATACCTTATTCTTGTCAACTTTGAAGAATATGCTATGCACGATTTGCACATCAGCCGAACCGGGATCATCTCCGTCCTGCTCTCTGATACGTACCAGCAAGTCATAACCAAGATCCATGCCATGCGTGATGCGAAGTTGTTTAGTGTTCATGACGCTGGCATTGGCAAGGATACACCGCGCTTGGAAGTTGTTTGGTATAGTGGTGGAATGGAGCAAGGTTGGGGGAAGGGTGATGACAAGATCGTGAGTGATGTCCAAAACGACGAGGAGCTGAGATTGTGCTTGGGCCTTATGAAGCAGCGGGGCTGGAAAGATTGGTTTGTTGTTAGCATGGCTTGATTGATGCTCTTTGAGAGAGGGAGGGACTGACTGTGGGTTCGGTATGACGGGATGTGAATCTGGAACTGGTCATACTTATGCATTGCTTCTCCGCACATGCTGTCCTTCTTATTTGGTCACAGCGAGTAATCTTGCCGCAGTCCATGAGGTCGAAAATGTCAATCCAGCCGCGATTCTGGTTCTGTGATCTGGTATTCTTGCCCTACATTTCATGGTCATGGTCTTTCTGTTTTATTAGTACTCAGCTATATCAATATTGGAATTCAAGAAAATATGTCGGGTAATTTAAATAAATATCTACATCGTGCCCAAAATCTTTCTCAGATTGCTATCAGCTGCAAGTACTGTCCGTACTTCTGTGAGTCAAATTGCATCTTCCAGGATTTGGAATGCCGGAGAGATATCACACCTAGGATTGGTCCTCAATCTATTACCCGCAAGTTGTTTGTCGATTGACTTTAGATATGGGTCATACCCTTTTGTGGTAGGAGTCTCGACACCGGGTTATTGCAATTGCTGGTCACAGATCTCAATGGTCATTGTTTGTTTCTGACGGGATGGAGTTACTTGAGTCAAAACCAGTTCCACATTAGTCCGTACTATCAATACTATATGTGCTCACGTGACTTGCTCCAATGATGCAAATGATAAAGATAAAGACAGTTATAAAGGCCATGCGTCGCTGTAAAGAAAAACTTCTGTTTAATTCACCTCGACTCGAACTCCACATTACTCCTTACCAGCAAAAGTTCTTCGAGTTGCCCTTGAACATATATCTTGTTACCCACAATGGCTGATCCAATGCCAAATCACAGCGCTGCAGGCCCTTCCAATTCCGACGATGCTGGTCCGGTTGGTACGAAGGTTCCACTGAGGGTTGTCTTCTTTCACTTAGCTATCATGCAAGAAACAGATGACCAAGGCAGCAAGACAGGACCACCCCATGCCTGGATACAGCATAAATGGAGTCGTCCGTTCAACATCAACCGGGGAGATGACCTCGACGATATTGACCGGAACATTTACAACATGATAGCCATACAAGACCGCATAAGAGAAAGAGACGAACCGTCGTGCCTGTACATTTACCCGAATATGTATGTGAATTTTACCTCAAGGGTGGAGGGTGGAGGGACAATCCGAAATTCTCTTGAATTGACGGAACCGTGGCTGAGCCACGTTCGAAAGGCCGAAGTTCCGGAAGCAAATGTGGTGCTCGTAGTGACTTATTATCATGGTGAGAAATTCAATGATGTTACCGAGAGTCTGTACGATACTGAGAGGGAAATGGTTGCTTGGAGAGGGTGACTGTTAAGCAGTAGTTGAAATAGCAGTGCGTTGATATTCATAATTGAACTTGCGAGAAGCACAGGGAGTGATGTAAAGCGACTTGAAGAGCCGCCGTAATTTATTAAATCCGTTGTGAACATTGATTTGGCAATTGGATTTTGTTCTCTGGGAAATGAAGCTTTGGGCAAATTTAGCACATATCGAAAAAAGATCGCCGAACCAGCCAAGGTAACTCTCCTTTAACTAGGTTACAGGAGTATCCTGACTAATAAAACTCGCAAGAAACCAAGGAGAGTGCCACAGAAACGGAGTTCCGACAACCAACCCCACTTTTGATCAATATCTGAGGCCTCTAGAAAGGGCTGCCAGCCCCTCGAGCTACAACCCCGTCCGGATCTCCAGCATCCACCAGATTGTATACCTTAGGATCACGCTTGAGATATCGAGACCGGTTTTCCCTGCAAAGAGCATTCCCGGTCCATAAACCGAGTAATTCAGTTATCTGAGTTTCGTGATTTGACCAAGAGAATCGAAAACATGTCCAGATCACTCTTCGACCTCGAATCCCTCAAAGACCTGAAGAAGCTCGGATTCATCGTGCCCTCCTCAAATGTCGCCGTTGAAACGATTACAACCGCCATGCTCTCCCAACTTCCCCTCGTGACAGCCCACTACTCTCGAATCTCAGTTAGAACCATGGATCTTGGAGGACAGGCCCAGTTCTCTCCAGACATCATGCTGAAATGCGCCACTCTCCTGAGCGAAGCGTACGTCGACTGCATAGTCTGGAACGGGACTTCCGAATCATGGACTGGAGAGGGATATGAGGCTGGTATTCATATCAAAGATACGATTGAGGCAAACAGGAAGATCCCGGCTTCAACTTCTTCGCTGGCTCAGGTAGAGGTCCTCAAAGAGTGGGGCTTCACGAAAATCGCACTCGCGACTCCGTACAGCGATGGGCCTGTAGGAGAATTGTACAAATATTACAAGAGCTGTGGAATCGAAGTTTTGAAGGATGCTAAGCTGGGTGAAACTCGGAATGCGGAGGTTGCGAATACGAGTTTAAATCGGATACGGGAGTTGATCAGAGAAGCTGATCATCCTGATGCTGAATGTATTGTTATTCCGTGTACGAACTTACCGGCAGCTTTGGTAGTGGAAGAAATGGAGCTGGAAATGGGGAAGCCAATTTTTGACTCGATTGTGGTCACGCTGTGGAAGGCTTTGAGCCTGGCGGGTGTGGAAACGCCGATTCATGGATGGGGCCGATTGCTGCGGAAGGACGCGGTGTTGGAGAAGTTGGATGGTGTGATGGATACGCTGAGGTTGAATACTGGAGGAAGTCGGACGACTATACGAATGGATGTACCGAATTCCAATTGTCATGTGGATCAAGTGACTGCGGAGTCTTTGGCACCTGGTGTGCCTTCATTACGAACAAGTACTGCTATCAACATTCGAGCTGTGGATACTATGAAAGAGTTGGAGAGGACAAGACGTATTCTGATTCAGTCAGATACGATCAACGCTAAGGTCCCACCACCTAAAGCTTTAATGTCTGTGTACAAAGTGAAAGCCCAGATGCTACTACCGTTGCTGCGAGGCGACGAAGTCATGGGCTTGATATCAGTTCACTATATCCCTAGCACTAAGAACTGGTCAGAAGACGATATCTCAGCCTTGAAGAAAGCAGGTTTAATGGTTCAGAAAATATTGAAAGAGAGTGGCTGGGCAGATATTGAACCACCTGTATAGAAATATCAACTCTACCGCCATCCCGCACGCCACTGGGAGGTCAATTCTCGTATTGACACAGTCTTGTCTCATGAGAGCTTGATCATAATCAAAGTCCCATCTTCTCCGAGCAGAGCACTTACTCAAGATGAGTTTGTCCATTCGGTAGCAACTGTGTCTTAATGTCGGGTATCTCTTCTTTCTCAGGGGCTGCACGCTAATTCACGCATGGACTAAGCGCTAGCGAAAGCACTTCCACCGCGTCAACGCGTCTCATTCACCGCGACTCGAATCAACTTCATTCCGACCTCCCCTTAAACTCTCAACACGACATAACGACACGATTCACAGACCATGGCGCCCCCAAATTTTCCACAAGGAATGTCGCTCCACTCAATTGGCTATGTAGCTCTCAAATTCCCCTCCCTCGCCCCTGAACTCCCCGTTCCTCTAGGAAATCAAGTCGGGCTCCTCCAACGCATATCGGGCGAGAAGCAAGCCCAAATGATAGCGCAAATCTCCTCCCAATATCTCAAAGCCTTACTTGACTACCAATCTAGCGATGACCCCATCTTGAACGATCAATCATCGCCGCAATACTGGTTCTCGACAGCTCTCTGCCTGCTCAACTTCTTGGCCAGTTCCAATCCAGATGTCTGCATCCGAGTTGCGAAGCATGAGAAAGTGTTTAAAGATGTCGTGGACAAACTTCTCGACCCAGATGTTGAAACAAAGATGCGCGGTGTCCCTCGAACTGCCCCGCCTGGCATCCCACCAGCGGGATTCGAGGAGGATTTCGGAACCCTTCTCCAATTCGTATCCACGATACTTTTGTACTCCGACCATATCACCGTCCCAGCCCCACGACTCGCCGAACTTATCCCCAAGCTTCAGAGCTGGAAAAGGACATACAAAAACAGCCGGGTCAAAACCATCTCAAATGCGAGCGATAGGTTGGTAGGGCAGATCCAGGGCATGGATGCACTCATGATTGCTGGAATGCGCCAGATGCAGGCGAGTGCCTTGGTGTGTGGATATACCAGTTGTGGGAAGAGAAAGGATTTAACGGCTTGTGCTACCTGTAAGATCCAGCGGTATTGTGGAAGGGAACACCAAAAGAAGGACTGGAAACACCATAAGCTCATCTGTGAAAAGGGATTGATTGAGGAGGAACGGGATGAGGGCGACGGGGATGAGGTGGAGTGAGCTGATGTCTTTTTGGAGTTCAGGGGAGAGCGTGGGCGGCGGTCTATGGCGCAACCAATTTTTAGGTATCCAAAGGGGAACTTGTATATTCATCTAAGATGCATCAGTTGGACATATGATGAGGTAGGAAATACACAGCGTGGGCGATGAGGTGAAGGGGTGCAAGTACACCTAGCCTCCGTTAAAGGACTGCTTTCAAACCCACTCAAGCTTCTCAACCTTTTGTATAAGATTTCGGACAAGATTGGGAAAAGTTGAGTTTATATCACTTCACACCCGCTACTAGAAGATTTTGTTGCACGTCGCACTTGAAGTGACCTCTCACAGCTTGGCCCAAGTCAAAGTTGGAATAATTATAAATCGCGCTAATCAACACCGATAATTGCCTAGTTGGGACATGGCCATGCCTACCTACCAAGCGCTCGAAGAAACTAATCCTGCCGACGCTTCTTCGTCCCCGCCCTGGACTCGAACCTTTGTTGCATATCGTACCTTCAGCTGAATTGCCTGTTTAGGATATAACCTGGGATTTGAAATGACTTTACGCGTAATTTCCTACTCCAATACTCCATCCGCCTTGTGCTCGGATATTTTGTTGCATGTCGCATTTTACAACGGAATTTCCTATTTAGGCTATGGCCTCGGTTACCACGCGACTTCACCCTCCGCCGAACTTTTGTTGCATGTCGCATTTTACTTTTGTGTTACCGAATTAAGAAACCACCTCGGCTACGATCATAGACCTCACGCTTGCCATACTTTCTCTCTCATCCGTAGTGCGCTTGAGCTTTTGTTGCACGCCGCATTCTGGAAATGTATTACCTGTTTAGGAGAGGGCAGCGGCTACCGTTCGTCAATAGGTATTTTAGGGCATCAAATCGGGAACTGCAACCAAATGCTCCTCTTTGTAATATTCATATCAACGATCGCTTTCGCTGAGATGTTAGTGGGTTGATATCTCGAATTCCTCACCGCCGCCCGTTTCACAGATTTTAGAGTGATTCTGAAGAATGCTCTTGGGTATCGTGCATGGCATTTACTCATCATAATTTCATTCTAACAAACAGCCTCTACCCAAACCATAACTCAGCCATTACACAGCCCAAGTACATCTTCTGGGATAGTCCAATCTTTCATGATATCATCCCTGGTCTGGAACTGCATCAGCAACCCCGCTTCCATATGCCAACTGATGTGGCAATGGAATGCCCACATGCCCGGATTGTCCGCCTTGAACCTTATCAACGCCCACCCATAAGCATCGATCGTCAATGTATCCCTCCGCATCGGATTTGTCGTATTCAGATCTTTATACGTGCTCCAATCGAAATCACCCGTAGAATCGGAAGCCATGACCCAGAACTGATGCCCGTGGAGATGAAAAGGGTGCGCGCCTTCATCCAAGGAGTTAATTAGTAGGTCGACCACTTGGTAGTTGGGGACGTCGATGACGAATTGCGAGGTTTGGTCGAAGGCTGTGCTGAGCCCGGAGGTGCTGAAGGAGTTGTTTAAGGTGTGGAGGCCAGCTACAGCCTGGTTGAGTGTGGGGATTGTCTCGGGTACCCATGTTGTGGAATTGATATAGGCTTTGTCGAGCGCGTAGGCGCCAATCTGGAATGCCACGTCTATTTTGTATGCTACATCGGCGGAGGGTGCTGGCGTGATTCCGGATGGGACGAGCGTTGCGGTGACGAGATCCTCGCAGACAATATCGAGCGCTGAGGCCCAATCTGCTGACTCGGTGGGTTCGTTGGTGGTGTTTGTGTAGGTGAGGAGAGCTTTGACATCAGGGTTGAGAATCGGTGCATTGTCATCGCTGAAGCAATATGTGTTCATCCATGATCTGATCCAGTAGTTGGTAGCTGTCTGATTTGCGGTCAAAATGACTGAGTATCGTTGAGCAATGTTGATCGGAAGGCGATTGATCGTTACTGGCTCCACTAGAGTCGAGTCCGCCTCGATCACTGAGAGGGTATGATTGTCGACAGAGAATTGAAACTCTCCAAAAGCGCCAACGTTAATGAGTCGAAGTCGATACCTCTTGCCTTGGGTAATAGCGAAAGTGGCTTGTGTCGAGTTGTTCTGGCAGTCATATCCACTGTCGTCGCCATATGAAGAGCAGTCGAAACTAGGTGGGTCAGCATCATTACTGCGAAATTATTGGAGCCATACACATTTGTTCCTTGAATCAACCCGTTATCTGGGACAGGCTCAGCATTTTCATTGCCCGAGGCAAAATAGTCTGGTAGCAAGGCCGTGCTCAAATCATGATACCAATCCTGGAGAAGGATGATCTGATCATAGTCATAATCCTTCTGTACGGCTGCTTCTTCTGGGGAGTGGACGATGAAGGGTGCCACTAATCCATCCGTGTACTGAGTCGAGTGATGAGAATGATACCAATATGTGCCAAATTGATTCTCAACCGTAAAGTTGTAGAGAAAGCTTGTCCCGGCTGGAATCGGACATTGTGTTATGCCTGAAGTCCCATCCATCCAGTTCGTCCCGTTCTGATAAAGGCCATGCCAGTGAACTGCCGTCGCGTTTGTCAACTGGTTCGTAACATTGACCAAAACTCGATCTCCTTGATTGACCCTGATGAGTGGTCCTGGAAACTGGTTATTAAAGACTAGCATAGTCCGCATAACACCTAGAAATGTCAGATTTGAAGAATAGCGGGTTATTGGAGGAAGTCTACCATCGGGAGCTGCCTGTATCTCGCTCACAGTCAAATTAAACACTCGAGTCGTAGGAGCAGCGTTGATATCCCAATCCATAGAGAGATTGTACTCCGCAGTATCTCGCCTCCATGATTGAAGGCTTTCCGAAGCTGTGCTATTTGTAGGGCTCGGTGAAGGCGTTGGACTTGGGGAACTCGTCGCAGCAGGACTTCCTCTATGGTGATGCTTCAATCCCAAACCTAAACCTAATCCTAATGCCAAAGCGACGACGATAAGACCGGCGGCGACCCCAGCGAAAAGGAACAGACGTCGTCCACGTCCGGTCCTGGCAGCCTCAGTTGCAGGAATTTCTTTTTTCTCGTCAAGCAATTGCAGTCTGGCTGGCTGTTGCCCAGCTTTCCCCATGGTGAAATTATTGACCGGGGAAATATTATAGAAAGAGAGAGATTGCTAGTCAAGGATGAGGCCCTCATGTCACTCGTCACTGACAAAGCAACTCTCGACAGAAATGCGATTAGATAGAAGAGACGAACGAGAGGAGTGCTTCACTTTCGCCACGATCCAGTCGATAGCAGACTACTCAAATACCACTTGATAGGCTGAATGCAATGTCATGGGCGGGATGTTTTCGCAAGTATCCATCCGCTAGCGATCGGAGGAGTTCACCGGGTGAAGAAGCATACAGAGCCAGCGCCACAGAGGGTAATTGAGCAAACGAGCATCGCAGAGAATGGGTGCATGTCAATACAAGATCGTAGATTGGTCGCTGGTCGAGCACGTGTGGGAGGATTTTGGAAGGTGGAAGGTGGAAGGTGGAAGGTGGAAGGTTGTGAGAAACGCTTCTGCAAGCTGGAGGTTACGTGCGTTAGCGGATCAGGGGGTCTCAATGCTCTGCTACTGTAGTCTGCCAATGCAGCCACCTACACTTTCTAAGTACAACCTCCTCCCACCCACATACCTATCACCCACCCTGGGAGTGAGTGAAGTTTCACCAACATCCATTCAACGGCCATTTGCCCAGTGTCTGAGGATTATTACACCCCCATCAATGAGAATTGCCCAAGAATTTCATACCAAGAGAGCAAGTCAGAAGTCGAAGTTTTATTCTGCTCTCTCTCCAACCCACCGTTTACCACGCCCGGCCAGAGGCTTCTCAACGCTCGTCCTGCGCAAGACTTCAGCCTCGTCGAACAGAGGGAAAGCCTGCATATCTCGAGGCGGTTCCATCGTACCGACGAGCACACTTCCCTGGTGTCGCTGTCGAATCCGCATCTTGGGATGGACAACGTGCGAGGCTGATGAGGGGTATTCGGGCAAGGCACAGCTCACCCCGCAGCTACCCTTGCGGATGCATAGTTGCATGCCCTGGCGCCTCCCACTTTGGTCCCCCTTTTTCGCAGATCACGATGCCTATCTGTTGGACGAGGCCTTCTCGAACATGGCAGAACTATTTTCAAGCATCGCCCATTGTCACTGAAGAGGCAAGGATAGCGACGGTGGCGATGCAACTCGGAAAATCCCACGAGTGGAACGGCCTCGTGCGAAGGACAGCTTCCCCTATGTCACCCTGCTTCTCGCAGCCAGGAAACCACACCCAACCAATGATCACCTTTGGATTACATTCGCTCAATCCCATCGTCATGGTTCTGCCTTGACCCTGGAAGGTGGTACCGCTGCTCAATCCCACCTTGAGCTACAGCCAAAGGTATAAAGTTGAATGTCCGCTGGTTTAGCTGTCGAGTGACGCAGACCTATTCGTTTCCCTACTGTCATTGCCGACTTCAAATTAGCCAATTGAAGCCTCGTCTTCTCCCTTGACACTCCCACTTAACATCCATCGGACAAAGTGATATCTTCTCTACCGTCGAGATGATGATCTCCTCTTCATTCCTGGTTGTTGTTCTGTCTGGCGTGAACGTTGCACTTGCTGCTTCCACCACCGATACCTCTACCAGAGCTCCCGAATCAACACTTGAGCCTTCGTTCACTGCCATAACTGCTGCCGAGCCGACCGCGTCGGCCCTGTCTCCCGTGTCGAATGTCGCAGGAGCAGGTTTTGACCGTCTGATTCAGATCTGGTTGGAAAACACGGTAACTGGAACTTCCTACAAATTTTCTGCAATCGCTGATTCGCTCTAGGACTATGGCAAAGCTGCGGCTGATCCCAACATGCAATTCCTAGCAAAGCAAGGAATAGTTTTGACCAACTACTATGCTACAACTCACCCATCTGAACCTAATTACGCAGCCGTAGTTGGAGGAGACAATTTTGGCATGGACAATGACGATTTCAATGCTATCCCCGCCAACATCTCCACTGTCGTGGATCTGCTAGACACCAAGGGCATCTCCTGGGGCGAATACCAAGAAGCGATGCCGTATGCAGGCTTCGAGGGGTTCAACTACTCAAACCAAGAGACATTTGCGAACGATTATGTCCGGAAACACAATCCCCTCATTCTCTACGAGTCTGTCACTAGCAACGCCACTCGACTTTCACTCATCAAGAATTTCACCTCCTTTGACTCTGATCTCGAAGCCCAAACCCTCCCTCAATGGTCTTTCATCACTCCGAACATGACTGATGATGGTCACGACACTACCATCACTTTTGCCGCCAACTGGTCTCGTTCATTCCTCGAACCTCTTCTCAACAATACCTACTTCATGAACAACACTCTGGTTCTTCTCACTTTCGACGAGGTTGAGACCTACAATACAAGTAACAGAGTCTGGGCCCTGCTCCTTGGTGGTGCCATCCCAGAATCTCTGAAGGGTACCACAGACGATACATTCTACAACCACTATTCCACGATCTCGACCGTATCAGCAAACTGGGGCCTACCTTCTCTCGGACGCTGGGATTGCGAAGCGAATGTTCTCGCAACCGTCGCCAACAAGACCGGGTACAAGAACCAAGTAGTGGATATGACGAATCTCTACTTTAACGCCTCATACCCTGGTCCCGTCTCCGATGCTCTCTTTTCGCCAATCTGGCCAAGCCCCGATACATCCGCGAAATGTGCCAATGGAATGGGTGTCTTGAGCTCGATTGTGTCGACTTGGGGAAAAAGCGATGGAGCAAAGAACTATACTAACGTGTACCCGTACGATCTTTCAGCCCATCTCGATGTTGGTTCTGCAGTCAACGGCACGTCTACCAGCACCTCCAGCGCGTCCGGAACAAGCACATCTTCAAGCTCCACAGCCAGTGCAACGAAGTCTGCTGGATTAAGATTGGATGCGACTGGCTCTGCCTGCATGGCATTGATTGCTGGGTTGGCCGCATTCTTAGTTTGAGCATCCTGGTGGCTTTGATACGGAATGAGGAGCAGCGGGGTAGTACGGAAGTGGGACAATGGTATTTCCGGCCTGAAATGCCATCTGGTAGATACCCTCCAATGAAGCATTGAAACTTCTATAGCGCTCCTGTATGTGCCAAAAATGTCCAAGTCGCTGGACCAAAAACATGATTTTTTTTTGATGAAGTTTCGATCTGAAGTTCATGCTGTTTATGGTTGAGCCACGTGATCTTGAGACGATTCTCCGTCAGCTCCGTCTATCGAATCAGTAAGCCGGGATCTTCACCGTGCTCGACTGTGCCCCGTAACACTGGATTGGCATCCAAATAGAATTGCGCTCGAGGCCACACTGCGTCTGCTGATCATCGTTACTATTGGATGTCCTCCAGGTTGTGTAGTTGCGAGCCAGCGACCGGAAGGTCTCCCCAGACTTTCCAAATCAACATCGACGCCTGCCGGCGAAGTCTGATCCACAAGGCTGACCCTCCACTTTAGGTGCTCGGTGACCGACACGCGCAATGCGAGAGATTGACGTTGCCTCTTCACAATAGCCACCTTACCCCCGATATCGACTCCCTTCTGCGCATCCACTACGAGCTGTGGAACACGGACGGGCAACACGGATTCACAGTCCTCGACGAAGTTCCCAGGCGGAGGGAACGGAACTGCGCCCGTCGAATATACTGGCAAGGATTCCGAAGGTTACGAACTTGACGACTACGCTGGCATAGAGGCAGAGAAGGAGAAATCAGCTCGAAGGTCAGAGAGGCAAGAAAAGAGCACGCGGAAACTGCGCCGGCTTGACGAGGCGGACGATATGAAGTTCTCTCACAGTATTCAGTTCAATGCTGTTCCGGATTGGAGCAGCCACTATATAGCGTACAGTAATCTGAAGAAGCTGTATGCCGCCCAACCCCTAAACTATATTTCTGCTAATACTGTTCAAGAATCTATCAACTCGAGAAGAACGTGAACCAGCCGCAAGCCATACAGGATGCTGAAAACTCCCCCTTAATCACCTCTATCGGAGACCCCGACAATGCTTTCGTGAGAGCTTTGGATGTCGAATTAGAGAAGATATCATCGTTCTACCAATTGAAGGAATTAGAAATATACGGTGAGGTATCAGATCTGCTGAAGGAAGAGGAGAATTACGAGATAGAAGCCCATGAACAACAGGATGGCGCTGCCGAAAATGGCAGACCAAACACAGGCAGGACAAGCGAGAGGCGTGGCAGTATATTCCGAACCTTCATGAATAAGCCCCGGAAAGCGAGCACAATAAGTCAGTCGATAGAAGAAGGAATTGAAGACAGCGATGACGATGAGGATGAACATGCCCCTCTCACCAAGACGAGACCCACAGCTACGAAGCGAAGCAAAAGCACTCCATACGATGCGAATACTGGACGAGAAGGTGCTATGGAGGATATGAGAGCTTCTACGGAATTCAGCAAATCTTTCAGGCGAAATAGTCAAACGTATGATGACTATGCAGAGCAAGCATTTTCTGCTTTGTATTCTTCCGGGATTACATTGAAGAAGCGCGCCATTAGTCTATATGTCCAGTTGTGCGAACTGAAATCTTTCGTTCAGTTGAACAAGACTGGGTTCTCGAAGGTGCTGAAAAAGTACGATAAAATCTTGGACCGGAGTCTAAAGTCGAAGTACATCGAGCAGCATGTCAAGCCTGCCTATCCGTTCCGCAACGAGACCTTGAAACATATCGAGGAGAACATATCAAAGATGGAGAAGGCGTATGCAGACGTGGTTACAGAGGGAGACGTGACACTGGCGAAAAAGGAGTTGAGGCTACACCTTCGGGAACACGTTGTGTGGGAGAGAAACACAGTATGGCGTGAGATGATTGGAATTGAACGCAAGGCGCAGGCTGCGAATATGGGACTTCGACGGACTCTTCTTGGTGCTGATAACGATCCATCGAAAGCTCGTTTACAGGGCGACGACGATGATTTTGCCAACATGAAGGAGCTTTCTACCCCTGTAGGACGATTTCGTTGTCCTACATGGCTTTTCAGCTCCACGATGGTCACCCTGATACTGATAATCGGTATATTCGTTGTTCTGCTCAACGTTCCAATAATGCGGGAAACAGAGCAGCAAAACTGCCTGGCGATGCTCATATTTGTTAGTTTACTATGGGCTACTGAGGTACGTGGAAACTATGCTTTGTGAGAGCCTTGGCTCATGTCTCTAGGTCATACCGCTTTTCGTCACATCTTTGCTTATCCCATTCCTCTGTGTGGTCCTGAGAGTGGTGAGATCAGATGAAAAGCCACACCATCGATTGGAAGCGAAAGCAGCGACCAAATACATTTTCGCGGCGATGTGGACACCGGTTATTATGCTCCTCCTGGGTGGTTTCACAGTCGCTGCGGCACTATCGAAATATGACATTGCCAAAAGAATCGCAACATTCGTTCTCAGCAAAGCGGGAACCAGACCACGAACAGTTCTGGTCACTAACATGTTTGTGGCTGCCTTTGCAAGTATGTGGATCAGTAACGTAGCAGCACCCGTATTGTGCCTTTCAATCATTCAACCGATGCTCCGCAACCTTCCTTCCGATTCCCAAATGTCCAAGGCCCTCATTCTTGGAATTGCTCTGGCATCAAATATCGGCGGAATGCTCTCTCCCATTGCATCACCGCAAAACATTGTCGCCCTCGATATTATGTCTCCTGAGCCTTCATGGGGAGTATGGTTTTTCATTGCCATTCCTGTGGGCATAATATCCATCCTCCTCATTTGGCTCCTACTTCTTGCGACTTTCAAACCTTCGAAAGGAACAACGATCGTTCCTATCCGCCCGGTGAAGGACAAGTTCACCGGGGTTCAATGGTTCATCACTCTAGTCACACTAGGAACCATTGCGCTCTGGTGCGTAAGCCAAAATCCTGCAATGGAGAAGGTGTTTGGTGATATGGGTGTTGTGGCGATCATTCCGCTTGTTCTCTTTTTTGGAACCGGGATCCTTACCAAGGAAGACTTTAATAACTTCCTATGGACCATCATCATTCTTGCCGCTGGTGGTCTGTCCTTGGGGAAAGCGGTCAACTCTTCAGGTCTGCTTCAAACAATTGCCAAAGAAATTACGGCCAGAGTAGAGCATTTATCATTGTACGGCGTTATGGTCGTTTTCGCAACTTTGATCCTCGTGGTTGCGACGTTTATTTCACATACAGTGGCCGCTCTTATCATTTTGCCCTTAGTGCATAGCGTAGGAGCTGGCATGGAAGAGCCGCATCCGAACCTGCTGGTCATGGGAAGTGCCTTGATGTGCAGTGCAGCTATGGGATTACCGACGAGCGGTTTCCCAAACATGAGTGAGTATCTCGTCCACTATCATTTTTAGGAGTTCGGTACTGATGTCAATAGCTGCAATCATGATGGAAGACTCCCAGACCGGTCAACGGTACCTGCAAGTAAAACACTTCATTAGTCGTGGCATACCCTCCAGCATCATCGCCTTGCTGGTCGTCATTTCAGTTGGATATGGATTGATGTTGGTGGTGGGCATGTGATTAGTTGTACATCATCCAAATTCACCACTCCTTCGCTTGGAGATATAGAAAGGCAATGACTCAAAGACTGCCGCATTAGATAGAGTGTCAGATAGGCTTGCAGGGATACCGGTCGGAGTTTGGTTAATGAATCCCTTTGTTCAGAAGACTCGCTATGGCTTGTGGCGACCTTGGACATGAAATGAGGTATGCTACTGTGACGACTCGCGTCGCCGTCACGACGACGAATGCAAAACCCTTGAAAGATATCCTGAGAAGCCAGTTTATGAACCTCGTGATTCTCGTCGTTACCGATACTTGAAGTCGATGATTCGTTCATGAAATCCTCCCTCCCAAGAGCATTCACCACGCACAGCATTCCTCATACACCTCACCCGAGGTCTCTTCCGACCGGCC
Organism: Hyphodiscus hymeniophilus; assembly: GCA_016508695.1. Lineage (NCBI taxonomy): Eukaryota > Fungi > Ascomycota > Leotiomycetes > Helotiales > Hyphodiscaceae > Hyphodiscus > Hyphodiscus hymeniophilus. The sequence goes on along the minus strand of VNKQ01000016.1, from coordinate 127,428 downwards.
CCAAGAACAGACTCCCATCCTGTTCAGGCACTTAATTCCTTATCTCAGAGCGCTCAATACCAAAGTACTGCACAATGACATATACCGCAAGTGAGGACTCCAGCCCGCCGATAGCAGCCTAAACCCCTCTTCGCAAAGACAGATTCGAGAACGAGAGCGGTGGTTCTCCTCACGCTATGGAGGCTGCAGATTCGGGATGGAGAAAGCCTGTCTGTCTGGGGAGGAAAGCCGTCAGGGATACTCGAGTATAGGTGGACATCGAGTGGGAACTTCTTCCGGCTGTCACGCGATTCACTGTAATACGAGGGTCTTCGACAATTACGCCGCTGTATGGAGCATTAAGATTGAGGGCTGAGGATTTAAACGAAAGTGACCGAAGCTTTCGTTTTAACGATTTAGGATTTATCATCACTCATATGTATTTGATTTTATTCGTTAGTCTAGAGCAGCCATGCTTCAGTAGAGCTTTTCTACAAAACAGTTTCGATTCACTCACTCATCCATCACCTGCAATCCAGCAAGCTCAGAATCTCCGGGAAATCTGGCGTACCGAACCCAGTGACCGGATCCCAACCTTTCGTAACCGGGAAGCCATCAGTGCCACAGCTCGTCGTATTGCCACCGGTGATATCAGTGAAGCCCTTGTATCCCTTGCTGTACAGCCAAGGGTTTAGGAAGCCCAGCGTTGGCTTGCCAGAAGCGATGAGAGCGTCATTGACGAGTGCCGCGACGGAGGACATCAATGGGCAGGAGGCTGAAGTCCCGGAGATGTCGGAGAGAGTTCCATTCCAGAAAAACGCAAAGTATAGCCCTTGTGCTGAGACGTCGGGGTAGGCACGTCCATCTAGAAGGTATTAGACACATTAGGAGGTAGAAGGGAGGGAACGACTGACTAGGGTTGTATAGCCCTTTGTGCTTTCCATCCAAAGCCTTGACGTAAGCTGGCACAACCACGTCCTGGAAATTCGGGCGGGGGAAGTAATTGCTGAAACCACTTCCAGAAGCGTAATAACTGCTGTGGTTCTTTCCGTCGAGTCCAAGGCCAGGCTCTCGGAATGCGGCGACTTGAGGCTCGAATTCCTGAACCGCACCCACGGTAGTGACATATGGGCACGATGCAGGGAAGGCAGGAAGGAAGATGGTTGAGTTGTCAATGTTGCTCACGCAGCCTGAAGCGTCTGCTGCTCCTGCTCCGTCATCACCACTGGATACGAAGAGAGTGGTTCCTCGAGCACCGATTTGTGCGAACTCCCTGCACACTCGTTCAGCGTAGGATTTGGGCACGGTTTGCTCGTCATCACCGTATGAGCTGCTAATGACATGAGGGATGGTCTTCTGGCCGGAGATGTATGTCGCCCAGGTCAAGTAAGGCTCGTTGGTATCAGTGGGGGTGTTGATGTCGACAACGAATGGCGGGCTGCCACCAGTGGAGTAGGAGGTCACGGGAATAGGGAAGGTCATGCCCAGGATCGTCTCTGCATCGAGCACAGCTTCCTCTGAAGCGCCGTTAGCCGCCTCGAATGGTGTCAAAGGAGTAAATTGAGCTGCGGGTCCTCCTGCAATTTCCACGGACTTGAATGTAAATGCTTCAGGTGCTGCAGCAGGGTTATACAGCTTCAAGAATTCGAATATGTCAGGGCGGATTGGTGTATTATTGAGGTAGTTGTTGAAAGCAATGGAGTTGAATTCTGGGACCTTCTGCTTGTACCCCAGAGTGCCGTACAACGTATTGAAGCATTCAAGAGTGACGGATGCGATGTTACAGACCTTCGCAATCGTCTCGTTAGAGGGTGGCTTGTATCCGGGAGGTGTCCATTTGTCGCCAAATTGGATCCCTGAGGGGCAGTCAGTAGCTTTTTACAGCAGGAAACTATTGTATACTCACAGTCAGCGCTTTTTGGCTTCGTGCGCATAAAGGAGTTGGTGGGCTGGATAGTGTCGATCAAATCGTGTAGGTGTTTTGGGAGAGACCATTCCGAGGTCCTTACAAGTTGCGATCCATCCTCATGTTCGTAGACCGAGTATTCAGTGTCCAACAGGCGCTCAGCAGATTCGACGTCGATATAAATGTTGATCCAATCCTTTGCAGGAGAGTAGTTAAACTTATCCACGCCATTTGTCAGGAGCCACTCGTGAACAAGATCGAGAGATTCTTCTGAGGGCGCCACGAGATCATGAATATCCTCAACTGCGAGATATTGGCCATATCTTGGATGATCAGGATCGGAGACTATTTTCAAGGTCAATTTCGATCAATTGAAGGGCAGCATGGGCCGAAATCACCTTCGTACAAATGACGCTCCAATTCGTCGAATTTTCCCTGCTTCAGACCAATTTGCATGTGCAGCATATGATCCGAGGGTGCTCGGCCTTGGGAGCTCCATTTTCGAGGCACCTCATGGATCTCCTTGATCTCGTACGCAGTGCGCGCCTTGATCGGAGTTGCTACTGCAGCTTGAGCAGCAATTGCCACAGAAAGCAGACTCGAAAGGTAGAGCATGATGATGGTCAATTGACGCCTACGACACTTGATCGATACGGAGGGAGGTAGTAGAGGCAGAACAAGAAATGGAGGGGTATGAGAGTCAATTTATACTCGTACCTGCACACTTTAGGAGCTTTACTGATCAACACTGCAGCTCACTGTGAGGGCAGAGCTACCTTGTAGCTTTGTGCCTGCCAAATAGGGACAGCTCCTGCAAGAATTTGCATTTGCATCCGCGCGGGGAACGCATCGAGGGATTGGTTCCTGTGGTTGCAGTGAGTTGCATTCTAAATGCCCTGATATGGTTAGAATGTCGCTGCATATGAGAATGATTGCCTATCAGTTGTTTATCTTGTGCAACTTGTGTGGAGTTTTTACGAGCCGAGACGTTGGCCACCTTTCCCCTCTTGGCAGGTACATATTCGACGGGACGTTGTGGCTGATTTGTATTACCCGTGGAAGCACAACATGCCCGTTACCCGATGTTGATTCCTGACGTGCTCTCTATGGACAGCGATAATCAGCTATTCTTTACCTTGAGTACGAATCAAGGATTCTTTAATATGGTGGAGGATGATTTGGGCCGTGAGCCTATGACGAGCTTGAGAGACTTGAGCGGGGAGTACTGCAGAGGCTGGATTTGGAATCACGTGTTGAGCGATTCCCATAGCGGTTAACTCCTAGATAGATAAGATCCTTCCTTCAAGGAAACCTTAGAAGAAAAATCAACTTGCTACTCAATACGAGTAGACCCGTTTTATAGCTCTCCCGCGAAGGCCCTAAGATTATCGCAAGCTCTTCTTTTCCGAAATTTTTATCTAAAGTTTATTATACGATTTAACCCCTCGGTTATAGCGACCGTGGTGGTTTGTGTTTGTGTCTTCCTATAGTAGTACCCAGGTCTAATTTTCTATGTTTTTTTACCTTCTTTTCTCGAACTCTAGAATATCGAGTCAATTCGACCCTTAGAGGGATTCTATACTCTCGAATACCTCTTAGCTTAACCTACCGACCGCCTGGGCGTCTAAGGAAGAGTATCTTTTATATTAACATTTTTCTTTTTACGTTTACTACCCCATAAGAGCACGATTAGTTAACATATCCCATTATTACCCTACTAGATATAAATACTAATACTAAACTAAGAGTTACTAGCCGGTTAAGAGTTACTAGCTAATGAATCCTTATGCGATTTGATTTCTAAAGAGTTTTTACTAAGTTAAGAGCGACCTAGAATAAGACGAAACATTCCCCTTTTACTTAACCCTTCTTATTAGAGACTAGATCCCTTTTAAACTTTAACTAATATACCTCAATCTCTTATATTATCGAATCCTCTCGAAGACACCCTTATATCCCCTACTACCTCTAAATCGATACTTATTTTACCTCCTCTCGCTATAACGTTACCCTAGATATTACTAATACCCGTACCCCAAATACTTAACTCTCTAGCTACTATTATAACGCTCTCCTAACTTACCTTTAGTAGTTTGGCTTACAAGAATATAAATAAGTATATCGAGACCCTAGAGTTTAATATAATAAATTAAGTAAAAATAGCCATAAAGGAATTAGCGATAAGAGTTTAATTTCGAGTAGGGTTATTAGGCAAGGCTAAGGTATAGTATAGTACGGTCACTAAGGATGTGAGAAGTAGCTAGCCAAAGCTTAAAGAAGCTTTCTAGGCGAAGTACAACTATAGTGCAAATAATTTTAATTAAAAGTTCTTAGTATAATAGGAGGTTTATAATATTCGCTAAGAAGAGAAGGAATTAGAACCTTAATACTTGAAGCGAGTAGAGAAGCTAAGCAAACGCTATAATACTAACTTGTAAAATAAAGTGGCTCGTTATACCCTAGGTGGCTTAATTAATATAGACCTTTAATATCGAGTCTAGACACATTTCCGTATACTAGCACGAATTGATAAAAATAGATAACTTACTATAGAATGCAAATTCGCTAACGTACGGAATATACTAGTAGTAGCTACTTGTTTAATAAGCAAGGCGAGTCCATTTAATAATAATAGTAAAGACGATAATAAGGAGGATATATACTAAGCACTTAGTCAAATATAGATTAACCTAGAGATACTCAAAGCCTTAAAGGTCTTTTAAGAGACGTTAGCTGCGAAACCTCCCTTATTACTACTATTACCGGCCTACGCTTAAGTTATAGCTTAGCCTCCGAACCTATATAGACTACTAAACAACCAATATATTAGAGGTATTACTTATTATAATTGTATAAAGTAGGGTTATACGTTAACTATATACCTTAAACTAAAAGTAATAGATTCCCAATATCGCGATAATCGAGCCCGTATTAAGGCAATGCGTATATAGCATATGGGAAATATATACCACTAGGGAAATATAGCCCTTGTCTACTTCGCTGTATTATTCCCAAATAAACTACCTCTAATATAGCCTTAGAATTGGACATCTTACTAATATTAGTACCCTACTCGCTAACCCTTGTTATAGAACGCTACTAATATAGACATGTAGTAAGCACCTACTAATAACATAGATAATAATAGGAAATAGGCCAAATAGTTATTTAGCCTAGGAACGTAGTCCCTAGCTATTCTTAGTAGAACCCAGAAAATTATACCGGCAATACTAGTTATCCCTACCCTTCCCGCTATAAAGTCTAACTCTAAAACCCGAATACATCGTAATATAAGAGGACTAGGATACGAGGGATGGTTGCGAAATCGATAGGAACTAGTGGGTGAGGCTACTACTGTAACTAAGGCACTATAGTATACTTAGAATAAAGGCAAAGGACGCGAAGTTGAAGTATAGGACAGCTAGACCTTTACCTAGACAATTCCCGAAGTCCCCAATCGGTTAATAGAAATACCTAAAGAAACTATAATAAGACCTCGAGGGAATAGAGAAGCTATTCCTTATATTAACTATAATAAACTATTATAACTATCCTCGTCAATAGGTTAAACTAAGACTACCTAACGATCTATACAAATGCCAAAGGATTCTATCCCTATTAAGCTTATTAATAAGGCAAGAATAGGCAGATTTAATATCGCTAATTTCCTTGTAAGTACTAATATTACCCTCTCTATTGGGTAACTACTTGATCGTTCCCCTTAATATAGAGTATAGTTAGCACGTATATTATAATTATTTGTCCCTAGTCAAAAACCTTAACGTCGTTAAGTTAATATAATAGTAGTTACGAGATCCCAACTACTACTAGTTATAAACGAAGGTCTTGGTAAACACGAGGTATAGTCTACGAAATACTTTTATATAATAGTTTACGTTAATAGTATACTATTATACTATAGTATAATAAATAGAGGAGTAATAGCGGAGCTAATTAGTCCAAAGACAATAGCAAGACTCTAGCTTAAGATATATAATCTAAAAGATAACTAGCACGTAAAGGTAATAGATAAAAGAAAGGTTTATATTAACTAGTATATCTTAATAGAGGTAGTAGTAAAAGGAATCCGAATAATCCTACGAGTATTCGTTATAAGACTCGATAACTTATATAAACTTCTCTTATTACGCAATTAGATAACTCGAGTTTAAGCTATTAAGAATTACTATAATAGTTCTCTTACTATTTATAGAAAAACGGGAGTAATAGTGCGAGTACTAGTATTACTAGTACTAGCACTAGTTATCGAGGTAGTCCCTAAGCAAGGATTTGATATTAGTATAGATTCTCTAAGACTAGAAGTATTTGCGAAGGATAACAATAACGATAAGGAAGATTAAGAAGAGATATTAAAATTACTTAATAAGGTAAAAATCATAGATAGAGTTAAGTATAAATAAGAGTACTCTAAACAAGGAAAAGACTCGCGCTAGTAAGAGTATAGGCCCCCTACTAGTATACCAAATAGCCTAAGGGACCCGATATTAATATCTCCCTTCTCGTCGACTAGAATTACTAGCTAGAAATTATAGCAAGTAATAGCTATTCGCAAAGCTAATATCCTGAAAATATATAGGACAAGTTCGTCTCACAATACTTACTATTAAAACCAATTACTTAGAACTAAGTATTAATATATCTAGTTACTCGTCGCCCTATATAACGCCCCCTATCGGATATATCTACTATTACTATTAATACCTAGTTTAAGAGTATAGGCATAATATTAAGTAATTATACAAATAACCCTACCCGCGTAATATAAGCTAAAAGACTTTTATATACCTGGAGAGACTACTTCACGTCTAGTATACAAGATATTAGAGTAACCAATCTTATTTATTATTTTATTAACCTTATCCTTAGAGCTATTCCTATCGTGTGTAAACCCAAACGCTATACCGTGAAGGAGAAGGAATTCGCTATAGAGATCTTCCCCTAGATAGCGGAGGTAGGAATACTAATGTAAGGATTAAGCTATTAGGGAGTAATTACTAAATTTCCTTTAAAGAAAAAGGGTTCCGACTAGTTAAGAGTAGTTTACGATTATATACTTGTTAACTTATTTACTATTAAACCCGTTTACTTAATATATAATATCGAAGAAGTCTTAGAAGTCCTTATTAAAGATACATTTAAGGTATTCTTCTCTTATAATGCGACGAATAGATATTGGGTAGTACTAATAAAACTTAGAGATAAATACAAGGTAATAATACTCGCTCTAAATAGTTAATAGCTATACTATAAAATGGGTTAAGGATTAAAGGGAGCTCTATATACTTATAGCTAGTTTATAGATCTCGCATTTAGACTAATACCTCGGTCGGATATAGTACTAGCTTTCCTTACCCTTATCAAAGACTATAGTAATATAGTATTTATACTATTTATAAACGATTATCTAAGAGCCGCTACTACTTTTGAGAACATACTTACCTTCCTTTATAAAAAGTATTTTCCTCGAGTAATATTTGCACCCCTTAGCCTATCCCTATTAAAAGCAATATTCTTTTATAGCTTATTAGATGTAATTGGCTTCTCTGTAACCCCCAAAGGTCTACGCCTATTATTAAAGCATAGAAACCGGATAATAATATAGCTAACTCCAAAGAATCGCCAAGAAGTAGACGATTTCCTATATATTACTTTATTCCTTAAAATTTTTATTCTAAGAAGAATAGACTACGCTACTATCCTTAAGAGATTATACTAGAAAGAAGTCTCTATCCCCCTCAAATCTAATAGAGAATTAGTATACAAGAAATAAATAGACTCTAATAAATTCAATTAGGGTCTAAATTAGTAAAACTTATTTTAGTATATTAAAGATTCTATTATTAATAACGCTATATCTAGTAGGGATAGTCTCAAATAGTAGCATTTATATTATAATACTAGCAAAAGGGCCGTGGGTAGTATTCTTTTCTAACTTAAAGATATACTAGAGGGGATAAAAGCAACTGGCTTATATAAGGACTAGATCTAGATTATAATGTTTATTTTATTCCGACTATTAGACGTCGAAACCCAATACACAACTACTAAGAAAGAAGCTCTAGTAATAGTTCGATATTTAGCTAAAGTGCGATAGAGAGTAATAGGAAGCCCTTACCCAACTAAGATATATACTAACTATAATACCTTAGTCTCTATATTAGTAAATAATACTAACTCCTATAGTAAAATCGCGTAATAACTAGATAAGTTGACTAAATATAATTTCGAGGTATACTATAAATTAGGTAAATCTAATTTAGTTAGTATTACAAATAGATTATCTCGACTTCTAAGAAACCTTTAAGATAATCCCTAACGATTTAATAGAGAGAGGATGTTTTTCGCTATAGTACTAGAGCGAGGCCCTAGAGAACCGTCTATATAAAAAGACTAGTAATATAACTATAATAGATTTGGCGAGCTACGTTCTTATAAAGTATACGGACTAATACTTATATTCTTGCTCTATAGGGAGGCTAGCCTTTTACATTTAAGTAGAAATAAAAAGCGATTAATTAAAAAAAGGTTACTTCGATTCCGCATATTAGGAAAACATCTCATATATACCAAACGATTATTAACTACTATTACCAAGTATATTCTCGATTATAAAGTACTAGATATTCTAAAATAAGCATATAACGCGCATAGTTATTTCGTAAAAGCTCTTACACTATATAAACTTCAAGGGGAATTCTATTAGCCGACTCGGGTTTAAGATACGAATTAGTAATATAAGTCTTGCAAAGTATATTAATATATAGGCCCTCGTTACAAAAGTACTAGAATAAAGCCTATATTGCAATTTGAATATTAAAGTATAATTAGTATAGATTTTCTTAGCCTAATAAATCCTACGGGAGAAAATAAAGAGAAATACATCCTTATAATAGTTAATTACTTTTCTAAGTGTATTTTCCTTAAAGCCTACTCCTTTACTAATAGAGCGGCGGTTATTAATTTCTAGGTGAATTATCTAGTACTAATATTCGGATAGCCCAGATTAGCTTATCTTAATAATAGTTCGCACTTTATAGTAATAGAAGTTAAGACTTTATTCGAATTATATAGATCCAATATTTACTATGCCCCTATTACACATCCCTAATTAGTAGGACTAGTCGAGAGATTAGTATAATTAGTATCTTTGTAGTTATATAAGTAAGTAATAGAGAGAGGACTTTAATCTGTAGCGTTTTAGAATTACGCTTGCCTAGAAATCGCTTTAATTATTAATATAAGATACGTCCGCACTAAAGGATTTACCCCTATAGAGTTCCTATTAGGCTTTACCCCATTATAAATACAAAGTCTGCAAATCTATGACGAACTTAATAAATTAGATTAGTAATTCTAATTATACCCCGAGGTATTATTTATAATCCTAAGAGAGTAATAGAGTTTTCTTTAGGAATAGCGTAACAAAATATATAACTAAGTTATTATAATAATCGCACGAGCGCACTCAAAAATCGAAGCACGATCCAAGGCGTAATAGACGAAACCTAGGGTTAGAGATTTAGTATTTGTACGATATTACTAACTAGACAAGTAGAAGGGAAAAAAGCTTAAATCACAATAGATAGGCCCTCGATTAATTACTAATTAGCTATTAGATATTATAGCCTAAGTAACGAATATTTATAGTAATAGAAAGACAAGAAAATATTATCTAGATAACCTTAAAGTATATATACTACGCTTAGACTAACTAGATATTACTCGATTTTTAATTAGACCCTCGGAACTTACCAAATACAATATTAATATGTCTTTACTTAATATTGACTAATCCGTAATAAAGTTCGCTAGGGTACTAAATAATCGTTACCTTGATCTCTTATCTCTTTATATGTTTTAATTTATTATAGTCGGTTTATATTATAGCTAGAGGAGGGTATAGCCGCCTTCTCGCCCTAGACATAGCGTTAAACTATACTAACGCCCTAGATAAGGCGTAAAACTAGACCGCTAACATTTGCTTTTACTTATTTTGTTAGTTGCTAAGAAGACAATAACATTATCTATAACTTATATAGCTAACTAAATATAGTGCTCTTTTGGTCTCTTTAATATACCTACTACTTTTAGACGGACCGAAGGAATTCAATAGTCTTTTAAACACATATATTGCCTTATACCTTTAAAGGCTCTTATAGAGGGAGACTCCTTACTAATATTGAAAATTGTTATTATAGGAAATAAGCGAGGTAAAGTTATTCCGAGGCCGCGACAATATTAACAAAAAACGCATTAGTCTCGCACTTTAGAACCCGCGAAAAATTCTTAACACTAGAAAATACACTACTTATAAGAATAACCATATTACTCTCTAATTACTTTAACTCTATCGAATTTATTAAACCTATTAAGTCTATCGAATTTATCGAATCTCCCCGTTCCTTAATATTTATAAGATATTATTTACCTTACATTTTATAACTAATATTTATTATGTCTTTAGACAAGAAGTATATCTGATTTACTTACCCGTATATAATTGATTATCGAATTACTAAGCGTCTCTTCTTTACCCTTAACGCAAAGGCTTAAAAGCCCTTTAGTTAGTATATTTACTATCTACTAAAGGAAAAGGAACGCGATTATATTACTAGAGCTTTAAAGGAGCTAGAGAAGCGTATTATCTCTCTTTAAATACTAAAGATTATAGAATAACCCAAATATTAACTAAATAACGAAATCTATACTAAGTTTATAATAATTATATATAAAGAATAGCTATTAACTATTACTATCTAGGTTATTATCCCCGCTATTAACTACCCTACTACTATAAACCCTAAAGTCGTAGGAAAGGAGTTGATTATGGGATTCTCGGCTACTACTACTTGCGTAGAGTTTACTATTAACGACTTAAAGTAGTTATATAGCATAAACAAAGAAAGAAACAAAGTAATTATACGCGATCTTAAAAATATTCCTCAAATCGTTAAGAAAACAAGAGGAAAGAGATTCGCTAAAGTCAAGCCTAACCTTATAGTTCTTAGAATTACAATTAATAACTTTAGTAGTAATATAATATAGACGAACCTTCTCAATGATTATATTTGGGGAAGTACTACTACTCGCGCTATTAATACCCTTAAGGTAATGGCTACTTATACTTCTCTATTTACTATTAACATTTACCTTAAGAATAACAAGAAGAAGCCGGTTTATAGGCCCGTTACTATTATTTAGAAGAGACTAGAGCACGACCGTACCCATTTAAGCATTTAGTAGTAGATATATATAAAGAAGTTAGCCCTAGGTAACTTTACTATTATTATTAACTCTAATAGTATAAAGATAGCGAATACCCGACCTTATATAGAGACGGGCCTAGTAAATAACTATATTAACTGAATAGAGATAGCAACTCGATAAGCCCTTTATTATATTTAGCAAATAGAGGATCGATAACGTAATATTATAAAGTTGAATATCTAAGGTAGAATTCTTCGTGTCTTAAAGCTAGCTAGTACTAGTAATAGCTTATACCTAGCGCTACTAACTCTCAATCGTTATTAGTAGGAGAAAGCCGCGAAGCTAAAGATTAAGTTTTTAAAGGGAAACATTATCTAAGTCAACTTTAAGCTAAACGCTTATAAGATTCTTTTAAGTGAAAATTAGCTATTTAAAGTTATTAAACCTATGCCTTAGACCTTATAAGGAGAGATTATTAGCTAACTCCGTCGTCCTCGAGTATAGCTTGCGCTTAATACTATAAAAGAAGAGATTAAGAAAGGTCGTGCCTTTATATTAACCAAGCTCCCCGTAATACTTTATAATACGCAAACTAATACTAAAATCCATACTACTATTAACAAATCTATAGCTATTTGGGTTACCCTTATATACTCTACTTTTATTAAGTCTAAAAGCCACATTATTCTAAGATAAGATATCTTACTTAATAGATCTCGACTTGTTATTAAGTGCCTTTATTATAATAACCCTAATTGCCGCGTTTCCAAATTAATTAATACATTCGCCTATACTTTATTAATAAAGGATACTAGAATCAAAGGATATATTAATCTTATTCCTAACTAAATCTTTAAGGATTACTTAAAGGCGATGTTCGAGGATAATAATTAGATTAAATATATCGAATATTTATACTACTACCCTATAAATACTAAGGGTTATAATATTAGTATTTTTCGTAGTTTCCCTAGGACTAGTAAGACTTACCTCTTAGCAAATATCGTAATTGCGATATTAATTAGTAACCCTAATATTAAGATTACTCTAGGTGCTCTAGCTAATATTACTATTAATAACTTTATCCGAGAGATTAATAAAGTACTCGATAAAGGCAGAATAAATCCTCTCTATACTAAACTTCTAAAGGGTCGTTTTGCGCTTCGTATCTTTAATAATAAGACAGAGACTAAGTATATTCTCTCTATAGCTAATTATAACCGTTTGACTAAGATTGCTAAGATCTGTGATAAGCTAGACTACTAGAAGCTACGAGAGTATTTGGACGAAATCCTCGTAGCTTACCCTGAATTCGACCCGCTTAACGATAATACCTATAAGTATCTTTTAGTATATAAAGCCAAAGAGAAGGCAAAGGCTACTAAGGGTATTACTAATGTTACTATTATTGTTACTAATAAGGTCACTATAGTTGTTACTACTAAGGTAAAGAATAATATTGCTAATATACTTACTAATATTAGAATTGCTATAGCCACCTTTAATAATAGTAGAATTAGCGATAATAAGGAGGATAAAGATAATGCTAATAATCTTAATAGCATAAAGAAGCGAGCCCGCTTTAAGAAGTCCTAGAAGAAGAAGCCTTTAGTAATAAAGGGATAAAAGAAGGCCGCTTTACTTATTCTTACGTATTATAATAATTTTATAAAAGGCAATATAGTTTTTAATAACTACGCTAAGAACGATAAGGATTGTGCTATCGCTTTATTAGACGAGGACTATATTAGTAATAGCGAATAGCTTATTTTTTATAGTTCTACTCTAGATAAAGAAGCTATTAATCTCGGCTTATTAAAGATTCTAAAGGAGGAACTCGCTATACTCGCTTTTATCAAGGTTACTAAGGCCCTAAATAAGCAACTCCTTCTAGTTAAGTATAGGGTTCGCGATAATAGATTTAAGGAGTATAAGCTCGGAATTGCTATTAATACTTTCGACCTCGCTAATAAACTCCGATTATTAAGCCTAGTATATACTAATTTCCTCGCAAAGCTCTCCTAATACGAAATCTAAGGTTCCGATATAAATAAGAAGACTCGCAAGGAATTTAATTTAATAGTAGCTACGGCATTAGATAAGACAAAGAAAATGGCAGCTATTTAGGGAATAATTACTAATAACTTCGGACATTTAGGAAACCTTATAACCGAAGTAGACGCTCTTCTTCTAGAGGAAGTTAGTTTAATAACTATAGTTGAGTTTAATATAATTGTCGCGAATACAGATACTCTAATAGTAATTATAATTGGTGACAAAAGACAACTCTAACTATATACCGAAATAATCTCCCTTGCTAACTATAATCGTAAAGGAGGTCTATCTATCTTATAACTTTTTATTAATAATTATTATCTAATAGAAATGCTTAATATATAACGACGCTTAGCTCTTAGCGTGATAGAGATTTCTAGCTACCTCTTATATAGTGGTTATATTATAAATACACTATTTACCTCCCTACCTAAAAACCTCGTTCTCCCTAATATTGTTCGCGATTAATTTAATAAGATATTCCCAGAATTCCCTAGCGACAAATACTACTACTACTTCTTGATTTCTTTTATAGGCGAAGTATAAGATAAACTTACTAGCTCTTAGTTTAATATTATATCTGCTATAGTTATTATTAACATTTAAATCAAGATGATTGAAGATAGAATCTTAAAGGCAAATAAATTAGGCATTATTACTTATTATTTTGCCTAGAAGTAATTGTATTCGTATACCCTTTCTTAGATAACTATCGAGAAGCTAACCCTCTTCTTAGGCAATATTACTTATAACACAACTAATAAAATCTAAGGATCTTTAATAGTTTGTATAGCTAGTGATTTAGTCCGTATAGCTACTCTTGGTTTCTCTAGTAACCTAGGACGCAATGTAATAATAAAGACTCGAGGCAAGATTTATTTCGAGGTAACAGATACATTTAACCTAACGAGTAACTCTAATCTATCGCCTTATTAGAAGCGTGTATATAAGGAGGCTATTAAGCTTAAGAATTGCGTTTATATCGATCCCAAGGGTCCCTATGGCTAGCTCCTTACGCACCCCCATGTCCACCCGAGAATAATTAGTACCGACTAAAACGTAGAGGCTATTAATAACCAAACCGAAACACTATTCATTAGTCCTGATAATAAGTAAACAAGTGTAGATGAGGTGGTTGCTAACGATACTAAAACTACTAGTATTAGTGCCACTACTGAGGAAATTACTAAGAATAGTAAATGGAAGTAGTAGGACAATGATAATGAGAATAGTAAATAGACGCAATAGAATGATAATATCTGGAATAAAGGAACTACTGTTATTACTACTAATAGAACTACTACTACTAAGCCCACTAGTATCGGGAGTAACGTTCCCATTGACCCCTCTATCGGCTAGTAAATATATAGACGATTCGAGATGATCGGGAGGTTTACTAATAATAACGATAAACGATAAAAGATCTGTGGGTTTGGCTTAGTTTATCACATAGTTACGAAACTAGCACTATTATAGCTTTGGTATATATTTCTTACACTACGGTACTTGTGTTTTCGGCTAGGGGAGCTTATAGAGGCTAGATTTAGAATCACGTGTTAAGCGATTCCTATAGCGGTTAGCTCCTAGATAGATGAGATCCTTCCTTCAAGGAAACCTTAGAAGAAAAATCAACTTGCCACTCAATACGAGCAGACCCGTTTCAGTACTAAGGGGTTATGACTTACTATACGAGGTTCCGGAGATGATGCCTGCAGTTACCCTGTTGACTGATAACCCCCTACACACCTTAGCAGGCTTCTCGAGATTCCTGGGACCTGCTTTTCGGCAAGTTCCTCTCCAGGTATCTGCCTTACAATAAAGACGCAATAAAGGCGCAAAAGAACGTATCTCTGCTCTGTCCTAGGCAAAACGTTCTGTCATTTTGCTCGTATTTTCTTCCATTTGTGGATGAAAAGCCTTAAAGTGATCGCAACGACATCTCTGTAGAACCAGCCTAGCTCTCGAGCAGAAATAAGTTCTCGGCTTTGTTCCATGGAGATGATGAGGCTATCAATTGTCGTCACGCAACATGATTCCAACAACGTTATTGAATGACTTAAGAGCCGCCGCTTACAGGAGATGCGGGATAGTCATCCCAATGATTATTAAAGGCGACAAAGGGATCCTTCCATCCGATTGTCGCAGTGATTTACAGATATTGTGTGCAAAAGGCTTTTTCCGAAGAATGCACCTCATGTTTATCCTTCTACGGCGTCTAGAAGTCTAGGTCGATTTAAAATGGTGCAGAAGGCGGAGCATTTGACGTTAGGATTCTCACACACTCACAGTAAGCAGAGTTTATTCATCAATGGCAAATGGAACTTAAAGTTTTGGTTTCCCGAAGGAATTTATTGTTTTTTTTTTTAGTATCTATCAAAAGGCCGCTCCAAAAACACAAAAGCCTCTCCATGCATGCCAACCTTTTTCGGAGAAAGGAAATGAACGCAAGGAAGTTCTCGGAATGAGTTCATGGTGTTGTTACAACGATGAGAACTTCATCGATTTGGCAGTTAGCAAGCCGAATTGGAAAGCGGACTCACCGATATTTTACCATCTGCCATCTGACCATCTGCCATCTACTGGGCTTTCCCAGTGTTATGGCTGGTAGGATACGTGGTGAAGCGATCCGACTTCCAGTCATCCTCCCAATCGTCGATTTGGCGCAAGTTCTCCTCGGTTGCTTTTCGACCCTTGGCCTCTTCTTCCTGCTCGATTCGGCGATCTGTTTCCTCGAGAGTCAGCTTCCCAAAATGGTTATCAACGAGCACGAGTGATCCGCCGATACTGCCATCCGTATCCAATTTAGGATGAGTGGAGTTTGCATTTGCAGACAGAGCAGAAGCTTCACTTGATGGCATCTTCTTATACGAGGATTCTTCCTCGGGGTTGCAGATCAATAGCCATTCGGTAATGCGTTCGTTGGGGTTCTGGGGCTGTTCGTAGTTGCTTACGGTCTGAACAGCCTTGTCAGCATTGACTTGTTGGCGAGAACTGTCTTCCTTGAACTCCTTATCGAATGTGCGAAGGTCGTCCTTGAGGAGCTTTGACATGTATTCGAGGCGCTCCATGAAAACCGTGAAGAAACCTATGACTAGAGACACCCGATGGATCTCCGCAAGTTTGGAAGCTTGAGCTTTGCATTTTGCGACCTCCTCCTTCACAGCTTGTAGCTCGAATTCTGCGCAGAAATCCTTTCCTGGGTGTTTTTGCTTGGCCAAGTTGATTTCGGCGGTACGCGAGGCGAGGAGCTGGTCGATATGAGCGAGCGTGGCGAGATTCGGTAGCTCTTCCGGGTGCCCCGGGTGAGCTTTTGGTGTTTGTGAATACATCTTTTTGTACTTGGTGTTTTTGTTGTGATTCCGAAATCGAGTGTCCTGCGTAGATCTTCTAGGAAGAATGAAGTATCGATAGCTCGATTGGCAAATATGTTGTCAGAGTATCTCACGAGTGGAGTCCAAAACAAGAAGATGTGGATGTGACTGAGAAAAAAGAAGTAGGAAAGGAAGGATGAAAGCTCTAATATATTCCAAGTCGGACGATTGTTCGCTGCTTGAACCTACTCTCATGTCGAACAACATTAAGAATGATTGTTTCTCTTTAGGGGGAACAATTGTTTCTATGTTCCAGCGCAGGGATCTCGGAGAAGGTTCATTTAACTCATTTAACTGTTGATCGTGAACAAAGAGTCAAGTCAGATGTTTAGAGCATTGTTCAAGGCTCCGCATTAGCGAAACAAGAAAAAAACAGCCACTTAAAGATTTAGGGACTACATCTGGACAACATTTCCCACAAAAATTGAAGTCTAGCTTGGTCTCGCTCTTAAAGTTGGCCTACTAACACAGTCTGTGTAAGATTACGATAGCTACTCGAAGATTTGATGTCACCAAGTCTAGGCTCAAGGGAGTGAATAATTGCTTGGAGTGGTTTGAAAGCATATTCTTTTAGTACGAGCTAAGGAATAGAGTTCGGCTCACATTAGTGATGTAGGAAGCTTTCAACATCATTTTAGATTCAATCTCCCAATTCTTGATATTCGGCGAAAGCAACATTAACTACTTCGCTCCAGGATAACCCCGTAGCCTTTTATTATTTCGGTCAGCGACTTTCAGAATATACACAGCCGCATAGACGGGAGGATTTGATCAACATTCAGGACGATACAATCTTCCTATATAAAAGTCTTCAGAGTATGACTACTGCATTACTGCTCATGGGATAAAAGGATCGAATGGCTGCCATGCATATTCATCGAGTTCAAAGCGCAGCCAGAAAATCCCCTACGATCTTCATGTATTCCTCTTTCTTCTCGACATGTGGTGAATGTGACGTGCCCTCCATCGTGATCAGTCTCACATCTGGAATCTCGTCCAGAAATGGTTTCATGGCATCTCCAGAGGCAAACTCATCAATACCATTGATCAGCAGTGTTGGAACCTCAATCATGGCTGCCTTGCCGACCATAGTCCATTCTCCCATGTAACCACCACTCTTGAAAGGATTCCCATTTAGATCCTCGCCACTGTGTCGTTAGTTTCCCTACTCTTTCAAGAATCGAGGTCAATCGATGACTTACATAGTATAGCAAGCAGTCGTATCTTCACCACCGATTCGAATACTGGCCATCATATCCTCCGGAAACGGAAACACGGTGCAGGCATGCCTCCTTGCAAACTCCATCATAACCCCGCCAGCCTCCTCACTATTCCACGCATCCTCCTTCTCAACCCGGTCCAGCACATCCTGAATCTCCCGCGGCAGCTGCTCGCGGAACCTCTTCCGATTCGCAATTGAAAGGGACTTGGTCGCCGCGGAGTTGGCCAGGATCAGTCTTCGCAGACCAGCCGGTCTGGTGTGCGCAAAGTGCGAGCCCATCATGCCGCCCCAGGAACTGCCCAGGATATCATAGCGGCCTTCGATCTTGAGGTGGACAAGAAGTTGGCGCAGCTGCTTGTTGAAGATCTCCACCGTCCAGAAGTCGGGGAAGTCGGTCGAGGATGCGGTCTCTGGAAGGCGGGTGGAGAGGCCGGAGCCGATCTGATCGTAGAATATCACAGGAACAGAGTACGTGTCTGTGAGGGCGCGATGGTTGAGGAGGTAGTTATGGGGGAAGCCTGGACCGCCGTGAATGATGACTAGTGGAGCGACGGACGAAGATAGGTCGCCAAATATCCGATACCAGGTCTGGAGTGGTTTTCTGGCAGCGGGCCAGTGAAACGGTGCAAGACCGTCGTAGGAGCCTTCGATAGGAGTGGCCATTGCTACAAAAAAAAAAGTGTATTATATTGTTGGTGTCTGAGTACAATGGGAAAGCAAAGTGGTTCTTCGCCGAGATGTTCTGGAAATGCTATGATAATTGAATAATCCTGTGACGGTAATAGATGCTGCGCCCAAACCTGTCCGGCAGGAGTAACAAGATAATAGATATACTCTTCAAGCCACGATTTGTTCGAAACGATGACTCTTCCAGAACTCACACTTGCAGATTATAAATGGAATGGTGATGTGGCCGAACGAGTCAGAATCCTATCTACCTTCCTGGAGGGGGAATTTATGTCTGTGCACGATTGGCCTCGTGTCTGTTGGGTTACAAAGCCGCTGCGCCGCTGCAGAATTATTCTCTATGAGTAGGATGCCGCATGGGAGATTCTTGATGCACAATTAAAAGTATCGAGTTATTGAAAAGAAATACCCAGCGCACATTTCGTTGCGCGCAGGATTCAAAAATACCCATGCCTAATGTCAAATGGAGAACTCATATCACGTGGAAATATTGGAATATCTTAAAGAGTTGATTTATGTATTATTTAGCTAATGATCTAGAAGTGAGAAAGCGCAGGCCATTGAAAAGATGAATACCTCCCAAGTTTAGGATTACGGATGTTCAATTTAGTGTTTGTCTTCGTCGAAGAGTACCGAAATGAGTTATCTCCGGTTTACTCCCTCGATATTTTCTTCTCGCGGAGAAGCCAGATAAGACCGTTAAACGGACCTACTGCTATCCATTAGGCCATGTGCTGATGTAATTATGAGACACCAGCCGAGTAGGCTACACTGTCCCGTCTTCAAATTAGCTTCCGATATTTTCTTCTCGGTGAAGACGACAAGACGATGCTATGAGGCTTTCCGGAGAGCGAACACTAGCGTCTAATTGGAGTCTCCTCTCCTGAGCCTCCTCATGAACGGCTTCTTCATGTAGTCAGCCAAAGACTGGATCTGGATCATTTCAACTTTGCGAGTAGATGCTCCTTCCCCGGCTGTCTCACTGGTTCCGTTGCCTTCTCGTGGACTGAATTCCGCCAGGGCGTCAAAGCTCAGCGGTCGGGTTGGTACGAATAGAGGAAGTTGTGGAGAGTCCAAAGTATCTAGCTGTGTCACCGTTGCGTATTGCAACGGGAGCTCTTCCATAGACGTGTTTTCATCGTCGTCGAGAGCCAATCGTGGGAATGAGATAATTGGCGGGAGTCGCGGTGGAGGGCTCCTTCGAAGTGTGTTCTTTACTGCTGTTTCTTCGGCGGGCTGTTGAGTCTCTTGCTCGATATATTTTTCTCGAGGAGAAGTTCCGAAATGTTCGTCAAGATTCGACTGTCGAGATAGCAAATCTTGGGGTTTCGTACTGATATCCTCGGAATGAATGCTGAGACCAGTCGTATCAGCTGGAACTGGATCAAAGTGTAGACTTTGCTCTTGGAACTCTAAGATAGAAATCGATTGTTGCTGGCCTTCAGGAGCTGCGCTAGTCTTGGCATTGCTTTCAAGTACTTCTCGCTCTTTTCCCTTACCCTTCGCCAGATCCCAACGCACTCTTCCTGCAAGGCCTTCATCAAAAAATTCCTTGATGGTTTCGGTAGCCTGTTTCAAGTCGAATCCCGCGTTTATCTGAGCATCAACAGGTGAGCTTAGACTTTCTACTGTCAGATTGAGCCAAGCAGCCACATATTCTATAGAGGGCTGAGGCATGGCGGCTATTCCACTAGTAAAGAGTTCGTGTGTTTGGCGAAGGTGCTGGATGGACTCTGTCAAAAGCTCGTGTAGCGTCTTTGAGTGTTCTGCTGATGGCCTCTCAGCCTGTTTCTGTTTGGTTTTCCCAATTTCTTCTTGTTCCTCAGCCCGACTCACTGCAAGTTTATTGTCAGCCTCCACCCTCATATTCGTAAAGAACTTAACGAGATCTACTAACGCCTTATCCCTATCAAGCTGTGTTGTGAGATCAACGTCTTCACCGGGGTATTTGTGTTTGAGATACTCAGAAAGCTCTTCTCTCTTAGGATCGACTGGGAGTCTGGCTCTGCCGCTATTGAAGAGATCGTGCTTTGACAAATTGTCAGGTCATATCTAGCATCTATGTACTCCCGCATTGTGATTGACGCAGGCCCCTGCCCATCGGGGAGCCGGTATGTTTTCCAAGTTTTGGGCCATGTAAACGGTGGCCAGATTTCAGGAGTCATACCTACCAGGTCCGCTTGTTTTGCTTTGGGAAGGTGGTCAGCCGAGACGATGGTGGGGTTTTTTGGCCTCACATTGGAACTACCCACTGTAGAGCGCTCGTCATCTCCAGGGACCCATATCCCATTTTTGTTCTGGGGATCAGATCTCGTCACCTCGACCTTGTCATGTGAAGCTATGTTTGGTGGTACTTCCTTGGCTGTAGTGTGAGTCCATAAGATTTTTCTTTTCCCAGCGCTGCCTGCAGGTGGGGGGTTTATGGTCTCCGTTCTGGCTCTACTGCCCCATCTTGGTGGTATATGACGCTTTTGTAAGCGACGCTGCTGCGGGGCTGTAACGCTTCGGATAGGACAAGGCTGAGGAGCTGGCTTGGATTCTTCAACAACTTCTTGCTCTATTGCTAGGATTCTACTGACGATTCCAGCAAACTCCTCTTTGTTGCGCTGGCGATCATCCATGTTAGCGGTTGGCTTTAGGATGTGCGGATAGTTGAGTACTGGGTGAAAAGTGAGTAGTGAAAAGGAGATTTCAAGGTTCTGATACTTGGTACAGAAAGATGGATCTGCCTCCGAAACAGAACGTCTGTCAGGACTGGAATACAGATCTTCGAGAGAAATAGGAGCATGATATAGAATCTAGCATCGTGTTTGTTCCCAGACTATCGACGCTGAATTGAGCTAGGAGCAATATGTGAACAGCAGAGAAACCAAATGTACTGGAATGAGGAGACCTGCCCTGTCAAGTCGTCTCTCATAGCTATGCAGCACCAGCACACTGGTGCGCACCATGCATAGCTCTGAACAATACTTTTAAACCAACTCTCTTATAAATAGTCTTGCTCTCTAATAGTCGTTAGCCAATAAAGGCTATTTGAAAACAAAGAACACTTCTAGCCTCTGGTTCCATAAATTCAGCACCTTTATCCTGAACAGAAATATGACAGCACAAAGAGCCATCAAATTATGGAAAACATCGGCTCCAATTTGATGTACCGCCAATCGGTGAAGCTCATAATAGAACAGCTCGTAGGACTGCTTCGCCGTGGCATGATCTTTGAAACGCTTCTTATAATATGCGGATGACCAGCACGCCGGATGACCTGAATTAATAGCTTCCACAGCCGCTTGACGTATGCATGAATGCGTTTTGTCAGTGTTATTTCCTACTTCCATTCTCCCCTTGCTGTAACTTCGTCTAATCATTCCATCTTCTGGCTTCTTTCCCACGCCGAATTGAAAGCCTCCCTTTTCTTGCCCAGCGCATCATTCAAAGCAGCCGTGCTGATTCCTTCAGGTAGGGCTGCCAATATCTTTTGCTGGAAATCATGCATCATCCATGGGTGCAAGTGCGTCTGATTTCGTGATATAGCATTGTCTGCTTTGTCCACAATACATTGACCAAATTGATCCCATCTCGGCTCGCTGTCGGAAACACCCTCGCAGTTACCCTGGCTCCGCACCTCGCCGGGGACAATTGCAAGACAGTCGATGTGGCTCGTATCTGGAGACGCCTTAAGCTCGCGGGCGAGACCACAACTAAAGCCCAAGTTAAAGGCTTTCGTGGCCCCATACATGATAATCCAAGGGATTCCCACCCATGCAGCGGAGCTCATGTTGAGAATGAGCGAACGGTCTTCCGGCCGGGAGTTGCGACTGAGAAGTGGAAGTGTCAAGGCAGTAAGACGTGCCATAAATCGGGCGTTGTGGTTGATCACAGCGTCGATATCTTCGCTAGAATGTGTTGCCATCGGTCGAAACGCTGGTAGCCTGACAGGATTCCCACCAACGTTGTTTACTAGAATTGATAATTGTAAGTCCGCGATAGACTGGACGGCATCCTTGATCTCTTCTGGCGTGGCTGTCCTGGCATTCATGACCAGTATTCGAACGACAGCTCCTGGCCTCAGGGCTTGGAGACCCGACTTTGCTTCAGCCAGCTCCTCCGCGAGGTGACCAAGCAAGATGATAGCGAACCCTTCCTTCACGAGTGCTTGCGCGACGCCTAGACCAATGCCCGCGCTTGAACCCGTGACGAGAGCATATGTGGGTTCAGGACCTGAGCGTTTGTATGATTGGAGAGGGTGCGATGGTATGATGAGATGCAGGGTCAGAAAGCGTAACATGGAGTAGATGATGCAGCAGAGAGTAACAGCTCCCAGACCGGCGAGCATAGCGATCAGAACGTTGAAAATTCCGGCCATTTCAGAGTAGATTCTGAGATCAGTGCTTCGGATGGTGGAATTGGTGTCGGTAAAATTCACAGCTTGTGGTAATTGTCACCATTCACTTAAGTCAGAGTCTTAGTAAAGGATAGAAACAGAAAGGAGTCGTCAATCTGGTGAGGAAGGAGAGGGATCTGGTGAATTGGGTTTTTGATGGGAGATGGAGTGAGTGTAAGCCGGCGTCAAATTTACCCAGTGCCGAGAGGCGAAGCTGCGGTAAAAGACCCCCGCCAGCCCTGTGTACAGGGGCTTTATCAGTACGTTATTGGACCGTCACAGCAGCGAAAACATCAATCATCAAGCATCAAGCTCGATATTCTTCGGGGCTTAACAGAAGACGAAGAGAGTTTTTGGTTAAAATTAGTGAAGGCCAATGTGTGTATTGCATATATTATTTTGGAGATTGTGAACGAATGGGACAAAGCGTTCTGCGCGACTTTTGAGTCTACAAAATACCGGGTTCTCGCGTTGCCCAGCTTCTATGGCGGTAGGGCGCAAACTCGATTCATCTTCTCCCCGCCCCTATTCAATCTCGAGACTGCACACTGCTCCACCTCATAAGATCTACCACTCGAGCGCCCAAATTCCAGAGTATATATAACGTATATATGTACATGGCCAGGTTCAGCGACTCTTGGCTTGAGGAGCGGACAATGAGGGGAACGGAGTAGTACTGGTGTTACAACACGCCCGCGAAGTCGCCCAGTAGAGGCACGGGTTTCTCGCCCGAGTTGACCACGTCCTTGATACTTCCCAATCGCATATTAGCTCATTGTTCCTCTCCCAAATTCTTCATTCTCATCCAAATCACATAAGTGCATTTTCTTCTTCCATTCAATCGACCATTCCAGAATTCCATTCCTAGCAAGCTTTCGAACTGGAATCTTGCAGTACCAGGCCATAAGTGTATTACCGCCTAAAGAGCAACGCTCTCGTCTTTTGAGATATCAGTACTCTCAAGCTGAGACTGTTTTGCAAAGGACATGTTCTTCCATCGATTCGTTACCATCGAGATGAACTCTCTATCTACAGACTCCAAGCCAAATCAGGAGGAGCAATTACGGAGTGTCGAGGCAGGTTTTCGAACGAAGCACGAGAAAATTCACCAGCAGCCAAAGGCCGATGCTTCGGACTGTGAGTCAACTTCAAATGGTACGTCCAGCATCTTGTGATATTATCATGGTTGATTTGAGGTCCAACTCTTCTTTCTGGAAGCAGGAGGTGGTGGAAGTTGTCTCGAGGCATTGTCCTTAGAGCGACAACAGCTATACTGCGCTCTTGACGTTAGGACGGCCGCCATCCTAGAGGAAGATTACATGGCCGAAAGCGAAGACGACAATGACGAGGAAGACGAGAGCCAAAGTAGCCTCTGCCTATCTATAGACAATGCTGCCGACTTCGTGGGGAAGGATCTGATCTCTGGACACACTAACTCGGGTTTCCGATGCCGCAATCCAGCAGCTTCTGACCAAATGAATATGAACGACGAGACCTTCATCTTTATTGCGACAAGTAAATCAGCTAGGGACGTAGAGTACTCGGGAAAACTGCCGCAAGCTTGTGACGAGTTTGCCCAGATCACCGTGAAGCCGGAAACTTGGCTTGACGAAGTCATGAGTGCGGACGATGATGATTTCGAGATGGGTGAAGACGGTGGTGACTTCTCCGCCTGGGACTTTTCGGGAGAGGAAGATGCAGTTTCGTCGCCTTCGCAGTCAGATCATGTCTCCTCTCGGAATAATAAGAGGACTCCGTCGCGTACCCAGCTTGGACAATTGGTGGAAAATGGCGAAGACTTTATTTATTTAGCGAAGGAGGGTAAGTGTTGCATATCTGTGTAACGATAAATGCTAACAACAACTTGCAGAAGAAAACAAGCTTAGTGGAGACGATCAAAAGAGCCAAGATGAGAGGCTATTACCACACGACAAGAAAGAGCTCGAATTCACTGTTGCATGCTGAATATCTTGAGAGACTCAAAGGGACGCTATAGGTTGTCCCTGGTAAATGTTCACCGCAATGAGAGGATAGTTCAAATCGACGACCGACCTTTTCTGGGGTTTCAAAAGCACTTTGGGAAAAGTGCAGGAGCGGGGGATAATCGAGTTTGCTTTCCTTGTTGACTGGTGAGTGGCGGTTGGGAAGAAGGCGGACCATTCAACATTTCCTCCGCATGTTAACAGGCTATATACTATCTAATGTATTTGACTAGTCACCCGGATTTTTGGTGACCTACGTGACTGTACGACTTGTGTTCAGTATTTCAGATTGAACAAAGAGCCTGCAATCGCTCAGTGTCGAAATCTTAGCCTCCATATTACCTACTTGAGAGAAAACAAACAGTGCATTTATGGAGTCACCCAATATAACATATATTACGAAATGCTGATTGCTGACTTTTGATTGCTTACCTTGGTGGTCCCATCGCGCCCGTGAGTGGCTTAGGAAACGCATTATCCACCTTAAAGACATGCATTATGAGCTTATTTCAACGTCTTCGGGGGTTTCAGCGGGGAGCCATAATGAATCCTTAATGTAGTATTTCATATGGAAAGAAAAGTACCTATCAAGTCCGGATATGTCGCGTGATCATGAGTTAGATTTATTGTAACCTGTACGACCTTTCCACTAAATTTGATCGGCTCTCTGGCTCAATCACTAGGTATCAATGGCAACTCTCTCATCAACAATTCCACCGCCCACTTCAGCGTTGTCGTCATATCGACATCCACACCCCCCGCCTGACTTCGAATGTTCATTTGCCGTACCACGTCACCCTTGAGCTTTCCTTCAATATCCTCAGCCTCAAACATCCACTTGTGATCCTCTACGTAGTTCGGCCAAACAACCTTGTCCACATATCCTGGCGGATCCTCCCAGAAGCCCTCAAGAGTGACATACCCACTTCTTGCCTCCCGTCTCGCCTTGGCCTTTGCATAAGACACGCGAAGAAAAAGCTTGATGTCCATTTGTGGCTGCACTGGCGCCATGGATTTCGAATACAGTAAAAACCCATCAAAGACGCAAAGTCTGACGGCTTTGGCACTGGAGCTGAGAATACCGTAACCAGGATTGTCAGGCTCAGTCCACGTCTTGACTTGAGCCTTCAGAGAATCAATGACAGAATCAGGGACCGGGCATTCGCCGACAGAGTTCTTATCTTCTTTCGAATCCAGATCTGGCTGTGAGGAAGTGAGCGAGTTGTTCCCGAGCATGATGGACTATACCGTGGTTTGTGCGGCAGTTGAGGTGTTGCTGACTGACCGGAAATGTGCCATTTTTATGGATGTAGTCGAGCGACTTGACGATCTCGGGAATCGACAGTGATTCCGCACAGTCCCAGTCAAGGAGACCATGCTTCATGGGCAGTCTGAACAAGAGATTAGAGACTGGCACATGATGGTAGTGGAATAGAGCCGTAACAGGGCAGATCGCAGAGTCCGTAGCGGCACGTGATATGATTCGATCCATGATCGAAGACAATCAAAACGCAGCCCAAGCGAACGGAAGCGCGATTGTGCGATATCTGAATATGCTGCATTGAATTCGATTATGGAAAGAGCAGTAGAACTTTCAAGAAGGAGGCACTTACTCCGTCTCAGGTCGGTAGAAATCATCCTCATGCAGGACGAATGTGTTGGGGAAGATATCCCGCAACAGACGGCTGAGAGTCGTCTTCCCACTTGAAGAGCAACCGCTGATGCCAACAACTATGGCTTTACGGGATGTTGCCATTCTTGCGGAACGGTATGTTCGTTGCGGTTGAAAGAGTCATCTCTTGCTTGAGTGGCCTACCTAGTCTCGGCCTTTATCCCGGAAATTTGCCGAAACTGCTGGGTTTAGCGAGGTTTGGCGTGATTTACCCCTTTTTGAGAAGAGGATTGATAGAAGTCAATGAAGATGTGTGAGAAATTGGCACGGTTGGTCTTCAGGAGCATTGGTACCAAAATCTGAGTTGACACTGAATATTGAGAATACCTCGAGAGATTTTTGTGGGAATCTTGCGTTGAAGAGATAAGAGGAGTCATAAAAGCCGGGCAGAAAAGCCTGGCAGCCTTTAAGAAAGGAAGTCACTTTTAGTGAAGTGGGTAATTTTGGTCAATATGAGAGCTTTGCATTGAATATTATTCCTCATCTCCAATTGTCTATGACTCTAAGAGAAGCCGGGGTGCAAAAGACCCTGGACAGGGGTTGTCGTTGATCTCCTCAGACGCTAATAATGACCCAAAGCTGCAAAAGAAAGAAAGAAAGAGATAAATAACGCTTTATTTTCTCCCCATCTCTCCAATGTGTCCGGCATGCTGTAAATATCATCTAGTGGAAGGTGATGTGGTCGTGGTGCGATTGTTTGAGGCGTGGTGTGATAGACTGTTCCAGAGAGACAGGAAAAGAAAGGAGCAGGTCGTCATGATGTCGAAGGAGATAAGCTGTTAAAGTGTTAGGAAGCTCTCCGGCCAGGATACCAGTACTCACCAATTGATACTTTAAGACCCAAAACCCTAATTTGGATGTCACTGCCAGACGCTCTCCCACCACTACTCTAGGCAATCTTGCGCTCAGGCTTATAGTCGCTCTTAGTATTTTTGCATTTTCCCATCTTGTGACAGCTACCCTCGACGTTCTGGGCATAGCGATGGAAATTAGGGCATTGCTCGATTGACACGAGGCCGTTGCGGTGATCGCGGTAGAGAGCACATCGAGTCGTTGTGAAGACAACATGGCCGCAGCCAAAAGTGGATTCGAGTTCGCCGCACATGTTATAGTATTTGTTTGTTGGGTAGCTTTTGGTGTCTTTGTGTTGTGACAGATGTATTGTCCAAAA
Source organism: Hyphodiscus hymeniophilus (assembly GCA_016508695.1). Taxonomy (NCBI): domain Eukaryota; kingdom Fungi; phylum Ascomycota; class Leotiomycetes; order Helotiales; family Hyphodiscaceae; genus Hyphodiscus; species Hyphodiscus hymeniophilus. The sequence goes on along the minus strand of VNKQ01000016.1, from coordinate 99,774 downwards.
GAAAGACGCTGATCGAAAACTTGGGGCTGTGTTGGGTGGAAGTTGTTGAATGAGGGGGAACAGCAAAAACGAGGATCTCAATGGTTTTCCATTGTTAAGGCCTAGAGAGGCGAGCACGGCTGAAGTGATTCAGACATTGCGCTAATGACAGCTCCGTGAATGGGATATCGTGAATGGCAAGCAGTGAATGCTAATTGCAGTCCTCTGAGATTTAGTAGCGACGGTTGCCGTTGGTTCCGTAGCTTCGATCTCTGGCTGCAGAGGTGCTGCTAGAGTTGTTCTTGCTGGCAGCTTCTCGACAGCTACGACATTTACTCTCAGCATCCCGAGAGAAGGACTTAAAGGTAGGACACTGTCGGACGCTTGTCAAGCCATGCCGTGTGCTGTGCCAAAAGACGCAGTAGTCTTGGGTGGTTGTAGAATGGCCACACGAAAAGTTGATAGTGAGTTCACCACACATCTTGACGCCGCTTGCAGTTTGTTAGGTATCTGTGCTCTGCTGGTCTGATGGTGTGCGTGGGTAGCTTTATGGTATACTGTGTTTGAAGAGCAGTGCAAGGTTTTTATGGAAAGTTTGCGGTGCTGAGTCGAGATGGAGATCTCGAAGCTTTCAGATTGACTTTAACTTACCAATAATGAGAGTCTCGGATGAACGCGAACAACAGCGCGCTGCTGTGCTGTTCATTTTTTCTAGCTGTTCGTGTCTGATATCGACATTCACTCGTCACGGCTTTTGAATCAAGAGAACAGCCGCCGCAGCTTCTTCTCCATTCCCCACGCCTGCCTAATTTGGCAAGATACCACAATTATTTACGGTTGCGAAGATTCCTCAACTACGAACTAAAACTGGAAAGACCCAAACAACGTACAGCTGCAAATTATAAGCTGCGAGCGCTGCGTGACTTGTTATTGCGTTGATTTTAGAGGTTTAGGTATTGGAAGTGTAGTGCCAAACTGGTGACAGGCCCTCCCAAAGCCGATTCAGCACACAATTGTAATAGAGAAAAACAGCACCAATTGCAAGCAAAGTTCAACGCTGAATACAGCTTTAGACGTGGCCAGCTTAGTCAATGGCTCGCCGTAGCTTCAGGTTTGCACCTGCGATGTACCAGAGTGGTGAATTGCATCAACGACTTCGCGGACTCAGTCAATTAATTCACATGATAAAGCTACAGAAGGAAATCGAGTATCCTTGCCTATTTTCTCTTGCAGAGCGGAGGGCGATATCGATACTTCGATTAATCATCCGAGAAGTTAAGACGAATGAGTGTGTGTCTTCAGTGGTTTCTGAACTGCAGACAAGCTTCAGATGAAAATGCAAATAAAAATGAAAATAAAACCGCAGATGACAAAGATAGTCATATATGCAGGACACATTTCAAAGCGCTGGTAAAAGGAGGTCTCGTGGTGAAAGGAGAGAGAGAGGTCGCCATTCTTTGCCGGTGATTCTGTTTATTATTTGAGAAAGGATCCAAGAGTAAATTTGGTATAAACCTTGTATCGCGTCGGCCTTAGCGACAGACTTTATTAAGGTTCTGACATCCATGTAAAAGGTACCTTGCTTAGGTATCACTCGTCTGTGGTGATCACCTGACTATCAAAACCCCCCCCCCCCTCGCTTGTATTCTCCCGTCCCTTCGAGATAATGGCGGGGTCTATCTACATCCAATTCGGGATACAGGTGCGCAGACAGACACCGCAAGGCCACGCCACAAATAGTCAATTGGCAATTGGAAACTCTCCACCAACAGCATCGTTGCTGGCAGATGACCAAGCATGTTCCTGCCGCTGTCTATCGCGTCATTGCGGTGCCCCCATTGTTGCTCCGGAGGCGCGGAGTCGGGCGCCGGTCCCTCCTCCATTGTTTGATAAGAAAGGCTCCAGTATGCTTCATTTCTCTCGTCTCTCGCGTCTCTCTCGTTCCTCTCCCTTCTCCCATCTTTCTACTCGATCAATTGATGTTCTAGGATTCGACCATCAACAACAAAAATGGCTCACCAAAAACCAGCACTTGCCTACGGCACTGCTGGTGTCAACGCCTTCACCCCAGAGGTTCTCGACGCAATATTCACCACGCTGGAGAAGCACAACGTGAAGGAGTTGGACACTGCTCGCGGCTATGTATGGTCAACGCATCTCCAATGATCCCATGCTGACTGCAGAAGGTATCCAGTGAGGAAATCCTCGGTAAGGCGGGTGCAGCAAGCAGATTTACGATCTCTACGAAAGGGCCGAGCTGGCGGCCACATGCGATGGGCAAGCAGAAAATGATCGACGGTATGAGCACGAGTCTCAAGGAGTTGGTGACCGACAAAGTATGGAACCAGCCTCGGAAGCTACGAAGCCCACTGACAGATGCAGGTCGATATCTATTATCTCCACGCGCCAGACCCAGAAACGCCCATTGAAGAGACACTCTCTGCCATTTCACAACTGTACTCGGAAGGCAAATTCAAACGTGTGCGTTCCAAACCTGATTCCCAAAAACTATCGACCCTTGCTAACTGTTGCTTCGTTCAGTTCGGCCTCTCCAACTACAAAACCGCCGATGTCCAGAAGATCTATGACATTCAATCTGCCGCAGGAGCTGTCCTCCCGACTGTCTTTCAAGGAAACTATAACGCTGTCGCAAGACACATCGAGAGCGACCTCTTCCCCCTTCTCCGCAAGCTGAAGATAAGCTTCTATGCATACTCCCCGATTGCTGGAGGATTTCTGGTCAAGACTTCTGCTACAATCCGTGCAAACGAAGATACGGGAAGGTTTGGCCCCAAGGCGAGAACAGGAAAGATGTACACCACCATGTACGGCAAGGAGTCGTTACTTGGGGCCCTGGATGAGTGGGGAAATATTGCCAACGATGCAGGTATCAGCAAGGCGGCTCTGGCTTATCGATGGATCACATATCATAGTGCCTTGAAGAAAGAATATGGCGATGGGATTATCATTGGTGCAAGTAAGGTCTCGCAATTGGAAGAGACCCTAAAGGTCATTGAGGATGGACCTCTGGACTCCAAAATTGCCGAGAGGGTTGACCAAATCTGGAAGAAGGTCGAGCAGGAAGCGCCATTGGACAATTATAACAGCTACGCAGCCCATATTTAGAGAACTATGGACGAGACGAAGCTGATAGAGTAGCGAATAGAAGAATTCTTTCTAAGGCCTCTGCGTTTATTTTTCTTATACATCCAGGAGAACAGTGGCACCTCGGCACCTCCAAAATAGTTCTATTTGGCATTTCAACGTTTGCTCTAATGAAATGAACTACGTTCTTTAGTCGTCAGTATTTGGATTTCGACTATGAAGGGCAAGCAAGCCTCCCAGTTCTTTTTAATATACACCGTCACCGTTTAGATTTGCACTGAGTTAGTTTCATCCCGAGTTCGAGTTACAATATCTCCCACACATACAAAATCCCCCATCCCTTCGATTTCTCCTTGCCTTCCTTCTCAAGATTCATTTGATTTTCAACCATTAACAATCGAATCATACTTTCGCACACATCGTCAATTACCTCGGCGCTTTAAGTTTCCCAAAGAACACCATGGCATCTCTCCCAAACCACCACGACACAACATGCCCCCTCATAAAAGCACTAGCACGAAAACGAAAACTTCTCCAGAACCAAATCCCACACTTGGATCTCGGAAATCCTATGATTCCACTCACCTACGAGATGACACCGGTAATGACACCTCTTCCGCATCACGAAGTCGACCCCGTCTTACAGGAACAAGAGTCTCTCGAAGCACTTACCATAACTGCACCTCTCCCACATCTCGAAGTCGACCCCGTCTTGCAGGTTCAAAAGACTCTCGAAGCGCTCGCCATCAGCCCCGAACCCGTTCCTGGAAGTCCCCCGGATGAAACCCTCGAGGAATGCGTCGCCAGACACCGGAGGAATAATTTAGCCGCGAAAGAAGCTGCTTTCGATGGCCTCGTCAACGATATAGTGACGCAACTTCACGCCCGGGAGAAAACCCTCTCGCGCACTGTGTGTCTTGGAGGTAGTTCGATTAGGAAAGGAGGCAGAGGAAGGCTTGCCGGGAGGAAAAGCCTTGTTTCGAAGAGGCTGGGTACTGCGAAGGTGGAGCAGAGGAGGTTGGAGGATGTTTGTGATGCATTCGAGGGAATGCATCTAGGGGAGGATGCTAATATGTCGGGCTTTGCTTGATTCTGTTCTGGTTGTCTGGGTGGGAGTCTAAGGCTTCTCTGGGAAGTTTCGGATTGGAACTGGGAGGTTCAATTAGGATAGACGGAAATTATTTCACGGAGTTCGACATGATTGTATCCTAAAAATTGTGCCTTCTTCGGAAGTCTTGAGCGTTTTTGAGTTTGGGGATTTTATAATACAGCGTTTCTTGCCAAGCTCAGTATCACAAAGCTCACAGGCAAGGACCATTGTAGAGTTTGGGAGATGAAGGTCATCCTAATGTTCCATTTAGATTTCAACTGCGGGTCGTAGATAATGTTTACCTCATGATCATGTCACGAACCGATGGCCTCTAAAGTAAAGTATGACAACTTCCGTAAGTCTGCCGTAATTAAGGTATAAAGTCACCAAATGGGAGAATCCAACGCTGTACTATTGCTTTGTATAATTGCATTGAGATAGTGGCTAATGCGTATCTTAAGTTATATCACGAACCGATATTCTTTAATCTAGAGTACAACAACTTCCAGACATCCGCCGTAATTATCAAGTCACTAGGTAGAGAATTTTATGCTACATATGATGAAGTAGTGTGTTCTAAAGCAGATTATGGTAACTTCAAGAATCCTACAGTGGATATAAATTCACTTAACCCTAGGTACTATTTCCGACCGACGTCTCTGGTAAGATAGGCGAAACAGGCCATGTTGTCAAAATTCCTAGATAAGAACCCCCAAATAGCTTTGGCATTCTTCTACTTTCGATTTGACGATCAAAACAAGCCGGATCTGAATGCAATGCTACGCTCTCTAATCAAACAGCTTTACTGCTGTAGACCAAATACACTAGACCTCGTCGAGACGCTCCACCAATACCGACAGAGAGAGCAACATCCAGAGCTCTCCATACTGCTGGACGCACTCTACGCTACGATACGGGGGTTTTCGAGCGTCTATGTGGTGATTGACGCATTAGATGAATATCCAGAAGACCGAATGACACTCTTGGAAGCAATCCGCTGCATCCAAATGTCTGAACTCAGCAACTTACACATGCTTTGCACTAGCCGAAGAGAGTTAGACATAGAAATAGCCTCCAATTCTTTCTTTAAAACAGCAGCCAAGTTTGATATGGACCTTACAGCTCATGCTCGGCGACACGTAGTCGACCACGACATTGGCCTATACATCGACCGGATGCTCAACACATATCAGTACAGTGGTTGGCCAGAAAATATGAAACTGGAAGCTAGAGATGTACTGGTGAAAAAAGCCGATGGCATGTAAGTGTTCCAAATACAAGCATCTTCTTGTTTCTTGTCCAATCATAGGGTCAACAAGATGTCGAATGTGCCAGAAATCAACAGAGAGCGTGCCGACAATTTACTTAAGGGTTCCCGTGTTTTCGCGCACATGTGTGGATGTGTCATTCGGGGATTCGAGCCTTCAAGAGGTCTCAATTACTGAAATGCTCCATGTTATTCGGGAATAGTCCGCAGTTGGGTTGCTTACATCCTTTTGGACCTTTATCATCTGGAGCAAGTTGAGTCTTAATGAAAAACGCATTTTCTTTGGCACAAACTCGTTCAAGTGTACCGAGATAGACCATCGATCTGCCAAAAGGGGCTGACGAGACATACATTAGGTTCCAGTACGTGGCGTCTCAATTTGCCATGCTCTCTGAGCATTCAACCCCGTCAGCTATTCGCCAAGCCCTTCAGGAGCTTCCGATCGGGCTGGATGCCACACACGAGAGAATATTGTGCATCGTTCCTACTAGATATCAAGACGAAGTCACTCGTATGTTGAAATGGCTAGCATATTCAATTCGCCCATTGATTTTGGACGAGCTTGCCGATATCTTCGTCCTGGACTACAAAGGCACGACGGACAAGCCGCCGACATTGCCACTTTTTGATCCGGACAGCAGACTAAATACGCCAGACGACGTGCTAAAGTATTTGCCTGGCATCGTAACGAAGTACAACCGGTACAGACGGGGTCCGCCCGTTATTGAGATCAGACTTGCACATTTTTCGATCAAAGAGTACTTGATTTCACGACGTATTACTGAAAGTCGCGCTGCAAAATTTTCTACTACAGCAATCGAATCTCATCTGCACATCTCAGAGGCATGCATTGCTTATCATTTATCAATGAGCCAAGTACACCTAGCTCCAAAAGACGATATACGGTCCTATGGAATCTGGGATTATGTCGTGTATAATTGGTATATACATCTAGAAAAGGTACCCAGAGCAAAATGGCCGCGTTATGTCCTTGAGAGAGTTTCGCAGCTTCTGACTCCTCGATCGCGAAGCTTGATCAATTTAATGTATATGACTGATCCTCTGAAGCGCATAGAATGGGCCAGGAGAAAGTACACAAGACCCACCGAACTAGGGTCTCCACTTTACTACGTAGCTTCGTGTGGAGCTCTTGAACTCTCAGTCTGGCTACTGGGCGGTGGGTCTGACATCGACGACCAAGGAGAATATGAAGTCGCACTGGGGGCAGCAGCTAGTCACAACAGTGAGGTTGCAATCCAGTCTCTCATCAACCGAGGTGCAAATATCAACGCACAAGGTGGCTTTTATGGGAATGCACTACAAGCAGCGTCAACAACAGGGCTTACCGCAATAGTTGAACTCTTGCTGGACCGAGGTGCAGATGTCAACGCACAAGGTGGTGTCTATGGGACTACACTACAAGCAGCGTCATTTGGAAAGAGTACCGCAATAGTTGAACTCTTGCTAGACAGAGGTGCAAATGTCAACGCACAAGGAGGCCCCTATGGGAATGCACTACAAGCAGCGTCATCATCAGGGAATGAGGCAGCAGCAGTTGAACTCTTGCTAGACCGAGGTGCAAATGTCAACGCACAAGGAGGCCCCTATGGGAACGCACTACAAGCAGCGTCATCACATGGGAATGAGGCAGCAGTTGAACTCTTGCTAGACCGAGGTGCAAATGTAAACGCACAAGGTGGTTTCTTTGGGAATGCACTACAAGCAGCGTCAAGAATAGGGGTTACCGCAATAGTTGAACTCTTGCTAGACCGAGGTGCAAATGTTAACGCACAAGGTGGCTACCATGGGAATGCATTAAAAGTAGCAACGGAAAAAGGGCGTACATCAACAGTCGAACTTTTGGTTGAACGAGGTGCTGTATATGATAATGCCGAGAAAAGAGAAGAGGGTGAGAATTCTAGGGAGAATTCCGTATTGCTGAGTGTGTAAATTTACGAAGCCACCTTATGGAACGTGGGGCTTCCGCAAGCATATGAGGCTGGGAGAGGTATACATGAGTCTTTGGATATGAATTCGATTATTGAACGATACAAGTTCAACCTTGCTCACGACCTTCCAGTCAGTAACTTCAACAGCGACACTTGATTCCAGTTCTTCTGCTGTCCGGCGGCATTGTCCTCCTTCCCACCTTTCACCCATTGGTAATACGTCTTCATCTTGTACGCCGAGTTCGCAAGTGCGATTTCACCTACAAGTTCAGGATAATCACCCGATGCACGAGCGTCGTGGTTGTGCTCGACATCTTTGATTCTGTCATAACGAATTAGTAACTCTAGTAGCATTGAGGGGCTGGGACAGTACAGATCTTGTGCCGCTCTATTCATCTTGAGAAACATCCAACCCAAAGGTCCCGGAATGGCGGGTATTGGCTTTCCTGCAGCCTCTCGATATGATTTCTCGATTTGTTTCATTGTTGAGAATTCCGACGTGAGGGTAAGAATCTGGTACAGATATTTCTCATGATTCTACCAGTTGATATCAGAAAATGCCAAAATCCCTAGGTGAAGGCTGAAGCAATCTCCAAATGGGAAGCTCAGGCGATACCTTATCCCAATCACTCAGAAGTATGCAGCGAGTGGGGACATGTAAGGATTGGCGGAGTCCAGATCACTCACCTTGAAGACTCCTGCTGCAACATTTCCGATATCTTCACTCGCCTGTTCGCGATCAGTTTTGACCACAACAGGGTTGGTGCACTCTACTTACGACTAGAGCAATCGTTGCATCCTCTTTCAGGCCGTTCTTCATAATGCTGACGGCAACACTCCCGATACTTCCCTCAAAATTTTCCATGAAGAAAGCTGGTCTCAGAATGCTATGTACGAATCAGCTCTACACCCTCTCCAATCGAGATCTCGAGACCGATGAGATCACACTAACATCCAATTCAAGCCTCTCTCCCCAAGCTCCTTACAGTAAAGCTCTACATTCCTCTTCGCCTTCTGACTAAGTTTCGAATCAAGCTGGTCCTCGAACTTCGGCCCCGCCCTCAAAGACGAGGAATACACATACGCCTGCACCCCATACTCCAGTGCAATATCAGCTAGGAATTTCCCCTGCCGCTCCTCTCCGTCTGCTTTTGCGCCCAAACCGGGAAACGCGAGGACTGCAAAGACGCCCCATATGGAATCCGACCCAGGCTTTGCATTTTCGAATATTGGGGTGATGGACGAGGTATCGTCCAGATTACCTTGCACAAGTGTGATATTTACGGAGCTGTAGGTTGATAGCAGCGACTGTGCCGCGGGTGAGGAGGCGGAACGTGTTAAGGCGAGGATATGGTATGTAACAGATGATTCCTGCTTGGTATCGTGACTGGTAGGTTGAAGGAGAGCGCGAATTAAAGCGCGGCCTTGTTTGCCTGTTGCGCCTGCGACAAGGACGGTGCGCCTCATTATGTCTGGTTGGAGAGGATCTGCACGTGGACTAGAACACTCGAGACAACGAGCTGGCAGGTTGTTACCTATGACAGAAGGGAGAAAGAAGAAATAGCAAGCAACAAAGAGGTTGACATCAGTCGGGAGAATTGGTGGAATTTGGATGTCAGCAAAGGTTGTGTTCGTCTGGATCTCATCTACCTATGTAGGACAAGGCTGAGGGTTATTTGGAATGCCTTAGCCTATCAGAGGTTGGAATGTGACACAAGAGGCGTGGCGAGCTGACATGAGCAAGTAGGAACCATCTGGTGCATTGATTGATCAGGTCGAGGGCTGAGCGTAGATCGATGTAATGGACTATATCTCACTCCTGATAATAGGAACTATACTTTTATTAGGTATTTCCAGCCTCGCTGATCTTTTCTTGCTCTCGACCGTCATCTGGGATTGTATGAAGCCGCTTCGTCGGAAACTGCCGGTGCCAACGAATTGAGTACCCGTAACTAAAGTCAGGCAAAGCGGGGGAGAAGGGAGAAACAAGTAAGACAAGCGCAGCTGCGAATGTGGACGGAAATCACTCGGGGCTAGTCTAGAACACCTTCGACCGAGCTTAATTGAATTTGAAATCTCATGCTATAGAACCGCATATGCACAGGTCTGTCTACAATGAATCGCTCCAACAAGCTTCAAGAGTAGGTGAACCGCAATTCTGCTTTCGAGTACCTGATATAATGCCCAGAGATATGTATGGTAGCTGTCTTCATCCCCAACAAGTTAGCGAGAACTCGACAATTTATACACAAAGTGCTATATGAAGGGAGGGTACTTCAATCAGACATCCAAGGAAGAATGCGCTCTCATATGCCCAAGGTTAGGTTCGGTTATGGGCTCGAGTGAAAACTGCGAATGTGGTATGTGTTTCATCATGTGAAGCTGGGGATTGAAGGAGTATGAGATGTTTGGACTGACCTCTGGGAAGTATGCAGGATGCGTGTCCTGGTAATTAGTTGCGAAGCAGCTTCCGAGTAGAGTTGCGGCGCGTTTTGGGCGTCGAGGCGGAAAGGTTAGGCCAACAAATGCCCGGACAACAACTTCATACGGAGCCAAGTGTTCAGCGAGCAGTCGATGACGTGAAAGAAGAGATCTAGAAACACTTTCGTATGTTAGCATCGACTAATACTGATGATATAGCTTTGTTTTTCATGACAGTGTAAAGCTCAGACAAGTTGTACTGGCAAGTAACAAGCAGCCCACGTATGGAAAGCCCGAACAGCATAAATTTCAACATGGTCGAATTAGTTGGGAAAAGAAGTAGTTTATGAATTGTCATCATAGCAGGAGCGCGAGGAGATTGACCCAGAACAGAAGGGAAGCATACCATTGTCAGGTCGGGGAACGTCGAAGGTGGAAAAGTTATGAGCCGTGGCAAAAGAAGCCTCTCCAAACTCTTCCCACATCACCACTGGAGGTCGTCCAGCTACCGGAGCTAGAGGAATGGATACTCCGAGCCTTTCGAGAAGCAGCACGAGAGTATGCAATGCATCTCCAACAGTGGTGGTTGTGAGATAATCTGTGGCAAGGTTGCAGGAGAAGAAAAAACGAAGCTCTCGCCTTTGAAAATTATTTGAGGTCGGCATTTGACGCTAGGGAGGGCTAGTGGCTCTGTGCACGTGATCTTGCTGGATCGTTGGGCGGATGATCCTTTCCCAGCTTTCGGTCCCCCAGCCGTGCCATTTCTTAGGACATGCCATGCCGCCGCCTATCTTCCAAAGTCAACGGCACCCCGACGACAATGCAGACCAGCAGCTGTGAGAGATTGTGAATAGCTCCTATTGATTCGTCTTTGGATACATCATCCGAAGCCCTACTTTCGCTGCGTTCAATTCGTCACTCCTATTCCGCGCACTTTGTCCCTTCGTTCGGTTTCAGCAAACTCCTTTTCATGTTGTTGCAGCAGCGCCCCGACTTTACCTCTTGACAGGGCTCACTCGACCGTCCATCTGCGTCGCAAGGATCCTCATATATCTCCGGATCTATTCAATACCTCGAATCTTCGAATGCGCCTGCGACCGACCGAACGAATTTGGGGGTTCGCCATCACCGTTGCCGATTACATATCGGCCGGTTGAGGGATTGCGACACGGCTCTTGCACTCCAGCAAGCCATCTGCCGAGACCTTTCCGTTCCGCCTGGCTCTTGTACGTCCTACTTCACTATTGCGACAACATTTCCACAGTCTCGCGCAAAGGCCCCACGGGTGTTCAGATCCAAGAACATCTGCAGATTCCTGTCGAGATAACCCTCTGCAAAACAGTTTTGTGCGACTCGATTCAGCCTATACCTTGCCGCGACGACACAATACATACTTGCCAGCTCACGGCAATTCCTCAAGGTCCTCAAAATTTAAAAGTGGCAATTGGCACACGAATTTACCAGCATATACTCGGCGACGAACGCGACATACCTGGGATTGTGCGGATTTGGTCTACGACGGAGGGCTTCATCCTCGGTCGTCGCATGTTTGCGTGTAGGACTGGTGTACTTCGATATCCACTTTGTGGGTAGTAGATATTCCGCAACATGATGACCAGTCTGGCTCAACCATACTCACCACATCCTGGTGGGATTCAGCAGCACCCAGGTGTACCTCAAGGTCATCCTATGGCGGGCGTACCCCATAATCCAGGACAGCAGCTTCCAGGTCAACCAGGAATGCCACAGCAAATGCATATGGGAGTTTCAGGACCTGGCGGACCTCAGGTGAGCCAAGCAGGAGCCATGATGGGTGGAATGCCACCAGGAGCTGGAGGACCGAGTGCGCATGCTTTGCAACATCTGAACCCCGGACAAGCACAGCAGCAAGCGCAAATGTACCAACAACAGGCAATGTGTACGTTTCTAATATATTGTTCCCACTACTGGGTTGTGCCGCATTTCGGCCTGAATATTCCACGACTTTCACGGGCCGATTGCTGACAACTTAAAATTCTAAATTTAGTCGCGAATAATCCCCAATTGCAACAACTACAGCAACAGCAAATAATACAACACCAAAGGCAGCAGCAAGCTGCTCGCCAGGCCATGGTGGCTTCACAATACAATGGGATGCCAATAGCAGGAATGCCAAATGGGATGGGACAGATGACACAAGCTCAGTTTGCGGCAATGCGTGGTGGTCCCATGGCGAGATCAGTAAATTTACCACAACATCTTCAACAAGCGCAACAAGCTGCACAGCACAATTTACAAGCGCAAGAGCAGCAGGCTCAACAACATGCTCAACAGGCAGTAAGCAGCTCCGGGCTTTCACAATGCCTCATCCGGGCGAACTTAAACTGATTCTTAATAGCACCAACAACAGATGATGGCACAACAGATGGCTTTACAGCAGCAGCAGGGACAAGGGGGAAATCCCGGACAGCAGGGTCAGATGAATCCGCAGCAGTTAGCAAATCTACAACAAGCTCAAATGGTTGCTGCGCAACAAGCCCAGCATCAAGCGCAAGCTCAAGCAGCTGCAGCTGCCCAACAGGCCCAAGGCCAACAACAGCCTCAGCCTCAAGGTCAGCCGCCCCAACAGAACTCTCAGGCTCAACCTCAGCAACATCAACCCCAAGGTCAACAACAGCAAGGGGGAATGCCGCCACAAGCTGCTGTCGCAGCCGCCATGCTACAACAGCAGCAGCAGCAGCAAAGACAAGGAGACAAGCTCAAGGGACAATGTCTTATGAGATTAATGCAATTCGGTGACCATCTAAGCAGCTTTGCAGTAAGCTCGAAACCACTACAAGCATACATGGCCAATGGCGCTCAACGATTGGCTGCACAGGGAATGAAACAAAGAGATGATCTGAATTATTGGTTGGCTTTCGTGGATCGGTTCTTTTCACCCAGAGGTGTTTTACGGCATTCGGTCTGGATCGTGGATGAGACAATGAACAAACAATACGAGATCACGTTTCCTGCATTGGCGAGGTATTTCCACACGCATTTTGAAAGCGGAATTAAGAATATACAAATGATTACGGAAAAGGGCACCGAGAAGGAGCTACCGAACAACGGCCATTATATCGAGAGTCAGAAGTCAAGTTTTGTATATTGGTTTGATAATGGATCACATGTAAGTACCCGGGTGTGCGATTGGATTCATCTTGCTGACGCTACCAGTTAATTGCAAGTGGAACGTTGAGGGCTCATTTTGATGCCGAGCAAAAGATAGAGCTTCTTGAGTTTGTTACGAGTAGCCATGACGAGTACTTACCACTTACAAAGGTTGTCGAAGCTGCGAGGCCTCTGCATGAGTGGGGGAAAGAATGGCAAAAGATCAATGCTTTGCCAGACGGCAAACAGTCTCCTGAAATGAACAAGAAGAAAGCGAAGCCTATGAAATCGCCACCGCAACCACCTCCTGAGATCGATATCCCTCGGTCCAAAATCAAGCCCAACATGGGCATCACGCCATCCGTGTTCCAATTTCTCGAGGTTAGTCCCGTGCTTGTGACATAGTTTCATAACTGACATCCATCAGCTTGCCGAAGTAATGGGTCAAATGAACCCTTTGTTCAACTATTCTCACTCAAATACAACATTAACGCCATACACTGCTCTTGACACTTATGTGTCCTCAGTAGCACAGAATGGCAATAATCCCAACGCTCAAGGTCAAATTCCTCCTGGCCCACGGACACCGGGCATCTCTAACTTTGCAATAGGTGCTTCTCCCGTCGCAGCCCATCTCCAGCTGCCAGATGGTTCGCCGCATATCAGTAGCCCGGCTCAAGCTCCAGGGATGCAACTGCAGCAAAGTCAACATGGAACAAGTTCGAGCGGGCCAAGTGCTAATACAAGCCCCAATACGAGTAACAAAAGGAGGAGACCTAGTACCGTGAAGGATGAAGCGGAGAACCAGGTCAATGGAACTCAAGCTAAGGCCACTGTCAAACCTAGCCCGAGAATAGGAGGGAAGAGGCAGAAGAACAATCCGGCATGAGGACCTGGAGGTTCATGTCGTCTGAATTCTCAGCTAGCCCAGCTTGCACTATCGCATGGGGTAGCACTTCGCGTCCGGCCTAATGTCGCTAGTGGTTGACTCGGCCTTAGAGCCACCAACACCATACCACCACCATCTACGATCCGTTCCCTATTGCTGAATCGGGGTAGATGCTTCACTTATACCACTCAGCGTCGGCGTTATCTCAGGGTTATTGTCTTGTTCACTTTCTGTCAATTTGGGCTGGGCTTCGAGGAATAGGAGCTTAATCTTGTAAGATATTTATGCCGCTGTCTTTAGTCGTGGACGGAGCTGCGCAGTCATTTGCTTCCTATACCCGGTTCTGGGATCGAAAGCAAAAGTCAAGCCGATCAGAGGATGATGGAACATGTCAGAGAAAGAGGAACTGATAGGGGAAGAGAAGACGAAGAGTTAGGGGAGAGACGAATAAAAGTCATTAATATCACCTATTCGTCGATCGGTGAAAACTTTTCCTACGGGTTTCCGATCATGCAAATACTGTCGACGCTACCTCCCATCTCATGTTCCATGTTTAGACAATATCAAGGCGAAGGCCATGCCGCGAAACATGCGGCGTCGGAATGTGGCCGATGAGCAACGGTGAGGCTGGAGAGTGAGCATTTGGGCATGTGTTGTTGTGTTTTACACTGTACATATTTTACACTAACGCCTCTATTCCCGAGATCATATCATTCATCATCCCACCAGAAGCCATCCATGCTCAGTGCTTAAATCAGATCGCATCTCAGTCAAATCTACAGGGAGCTGACCTCGACCGGTCTACCAGCTGCACCACCGGGAACACGCGCGCCAACCAAGCCCCTCCGATTCCTCCCCATACGTCCCCGTCCAAGCCAGTTCAGCTTCAGACCTCTCGTCAACTCTTCCATCTTTCCCTGACTGCTCTCATCTCCGCCCCCTCCGACACCCACGCTCGCAAGCACGGACATACACTGTAGCATCCGTCCCACCGTCTCCGTGACTTTGTTACTTGAATCCTCGTTCCGCTCCCTCGATCCTCGCTGCAATAACGGGTGCGTGGAAGATGGCGTAAAAGGCCTGGCTGGAGGAGGTGGCATGGTTCCGCTTATACCCAGGCCGAGATTGGAAGCTGGATCCGAATTATATGATACGTTTGAGATTGCTCGCGAGCGGTTTCCTGAGCCGTCGCCAGATGACGAAGCGCCGCCCAGAAGAGTGGTGGTTTGACTACCATACGAGGCGTGCGAGGGGTCGAGAGACATAGCGGTCCCGGGTCGACCGCCATTGACCGAATCTGGGCTTGTAGAACGTACATCATTCACTGGCAATGCCAAAGAGATACTATCAAGACTCAATCTGGAGAAAATAGTCTTCAGGGTATCGAAACGGGGTAGAATGACGGCATCGCGGTAGGCTATGAGGACTATTCGGCGGACTTCCAATGCCTGAGAAGCGGGAATAGAGGTCCCGTTAGAGGCTGATGAAGAAGGCAGAGCGCCCCAGAATTCGCGGGCGTGATCGGGCGTCATAAGGGGGCCGTGGCCCGAAAATTCAAGATCCAATGGTAGGAAGACCGCTTGCATATATGGTAAGATAGAGGTGAATGTGAAGAGCCACATTTCCACTAAGTGAGGTATCAGCCTGTCGTCGGGGGTTCTCCGAAGAGTTTGGTCGAGGGATGAGAAGCCTGTGCTCAGGAGGTCACGTAGGTCTTCGACTATAAGTGTTGGGGCGCGCCTTTGGACACAGCGTTGGAGATGGAGTCTATCTAATTAGTAGAGATATTTGAAATGACTTCGCAGACTTACGAGACTAGACGGTTGAAATCCTCCACTGGCAACCTCAAATCTTCTCCTTCAAAAATAACGAGAAGCTTGGCTTTCAAAAAAGGCCAAGCGTCGTCAGCCGTCATATTATTCAGCCCATATTTCCCCAGATCTTGAGCCTCTAGGCCATATAACGAACTAGGATACCCTGATCCCATGGATCCAAGGTATGATGCTCCACCAGCGGAACCTAAACTCGAGGGACCCGGCCACTCGTTACTATTCTGATAAGAGAGTTCGCTCTCCCTCAGCGCGTCATTCTTCTCCTCTTTCTTCTTCTCTCTCAGAGCCCTTCCACCATGTCTCAAATCTAGTCCACTCATACTCTTCGCAAAGCTCGTCGTCGAAGGACCCGGGCTAGGAGGCAAGTTGAAGTTATATAAACTGCTCGGCGCACTTGGATCAACAGGTTTGGAGTTCGAGGCTGCAGACGAAAGCGGTAGATGGTGCTCATCCTTACTGCTTAACTTATGTTTCTGCCTACTCAGGAAATGGTGTTTCTTCTCGCCCTTCTCCGGTGGATCAATAGCTCGTATTGTCGCCGAGCTCGAATTCGCCATGCTATACATGCTTGCTGCACTACTCATGGACTCTGCCAGACTGTTCGTACTCATGTTGTTCTTTTGCAGTGAAAAGGCCAGCTTACTCGGACTCGGTAGGCCTCCAGCTCTGGCATCCTTATCCTTGGATATTCCAATCTTGCCTGGTCTCGAGAAGAGCTTCACCTTGGACTTCTCCTTCTGTATCGGTTTGTCCAGTTGCGTGTTCGTGTATTCTGATGGTGGCAATCCTGGTGAGGTTACAGGAGACCTTGGAAACACCACATTGGCAGCCGCTTGAGCTGCGCTTGTATGTCCACCCAACAATCCATTGTGATACACCTGTCCCCCGAAACCTGTTTCCCGTGGTCCACTGGCTTCCGTGAGGCTCAATAATGGAGGGCTTGTAGGGCCTTTCAAAGGTCGTCGCCCAGCGGTGTTCAGTCCATCCAATGGCGTTGGAACCGTCTGTGATCTCTGGCGCATGTGCTGCTGCGAATTATGCTGCATTGCAGCCTGAGCCGCAATCTGACTTGCGCTCAGCCCAGCATTCGAGTTCGCCATGCTGCTCAAGTTCGAGCTCGCAGCCGTAGGAAGATATGGTTCAAACGAGCCCTGGGTCTGTGAGTGTTTCCTCCCGTGTCCTCTCCCAGGGAAATCAGTCTTGGTCGAGATAGTCAACGGCGACACATCTCTCAGCGTACCAGCAGAGTCGTTCCTCACCGGCTTTATGGTCGGGCGAGAGAAGTTCTGCAGGCTGGAGGTGCTGGAGTTTGCGTGGGGTGAGGCTGCGTAGAGGGCGCGCGGGAGGGTCGGGGCATTCTGCAGCACGGGGGTACGTTGTTTGGGGATTGTGAGGGGAGCTGCGTCGTCGGACGAGGAGGATTCGACTCTGCGGAGATGGGGACGAGAGGAGGTGGACTGCGATACGACGGGCGAGAAGCTACCTGGGGCTCTGCTTGCTGAGGAGGGTGGCCCTGTCGTTTGTGACATGGTTGGTGTGTGAAATGCATAGATGTTTCACATGAGTACGAGTCGGGATCGGCAACGTCGTGGTCGCATGCTGTTGTGGGGTTACGAGAATGGACTTTGAGGTTGAGGCATTTCGTAAAAGATAGGGGACTCGTTGTTGACTTGGAAATGAAGTTATTCCAGAGGAGAGAGGGGAGTTCATGGAAGGACGTCACAGCAATTCTTAGTGAGTTGATGCCGCTTCCCCTCCTCGAAGCCCCTGAGTTTAGCGGTCATCAACTGGGACGGGAGCCACTGCAGGAGGACTAAGCCGAAAACCCAACCAAAGCCAAGTCATCATCAACTTCCTTCTCGAAAGTCCCACCATAAAGACACACAACCTTAATAAAACAACTCCAGATCCCAAGGAACAATGGCCGCAGATACTCCCCAGCACCAACTCGTCTCTGCAACCTATACTTCGCCAACAAACCAACCCTTCACACATGCACAGAAGCTTGTAATCCCTCCATCCGATGCCCCCACCGATCGAACGGCATATCTCTCTGCCCTACGAAAAGCTACAGTCACAATGCAAGAGCAGATAAACAAGGAGCTCACGCAACGGATGGAAGAAGACAAAGCTAGAGAGGCTGCAGGTGTGAACGGGACCTCCAAGGCCAAGGCTAAGGACAAGACTGTCGACGAGAGCAAGGAAGAAGACAACTACGGTGAAGAGGTTCCAGAAGAAGATTGAGTCTTTTTGGCCGGTCTTCTACATGGAGGACGATATGTACATCTGCCCGCTCTCTGCGCTATGTACGATTGTGTACCAACCAGGTCGCCAGCCCTCACCGCCAAGCACTCCTGATAGCCTCCATTCCCCCATTACTCGCCTTCTTCCCTCCTGCACGCCCTAAGCATCCATAATGCACTACCGAATTATCTGGCAAAACAGCTACAACACTTCGCCCGACCCGTTTATGGCACACACCACAAACCCTCTCTTCCTGAACCAGCACCCTCCGATTGCGTCCTCCTTCGCCAAGTAGCAGCTCAGCCTGCGCACTTACCACCTCCGTCTTGCGTAGTCCAGTCACGACTCGGCTTTCGCTGACGATAGAATTTGCTGCGCGTATGCGGCCCCGAAAATACGATTCTAGCTCTGCGACTGGGAGAGTGGCAGGTATGATGTCTAGAGTTGAGGATGCAGGGAGACGAGCACCATGTTTGGAGAGGAGGGAGAGTGCGGGTTGCCATTGTGGTTTGTAGGGCTGTGGCGGTATGAGGTAGAGAGAGAGAAGGGTGTGGTAGATCGAAGGAGGAGGTTCATCTGATTCGGATGTGGGAGCTCGGTGTGTCTGGATGGGCGAGGCGTCAGGGGTGTCTTCGAGGAGATGGACTCGATTGCAGTAGCTGCTAATGTCAGCTGAGAGAATGGAGATTGACGGAAATGACCTACTCTTCTGCTTTGTCGTAGTCCTCCAGCTTGAAGACGTATATCTCAAGTGCTTGTTTGTGTGATCCCATGTTACTCAAGACCACTGCTTGTGCTTCATAGAAAGAAGGATCTAGGCCCAGGTCAGTCAATGGAAGATCAAAATAGGTAAGAGACACATACCGTCCCGCGGTATCATTCCAAACGCCTTCCAAAGTGAATACTGTTTACTAGAACGTAGAAATTGAAGCAGCCGGCTCATTAGATCCTTCCAACTGTCCGAGTCTCTATCCTGCCTCTCCTTCAACTCTTGAAGATAGGCACTCACCAGCCTGTTATGGAATTCGGGCGTGAGGTCGTTGAGCTCGTTGATCACATGCTCGAAATATCGGACTGCGAGATCTATGTCGATGTCTTGTAGGAAATTGACCACTTTGTCTCGGGGCAAGGTTTCTGCGTTCTCCGAGTCTGCGAGGAAGACCTCCATACCCAACGAGGGATCTAATCGTAGGGGCCAATCCGCAAATTCTAGGATGAGGTCGATCATCTCCGGAGGCAGATTCTGAAGATAGCCAACCGTTCTTTGCGGACCGTGCAGGGTCGGTGCGTTTGGGTCTTCCTTGTCAGCGGTTCCAAATTTCTTCAGTAGATCGAGCGCTGGTCTATGAAGCTTCTTGCCATGAAAGAAGTCGACGAGATCATTGTACCTCCCATTCTCCATCAGTTTTTCCTCCACAACGTCAGGATCGCAGAAGTTGGGAATACGAAAGAATGGCCCAGCCAACTGAGGCCGAGCTAGCATGTAGCAACGGAAAAGTGTCGTGTCGACAAGCTTCGCGGTGTCTCTCAGCTTCTTCTCTCGATCTCGCTCGGAATCCGAGGCTGGTGCAACAAGCAAAGATTCGAATACGGCATGAGATGATCCATTCTCTCCATTTTCTTGGACTGGTATCAGCTTTCCGGTCTCGGCATTTATGAATCTCTTCATTCTGTTCCGGCTGTCAACAAGGAAGCTGATCAGATCATGAACAGCGTTGACAAGATCTTTCCCTTCCAAAGGGCCGTCTTCTGCTAGTTTTCCCTGGGCACTGGCATTCTCGTTGGATTCCCCCCCATCTAGCCTCATAAAGGATCTTATCGATGAAGTGTCTGAGTTGGTTTTCTGATGTGTTTTGAGCAGCTTATTAACAGGAGCTGGCTTTGGAGACCCCATAGCTTCCGTTGCCTCTCCGCTCGCCGCGATATCGCCACTCGTAAGCTCCGTTGATTCTTCTCCATCCGTCTCAATATCAGTCTCCTTATCCGGGACAGTTGAGAGGTCCCCAGCAATAACTTTTGGGTACAATTTGATCACCCTCTCCGGGGGTGCTTCTACCGCCAGAAATATGTCCACTGCTTTGGCATATTTTCGTTGATCGAATAACATCTGTGCTTTCTGGATCTTGATTTCACGCAATCGCTCGTCTTTATTCTTCAACAAAGCATCCTCCAACATTTCAAGGATGCTGATTGCTTCGTCAAACCGCTGCTTTTCCACCAACTCATCAACCTGAGAATCGTAGTCTGTAGCCCCCATCCTCCATATGCAGCGGTAGCTAGCAACATGGAAACCCTTCCCGGCGTGTGCTAAGCTGACCGTCGGCGGAGGAAAATGCAGCTGTCTCGCCTCCGGCAATGATATTGTTTGTAACAATGACAGCGTATCAGGATTCCTAACCTCCAAAGCTCCCTTCGATGGGGCTTGTAATGACAAGATATATGGATACGAATACCCGATAGCATCTGGTGCTTGTTGCCATGGTACTTGTCTTTTCTCCAACGGCTTGCCCTCTGCGGTAACAAAAAGCGTATTGATATCCTTCGCGAGCAGCATTTCGCCATCCGCGAGTTTTGTAGCCATTGGTTTTGGCATGTACCCACCCAGTCCCATGTATCCCATGCTCGCAGAGCCAACTCCACCAAATCGACCACCCTGGGTTCCAGATGTACCCCCAATAGCTCCAGGTCCAACCACGTCCTCTATCTCCTGACTTATGACATCGACAATCACGTATCCCGAGTTCATACCGCATACAATCTTGGTCGCAGAAGCCCATGTCAAGCTCTGGATCGACTCGGCGAGTGCTATTTCCGCAACATCTTGCATGAGCTCCGATTCGTGCCACGACCACAGTAATAGCCTCCTCTTGACAGCTACCGCAAGTCTCGATATGATCTCCGGTATCCCAGTAGCAGAGTCCTTCACAATGTTCGAAGTAACCGCGAATGTGGACGCATTCTTCGTCTTTACCAGCTGCTCTTGCAAGCCATACGATTGCAGATCGTGGATGGAGACGTATGAGTTCGATAGGGATATCAAAATATTGGCTTCTTTTATGATCGCAAGCTGCTCCACCGCCCTCGTTGAGAACTTCTCCAGTTCTCGCAGGAGATCTACGGGTCTGGAGGCAGAGGAGGAGCTAGGTCGGGATGGTGGTTTATCGTCTGCCTTCGCTGTGCCATTCTGTTTGCCTTTATCGTCGTCCGAGATCTCGTTCACGCGGTAGATCTTCAGACTTCCCGTGCTCAATCCTACCAGTAATCGATCGCCTCAGATCAGTCAGCGAGGGCATAACCTAGGAATTGGAGGTATGTACCGTAGGCAAGGATACACTCGATCTTGAACTTGTCCCGTTGCTTAAGCTCAACGATAGACCGAGCTGTAAATGCGGACAGCATGGCGAGTGCAAGCCAGCTTTATGTGGCTCTCTGCCCAAAAATAAAGGGCGCATTCATCGGAGATAGAGGTGTTTTTGGTGAGGAGTCTGCTGGCTTGTGAGACGTGGGATGCGCATCGGCGCGTGTTGAGCTTGCACTCGCGATGACGATGAACTCTCGCCTGAGCGGAGAGAGCCCTTGCATAGGACATGCGTGGTCTCGTCAAAACATCTCACCAGTTCAAGCCCTCGCCGTGTGTATGAAGTTCAACTAGGACAGCTTCGAGACAGTTAGGACAACAATCATTCATATCTATTTTTGAAGCCTCTCGTTCTTTCAAATCCCCATGCCACCAGGTCACGTGTGTCCTGCAGGACAGATTTGAAGACACTTCTAATGCGGGGATTTACATGCTTTGATTACTTCCATAAAATATCAACCTTCCCTGTGTTCCAATAGCTGGAAGCCTTGTAGTTCTACTGTCCTTGTTTTACAGCTCACGGTTCCATGGTTGTGTGCGACCAACATCTCTGGGCACAGGCATGGCATCAGTTCCTCCACAATCTCTCAGATACCCACAGTACTTTGTAATCGGATTGCTGGATCTAGACACCGCAGATAAAGCTCACACGCACAGAAGCGTTCAGAGATTGCACATTCTTAATAGAGGATAAAATGCCATACTATTGCAGAACCGGTTGTCATAAGCTGGACTCTGACAATAAAATATCGAACTTTGTGGAATACAGTGCCACTTACCTTGATAGAACGTGGAGGCATGTCATTGCTCTTGAATACATGGCACTATTAGAAGCAATCTTCGCGAATAAACGCTGGATACCTCGACAGGCGGTAAAAGGGATCCCAGCCTACCAAAATCCTACTTTGATATCTTCGCGGCATTTGGACCAAGTCGCTGCACCAGTAGTCCTGTTGCTGATGCAGCGAGCTTTGCAGTGGTCCCTTCTATATAGTACTTCTCGGAGCAGCGGCTTTTGTGTTCGTCAAACATCAGACAATGCAGGTTGACAGAGTAGATGGATAACTTTGACTCGGAAGTTTTCCCATTCCCGAAAGAATGGCTACCTGGCTTGCAGAAGGAGGAAGCATGCTATGGACATAATGTTCGTGTGCTCTCTATTTTAGGAAATTTGATTAGAGCAAGGCTGGTCATGAAAGAGGCGAAGTTTTACCTGTGTATAAATGATATTCAGGATCACATTCAGAATTTGCCTGAAGGACTCCGAAAGCGTAATTCATAATCATCATCATCAGAGAGAAGGAGACGAAATATATTCGCACAAGTCACTTGAAGTGCCATGATGATTCGTGCCATCCCAACCAGGGCGCCGAACCACAAAAACTAGTGTTTGAATGTAGTCTTGTCAAAGATATCAACACACATTCACTTGTGGATAGGTGAGCCGGCACCTGGTGGCACTTCCGACGTCTCCTGCATATTGCCATGTATCGATACTCCGTGAATAAGAATAGGGGAGACCCAGGAAACAAAAGAGAAAAAAAAGGAAAAGAAAATCCGGAAAGAACCAGAGATTGATATACTAATGATGAAGTTCCATCGTAATAGAGAATATCCTGATGCGTGCGTAGTACCTAATTATTGTAGGAGAAAAACAAGCCTTTCAAGGGAGGGGAAGGGGGCCATTTAGCCAGCCGGGCATGTGCTTGGGAGCTTCCCCAGAGCGGTTGGAAGCGAACTACTTCGTACAGTCTGCCGGTATGGGCGATCTCCACAGGGATCAACAGGGATTACAGTGGAACAACATATTTGCATTCATCAGCTCAGCGGCGGTGGATAGATGCAGAGACTGGAAAGCTTTTTCGCACAGTCACCATCGTACATTCACTCCCTCACCTCACCGCCAGAGCTCTCCTCAAGGCTTCAAGAGGATGCGACATGGCTCCAGATCATTCTGCCGCCGGTCCAGGCGCTGCAGAATCTCAAATCGGTCGAGGCCAAGGCGCACACGACATGCTGCAGATCGATAGGGAAGAAAGGGAGGCAATCCCCCGGGGAGCTACTGAAGCCATCGAGGCGGCTAGTAGCTTGGATTTGGAATCGCCCATCATCGATACCACATCCTCTGCTCCTCAAGAAGTCAAGCAACCTATTCTACAACACTCATCGCATGATGGTTTTGCAGACCAAGAGCTCGGTGAGTCCTATGTAACGACAGCGGCTCATGATGCAGTAAAGCCTGTCGTTGGAAGCGTCAACCACGAACCGGATTCAGGTAAGACACCCCGCAATGAGTCTACGGAATGTGTGTCAGCATGGCATGAAAAGAAACATGAACTGATATCGTTTTCAATAGCTGCGCTATCCTCAACTTCCATCGTACCACCCTCGCAAGTACTTCGTGACACCACCCCACCACACACCTCTCCTTCCCCAGCTTCCAACGGGTCTACCGTAAAGATCTCTGCGTCGACAGCAGCTTCGCATACACAATTCGAAACCTCATTGTTCAAAACACTATCCTCTCAGCAGATCTCTTCAGGCGGTGGAGCGGGAGCTCCAACCAAGCCACATGAAGGCAACATGTTATTCTCATACAGAGCTCCGGGCCCAGCCATTAATGCACATCGGCGGCGACAATATGCGAATACCAGTGCGCTGACGGATTATGAAGCAGAGCTTACTGGAAAGGACCGTGCGAAGCAAAAGGAGGCTGTCAGAAAGCTTTTATCAGAAAAGGTTAGGGATGATTGGAAATGGGTATGGCCACGGCCTCAGTCGCAGACAGATGATGAAGTCGAACCTCAAACCCCACCGGAGAGTGATGTTGTGGCTGATATCGAGCCCAAAATCGAGCCCGAGGACGATGCAAGACTATCTCCTGTACAGGCTGTGAAAACGCACGAATCGCAAAAGACATCAGGCGAGGAGGAATACGATGAGCAGTGGAAGGAAAGAGATGAATGGCTCAGCAATGGCAGTGAAAGCGAGGATCTCGCACCTGTCGGAGGGAGAAGGACTAAGAGAACCCAATCTGGCACAAAAGACAATCCATTCCGCTTTGAGACCCCGGACGGCATCGGAGAAACCGTGAGGAATAGTCTGAGCGAGCGCAAAAGGCGTCGTAAGAAGCGTCTGGCCGAGGAGTTGGCCTGGAATAATGGCGTCAAATGCTTCACGGAGAGACGCGATACATGGACTGGGGCTCGACGTATGTCACGCTCTTCTCCTACGAAGGACTTGCGAAAGTACACATCACATTCCAGCCAAGATGGGTCTTCCACAGCCATGGATCCAGAAACAGAGGACGATGGGGACGACGACTGGGAAGCTGATACGGAAGTGCCCATAGCACCTCCTTTGATCCCTCCCGAGAATGCAATGCGAGCATCCATCACCCCAACTGCATACAATACAATATACGACAAAGTCATCCTCCAAAACCTAACCCCGAGCTGTCCAATAAACCTCAAGGATATCACGAGAAGCTGCGTCCAAGGCTGGAAGAGAGACGGTGAATGGCCTCCAAAAGCTTCGATTCCTGACACTCTTGGTGGCAGACGAAGGCGGAAAAGCTTGGCCTCTCTCTTTGGGCTTGAGAAGACAAAATCTAAAGAGGACAAGGAGAAAGTGGATAAGGAAAGGGCGGAGAAGGAAGCACACAAGGACTCGGATGATCACAAGCCAGGAGCGTTCAAAAAGTTTACGAGGAAGTTCTTACTAATGGGTAAGGATAAGGATCATGAGCATAGCAAGGAGCATGGTAATATTAGTGCCGGCAGTAATGGAAGGAAAGAGTCAGTTGGTGAGGGACCGGCCACCTGACAAGAACAATCCGTGGCATGGCGTTTGGCGTGGCTGTGGGATGTAGCGTTAGCTTTAAGAGCTTTAGAAGATGTTGAGTACGCTCAGCATTGGCGCTTTGATCGGCTCTCGCTATTAATAATACCTTAATGAACCACCTTATTCCTTTGTCTTTTAATTCTTGTTAGAAATTCTGCCTATTTATCATGTGTAGGAGGTCTAGGTATGCTTACCTTGGTTATAATTTCTGTCAAGATACAAAACCTTTGGCTTTTGAAATATATTCATAGTACAGGTTGCCAGCTTTGAATCGCTCGTCAAGCGCGACTAGCATAGGCACACGTGAGCGACTGTATGATTTCAATAAATTTTTATTCCCGATATGTTGACATAATTATCAACAGTATGTGTAAGGAGGAATTACAACTTTCAAAAAAGTTAGCATAAATTGTTTCTATACCCTTTCTATTACCCATATCAACACTGATAAGGGGTTGCGACTAGCGGCTGATGGTTGCCGGGCTCACGCTTGTCTGGGCTACTTGGGACGGGAAAACAAATTGTGAGACGACAGACATCGATGCCTCATCTTGAGGACCTTCGAGTTTGACACTATCCCTTCTCTATGCTCTGTGCTTGTCTTTTGGAGGCAAGATGAAGACAAAATCATTGGAATCGAGAATCACAAGAGTGCGGCCGGGGGTGAGGCCAACCAGGGCCACACTCAAACGACGTCGCCATGTTCGCCGACCGCAGCAGACCTCAAACATCGCTTGCTAACTTCTGCATTCGATAATCGCATCTTCGATCAAGAAACCTACGGTATCAAAGGGATCGACGATTCCTTCTCCCGCCTCCGCCGTCTCGAAACGGATCCCAACTCAATTATTGTAGCGGTCGACGGTGCATGCGCCAACAACGGTCTCGCGTCGGCACGTGCTGGGTATGGAGTCTTCTTCGGTGCAAACTTCGATCACCTGAACTCGTCTGGGAGGGTTCCGGCTACTTGTCCACATACAAGTCAATATGCTGAGTTATATGCTACGATGCAAACATTAGAGACACTCCACCAATTGATCATCTCCGGCGAGCACGTCAGTCACGTGGTTATCAAGACAGATTCGGCATATTAGGTAAACGGGTTGAGTGCGTATATTTGGAAGTGGACGACGAACGGTTTCACCAATGCGAAAAGCTTGCCAGTGACGAATGGGAAAGCTTTTAGATACCTGCATGAGAAGGTTGGACTGCTCGAAAAAGATTATGGGATTACGGTCAGCTTTTGTAAGGTGGACAGGCAGTTCAATCAGCAGGCTGATCGATTGGCCAAGGCAAGCGTGGCATAAGTTGAGGGGGTAATTTTCTGTAAATTTTAAAGTGTATAACAATCGATATCATTTATACCCAAGGTCCTCTCGTCAAGCCGACGAGGTTCCTTACCAGAAGCGTGCGACGAGATCGATAGTTCGGCCTTCCATGGAATCTTAGCTTTGAGAATCTCTTCCTCAATCTAAATTTCATGCTTGATATTTCTCTCCGTACGAGTAAAAGGCTCTCCTTTCTATATTCTCTTGCAATTCTTACTTAAATCCCAAACTTACATAATGATGCGCTTGGAAAGTTCTACCTTCGTCTATATAGTAAGTGGGATAAAATCATCGTAAAGTCTTTCTTCTGCCTGACTAAGCCTAGATAGCATCAGTCCGGATGTCACACGGCCTGTTCAATACAAGGCCACGAACTGCTCTAGTAGCACACTATTTGCACGGATATAAGCTTTCTAGACATATCACGCTGGTTATTATCTCACGTTTACTGTGCGAGGGCGTCAGCCTCTCTCGTTCTACCGCCGAAGCTCGGCTCGGAGACTTTTGCGGGGAATATCAAGCCGACGTAACAATTACATCCCGATACCACACGGGCAGCTTTCCAAATACATTATTCAAACTCAACTGCGGCGATCTGGTTGGATTCCAATCCATCAGTGAGGAACATGGATAAAAAATATATATAGGGTTGAGCAGCACAGATAATATGAAAGGCGAGCAGTGACTTTCAGTACCCAAGTATGACCTCTGCAGCCCCATTGCCAGCGAGTACAATTCTCATAACAGGCGGAAGTGGCTCACTCGGCTCTGCGATTGCTATTCAAATCGCCAAGTCACAGCCGGGAAAGCACCACCTCATTCTCACTGCTCGGAAGCCCTCTGATGAAACTACGATCAATACATCGGCCGCCCTACGAAGCCTTGGCGCCTCGTTCGAGTTCCAGGCCTTAGATCTCTCATCCCTGGAACATGTCAAATCCTTTGCCGCGAAGCTGACCGAGCGTTCCAAGAAAGGAGAAGTACCACCTTTTGATGGGGGAGGCGTGGCACTTTCGGCTGCAATGCTCACATATGTGAAAGATAGCCGGACGAAGGATGGTTGGAACGAGGTATATGGGATCAACGTCCTTGCGCAAGTTCTCTTCATGAGGGAATTGTTGCCTGTTCTTGGGGGAGCCATGGTGATTGTCATTGCGAGTGCGACCCATGCGATTGGGAGTGTGGACTACTTCCTTGCTGAAACGATAGAGAACTGCAAGGGAGCTGATGGGACAAGTCAAAGGGAACAGGAGACATTCGGACTTAGTGAGGCGATGAAGAGGTATGGATCAAGCAAGTTGCTCTTCGTGATGGCATCGTATGCGCTGCAGCGGAGAATAAACGCCGTGAGTTTGAATGCTGACTTTCGGAAGGAAAGTTACTGACCGCTTCCCAGAAACCGAGCAACACCACTCAGATCATCAATCTGGATCCAGGTGGAATGTCCGGCGACTCTCGCATGGGATCTGATGCGAGCTGGATACTTCGGTTCGTGAAGCTACTCCTGGTTGTCTTCGGGCCGATGGTGCGATGGCTCAAGAAAGATGCTTTCAACCCGCCCGAGGTGCCAGCTAAGGCAATTTCAGATCTCCTCGGAAGGGGAGATGGAAATCTGGGTGGGAAGTACTTCATTCTTGACGACGAAGTCACGAGCAGTGCCGTGAGTTTGGATGTGAAGCTCCAAGGCGAGGTTTGGGCGAAAGTTTGCAGAGATCTGGGCATGGGTTTGGAAACCTAGGATAAACCGTGGCACGTCCAGGTGCTTCTTGTTGCTTCTTGTCGTTTCTATTGATAATTGCCTAATGATAAAATGTCTTTCTAAAAGTCAATCTCCACCTCGTCGTCATATATTTTGCTAGTCATCAAAAGACTTTCCTCATAGAAAGGCTCGATCAAGA
Organism: Hyphodiscus hymeniophilus; assembly: GCA_016508695.1. Classification (NCBI taxonomy): domain Eukaryota; kingdom Fungi; phylum Ascomycota; class Leotiomycetes; order Helotiales; family Hyphodiscaceae; genus Hyphodiscus; species Hyphodiscus hymeniophilus. The sequence goes on along the minus strand of VNKQ01000016.1, from coordinate 71,442 downwards.
TTTTGATACTAGCTGTCTCAGCTTGCCTTTTTGATTTGGCCTCTGTCATAACTGCTTCCTTGATCTTCTCTCCGAACGTCCTTTTAGCCGAAATCCACTCTTCTTCGTTCTCTTTGAACACTGTGATCTTGGTGTCAAAGGTAGGGGTCTGGAGGGTCAACTTCAACTTCTCTATATGGTCTTGTTGGGTGATCTTTGAGATCTCATTCAAGAAATCCGAAAGCTGGGATCCTTGAAAAGTCCCATCAGTCCATCGCTCCTCCGTATACCGTGGCTCGCGAGTGATGATCCAGAGTGGAACTTTGATTTTTGATCGAGGTTTGGAAGTTTTGTTCCCTGCAGACGCCGTGTCACCTTGTTCAAGCGCAGGGGAGCGTTGTGCATCTTGAGTCTTTCCATTGAAGTTTAAATCTGGAGTCTCAGATTCAGTATTATCTCGAATGTTATATGCTGGAGCTGGAATTTCAGTGTCCGATATCTGCACCGCCGGCATCTTCGCTAGAGGTTTGTCGAACTCTCTGCTATCCACATCTAGGGTGGCTCTGAACGCAGGACTTTGCTGGTCTGGAGTAGCCAGTAAGGTTGTGTCGATGAGAAATACTTGCTGTGCCTTGCCCTCCACATCCATGACTGTCGGCGGGTGGGGTCCGGGAGTTATACGTGCCTCAGTGGTTGGGGTGGCGGAGGATTGGAGCAAGGATGTTTGGGATGTTCTCTGTCCCTTCACGCGAAGGCGGACAACTTTCGAAGGCATTTTCGACGGACTGGGTGAGAGTACAGGGCTTTTTAACGAGCTTGGATGTGGATGAACCCTGGCTCGAGTAGATTCGATCGTAGGTGATTTCGGAGCAACATTTTGATTCGAGACTGACATTGGAGCCGTGGGTACTGTGTAAGAATCTCTCGAGTCTGCCACTTGGGCCGTTGCTGCAAAATGGGAGTCCGTGTTCTCGTCAAAAGTCTTTGATACTTCATCAGATTTCGGACCCGGTGGTGGCGCTTGAACCACAGGTGGGGCTGCAAACATCTCTCCGTACTCATCATCAGACAAATAATCTACAATACCCGGTCTCTCTGGTCGTACTCTTTTCCGATCTGTTCGTCTTGGTGAGTCGCCCAATTTTGGCTTGGTTTTCGTCCGAGGGTTAACATCACGAGAGTTGTTTGAACGCTTGTTTTTGATAGGCTTCGATGACTGCACTGGAGGTCTATTGAGCACTTTTTGAGCGATATTTAGAGCCTCCTGTCTGTCTATTAGCACTTCCATACTGGTAACCACTTGACTGGAAAAGATTCTGACCTCTTGGTCGTCTTCGTCATCGGAGACTTCGTATACATCTTTTCCATCTGCAAGCTTCAGGACGTCATACGGACCGCCTGTCACTTGCGAGGCACCTTCTGTCCCAACATTAAGGATAGTCTCTCTTTGTGGCTTATCATTCCCTGATTTTGCATTGACCCTGTCCCAGTCTAATGTTAGTCTGCATATCTCGATCCAAGAAAGGAAGGTCGCCTACCTCGCTTGATGTTGGGAATTGTTTGGATACAAGGCAGTCTCAGGTAAAGCTGTGCCTTTTACTGCGCCCGTCTGCTGAATTGGTGCTGATTTATCGCGCGATTCATCTCTAATGTCGATTACTTTATGGGCGTAAGCGTTATTGTTCGCGGCGTATCGGTTTTGCTTCCAGAAAAGCTGTTTCAAGAGCTCAACGATCCTGACCAAGATTAGTTGCCTTCTGGAAATAGTGAACATGATGGTGTACATACCTTGTCCTGTCTTCAGGGTATTGTACATCCGAGTCGTTATGATTCCAGGTTCTCGTAGGCCCCCAAAATCGATCTCCATTACCTTCATTTTCGAGAAAGCGCTCCGCCATCATTGTAAGATCAAGTTGAACTGAAGGTTCATTCCAAAGCAGCAGATCAGTCCCAGATCGCCCATCGCTGGTCTTGTAGGATTTCCTCCATCCACGAGTCGAGTTTTCAAATGCCGTTGTGTCTTTCAGGGAGGCGTGTTGAAAACCAAGTCTTTCGCAAAGTTCCCTCACCGAAGGCACTTTGGTCAAAGTTACAGCTGGTTTTCTTGCGCTTTTGCCGGAGGGACTCATTCTCGAGATTGTGAGAAACCCTAATGAGAGGACGTCCCAGGGTTTTTACACAGGTTCACTCCTCATAGATGAAGGTAAACTGTGGAAAGACGTGGATAGATGTAAGGGTTGTTCAGCTGGCAAACGGTCAAGCAGGCTATGTACCCGTCTCGGTGACCTGATCGGGGCAGGACAGGTATACCTGGTGTACCAGGGCTAACAGACCACGGGTTCTTTTCTAACGACTATTTACTTGATGATGGTGCATACCATGAAACGCGCGCCCCTGCCATCCCACGATGTAAATGACCACCAATACAGTTCAATTCGTGGTGTAAGAGCCTGCGTCCCATGTAACTGCTGACAATTCAGACAGCGTTGAGATTCGAGAGTTACTGTTACCCTCGAACTTACGGCTTGCAATTTGGTCAAGTTTCGGTCTGGTTAGCTCCAACAGGCGTGTTATGCTGTCCAGGTTTTCCTCCAAAGTACCCCCAAAAAGGAATTATTGAGCAGCATCTGCCTTGAAGGGTTGTAGAAGCATTAATGCCTCTAAAAGCAACTGTAAGGTGGCCAAATGAGGGAAGGCGGCGCCTGGGTCGTTGCTATTTAATTCGACAACCTCTTTCCTTTTCTTACCTTCCTCTACCCCGTTCGTGTTATCCAGCCTCCAAGACTCAACAGCCCAACACCCTCTCGCACATCTACCCACTCAACGAAATTCATTGAAAACTAATCAATATGCCTCGCAACAATATGGAAGGAACTATCTTTCAGAACACTCCTGACGTCGTTGAAGAAAGCACACTGTGGAACTTGCTTTCTTGGTTGCTGCCCGGGATCTTCCTGGGTCCTGGGGGACTTTTCATGATAGGTAGGAGCCAAATCTTCCATAATCTGACCATTGTAAAGTTTCAAAAACTCATGAAGAATATAGCTCTATTGCCGCATCTCTTCATATATATGCAGGTCTTTTGGCGAAGAGTTCAAGGCCAGCAAGATTTAGGTGAAGGCTTGATTGAAATGGATCGAGATGAGCATAAAAATATAGCCTGTGTGCGGACGATTGGTCATGTTGTGAAGCAGATAAAAGTCAATCAAAAGGTATTTAGAACTGTCTTGGCAGTCGAGCTTTCTGTAACTAGCTAACGCTTTGCGCAGTCTTTTACAATGATTTTCTCGAACCGACGATCGACTCGAAAAAGACTCTAGAGTCTAGGACGAAGCATGCAACAAATCACAGAGAATAAATTCTAGACAATGGCCAATATATACAAGGGCGACAAAAGAGAACATGCAGAAAGTTTTCGCAGCTCAAATATCACAGCAAGTACTCGAGCTGCAGCTGCGGAGCTAGTGACCCACGGGACTTTCAGTGAGTTGTATGAATCGTCAGCATTAGGATGCGGTAGTTCTTGGGTCGATTTGGCGCCGCCTTTAAGATTTTGTTATGTCTACTATAAGTTATTGAGTCGGCCAGTATTTAGATGATGTAAACTTCTTAGCCTCGTGCAATACATTTCATAACCATACAGTTCCAAATTTTGGCGCATAAGTTAACCCGCACTTGCGGGTGGTATGCGAGGGTTGGGGTCCGGTCTAAATACTTTGATAGCCTGTAGGTACGTATCCTGAGGTATTTATATACGGATGAATACCACGCACTTATGAGTTGTATGAGGATCCCAACTGATATCCTTTTACTGCTCAATCACTGTAATGGCTTGCACGTAATCGAAAGTAGGTTTGTGGAATTTGAACAAAAGCCCTTCAATATTGATTTTCCCCTCTCTTTTCATTATCAAAACCCTAAAGCCAGAGGCAACTTCAAATGAACTCATTGTTTTTAATCATTGACATAGGGATTAGACTTCGACATTGCTCCGTAAGCTAACTATCCGTCACAGTGAGGATGCATGAAATGGTTGCGATCACTTTAGCATAACAATTGTATCACGTGATAATACCACCGCGAAAACTGGACTTTGCTCGAAACTCAGGAAAAGAGCAAGTGTAAGTAAGTGTAAGTGAGTCAGAAGCTCTTCCACAAATACCATTTGATCATCTGGCTGTGATTCTGATTCATATCACCCACTGGGTGGTAGATTCTTCTAGTAGAGCTCAAAATCGTGGTTACGATTAGACGAGATTCTCCCCTTTTTCTCGCCTACAGTACTGTAACACATTATTTGCAGGCCTGTATTGCAGGACTAAGTTTGCGTCTCCCTACTCTACAGCGAGTGTATAAATGATACTCAGGACTTTTCTTAACATCAACTGGAAAGCAAACTGATTGGATTGTTGATTATCAATTTGACGGTTGTAGAAATCCAGAAAGCGAAGTAAGTAAGCGACAAGTACAAGTAGATTTAATGGGGCTGCGAGTCAAGACTTTGCAGCGGGGAGATGATTGGAAATGAAATCGAGGAGCTAGAAAATCCGTGCTACACGTCAGATTTCGATAAAAACTGAGGATATCTCCTGCAACTCTGAGTTGCCAAGTCGCGGTACGAGTAGATCTGGGATCGGCGTCAGAGAGTGCCGCAAAAAATCCTTCACGTTACTCGGGAATCCAGTTTTACTTGAGAGACTACAGAAATATGAAGAGAATGGAAATGCATCCAACCCAGAAACTCTTTAAATGCTTAAACTCTTATATGTAAAGAAAATATTCACGTACTTTCAGCCTCGATCGCATAAGATAGGGATTGTAACACAGAGATGCGCTAAACTTTCAGTACGTACTGTTGGTACCTGTTGACTAGGTGGGTAGGTAGTACAAGTACATGGGAAACTGGTGGCTTTCAAGTATCTTGTTACTTGAGTACTTCTTTCTACTCGTACCAAAATTACATGCACGGGAGGTTTCGTTTACCAAAGGTTGCTGTCCTCTTTGAGAGATTTAAGAGTTATGGAAGAAATGTTTATTTTCAAGCTACAGTATGGCTTGTGACTTGCATGTTTATTTCCGTGGTCGCAGAAGAAAAAATCGGCTGCAGCGCCGATAACGCTAAGATTGCGAAAGTTGGGGGTGACGCATACAATAATCCCCACTGCTTCTTCTGTCAACAACTTTCCTCTACTCACGGTCACCACCTCACCGTGCCAAACAAGCCCTCGAGATGGCTCTTCGAATATCTGCAAAGCGAGTAGCTGCTACTCTAAAAGCCAGCAACTTGTCCACGTCAACCAATGGAGTTATCAAAAGGAATGCTTCCCAAGCAACTGCCGCAGCGACAAATCTCCCCGAAGGAGTCAGAAATGACATTTATGTGAGTTTGGCCTTCAATCGATTGCCAAGAAATCGCAGACTGACTTTGTGCTCCGCAGAGAGAAGCACATCTCCCCAATCCGGATCCTTCATCAGACTCCGCGACCGCCGCCCTTGTGAGCGAACAATCACCCTACATGGTGAAGACCTACGTCCGGCCAATGCCAATGTTCGTAAAAGGAGAAGGATGTTATCTTTGGGATCTCGAGAACCGGAAATACTTGGATTTCACAGCTGGAATTGCTGTGAATGCGCTGGGGCATTGTGATCCCGAGATGGCCAATATCATCGCTCACCAGGTGCGTTTTGGCCCTCCAAGCTCCCCTCGCGTCGTATGACATGCTAACCAGTGTTCTGACAGGCGAAAACCCTCATACACACCTCGAACCTTTATCATAATCCTTGGACTGGTGCCCTCTCTTCTCTTCTCGTCCAAAAGACCCTCGAATCAGGCTCCATGCACGATGCGAAAGCAGTTTTCATCTGCAACTCGGGAACCGAGGCCAATGAAGCCGCTATAAAATTCGCACGTAAATGTGGGAAAGTACTCGGTCCATCAGGTGCCAAACACGAACTTGTATCCTTCAATGGTTCGTTCCACGGCCGCACAATGGGTGCTTTATCCGCTACACCGAACCCGAAATACCAGAAACCGTTTGCGCCAATGATACCAGGCTTCAGATATGGAAACTTCAATGATGTGGCAGCAGTCAAGGACTTGGTTACCGAAAATACATGCGGTGTTATTGTTGAGCCGATTCAAGGAGAGGGTGGTGTTATTGTTGCGACAGAGGAGTTTTTGGTCGCACTGGCCAAGAGATGTAGGGAGGTTGGTGCCGTGTTGATATACGATGAGATCCAATGTGGCCTATCTCGGACGGGCACCTTGTGGGCTCACGCAAGCCTACCGAAAGTGGCTCATCCGGACATCATCACAACGGCCAAAGCGTTGGGGAACGGTTTTCCTATTGGAGCTACGATTGTCAACGATACGGTTTCAGAGAAGGTCGTAGTGGGAGATCACGGAACAACATTCGGCGGAAACCCCTTAGGATGTCGATTGGCACATTACATCGTTTCTCGACTATCTGACCCAGCGTTGCAATCTGATGTCCTTGTAAAGAACGAGATCTTCACGAAGCATTTCCAAGGTCTACAAAAGAAGTACCCGGAGCTGGTCAAGGAGATTAGGGGAAGAGGGTTACATCTCGGATTACAACTATCGCAGGATCCTACGCCAATCGTAACAGCTGCTCGAGAGCGAGGGTTATTGGTCATCACTGCAGGGACGAATACACTGAGATTCGTTCCTTCATTGACAATTACGGAGGCGGAGATTGAGGAGGGTATGGCGATTCTGGATGAAGCTATGAGTATCGCAATTACACCGGGGAAAGAGCCGCAAGGTGACCAGGTCAGGGGGGAAGTTGATTCGCCTAATTGATATCCGGATGTATGTGGGAAGTGTGTGGTTTTGCATATGCGACAGGTGGTGGCATTTTAACTGATGTTTTAAAAGATGCATACGTGCATGGCGTTATGGAGGAGTTGAGATACACAAAAGCCTTAATTCCAAAATCATAATGCTTTAGTTCCACAGTTCTCGTTTCCAATGAGTCACTTCGTAAGTGCTCGAACGATCAATATATTTTGCACTCGCCGACTTGTATCGTGACTTCGAAGCTCATTAGTAATCCCCAAACGCCGCCATTCACCTGAAGACCTCGACTGGGACAATCGAGGCAGTCTTTACCAGTAGTGTAATGAGAATCCTTATATTAGCAGGTGTTGATTGCTTAAAAAACTCGATCATCTTCTGCGCATATGAAGATATATTGCTCCCATCTACGCGGAAACTATAGAGCCAACCCCCACTATACCACCTCTCAATCCACGATCGCACCGCCAAACTCTCAGCGACACTTCCACCTGTGCATCCGTATAGCTCGATCCCACAATGCCACCCGTTCTAGACCACATAATAATCCTCGTTCCTTACGCCCAGCTGCTCTCCCTGCCCGCCTGGATCCCCTCGAGTTTCACCCTCACACCCGGCGGGAGACACTCGGACGACAGGACGGAGAACAAGCTCGTCTGTTTCGCCGACGGCTCGTATCTCGAGCTCATAGCGTTCATCAACGACGATCCGAAACTGAGGGATGGTCATGTACGTTAATCGTCTCACTTACCGTAATGTTTATTTCCTCTCACGTGCATCGATTCTCACACGGCATGACACTCTTCAATCACTATCCACGGCACGGCTCGAGTTACGGATTTCTCCCTTCCCTGCAGTATTGGCCGAACTAACGATCCCTCCAGAAATGGGGATCCTGCGAGTTCGGAATCATAGATTTCGCGCTCACGCAATCCTCCACCTCCGCCTCGGCCAACTGGTCATCCGTGAACGCTCGCCTCGCAGAAGCAGGCTGTAAAGCACGATACGCAGAGCCGCTTGCCGGAGGCAGGCTGCGCGATGATGGGCAGGAGGTACGATGGAGCGTCACGGCGCCTGTGCTGGAAGGCACGGGTGTGAGGAAGGGGGAGCTCCCGTTCTTCTGCCATGATGTTACGCCGCGGAGTCTGCGCGTCCCGGATGCGAGGGTGAATACCACGCATCCGAATTCTGCGTATGGGGTTAAGGGGCTGTGTCTTTATGTGCCGGAGGAGAGAGTGAAGGGGTTGGTGGATGCTTATGAGGCGATTTTGGGGACGTCTGAGGAGATGCGGGCGGAGGGTGGGAAGGGGGGTGTTCTTGTGATTGGGAGGTTGAGGAGCATTGTAGGTGTGGAGGAGGGTATCACGTTTACGATCCGGACGCCGGAGGGGAAGGAGATGATTGATGGATTGAAGGAGAGGGGAGGTGTTTGGTTGGGTGATCTGGTCCTTGGTGGACTAGGTAATGAAGCAAGAAAGAGGGTCAGGATCGATGTGCCGGCTGAGGATGGTGTCGGTGGGTTGTTTCTGGAGTTGGATGTGCCGGTGTAGCGGTGGCTGAATGGGAGGAGAGGTGCGAAAGGGGGAGGAAAGGGGGGGTTTGCAGGAAGGGGGTGAGATTGAACTCGTTGAAATCCGCAAGGGAGAAACGAGGCCATAGTCGAAGCAGCGGTTTCAACTCCCAAATTCGAGCCGATATGACGACCAGACGAGGAATCCTCCTCGACCTGACCAGCTACTGTATTCTTGGTGGTACAAGAAGTCATGGGTATCAAGATGCCGCTTCAGCCCTAGAATCAATGCATTCTAATGAATGCAATGTGCTGAGGTTACTGCAAGGGAGTTACCTCCTCTCGGGACTGATTCGTTCGGCAATATCGTGGATCCTGCACGTTGATGCGTGGCAACCATAGCCATATTGGTGTAGTTCGTTGATTTCTATTCAGAGATATAGAAACACAGGTAAAGTTGCACAACACTTTTCTTTAGGTGATTAAGTCTGTTTGGGCTTACAGTTTTCTCTTTTCTTTGGGGCGTTTTACGGCCCTTGTGTAACATGCCTGCGTACAATAATGGACTTGTCAAAATTGGAGGCGTCAAGGGCATGCTTTTTCCAACTTCAGGCGTGTGGACCATGATAGTTCACATCTCTGAATTGATTCCACATATATTTTCCGAATCGCACACTACCAGTTACCAACCTGATGTGTCTTGGTCTGAACTACTCCCCTTCAAAGATGGCTCAGTGGCTACCCGCCATGGGCTTCTAAGGACGGAAGCAATAGCACCCGTTGTCTTTGCTTGCTTCTTTCAGCTAGGTTGTGTTTACTGTGCAAATCAGGATCAAGTAGATGACAGATGATGGATCATTCATTCACGTCCACCAATGCACGGATCCACTAGCGGGACCCCCGCAATCGATGTCGGCACGGTAAATGAAGCTTATTTTTAGCTCCGAAGGTAGGACACTGGACATACCGCTTTGTCAATCGGTTGTTTATTTGTTCCTGACCTTACTACCGAAAGTAGGTATATGTTGTCTCTTTTTGTAGGAAGCCTCTGTTATTTTACGTACTCCTTTCTGCTTTGTAAGAATTGCTTCTCTTCGACGTGTTGGTAGTTGCATTATATCCTGATACTTGATGCTAAAATACGGAGTAGGATGGGCTGTATTGCTAAGCATTCCCTCGGTGTTGTGTTTGTTGTTATGATCGTCAATGAGCGGGGAAGACCTCCCCCACATCGAGGTTCCTAATCGGGGACACTTGAGGGGGAGTCTATACGGAAGCTTATTCTTTCTCGGCCTGATCGCCACGCCACCGTCGAGATTGGGGATAGCTTCATTTTCTACTTCTCCATTATGGGCGACAACACCTACCGCTTTCCCAGAACATCCACCTACCAGATTCGCGATTCTAGCCAGCACACGAGTCAGTCTTAATCACTCATCTACCGAAAACAAAAACCTCTCCACCAAATCTCAATAATCGAGCAATCATTATTAGCCATCCAGATCCTACCGTGAGACAATCTGAGAGCGGGCACCCCCTGACCCTGTCCTGCGACGTCACCTTGTCTGAATCTAAGATCAACTTCCAAAAACTCATCGTGCCAACGTGATCTTCTATTCGCGAGCCTTCCTTTTCCCGAAAGGTCATCTACTGTCATCTATCATCGGTGGCGTTCGCCCCGCGTTTTGAGATTCGATCGAGCATCAACGCACGAGCAGGTAACCTAAATTAGCAGTCAGGGTGCCGGTCAATGGCTGGAAAGGTTAAAAGGTAAATCTGAGGTTGAGTCTAGCCTCGGCTGCATCGTTGATCTTTTAACCTGGTAAACCGGTCTTGGTAATTAATATATGATCAACCTTGCCCGGGACTCTACCCTCCACACTTTGCGGAAACTCGAACATCTCATCATGTTTGGCAAGATTCTCCTCACGACTCTCGCTCTGGAAGCGTCATACGTCGCTGCATTTCCTCACATCGCTGAAGCTATTGCTGCTCAACAGCTGTCCGAGAGTGAGTTGGCCTACTTCCGTGGTTGCCGAATCTTTACTCACACTTTTGTAGGAATTGCACCCGTCGCCCCTTTCCCAGAATTTCCAGGTTCACCAACTCATGCCTTTTACGACAAATTTGATGCAGCTTCACAACTCGTCTCTACGTCTGGTGAACATGCATGGATCGCTCCTGGCCCAGGTGATATTCGTGGCCCATGTGCTGGTTTGAACGCAGCTGCAAACCATGGCTACTTGGTATGTAATGTACTTCCACTTTCGTGTGGGCATCATCATTGACAAATTGTAGCCAAGAAGCGGTATTGCCACAGCGGAAACTGTGAACACTGGTCTGTGGGAAGCATTCGGACTGGATAAAACTGCCACGCTTTTCCTCCAAACCGCAACCATGTTCTTCGACGGCGACCCACTGTCTGGAAGATGGTCCATCGGCTATTACTCTCCTGACACTCAATCCCTGGGCCTCCTGGGTGATTTACTCGGCAATGAGACTGGTATCTGCGCATACGGTCACTCGAAGACCGAGGCTGACGCTTCAATCACTCGAGGAGACTGGCTTGCGCCGACAGATAACTCCAACTGTGCCTCTTACCCACAGTTCACCCAAGAACTCCTCGATCTCGCCACGGAGATGACGGGAGGGAACATCACTCCCCAGGTACTGGCTCAGCATTCTTACAACCGCAAACTCCACTCCATCGCCACAAACCCCAACTACTTCTCTCCTGCGTACGGAGGAGTGGCCTTCACCTTCGGCGCTCACATGTTCGCCTACGAGCTCCTCGCCAACCACTCTGCCGAGAACCCAAGAGGTATACTCACACCTGCAGTGTTCGAGTCCTTCTTCTCCTACACTCGCGATGCCAACAACAACCTCGTCTACAAGTACGGCTACGAGCGGATCCCCGACAACTGGTACCGACGAGCAGACGACGACGCGTGGACCCTGGCCGACATCCTCATCTCCACGGCCCAACAATGCCTTTCCTACCCCTCCAACTGCCAAGTCGGCGGCAACACCGGGACCGTGAACTCCTTCTCTGGCGTCGACCTCGGTGACATCACGGGCGGCTTCATCAACGCTGCCTCCGACCTCACAGATCCCGTAAAGCTGGGCTGTTTCATCTCCCAAGCCATTCAGGCCGACGTGCCCGCTTTCTTGGACAAGGTCTTCAACGGCGTGCTTCTCGGTAGTGTCCTCGCTCTGATTCCGACCATGCTCCTGCCCGCCCTCGAGGGCTTGGGTGCTTGTCCTGGCCTTCCGGCCGGGCGGAGTCAGATTGAGTATGGTGGCCAATATCCAGGCGCGGCAGTCCAGATTTCAGGTCCTAGGGCTCCTTACTAATGATGAGGAGAGATGAGGGATGATGGCGTGATGCAGTGGCTTTGAGGGTGGTAGTTGATGTATATACTTATGCTTACTACGTCAAGAGAGGGTTGCAAGTAAATGGGTTCGAGCAGCTTACAACTGCCTAAAAATTATTCAATAAATATTGGTTTGTCTCGTCTTAATTTATTGACGTGTCCGGTCCTTTGAGACGTAAGTCGACAAACAATTCTCTCATAGCAGTAAATCCACCCCACATCGCAGCTAACACGGCCATATGCCACAAATTGTGACTTGATCCTATGAAATCAAACCGCCCCGGCCACCAAGCCTCGGGGAATTTACTGCCGTACACAATAGCGCCGCTTAAAACAGGCAAGACAACCCCTAAGACGAGACCCTTATAGTTTTGCACTGCATGGCTAAAACCTAGGTTCACCGCCATATCAATGGCAGGTACCAAGCCAGAAGCACCAAGCAGAGTAAACAGGCCGACTCGAATCCACGCAGCGCTAGGACGGCGCACCCACTCCTGCCATGGAAGGATCATACACACGAGTCCACAGACAGAAGTCGCTAGCATGTAGTGCAGACGCTTCGTCGGACAACAGTCGAGACCTGTGTACTCTGTCATGATGGAATTTGCTGAGATGAGAATCGAAACACCCATCATATCAACCGACGCGAATTTCCACAGTAAATGCTCATGTGAAATGCATTTCATGGTGTGCCAGCTACTGCTGCAAGCTAGGCACACCGCGATGGCGAAGATGTATCCAATCTGTATATAAACATCCATGTGGCTGCTAGGTTGTGAATCCCAGCCTACTACCGAAAACTTGGTGGGTAAGAGAAGAATGACAAGCAGTGGCGTGAGGTGAGACCATATGTTGATAGATTCGTTTGACCACCGAAATGCAGATCGACAACAGGCTCTAACGGAACTGGTAAAGCGGTAGCCAGAGATAATATGAGGGTTGATTCTCCATGGCGCTGGTAGTTCGTTCAGATGAATCAACCCTTTGACTTTCGCTCTTATCAGTGCATGTTGTATCTGAGCGTCATTGATGTTTCCACCTACCTTGTGTATTAGCGATACTTGTGAAAAGAATGTATGATCTCTGAAATTATGGAAGGGGAAGAATGGCACCTCGAGAGATTTCCATTTCAGAGGATCTAACTTTTTAGCTTCGCATCGCCAGCGTTATTTGCAGAGTTATTCATGATACCCTTCACAGAAGCCTTGGCATTCGATCTAGCAATCCGTCTCAGAAGCAAATTGACCATTTTGTAGAACCACACGTAATTCAGCACGAAAATGGTCGTCTCAGCTAGGAGGTGCATGACGACAATCCACATGGGTAGCTGAAGCGGTGTTTTGAGTTGCCATGCTTTCCCACCCGTTGAATAGACCATTGGCTCATAAGTCGTTTCAGTGACCGCCCTGTATATATCGGAGAATAGCCAATACATTGTGTATGAGCCGTAGATGATTCGGACAGAGAGGAATGTGACGACCAAGAAGATTCCGTTGATGAGTTGAGCCCGAGATCCCTCCATGCCCAGTTTGATCATGAATCGATGAAGGTTCAGAGGAATGTTGGAGAGTTCGTACAGGAGGCCAACTGGTGCATAGCAGTTCAAGGCAGGACGCTACCCAAGGTGAGCATCGTACATGGAAATGGCAGGTTTATGAAGTCGGACTTACGAATCCCGACATCATGATTGCAAGAGCGCAAATGCCGTGTGCAACCATCGACCACCCATAAATCCTAAAGTGCTTTATCATGGCGAGAAAATGCCAGACAAAATATCCATTGGCGATCCCAAGCAAAGTGTTTGTGGCTCCGGTGTAACCCCACACTCTTTCCTTCCAGGTCATCTCCCTCCTCTCCTGATCGAAAATGAGACAAATTGCTGTTAGAGTACCTATCAAAGTACATTGTGTCAGGGAAACCGCATCTACATCCCAATCGATCTTCGCTTTGGCGGATAGTGTCGGATACACTTTTGGGAAGAAACGCGTTGATATACTAGGTGATATGCTAGTATAAATAAGGTGGTAAATTATCAAGAAGAAGAGAATCTCATGCATGTGCTTTGAGAGTAAAGGAAGGCCCAAAAACTCGCCGAGTGGCTCGAAGACGTCTGTCAGCCCCTTTGGCGGCGCTGGCAAGAATTCTCGCATTGTGAGGCGTGTCAAGTGAAAAGATAGTGTCAGCAATAGGAACGAAAATCGAATGATTTCTTTTATCTATAGAGCGACAACAAGGACTACTGTATGGAGTCAAGCACCATGAAGGGAGAAGGCGCCTATCATTTCAGCAAGAAATTGTCGTAAGCACTTGCTCGTGTGAGCTGACCAGTTGCACAAGGGTTTTCGGAACTTAGAAGGCTGATTCCAGCTCATCTCTATCAATGTCTCGACCTTTGTGGAGAGTGGAGAAAGAAGTTTATTGAAAGAGGGTGGGTCTCCGATGAGACAGGTGACATTGAGGCTGATTACTCACAATCCCGATACTCGTATCATGTAAGCTTACAAGGACTTTGGTAACATACGGCTGATAAGTGGGGGGGATAAGATTTCCCTCCCTCAAATATTGGCCTATGTACACCTTAGAATGATGGAGATTTTGGAGTGTACCGACAAAAATAGCATGAGGGAGGGGGGGGCTACGTACGTGAAGGTGGGGGGAGGGTGGGCGCGAGACTGCGTATGTGTAGCCTAACTTACGGAGGTACAGCGGTGAAGTACCCAGCTCGCAGCTCGTCGGATAGCACTAGTAGGTGGCTCTCCTTATCACAATAACACTTGCCTTGAATCGGTAACATACTCCTTCAACAAATGTTTATATTGTTCCTCTGTTAAGGCAAGTGTATCTAGACGAAATGGTTAAAAAAAACCCATAACTGCGAGGCCTCACAAAATTGACCTGCCATTACAAAACCCATGGCATTTCCAAGTTTTGCTACCTAATTCACAAAAGTGACATTCTAGATCCTCTTCTGAACGACCAATGGTTACAGACGCTTCATTTTCTGCTTTAAAAGGAGAACTGGACTCCTTTATACCCTCCTTCGCTGTGGATGGTTCTAAAATTCAGATCCTACAGCAACCCGCAGAATTCTACAAAACCCTGATCGAAAAAATAGCTGGTGCAAAATGTCGAGTCTTCATTTCTACGCTTTATATCGGAAACACAGAACACGAACTAGTGAGTCTTCGTTCCATCAGTTCATCCTCTCGAGCTTTAGATGTATAATATCTGACTCTTCCCTACAGATATCAATCCTCCGTAACGCTCTCCATGGGTCCCCAAAACTCAGTGTTTCTGTTCTCACAGATAGGCTGCGGGGAACACGAAAATCTCCAGGGCCGTCAACTGCAGCACTTCTCGCACCCTTAGTGCGAGAGTTTGGATCTGAAAGAGTAGAAGTTCGGATGTACCATACACCAAATCTTCGAGGATTTTGGAAGTGGGTGTTACCTGAACGCTTGAACGAAGGGATGGGTGTGCAGCACATGAAACTCTATGGAGTCGATGATGAATTAATTATTTCGGGGTAAATTGATAATTTTCGAAATACTAGCATTTGGATGTTAACCAAATATAGGGCAAACCTCTCCTGTGACTACTTTACCAATCGTCAAGACAGGTACTACGTTTTCTCGTTGCCGGACTTAACGCAGTACTTTTATGATATTCACGACACTATATGTCGCTTCAGCTATCTATTGCTTCCAAGGATAGACAGCAACGACGATAATCAATATCGCTTGTACTGGCCGTCGACCAATTTGCATTCGACACCACTCCAGGAATCAAGTTGTTTTCACGCTAAAGCAAGCAGTGTATTGCAACCTCTAATCCGCCGACAGTGTTCGTCGACCATAAAAGAGACTTCTCCAAATGGTTCAAATACAGACACAGAAATCTATCCACTCGCACAATTCACCCCTCTACTCGGATTAAATAAATCAACCGAAGGCCCGACGATGCACCTTCTCCTATACTACCTTTGCACTACCAATTCAGCAAAAACATGGCTCTTCACATCCGGATATTTCAACCCTACGCCCGGGCTCATCTCTTTAGTAACCAATACAAATTCGT
This sequence comes from Hyphodiscus hymeniophilus, assembly GCA_016508695.1. Taxonomy (NCBI): domain Eukaryota; kingdom Fungi; phylum Ascomycota; class Leotiomycetes; order Helotiales; family Hyphodiscaceae; genus Hyphodiscus; species Hyphodiscus hymeniophilus. The sequence continues at coordinate 55,685 of VNKQ01000016.1, read as the reverse complement.
CAGGAATAATACTAACTGCTTCCCCACAAGCTAATGGATTTTTCAATTCTAGCGGACTTTCGGGTTTCCTTCCCGCGGCATATACGCTCCTCTCACTACGTTTTCTTCAAGTCGTCGGTCTTGCTGGCAAAGGTTCTCAAATCAGTATGCGAGAATGGCGAAAGGGCATCACAGGAGAGGCAGATGGATGGACGTACCATGCCAAAGGACTTTGGATCACCGGTAAGGAGTGTTTGACGGTTGTCGGGTCAAGTAACTATTCTAAGAGAAGCGAGGAGTTGGATTTAGAGGTTGGGGTTTTGATTGTTACACGGAATGAGAAGCTGAGGATAAGGATGACTGAAGAGCAGAGGTGGTTGCTGGGAAATAGTCGACGTGTGATGGAGGAAGATTTGCGGGCTAGTGACAGGGGAATCGGGTGGGTGGTTGTAGTACTGGTATGGATTGCGGGCTTGCTGGGGACGCAGTTGTAATCTAGAGGACTGTTTCATGTATTTTGATATACGAATTCTGTTTAGGCTTTCTCGAACCTCGAGAGCTTTGCCCGGTGAGGATCTTATCAAATGAAATAAGAGGTGACCAACTAGTACTCAAGGCTCATGAAGGTACAGTCATGAGGGCTCCAAGAAACTGGAGAGAAATAGAATTAATGACATGCGGCTACTTGCTAGTGGTCGAATTATTGCTTTGGCTGGGAAACGAGATCTGATTGGGGTAGTTCTGCGTTCACATTACCGACATCCGGAATTTGACTTCCAAGTATTGACCTAGTGAGTGACGTTGGAAGGAAAACCAGTCTGTGGGGTTCGAACTGCTGAAATTACGTAGTCACCCAGAATTCGTTGCCGGAAGCCAGCTTCACAGTACATGAAGTAGTACTACAAAATATAAATCAGCTCACTTCAGGGAGTCTTGAATCACCAGGAAAGCAGAATAAATGTCGTCTTTCAACTTACCAACCATCTTCTGCGAAAGGCCTCGATATCGGCCTCTGTTGAATCCTTGTGTTCCTTCACGTAGGTTACTCTGGTCGCCTCCCAATTCTTATCAAAGTTCTCTCTCCAGCACTGCAGTGTCCGGACGTAATGCGGTCCTATATTTTCCACTGATTCTATCTCGAGCAACCCTTTACTTCCAGCATGAATTGATGTGACGAGCTGGTTGAGATAGACGGAAGGAAGCCTCCAGGGAAAATGTACCGATCGATAAAAGTGTCAACGCCCGGCATATTGTCATGGATCTACAACGAAAACATCGTTAACCCACATACAAATTGTTGAGGTAGAGAGCTATAGACGAACTGGATTAATATTGGTAATGCCTTGGACGACAATGATACCACCGACAGGCTTCAGTAGTTTTGACATGGAATGAAAGTAGACATCCATGTACTTGTCACCGACATGTTCTAGCATCTCTATCGAAACAATGCGGTCATATCCTTCCTCAGGACGGGGTGCCTCTCGGTAGTCGCATAAGATGACAGTGATCCGATCTTCGAATCCAGCAGCCTTGATTTTCTTCTCTGCCAGCATTTTCTGCTCTGACGATAAAGTGATACCCGTTACTCGACAGCCAGTGGTCCTGACCGCTTCTATTGCCAAGAATCCCCAGCCGCAGCCAATATCTAGAACATGATCGGATGACGAGATGTGCGCCTTCTCGAGAATGTTGTGGATCTTGCGCTGCTGTGCAGACTCAAAGGACTCGTTGGGATCGGCTGACCACAGAGCACTAGAGTAATTCATGTCCGGAGAAAGAAAGGACGCAAAAAGCTCGTTGGAAGTATCATAATGGAATGACGCATTCATGCGAGCGTGAGTGAGATTATTTTCTGGATTGAAGATCCAGCGCGAAATTCGAGGTAGTAGGTGCCACATAAAATTTCCCGAAGCACCGAGCAAGCTTCGATTGGCGATGTAAAGCTGCACTTGATATCAGCTCATGAATCATGATTCCCAAACCAAATATACACACAAGAAAGCCAAGCTATGTTACACTTACAGTAAACAAACCCACGAGATCTCCGCAGTCAACTTCTTGTAGCATGTATGCTTCTGCAAACCCCTGCAGAGTTTCCGTCAAAATCGACCAGAATTTCTACACGACGTGAACGTACCAAGTCAAATGCCTGGCATATGCGCGTCCAGGCATTGGGACTCCTGAATACAATTGTAACATCCTCATCACATTTACCTATAACTTTGACATGTTGCTGTCCGAAAACGGCTGTTGGCGTCACGGCCCCTTGATATTCAGATACTAATGTCAATCGCCCGAATTGGATTCGGCTCAAAACCTTGAGGACAAGTTGCCGCGTATAGGACTGAATCCAGCTTTCGGTCATATTAGAAAAGTGAACAGGAGTGAAAATATTGGTCTGGATCTGGCACTTCTGCTTTTCTTATATGGCTCAACTTGGCTCGTCCCTTGAAAGCACTAATAAAGAATTGGGAGTAGTTGATATTGAGGTGGGAGGGAGAAGGGGCGCCGTAGGAAGATTCCTGTACACCCATGATCGTATGTTCCCTCAAACATGAACACTTATCGTCGATTGTTGATATTGAGGTAGGACCGCAGGAAGATTCCTGTGCCCACCTGGTCTTATCTCCTATCTCCCTCACTCTACGAACACTTTCGTAGGCTCGCTTACTAGCCTCTTGTACCGTCGTTCCGAGCCGACCTTCTAAGGACATGACTCCCGTCATGGGTCTGTAGGCTCGCTAAAGATCCCCATAAAACATTATAAGCACTAATAGACATGACACTGTATGGAGCTCAGCTCGTGGTTTCCCACAGTCCAGGATTTATTGCCAATAAATAGCCGTAACGTATGTTATCTTGACTAACCAAGAGACCTGCCTTTCGTGTACCCGGCGTCAGCCGTGGCGTTCTAGGTGTTCCCTGACTGATTCTGCCAGTCGTCATCTGCTTGTCTCAAACATTAAGGATGCGAGTCTGACAGAATCTTCTAAGCACTAGTTTTCGGCTAGCTATCACTACTGTACGGAGGTCGATTCCGTAAGTTCTGTTACCTTTGGTAGACGGAAGCATATGGGTACCAGAAGCAAGTATATATTGAAACATACGGTTTTACATATTTTGTACGCAAATAAAGACAAAGAATGTAGGAAAGGTAACGAATGGTCAAAGCTGGTAATGCTAAATAGAGGCTAGTAGGGTTTAGTAGGGTGTAGTACAGTAGGAACGCTGTTGTTGATTAATAATAAGAAGGTTGAGATGAGATTGAAGATTCGCCGAAATTAGCGTGCACGTTCCCGACCGGCCCAAGCCCCTTCTTTGGGTAGGAACCTTGCAATTTACAAACATATAATCGATAACTAATAGTCCAGTCTATTGTTACAGTAAGCTGAGTGTGGACATTGACAGGTGACAGTCAACATGGCAACCTTGGCGATCTTACCGAAAGTGCCATGAAATATCGAACTTCTTCTCCCCAACTAACGCCACATCATGAGCAGAATAGTACCGCATTCTCGATCTTGATAAAATGCTCTTTCAAAAGAAGCCGCAGATCACTTTCTATGTGACATTCTTCTGTCTCTGTATGTGCGTGTTTATCGCAACTGTTGACACCATCATTGTCGCAGCTTCTCTTCCCGCAATTGCGGCTTCACTCCATGCAACAAGTAATGAAGCATACTGGTGCGGCTCGGGGTTTCTGTTCTCACAAACAATTGCCCAGCCTATTTATGGCGGATTTGCAGATATCTTCAGCCATAAGAGCTGTTTGATGACAGGGCTGGGAATATTTACACTTGCCAGCTTGCTTTGTGCCACGGCACAGAGTATGCCTTGGCTCGTGGCTGCGAGAGTTGTAAGTCGAACCTCATTTGCTGTTCACGTCCAATCCAATGAGCTCAGAGTCTGAAAAAATTGAATGAAAGATGAGAATTCAGCTAAATAACAATTCGCAAGTCAGTTCCAGGGACTGGGCTCATCGGGCATCAATGTCATGGTCAACGTCATTACCGCTGACCTTGTTCCCCTGGAAAAGCGTGCCGTATACTTAGGTCTGGTATCACTGGCTGGTGCTTTTGGACTATGTTCTGGCGCGTTGATCGGTGGTGCAGTTTCGGAGCAGACGACTTGGAGATGGTAACGAACCCCGTCTCCTTCCTGAGAAGTAACTGACTTAAAGCTTCTAGGATATTCTATATTAATCTCCCAGTTTGTATTCCAACATCACTGGCAATATACTTTTTCCTCCACTCGAAGACGCAAAATAAGTTTTCTCTCGAAAAGGTTAAGGCTTTCGACTGGATGGGCATGATCATCCTCACCGGTTCCTTAATTGGTGTGCTATATGGAGTGACAAGCGGAGGCGTCCTCTACACTTGGTCGTCTGCAAAAATCCTTTCATCTCTGATCATTGGTAGTTTTGGAATTGGAATGACGATGCTGTATGAAGGCTTTGTAGCAAGTGCCCCCTTGATCCCGCCACGGATATTCCAACGCCGAACCGCCTCTTTGGGATATCTAACGACTTGGTGCCAGGCCTTGGTGCTATGGGCGTATGCATATTTCATCACTCTCTACGTAAACCTCTCTGTCCTCCGGAAATCTGAAGATTCCATATACTGATACAAGTCCAGTTCGTGGTGAGTAAGCGCCACTCGCTCATTGGCTCAGCCGTTGCGTCTCTTCCTGCCTTGGTGATGGTGACCTTCTCAGCGGCTCTTGGCGGCGTAGCAATGACTCTTCTTGGCTCCTTTAAATGGATAAATACCCTGGGTGCCGCGTGCCTCACTATCGGCTTCGCACTCATGTCCAGACTAGACGTTTTCTCAAGCATTGCAGAACAAGCCGGATTCCAGATCATTGCTGGAATTGGCGGCGGAATCCTTTTCCCTGGTCGGCTGATGGCCGTCCAAGCGGCACAGGAAGTGGGCGACGTGACAATTGCCACAGCCATAGTGTCATTCTTTACAAGCTTAGGACAATCTTTTGGAGTAGCCATTGGAGATGCCGTGTTTCAGAATCGATGGGCTGTGGAGGTGGAGAAGCACGCATTAGAGGGATTTATTCCACCAAAGTTTATCATTTCGAGTAGGGAGGCCGAACAGACTGCAGATATTATTGGAAAATATCCTGTGCATGTGCAGGATCTGTATAGAGCGATAATGGCAAGCACGATCTCGGTGGTGTGGATTGTTGTTGCGACGTTCTCGGGAGTTGCATTTATAGCTTGCCTCGCATCAGAAAACTTGCCTCTGCGAAAGTGGTTGACCGAGTCATCAGACTTAGACGAAAGTATTGATATGGAACGTAACAAGGAAGCAGATAATTAGATCAGATATATCTTGATCTCTGCAGTCGTACAGTTTAAGATTAAGGATTTTACTTCTTCGTTAGCTTGTGAAGAGGTAATCACTCTTTATTATACTTATTTCAACCCGGAACGAGTTGTTTATCCTATTTCACTCATCTTGCTAATTTAAGGCCAGTATTTGTGTCAAAATTGTGTTTTTATCTCCTGTGATCCTTGAGTGTTTCACTCATCACTGCTGCTATTTTCCCGTCTTCCTACGCAGCAAGCTGGTTACCGTTTTCAGAACTTTTAGAGCTCGTGAAGTACTTCATAAATTGATTTGGTTTCTTCGAGATAACCATACCAGACGGAGCTACTCTCCCCCAAGATTACTTCAGCTTCCTTAGTTGCAAAAAGGGTGGTATCGTCCTCAGTTGTCGTTTGCTATCCAATCGTGATCCAGCTTTCTACACCTACGAGAATTTACCAGAACCATCCTTATTCCCCCAAGAAATCTTCAAACGATCTGCTGCTCTCATACACGGCCAAACGATATGCGCTTCCGCGTAATCCATAATCCGTAGAAGTGCTTCCTGCTCTTCCCTTTTTGTGAATCGCTCTCCGCCTGGAATCTGCTGTCAGCTAGGCCGGTCGAAGAAAGCGAAAGACGAAGCTTACACATCGCGATAGACACCCCAGCAGTGAACATGATTGGTACATGTTGTCTATTCGAGCACGCAACTCCACATATCTTAAGAGTTAACTCTTTGATCTGCTGGTCCATCGCTTTCAACGCAGCAGTGCGGTCTGGCCCAAGAAGTGGGATCGAAGGATCGTGTGCAAGTAGCAATATGCGACACATCGCTACATAGTGATGGCCCGCAGCTGAAAAATTAGTCCAAGTTTAACATCTTGAGTTGGAAACTCGTCACTTACCGTGACAATCATTAGCCAGCCATATATCTGGAAATATCCTTCCGGTACTGGGATCAGCTTCTTCCTCGAAAATTGGGTTGAAACTGGATGGTAGAGCTTTTTCCCAAGTCTCCAAATATTGCCATAGTTCTTCCCAGTGGGATGGTGTTTTTGGCCCGGAGCCATTGCAGTAGTTCAATGTGTCCGCTGTGTGAGCTATGATTCGATAAGTCCACATCCAGTCGTCGGTCGGTTCTAGGGTGCGGTCGATGTCACCGTAGTTGACGAGACATGTGGGCAGGGGTCGATTTGTCATAAAGGCGATGTGGATCTCTTGGCGTAGCTCGATGTTGAATGTCGCAGATCGAAGGGATGAAGTGCCACATGATTCTGAAACTTGAGCGCAAGCTCGCTCACGAGCCTCTATCAATAGGTGTGAGCCGATTACATGTTGTGACGGACTGGGCTCATCGATAGGTTCTGCATGAAGGTGTCAGAAATGCTCTAGGGGGCAGTTTAGGGCCCTAGGGATTTGGGATCGATTACCAGTCATTTCATTAAAGAATCTTAAGATGACAGTCGCTGCGAACAATTTGTCGTCTAGTAAAGCCTCCGGGTTCTCAAGTGCCGGAATGAGAGTTTTGAGGCATTCATGTTGATATTTATCAGCTGCGTAACGATCGAAACCTTGCGTGACGCTGAGATGTCTAGCTGAGACTGCGAGGATGGCATTTAGAAGCGTGGGGGATGTTGCGGCTGCTGGGATGACAATAGTGGCGAAAGGATTGTCCTTTACGCAGTAGTCGAACTAACAACGTTATGATACCGTTAGATAGATGCATTCTATGGATCGACGTTCGGGCTCTGGCTTTTTGAGCAAGGAGAACATACCCATAATGCCAAGTCGGTAGAGAAGTATTGCAGCAAGAAGGCTTCATCCCTTGAACGAAGAGGCCATAAAGGCCCAGTGCGGTCAAAAGAGTAATCATTTGCCCGAGAATCATCTGCAGGGAATTTGTTCTCGGGTGCTATTGTTGGTGAATATGCTTGGCGGTTCGTGTCTATTTCGCTATCTCCCTCATCTACACCAGGACTTCCGAGGAGCTGCACATCTTCTAGCTGCAGCTCCGCTGTAGAGTCAAAATTTTGAAATTGTACTGGAAGATCTGTTAGCATGACCTGAAGCTATCTTGACGTTACTGACTAACATTTTTTCGGGACTTTTGACCACGGCTGGCCCGTCTGAAAGTCACGGAAACGGCCTCGCTTCGGCCTGGTGACAACACTCGGGTTCAACTCGTGTCTAAATCGATACTTCGATTGCTCTACGCAGTTTCTTCCCTCTTCCGTACATGGTCTGCAAGGTTTCGTAAGATCACCTAGCTGATTTCAGCAGGAGACAATGAACTTTGAAGCTCGAACATACACTTCAAATGCCGGCTTTGGCATTCACTACTATAGCAGCTATCAATTACAGCTTATCGAGAAAAGCCAGGAGCATTTACCATGCGTGTCTGTATTTGGACAAAGGCATAGATTCGAATCCCTCAATCCGGGACAACACTCCGACGGTTCTACTACCAGAACCAAGATGCCAGGTTGTAGGCTGAGTTTCAAGACGCTGCCTATTATCGCAGCATCTAAAACATACTCTTCGTCGTATTTGTCAATCGTAGAAAGGACTCTCACCCAAGCTGAGGCAGTGAGCTTTTGTGTTTTGTTAGGCAATGTTTGCAAGCGGAAAGTTTTGCTACATGGAGAATCTCAGTGGCAATATTACCCCACTTGCCTTTTTGGGTAAATCATTCCGGCCATCATTGGACGGAATGAATGTAGTCCTTAATTGGTAGATTGTATCTCAAGCCATTCGGATTCTCATAGACTTCGTTTTCTCGCACTACATGATGAAAACAAATAAAAGCGGACTCAAGGGTCCGGGTTACAAGATAACCGTGAAGAGGGCTTTATTTTGCATACTGCGGTAGTACAACTACTGTGTTATAAATGTAATCTCAGCACAGCTGCAAGAGTTGGAAAGCGGGCCGTCCTTTTTGGGAGGCAGGCACCTTACCTAATTATTTCCATACAACCACCAGAAAAGTACGGTTAGCTTACCAAGTATTGATTCGCTTGAAAACAGCACATCTTGTTTTCTGGCATCGTTCGAGTACACCATAGAACGTCTGGGTCCTGCAGGTATTCAATCGCTCAGGTATTCCATAATCCGACTTCTTAAGTGATCAAGAGCGCATGCTTGCATTAAGGACACATATATAGGTAAGGTAGGTAGCATCGGGCACGTGCATGGTAAGCTGGTAGCGCAGTCAGGATTTCGTATTGCCTTTGAACGCCATCGCCTTCTCTCTTTTTCTCTCCATTTTCAATGATACTTTAATAAAAGATCATGGCAACTACATCAATGACCTCGTTCTCTCATGAACCCGAGCTGAAGCTCGACTTTGCGACGCCCAATGATGCTCGCGACATTTCGGATATCTGGTACGAATGTTTTCCAGAAAAATTCTTAAAAAAAATGTTTCCCCAGATACCGGCAGTTCAGCAATGGTGGGACGACGCAAATACATTCGATATGCTCAATCGGCCCGCTGCTAAGTACCTGAAAGTCACAGATCTTGCGGCGAACGACGGGAAAGGCAAGATAGTGGGGTATGCGAAATGGTTCGTGCCTGTGGATGGACAGAAACCTGACTTTGAGAGTCGCTTCCCTCCATGGGCACAGGACAGCAACAAAGAGCTCTGCGAGCGTTTCTTTGGGCACTTGATGCTTGAGCGGAGGAAGTCCCTGGAGGAAAGGCAACATTATTGTGAGTACGATGAAAGAGATCCGAAGAATGCTCTTGACATGTTCCATAGATCTTGATATGCTGGGTACCATTCCCGCGTATCAAAGACGAGGCGTTGGTTCTATGTTGGTTGGTTGGGGTACCAATCTTGCGGACCGAGATGGAGTTGAGGCTTATGTCGAGGCAAGTGACCAAGGCAGGGCGGTCTATGCCAAGCATGGGTTTCAGCCCCTAGAGCCCTTCACAATTCCCGGCGAGGACTTTCAAGTTACATGCTTCCTAAGACCAGCACCCAAATAGTCCTTCCTTCAAAGTTAAAATGAAATAATTTCATCTGCACCCCTTGTCACGTGTTACAACTCAAAATGAACTGTTTTCTGCTCTGGGTCATTGATTAACGTATTGCCTTACATCTTGGTAATAATGAGTCGAGAAATGATCAACTTCAGGTCTACTCATACTGTCTTTTAAATCTATGTGAGATTTTTCTATTTCCAAATCACTGAGATCTCAAGATTCAGGGCATCTGTGCCCAATCCAAAAATCTAAGATGAAAATCATGTCTATTCATCAATGGCATCGGTGTTATAGGACGTCCTTTCCCTAGAGCTTAGACATGTAGAAATCAGCTGTCGTTATCAAAAGTCCGCGCCGCAGACCTTAATTACAATAAGCTAAGTATCTTGAATGGTTTCCACCCATTTGCTATCACCTCTGAAATTACTGGTTGAGACGGCCGCATGAGACATCATAGCAGCCGGTTTAGTAATGAGTGGATTTGTTGTCGGTGAGAAATTAAGGTTTGTCCTAGATATTTCCCACTAAACTTTAGTTACGAGGTTTGAGCCATTCCGAAAATGCCGGAGAGCGTGGTGGATGGTGTCCGGACTAGGTACTCGTAATGGAACTTGTGCTCTGCACATTATTTTATGCGCAGCTACTCATCATCCACACGGATTATGCAAACATGTGGGGTCTGGGGCAGGAGTTGGAGCCGCTGGGTGGAATTGGTGACGTTTGTGGAGTTGATTGACAGGCGCCCTTCTCATGACAGCTGTACGATTGTCCCACTAATAGTTCAGAGAGTGAGGGAAAGTTGATATTGGGGTGATGACGGCCGAAGAGAGCTCATTAAGGAAAATTTGATGTTAGCAAAATTGTAGAGATTTATTCATAATGTACATGCTAATTTGCTGTTATTGTTTTATGTCAGCTTGATTTATTGGCCTGGTGGGCACGAACAAATAGAAGATTGCATAAAAAGAAGCAGTGCGTTCCCGGAGATCAAGACCTCGAAACAAACATACAAAAACTTAAAGCGCACATTGCCCATTGACCATTGTTTCCAAATAGAATGCTGAGAGGAGAAGCTCAAGACGTAATAGTGGACGGAAATAAATGAATTAACGATAAGAGGGGTAGCAGATAACCCACTCTTCCCCGTACTTCGTACGGGTATTAGAGTGCTGGAAATAAACACTTTGGCCGAGGCTAAGGATTTCATTGTTCACATAATCAAAACACCTTGTTCGTTCCTTTGCAGTAGTAGTCTGCCGATCTTGGATAATTGCTCTGTAATTCATTTCAGTGTCCTCTGCGGCTTTGGTTCTTTTAAAGGATGTTCTTATGGAACTCAAGGCTACTTACTTTATGGCATCTGAAATATATTAGCGATGATGCAGAGTGAGGCCAAGCCTCACGACAATGACGGAGTGACGGGGACGTCTACCGCTGGTCTTCCACCGAACGTGATAGATTGGGCGTCTCCTTGCGACCCTGATGATCCTCACAATTGGTCATTTGGGAAGAAATGTTACCATGCCGGCGTGACAGCAGCGTACGCTTTCACGACGACTTTCATGTCCTCAATCTACTCCTCTGGAACGGAAGAAGTCGCCGAACGCTTCGGAGTTTCAACAACGGTGTCCTTGCTCGGAATCTCCATGTACTGCTTGGGACTCTCATTTGGGCCTGTTCTCGCAGCCCCGTTGAGTGAAACACTCGGCCGCTCAATCGTCTATCGAGTGAGCCTTCCACTGGCGGCGCTGTTCACGATCGGGTGTGCAGTGGCGAAAGACATGGCAACAATCATAGTCTGTCGCTTCTTTGCTGGCTTCTTCGCTGCACCTGCACTCTCAATTGGAGGCGGAACAATGGCTGATATATATCACCCCTCATCTCGCGGCGTGGCGATGAGCTTGTTTCTTTTGGCTCCATTTCTGGGACCGGCAGTTGGTAAGTAGACCATCTCCAAGCTATGTGAGGACGCCTACTCACATCGTTTCCGATTTCAAGGACCCATTATTGGTGGGTTTGTAATCGAAAAGGTGAGCTTTCGGTGGCTTGAATGGGTCATGCTATTTTTCATGATTGCAACTTACATCTACTCCCTTTGGATGAGCGAGACATACAAGCCTATCATCCTCAAACGACGAAGAAAACGCCTTGGAATACCGGAAGCTGCGAAGTCAATGAGTGCTCTTGGTGCTCTGCACAAGTTTATGACGATTACCTTGATTCGGCCGCTGATGATGTTGATCACCGAGCCCATAGTTGCATTCTTCAGCCTATACGTGGCCGTGGATTTCGGCATTCTTTTTACCTTCTTTGCTTCCTTTCCCCTGGTATACTCAAGAGTTTACCACTTCGACGCCGGGCAGATTGGGCTTACTTTCCTCCCTATCTTGGTGGGATGCTTAATTGCCACAGTCACTTGCCTATTATGCGACAGCCTGTTGTATAAGAAGCATCTGGCAAGACTCAATGCCACGGTTCCATCAACCCAGAGCTCGGACAGTGACGAGGAAACTGGCCCAGACCGGTCGTACCAGTCTCTTCCGCCGAAAAAGCATGTCGAGCCGGAACATCGACTGTACGCAGCAATGATAGGAAGCTTCGGGATTCCAACTGGACTGTTCTGGTTTGCATGGACAGCAAGAACAGCAAGAACAGGAGTACATTGGGCAAGTCCTGTCATGGCAACGGTGGTTTTTGCGTGGGGAAACCTGTGTGTTTTTGTAAGCTAAACTTCCAGGATGCTAAGCTCCCCTCTCATGAACTGTAGGTGTCCGCGATGATGTATTTGATCGACGCCTATGGCCCCCAATACGGAGCATCTGCTGTCTCAGCAAATGGCTTTGCCAGATACATATTCTCAGCTGCATTTCCTCTGTTTGCTATTCAGAGTAGGTCTTCACGTTACCCAAGCTTTTGCAATATCTTACAGAAAAGCAGTGTATGATAGATTAGGTATTTCATGGGCGACAAGTTTGCTCGGCTTCCTCGCGGTAGCTTTGCTTCCAATCCCGTGGATATTGTACGTCTGGGGTCCAAGGATTCGCCAGAAGAGCTCATATACAATCACAGAGCATTGAACCGGCTCATTTTAGATAGAAGCTAGGCACCTCATTCTAATATAGCTCAACTGAGCGAAGAAAATAATTCCACTGATTCGAAATATACTAGTGACATATAGCACAAGCTTGAATCCAAGGTGGTTATAGGCTTCACGTGACATTGGCAGATGGCGAAAACGCTAATGCTTTTCCGAGTTCCGGAGGTCGTGATATTATGGTTTTCAAATCAATCTCCGCACATCGCAACTTCGTCGAGTAGGCGATTATGAGGGTCTTTTGGCAGAGAACAATGGTTTAACTACATGCATCCTCTTGGAAAGTCTTTTCATGCCACACTGGGGATGGCGACGCAGCTGTGAACGAGGTTTCGCGCGCCCCCCCGCGGCTGCCCTGTCGACTTCCAGTTCAGCCCCGCCCCAGCACGGAGGAGCTACGAAAGGGTTCACAAGTTTACATAACTTTCCACATATTCCATAGAGAAGAATGTTTGCCGTACCTAATACATCCTGTGCGGTTGTACCGTTCTGAAATACCTTCACCATTAGCTAAGAGGGGCAAGTCCGAGGTAGTAAGTACCTGGTACGAGAAGCCATTCAAAGCGAAAAGGAGAAGCTTATACGTAGTATAAGTACCTCCAACCGGCTGATGGAGACTCTAGTTCATATTTCGGGTTTATCAGTGACCAAGATATAGCTAAACGAACCAATTAGCAGCGCTTCAAGCGTACCTGCTCTGAATCATGAACAGCTTCTCCGCTGGCGACCGATCTGGACAACTTATCGCGCCTTAATGCATGATCGATTTCAAGACTTCTCCTACGATGAAGTCAGGTCTCGTATGTCTGGGAGAGAGCTGTCACCTGTGACTCAGAGGCTCTGAGACCGGGCTGGTAATCGTGGATTATGGCGTTGGCAAAACAACGAACTCTATACACGATGTGTTTGCTGTTTCCGTGAAATGTCCTGCTCCCATGAAGGACTACCGTCTTCTTTCGGTGAGTTGACTCGAGGGTCTTCTCATCCTTGGACCAAGACTCCAGAGTTCAAACAGAGCTGTGTGGAAGGCGAAATGCAAGATTTCTTTACGACGGAACCATATGGCGGTCTTTGAAAAGAACGAATTATGGCCCATTCCAGAAGCCGATATCAACGACAAAGTCGGAACGGTCGATAGATGGTCGATTTCAGTCGACTGATTGGATTCATGCTCGTTGTTGGAACACATGGAGGATGAGTTCCGCTTTGCCCGCCAGTGGGTTCCCAGCTTACCCGACGTTCATATTCCAGATATCAAGTGTTCAGCGTCCGGATGTGTCATGAGAAAAACCACAGCATCGAACTGTGAGTTGTATTTATCTGATTGCTTCAACTCGACATGTACGTTGTGGTGGAGATCCGCTACCGGAGCGCAGGGCAGTTTCGGGGCTCCGATGCGCTGACATCCCTAGCCCCTGTTATTTCCGGTGCCTTCACCTACAAATATCTTCCAACTGTTTCAGCATTCACGATGGGGTAACCAAACATAAGCCTCCTCATGAATGATGGCAACAGACGACAAAGAACAAGCAGTCGTCTCGCCTGAGCCTCCTATACCCTATAGCATCTTTACATCTCGACAGAAGTCGTTGATCGTCACTACTGTGGCTATTGCAGCGACGTTTTCCGGGCTCTCGGCGAACATATATTTTCCTGCAATTCCGGAAATCGTAACTGATCTTTCTGTCACGCCGGAGTTGAGTATGTTAATCCACTTATATCATGTGTCAAAATGAATTAAGGACGGTTGTGGCGGAGTGTATTTCTCTTCGATTCAACCCCACCCTTGCATCCTCCATCAGATATCCCATTTGTGCAACAATGATTCTGACCCTCGACATCTTCTAGTCAACCTTACAGTGACTTCGTATCTCATACTACAAGGACTTTCGCCTAGTGTTTGGGGATCAGTTGCGGACGTCCATGGTCGAAGAGTCACTTACATTTGCACGTTCTTAATCTTGCTTGGAGCATGTGTTGGCCTTGCAGAAACGAAGCACTATTATCAATTGGTCATCTTAAGATGCATGCAGAGTACTGGAAGTGCAAGCACAATTGCTGTCGGCGCTGGAGTTGTCGGAGACATCGCTGATCGAGCAGAAAGAGGCGGCTATATCGGAATCTATCAAGCGGGCTCCCTTGCCCCTCTCGCCCTTGGGCCTATTCTTGGTGGGGCTTTCGCAGAGACTCTAGGATGGCGAGCTATTTTCTGGTTTCTTGCAATATACAGTGGAGCCTTTCTCGCCGTCCTCGTCATTTTTCTCCCGGAGACGCTACGATCTATGGTAGGCAATGGCTCCATTCCTCCCAAGGGGCTGTCAAATTCCGTGCTCTCATATCTTCAACGTCGTCGGCATTCAACGTCTGAATCAGTCACTCATGAAACCCTACCGCCTTCGAAGAAAACCGCGGTTGATTTCCTCGCACCTTTGCGAATGATCGTGGGCATGGAAGTCACGTACATCATTGTATTCATGTCAGTGTACTATACGGCCTGGCAGATTTTGATAACAACAATGTCGACTCTCTTCAAACAGGTCTACGGGCTTAGCGAGCTCCAAATAGGCTTGACATTTATCGCGAATGGTGTCGGTTGTATAATTGGCACACTTACCACCGGAAAATTCCTCGACTTCGACTATCGGCGGATTAAGAAGAGTTACACTGGAAGCCTCGAGACCTTTCCTCTAGAGCAAGCCCGGCTGCGTACCTTATGGCTATGGAGCGGTCTTGAATGTGCTTCAGTGTTGATATTTGGATGGACTCTCGATGAGCGAGTTCATATGTCAGTTCCAATCATCAGTACTTTTATGCTTGGATGGTGCGCGACATCAATCATTGGGATTGTTACAACATTCATGGTTGACTGCTTTCCGCACCAAGCAGCTTCGGCCACAGCTGCCATGAATCTTGTCCGCTGCTTGATGGCCGCTGGTGGAACAGCTGCGGTTCTTCCCATCGTCAATGGGATTGGTGTTGGATGGACGTTCACTCTGATCGTCGGCGTAATGCTGGCTAGCCTGATTTTGCTCTGGATACAGATGCAGTACGGTTCAAAACGAAGACTTCAGAGGGAGCAGATGGAGAAGGACTCTGAGGGGTAACAGCTATAGGTTTGTTCCGTCTCAGAGATTTTCAGGCAGGTCACCTTCTTTGTGGCGTTCATGCTCAGGAACTTCCCGCTAAAATGGCACTGGATGGTCGCCAAGATGCTGAATAAATCGTCTAAAAAAGCATTTCTCAATGTCCCGACAGAGTTGAATCTATATCCGTACCGTACGCAGCAATGTCGACGCTTTTCATGGCCGATACTCTCGGGCCAGGTCTTCTGATCAGATTTGCCGAGCCGACTCCACCAGTCTTTCGCATGATACGACTTCATTCCGTTGAGTTGCAGAGCAATTGTATCATGGAGGAACTTAAACCGATAATACACTGGAAAGGGTGCAATGTTGATACTCCCGATGGCTTAGAGAAACAAAAACTCTGCAATCGAGTCAGTTCATGCGCATGCAGGGAATGCTTGGGCATACGTTACCCTGTATTGCAACATCTGCCCTATGCACGAAGACGAACCAACTCGCAACGAGACCGCTGGAATCCTCGTTGCCGGTTCCTACAGCGGACACTTAATAGCATGCCAATCAGCCAAATCTGGCAAAGCAAAATTCAATGACCGCCTCAAGAGGAGATATTGGATTGGCGGAAGTCCTTGCTTTTGACAAGCTTTTAGATACCTTAGTTTATTGCAGTGAATCATTCAACAGATGGGTTGTTGCTAATGCTGTGATATGTTTCAAGATGAGCCAAATACAAATCTTAAATGCAGGAAACTTTCGTGTTATTTACTGTATCTCTTCCTCCCGCTCACATGCCGGTTGGGGTACCTCTCCGCCAAAAGGTTGCGCACAATACTAGTCACGTGATGATACTGTGATGAGACCATTCTATTCTGGAGCTCTTCTCCCAGCCGGGACCTATAAGTCGCACCTTCCTAAGGCAGTTTGCGATAGGCGAATCGCTGGCTTGTGACATCAAAATGTCTAGCGCAAGTTTCGAGACGATTATCTGGCGATGATATTGGGGCGCGATGAAAGTCCCCTGCCCTTCGACATGTCGTCGAGACATCATTCGCATGGGATGATGTCCCAGATCTCTCCACCGAACTGACGCATTCAACACTTTACTTCCAGCACGGCCCGAGGACTTCACTGACTGCCTAGTTGGTCTGTATTGGCATGAGTCCATGGAAGAGCTTTCACCACACAGTCCATGGTGTCAGCGTCACCCGTTCAGCAATACGATGCCCCAGGGGCAGTTTTTCAGTGGTTTGATTTCATCGATTCCCTAGAACCGGAAGCCGGGCTGGTCTTGATCATTTGCAGATATTTTTCAAGTTACACCCTTTTCACAAAGTCATCTACTGATGGCTTTGCTGCTTCTGTCCAAGTATGGGAAAGACACGGCATTACTCTGTTTACGGTCTCGACGTACGTTTTACGGCTCTTGCAGGATGCCTCGTGTATTCAGCCCATGTCAGGTCACCCAGGCGTGGCCTGATATCCAGCCGAGGCCAATGAGAACCGATTTTTGAATGCGCAGGCACAATTATTCATGCTTAGGAGTCTCAGTATTTAAATACTTAGTTGGCGGATCCCTTCAAAATTCATCCTTGATCAGATCTTGACTTGCGAATACTACCTCATCCTATCGTCACACTTTGCGCATCTCCTGACGTTGAACGGTTATTCTCCGCCCTTCATCATGTCTCCTCGGAATGTCAGGATCGCCCATAACGAAGACAATGATGACTACGACTACGACAATGCCATCACGCTGGTGCCAACACAGGCCGGTCAACCCGGTAATCTGCAACCACACTACCAAAGGGTATTGATGAGCAAGCGGAATATTGCAAACCCGTCGCCCCTGGGACTGTGTGGCTTCGCCCTGACTACCTTCATACTTTCGGCGATAAACATGGAAGTCATGGATGTCACTCATGCGAATCTGATCGTTGGACCGGCGTTTGCGTATGGAGGCTTGGTGCAGCTGTGTGCTGGAATGTGGTACGTTGATTGCGGTCCACGAGCCGCTGGAAGAAGGGAAGCTCATTTTCTGTCAGGGAAATGTCGATTGGTAATACTTTCGGCGCCACTTCGTTGTCTTCGTATGGAGGGTTTTGGATAGGCATGGCGATCATTCTCACGCCTGGTGGTTTTGAGATCGAGGCTGCTTATGATTCGGAGGAATTCAATCACGCGTTTTCTCTATACTTATTCGTAAGTCCGGATCTCTCGAAGTGTTCATTATCGGACTATCTGATCAGTTTTACAGGCATGGTTCATCTTCACCACAATCATCCTCCTATGCACGCTCTCCTCATCAGTAGCTCATTGCTCGATTTTCTTCACCCTCGACTTGTCACTGTTGTGCTTGGCACTCGGTCGTAAGTACCCACACCTAGACGGGTTATCCTACGTCCCCCATCACAACCTTACCTACGCTGGCGGGGTCTTTGGACTGCTATCTGCTTTTGCAGCTTGGTATAATGCCTTGGCCGGTATTGCGGCGAGCAATAAAGCGTTCGTACCTAAGCTTGAAATTGTCATTGAGCGTTCGACTAACGTTATTGTAGGGTCATTACCCTCCCGGTACTGCACTTCCCGTGGTCTGAGCACAGTAGGGAGCTGCGCCGGAAGAGCATGCCAATGGCGCAGACGGTCAGTCCAGCTTAAAGTTGAGTGGTGAGAAATATATGTAATACAATGTCATTCTCTGCAACTGATGAGAACTGTCAGCATGCCTAGCTGAGCAATGATGAAACGCTGAAATCCACAGAAAGCACATCGTTCATTATTTTACATCTACTGCAAATTTTTGTTGCGCAATTTATTCAACGTAACATCTCCCCGAGTACTGTTCGATGAACCTTACGAGCTTCGGCATGACTCATGTGTCTCATCATACAGGCTGATATGGCCCTTTCCCTCGAACAAAGCACAACTTACTTGGTTCCCTTGCATCTTCGTCGTTTCCTCGCCGGAGTAAAGCTTTTGAGCTTACGATCCCGCCATGAAGGGCAGTGGATGCGGCAAGATCCAATCTGCAAAGCCACGCGAAATGTTCGAGACTGGATCTACAAGAGTAATGGTTTTGAAATGTAAAATATAGCAAGGCTTCGAGGAAGCAACGACACAACATTGATGATTTGCTGTCACGTATCACCCTCATGTCGTTCCTGGAATAGAAGAGAGTAGTCAAATCTATGATAGTCAACTCGTTATGGGACACGGAAAGTTGGTTGTGGGGGCTAGGGGCGGCATGGAGGGGTTGTTGCACCAGCCACAATTGAAACTCGATGAGAGAATCCCATCATGCAGACAGGAGAGCTGAGTCAAGAGAAGCAGATGTTAACAATTGAAAGGGCAGAAATCATTAACTAACGCCGATAGATAGCTGCTCACTTGGAGATACAAAATTGAATGATTCTAGAAACCTTCAAGTACGTCCTGATAAAGACCACAAGCCGTCGAGCATGTGACGCCTCATCAGTGATTGATTACCTACTCATAAATACATTTATTACTCAGGGGTGGCAGCAAAAAAAAAAAAAAAGCTCGGAGGATCATTTCGACGTCACTACTGACCACGTTCTTGTGCAAGGTGACAAGGGACAAGGGGCCAGCAGGCAAACCTCAACAAACAAGATAAGAAAACGGCCAAACTGGAATTCAACCGACTGGCCAGAATCCCCACAACTATCTACAACAAACAACCCTTCTCTGCAATTTGTTGTTGTTGTTGTTATTCACCGCCGCTTCGTACAGTATCGAACTGGACAAGAAGACGGAAAAAGAAGCTGTTGCTGCTGTTGGATCGCCAATGCTTCGTTACATACTGTAGCATCGGACTTGCAGCTTCAAAGCGACCTTCCCCACTACGAAAACGAAAATTACAGTAAGCTTCACGCCCGTCGGTGACCACATCATCATCATCACCTCGTAAGCCGGACTCAACAACCTGTTGAACCTCTCAAACCAGCTGCAGAGGAGATCAAATCCTGCCCCTGCGTCTTCTCGATTGATTCTGACAATATTTTTATGAAGTCGCACAACCGCTCGTTCAACAATCCCACCTTCACCT
The DNA here is from genome assembly GCA_016508695.1 of Hyphodiscus hymeniophilus. Taxonomy (NCBI): domain Eukaryota; kingdom Fungi; phylum Ascomycota; class Leotiomycetes; order Helotiales; family Hyphodiscaceae; genus Hyphodiscus; species Hyphodiscus hymeniophilus. The sequence goes on along the minus strand of VNKQ01000016.1, from coordinate 36,157 downwards.
CACCTACCCTTTGGCAGATCCGCCGCCGCCAACATGGTCAAAATCGACCACTTTGAGTACCTATCTGAGGAGGAAAAACGTCTCAAGGAAGATCGTGATCGGACCAAGTACTGGAAGAAGTGGGGTCCCTACGTCGCAGAGAGACAATGGGCTACAGGTACAGATACTCTCCTGAACCCTTCGCAGATCGTGGGGCTTACACTTTGGTGTCATAGTTCGCGAGGATTACAGTGCCGACGGGGACGCCTGGAGTCGTAAGTTCTCCTCACGGGTGGCCGTGTGCGCCGTGCTCTAATACCTTCTGCAGATTTCCCTCACGAACATGCGCGCTCGAGAGCTTTCAGATGGGGCGAGGATGGTATTGCCGGTGTCTCGGATACACACGGATTCCAGAATATTGCCTTTTCGTTCTGGAACGAAGAGGAGTCAGTGCTTCAACTGGGGAACACAAGCTTCGTCGGCTGACAATCTGTAGTGATTACCTCAAGGAACGTCTGTTCGGCCTGTCGAATCCCCAAGGTAACCATGGAGAGAGTATCAAGGAAGCTCATTTTCACCAAGACAATACCCCCACGGTTCGTCTGCCCGCCATCCTTTGCGCTTGCTCGCTGACAACTCTTAGCATTCATACATGAAAATGTTGTACAAATACCCCCAAAAGAAATTCCCATACGAAGATCTCATAAAGGAGAACGCGAGACGAGGCAAGGAGGACCGCGAATACCAGCTAATTGATACCGGCGTCTTCGACGAAGACCGATACTGGGACATCACAATTGAGACCGCGAAAGAGACAGATGATCCGGAGGAGCTCTTGTTTCGAGTTACGGCATGGAATCGCGGCCCAGAGCCTGCCCCGCTACATATCATACCCCAGGTATGGTTTCGAAACTGCTGGGCTTGGGGCCATGAAACACCAGACAAAAAGCCTTCTATCCGCGAAATCAGTGAGACGACTGCACACAGCAAGCACTACAAGCTTGGAGATCGCTACTTCCAGCTTTCACCTTCTCCTGGAGTGGGACCTAGTGGACAAGATGTGATGCCAAAGCTGATATTCACGGAAAACGATACAAACTTCAAAGAGCTTTATGGTGGGAAAAACGAGCAACCGTACGTCAAAGATGCATTCCATAGGTACATCGTGGATGAGGACAAGAAAGCGATCAACCCGAAAAAGACTGGCACGAAATCCGCGGCATGGTTTGCATTCAACGAGGGCGGCGGGGTGGCTCCTGGTGAATGCGCAGTCGTTCGATTCCGGATCTCGAAAAAATACGATGGATATCTGGATGAAGAGGAGTTCGATGATATTATTGAGAAGCGAAGAGAGGAAGCCGACGAGTTCTACTACCGCATCAGTCCGTTGCCAATGGCTGAGGATCTACGAAATATCCAGAGACAGGCGTTCGCGGGGATGATGTGGACGAAACAGCATTACCACTTCATTTGGGATCAATGGGCGAATGGAGACCCCAGCCAACCTCCTCCTCCCCCAGATCGAAAGGCTATCCGAAATGCGAACTGGAAGCATATGCATCTCGATGATATTCTTTCAATGCCGGATTCTTGGGAATATCCTTTCTTTGCTGCGTGGGATTCTGCCTTTCATTGCATTCCTTTGGCGATGATTGACCCCGACTTTGCGAAGAAGCAGCTAGATCTTTTTACGAGAGAGTGGTACATGCACCCCAATGGCCAGCTTCCCGCATACGAATGGAACTTTGGAGACGTCAACCCCCCTGTGCATGCGTGGGCAACATTCAGAACATTCAAAATCGAGCGAAAGATGTACGGCCGTCAAGATCTTGATTTCTTAGAGCGTGTCTTCCAAAAGCTCCTCCTCAACTTCACGTGGTGGGTCAATCGAAAGGATTACGATGGAAAGAATGTTTTCGAAGGTGGCTTCCTCGGTCTGGACAACATTGGTCTCTTCAATCGATCAGAGCCTTTACCTACTGGAGGGGTGTTGGAACAAGCAGACAGCACAGGATGGATGGCTTTCTACTGTCTTTGTATGCTGAACATTGCTCTGGAGCTAGCCAAGCACCGTCGGATTTACGAAGATATTGCATCGAAGTTCTTCGAACATTTTATCCTCATCAGCGATGCCATGACATACAAGTCTGGCTCCGACAACGAGAAGTCGCTATGGAATGAGGAAGATGGTTTCTACTATGATGCTATTTCCTGGGGTGGACCCTGGACTCAACAGTTACCCATCAGATCCCTCGTTGGTCTGATTCCTTTGTACGCAACGTTGACTCTGGAGCCGGAGCTCATCAACAAATTGCCATCCTTCAAAAAGCGTGTTGATTGGTTCATCGCAAATCGCCATGATGTAGCAGAGCGCAATATGGCAAGCATCCGCAAGCGAGGAAAGGACAATAGGATCCTGCTCTCTCTTGTAAGCAAAGATCGTCTTGAGAAGATCCTCAAACGAATGTTAGATGAAGATGAGTTCTTCAGTGAGCACGGGATCCGTTCCCTATCAAAGTTCCACCAAAAGAACCCCGTAGCAATGGACGTCAACGGGCAGGAATTCAAAGTCAGCTATATTTCCGGCGACTCAGACAGTGGTCTTTTCGGCGGCAACAGCAACTGGCGAGGTCCTATCTGGTTGTGCGTCAACTTCTTACTCGTTGAGTCGCTTCAGCGATTCTACATGTTTTACGGCCCCTCCTTTCAAGTTGAATGTCCAACCGGCTCGGGAGATTTCATGCATCTCGGCCACGTATCCGAGGAAATTCAGCATCGACTGCAGCATCTGATGGCTCGTGGCGATGATGGACGACGAGCTATCAATGATGGAAATGACCTGATGGATTTCGATCCTCATTGGAAGGATAATCTGTGGTTCTATGAGTTCTTCGACGGTGATTCCGGACGTGGATTGGGTGCTACGCATCAATGTGGATGGACTGGTCTGATTGCGAGAATGATCCACGACACTGGGTACGTTGCTCCCCTGCTTTTCCTACTTGTATTAACCTCAGCAGTCTCTCATGCCGACTCCCTCAAACCCCTCGTACGCCTTCAACAGGCATGAACCACTACTTTGACGACACCTTCACACGGCACCTCACCTCCGACACAGGTCGCCGAGGCTCTCAATCTCCGCACCCTAAGATGCGTCGCTCCTCCACGTCCCGCTCCCTTGGTGCTAGATCTGATTTCGATCACTCGGCCAATGGAGATGACGAGGATAAAGTCTCTGTAGGTAATTCCGTGGTCACAGAAAATGCCGAGCGCGAAAAGGAGCGCAAAGAAGCGGATGAGCATACTGCGCATTATGTTAGTGAGCAGCTCAGTCGGGTTAGGAGTCATCAGAGTGTGGACTTCGAGCCAAACGGGGATGAGTTTGAGGCACAGTTGGATGAGCAGTAGGGGATGCGTTCTAGTGTGTGGCGAGCTCAACTACGATGGATGGACTATGATGGATGGTACAACGAGGAGCTGGAAAGGAGAGCATAGATAGAGTGAAAGATGAGGCTTACAAGTGTTGCTTAACTCGCTGGCGTTTGCCTTGGCAACACCCATAACAAGCATAGACCTAGAACTACAAAATGATAGACTCATAAGATTCGCAGTTAGATCACCTGTCTACTCACATCTTCTAACCCAGAGACCGTTTGTCCATTCAGAAAGTACCTAGTAGGAAACTAGTAGGAAACATCCGAATCGCTTACTGCATGTAAGTGATTCGAATACCTCTGACCAAGTCTTACTTCACGGTTAGAGGAGACCCCTCCCGCTCGATGGCCCATACTTCTTCCTTGCTTGCGTGCTCGACGAGGCTGGAAAAACCCATGCGAAAATGACATAAGAGAAGGCGTGGCTGGGAGGGGGCTTGGTTAACACATGAGCAGCGAAGGCTTCTCTCGAGTCAAATTTGGCTTTGGCAGGGTCTACCGTCGCATGTAATGTGCGAAGAACTAGGAGAGTAGGTTGCGGTTCCAGATTAAGGGACACGAGGATGTGAAAGTTATGGTGAGCTAGGTCTGACGTTAAGAGGATCTCGGCTGACTGACTGGCATGAATGGCTTGCTTTTGGGCGGGGGAGTTCTGGTGGTTCAAGGCTAGATGTTGAGACAGCAGTAGTTGTAAGTTTGGCAGGTCTTGACTTGAGACCCATTCAGGCAAATGAGCAAGGGCTTATGGGTCCAGCTTCCTTAGTTGCTCGCTTGGCCAACATGTCGGGGGCTTTAAGGCCGTGAAGTCACATCCTGCAAATGCAAATGGAAGGTTTTAGAAAGATGCTTCTACTTTCCCATCATGTACACTCAACTGACCAGGCGTCATCTGCGACCAGGTCTAGTTTGTCCACCTCTCGCTCATCTGCCCGACCTCCAACCCGCAATAAAGGAAACGCGTGGTGGTATTTTACAAGGTATCGGTGAGGAGTTTGTTCATCTTGGCGATGCGGGCGGAGACGCTGAGATCGATTGTCCGGTCGCCAATCTCGACGACAAGGCCGCCAAGGATATCGGGGTTGATCTACGACACGCGTTAGATATTAATCGACGGAAACAATGGGATAAGCGCAATAAGAAATGTAGCTACCTTGTTGGTGACCTTGAGCTTCTTTCCCTGGCCGACATATTGGGATTTCGAGACGGCGGACTCGAGGCGTGAGAGAGTTTTGTTATCCAGAGACTACAGTATACCGATTAGGATGTCGCCTCAATTCCGCTCGCAGCCCTTGCAACATTATGGAGCACTCACCGAAGCACTGATAACAGTCAACTCAACCTCTCCCCTTGCCGCACTCATCAAATCCGCAAACTTCTCACAAACGCCCTTCAAAAGTCCCAAGCGGTTGTAGTCCGCCAATGTGCTCAAGAAGTTCTTCACGGTTCCCTCCTTGTCCGCGCCTCCAGTGTGCTTCTGCAGCTCCGCAACGATCTGGCTCTTGTCCTCAACCGAGAGTGTGGGTGCTTCCATAATGCTTGCGAGTTTGGGATCTTTGTGATAAACATCATTTAGGCTGGATATAGCTTTGGCCACAGAATCGAGAGAGGACGTCTTCACTGCTGCTGTGTACTGTTTGTTGTTAGCTTTGCTTTCGCGCAAGAATCTTTCGAGCTTGGGTGTAAGGATCTGTGGACGGGGACCAATTGGATGCCATTGTCCCCTCCCGACTCTTGAAAAGTGAATAGTAATGAAATCAACATACCAGAGCAGAGGCGTAGGTCCCATCGAGGCCGTACAATGCAACGGGGGGTTTCGAGTCGGCTTGAGCGGGTGTAGCATAGCTTCGGATTTGCGAGCTGGCGAACACGGCTCTGGGAACAACAGCGCGCGCTGGAGCTGCGGCGCGGGTTGCAGTGAGGAGTACGTGGCGGGAAAGCATGGTTTTGTGCGTCAATTGATGGAAGGGAATGGAGAGAGCTGCTGAGGTCGGGGAAGTCGTGATGAGCTCGGTTGAGAGTTTTCGGAATCCAAAGAGTCACGTGCACAATGCTTATGTAAGGGATGTTCTGTAGACTTTTCCCTTCGCTACCTAACTATGATTTCCAGCGAAGGGGAACAGCTGTTGGCATTGGATGATCTGGAACGGACTCCTAACACCCTATCTGCAATCAAGTGAAGCTGAAATATCGAGGAGATAAGACTTACAATGGAGGAGAGCAACGACTGTCTTCTTTTGGCCAAATGCTGAGAGCCTTTCAAAGCATCCTGCAGTCGAGACACGTACCACATGCTGAGTTCTGACCTTTATCGAGCAGACTCCTTGCTAATACCTTCATCCTGTATAAGGTTTCCAGTTAGACTTGGTGTCCACCTTTGTTACTTGCTACTACCACTCCTCTGAATTTCCGATGATGACCAGTGTCAACAAATATCGTCCTGCGTCCCGCCTTTGTTATTTTTGTCAATCCTTATCCAAAAGCTTCGAATCGTTGAATCTACGCATGAGTGGGATGTTGAAGGCAATTTTCTGTTCAAGTTTGTATCATCATTTGTAAATCACAACGGCACATATGTTTCTTTAAAATCAATCTTTTGGGGTTTTGTTTTCTTTGTAATCAATACTTCCATAGATGTATAATCATATCGCTGTCAGTTCTGAAACCCCACTCATTGCTTTCGCTCCAGTTTGTTATTGCCATCTTTTGGCCGTTGTAGCAACGTCATTGCATTCGCTTGTGCAACTATGTTTGTACAGTTGTGCATTATGAGGGAAAATCGACTTTCTTTCCCCTCACAAATCCTCCCAATGCTCTTAAACAATTCCACACAATTAATCTTAATGCTTACCAGGGCAATGGCATGCGTGTGTGGTCTTGAATGTGTAACTGTAGTGACTGAATTCTGCCACTAAAGGACACCCCACTCTTGGCGCACAACCAGACTTCATTGATTTGGATTTTACGCACTTTGAAGTCAGTTTGAAAAACTTCATTATAAGTATATCCGCGCATATCTCCTTTCATGGATCCACTAACTTGGGCAGCTGTGGCCGGTCGACGACAGGATGAAATCAACAATGCTATTCCCGAGCCTTATCGTCTTACTACAACGTTGCTCGAAGCTTGTAATCTCATCAAATTGCCCGAGACATGTGGAATTCTTGAAGAGCGAGAGCTTAAAATCACCTCCCATACTGCGACTGAGCTGCTCAAGCTTTTACACAATGAGACCTACACTGCCGTGGAAGTTACGAAAGCATTTTGCAAGAGAGCTGCCGTTGCACATCAAGCAGTGAGCTTCTGTTTCATGATCTGACTAATTTATTGCTGACGAATTCGGGATTAACAGACCAATTGCTTGGCTTGGATAATGTTCGAGCAGGCCCTTGAAGATGCAGCCGCTTTAGATGCATTCATGCAGACTCATCATAGACCTCAAGGCCCGCTTCATGGATTGCCAATATCCGTCAAAGAGTGTATCAATATTAAGCACACACCTTCAACGAGTGGATTCATTGCTTGGGCAGACAACTTCCAAGATGATGATGCTTTGATTGTCAAGACGCTTCGTGCAGCAGGGGCTATTTTCCACGTCAAAACGACTGATCCACAGGGACTTATGGTGAGAAACGAATCCCGCACCTCTATGATCAATCGACTCACATTTGAATTTCTACAACAGGCTCTGGAATGCGTGAGCAACTTATATGGGCTAACCACGAATCCCCACAATAAGAAACTCACTCCTGGAGGAAGCACTGGCGGAGAAGGGGCATTGATTGCTATGCGAGGTAGCTTGATTGGGGTCGGATCTGATATTGGTATGTAAATCTGAATGTTCGGCGGGTTTCATAACCATTGACCTTTTCACAGGAGGGTCAATTCGCGCGCCTGCAGCATTCTCTGGGATTTACGGTCTGAAACCGTCTGTCGCACGAATACCGCATGGTGGTCTGATTGCCGTGCAAAACGGGATGGAACATATTGTAGGTGTCATTGGTCCTATGGGAATCTGTTTGGAAGATTTAAGTCTTTTCTGCAAGGTAAGACTTTCAATACTTACACTTTCCGCTCCCACTAAGTCTGAGGCTCCAAGGTTGTTCTCGACACGGAACCATGGCTCTACGAACCGTCACTCATTGAACTACCCTGGAAATCAGTGCAGACAGTTCCAACCGAGTCCCGGCGGAAGCTCAAATTCGGTATTATGTACCACGATGGAGTAGTTGTTCCTCACCCACCAAACTCACGATGCTTGGTTGAAATCAGCCATGCAATCAAGAAAGCTGGCCATAGCGCAGTCACATGGGACCCGGCACTTCACAGTGATCTTGTCAAGTGTATCAGCCAGCTGCTGTCTCTTGATTGCGGGCAGGAATTTATCGAAACACTGATGGCAGGAGGCGAACCACCAACCACCTTATCACAGGCGCTTTTACCCGACACGGATAAGACCCAATTGACTGTCCAAGATACTTGGAAGGTAAGATTTGACGACCAATAGCCAGAAAAAGACACAGTTAACAAACAAATGTAGCTAAATATTCGTCGCAACGAACTCCAAATAGCCTATGCCGAGCAATGGAACGCGGTGGGGGTCGACGCCATCATCTGCCCTGTTACCCCATCTGTAGCCTCAGCGCACAACGAAAGCTTGTATTGGGGTTACACTTCTGCGTTTAACATTCTCGATTACCCGTGTGTCACAGTTCCAATTGGAACGGTTGCAGACTCAGACACATGGGAAAACTTCCCACCCCAGAGCAGAGAACCAATGAGTGAACTCGACACCACATTTCGAAATTTCTATACAGGACCGGAGAAATATAAAGATGCGCCCATTGGTTTGCAAATAATTACTCGACGGTTGCGGGAGGAGCAGGCGATCATGATCGCCAGCGAAGTTATGGGCATACTAAGTAAATCACGCTTGGGCGTTAGTGCTTGAATTGTTCTGAATACGTAAATCTCACCACATCAAAATAGCCTCGCCGATTTTGAAAGAGCTTGGATAGCATCGATCAGATTTAGTGCATGGATGCGGCGTGCTTGACTTTGATCCATCTTGTTCCCATTTTGTCTTGCATGGTTAGAGTATATCCGACGTTGAGTGCTGGTGGTGTTTCGAAAAGTATCATGATACCTCCCTATGTGTTTGCATAATCAAGACTGGGTCTTTCGAACGGGGGTCTATCCTTATCTCAACCCCCAATCGCTCATGTTATGTGAAGAAGCTAAGGAACGGGTGACATCCTCCGTGAATGGCTAGAAGCCCTGAAGGTTACAGATAGGAGCTCGAACCCTCATATTAAACAGTGGTCGACTACATCATCGCTCCAAGTGGCCCTGCTACTGTAGTGGGACGACTCCAAGTAGTAAAGTCGGCCTACAACGGTGAAGCAAAAGGTACATGAATTCTTTCAATTTTGTACGGGTTGACTAATATCAAGAATGACGAACGAACGTACTGAATTCTGCTTCGCTAGTTACTTTCTTCTTGCATTCTATATAAAATGATTTTTGAAAACCGAACTGGTGATACAGTAACTATGTTCACTCCCATATTCCCTTTCATACAATGGTATATCAATGTCGATAGGTTCAGACAGGAAATATAATCTAGTCCTTAGCTGCTAAGACCGCTCTATACCTTACCTTTCCGCTTCTGAGCTTCTCCGTTGCCTCAGAAAATCCTACTTCACTCATATCGAAGATCTCAACGAGCGGCTTTATCCCATGCCTCGCTGCAAAGTCGAGCATGTCGCACTGGGCATGCCGCGAGGACGCGAAGCTGTGCTGCACTCTATACCCATAGAAGCACATTGGCAGTCCACTAGACAATGAAAATCAATATCTTTCAACTTACTGATTTGATAAATAGCGTGACTTACGGAAGCTCTATCATTTCAGGTGGGATTGACATGGTAAGAATTAGGCCTCTGCGCGCAATTACTTTGTCGTTCATGAACCTATTTTCAACTTTCATCAGTACAACTCCGACAAATAATGATCTTGTATATTTGAGAACTTACTTCGACCAGTCTGGGTGTTTGGCACCAGTGAGCAAGAGCATCGTGATTGGTTTGGCCAATTCCTCTGGTTTGTCTAGAAGATAGAACTCCGAAGCTCCCAATGACCTGGCTTCTGCTTGTTTTCCAGCAGTTGTCGAGAAGACAATCGTTTCCGCGCCCAACTTATTTGCAAACTGAATTGCGAGATGTCCTAATCCTCCAATGCCAATGATGCCGATTCGGTCACCGGACTTAATGTTAGAAACAAGTGCATTATATACAGTAGCACCAGCGCATTGCATAGGAGCAGCATGCTGCGACTCCATTGCTTCAGGAATCTTGAAGAGGAAGCTTTCGTTGCCAATGAGGTAATTCCCGAATGTACCAGATATGGCGGGACTTTCGCCATAAACATTTCTCTCATAGCACCACACCTCTTCTCCAGTCAGGCAGTATTGACAGTGTCCACAGGTCTGTAAGATCCCACGTTAGCACATTTGCGGCCGGAGAGCTGGCAGGCTCACGTTGTTCATGTAACCTGATCCAGCCCGATCGCCAACCGCTAAGGTTGTAACCTCGCTTCCAATGGCTGCTACCACGCCCACACCTTCGTGTCCGAGTGGTACACCACGATGAAGGTACTCAAGGTCTGTATGACAAAGACCGGAGTGAGTAATCTTCAAAAGTACTTCATGTTCGCGAAGTTGTTTTGGCAGAGCAGTTGATGCCTGACGAGCCACACCATCTACGCCCGTGGAGATATTCGTAGCCGAGGGCAGCATTGTTAAATCAAGGGAGCTGGTAGAGCTGCGACAAGTTTTGATTGAAAATAATGTACTCAGAAAAATAAATCTGGCTTTGGCTCAGACGAGGCCAGCTCTTTGTACCAACGACTTTTTTAACCGCGCTGTAATAACATTGATCATACCGAGCTAAGACACGTGAGAAGCGGCGTTTGCAGGACTCTCGCGTTGATTACTGTACGATACCCGGCACGAACCCGGTATGATTACGGCATGGTCGATAGTACAAAAAATGAGTCGTCCAAAAAACGGGATAACAAGCATTGATTAACTCACTGACCACAAAAAGTGGTTCCTAATACGTTCGCGCATATCAAGATAAATTGCTGGATTAGTTTGGAGGCTAATCGGACTTTGCGGGAACCTCCCTGCTTGTGAAAGATACCTTGCGATTATATGGATCAACTGCACCGTCACAGCAGTCGTAACTTATCGATAAAACGGCAGGCCTTCTAAGTTCATAGCTAATTCGTAGGGCTAATGTGGAACTAATATCGCAAATCGCTTCGATAATTCCTTCTCCTTAGCCGATAAGTCTATGTCAGGATTCGAATGTAGCTTTTTGATAAGACATATCACATCTGAAACACCATGAGAACATAATCAGAGAAACCTAACAGGACAGCTAACTGGCGAGAGTGGTGTCTTACCGGATAGAAGCGTACCCAGATTCCAAAATTGCGCAAAACGAGCAATTACAAGCTCAATCATATCTCTTCCCGAGCCAGTCTTTCCTCCGGTAATATTGACACCGGCAGGGCCGACAAGTAAGTTGCAATTGAAAGGAAGGGCATACGGAATGTATTCTGGGTCCCATATTCGAACGATTCGTGCAATTTGGTTTCTGTACCTCGAGGATTGTTGCGAGCCTAGTGGCTTTCCTACCTCCCCATCAGGGCTTCCAGTCGGGGTGGAAAAGCCCACCGATTGTTCGGACATCTCATCCTGACATGGCTTTAGAAGAGAAAGCAATATTCCAGTTCTAAGCAGATGTTAGTAGGGTGCTGGTATCGAAAGGAGCTATTACGTTTGTAGGACTAAGTGCGTGCTAATAATCCAGTTATTGTCCCGAAAGCTAACGTGGTTAAACGCCAGTTTCGAGAGCTCGAAGCTCGGTGGCAGAGCTAGCATATAACAGCTGAGAATATTCTGTATCTCTTCCCCAAGCTGAATCGTAGAGACTGGTGCCCTTCCGGCTTCTTCAGCTGATTTCATGAGACATTTGCTTGCTAGATACCACGCTCGTGGGTCCTTATTCTCAGATTCTCGCAGGCGCCTCCAAGCTCCAAGAGGCTCATCTCCCAAAGCAATGGATTTGATAGGGATATCCGCAAACCAGGCTTCATCCGAAATTGGAAGAAATACTAGCATACGGTTTCTATCAATGCTAAAGGGACGGCGGGATAGGCTGGACGCAACTCCATCAAGTTCCCACACAGCCCACCACGCGCGACGAGCCTCTTCCTTGTTCGGCCAGGGAGTTGATTGTGAAGAAGCAATGTCGTCACTTTGTAAAATCTCTTCCTTGTCTATCACGTCAAGGTTGATCTCGTAAGCGAGTCGACAGCATAATCCGGTCAAAATCCATGCCTGGGAGTTAGGATTTGTGGTCATCATATAATAGTTCAATAAAATGAACCCCTGTAATAGCCTGAGTGTTGGTGGATTCTTCTCGACAGAATCATAGAAGTCATCAAAGCCTTGCAACAAAGTATCACTGATAAGCCTTGCCTGGTCGGCGAATTGTTTTCCAATATCTTTTGGCGCGAGCCCTGTCCACAAGTCTGAAGAAAACTTGCTTGACAATGCCAATACCCCATTTAACACCAAAGCATCTTCCGCATTTAGATGTTGATAACGTATGCTTTCTTCGATATCTGGCTTCATAAACTGAGAATAAAATTCTGCTTTATGAAACAGAGGTAGTGAACATTGGACTTTGTCAAAGAAAATGGCAATTCTATATTTCGGTCAGCGCGCTGGTCAAGTTGGTCTGGGATAAGCCTGCACGAACAACATTTCTACGACATTAGAAGGAGCAGATATTGAGTGCCTTCGGATGGTAGGAGGCATTGGGGAGAGCGTGCCGTATGGCAGAGAGTAGGACAAGGGTGATTGAGTGTCGCTGGTTAGCCCAGCTTCTCGCTCTATCCCGTACGCACTATAGCCGGGAAGATTATCGGAGAAGTTGAAAATACTGTTGTCGCTAGACTGATACAGGTCCAAAGTTCCCAGCCGTATTTTGAGATAGAAGAAGCCAGCCCGGATCGGAATCAACCAGGTCCATCAATGGGGGCAGACCATCTAATAATTGTTTAGTCAGTAAGAATGTGGCGCCTGGAGAACGAGTACTTGCAATTACTGGACTCATTTACGATAGGCGCTGCTTCATTACCGTGCAGAAGATCGCGCTTCCGCTGCGTACGCCTTCGTCGGCGTATGGGATAAGTGCAGACGCTGCCAAGGCGAGCGCATAGAGAACAGCTTGGGGATAGCTTGTCGCCTGTCGCGCGAATGCCGAAGCAAAGATTCAGCAGTGATCTCCAATAAAACCAAGTGCCGGTGCTGGGGTCGATGTGGGGACTTTACATTTTACCTTTTTCCTGCTCAGATCAATCAGAATACTACATTTTATACTTCAGGGCCCCACAAGTAGACTCAGAGACTCACTGATTACACTCCTCACAAGCTCGTTTTTGTTGCGTAACACCAGCACCCTGGGATGCTACATGAGTAGGGTCCCTGTCCATCATGATTCCGAAGGGAGGCTTTCATGAGAGCTGGGTGTTCAAGAAGGCCGACACTGATGCCGTCGATTGAGATGGTTAGAAGGAGGCCGTTACTATGAGTGTCGTTGAGCGCCGTCGCGCCATTACTCGGTTGCGTGGCCCGAAGAGGTGTGGTTCGGGTGTACTTCGCTCGCTTATAGAACCAATGGAAAGTAGGGGATTGATTGACTCAGCATCTATGCTGGGATTCATATAATGCCGCGATTGACCGAGCTTTAAATTTGGAGGTAGATTCATGTGCCGGCACTGCCGATCAACCACAACTGTAACATCCATGTTATATACAATGTGGCACTTCGGGGATAGAGCGACAATGTAATCGGTGTTTGAAGCCCCTTCGTAATGATTCCGGAATTAATGTCGCCTCTACCTATTTCCGACCACCTTACTCAGACACGTGCAGCAGCGAGTTCTCAAGCATTGTAACTATATATACTGGCTACATTGTGGACTGTTCTCGATAAGATGCTCAGAGCTTTATCTATACGCCGCATCAACTCTCCACTTTCTCGATCTATCAAAACCATGGCAAATCCATTTCCAGTAGCCCCCGGACCGTTTAGTGCTTTACATCGCCATCGGATTCTCAGTCCTACTGCTGGGGTAAAGGTAAGCCCGTTATGTCTTGGGAGCATGAATTTCGGAAATGCGTGGTATGTACTCGACTTTGGCCGCACTTTTATGCTTAAGTCACTGATTCCCTTGTGTAGGAAGGCAGTGATGGGTGATTGTGATAAGGAGACGGCTTTTGAAATGATGGATTTCTTCCACGCCCAAGGGGGCAACTTCATAGACACGTGAGTGAAGCCCACAGCCCCTTATTGGCTCCTGGCGATTGATATCGTGTCCAGTTCCAACAATTACCAAGGAGAAGAATCCGAGGAGTGGATTGGAGAGTGGATGGCTGAGCGAGGAGTGCGCGACCAAATGATCATCGCCACAAAATACACTACATTCTACGCTACCCATCTGGACGAGAAAGCAATCAGATCCAATTATGGTGGAAATTCGGCCAAGAGCCTACACGTCTCGGTCAAAGCAAGCTTAAAGAAAATTCGAACGGACTACATTGATGTGGTATGTTCTCATCTTCATCCTCTGTATTACCTATATTAACGTCACATCAGCTGTATGTCCATTGGTGGGAGTACACCACTTCAGTTGGAGAACTCATGCATTCTTTGAATAGTCTGGTAGAATCAGGAAAGGTACTTTATCTGGGTATCAGCGATACGCCGGCATGGATAGTAAGCAAAGCTAATGAATGTACGTCACCTTTCCATAGCGACTTCTCTACAAAATGCTGACGAACCATCCAGATGCCCGCAGCCATGGGCTTCGTCCCTTTTCCGTATATCAAGGACGTTGGTCCGCGGCTCTCAGGGACTTTGAGCGTGACATTATCCCCATGTGCGAAGCGGAAGGGATGGCACTGGCGCCTTGGGGAGCACTTGGAGGAGGCAACTCCAAGAGTGAAGCTCAACGGGCAGAGAACAGTGGGCGGAAATTCACTCGAGCTGGTGCTGACCGCGACAACATAGTGTCTGCAGCTCTAGAGAAGATCGCAACACGGAAAAGGACCCTGATTACGAGCGTTGCGCTATCTTACGTCATGCACAAAGCTCCTTACGTCTTCCCCATCGTAGGCGGACGGACTGTCGATCATCTTAGAGGCAACATAGAAGCACTCAGCTTGAGATTATCGGAAGACGATATCAAGGAAATTGAGAGCGCGGTCCCCTTTGATGTTGGCTTTCCAATGAATATGTTGGGTCACGGCCCCGATCCTGGGAGAATTGAATTCGACAAGGTGTTCTTGAATCACACTTCCGGACACTTTGACGTTATTCCGCCGGTCAAGGTAAGTGGCCACTTCAGACCCCTAGGCTTGTTCAACACTGACTATGTCTTTTTTCTAGCCTATCTTACCCCTCAGCGAATGAACACGACAAAAGCCACCCGTCAAAAGACAGGGATGTTCTACTGGGTAGCCTTTGGAAGAGATATTACGTGGTGATCAATAGCTGATGCTTGGGGAGGGAAGAACTCTCTGATGTGGAAGTGCTGGTCTAACATAAGTTTTCGAAATACAATTATGCATATCTCGTTGAGGAGCTAGAATTCTCATCGTTTTCCCTCATCCTATTCGCTTCCTTGCTTTCGTCTTATTCAAACGCCGCCAATTCTCGACTGCTATAGAAGTAAGATACGCATTGGCGCGTCGTGATTTGACAGACAGAAATGTGGCTGTGATACTAAAAAGGTACTAAGTGAACTCCACATGGCATATCATCAAACTTCATAGCAGAATCTTAAATCTTTTGCTGTATCACGGTGGCATTTGCACCCCAACCAGGGATTGCGCGGAGAGTCGGAAAAACCCCGAATCACTTGATCTTAATACTTTGTTAGATATGCTGATGGAGGTCTCTTAGACTCCGAAAACAAATCAGACAAGACTGCTCGAGACTACTTCCTTTAGCTGAAACATTGACTCACAGCCATTAGCCGTTGATAGCAGCGCTCATTTTACGGACTATGCTGAGTTCCTAGAGGACATTAGCGCTGCAATCGACTTTCTCAGTTCTGCTCGAGTGAAGGTCTTACCTTTCTTCCTTCACCATCGGCAAAGATCAATTTCTAGTCACGAACACTGGCTCTTTACGAGTAGATCAAGTGGTTCGAGTCACCACACTTGAGAGATGGGGCCAGGTTACCTGACTGCGTTCTCATTGCTCGTGAATGAGCCCCAGATACAACAGGCAACCCTGGGAGGGGGACACAAACCCAAACAGGCTGCATTCCTAAAATCAGGCACTTAAGGTTAACTTCTTTAAAGCAAGACAGAACGGTGCTTTGTTAGTCCAGCTGAAAGATCAACGATCATGTCTATTATTCCTTACGGTTGTTTTGAAGACCCAAGATGTGATATAGACTAACAAAAAGACTGAGTGGCCCATTTAACTTTCCCTTTACAGCTTCTTAATCAGAGTCGTCATCCTGATCGCTTCCAGCATAGTAGTCATCATCCGGATACGCATTACATTCGCCTGCATAGTCGTCGTCGTCATCATCGTCATCATCATCTTGATCGTAGTCTTTCTCGTCATCAGCATCATTCCCTGAATCATAGTTATCGGTTCCACCACCACGCAAAATGAGCGTTGGAAGCTCCGTATGGAGTTCTTGGGTTTGAGAGGGCAAGGAGGCTGGTGTGGTGATTTCAGACATCTTTAAAGCTTCTTTGGGTTTTTAAAGTCGATTCGGCGTTGAAATATTCTTTCTAGGGACGAATCCACAAAGTGGCAGTTGTAGTTTTAACAGTGGAACTTTAATGTTGACGAAAATGAGAAAGAAGAGGGAAATCAGAATTCTTGCAAATAAGCTTATATAGTTTAAAAAAGATGTATTCAATCACAGCTCATTTCCTTATAGGTTTAATGATTGGAAATGGTGTTATGGTGTGACGACTGAGGCAGTCGAGTCACATATCAAAGATATTCATACTCTGATAACTAGTATGTATATTGTGGTCTCTCTAAGTTGGGTTCAAGCAGGAATAGGACGTGAGTCAAATAACCGTAGGAAGGCACAATACGGCACGCAGGTGTCTGGAATGCAGAGGTCTTCAGAACGAAAAATACGATAGATCTCTGATGATGGAAGCTTAACATGTCAATGCTTCGTTTTTGGCTGATACTATGGGTTGGTGTGACGTCTATACAGGTAGTACTGAACGATGCGTTCGTACCGGAACCCAGTTCCCTTTGGGCGATCCAATTATCGCTGTATCTGCGATAGTAGCATTTACAAGGTATTTGGGATTTGCAATCACTACTTAATATCTTTTGATAGTCCGTATGTGCTTGCTAGGAAGTTCTCGACTATTGATCATCTTACAGAAGTACTGTATGGATGGAATGTGGTGACTGCTTAGAAAACGTCTGGATTTCAAGCAGTGAGATTTAAATTCTGCTAGCCGCTATTGAGACACTTTAATTATTGGCCGAAAGCACGACCCACAGATTAGTATCGCCTAGCGTCCTATGATGTGGGGTACGCGATTGCAAACGAGTTACTTGAGATTTGTGTACAAGTAAGATTGCATTTGCCCGCTGGTTCACCTGAACCACCCCCGCAACCAGTGTAAGAAAAAAGTAAAGTAAATATACTAATTCTTGATTACTTTACTTTACTTAGGGCATTTTGTTGTTATTGAGTAATTACTCAAGATTTATATAAGCAACCTAAGTAATACTCAGTGTAACAAATTCCGCGTACACTAAGTCTATGATAAGAGAGTTCGCAGGCTATACTAGTCTAATAAGACTAGTTTCTTCTAAGTCGTCTGCAGCTCAAGTACTACTCATTTACTCAGAATAAATTTCCCTAACACTTCCCGAATCACAGAACCTCCTTTCTGAGGACTAGAATACGGCGGTACGTTTTTGGCAAGAACAACGCCATGCGATGGCTGCGGATGTCCGTAGTCTGAGTTTCGATTATGTTGAGTCGCTAAATGACCAGGAGCCTGCTGCGGCCCACTTGTTCTCAAAACATTGTGAAGAAGGTTCTTGGAAGCATTTGTACTCCTTGGTAATCGATGTGGTCTCTCTCGATAGGTTGCCTGATGGATCCTTGCAGTGACATTCTTAACATTCTGCAAGTTCTTGCCGAAATGCTTTAGTGAGTACAATTGCTTCACAAGTTGCGTGACACCTGCTTCATCGAGAGGCTTAAAGTTCGCATTGGTATCCATGTCCCCTTTCAAGATTTCCATAGTCTCCTGCATGACCAAACATTTAGTAATGTAATATCAGCATAGACGAGGAACTTTGTTACCATCGAGGCATGGAGGACTTACAATATATTCCGCTCGATCAGCCAGAAGAGCTTTGAGCTTGGTGTCGTTTCCTCCAACTTCTATCTTGTCCTTTTCGGCCGCGATCAACGAGTCGATATATGCAATGGTTGCATCATTCACTGGAGATAGCGAGTTCTGCTTCAGGAACATGCCAAACTGAGCTGCTGCCTGTTGGATCTGCCTATGTTCTTCCGAATACTCTTGTCCTACTCTTTTGAGCTCTTTGATGGCTGTCTGCCGAAGAGTGACGTCACTGGCGTTGGCATTCAGTTGTTTCTGAATCTCGCTATCGGTGACCGTGGCTGTCTTTTCAACAAGTTCGTACAATATATGCTGATGCTGTTCCCATCTGTGCTTACACGCAGATCTTCTGCAGTAATCTCCGCTGAAGGCTGCGCAGTGCCGAAGTCCAGGGTGTGCGACACTGTCAGGCCTGACATCTGACAGGGAGCATACGGGATGACAGTGAGTAATGTAGTTCGTCACAACTGTCCCGTTCCCATTGCCGTCGTCCTTGTACTCCACACATTCTGCAGCGGTGCAGACTGTGCGAGGCTTGTCCAGAGTCTTCGGGTGCAATTGAATTCGCTGTAGTTGAACTCGCTTGCGTAGGTTATTGCCAGTGAGTCGCATGCTCCCCAAATCGCGTTCTTGATCTGCACATAAGGCTATATTAGCCCGAATGGTCTGTGAGATCTCGGCCATGGGTTTCGTCAACTCGGATATAAGTTCGCGAGCTCCATTCAGACTCAAAGTACTATTCACGGCGTGTGGCTTTTTCGAATTGAAATTTGTGACTAAACGCAATGCCTCCATTCGAGAATGTTGCCAACTGCGGCGGAAATCTTCTTCGTTATCCAAGAACACGTGGCTTTTGTAAGCTGCCAAGTACCGAAAGCTTTCCGAGTCGAAGCAATAAGTAGTATGAGTAGTCAGTGAGAGGCCCACATCGGGGTGTTCGGCAAGCAAGGTCTTCAATGGTCCGTAGGTGTCGCCAGGAGTATAATTCGAAATGCGAGTATTCGTGAAACCAAACACCATATTGGAAGAGGCACTGCGGTGTAAGTGTTTTAGGAGTTCCTTAAGGCAATAGATAAAACTAATTGTCAGGCGGGCACTGTTAGACTTTAGGAGAATAAGAATTCCATGCAATTCGTCGTAATTACTCAGTGTTTGAAGTATGTCGGCCATGTTTTTTCGGTCGTAAGCGATTCCTCGTGTATCTCCAATTCCGGGAGTATCGATCAAGCGAATCGTTACAGTACCGGTCTCGACTGACTGTAAATCTACATTAAACTCGGAAACACAATGGGTCTGAGGTATGAGTTCGTTTTGACTTACATGGACAATTGTTTGCTGCGTTGCCGAAGCACCTTTGCTCCCATCATTTTCATCCGTTCTGGAACCTACCTTAATCTCCGTCTCTACGATCGCGCCATCCGGGCCGTCTCGATCCATTTTCTGGGTCGAAAATGAGCAAGGAATTACCCAAGTGAGATCGTCATGCCGCTTCGCTTCCTCCAGTGTATCGAACGTCAAGTAGTTCACAAAAGCGTTGATGAAGGTCGACTTCCCAACTCTGCCAGGCGTCAGTGAGTCGTTATCATGGTCACTCCAATAATTATGAGGGCAGTAAACATTCCAATCATACGTACCCTGTTTCTCCCAGAATCAAGATGTTCTGGTAATTTGATTGATCGAGGCTCTGAAGTAGGGCATGTAAGATGTTCGGATCGTAATTTTCATACTCCGACGTATTCCGGCTGGAGCCTTCTGCTGCATGCCTGCGGTCATTGCACTTGAAGTCGTAGTTCTGAAAACTGTTTCGACCGCAGTCACAGTAGAAGAAATGGTCTGAATATCCGAACTCAATGGGTGCCATGCATTGGCGGCATAGCCATTCACGGATCTGATTCTGATCACAATTGCGACCTGGACAGGGTATCTTTACAAAGCGCCTTCTGACAGGCTTGAGGACACCCTCAGTCTCCAGTCCGAATTGTCCATACCTCGCAAAACACTTGCCAGCCAGGAAGTTTTGGCTCTCCACTAAGTCCGCAGCTACTTCTTTTCCATCTTTGAAGTGTCGAATATGTGCTTTCTCGAGTTTCACTCCTATGGTATCGCTATCAAATATGGCAATGTAACGATTCGGCCCCTTCCTCTGAAGAAGCTCCAGTAGTAGAGCTTGGTTCGATGCCCACGTTTGTTGATCAGCCCTGGCAAGATTGCTGAAAAACATGACATATTCTTCACCATCGCTATGTCTCGAGATTTCGGTGTTTAGATCTAGGCCATTATAGCCAATATACTTGGCCCCAGCTTCGACCATTTTGTCAACGAACTGTAGTTTCGCACGCTGGGTGTCGTCGATTTTAGCGATCTCGCCGGGAGATGATGGGCCACGAGCAAATTCATTCATAAGTGTACGCAGTGTTTCCATCTGTGATTGGCCTTTTCGCACAGCGACCAGGAGCTTCACATAACTTCTCCGAAAAGTACTTCTTGAGTCCTTGAGCCGTTGTTGTTGATCTCCAATAACGTCTATGAACTTCTCTGGAAGAGACCATTTATGAGCCATCACAAAAGCTTGATAGTTATTCAATTTTTGGCGAGCCGAATCAAAGTGGTCGAATACTCTAATCAGGTAGGCCAAAAACTCCTGGGTGGGTTGATTGTAGATTACGTTGTTTGCCGTATGTACCCGAAGAAAGAAATTGAGTAGGGGGATTGGCAGAAGTTTGTAGAGAACTGTGTAAAACAATTGTATAAGCATTGAGTTCTTCCACGCAAAGTAGTCAGTGAAGGAAATGTTTGGTTCGCCGAAGACGAAATCCCAACAGAGTATGGATGTCATGACGCATGATTCAAAAGAGTTAAACGTACTGGGGCTTCCTTTGCCTTCGTTCTCGTGCTTGATGTGTCCCGGGACAAGGCTTAAGAATTCGTACGCCTCTTGATATTTCTGACTTTGGCTCATCATGATTGCATCGTCCAAAATATCGCTGACTACCGTAACGTCGACCTGTCCACCATCGTCAGAAAGCCAAGCTGGATTTCCTCGCGTGATAGGGCGCAAATCCTGTGCTGCTTTGTAAAATGCCTGGATCTGGGCCTCGAACTGGCTTTTGCTACACTCTGAGCGAGATCTCACCACCACGGCGCTCTGGGCTCCCCAATCGATTCCCATGACGATATGTGTTGCATTATCACTGTCTGCGGAAGAAACATCTCTGCATAGATCGACTCCTGGGGTTGCTGGATATAGCTCTTCGTTAATTGCCAAGACCTGATGATGGATGATCGCAATTTGAACATTTCCGCTTTCTCTCTTTTCGACGAGCACTCGACCCACTCCACTTGGTACAACCAGCCCAGCAAGGATACTGGAACCAAAATCAAGACCAATGCCCATGGCCTTGAAGTTATCCTCATTCGAGTCATTCTGGATGATATTGTAGGTCTTTGAGTAGATTTTTGTTTTCAGGACACTCTCAGTGGGAAGGATTCTGTCAAAGAACGAGCCGGATAAGAAAGATTCGTTCCTTGCATCGTATAGTGTTCCTATCGCTGCGAACTGCCCGAAGGCTGGTCGCCTTGTGATATGGCTGTCCATGTTTGTATTCTATGTGGGGAGACTTGATAGTGTTGGCGAAGAGAAGCTCCATGCAAGATAAGAAACCCTCTTGTATGTCATCCAGGCCTATCGGTATATCTACTAATAGCGAACATGAGATTTACTGAATTTTAGAGCTGTATATAGTAAACACAAGCCACCCTGAAAATCTCAGACAAAAGTGCATTAGTAATGAAATTGTGTGGGCGCCTACCAATAAATCGATGATCTATTCATACTCAGGTTACACTGCGAAAAGGCAGCTGAAAGATGTCTCGGGTCAAATGCTGGGCTGTCCTGCAGCCACATGCAGCCGTGCCAACATTTCGGGCGAACACGGCGGCTCAGTGTGCCTTGAGCATGCTCGTCGAGGCTTTCCAGTCTCTCTGCGATAATCTACTATCGCCCGGTATAGGATAAGGCTCACTGAGGTGGGTGGGTGGAATATTAGGTGCAATTACATTTGCTAATAATCGCTTCAATCGAGGCGCAGCCTGCGACCTCAGGCGCCATCATCGCGAATGTCCAAACTTTGCTAAAATTAGCTAAACTTATCGAGGGTTTCTGGTGCATGTACGGTGGCAAAGAAAAACTCCAATATCAGAACAATCCCTAGCTTCAACCAGCCTTACCTCTCGCTGTACAGAACGTCAAGCTGAAGACTACTTCTTGATAGATCTACCTGATGTAACCTTGGCTGAAGAATTCGGTACTTTCCTGATGGGATTCTTTGCTTCTACAGCATTTCGGATGTTCAACAGTAAGTTGATACCAATAGTTGGAACATCATTGTAACTTGTAAAGTAAATACGAAGGCACCCGAAAAGAAGGAACCTGATCAGACTATCGAGGTTCGAGTGGGATCTGGAACAACGCTGAGGATTTTCAAAGTTGACAAGGGTATTCTTTGTCGAGATTCCGGATACTGTCGGCGAATATTGGCTGCTGATTCCAAGCACAAACAAGAGGCAATCGCTCTCCTCGAATTCATGCCCATTAACTTCGAGCTCTACTTACAGTGGATAATCAATCCTTCACAACCAACAGTGTACGACCCTGATTACTTGCCGCAAGAGCCATGGCTATCCAATGCAGCGACAACATGGCTTTTGGGGAGGAAGCTCCAATGTTCCGACGAGTTTGACAAGTTTGCACTTTCACAGTTTGTTCAAAGCTGCGCGTTCATGCTCTATGGTCCATGGGAAATGATCGAACGTCAGGCAAGCATAGGCTCTCTCCGTCGATTCAGCGATCATTGGACAGCTTGGAATTCTTCTTTCGCTGGCCCAGAGCCCAACGAGTATTCAGGGCTTCTTGCGGCTAGGGATATCTTTGCTCCGCCAATCCGAGATCCCAGACTGTACGACATCGAGCACTGGTATTCTGAGTGTGGAAAGTATATGCGTCCGAGGTGCCTTCACGACCCAATCCTGCGTCTGGAAAGGTTGGAGGAGGCTAAAAAGCCGAAACCAGAGCCTCCAGCTGAATGGGGTCGGTCAAGCGAATTGCGACGCGAAGTTTGTCTATCTTCCGATTGAGTGTGAGGATGGAAACTAATTTGAACAGCGCCGCCAATAAAATCACCATGATTGATGTGCTATATCACGACCGCAGACTACGACTATGAAGATGCAGATGCTGTTCGACAGTTCGACTGCGTGAAGAGCACCGAGGGATGCCAGATAGAGGTGGACTAGGATTTTATCTACGTCAATTAAGAATTAAAAATTAATGCTTTCCGTAATTTCGCCCAAAGAAGTTGGAGTGAAAGATATTCAAAAGCTAGCTTTGATATGCTGTAGAAAGGCGATGTGTTCTGCAATCTTGGTCGTGATTACTGTCAACTGACATTGATTATTTCCCCATGTAGAAGTCCTGTGTGTATATGCTTGAAATGACTAGAGCCAGCTCGAATCATATCTCAAACTACATTTGTCTGTTCTCCTACCTTCTGTTCCACCATCTTCGCAATAACCTCAGATCCATTAACATCAACCACAAAATCAACCATCTTCTCACTCTCTCGAATTTCCTCGTCAACCTGGAGATATACTTCGACAAGAAGATCCTCCAACTTTCTAGCCCCCATGATCAAACTGCGAGCGCCTAGGTCTGAGTGGTACTCTTCTTGAGCCAAGATACGACATACCGACGCATCTTTACGGATTCTCATTCTGACATTCCCAATGAGCTGTTCTTTTGAACCTGGAACAAGGTTTACAGGCCCTCGGACCTTGTCTCCTAGTTCAAGCAAGAACTTGTGGACAACGACAGCCTGTTCTCCAGGTGAGAATGGCAAAAATGGTATGAAGTCTGAGATACGACCCGTGACTGGTGACTGTACAGTCATACGTTAACTTGGAATGTTTCCGACACGGGGCAAAGGCATCGACTTACTCCAAAATGGGAAAGAAAATTTTCTTTGATCGCCTTCGAGAGGCTCTTCATCAGACGCAACTTCTCAGTTTCGTCATTCTCTTCGAAAATTGGCTTGTGATGTAGTTTACAGAAGCTCTGAATCGTCGAATCCAATGCGTTTGTAGCTAATATCCATACTGTCTTGGAGCAATCGATTTTCTTCAGATCGCGACGGTCTTGGTATTCACCTGCAAATTCCATCAACTGGAGTACATTAAATAGAGTATAATACTCTACCATTGTCGAACGGGACCAATAAGGCTTGGTGTATGTCACTTGTTGTCTTTTCGAACTCGTCGAGAAAGACGATACATCTTTTCCCTGCATTCTTGACCAAAAAGTTGTTTAGTGGAGATCCTTGCTCTGCTCCCACGTACGGGTTCCGCGGACCGAACAACTCAATCTCGCGGGTATAGGTAGTGCAGTCAACAATTTCCAGATCTAAACCCATCAAGTGCCCTAGCCGTCTTGCGAGTTCCGTCTTACCATGTCCACTAGGCCCTGCGAAGACCATCACCAAGGGTCTTTTAGTCTTCACCATCATGTAAGTCAGTAATTTCTGAAAGAGCCTGTTCGTTGCCATGGTCTGACCGATCAAGAAATAGGAGATGCCCAATAAGGCTTCGGCGTTTCTGAGTTTGGCGACTTGTCTGTGGCGACTTGATGGTTTCTTTGCCTTGGACGCGCGTTCCAGGTAATAGCGCTGAGTGATATTGGCAGTTCGAGCAAGTTTGGATCTTGCGGCAGTCGTGCACCATGACATATGTTTGTCACTCAAGTTAGCTTTCAAGCTTTCGTCACTGGGACCATGCTCGGGTAGATCATGAATGAAGGGGGTGTAAAAGCATGTGGGGATAACATCTGGAACCGCGCCGAGACTTAGTAGTGTTGATACTGTTAACGTTGTATCAGTGTCGAGGTGCTCACTGTTCATGATGGCGAAAGCAAGAAGAGGAACTCCCGAAGATTCATGAACAGCTGCAACATCCGCTCCAAATGCGATCCAAAGTCGAATCATCGCCTCGTTGTTTGTGCTCACTGCAAAGAAAATGGATGGGAATCCTTCCAAGGTGTCGCTGAGGTGCCTTCTGACAACGTCAGAGTCATAATATGCGAGATATTCCGTGACCACTCGCAAGTCCGCATCATGCTGAACTGCTCCAACTACTTGCCGTAGACTGAAGCCATCGTTGCCTTCTCCTACTCCAGGGGTTAAGATTTGGGGTGGTTGGATTTCTGGAAGAATGAAGTCCCATTCAGGCTTTTTGACAGTATCCTCCGCAACTTCCCAGAGTGGAGTAAGATCGTTGATGTTATGGATTGATTTTTCTGAGACTGGCTGTTGACTGGCATGATCTTCGAGTAAGTCGCTTGTTATCGGTGGTGCAGTGTTGGTGTCAGAGACTGGGAGTTCTGGCCCTTGCGCAGAAAAGGGATCAAGTTCGAGAGAATCCTCGGTGACAATTGCAGGTGAAGGGGTATAGTGATCAACGGGAGAGACTTCTTGGTCTCTTGGCGACTTGCTTGCCTCAAAATGCTCATGGACTGTAGAAGTCCCCGAGTTCTCGGATGGCTTGCTGTCCGGTAGTTGAGATTGCTGCTGATCTGGAATCACTGGACTACGCGGTTGGAGAACCGGCCACTGGTCTTGAGATATGCCATCTGCATTGTCTGGTTTTCCCGCACCGCGAAGCTTTTGAGGCTTTTTGGGAAGCGGAGGACGTTTTCCTACCAGCTTTGGTGCAGGTAAAGTGATATCGCCGGGTGACGGCATCACGAGGGTCAAGTCATCATCAGAGCTGTCGTATGAGAGCTCTGCAAGGTTGTACTGTCCGAGAGGCATTTCTGTAGGCGCTGCTAGAACTCCGTAGAGTTTTTCTATGTCATAGCGAATTCTCGCTTCCTCGCTGTTATTGTGACATTGCTATCAAGCAAGTAAGCACGCGGTAACCACACCACGGAAATAACGGGATATCTCACTTTCAGTAATCTTGTTGCAGTATCAAGATCACACTGACAGCTACTCATCACCTCGTAAATCGCCGTAGGATCAGAAGATGGATTACTCTTGCCTGGCGCGTGCGTGCTAGCGGAATGCATGTTTACAGTTGACCTGCGGCCGAGAATTGTCGATGATAATGCCGAACAATCTCAAAATCAGTTTATCCCGACATTTTGGCAAGAAAGGAGCAGACGTAAAGTCCAGAAAAGAATGCAGGCAAACCGCTCCACGCATGCTGAGGGTACGACTCCAGTGAGTCTGGAAAGAAAGCCTGAGCGTACCTATTTTAGGCACAGCCTGCCTAGACGCCCCGTCTGAGGGCGTTGACGTGCAGCATTCGTGGCGCCAATCGAGCAATATTGGTTTCAGCCCCCTCGAAAATCAGCTGTAGATTATTTACGAGAAAAATAGCGGTTTTTGAGTCTGGAGAGGTATCCCCAGGTTTTCTCCCCACATCCTCAATCATTTCGCCTTCCAAAATCAGACACTGTTCCTTGGCTTCATAAAAATATCAAAATGGCGTCTCGAGGCCGATTTCATCCAAACCCAAATGCTCCAAACTTGGATCCCGATAGCTCCATGATTCCCTCCAAATCAAAAGCGATGGTGCTTCCCCAGAATGCACTTTCTCCGCAGCTCCACGCCAAGAATCTGCTCGCTGGAGCTACAAACCTAATGCAGAAGCACCAGTCACTCAGCAGCCCACCAAGTGCAAAAAGCTTGCGATCTCGTCGTATGCTGGAGGAATTAATAGGAGAGAACTCCCTTTTGAGAGCTGAAGTGGAGAAGACCAGTTCTCAACAGGCAACAGCCCTCGAGAGGATGATTACGGATCTTGTTAAAATCAAGTCTGAACTTCGAGCAAAGGACGTTAAGATTGCCGACCAACAACAAGTCATCCATTCACAGGTCGTAGAACTGACACAGCTGAGGGCTGACGCCGACAACGCACTCCTTCAATCCCAAAAGCCCCGACTCGAAGAAAATGACAACCCGAAGACGTCACAGCTACAACAAACTATCAGTGAGCTCACGACTGAAATGCGGGAAAAAGATCTGAACATGAGAGAGAAAGACCAGATGCTGCGAGAGCGAGAATTTGAGATTCGGTCTATGAAAGGCCACCTGGAGCTACAAATGGCAGTTCAAGATCAGGATCAGATAAAAAGGACATCAGACGATACGCAGCTCGAGAGCGAGCGTGCTAAGGTCAGCACTTTTCAGGAGGAGATCCGAACTTTAAAGACAGGACTTGCCGCGCTAGAATCCCAACTCCATAATGAGAAAGTAGTCGCCCAGCAGTATCGCGATGAGTTGAGCCAGTCTCAAACGACCCAAGACGCAGCACACCTTGCTGTTAACGCCGAGAAAACCCGTGGCGATAAATATCTCCAAGATATCGATCAACAAAACGCTGCGTATCGACAGCTACGGTCTCAACTAGAAGCTCAGGAAGCTAAAAATCTCAAGCTGACTCAAGAGCTGAACCATATTCACGACAAATCCCACAGAGATTCCGCGGAATTGAGAGACCAGATGCAACTGTTGGTGCAGCGAGAGCAGGAGCACGCACAGGATGTCGCCGAGGCACGCCAGACAATGAACTACTTCAAGCGAAACAGTGAAGCTTCATCGAAGAAGGTCAAGGGGCTTGAGGCAGAAGTGAAGAGTTTGATGCAGTCTTTGGAAATGACTGGCGGGGTACAGATGGCTAATCCATTGACTGCTAGTTCCCACATGACACAAGGTGCCTGGCCTGATACAGACAATCATGGAAAACGAAGCTCTACCAGTCTGCGACGCAAGCCGTTGGCGAATATATAATCTGAACCATGCTTGACACCGTGTAGGCTGGAAACGGATAGTGTAACACTAGAATGGCAAACTCATTGAGAGAGCATTACATGATTTATGTTTTCCGCTACTTTGCAGACTGAAATGTGGAAGTTATATACTAAGGCTAAATGAGTTACAAGAGTACTCCAAAGAATAGTTCTAATTATCTTCTTTTGGATATAATAGAAGACAGATATCTCCCATAATACTCGTCAGTAATAAGCTGGACCTCACTATCTTCTGTTAGACTTCGAGCGTGATCTCAGAGCTTTCAGCTATCACTGTCTCTCTGGTAATCTCGCCCGAGTGGAGGAGAATGACCCAGTCGATTTCTCTCCCTTTTTGAGTTTTGTCTACGCTCGAACACCTTCTATTGTTGTATTTCGTATGTAATTTTCCCAGGTGGAGGAGGAGGAGGATGGAGGTATCGTCATAAGGGGAAGCGACTTCTCTGCTCAATATAGGACTGTGCATCCGTGGAGTAAGGGAAAAACCCTATCGTAACCGTCAACATCAACAGCCAGGTTAATCACCATGTGAATCACCGCTTCAATCAGCTCGATTAAATCGTCGACTCCCACCGACTTCGCACATCTCGATCCGCGACAAGCTTACACCTAGCGAAGTTCGAGTATAACGTGAGGCCTTACACACACAGAGAGACGACATACTCTATCATTATCCCGGTAGGAGCGTCGAGACGACCTCCAACAGATTATCCATCACCGAGTCATGGCTGAGAAGAGGGTTATTGTCTGCTCCTCATCTAACGATACCGTCAGTAAGTTCCACGCGCAATGGTTGGATAACCCAGATAACTACTTGGTACTCAGAGTCATGTCATGGGAAATGGAAATGCCTATCATCAAGGAGTTCGATGGTAGCAACGCTGAGGCACTTGTCCGCAAGTACGCCACCACCCACCGACAAGAAGACATCTGTTCATAATTTCTCCTGGGGAATGTCTTGTGCATTACTGTAGCTCGTCCGCATTGTTCCAACCACCAAAAAAAAGATCGCTGCCCTTCGAGAGCCCAAGGTATATGCCCACAATGGACCCGAGACCATGCTGAGAAAGTAATCTGCCAGTCGTGGTGCGGGTGAGAACAAGCCGCTCTAGGACTTGACGTCTGACCGCGAAAGACATAACGGATAACGCGGCAGATACCAATCTTGCTGCAGTCAAAGAAGCCACAACTGTATGGGCCATGAAGTTAATAGTAGCATGGAAGGGACTGAAGCCATTGATCTCCACGGGAGAATGCGCACAATTTACCTGGTCCGTTTTCGGAAAGGAATTGGTGTTCTGTCTCTCCTACTCTCCCTGATTGTATTGATGAATACTCACAAGAACACTAATCAACCGACATTGATGTGAACAACCATGTAGGTATCAACCTTCACCTCGGACCATATCCGATGGCGTTACAATGTCGATGGTCCAAATCATTTGGGTAACCCGAAACTCACTTTCAGTGATTTCATACTAAACAAGAGTGGGTTCTTGCCACTAAACTCTTGAATTCTTCATGCACTGTGCCGCGCCCTAGCGCCATAGACGTTTCTCCCCATGGGGTTGCGGGGATGTCGTGCGGAGAAGGCCCCGCGCCTGAACAATATTCGCGGGGTACAGCCCGCTGAGTAGTGATCTTTAACTGTTATCTCACCCGTGCGGGGTACAGCCCGCTGAGTAGTGATCTTTAACTGTTATCTCACCCGTGCGGGGTGCAGCCCGCTGAGTAGTGATCTTTAACTGTTATCTCACCCGTGCGGGGTGCAGCCCGCTGGGTGGTGATCTTTATCTGTTATCTCACCTGCGCGGGGTGCAGTCCGCTGGGTGGTGATCTTTATCCTGTTATTTCACCCCCGTGGGATGAGATTGCACTCCTCGACCCCCTCCTGACCTGCGCCACAGGTGATGTGAATGGACGCGACCTTCCTTTCTTGTTTGTCTTGGTTCTTCCCAAAGCTGGGCCGCCAGCACCAGCGTCATGCTACTGGCTTCTCTATGTTCGTGGAGGTTTGTTACGATTAGGTTAGAGTTAAGGATCAGCATGGCCGCAGATTGGGCATGGCTAGCTGCACATGGGATACCAAAGAATGGATGAAGGCGAGACCAGAGAAGCAGGGAGACGAGAAGGAGGGGGTTGAAGTGGCGAAGGTATTGAAGGAGATATGAAAGAAATGGTGTTAAACACATTTCGACATATACCGTGCTCACAACATAACCGCGAGTAGCAAGCTAGCCATCTACATAACCAAGACGTAAGAAATAATGATATTGGAGCTTTGGCTCAATTTGAGAATCCACATGTAGCTGCATTATGTTGAATGCATAGGAAATTTGTTAGATTCTGTATCCCGACTATCTCATGAAGTTCCTGGACTACACGTATACTCATCAAGCAGTGTGATAGAATATGGACTCAGCTACCACAACATTCATGACTGCTCACAAAATCAAGCTGCAATTGCCCCCTAATCCAAATGTTCAACATGCTCAACCTCGCCTTCGACTTTCCGTGATTGTACGTAAGCAACTTCAAGCGCATGCTGTCGCTGTTTCGCTTCATCACCATCAAAGATCATGGCACACTCTTCCAATGACAGTCCCTTCGTTTCGGGGAAGTAGAGAAACATAATAACAACATAAAGATAACAAAGGACGACATAGAGCAGGAGATATTTCCAGTTAATGGAGTCCATCGCGACCGGATTTGCAAACGATGACACGTACTCCACAACCTGCTGACCGAAATTCCAGATGATCGTGATCTTGGCTCGTAGCTCAAATGTAGATATTTCCTGTACATATGGTTCGCATGTCGCGTCGAATATATGGATGAATCCTTGGAAGAAGTATACCACAACCACGACCCCATAACCTAGAGAAGGACGCGTGTATCCGGACTCGACTATCTGAGACATGAGAATGGTCCAAATAGTAACGCAAAGAGCGCACAGAAACATGGGTACAATCATAGCGACTCGTCGTCCAACCTTCTCGATGTAGAAGTTGGTCGTGATAGCAAATGCAAAAGCAACCATATTTATTCCTGCGTTCAATTCGAGCTGCCTTTTACTTTGGGTAATTCCAGCAGTCGAGAGCACGATGGGGAAAAAGTACGAAATTAAATTCGTAGAGGTAAATTGTCTTGCCCATGGGAAAAAGAGCATGATAGAGAGTCGTCTTCGGTTTCCCTTGGTCTTGAAGAACTCCATCCAATTGTAACTCCGGCTCAAACTGTCTGCCTCTAGAGAAGATTCGATTTCAGAAAGCTCAAACTTGACTAGTGGTGAGTCTGGGTCCCCGTCTCCATGGTGCTTCACCAAGACATCCACGGCCTTTTGTCGCTTTCCAACTGCAAGGAGCCAACGTGGTGACTCGGGGCAGAAGAAAACTCCGCACAGCTGGATGACACTGAAAACTCCCTGGAGCGCCATGGGAAGCCGCCAACTCCATTGAGTTGCGTATCGGAAAGTTGCAAATGTCGTCCAGCCGGCAATTATGCCTCCAAGTGGGTATGTCGGTGCATACATGGACATCAGTCGAGCTCGCTGACTGGGGTGCGCCACCTCAGCTAGCAGCATGGGCGCTGCAATAGCACAGAGGCCGTTTCCAAAGCCGACCAAGATACGGCCACCAAGGAACATGCCGTAAGAATCTGCTGCAGCGCCTACAATTGCACCCACAATAATGATCACACAGCCAATCCCAAGCGGAGCTCGACGGCCAAAGTAATCACACATGTAGCCTGCCATCAACATTGCGGCCGAGCCACCAATATTGATTCCAACACCAAGTACTCCCAGAGCAGCGCCCTTGGGATGGTTAAAATAATCCGTCCAGGTAGGCAAAGACTGCAAGCCACTGAGAACAGACCCGTCGTAGCCATTGACAGCATTGGCGAGGAGCGCACACAGTAGAGATAAATTTAGTCTCCACAAAGACCAATAATTCCACCAGTACTTTCGCTTTGGCAGAATGTCCTTCAACAATAATCCCTGGTAACGTAGCGCATGGTGTTGATGCACGTCGGTATCAGCGTTGGCCGGAGTCTCGCTCATTGTGATTGTCAGGTAAGGAGTTATGGCAGTTTATTTCGACAGCTCAGAAATGGAAAAGACGTTCAAGACTTGTTAGAAGTAACTTTTTGAATTTTCCTCGCGGGTGGTGGGAGTTATAAGTGTGAATTGGATCGAGGACGGCAGCATATTTTGCGGGGAAGCTGACTTCTCTCCACAATTCGTAAAGCAGCAACACAGACAACGGCAAGGTATTGGGGATGCTAATAAGTTTACTTCTGGGCCGTTAAGGACAACTCCCCACATGAAAGCTCGCAACCGGACTGCCCATGTTGGCATAGCCGTTAGTTGTGCTTCGGGCCTTAGCCAATGGCCGGAGGAAGAGCGATTATTTCGCTAACCCCTCCCCCTCCACAACTTTAAAATATTGGCAACGATCTACACTACCAGCCGACCTGCCACTTTAGACTCTGTCGATGGTGAGAATATGTCTACAGTAACAGCGTTTCTCCCACCTCACTGTACACCCTGGAGTGCTGCCTTCCCTCCCCTCTAGCATGACTATCCCGACTGGGAATTCCGGAGCGGTTGTACGGCTCCTGTTGGGTCATATCCGAAACTTGCCATCGATATCGACAGAGCGTACAGCCAGAAAGGAGGAGTTGGAGGTTTGGGGCGGCTTTCTGACCGAGCATTAAGCCACCAGTAGCACTACCTCGAGTCCTAGATGCGGTTGTTTTCAACTGAAGGTGATAGGGGAGACATGCGATAGGGATGAAATGCAACTCTAAAACGTACGATTGGAACGCATGTACCCTGCATAGATTCCCCTCCATACGTCGACATACATACCCCGCTTCCCACTCCGAAATCGCTCTCAAGAGTGTAGGACGGACTAGGAAATTCCGAAGGGGCCATAAACCGGAAGAAACCCATATCTCAACGATGCAACCATGTATGTAAAAGACTAGTATAAATAAGATTGTCCTTCCGCTTTGCCCTGCACCTTGTGACAGTCCAACAAAAAACATCATGACTCGCAATTACAAAGTTTTAACTACGGAAGATGTTGACTTCTTCATGGAGAATGGCTATGTCATCATTCACGATTGTTTCGGGGATGAGTTTGCCAACTTGGTTCTCAAGGACATCTGGGTTCGACTAGGAATGGATCCAAATGACAAGTCGACTTGGCTTTTCGAAAAGTCCTTTCCACCTGAGGAATTCGGGCCTGGTATGTACGAGTGGACGATTCCAAACACTCTGAGTTCTACATACCATCGAAAGTTTGATCCCCGGGAATGGGCGCCAAAAGCTTGGGACGCAGTTTGCGATCTGGTTGGGGGAGAAGAGCGAATAGACATGGAAAACAGTATGTGGACCGACAAATTGGTGGTGAATCTGGGCCGGGACGAGTACGAGAACAATTGGACTCCACCCGATCCAAGCAAGCGATTTCACATTGATGGCGACTACTTCTTGCATTTCCTCGACAGCGTCGAACAGGGTTTGCTGGTAACCCCCATCTACAGTGAGGAGGTCAAGCACCAAGGTGGAGGAACCGCTGTGTTTGCTGATGGGTGGAAGAAGGTGACACGAATGCTCGCCGACAATCCACAGGGTTTACTACCCCAGGATCTGCATATCACTGATATTGCTCAGACCTCTAAGAAGTTGATCGAGGTCACTGGAAAG
Source organism: Hyphodiscus hymeniophilus (assembly GCA_016508695.1). Classification (NCBI taxonomy): domain Eukaryota; kingdom Fungi; phylum Ascomycota; class Leotiomycetes; order Helotiales; family Hyphodiscaceae; genus Hyphodiscus; species Hyphodiscus hymeniophilus. The sequence goes on along the minus strand of VNKQ01000016.1, from coordinate 2,684 downwards.
CGTGGCGACGTCCTCATATGCCATCCTCACACGGTCCATGCCGGAAGCAAGAATGCTCTACGAATTCCTCGTTTCATCAACAATCCTGTGGTATCACTCAAGGAGCCATTCAAGTTCAATCGCCCCAAGGAAGAGCTGTCACTTGTTGAGCAGGCTACTTTGAACAATCTGGGTAAGGAATCATTTGACTTTAAGCCCACTGGAAACAGAGTGATGATCTTCCCTGTTGAGAAGTATCTTTCTAGAGAGCGAATGCGACTCAAGGAGCGGGAACGATTAGAGGCACACTACGCCAAGCAAAAGCAAAATGGAGTTGCAGTGAACGGTATTTCCACGAAGGCCACTAAGGTTGCACTTTCCTATCCATATGGCGATACTCCTCACATTTTGCCAAATGCCTCAGATGGTAGATTAATCTCAGCGAGCAATTAGTATTAGAATTCAGTCGTTCCCACTCGGCTTCCGTGAAAACGTACAAGTTTTGGTGTGACAGGCCGCCTGCTCCATTGGTCACGTGTTGGCGGCTCATTTCAGAGGAGCACAGGGAATCGACGTGTCGCGTTGGTGGACGCGCCTGCACTTTGTAAGACTCCGAATTCCTTGCCACGCCCAAGTTTTGGGAAATCTTAGATAAGAGAAGTATTTATTAGAAGGACGATTCTGGGGTTATCTCACATCATCCGCGCAACCAGCGCCCTCCATGGCTCGATCATCCGCGCCCAGTTCTGGCTCTCGCTCTAGCTCTGGCTCTGGCTCGTCTGTCTCTGTCTCGTCTGTCTCTAGCGTAGCACTCTTACGCTTTCGACCACGTTTCAACATGTTACTGTAGGATCCTCAGGCCGTCTCTGTTGCAATTCATGAGTCTGCCGTGCTCTATTGAGAAATGTGTAGTGAGTTCGTTGTGATTAGTATAGTGCTCCTTGACGGTATGTGCAGTCTTCCCGGCCTTTGGCTGCTCTCAACCATAATCACTTCCTCGTTCTCCTCTGCCAGTACCCGTACAGATCCATTAGCCTTCCCTAATAGTTATTCCTACCAAACTTTTGCGTGGGACTTGGGTAGGTCCCAAATTAACAGGGGGGTAGGTCCCAAATACGAGAACCTCGTATAGAGGTTCAAAATAGGACTTGGTCGAAGTACCCTTTTTAGAAGCGTTAGGGCTAAACCTAAGAGTACAAATTAATGCGCAAGCTAAGCGCTATAATTGAGTAAAAAAAGTAAGTCAAAAGACTTAGATTTAAATTAATAAATAAGTATTCAAGAATCTGGTCGAATTTTGGTGTTCCTTAAGAAAGAGGCCCGTGCACAGGGTAGGCAGGGGGGGTTTGGAATATATATTTGAGTTAAATATTTAAAATAATAATAAAACTAAAAAGAACTTATTATAAAAAGGCTTATTCGTAGTATTAAAAGAGTAAACTATATAATAAGGTATTAATAAATTAAATAAAAAATAAAAAATAATTAAAATAAAAGGTTTTAAGTATAAAGTAATATATTTTGGTTTAAATCTAACCTTAATTAATAATTCTTCAATAATTTAAAAGCCTAGGTTATAGAGTATATTATAGGGCTATAATACTTTATAAACTTATAGAATAATAAAAAGTTATATATTACGATTTTAGAGTTAGAGTATTTTAAAGAACAAAAAACTCAAAGTATATATTATATAATAAAATTATATTTTAATTAAAGTAAATTTATATAAGGGCCTTAGTAGTACTTAATAGTTATATATATAAATTTAATATAACCCTAATATAATAATAAAATAAATAAAATAAATTAGTTTATATCTTTAGAATAATATATCTTAGTTAAATTCTAATAGTTTTTTATTATTATTTTATAATTTCAAAGCCCTAATTATAAAGCATATTATAGGGTTATAATACTCCGTAACTTTACGGAAGAATAAAAAGTTATATATTATAATTTTAAAGTTCAAGTATATATATAAAAATAGATTCCAAGTATATATTATATAATAGAAATATATTCTACTTAAACTAACTTATTATATTAGAGGCTTAGTAGTAATAGTAATTAAGTATATATATAATATAATATAATATAGTATAATAATAATAAAATAGAATAAAATCTAATATATATTTAATCAACTTTAGAATAATATATCTTAGTTTAAATCCAATAGTTTTTAATTATTATTTTATAATTTAAAAGCCCTAATTATAAAGTATATTATAGGGCTATAATACTCCGTAACTCTACGGAAGAATAAAAAGTTATATATTACGATATTAAAGTTAAAATATTTTAAAGAAAAGAAACTCAAAGTATATATTATATAATAAAGGTATATTTTACTTAAACAAGTATACTATATAAGAACATTAATAGTAATACTAACTTAATATATATATATAATAATATAATATAATATAATATAATAATAAAGTAAAATAAATTCTAACATTTATTTAATTAACTTTAAAATAATATATCTTAATTTTAATCCAATAGTTTCTGATTATTTTTTTATAGTTTAAAAGCCCTAATTATAAAGTATATTATAGGGCTATAACCCTCCGTAAACCTATGGAAGAATAAAAAGTTATATTCTAGGATTTCAAAATTAAAGTATATACTCTAGGGTTTTAAGTTTTAGGGTCAGGGTCAGGGTTAGGGTTAGGGTTAGGGTTAGGGTTAGGGTTAGG